>CM061245.1:116126548-118526548 GCA_030848705.1 Heracleum sosnowskyi | reverse complement strand
AATGAAATCTGAGAAAATTGCCATCATACATCGCTGAAATGTGGGAGGAGCACAACATAATCCAAATGGCATTCTGCGGTATGCAAATGTACCATAGGGACATGTAAAAGTCGTCTTTTCTTGATCATTTGGATGGATATGAATCTGGAAAAATCCTGAATATCCATCTAAGAAGCAGAAGTAAGAATGTTTCGCCAATCTTTCAAGCATTTGATCAATAAAAGGGAGAGGAAAATGATCTTTCCTTGTGGCCTTATTCAATTTCCGATAATCAATGCACATGCGCCACCCTGTTACAGTTCTAGTAGAGATCGACTCACCCTTATCATTCTTCACCACGGTCATTCCTCCTTTCTTTGGAACAACATGCACAGGACTAACCCACTTGCTGTCAGAGATAGGATAGATTATACCTGCATCAAGAAGTTTTAAAACCTCCTTTTTGACCACCTCCATCATATTAGGATTGAGTCTCCGTTGAGGCTCAATAGAAGAAGCCTGCTCATCTTCCAAAATAATCTTATGCATGCAGAATGATGGATTAATGCCCTTAATATCATCAATGGAATACCCAATAACATTTTTATATTTTCTCAAAACCGTGAGCAACTGCTCAATTTGAATGTCATCAAGCTCAGAATTAACAATGATAGGATATGTTTCATTAGGGCCCATAAACACATATTTCAAAGATGCAGGTAGTGGTTTCAGTTCTACCTTAGGAGGCGTGGAACTCTCCTTAACTTCCTCATGCTGTAGCACATTAGAATGTTCATGCTTATATGTAGGTGCTGCATCCAAAAGCTTCTCGTAACCCTGACACTCTCCATTTTCTTCATCAACGTTACCCTCAAGAACAGCTTGAAGCGGATCCTCAGATAGTAGAATTTTGTCTTTCATGTCGATCACTTCCTCTAGTGCATCCACCCTATTCACAAACTCATCCGTAGAAGGATGTCCCATTGTACTTTGCAGCTTGAATTCCATCTTCTCTTCACCTACTTCAAAAGAAATTCTTCCATTTTTCATGTCAATGATAGCTCCAGCTGTTGCTAAGAAAGGCCTCCCAAGAATGATAGGAATATTTGCATCTTCTTCCATTTCCATGACAACAAAATCACATGGAATATAAAACTTTCCTACCTTAAGGGGCACATCTTCAAGAATTCCCAATGGAAACTTCACACTTCTGTCTGCCAGTTGTAAAGAGATACGTGTGGGTTTCAGTTCACCCATCTGAAGTTTTTTACAAATCGACAAAGGCATCAAACTGACACTTGCTCCAAGATCACACAAAGCTCTTTTAATTTCGACATCCCCAAGCTGAACAGGAATTGAGTAGCTACCTGGGTCCGCTAACTTCTTTGGAAGATCATTTTGCAAGATGGCACTGCACTCTGCCGTTAATGAGATGGTAGAGCTTTCTTCAATTTTTCTCTTTCTTGACAAAATATCTTTCAGGAATTTTGCATAAGATGGCATCTCAGTGATAGCATCCATGAATGGGATATTGATATGTAGCTTCTGTAAAATTTCCAGAAACTTACCATACTTCTTCTCTAGCTTCGCTTGTGCCAACCTTTGTGGAAAAGGAACAGGCGGCACATATGGTTTAAGAGGAACAACTACTGATTCTTTCTTTTCTTTTTCCACGATCTCTGGTTCTACCAGTTTCTCAGTTGCAATCTCCTCTTTACTTTCTTTAGCATTCTCAACATTTTTGCTCGCATTCAATTCCGGCTCTTTCAATTCTTTACCACTTCTCAAAGTTACAGCATTGATATGCCCCCTTGACGGCTGCTCAGTTTGACCAGGAAGTTGGCCCGAAGACTTATTAAGTTGGCTCAACTGTTGAGAAATTTGAGTGATCGTGTTCTCCATCATTTTGTTGTGAGCCTTTATCTCATTGATGCTTGAATCGAAGTGCTCATTCTTCTTCGATTGAGTAGAGATAAATCCTTCCATAAGACTTTCCAAGTTAGATTTCTGCGGCTGAGCTTGCTGAAAACCAGGAGGCTGAGAAAAATTATTTTGTGAAGATTGTCCTTGACCCTGATTGTTCCTGTAGGAGAAATTTGGATGATCTCTCCAACCTGGATTGTACGTGTTGGAGTAAGGATTATACTGCGGCCTCTGATTCTGATTGTAAAGAGCATTAGCTTGCTCAACTGCCATTCCAGAAGGATTGTATTGACAAGCAAGTTTGGTGTGTCCAACAACACCACATATCTCACATGAAGCAACAGTAGATGGAGTGCTTCTGGCATCCAATTGCTCAATCTTTTTGACCATAGCCTGCATAGTGGTATTAATCATGGTTAGAGCATCAACATCATACTTACCACCCTTTTTAGGATGATTTCGATCATTGTATGGATAATTATCATTAGACGCCATCTCGTCTAACAAAGCTTTCGCATCTTCAGTACTCTTCTTCATAATAGAACCACCAGAAGAAGCATCAACAAAGTTTCGAAACTCTTGTGTCAACCCATTGTAGAATGTTTGGATCAACAACCAGTCAGGAATTCCATGGTGAGGGCATTGTCTCTGAAGTCGCTTAAATTTTCTCCAGGCATCATGAAGTGACTCGTCATCATCTTGACGAAAATTAGAGATCTCATTCCGGAGCTTAGAGGTCTTCTTCTGACTGAAGAATTTAAGTAGAAAAGCCTTCGCAAGACTATCCCAAGTAGTGAATGTATTTGGCCCTTCATCCTTCAACCAATCTTTTGCTGCATCCCGAAGAGAGAATGGAAATAATCGCAGCTTAACAGCTTCATCACTTACATTGGTCATCTTTATTGTATCACACTTCTCCAGAAAACTCTCAAGATGATCAACAGGATTTTCATTGGACAATCCTGCGAAAGAGTCATTAGAGATGAATTGGATAAACTGAGGCTTCAATTCAAAGTGAGTAGCTGTGATTGCTGGTCTGACAATGCTTGAGAGTACGCCTGTAGCATCTGGCATACCATGCTCCCTAAGAGCTTTAGCTGCAGGTGCATCACCCATAACTACCTTGTCTTTGTTTTTCCTTCGCTTGCCTTTTTGCCTTCTTGCTGTAGCTTCAATTTCAGGATCAATATCAATTAAGTTTTCAGTACCTGAACTTCGAGTGTGCATGCAACAAGAGAACTAGAAGCGATGATCAATTAACAAGGGAATAATAGCCGAAGCAACACAACTAAAATACTTAGCTAAATCAATTCAAAATTAACTAATCTAACACTGCTTTGTCCCCGGCAGCGGCGCCAAAAATTTGGCAAGGCTGTCGCGTGCCTATCAAATTATAATATCTAACTAATCCTTCTAACTGTGTAGCAGGGTAAGTCAGAGTCGATCCCACAGAGACAAACGTATCAATCACTAGTTGTTTCTGATTTAATTCGGCTAAGCAAGTATCACAATAAATATTGAGAATTTATTAAACTAATCTTATACTAAAGCGAATTGTGTTTATATTAAATCAAATATTAAAAACATCCAGAATTAAGTATCCCCACTAGCATGAATTAATGCAATCGTGAATTCCCTCCCCAATTAATCAGATAAACTACTCAAAAGGAAAGATGCGCCCTATAAATACCAAAAACCCCTCTCAGGTATTAATGGCTTCTCTTAAAATACAATCAAACCTATTCTCATGGTATCATGTAATTTAGAGACATTAATCACGGCACCCTAATTTCCTAACAATCCATTCTACCTATTCTCATGGAGAATTTCATGTTCTTTTTGGATAAATCACAACCATCTGATTCCAACTCTCGTTGATAATTAGATATTGGTTCAAACAACACATAATCACGTCTGATTTGCAATTGTTAATTTAAACAACTCAATAAGCAAGAGCAATTAAACAATTAAATTGGGGGAATTGGGAAATTCACACATCAATCATAACTAGGGTTCAACTTAACCCTAGATTAATAATCTACTCACTCATAATTGAATTAACTAAACAAGAGATATATGAATTGTAAGATGAACACATAATTATAAGGAATAGAGATGAACCTTTAATCTTCTATCTTCAAGGAAAATAAAAGTTCTCAGGAAAATCTCTCCAAAAGAAAGTGTTTACAAAGTTGTGTGTATCGTAAAATCTTCTCCCTTACGATCTATATTCAGATTAGGCCTGAATAGTATATATTAATATCTCTAATAAAAGTATTTTTAATAATTTAATGCAAATACAAGGAGTTTCCTAATCAGAATTGAATTCCAATAATAGAAATTCGTAGCTGACTGTTGGTCTCTGTTTCTGGACCGACTCGGCTGGATTTTAATATCAAGGCCACTTCCAAAATAAAGCTCTTCTCATAAGCTTTCCGTGGGCTGTTGAATCGTCTGAATCGGACTTATAGAACTCCAGTTATGGCCCAAACAGTGTGAACTGCGCAAGTGGGTCATAAAATCCGAATTTTAATCAAATAAATCTCCAACTCTTGCCAATTAAGCTCCAAGCCTTCCTTTATTAAAACTCCTTGATACCTACAATAAAACATTATAATTTATTAAATAAAAATCCAAATCAATACAAAATAACTTAAATATAGGGACAATATTTAGATTAAGCACACGCTTATCAGGTCTCCTCTGATATTTTTGGGAAAAGAATGGATTTTAATGAGAAAAATAGAAAAAGTAAATTGTAAAAATCAATTTCCCGTGATATATTTAGAAAAGGAGGGACTTTGTTAGAAAAAATATATAATGTGTTTTAGCTGAAAAAGTAATTGGTTATAAAATAGGTATTTGATTATTTATATTTTAATATTTTTAGTAATTGCATTTGTTAAGAAAATAAGTAGACATGTTAAAATAGGTAAACTTTTAAAAAATAATTATAATATTAAAATAGGTTTAAAAATAAATAATTAAATGTTTGTCCATGATATTTTTGGAAAATGGGTGATTTTAGTAAGGTAAAATAGAAAAACTAACATGTTTTAGTTAAAAAAGGTAATTGCCTGTTATATATTTGAAAAAGTAGGGGAATTTGTTAGAAAAAATAATGTATTTTAGGTGAAAAAGGTAATTGGTTATAAATAGGCAATATTATTATTTAATAATATATTTCTATAAATAAGTAAGGTTAATTAAGTAAAAACATGAAGTACAATTATTTAAGGGCAAATAAGTAAAATCACAACGTACCATACCGACCAACCAAACTTTTAATGTTTCGTCTATTATATAATAGTATTGATATTTATGCAAATATGTTAAAAATGTTATATAATTATAATAAATAAAAATTTGAAGGTTTAACTTTTCAATTATAGATCAGTTTAAGAGGAAAAATTAAGAGAATTTGCGATTTAGGCATCTAAAATTATAATTATATATATACAAAAATAATGTTTTTTCTTATTGTTTAATCAAGTTTCTACCTTTTAAATTTTTATTTTATTTTTTAATTTTCACTATTTTTTAATAATTAACCCGATTTTTGACCGATTCAGCCGATTTTTGACCGTTTTTCTGAAAAACGATTAATTAACTGATTTTCGCTTAATCAGTTCGGTGGCCCGCCGTCTAGCGATTAATCGGCAATTAATCCCGATTAATCGCCCGACATTATCTGTTCTACATTTTCTAACTAAAACAACTCATCTTCTAAACATAACACATGGAAAATAAATATGTAATGATAATATTGTAATATATAATTATTAATAAATAACCACTTATCCTTTTCAGCTAAACATATAATTTTTTTTATTTTTTTCTAACTTAAACAACTAATTTTCTAAAAGTAACACGAGTAACATATATATAAAAAAGTAATATAATTTTATATTTTCTAATTTAAACAACTAATTTTCTAAAAGTAACATGGGCAACATATATATAAATGTAATATAATTTTATATAATCAATATACTTATATAAAGGAGAAGACGGGGGCGGTGAGGTGGCGCCTCTAGAATCGCTCCGTTCTATTTTTTCTAATTTTCTCAATTTTTCACAATTTTTAATTTTAATAATTACAACTTCCTTTATTATTTTCGATTTTGTAGGAAGGAAATTGAAAATTACACTTTTATTATTTTCAAACTTGATAGAACTTTCTTTTATTATTTTCAAAGTTGATAGAACTTTCTTTGATTTAGAAAATTACAACTTCCTTATTATTTTCGATTTTGTAGGACTTGATAGAACTTTATTTAATTTAGAAAATTACAACTTTCTTATTATTTTCGAATTTAAAGGCTTGATAGAACTTTCTTTTATTATTTTCAAACTTGATAGAATTTTCTTTGATTTTGAAAATTACGACTTCCTTATTATTTTCGAATTTGTAGGACTTGATATAACTTTCTTTGATTTAGAACATTTCTTTGATTTAGAAAATTACAACTTCCTTATTATTTTCGAATTTGTAGGACTTGATAGAACTTTCTTTGATTTAGAAAATTACAACTTCCTTATTATTTTCGAATTTGTAGGCTTGATAGAACTTTCTTTTATTATTTTCAAATTTGATAGAACTTTCTTTGATTTAGAAAATTACAACTTCCTTATTATTTTCGAATTTGTAGGCTTGATAGAACTTTCTTTTATTATTTTCAAACTTGATAGAACTTTCTTTGATTTAGAAAATTACAACTTCCTTATTATTTTCGAATTTGTAGGCTCTTATGTTAATAATTGCAATTTTCTCTTTTATTATTTTTAATCTTGATATAACTTTCTTTTATTATTTTCAAACTTGATAAAACTTTCTTTTATTATTTTCAAACTTGATAGAACTTTCTTTTATTATTTACAAACTTTATAGAACTTTTCTTTTATAATACTTCTTGACTTTTAAACATAATGGATTTCCATGTTATTCACCTTACAAACACCTATAAATTAAAGGTCATTCATAACAAAAAAATCTACATCGAAACTTCTTTACATAACTTCAAATTTTTACAACCATATTTACAATCAATACAACTATGGCCTACCCCATGTTGTATGCTTTGAACGACAGCAGCTATACATGGATGATAAGAGTACGAGTGTGTAGAATGTGGGAATCTGTCAATCCACATACTGAAGAACTGATCAGTCTTGACACGATTTTGATCGATGAAAAGTTTAATAAATCAATATACTTATAACTTATTAGTTTGTCAAATTGTATGATGTTATTAACTTTTCTAAGATATGTTGTATGACAGGAAAATTTGATCCATGCTACGATCCCGAAGATTCTGGTCTCTCGGTTCAAAAATCTTTTAGAGGAAGGCTCCGTGTACAACATTAAAAATTTGAAAGTTGTTCAAGTACAGGGAAATATAGACCACTATCACATGGATCTAAATTGTTCTTCATATGCATAACGTTGCCTAAGAGATTGTAAGAAGGCATCGTCAACATATCACTGCATATGTCCGGATATGATTGATGCACGTATTAATGACACCAACATACTCTCAGGTTTTTGATGCAGTAATATATTAGAGTAATATATATAAGTAATTCTATTATATAAGTTATAATTCAAACTATCATGTTCTAATATTATTTTTTCTATGTTGATTTAGATGTTGTGGGCTGTTTGACCTACTTGGGTGGCATTGAAGTTGTCAAAGGCGGTTGAAAAAAAAGAGATCTCAAAATTATCACAAATTAGTAAGTTATGCATTATATTAATTTTAATATAAATGTTAATTGTTTTTTTTAATTATCTTGTAATTTTATATTACTTCTTTGGTTACCCCAATTTATTTGTTCTACTTATTTAATTTATTCTAATTTTTTTCTTAAACAACTCCATCACCAGTACCATAACTTTGTGGGAAAAGTTGTACCATAACTTATACAAATTTATGTACAAATATATATGTACATTTTCTTAATATATATGTACCATAACTTTTTCTTAATATATATGTACCATAACTTATACAAATTTATACAATGAGCATGGTGGACCCTATGTAATAATTGTCACATCTACCCAGATTAAAAAATTTAAAAGTAATTATATTTATTAATGTTTTTTATAATATATAGTTTTAGAAATTGCACATATATAAATCTATCTTATCTCGATTGAACGAATATCATTAGATATTATACAAATATTTGTTTCATTAATATTATTGATTTAATTCTTATATTAGTTTTTTAACCATTTATTTACTCTTATATGCAGATACAATTAGTTTTTCTACCACAAGAAATAATAAAATTTATACAAATCTGGATACACCGTATGTGTCATCCTGAGAGAGAGATTTGCTCACCTTTCTACCAAATTGCAAATCAGTGGAGACTCTCTCCCCATAATGTCGCCTGAGGAAAAAATGTTTATTAATAGGATGAAAATAACTAATAAAATAATATAAAAATAATAATTAGTTGATTGCCTTTTATCTTTAAAACACTTTTTTATAACAAAATCTACTCATTTTTTCAAAAATATCATGGGCAATTACCTTTAATTTAAAACATATTACCATTAATAATAAATAATATAAAAATACTAACTAGCTTATTACCTTTTATCATTAAAACACTTTTTTTTTTAACAAAATCTACTCTTTTTCCAAAAATATCACGGGATGCTTTAATTTAAAGGTAATTGCCCTTGATATTTTTTGAAGAAGAGTAAAATTTGTTAGAAAAAAATGTTTTAATTATAGAATATATTTTATTTGATAAGTTAAATAATTTTATAGATATTAATTTCACAATTTTTATTCTAAAATTATTTTTCTTAACAAATATATTATAATGCCGCTGCAAAGCGCGGCTTAATAACCTAGTTATTAATAAGTAACTAACTGTCTTTTTAAGGACATTGTTTGTTTTATATTTTTTAAGTAAAACAACTCATATTTGAATTAAAAATAACGCGGGCAAAATATAGATATAATGACAATATTATTATATTAAACTTATAAAATCCGGGTTTACTATAATTTTTTATAACATACAATTTAAATAAGATAATTAATAAAAAAATAAAAGTAATAGCATATGTTAGAAGAAACTCGGTACATTACAAAGCACATATTTTGTTATTTGCACTTTAGTCACGTTTAAATATTTTAAAATTAAATAAAATTATGACTTTGCCGTGTTTAGTTATATTATATATTAAATTTAGTAAGTATATGTACAATGAACACTTTGTCGACTTTTAATGACTAGTCGGGCGACTTGTCGGCTATTCTTCTCGAAGGTACTCGGGCAGCGAGGTTGGACTTGACGCCGTGATAACCATGGTGAAAGTATTTAGAAAAAACTTGAGATTAAGGAATATGCACCAGAAAGAGAGATTGCTGTCGTATATTCATCACCCTGTCAACACATTGCTTTATGCGAGTGATGGCTTTGTGAGGACACTCAAGGCAACGTAAAGGTACATGGCTTTGTGAGGACACTCAAGGCAACGTAAAGGTACAGTTCATAGTAGTGCAAATATTTAACACGCATCGATAAGAAATCCTTTTTGCTCTGAGCAAACTGCAGATGCCATCTGCATAGCATCAAAATTTCTGGTTTTTGTAAAATGGAGATGAATGCATTGGTCAGATTTATAGATGTCTAGAAGGTATACTTTTAACGCCAGTAGTAGTTATATTTGGTACACATCATGGTGATGTGATATACGGATTATCTATGAATTCACAAACAAATGTCACGGTCTCGAAGTCCAAGTAACTCTCTTGGTTATGCAGGCAACATCTTAATATGAATCCAGTGTTTCCACAGACTTCATCTCATAATTACTAGTTTCTGTTACTGTCCATATTTTGTATCTTATTTTAACTTCCCTGAGTTCATTTACAAAATTTATAGGTTGAAAACATGGGTCGTGTGAATTATGGGCCATATATGTTTGACAGGAAGGTATAAATTTCATGACCGATTTGTAATACTATTGTCCCAATTTTTTACACAGCATGGACCCTTGTGCTCTTGATATTGTATATATCTATGGCTGAATTCTTGTAGCTATTTTGGTTTATTGTGTTGTTACAGGGTATTTTGTCCTCTGTTTATCTAAATGGTAAACCTATCCATGAGTGGAAAATGCTATCAGTACCTTTCCAGAAAATACCAGAAATCCAGAAGATTAATATATCCAATCTTTCAGAATGCGCCCTCGGACTATAATAAACTATCTAGTCACAAAAGACCAATAATTAAGATAGGTATTTTCACTATTTTGTAGTACAAGCTTCTGTACTCAGTATTAATCACTAAAAAGTTGTCGAGTAGAAAGTAGAGAAGCAACTGTCTGTTCTTTTCTTTTGCAGACTCATCCTTAGAAGAGCCAGCATTCTACATCATGGCAAAATTGTTGTGGTAAGATGCTATAAATCCACCCGCAAACAAACATACACATTTTTGTGTATTAGTGTAAGCTTCCACAAAAATGTGAACTTTATGAAATAATATGTCCCAAAATTAAGTTTGGCTCCTATATAATTTGCATAAGAAATGTTTACCAGTGAATTAGCAGCTACCTACTTCAGTTACTCGGCCTTCCCTGTTTGCACATTCCAGCAAGCATAGTTTCCTGTGTGCAACATACTCAACCTTGCTTTATTGTCTATATTTACTCATAATCTGCCAATTTACATAATAGAAGTCGAGAATCAAAGGTCCCAAGATGTTCTTATCATGAGAAATCTACTCATTGTATTTACTAATCTCCATCTTCTCTTCCACCTCCAATTTTCTGCACATTTTCCATTCAGTTATCTCTTCCCTGTCATTCCTTCCTATTGAACGTAATCTGAAGAATATTGATCGCTCTTAAAAAAAACCTAAGATTTGTATAATTTCTTATTAACAAATTTCTGTATTTTTTAAAAAATTGTAATGATAATCCTTTCTCATTGAACGGTGTTACCTTTATCTTACTCTAGGTCATACTTGAATTGGAATCTCCGAATCCTGATCTTGTGCTGAGCTCATTTGACCATCTAGATTTAACATGTGGTTCAAGAAGTTCAAAAGTGCATCAGCTCTAGATACATCACCTACTTAATCTGTGGTGATTCTTCTAAGCATGTAAAAGTTATGATGCAGCTGATGTAGTTTCAACTGTAGCATATTATGATGTCTGGTTGTTCTAGACTTTTATCATCCTTAACATCATGAGACCAGGTTTACGCTTTGGTTCAGGAGGTACCAGTGTCAGTAAAGACTGTTTCTGCTTCTTGTAAGGAAAAAACTGAGGTTATTGAAAGAAAAAAGCTATGCAAACACATGTAAGGGATACCATGGTTCTTAACACTTGTGATTGCAAGAAATCGACTCAGTGTTGAACACTTGAGGTCTGATGACATGTTATGTAAGGGTGTTCTTCATGGAGTGCTACCCTATATATATATATTTATTAAAAAAATTGTTTTGTAGCACAGATGTTGGTTTTTACTGAAATCTCGAATTGGTTGTTGACGTGATTTTTCTGATATCTACTGTAACATACATTTTGGTTATCACTGAAAACTTAACTTGCTTGGCTTATAAATCAATTGGCGAAGCAGGCAGAGCTTTGAGTGATGACTAAGCTTTTCTACAGGACCAAAACAACCTGACAAATGATATCCGTTTAGTAATATTTCCATTATAACAGGCAAATACCATCAACCACAGGACAAGAAAATCACATTAAGATAGCAGCAATGCGCTGATGATAAATTTCAAATTAGAATATGTTTACCAAACAATGGTGTCATCATTCATAATTACGACTTTCAGTATTGTCCATGTACACAGTAAACATCAATGGCCAATTAACTGGTTATGAATGACATCAGAAATAGCAACAAGTGATGCGGGGTTAGAGTTTATCCCGACAAGAATCCCCAAGACCGTAAAACTGTTGTATTCCTCATTTATTTCCTCTACACAAATTAGTGCGAAAAGTTCATACATTAGAGTCTCATGGAAACTAATCATAATGCAGTATGTCATACAGCATGCCCATATCCCATGTCTCGAAAACATCAAAAGGGAAAGCTTAGTTCTAAATGCTGATATTATTGTCTCTGACAAAACTTGCTTGTAAAACTAGTTTGAAGCATTTTTTTGGTCCTGTTTAGATCCTGCAACAGTTGCAGTTGCCGCAGCTGTCACGACTGCTGCTACCTCACCAAATTTTGCACCACCTGCGGCTTTTCCTTCAGCAGCAACTTTAGCGAATGTGCACCTCCAACAAATCTAGCCCTAAAGGCAACAGTTGGTTTTATTGTCATATCTTAACAAATTCCACAATGGAAACTAGTTCACAATTAAAAAAGTTACGAGGCCGACAAGGAAGCTAAATGTTACCCCTTAAGCAATAAAGAACAACAACAAAAGTACAAACTTGGAGACTAATTTTGGCCATATAAAGCAGTAAATATTATAGGTAAAGGGATTTACATATAAAAGAGAAGAATGCAATGATCAGTTTATGATACATAAGAGTGGCCGGGGTAAAATAACCATTTCAGTTGGAAATACAAGGTAGGACATTTAAGGCGGATCATGTAATAAAATCCACGTCAGACATATGGAAGACCTTTCCAGTCGACATCAATACGAATATCAACAAAATCACTCTTAATGATCCTATAAGGTTCTCCAATCTGGAATTTCACGAGTTCCCCAACACGATGAGTACCTAAATTAGTTTGGAAAGACAGATTTACTTTAGTAAGCAAGGAGCAAGTCATTGGCACTGCAACCACATATCTTGGAAGTTGATAGTTATCCTCTACTTCTAAGAAGTTTGCTTTCTTCCTTGTGAAGAGTACTCTTTGAAAGAACTCTGCATCATAGTTTGTCAAGTACGAAAGCTTGTCATATGACGCGATAACATCCCCATAAATCTTGACATGAGCACAAGATCCACCCTTAAACAGAAAATTGACTTCCATAATTGCCTCAACGGCAAACGAGAATATGGTATAATTAACAGCAGCAAAACTCTTCTCGTTGACAAGCTTAACAACTGCACAAAATCGTTTATCAAACCAAGGCCTCTGACGTTCATCTATTTCAACACATGAATTGACGAATCCTTTGATGTTAACATGCCCATCAATGTCACGGAGATCAATTTCCATTAAAAAAAACATCAATGGTTGTAAAGCTCTGTCAGGCCCTTGCAGAGGTAGCAAGTTGCAACCTCGAGACAAGAAGTATGGCTCATTCTTACTGTAACTGAAGACAGTGCACCATCCCCTATAATCCAAAATCTTAACAGATCCATACAAACTCACCTCCTCCTCATTTGGGCGGGCGATAAACAATGAGAACACCTCTAGAAGGTGTGATGCATATAACCCAGGCGAATGAGGCTGAAAAAAAAAGGAAAAGAAATTAAATTAGATAGCATCACAAATAGCATAAAAAAAGAATAAAATGAGAAAGAAAACGTATCATCTAAAAATATAAAAAGTGAATTTATGAAGAGAAAATTCTTTATTGCCACAAACCTATTAAAAATCTAGTTCATATCTAATATTTTATGATGGATTTACAAAACTAAAGTCTAAAGCACTAAAAACAAATACGCAAAAGACTACTAAACGATACACAAGAACATAAGAAAAAAAAGCATACCATTAAACAAAAACCGTCAATCATGTCCTCCTCACACCATCTCTTGTTTAGATTAGATGGTTCACACCATGTAACATATACCCGCACATAGTAACCATTTACTCCTCGAATATCTTTGTATCCACCATCCCCATTAGTAGGCTGAAAACACGCGGTTCCCTCGATACTGAATTCATCATCTTCATACCCACTCAAGTCAAGTGAGATTTCAAGTTGTGAATATGCTGGCACTGCCACAAGGTTTTTGAACAAATTAATTTGAGTTCCCAATCCGACCCATTCATGCTCATCTTGTATCACATTGAACATATGATTTTCATAGCACCCTTTCGCTAAAAGCGATGGGTGACACTTAGCACAGATCAAACCAAACACCTCAACCCCTAGTTCACCACCATCTTCATTTATTGTTTTCTGACTCTCAGAAGAATCATCATCTTTATACATAAACATTTCCACTTGAGCACAAACCCCAAATGTAAAAGCAATACATTGCAGTTCAACACGAGCACCGGTATCCACTAAGCCTCCACCATGAGCATCACCCTCAAATTGAAGGGTAAATAGCTTTTCATAATCATTAGGGGTGGAGGGGTGGTGGGTTGTCTCAAGTAAAGGCTTTTGACCACGAGCAACAACAACACCCGTATCAACATTCTTGATATCCACAACTAAGAGCGGTTCATTAAAAGTGGGGATTTTTTGAGGACTCTGTAACTGTAAAAAATTGTTCTTAGTTGAAGAAGAACAAATGTGTTGTGGGGAATCAAACCGACCTCTCTCATAAAATACGAAATTCTTCGAGCCTTCCAAATCTAAGATTCTGATGTCACCATAAACATCGAGGCTTGCGTCGGCATTGGTAAAAACTTTAGCATATAAAATCTCGATCAAAGGCTCACATCTTACGAGGATATCTGGACTTACATACATCCTGTGCTCAACCTTCGGAAGTGTTGTTGTGTTTAATTCAAGTGTATTTTTATCCAAGACGCCTCCTTTCTCATCCACATACACATCGTCACCTCCTTCCTCAACTACATCTACAGGCTCAGCTACATCATCCAAGCACTCATCTGAAACTTCACGACATTTTTTAGTCAATTCATCATCCTGCATACATACCAAGTAAAACATTTAATACATAGAAAACTATGTTCCATTCATTAAAAATTAATAAGTAACTAAGAGAAATATTCAGACAACAAAAATGGAGGAAGTAACCATACTTGGAATGTGATATCAAGCGCCTTCTCAACTAACTGTTCTTCGCTAACTATTTTAAGCTCATCAACCCTGTGAAAAACATAAATAGCAAAACTCAATGCATATAATTAAATTCTTAATAAAAAGATTTAAAAAGTGAATGCAGAAATTGACAACAATAACCAGATGAAATTAGATAAATCATTAAGGCTGCAGTTCTTCTACCCAATAATCTATGCCTTAATGTGGGATTTTTATAATACTAATTTGAGATTTGGTTCCCCAGAATTGCATATTTTGTTTAACTCGAATAGCAAATAGGCCATGGCTCTAGCTTAATGAACCAATGTATTTATCAACACAAAGCAGAAAATCATGAAGCAAAGAATTAAAAGCAAAAACAAACACCCAAATAAATAGCAACTAAGGAATAACAAATTGACTAGGAAATCCTTACGTTAAATCATCTTGACCGATATTGCTGAAATCCTGAGCATGACTGATATTGCTGAAATCCCGAGAAGACTCTTCCCGAAGATCCTAATCGAGCAAAAACAGAAAATTAAATAAAAGTAAATCAAATTAAAAAGTGGCAATTGGCATAAAAACTAAGCAATCACGCAATGAATTAGAGTGACATATCAATAACTTAAAACGTGAATGAAAAACCTAGAAGACGTCGTTAATCCTCATGTACGTTTAGCACCCCTTTAACTATTCATAAATTTCACTCTTCCAGTCATATAATAAGTTTAACCCTGCGGAATCTTATTCTCCCATGCCTACTCATAAAACCTCAATCATTATTTCCATTCAAAAATCATAAAAAAGAGGGTTTATGTAATTATTACCTTGAATTTAGAAAGAGGGTGGCGGAATACTGGAGATTGGTCGGAGAGAAACCTAACGATACCCGTTATCGCCATGTCGATGTTTCTGCTACAATTCGTAACGTTTGTGTTTGTTTGTGGGTGCGTGTGTGTGTATATATATATAGGTACTATTGTTCTAAAATTCTTCTAATCCTTGTACAATAAGTTATTTTTAATGTAATTTTTAAAAAATATTTAAATTTATTTATATATACAGTCTATTGTTCTAAAATTCTTCCAATCATGGAACAATAAGTTATTTTTTTTTAACTTAAACAACTAATTTTCTAAAAGTAACACGAGCAACATATATATAAAAAGGTAATATAATTTTATATTTTTTCAGCTAAAACACATTACTTATTTTATATATTTTTCTAACCAAAATAACTCATTTTCTAAAAATAAAATAGGTAACATATATATAAAATGGTAATATTATTACATATTTATAATTGATTACCTTTTTCAGAAAAAACTAGTGTTGTAAAAAGCGGGAATCGGAGTTAATCGGTGAAGGCACCGTCCAGGGATTAATCGGGTAATCGAAGATTAATCGGAATGATTAATCGGAATAAATTTAATAAGATTTTTATATACAATTATATTCATATATATAATTGTTTCGTTATTTCAACTAAAAATATCTTATTATCATATATTTATGCAAATATGTTAAAAATATTACGTAATTATAATAAATAAAAATTTGAAGGTTTAACTTTTCAATTATAGATCAATTTAAGAGGAAACATTTAGAGAATTTGCGATTTAGGCATCTAAAATTATAATTATATATATACAAAAATAATGTTTTTTCCTATTGTTTAATTTTTCTACCTTTTAAACTTTTATTTTATTTTTTAATTTTAACTATTTTTTAATAATTAACCCGATTTTTGACCGATTCAGCCGATTTTTGACCGCTTTTCTGAAAAACGATTAATTAACCAATTTTCGCTTAATCAGTTCGGTGGCCCGCCGTCTAGCGATTAATCGGCGATTAATGCCGATTAATCGCCGACTTTTAGAACACTGGCAAAAACACATTATCTGTTCTACATTTTCTAACTAAAACAACTCATCTTCTAAACATAACACATGGAAAATAAATATGTAATGATAATATTGTAATATATAATTATTAATAAATAACCACTTATCCTTTTCAGCTAAACACATAATTTTTTTTATTTTTTTCTAACTTAAACAACTAATTTTCTAAAAGTAACACGAGTAACATATATATAAAAAAGTAATATAATTTTATATTTTCTAATTTAAACAACTAATTTTCTAAAAGTAACATGGGCAACATATATATAAATGTAATATAATTTTATATAATTATTAATAAGTAACTAACTGTCTTTTTAAGGACATTGTTTGTTTTATATTTTTTAAGTAAAACAACTCATATTCGAATTAAAAATAACACGGACAAAATATAGATATAATGACAATATTATTATATTAAACTTATAAAATCCGGGTTTACTATAATTTTTTATAACATACAATTTAAATAAGATCATTAATAAAAAAATAAAAGTAATAGCATATGTTAGAAGAAACTCGGTACATTACAAATCACATATTTTGTTATTTGCACTTTAGTCACGTTTAAATATTTTAAAATTAAATAAATACAGACCGTTAGATCTATTATTTAAAAATATTTTATATTTTAATATCTAAAATACTACTAAAGATTATGTCAACAATTTATTAAATTATTTATATTATTAATAAAATATTAAAGAAAACCATGAATCGCACGGGATATAAGCTAGTATTATATATATATATATATATATATATATATATATATATATATATGGGTAAGGTTCAATGGAGACCCTCCTTATCAAGAGACCCAAGAGACTAGATCCTGACCATTCATTAAACATATTTTTAATAAATTATATAATACATAGCAAATGGCAATCTGGTAAATATGCACAATCATTAAGTATAGTTTCAGTGTATTTTTTTTGCAATTGTACGGTTTGTATTATTTTAAACATGGGAAGAGAGTAATCAGCATATTTGATTGAAGATTTTAATTTTTCTATTTTTGGAAATGAATCTTTGATTGAACTTTTACTCTTAATGAAATAACAAGTACAAAAATAAAAATGAAACAAAGGTTTCATTCTGCAAAACCTAGAAGACAGATGCAAGATACTATTCCTTTATTTTACTTTTATACATTTTATATTTTAACAATGAAACACTTAATAGAATCGAATAACTAACTGAATCTATGTTTCAGAAAGGAGGATTATGGATTCATTGGCAATACCAGTTTTGTCAGAGAATGTTGAAGGCAGTAATGAGAGAAGGTAGTATTCATTCATTTTCGATTTTTACATTGCAACTATAATAAACAAAAACACCTAGTAGAATCGGAACACTGAACAGAAGCTATGTTTTCTCCATGCAGTAATTTTGTTGATTCAACGTCAATACCAGATTTGTCAGATAAGGTGGATGAAACACGTTCAATAGTAACTTTACAACCAGGATTACTGTCTGGGATATTGAAGTCTTTGTCTGATGTTCAAAAGAAGTGGATTAACGATACTGGATTTGGTTCATTGTTGAAGTTTGGTACAAAAGAATATCCTTACGAGATATTAAGTTTCAGTTAACTACTCTCCAACTTGATTACTAATGATGTTAAGATTCATTAAGGTACTTTTTGTAAGATTCACTAAATTGTTCAGTTAAGATTTATTAAAGTGTGAGCATGTTATACTAACAAAATCCTCTTGAATGTGTATACTGTTTATCTAGATCAGGAGTCACCCATTTACTATGAGCTTGTAAATTTTGACAAAGAGAAGGAATTATAGGATGAACACGGAGGAGAACATTAAACACATCTAATAACAAAGAGAAGATGATAATGCATGCTTAAGGCTGATGAATATGCAAAGGCCTCAAAGTGCTATAATAATCCTGCCAAGTATTTAAAGTATGAAACCACGTTTGGAGAGAAGAGGAGACAAAGCACGCCAAGACATTGAAGGTGACTTGCAATCTCAATAATGCATCTTGCTGTTGGAAATAATTTAAAACATGGTAACATGTTTTTCAATACCAGAAGACTTGGTCTAGTAGTCGTGGAGTCTTTGTAGGTGTTAGTTGATTTGTTTCAGTGGTAGAGAGTTTGTAGGAGTCTGTTATACATTTCATGGGTGTGTCTTCCTGTTTTGTAGCACTCCATGTAGTCGTCTTTCTATTTAAACCTTTGTATTCAGTATTGCAAAAAAATAAGAGAAGTCATATTGACATCTGCAATCTTTTGTTTTCTCAGTTTATATCAAACAGGTTACTATAATTATAAATTACATAACTATATTTGGTATCAGAGCAAAAGCCTAGGCAGGTGATCAAGTGAATGTCAAAGACTGGAATGGACAAACTGAAAGGTTCGGTTGGCCTTAGTTACCCGACTCTGACGAAGGGGAACTATACGGCATGGTCCATGAAGATGAGAGTGTTTATGCAGGCACATGGAGTGTGGGATGCTATTGAGAATGGTGATCCCAAGGCTGGTGGCGAAGGAAAGGCAGACAAAAGTCAAGTTGCTGTCGATGGAAAGACGGACAAAATTGCATTGGCTATGATATATCAGGGCATTCCTGAGGATTTTCTACTGTCAATTGCTGAGAAGAAGACGGCCAAGGACGCCTGGGAGGCGATCAAAACCATGTGTCAAGGTGCAGAAAAGGTGAAACAAGCGAAAGTTCAGACATTGAAGGCTGAATTCGAGGCATTAAGTATGAAGGACACAGATCAACTTGACGATTTCTACATGAAAATCAATGGTATTGTGTCAAATATACGGGCACTTGGAGAAGCAGTGGCAGAATCGTATGTGGTGAAGAAGTTGTTACGGGCAGTTCCACCAAGGTTTCTTCAAATTGCTTCCACCCTTGAGCAATTTGGAAATTTGGATACCATGTCTATTGAGGAAGCGATCGGGGCACTGAAAGCCCATGATGAAAGACTGAAGGGAACAGTTACTACTAATGATGTGCACCTGATGTTGACAGAGGAAGAATGGCGGAAAAGAGACAACGAAGGTGAAAAATTGTTACTTACACGCGAAGAATGGCTGAAGAGATCAAGTCGAGGAGCCTCAAGTGGAACGTATGGACAGAAGGGACGTGGTAACCGCGACAAAAGTCAGGT
This sequence comes from Heracleum sosnowskyi, assembly GCA_030848705.1. NCBI lineage: Eukaryota > Viridiplantae > Streptophyta > Magnoliopsida > Apiales > Apiaceae > Heracleum > Heracleum sosnowskyi. The sequence goes on along the minus strand of CM061245.1, from coordinate 118,506,686 downwards.
GAGGTGTTTCAACTGTGGCATACTGGGGCACTATGCGGCGGAGTGTAGGAAACCGCGTCGAGCAAGAGAACTAAAGCAAGAGGCAAATATCGCCTCAATTGAGGACGAAGAACCAGCTTTGCTGTTGGCAAAATTCGAAAAGAATGTAACAGACCTTGTTTTGTTGAACGAAGGAGAGGCAACGCCAAAACTATTATCTGCAAGAAACGAGAAGGTGGGAGAATCGAACACTTGGTATTTGGACAATGGGGCAAGCAACCATATGACGGGCGATAGATCAAAGTTCAATGTATTAAACAAAGACATCAGTGGGAATGTAAGATTTGGAGATGGGTCAACAATCAAAATCGAAGGAAAGGGATCAATAAATTTTAGATGCAAGAATGGGGAAGAAAAAACTCTTCATGATGTTTATTACATCCCAACTCTGTGCAACAACATCATCAGCCTTGGTCAGCTTTCTGAAGGAGGTAACAGAGTTGAGATCAGTGGAAATTTGCTGCGAGTGTATGACCATCATGAGAAGCTTCTGATGAAGGTGATTAGGTCGGACAACAGATTATACAAAATCAACATCGAGCCATGTAACAATACGTGTTTGCTCTCAAAGTCTGAAGAAGCATCTTGGCTTTGGCACTCGCGTCTCGGGCATGTAAACTTCCAAGCTATGGAGTTGATGTCAAAAAAGAAGATGGTGAAAGGGATGCCTAATGTTGCACAACCTAAGGGTGTTTGCAGTGGTTGTTTAATGGCTAAACAAGTAAGAAAATCTTTCCCTTCTCAGTCAAATTTTAAAGCAAGTCATGCATTAGAACTTATTCATGGAGACTTGTGTGGCCCCATCTCACCCACAACTCTAGCCGGAAATCGATATTTTTTCCTATTGGTTGATGACTACACTCGAATCATGTGGGTGTATATGCTGAAAAATAAGAGTGATGCCTTAAATGTTTTCAAGAATTTCCGAGTCAAAGTCGAAAAGGAAAGGAAAGAAAAGATCGGAACTTTCAGGACTGACAGGGGTGGGGAATTCATGTCAAAGGAATTTGATTCTTACTGTGAAGAACACGGTATCACCAGGCATTTTACGGCACCATACACACCCCAACAGAACGGTGTGGTCGAAAGGAGAAACCGAACTGTGATGGAAATGGGAAGGAGTTTTTTGAAGCAAATGAAGATGCCATCTGTATTGTGGGCCGAAGCAATAAGACATGCAGTGTATGTTCTTAATAGGCTGCCCACTCGAGCATTGTCTGGACAAACACCGTATGAAATGTGGACGGGGTTCAAACCAGACATCGGACACATCAGGGTTTTTGGGTGTATTGTTCATATGAAAGTGCCAGGGGATAAGATAAAAAAACTTGATGATAGAAGTCTAAAGGTGGTTAACCTTGGCAGAGAAATCGGTACTAAAGCCTATCGCTTATTCGACCCTAAAGAAAATAAATTATATGTCAGCCGTGATGTGGTTTTTGAGGAAGAAAGAGCTTGGGATTGGAATGATCAGGGGGAGTCAAACGACAGCAACTCCTATTTCTTTGATGTACTCGAAGTTTCTACAGTCGAGAGTACTGATGCTGAAAGCTCCAGGCAAGAGCACACTGGTGCCACAGAAGAGTCAGAAATCAGGACTCCTACATCGCAACGTGTCAGTTCAAATATTGACAGAGATACATATGATGATAGTGCAACTCCCAGGAAGTTCAGATTACTCGAAGATGTTTATCAAGACACTGAAGAGAGGGAAATTGAAGACGAACTTCTTCTTATGGGAATTGATGAACCCAATTCATATGTACATGCTGTGAAAGACAAGGCCTGGAGAACTGCTATGCTAAATGAAATGGAGTCAATTGAGAAGAACGGGACTTGGGAACTCACTGATTTGCCGCCAGGAAAGAAAGAAATTGGCCTGAAATGGATATTCAAGTTAAAAAGGGACGCAAATGGGAACATTGTGAAGCATAAAGCTCGATTGGTAGCAAAGGGATATGTGCAAGAAAGGGGAGTTGATTTTGACGAGATATTTGCACCGGTCACACGCTTGGAAACTGTCCGTTTACTATTGGCATTGGCAGCAAAGAATTCATGGGAGGTGCATCATCTTGACGTCAAGACAGCCTTCTTAAATGGTGAGATTATGGAAGAAGTATATGTGACGCAACCGGATGGGTTTGTGAAGAAGGGGCAAGAAAAACGAGTGTACAAGCTGCTGAAAGCGTTGTATGGACTCAGACAAGCTCCTCGAGCGTGGTATTCAAAATTAAATAAGTGCCTTGAGAGCCTTGGTTTTGTGAGATGTCCATATGAACATGCCGTTTATGTGAAACGGGAGGGAGAAGAATCAATAATAGTTGGAGTGTATGTGGACGATCTACTAGTTACGGGAACCGATATGTCTTTGATTCGAGAATTCAAAGAGCAGATGAGTAATAATTTCGAGATGAGTGATATGGGGAAGTTAAGCTATTATTTGGGAATAGAAGTAAAGCAGGGTGCTGGGATCATAGAGCTGAAACAATCGGGCTACGCCAAGAAAGTACTTGAAAGGGCTGGAATGCTTCAATGCAACCCTTGTAAGTTTCCAATGGATCCAAAGGAACGATTAACAAAAGATGAAGGTGGAAGAGCTGTGGATGTAACCGAGTTCAAGAGTGTAGTGGGAGGACTGCGGTACCTAGTGCATACTAGGCCAGATATAGCATTCTCGGTAGGCATTGTGAGTCGATATATGGAAAAACCAACCACTACACATTTGAATGCTGCTAAGAGAATCCTACGTTATATCAAGGGTACTTTGGAGTATGGGTTAATCTATACTAAGGATGCTGGAAATAATGTCTTGACAGGTTACTCTGATAGTGATCTTGCAGGACACATCGAAGACAGAAAATCAACTGGGGGAATGGTATTTTATCTAAACGAGTGTCTGGTTACTTGGGTCTCGCAGAAACAGCGGTGCGTTGCATTGTCTTCATGTGAAGCGGAGTTCATGGCTGCCACAGCTGCTGCGTGTCAAGCAATATGGTTGAGGAATGTCCTAAAAGAAGTAACTGGAGAACAAATGCCTCCTGTGATCATCTACATCGATAACAAATCTGCTATAGATTTAGCAAAAAACTCTGTTTTTCACGGGAGGAGCAAACATATTGATGTTAGATACCACTTTATCCGGGAATGTATTGAGCGTGGGGAAGTTATTGTCAAGCATATCAGCAGTGAAAATCAGAAAGCAGATATACTAACTAAAGCCTTATTTGCTGTGAAATTCGAAAGAATGAGGAACTTACTGGGAATTAAGTTTTTGGGGTGACATGTTTGAAATTATGGGGGAGACTGTTGGAAATAATTTAAAACATGGTAACATGTTTTTCAATACCAGAAGACTTGGTCTAGTAGTCGTGGAGTCTTTGTAGGTGTTAGTTGATTTGTTTCAGTGGTAGAGAGTTTGTAGGAGTCTGTTATACATTTCATGGGTGTGTCTTCCTGTTTTGTAGCACTCCATGTAGTCGTCTTTCTATTTAAACCTTTGTATTCAGTATTGCAAAAAAATAAGAGAAGTCATATTGACATCTGCAATCTTTTGTTTTCTCAGTTTATATCAAACAGGTTACTATAATTATAAATTACATAACTATACTTGCAAACTGAAAAGGATCTTAAAGAAGCAGGGAATCTCCTGCTTACATCAACCTTATTGATCTATATTTGTTAGAGTATGATATCAAAAAGTTCTTGAAATTGATCTTACAAGTAGAGATATGAAGCTTGAGTACAAGGTTCTGAAGGAGAGTGTAAAAGTCATAAAAAAAATGTCCAGTTCTATTGGAATATGTTTAGCAACATGAAAGTTGGTGCATTTTGATACATATTAGATAGCTTCCAATGAAGCACAACTGCAGATAACAAGGACATCAAGGCACAAATGGATCGTATATTAGAGTTCTGTGATAAATGCCATTGTGATGCATCTTATCATTTTGGTGATTAGGTGTTTTGACATTAACTTTTGATCCATAAAAGACTAAAAGGAACTTGTAACTGAGTTTCTTATTTTGATATGTTTTGTCTAAAATTTATTGGGGTATTCCTAGAAAATAAAATTTATGGTTTTTTTGGTTCTGATAGGTGTTCTTATAGTAATTTAAAATTTTAATGTGTTAAGAAAATACAAAAAAATGAAAATTTTTAAAAAAATGATAATTCTAAGTTTTTTATAAGAAAAAACAAATATGAAGACTAAACAGTAATTTTTTAAAAAAAATCCAAACTCTAAATTTAATATAAAAAATGAATACACCAATTTTTATAAAAAAATTAAATATTTTAAACCATACATTATTCAGAATATTACTGTTAAGAGAATCTGGTAAAAATTAAAATTTTACATATTTTGTAAAAAGTACAATAGTGAATTTTATTATATTAAAATAACATACAATTTTAAAATCTACTCTGAAACACTTAAACGCATATTAATAAAATCTTAATGTGCCTTTTGCTTAAGAACAATTGAAAAATAAAATCTCTATTTACTAAATAATATTAAAACAATATTAAAATGTTAAAAACCTCAAAATATTAAAATATTAAGATAAATTGTACTAAAACACTTAATACAATATCGTAGTTTTTTTTGTTTTATAGAGTATACTGAATTTCATTTTTCCAAAATAAGATATTTTCTTAAAATTACTCTAAAACATTTAAACGAATCTTTAAGATATTGTTAGTACATATTTTTGTGATATATAAATTTTAGAAATTCATATACAATAGTAAAAACAAAATATATTTTTATATATTTTGTAAAAATAGAATATTTAATTTCATAAAATTATAATAAGATGCATCCTCTCAAACACTTAAGAGAATCTCGCAAAAAATTAAAAATTTTAAATATTTTGTAAAAAGGACAATAGTGAATTTCATTATATTAAAAAAACATACAATTTTAAAATATATTCTTAAACACTTAAGTGCATATTACAACATTTAAGAGAATCTTAATAAAATCTTAATGTGTCTTTTTCTTAAGAACAATTGAAAAATAAAATCTCTATTTACTAAATAATATTAAAAAAATCATAGTTAATTTGTTTAATGAATTGAAAGATTAAAAGTTCAAAATATTAAGATAAATTGTACTAAAACACTTAACAGAATCTCGTATTTTTATTTGTTTTGTAAACGATCATATGAATTTCATTTTTTCAAAATAAAATATTTTTTCAAATTTACTCTAAAACACTTAAGCGAATCTTTAAAATATTGTCCGGACATGTTTTTTATGATATCTAGATTTGAGAAATTCATATACAATAGTAAAATAATTAAATTTTTATATATTATGCAAAAACACAATAGCATGTTTTATTTTATATTACAATAACATACATCCTCAAAATAATTAACGGAATCTTAGATAATCATAAAAAAATCTTAAAGTACCTTACATTTAAAAAGAATTGAAAACAAAATATAATCTTTATATATTAAATAATCTTAGAAAGTAATATATGTTAACTTATTTAATAAATAAAAATAGTAAAAACCCCAAAGTATTAAAAATATTCTACTAAAACAATTAAGAGAATCTTATAAAGTCATAAAGAATACTTTATAAAACACTAAAAGTAACACTTTCAAGATTCTATTAAGTGTTTATATGTTGAAAAAAATAATATATTTTACAAAGAGAAATGGTACACTAAAATTAAAATGGTAGTTAAAAAGTTCATTCAAACAAGATTTTCTTAAGTGTAAAACTCGCAATATTAAAAATATTGTATCAAAATATTTAAGAGAATCTTGTAAAAAAATAATATTTTTCAACTTTTATAAACAATTAGATTTTAATTTTTCAAAATAAGTTATTTTCTCAAAATTACACGAAAGCACTTACAAAAACCTTTAAAATATTTGTAGTATGTCTTTTATGATATCTAAATTTTAAAATTCATATACGAATTTTATAATAAACATTGAATAAAAAAAGGTAAAATCTCTAAATGTAATATTAAGACTAAAAACGTTAATTTCTATATAAAAAAAATATTGTAAACTATATATTATTCAAAGTATTACTCTTAAATAGTTATTAAGGGAATCTCGTAAAAAATAAATTTTTACATGTTTTGTAAAAAAAACAATAATGAAAGTTTATTATATTTTATTAACATATCATTCTTAAAATCTACTCTAAAACACTTAAGCCAATATTAACATTTACGAGAATGTTAATAAAATCTCTAAGTGCCACAATTGAGAAATAAAATATGTATTTATTAAATATTTAAATATTCTGCTAAAACACTTAGGAGAATCTCGTAAAAATTATATATATATTTGATTATGTAAATGATCATATTGAATTTTATTTTATTTCAGAATAAGATACTTTCTCAAAATTACTCTGAAATGGTTAAGCAAATCTTTAATATATTTTTAGTACGTCTTTTATAATATTTAAATTTTGAAATTCATATACAGAGCTTATAATAAATATTAAATAAATAAATAATCTAAGCTTATAAAAAAGTCAAATTTCTAAATCTACGCTAATTTTTATAAGAAAATTTAAATATTTTAAACTACACATTACTCTTAAATAGTCTAGAGAATCTCGTAAAAATTTAAATTTTTTACATCTTCTGTAAAAAGAACAATATTGAATTTCATTATATTAGAAAAACATACAGTTTTAAAATCTACTCTCAAATACTTAAGCTAATATTACAAGAGAATCTTAATGTGCCGAACAATTGAAAGATAAAATCTCTATTTATAAAAAATATAAGAAAAAGCATACGTTAACATGTTTAATGAATTCAAAGATTAAAAATCTCATAATGTTAAGATAAATTGTACCAAAACACTTAACATAATCTCGTTATATATTTTTCGTAAACCATCATATTGAATTTCATTTACAAAATAATATAATTTCTCAAAATTACACTGAAACACGTAATTGAATCTTTATATATCATAAAAAAGACAAATAATAAATTTTTTAATATCATACATTCTTAAAATCAACTTTTAAATGGCCATCATTAAATTCTATTAAGTGTTTTGTATAAAAAAATCATATATTAAGAAAAAATCATATATTTTAAGCTACATATTATTAAGAATATATGACTCTTAAATACTTATTTATTTTAAAACTTATTCCAATACTTTTAGTTATTTAAAAAATATTAAAACGTAAATAATAATAATAAAATTCGTGCATTGTTTATAAGCTAGTATAAGATTATAATCAAACATTTAAGAATCTCACAAAGAAACACATAAAGAGAATTTTGAAAAACAAATATTATTTAAAATAAATAAAATAATGAAACACTTAAGAGAATCTCAATATAACTTCTTAAAAAATCTATAATGACATTTATATTACCAAAAAAGCAATAACAAAAATTAAATTTTCAGCAAATTATTGATCTAATAATCTAATAGAAGTTTCAAATTTCCAATTTTAAATCAATTTTATCTAATTATAAAAATATATTTTTAAAGAATATCTTTGTTATATTGAGATTTTCTTAAGTGTTTCATTATTTTAGATTATCTTTGTTATATTGAGAGTTGTTTTGTTAATGCACTGATTTTCTTGAACTAGATTAAAACAAAGGTAATAGAATCTCTACACATCTTGCAAATTTCACATATCAATTTGTTTGATCTTCTGAATAGAAGCAAAAAATATTAAAAAATAATTTATAATGTTAGTGTAGTGCATTACAATCAAATTAACTAAAACTGTAAGAATAAAATAGTTGATAGAGATTCATATATGGCATGTGTACGGTTAACAAATGACAAAAATTTAGCAAATCTTTTAAAGACATATGGTAATGAATCTTAGAAAAACGTATTATTAACAATGATATAAAATGTATTTTTGTGGAACTTTGTTAGCGTGAAAGGCGTGGTTATGATTTTCAGTTTCCATGGTTGTTATACAATTTAAATGCATTTTTCATATCAGTAAACACTAATATGAATCTGGTGAAACCTTGATATCAGAACAACTAGAAAACAATAACAATTGTAACAAGATAATTAGTGCAGTGTAAGATTAAAGACGTGGACAAAGTGAATCAGTGTTACAAACAGAAGTATTATGAATGTAGATCAATGTTGTAAGAACACTAGCAAGAACCCTGGTTTGGTGCGACATTAACACTTTCAAACCATCATTAATAGCAACAAACTCAAATGTATTATTGACTTCAACAACTACAATAATTTGAAAATTTAAAACCAGAAAAGACATTGCAGTCAAGTATGTAACTAGCTAGAAGCATACTCTGATATATCTTAAGAACACTAACAAGAATCCTAACAGAAAAATGAAGATCATAAACGTTATAACCCTAAAAATGCTCTGGTATTGAATTTACCAATACCAGATTCCTTCTACATGATATTATCCATCGTAGTTTAGAACTATGTGAGCTTTAAGGATTAAAAATTATAACGAACTGATATTATAACTTAAAACACCGAATCAAAATTATAGATTGTGAGATACTGATACTTACAAATTGAGTATGTAAAATTATGAGAAATTAGAAGAATCAATTACGTTAAATTAATTGACAACTGTTAAAAGGAAATTGAAAAGCTGATAATATAGCAAATCTCATCCAATCTTTATAAATATGGTAACTAATGTAGGGATATACGTATGTTCATTTTGTATTTTTTTCTAAAATATTATATTGACCTGTATTGAAAAACTAGATATATACTGTTAGATTTGTACACAATCCGGACCATAGGATCAATATCAAATCAATGGTAAATAAGCAGGGTCTCTCGGTCTCTCGCTAAGCAAGGGTCTCTTTTGAACCTCCTCCTATATATATATATATATAGATTCAGCTTAGCGAGAGACCCTTGCTAAGCAAGGTTCAATATCTTTGTTATATTGAGATTCTCTTAAGTGTTTCATTATTTTATTTATTTTAATTAATATTTGTTTTTCAAAATTCTCTTTATGTGTTTCTTTGTGAGATTCTTAAATGTTTGATTATAATCTTATACTAGCTTATAAACAATGCACGAATTTTATTATTATTATTTACGTTTTAATATTTTTTAAATAACTAAAAGTATTGGAATAAGTTTTAAAATAAATAAGTATTTAAGAGTCATATATTCTTAATAATATGTAGCTTAAAATATATGATTTTTTCTTAATATATGATTTTTTTATACAAAACACTTAATAGAATTTAATGATGGCCATTTAAAAGTTGATTTTAAGAATGTATGATATTAAAAAATTTATTATTTGTCTTTTTTATGATATATAAAGATTCAATTACGTGTTTCAGTGTAATTTTGAGAAATTATATTATTTTGTAAATGAAATTCAATATGATGGTTTACGAAAAATATATAACGAGATTATGTTAAGTGTTTTGGTACAATTTATCTTAACATTATGAGATTTTTAATCTTTGAATTCATTAAACATGTTAACGTATGCTTTTTCTTATATTTTTTATAAATAGAGATTTTATCTTTCAATTGTTCGGCACATTAAGATTCTCTTGTAATATTAGCTTAAGTATTTGAGAGTAGATTTTAAAACTGTATGTTTTTCTAATATAATGAAATTCAATATTGTTCTTTTTACAGAAGATGTAAAAAATTTAAATTTTTACGAGATTCTCTAGACTATTTAAGAGTAATGTGTAGTTTAAAATATTTAAATTTTCTTATAAAAATTAGCGTAGATTTAGAAATTTGACTTTTTTATAAGCTTAGATTATTTATTTATTTAATATTTATTATAAGCTCTGTATATGAATTTCAAAATTTAAATATTATAAAAGACGTACTAAAAATATATTAAAGATTTGCTTAACCATTTCAGAGTAATTTTGAGAAAGTATCTTATTCTGAAATAAAATAAAATTCAATATGATCATTTACATAATCAAATATATATATAATTTTTACGAGATTCTCCTAAGTGTTTTAGCAGAATATTTAAATATTTAATAAATACATATTTTATTTCTCAATTGTGGCACTTAGAGATTTTATTAACATTCTCGTAAATGTTAATATTGGCTTAAGTGTTTTAGAGTAGATTTTAAGAATGATATGTTAATAAAATATAATAAACTTTCATTATTGTTTTTTTTACAAAACATGTAAACATTTATTTTTTACGAGATTCCCTTAATAACTATTTAAGAGTAATACTTTGAATAATATATAGTTTAAAATATTTTTTTTATATAGAAATTAACGTTTTTAGTCTTAATATTACATTTAGAGATTTTACCTTTTTTTATTCAATGTTTATTATAAAATTCGTATATGAATTTTAAAATTTAGATATCATAAAAGACATACTACAAATATTTTAAAGGTTTTTGTAAGTGCTTTCGTGTAATTTTGAGAAAATAACTTATTTTGAAAAATTAAAATCTAATTGTTTATAAAAGTTGAAAAATATTATTTTTTACAAGATTCTCTTAAATATTTTGATACAATATTTTTAATATTGCGAGTTTTACACTTAAGAAAATCTTGTTTGAATGAACTTTTTAACTACCATTTTAATTTTAGTGTACCATTTCTCTTTGTAAAATATATTATTTTTTTCAACATATAAACACTTAATAGAATCTTGAAAGTGTTACTTTTAGTGTTTTATAAAGTATTCTTTATGACTTTATAAGATTCTCTTAATTGTTTTAGTAGAATATTTTTAATACTTTGGGGTTTTTACTATTTTTATTTATTAAATAAGTTAACATATATTACTTTCTAAGATTATTTAATATATAAAGATTATATTTTGTTTTCAATTCTTTTTAAATGTAAGGTACTTTAAGATTTTTTTATGATTATCTAAGATTCCGTTAATTATTTTGAGGATGTATGTTATTGTAATATAAAATAAAACATGCTATTGTGTTTTTGCATAATATATAAAAATTTAATTATTTTACTATTGTATATGAATTTCTCAAATCTAGATATCATAAAAAACATGTCCGGACAATATTTTAAAGATTCGCTTAAGTGTTTTAGAGTAAATTTGAAAAAATATTTTATTTTGAAAAAATGAAATTCATATGATCGTTTACAAAACAAATAAAAATACGAGATTCTGTTAAGTGTTTTAGTACAATTTATCTTAATATTTTGAACTTTTAATCTTTCAATTCATTAAACAAATTAACTATGATTTTTTTAATATTATTTAGTAAATAGAGATTTTATTTTTCAATTGTTCTTAAGAAAAAGACACATTAAGATTTTATTAAGATTCTCTTAAATGTTGTAATATGCACTTAAGTGTTTAAGAATATATTTTAAAATTGTATGTTTTTTTAATATAATGAAATTCACTATTGTCCTTTTTACAAAATATTTAAAATTTTTAATTTTTTGCGAGATTCTCTTAAGTGTTTGAGAGGATGCATCTTATTATAATTTTATGAAATTAAATATTCTATTTTTACAAAATATATAAAAATATATTTTGTTTTTACTATTGTATATGAATTTCTAAAATTTATATATCACAAAAATATGTACTAACAATATCTTAAAGATTCGTTTAAATGTTTTAGAGTAATTTTAAGAAAATATCTTATTTTGGAAAAATGAAATTCAGTATACTCCTTTATAAAACAAAAAAAACTACGATATTGTATTAAGTGTTTTAGTACAATTTATCTTAATATTTTAATATTTTGAGGTTTTTAACATTTTAATATTGTTTTAATATTATTTAGTAAATAGAGATTTTATTTTTCAATTGTTCTTAAGCAAAAGGCACATTAAGATTTTATTAATATGCGTTTAAGTGTTTCAGAGTAGATTTTAAAATTGTATGTTATTTTAATATAATAAAATTCACTATTGTACTTTTTACAAAATATGTAAAATTTTAATTTTTACCAGATTCTCTTAACAGTAATATTCTGAATAATGTATGGTTTAAAATATTTAATTTTTTTATAAAAATTGGTGTATTCATTTTTTATATTAAATTTAGAGTTTGGATTTTTTTTAAAAAATTACTGTTTAGTCTTCATATTTGTTTTTTCTTATAAAAAACTTAGAATTATCATTTTTTTAAAAATTTTCATTTTTTTGTATTTTCTTAACACATTAAAATTTTAAATTACTATAAGAACACCTATTAGAACCAAAAAAACCATAAATTTTATTTTCTAGGAATACCCCAATAAATTTTAGACAAAACATATCAAAATAAGAAACTCCGTTACAAGTTCCTTTTAGTCTTTTATGGATCAAAAGTTAATGTCAAAACACCTAATCACCAAAATGATAAGATGCATCACAATGGCATTTATCACAGAACTCTAATATACGATCAATTTGTGCCTTGATGTCCTTGTTATCTGCAGTTGTGCTTCATTGGAAGCTATCTAATATGTATCAAAATGCACCAACTTTCATGTTGCTAAACATATTCCAATAGAACTGGACATTTTTTTTATGACTTTTACACTCTCCTTCAGAACCTTGTACTCAAGCTTCATATCTCTACTTGTAAGATCAATTTCAAGAACTTTCTGATATCATACTCTAACAAATATAGATCAATAAGGTTGATGTAAGCAGGAGATTCCCTGCTTCTTTAAGATCCTTTTCAGTTTGCAAGATGCATTATTGAGATTGCAAGTCACCTTCAATGTCTTGGCGTGCTTTGTCTCCTCTTCTCTCCAAACGTGGTTTCATACTTTAAATACTTGGCAGGATTATTATAGCACTTTGAGGCCTTTGCATATTCATCAGCCTTAAGCATGCATTATCATCTTCTCTTTGTTATTAGATGTGTTTAATGTTCTCCTCCGTGTTCATCCTATAATTCCTTCTCTTTGTCAAAATTTACAAGCTCATAGTAAATGGGTGACTCCTGATCTAGATAAACAGTATACACATTCAAGAGGATTTTGTTAGTATAACATGCTCACACTTTAATAAATCTTAACTGAACAATTTAGTGAATCTTACAAAAAGTACCTTAATGAATCTTAACATCATTAGTAATCAAGTTGGAGAGTAGTTAACTGAAACTTAATATCTCGTAAGGATATTCTTTTGTACCAAACTTCAACAATGAACCAAATCCAGTATCGTTAATCCACTTCTTTTGAACATCAGACAAAGACTTCAATATCCCAGACAGTAATCCTGGTTGTAAAGTTACTATTGAACGTGTTTCATCCACCTTATCTGACAAATCTGGTATTGACGTTGAATCAACAAAATTACTGCATGGAGAAAACATAGCTTCTGTTCAGTGTTCCGATTCTACTAGGTGTTTTTGTTTATTATAGTTGCAATGTAAAAATCGAAAATGAATGAATACTACCTTCTCTCATTACTGCCTTCAACATTCTCTGACAAAACTGGTATTGCCAATGAATCCATAATCCTCCTTTCTGAAACATAGATTCAGTTAGTTATTCGATTCTATTAAGTGTTTCATTGTTAAAATATAAAATGTATAAAAGTAAAATAAAGGAATAGTATCTTGCATCTGTCTTCTAGGTTTTGCAGAATGAAACCTTTGTTTCATTTTTATTTTTGTACTTGTTATTTCATTAAGAGTAAAAGTTCAATCAAAGATTCATTTCCAAAAATAGAAAAATTAAAATCTTCAATCAAATATGCTGATTACTCTCTTCCCATGTTTAAAATAATACAAACCGTACAATTGCAAAAAAAATACACTGAAACTATACTTAATGATTGTGCATATTTACCAGATTGCCATTTGCTATGTATTATATAATTTATTAAAAATATGTTTAATGAATGGTCAGGATCTAGTCTCTTGGGTCTCTTGATAAGGAGGGTCTCCATTGAACCTTACCTATATATATATATATATATATATATATATATATATATATATATATATATATATATATATATATATATATATATATATATATATATATATATGTTGTTAGGAGAATTTCGTACAACAGTGTGTTGGAGGTTTATGGAAAGTTGTGGCTGGACTTGTATGATGACTCCTCAGAAATTGAATAGAGAATGGGTTGTTTCTCTTGCTCTTGCCGAGTGTCAATTGTGTATCATACAAGGTGCCTACGTACCCCTTTATATAGGGATCAAGCCTCACGTAGTTCTTGGAAAACAAGTTATTGAATAAGCCCATTCAGTCCAAGCCCATACAATAGTCAAGATTTATGTTCCCATAAATAGCTCAAGGATTATCAATCCACCTCATGTTCCCATAAATAGTCCAAGGATTATCAATCCACTTCATATTCCCATAAATAGTCTGGTCGTCACACGTTTTCCTACAATCTCGTGGCATCTCCGCATTTCTTCCCGTGATTGCAGGTCTGTCCCGTGTCAACCAAGCTTTACTCACTTTGTGAACAGGAATTTCCATATTTTGGGCTTCACCCACGATGCAAGCTGGCCAGGCTCGCATCGCTCAAAACATATGAAAATTACTCTTTCGTAGTTCAAGTGGTGCGAGCTCACCTATGTTCAATTATTCTCATTTCTGCTAAGTAACACGAGCCCATTACTTCATAATGGTGAGACCCCATAAGCTTATGGCGAGGGTTGATAAATAAAGACGCGAGCCCATCAAGGTGAACTCATAAGAAAGAGAGCCCAATATTCATTTTAGCGAAGTGAGCCCAATTATGATAAGATCTTTGTGAGAACCTTTGATTAAAGTGAGAACTCATAAAGATAGGTGTTCACCAAAAGTTAACGATGCGAGCTCACCATACTTAGAAGGATTTTGGGCTCAATATAGCTTCATGATGCGAGCCCTAATTCCAGTCCACGCCAATCTCCAAAATATAATTCATTCTCTAGGCCCAAATCACTTAGGGACCTGTCTAGGGCCCATTACCGAAAATCCAATATAACAACTACCCCCCAAAATTCCTTAGTAATCTTTGATAAGGAATTTTTCATTTGCTTCAAATAACACGATGCGAACTCGATTTCCAGCTCGCATAACATCCAGCTCGCATAGCATCCAGCTTTGCTTACTACTGTCAGACGCGTGTTCACCCAACCGTTTGACAGCTGTTCATAAAAAGACGTGCCATCCATTTAAATTCGGACACGTGTCTCTTGTATTCTCTCTCTTATCCTCTATAAATACTTCAGAGTTTCATTTCATAAACTCATTCTATCAAAAACAGTAAGGAAACTCTGCCCAATTTTGCTCAAGGATCAAACACGGCGAGAATTATTATAACTTCCCGGCGTTCGTCCGCATCCTCCTCAAGTTCTTCAAGTTCATCTTCTAATCCTTCCCAGAGTAAGCATTTCGATCTTAAAAACCTTTTTTCATATGTATTCTTTATGTTTGTATATTATATGTTTGTTCGAACCTATAGAGTTGCGAATTGAGTTCCTTCATCGAAGCGAACTCATACCACGGTTCTAGCTGAACCTGGTATCACACGAAAACGAGCCCTGTGTTCGCATCGAATAATAGTCCCAATTGTGCATGCGAGGCGAGAACACTTAGGATTTTTTAATACATTCTTTCTTCTTATTTTTAGGGGCACACACTAATTTTCACCATCTTTTTCAGATGTCGAGTGCGACCCCCTCTCCATCTGTCGGTTCGCTCAATAACACCCCGAGCCCGGCTCGTTCTTCTGCCACTCCATCTCCCTCGAATCAGTATCCTCCCGAACTCAGGGGTTCCAAGGAGTTCCAGCGCGAATTGACATCTATCTCGGGTCGCCTAAGCCAGCCCATCTCTCCCAATTCAGCCATTACTCCTGAAGGGGCTGCCAACATCGCACGGGTAGAAGGTGCGATGCGAGCTAGTGGTTCCAGTTCGTTGGGACTTCAGCTCGATCCCAACTCCACACCAGAAGACTATAATAGGGAGAAAAATATATATTCTTGGAGAAACAAGAAAACAGGACCAAGTGTCCCCAGCTCGTTTGATCTTGATGATCTTTTCAATCGTCCATTACCGCCTATGAGCGAAGAGGAGGCCAATGCTCAAATAAATCAACTACTTCAAGAAAGAAAGGCAAAGCTTCGCCTCGCCCCAGATTCTGCTCATATTCCTATTGAGATTTCAGAGTCGTCCACAGATAATTCTCTAGGGAGCGCTTTTTATGCCAAACGTAAAGGAAACGTTGTGGCTCGCATCGCATCTCCTCAAGATGAGTTCGACCAAGATGATGAAGATGAGGATACTAGTTCACATTGGTCCTATGACAGCCCTGCTAGCGAAGAGATAGCAGATGTATCCAAAGAGGTGGACTTCTGTAATTATGCCTACGTCCCCGAACCGTCTCCTGTTCCATACGAACCTGTCAAACAGCCCAAGCTCGAAGGGGTGGTTTTTCTTAAGAAACGAATAATTCCTGATGGCGATGAGAGCTCTTCTGCTTTTCATGAGGATGGGAAGATTTTATCCTGTCGGGATATGTCTACCTCGCTGAAAGAGGATTCCTTGCATGACCTCGTGGAGCAATTCAGGCCAGAGGGTCATATAATCCTGCCTGCACCGCACATGAGGTGTTATCGGTTTGATCCCCCTGAGAACGGAGGACGAGCTCCTCGCATGGTTCTTTCAACATTCCTGTTGAAGCTGGGTATTTCTGCACCCCTTCATCCTTTTATTCAAGAAATTTTGGAGTACTACGGGCTCGCACCGTTACAAATTAATCCTAACGGGTACAGGTCTGCCATTGCTTTGTATATTCTTTACAAAAAACAAGGCTACCCAACTCTCACCGCTAGGCAATTGGGATATTTTTTGAATTTAAAACACTCAGCCGAGTTCGGCTACTTCTACCTTTCTTTATGGCCTTACTATAATAAGAAAAAATTAATCTACGGGGGCCCAAGTAACTCAGGAAAATGGAAGGACCCCTTATTCTATGTTCATGAAGTTCCCCGAGTTCAAACTCATTTTTACTACAATCTTGGTAAGTATTTCTTTTGAGCTCGCATCGTTTCTTGTTTACCTCGCATCGCTCTTTGAGCTCGCATCGCGCTTTGAGCTCGCATCGTCCTTATAGTTTATTTTCTATTTATTCAGAACCCCCTGTGAGGACACCTTTACAAGGACAAGAGAAGGTTGACGCTGATAACCTTCTAAAGATTCCCGTCTCAGAACGAAACATTAGAAAGTTAATTACAACTGCTAACCTTGTCGAGTACGGCTTCTTGAAAGAAGGGACTAGGTTGACCCCTAACAAGAAATCTAGAAAGAAAAGAAAAGGTAAGTTTCATTTGATGCGAGCCTTCAGCTCGCATCGTTGCTTTACTCTATCACCTTTATTCTTGTATTTTTACTTAGCATGTGTATTGATCAACTCTTTTGTTTTCGTTTTATTTCAGAAATGGCGATCTCCCCTCCTCCCTTTCTAGACGAGCAAGAGGTTCAGGCTCGCACCGTCCCTTCTGTCAGCCAGACCGGCTCGCATGCAGAGGGCTCCAACAAGGTCAAAACCAAAGAGATCCCTCCCCGATTTAAGACTACCCTTACTGAGCATTTGGCCACCGGGGGGGACTCTCCGCTCAAAAGGAAAACTCGGCAATCCAAGGATACCCCACCTGATGCTGATGCTGTGAAGCGGGCCCGCAAGGATTTGCCCCCAAATCCTCAAGGAAATGTGGTGGCCAGTACTTTGGTTCGACTCGGGGCCCCACACATTACTGAGAGTGATTTAAGGGCATGGACTTCGGGTTCGTTCGAAGCCAACAATGATGCCCTCTCCAAGGCCACGGCTGAGGTTTTCATAAGGCAAATCAACAGACACAGGGAGCTTCGCTCCATGGGTGAGGCCTCTGCTCGTCTGGACAAAGATAACAGGATTTTGAAGGGTAAGCTGGATGAAGCGAGGAGGGCAAATGTGACCTTGGTTGAAGAATCCAAGCAAAGCATTCTTGATGCGACCACGAGTCTCGAAAAGGATCTTCGCGAGTCCAGAGCACTTGTGGAAAAAATGAAGAGGGAACATTCAAATGCCCTAACTGATGCCACCTCTGAGATCGATTCTCTGAAAACCCAAGTTGCTGAGGCCGAAGCTAAGATGGCTGCCCCAAATACTGAATTCGAGGCCAAATTCTCAATGCTAGAGGCGAGCCGGGCTGAAGAGGTCAGAGATGCGAAGGCCTTGGGATCCAAGAACTTTATGAAGGGCTTCATGACGAAGGTCCCTGAGTTCTATTGGAGTCCCCTCGGTGATGCTACTGTCAATTATGCCAAGAAGCTTCGCAAGGAGATGGAGGAGGAGTCTACAGAGAGGGCTCGCATCGCAGATGAGGCCCAGCTCGTCCCAGAACCTCAGCTCGCTCCTGAAGCTCATGAAGAGACTCCTCAGGCTTGATTTTACTTTGCTACTTTCTTTGGGGATGCGGGCACCCCGTTTGCCTCGAAATTTGTAAACATTTGATGGTCTTCAAACTAGTAATATTTGCAACTTTCTTTTTTATCAAATTTTTTGTGCTTGCCCATGATTTTGTATATTTTCCTGTTCATGTCTTTACTTTTCTTTACATAGTACTTGTTTTGAATGCACAACTTCCATCAGGTTCGCCTCGCATGGGTCTACTATGCCTGTTCACGCGAGGTCCCACCTCGCACTACTTCGCACAAAGTTTCACCTCGCACAAGTTCCACCTCGCACAAAGTTCTAATTCAGTTTTTATTTTCCCAACTTTCCTGAGCTCGTTTCTAGAGAGGGATCGCCTCGCATGAGCTATTTTTGCATAATTGATGGGCCGAGGCCCAATCCGATGTTCTAAAAAAGAAAGTAAAATTTACTTAATGGTCAATAGACTTCAGCTTTATTTAGATAATAAAACTTTCATCTTCTTAAATAATAACAGACCTAGACTTATTACATTGTATGCCAAGGGAAGGTGCCTATATGACACTACCCCCCGAGACTTAGGATAAATATCAATGCATGCTAAGTCTTAAATAGATAGAAACTACTGATAATATCTCCTCAGGTGCTCAGCATTCCAGGCCCTTGGTATGAGCTTCCCCCGTATGTCATTGAGATGATAGGTTCCCTCCAATAGAACTGATTTGATCTGATATGGGCCTTCCCAATTTGCACCAAACACTCCATGATTAACTACCTTGGTGTTAGGCATGACTCGACAGAGAACCAAGTCCCCTACCCGGAAAGGTCGGGCTCTCACCTTGCGGTTATAATGCCTGGCAGTTCTCTGGTGATATGCTAGCAGCCTTGCTTGGGAATCAACCCGTGTTTCTTCAATCATATCCAAGTAAAGACGATGATTCTTCTCACTATTCTCTGGGTCATAATGAGCTCTCCTAAAAGATCCAGCTCCTACTTCCACCGGGACCATAGCCTCACATCCATACACCAAGGAGAAGGGGGTCTCACCCGTTGTGGTTCGGGGAGTGGTGTTATAAGACCATAAGACTTGTGGAAGTTCTTCTGGCCAATTTCCTTTAGCATCCTCTAGCTTTGCCTTCAACGTGTGCTTCAGAATTTTGTTGATTGCCTCAGTCTGACCATTCGTCTGTGGATGGCTCACTGCACTGAAACTCTTCAAAATCCCTAACCGATCACAAAATTTTCTCATCTCCTTACTGTCAAACTGTTTACCAATATCTGAGATCAACTTGTAGGGTATTCCAAATCGACAAACAATAGCTCGATATACAAAATCAATGAGCTTCTTTGCAGTTATTGTGGCTAAGGGCTCAGCCTCTGCCCACTTAGTGAAATAATCCACCGCGACCACAGCGTACTTCACACTGCCTTTATCCTTGGGCAATTCTCCAATCAAATCTATCCCCCACATGGCAAAGGGCCAAGGGCTCATGAGTGAGGTTAAAGGTGCCACCGGGCTGTTATGAAAATTTGCATACCTTTGGCACTTGTCACAGGCTCTAGCAAACTCGAAAGCATCTTTCTTGAGAGTTGGCCAGTAATATCCTTGACGAAGTATCTTTTGTGCCAATGAGCTACCCCCCGAGTGATTACCACAGATACCTTCATGAACTTCCCTCAGTATATAGTTGCACTCGTCTCCATCAACACACTTGAGTAGGGGCACATTGAAGCCTCTCCTATACAAGTCTCCATCATATATTGCATACCTTGCAGCCATATATCACATCCGCCGCGCTTCATTCTTGTCATCTGGTAACACACCATTTTTGATATAAGCCAAGAGTGGGGACATCCATGTTGCCCCATCTTCCACCACCATAAGCTCTGCCTCTGGCACGCTAGGCCTCCTCTGTATTTCTAAGGGTGTTGACCCTAACAGAGTGGTCTCACGACGTGAACCGAACTTTTCAAGTTCATCTGCTGTCTCGTTCTGGCCTCGAGGGATGAGCTCTAGGTTCACTTCATTAAATAACTTGATCAACCTTTCCGCGCAACGCAAATACAACTCCGTCCTAGGTCCTCGTGCTTGATACCCCCCATTTACTTGGTATACCACAATCATGGAGTCACTAAAAGCGTTAAGGTTTTCCACCTTTAGTTCCAATGCTAACTTGAATCCGTTGATCAAGGCCTCATACTCAACATCATTGTTTGTTGCATGAAAAGTGAAGTGAACAGCCCTCTTCACTCTACATCCTTCTGGGCTCACTAACTCGAATCCGGCTCCAGCCCCGTCTCCATTAGATGCCCCATCCACATACAAGCTCTACCACGGGGCACTATTCTGACTTTCCTCTGCTGGTATTTCTGAAAAAATTTGCAACGCCCTCGAGTCCTCTTCTGTTTGTGATGAGAACTCTAACATGAAGTCTGCTAGTGCTTGTCCTTTAATCGCAACCCGAGGCTTATACTCCACATCAAACTGCCCTAGCTCGACAGCCCATTTCAACATCCTTCCTGAAGTTTCTGGTTTGTGCAACACTTGCCTAAGAGGATACGTTGTTCTCACCTCGATCTTATGAGCTTGGAAGTAGGGACGAAGCTTCCTTGAGGCGAGGATTAGAGCATACACCAGTTTTTCCATGTTCAAGTACCGAGTTTCTGCACCGACTAGCCTTTTGCTCATATAGTATATAGGGAGCTGAGCATCGCCTTCTTCTCGAACTAGCACCGCACTCACCGCATACTCCGACACAGCCAAATAAAGCACCAGTAACTCCCCTTGCTGCGGGTTAGACAATAGAGGTGGTGTGCTCAAATGTCTTTTGATATTTTGAAAGGCCTCTTCACATTCCTCTGTCCATTGAAAATTCTTGCCCACCTTCTTAATAGCCTTAAAGAACTCTTGGCACTTGTCAGAAGATTTTGAGACAAATATGTTCAACGCCGCAATTCTCCCTGTGAGACTCTGCACATCCCTCACCCTGCGAGGTGACCTCATCTCCATTAGAGCCTTGATCTTGGCCGGGTTAGCTTCAATTCCTCGATGGTTGACAATAAATCCCAGGAATTTTCCCGACTCCACCCCAAACACACATTTTTGGGGGTTAAGCTTCATTCTGTAGATACGCAATATAGTGAACATCTCTGCCAAATGCTGAATGTGGTCCTTGGCCTCCTTTGATTTTACAAGCATGTCATCAACATATACCTCCATTGTCTTCCCGATGTGATCTTTAAACATCTTATTCACCAATCGATGATAAGTTGCTCCCGCATTAACTAACCCGAAAGGCATCCCAATATAACAGTATAGGCCTCGATCATTGATGAACGAAGTGTGTTCTTGATCTGGCCCATACATAGGAATTTGATTATAGCCTGAGTAAGCGTCCATGAAACTTAACAATGCGTGTCCTGCAGTGGCATCTACAAGCTGATCGATACAAGGAAGTGGGAAGCTATCTTTTGGACAAGCTTTGTTCAAGTCGGTGAAGTCAACACAGGTTCTCCACTTCCCATTTGGTTTCTTCACCAGCACAGGATTAGCCAACCAAGTCGGGTAGAATGACTCCTTGATGAGCCCAACTTCCATTAATCTGTCCACCTCTTCTCTAAGGGCCTCCGCTCTCTCTCCGCTAATAGGTCTTCTCTTCTGCCTTGTTCCCTTCTTGCTGGGGTCTAAGTTCAACCTGTGGCACATCACTTCTGGGTCGATCCCTACCATGTCAGCGTGAGACCATGCAAACACATCCAGGTTCTCCTTGAGGAATGAGACGAGGTTGTTTCTCATTTCGGGGCCAAGGTTTGCTCCAATCCTCAAGATTTTGGCCGAGTCGTTTGGGTCCACCAAGATAGGAATGATATCCTCGAATGTTCCAGCTCTGTCTGTTAGGGGAGGCATTCTTGGGTCCAAATCAACATCAAAGCTTCTATCCATGCTAGGCTCTCCTACTTCAATAACACTAAGATAATCCCCATTGTTGATGGACAACTCCGGTGTTTCTTGCTGAATGTTTCCTTCTGTTGTAATGGTGACCTCTCGGGAGACTCCAGTGGGCAAGTTTATCAGAATTGAGGTCTCTTTCTTCATCCATTTTCCTTTATTCAATCTGGTGGCTATCTGTTTTGGGCTCTCTTCATCATCGCTGGCCTCCTCCACTATGCCTTCCTGTAATGTCATTATGGGTTGGGAGGGCGCCATCATTAAGGCTCCACCAGGCCTAGGCTCCACTTCAATGCCCAGATTTTCGAAGTATCTTCCGGGAGTTCCTCTATAGATATCATGTTACAGACATCCATCATGAGAGTGTCCACACGCTTCCTTTTCTTCTCTTCACTATCTTCCACAGGCTCTTGTTCTCTAAGGTCTACCACTTCTCGTCTAACATCTAACTTCTCTGCCCCTTTCACGGCTTGGTTGTAGCATACTCTTGAGTCATATTGGCATCCCTTCACTTGTCTGACGCCTGTAGGAGTTGGAAACTTCATGGTTAGGTGATAGACAGAGGTAACTACCCTCATCTCCTTAAGGAGTGGTCTCTCAATGATGGCGTTATAAGCACACGGCTGGTCCACCACAGTAAAAGTGACAATTTGTGTGGCCACGTGGGGGTTGTCTCCTAAACTGACCGGTAGCTGGATTGTTCCCCGAATTCCTACTGAAGCCCCAGTGAATCCGTAGAGCTGGTTTCCGCTTGAGGCCAACTCTCTGTCCAAGAATCCAAGTCTTTTGTAAGTGTCGTAGGTCAAGATTTACAGCGCTCCCATTGTCCACCAACACCCGATATACGTTAGTAGACCCGATTTTTATCCTTACCACAAGAGCATCAGCATGAGGATGGTGTACCCATTTGGCATCTTCTTCACTAAACATAATTTCATCTCTCTCTTTTGTGAACAGGTAAGGAGGCCTTTGTTCAAGACGATGAACATTGGTTAGAGGACGGTCCTTTGCCTCTCGAGCATATCTCTCCATGGCTTTCTTGCTATCTCCTCCCACATGAGGCCCTCCAATTATAACATGAATGCTACCTGCTCTGTCAGTCCTCTCCTTGTCACCATCTTTTGCTATTGGGGGTGGAGGAGGCACCTGATGGTATTCAGATTTATGTTTCCGTACTTCCTTCACGACCCATTCCGTCAGCTTTCCCTGTCGAATCAGGCTCTCTATCTCATCCTTCAACTGTCGGCAATCGGCCGTGTGATGTCCTGTAGATTCATGGTAAGCACAGTATTTAGAGGTGTCCCTTTTGCTATATTCTGTCAGAGGGGTGGCCTTCTTGAATACCCCCTTCCCAGCATAAGTGGCATATATATGATCAATGGAGGCGACCAAGGGAGTATGATTCTGCCATTTGGTTGTGTAAGGCCTTTCAGTCTCCTTATTGACATTTTCCTTGGCCCTGTTAAACTTCTTTGGGCTGGGGCTCCTTTTATAAGTCTTTCTCCTTTCTTCAGGACTAGAGGATCTCCCTCTCTTCTCCATCCTTCGGCCGCTGCTCCTTAGATCTCTCATGGATTTCTCTACCCTCTTGTGAGGTTCCGCCTGTTCATAAAATTCAGCCAAAGTTTCTGGCTCCCTTGCCTGTAGAGTCTTCCAGAATTTAGAGCCCTCTCTCAACCCAGCAATTAGGAAATTCTTCTGGGCTTCTTCTGTTGCTCCTCGAACTCTAGGAACTTCAGCGTTGAATCGCATGAAATAATCCTGCAGGGACTCTACCTCTCCCTGCTTAATGTTTGCAAGGGTGGCCACCGGGGGGGGGCATAGTGAAGAGTGGACTGAAACTGCCTTAAGAATAGGTCCCCCAACTGTCTCCACGTGCTAATCCTAGCTGGACCTAGCTTAGTAAACCATTGTTGGGCACTTCCCCTTAACGAGGCAGTGAATAACCGACAACGAGTTAGATCAGGAACCTGATAGACCTCCATCTCGGTATTGAAACGAGCCAGGTACTCAGCTGGATCCGCGTCTCCATTGAAGGCAAGTTCGAGGTTGCTTCTGAATGCCGGGGGGTAGAGGAGACATCCTTATTGCCGGAGTGAAGGGAGATGGAGCCGTAGCAGGGGGTGGCGCTCTCTTTTCGTTTTCCATATGCACCAGTAGGTGCCTTAAATCACCAACCCTCAGGTCTCCAATTCTTTCATCAGACCTCTCTTCATTTGAATGGTGAGGGGAGGTCCTCTCCCTTCGCTCCCTTCTATGAGTCCGAGGCGGAGTTTTCTCCCTTCGTTCTTTTCTAGGTGGAGTCCTCTCCCTTCGTTCTTTTCTAGGTGGAGTCCTCTCCCTTCGTTCTGTTCTAGGTGGAGTCCTCTCTGGCGCCTCCTTCCGTGCTTTAGACTTTTCCAATCTAAGCCTTAGATCGTGCTCAGTTAACTTCTTCCCAATTCGATCTAAAACACTAGTGGATCTAGCCTCGGATGAAGCTGGCTCATGCCGCGGCTCGCTTGGAGCCTGGCTGCCTCGCTCCTCCTGGCTTGGAGATATCTCATCCGTCTCAAGAGACCCGGTTTTCTTTAGCCCATCAGCTACTTCGTCGAACTCGTGTATGAGTTTTTTAGAGGTTTTATCCGTCTTGTCCCTAGTGCCCTTGAGCCTTCGAGCCTTCCTCTTCGCATTCTTGATTGAGTTCTGCTCGACCTTAGCTAGCCGGGCGTTCATAGTTTTGAATTGGAGCTCGATCCCCTCGAGGTAGCCTAAGATCTTCTGGCCATATAGCGTAACCGATGCGACTTGAGGCATGACAGGGGTGATTTTGCTTGGTCCTCCCTCTCCGTGGGGTGGTGGATCCGTCCTCGCTCCTTGTGGTGTGGCATCCTTCTTGTGCACAATCCCCTTGTCATCGTTCTTGTTGTTCTTCGACATCCTTCTCCTTAAGATGTAAAGCCCCTCCTTCTAGCGCCAATTGTTGTTAGGAGAATTTCGTACAACAGTGTGTTGGAGGTTTATGGAAAGTTGTGGCTGGACTTGTATGATGACTCCTCAGAAATTGAATAGAGAATGGGTTATTTCTCTTGCTCTTGCCGAGTGTCAATTGTGTATCATACAAGGTGCCTACGTACCCCTTTATATAGGGATCAAGCCGCACGTAGTTCATGGAAAACAAGTTATTGAATAAGCCCATTCAGTCCAAGCCCATACAATAGTCAAGATTTATGTTCCCATAAATAGCTCAAGGATTATCAATCCACCTCATGTTCCCATACATAGTCCAAGGATTATCAATCCACTTCATATTCCCATAAATAGTCTGGTCGTCACACGTTTTCCTACAATCTCGCGGCATCTCCGCATTTCTTCCCGTGATTGCAGGTCTGTCCCGTGTCAACCAAGCTTTACTCACTTTGTGAACAGGAATTTCCATATTTTGGGCTTCACCCACGATGCAAGCTGGCCAGGCTCGCATCGCTCAAAACATATGAAAATTACCCTTTCGTAGTTCAAGTGGTGCGAGCTCACCTATGTTCAATTATTCTCATTTCTGCTAAGTAACACGAGCCCATTACTTAATAATGGTGAGACCCCATAAGCTTATGGCGAGGGTTGATAAATAAAGACGCGAGCCCATCAAGGTGAACTCATAAGAAAGAGAGCCCAATATTCATTTTAGCGAAGTGAGCCCAATTATGATAAGATCTTTGTGAGAACCTTTGATTAAAGTGAGAACTCATAAAGATAGGTGTTCACCAAAAGTTAACGATGCGAGCTCACCATACTTAGAAGGATTTTGGGCTCAATATAGCTTCATGATGTGAGCCCTAATTCCAGTCCACACCAATCTCCAAAATATAATTCATTCTCTAGGCCCAAATCACTTAGGGACCTGTCTAGGGCCCATTACCGAAAATCCAATATAACAATATATATATATATATATATATATATATGTATGATGTTCTTTTCAGCATTTGTTTGTATTTTGATAAAAATATTTAATATGTTGACGGAAAAAAAATCTTGAACTTTTGAACTTAGCTTAGAAAAATTGACAATATAAATGTCTAATAATGATATGTTGTTAATGTGATTCGAAACTTGAACCCGGCAAAAGTATTTTAGATACCAAGAAAGTTAACCCAAAATAGAAACATTTATAGAAACATTGAAAGGTTAACTATTGAACCTCCGGCGTAAATCAAGACAACACGCTTACCCCTCTTACTAACAATTTTTTTGAATTCTCGGCTGTTTTTTAATTATTTTTTAAAAAGTTGCATCTGGTTGCGTTGGTTACAGGCCGTATTTTTGCAAATATTTTCAGAAGATGGTAAAATTGCAAAAAAAATTAGAAAAAGTAGTATTTTTGATAATTTTAACTTTTTTTTAATATTACATCCAACAATTCTGTTTTATCTATCTAACCAACCAAATAGAGAGGATAGTTTATTTATAATATTATAGTATAGATAGCTTCTGATGCGGTTAAGTTTATTTGGTACATCTAAGTATTTGGCTACGTTGTGCTATCAATGTGATTGAATTGGAAATCATGGTTTTGTAAAATATGTGTATGTTCAGAAGCGGAAGTGTAACTAATAAACCTTTGAGATGATTCCTTAATTGTTTTAGAAGGAAATTAATTGCTAACATAGTGTCATGACAAGTGAGAGTCATTGTTATCACGAAGACGACTAGTCGAAGGTACTCGGGCATGGAGAACCTCAAAACCTGACTCGGGGCAATTGTGGTGTACTATGGCCCATTCCAACCAATAACAGTACATAAGAAACAGATGGAGATGAAAATGATATTAAGTTGAATGACTTTGCTTGATATTTAAATTATGAAATTGCCGTGTTTAGTTATATTATATATTAAATTTAGTAAGTATATGTACAATGAACACTTTGTCGACTTTTAATGACTAGTCGGGCGACTTGTCGGCTATTCTTCTCGAAGGTACTCGGGCAGCGAGGTTGGACTTGACGCCGTGATAACCATGGTGAAAGTATTTAGAAAAAACTTGAGATTAAGGAATATGCACCAGAAAGAGAGATTGCTGTCGTATATTCATCACCATGTCAACACATTGCTTTATGCGAGTGATGGCTTTGTGAGGACACTCAAGGCAACGTAAAGGTACATGGCTTTGTGAGGACACTCAAGGCAACGTAAAGGTACAGTTCATAGTAGTGCAAATATTTAACACGCATCGATAAGAAATCCTTTTTGCTCTGCATAGCATCAAAATTGCTGGTTTTTATAAAATGGAGATGAATGCATTGGTCAGATTTATAGATGTCTAGAAGGTATACTTTTAACGCCAGTAGTAGTTATATTTGGTACACATCATGGTGATGTGATATACGGATTATCTATGAATTCACAAACAAATGTCACGGTCTCGAAGTCCAAGTAACTCTCTAGGTTATGCAGGCAACACCTTAATATGAATCCAGTGTTTCCACAGACTTAATCTCATAATTACTAGTTTCTGTTACTGTCCATATTTTGTATCTTATTTTAACTTCCCTGAGTTCATTTACAAAATTTATAGGTTGAAAACACGGGTCGTGTGAATTATGGGCCATATATGTTTGACAGGAAGGTATAAATTTTATGACCGATTTGTAATACTATTGTCCCCATTTTTTACACAGCATGGACCCTTGTGCTCTTGATATTGTATATATCTATGGCTGAATTCTTGTAGCTATTTTGGTTTATTGTGTTGTTACAGGGTATTCTGTCCTCATGGTTTTCGTCGGCCGAGTTAAACAAAAAGGGGCAAGAATAATTAGGGTTCAAAACACAAGAAAGGTTATGAAAATTTCTTGATTGTGTTAAAACAAATTTTTGTTGATTTTATATGTGATGTTTAGTTGACTCCGTAGTTATAAGATTTGCTTTTAATTGTTGTTAGTCTAGGGTTAATTGTGTTTTAAACTAAATTGGGGGTTTGGGTTCTTTGTTGATTTTGGGTACGGTTTTGGTTTTGGCTGAACGAATTGGTTGTGTAAATCAATCGGGGAGTGCGAATTTGGTGGTTTGGCGGTGTGTTTGACGGGGGAAGAAGCACCATCGCGGCGGCGACGGTGGCCGGCAGTGGTGTTACAGCGTCGGGAAAGAAATAGTCGGGGATGAGTGAAGAGAGAACAAGAGAGAACGAGAGAGAGAGAGAGAGAGAGAGAGAGAGGGGGGGAGAGAGAGACTGAGAACGAGAGAGAGATAGATCGAGACAGAGAGAGATGGTGCAGGAGAGAGAGAGAGAGAGGGGAAAAGAAAGAGAGAGAGAGAGAGATAGATCAGGGAAAGAGATGTGCGAGAGAGGCAGATTTCCGGGGAGTGGGCGGCGTCGCGGCGGCGCAGCGGTGGCACGTGGGCCCCACGCGCAGTGGATGAGTGTCACATGCGTGGCTGCATGTGTGCCACGTGTGAGGCTGTGTTAATCCCAAATGACCTAACAGAATTGTAGAAGGGGGGGGTTGAATACAATTTTGATATTTCTTTAACTTAAAAAAATACTTTATAAAATTAAACTGAACTGAATAAATAAAAACACAAGATATAAATAATTCAGTTGGATTGTTTGATGATCCAACTGAAGTGTTTTTATTGCGGAAATAATCTGTGATACAAATGTACACAGCTGCTCAGTTACAAGGTTGTAGAGAAGAAAAATGCTCTCAAAGATAGCTAATACAAACTCTTTGTTTTTCTTCACACAAATAAAGTAACTGCTACACTTGGTTATATAAACCCAAGTTTACAACCCTATTTTTGGCTACACTAATAGTACAATGAGTAACCGCCAATAGTTTGCTTTTCATCCCTTTGTCCAGTGGTCCTTGGAGATCCTTGCTTTTGACTTCATGCTTATTATGATCACTCCCAAGAGCCCAATTGGAAACTGGGATGTTTCCTTATTCCCCATGTCCATTTTAATGGTTTCCAATGCAAAGTACACTTCCACATCTCCTTTTTGATCTGTCAGGAACCTGTCACTATCACTTTGTCAATTGTATAGAAAAGCAATAATGATTCGTTGATGGCATAGAGATGTGTTTCGTTGATAGCTTTATTCTTTGTTTCGTTGATGAGCTTCCTTGTTTCGTTGATAGAGTAATCTTCATTCCGTTGACATGTCTTCACTTAGGCAAAATTACAAGGCACTAAATATTTACAATTAACCAACCTATTTTGCCTATCTAACCATTTAGTCAACATGACTTAGAAAACCTAACTAGTACTCAACAAACTGCATATCAAACTATGAAGTAATGTACAGTGCAATTGCTACATCACTCATTTCGTTGATGAGCTTCCTGTCAACGAAACACTGCAAAGCATGCTATTTCGTTGACAGTTACAAAATAACTTAATACAAAATCTACTAAGTGTTTTTATAATTATCATCAAGAACAACATATTCCTAACAATCTCCCCCAATTTATGACTGATAGAATAACAGCCATAAATCAAGAGCCTTGATGATAACAAAAACACTCAGGCATATTACACATGATAAAAGTAAAAGTTGTATTGAGCTTCATAAAGTTTTTAGAAATAATGCAAGACTTACAAAACTAATGCCCAAATGTGCTCCTCCAGACTGAGCAAATAATTCATCTTTGTCTTCTTTGGGGCATAGTCTTCTTCCCTCTCCTAGAGTTGTTCTCCTCAATCTGGACCTGTAGCCTTCTGTAAAAGATCTTCTCTTCTTCATCTTGATCACCAAGCTTGGATTGCATAAACCTTAGAGTTTGATTAGATGCCTTGTCCAGCTGGTCTTCCATCCTGAAGAACCTTCTGCAGTTGTCCTTGTCCTTGAATTCCATCATCCAGAAAGGTTGAAGATGGATCTTCTTTCCTGTTGAGGGCACTCTTAGTATCCTGGGAAGAGCCTCAGGCTTGTTCCAGCTAGCCTTTATTTGACATATTCTGGAGACCACCTCAGACTTGGCTGTTTTGGTGAAGCCAAAGTCTTTCTTCAAGCATCTAAACACTGTGAGTAGTGTTTGGTAGTCTTCTCCTAGAATTCTGTAGAGAGGCCAAATTTGTTCTCTACCACCCTTGTATGTGAAAACCAATCTTTCAGGTAGCTTCTGAGAAGCTGCAATGCCCCTTACTTCCACCAGGTTGTCTAAATCAAGATGCAAGCTGGATTCTTCCCTGATGTCAGCAATGTACATGCAGTCCTCTGGATTTGAAGGGGGTTTTTGAGGTTGTGGCTTTCTCACAAATACTGGCTTTGTCTTGACAGCCCTTTGCTTCAATTTCTTCTTTGGATCCATCTCAAAAAGGAATTTAGGAAAGTTAGCCTCATCAAACTCAATTGGCTCTTCCTTTGGCTCAATTGGCTGATCATGATAATTAACAAGATGTTTGGGATCACAGGCTAACTTTAAAGATGGATCAGGAATTGTTGGAGGTACAGAAGAGTCTGATGCAATACTCTGAGAGTCATCATTTTCAAAGGTTATGTTTCTTCTAGCCCTTGCCTTTGGTTGCCTTGTACTCTTCTTTTCACTCCTTTCCTTTTGGGCTTTTTCTTCTTGCTGTCTTTCTTCTTCATCTAGAGCTTGAGCTACTGCAAGAGCTTGCATAGCTGCTCTTTCTGATTCCTCAGCCTTGGCTTCAGCAAAGTTTGGATGACCAGCCCAAACACAGATTTGTTGTCCATTCCTGTAGACAATTGCCCTTTGCTTCCTTATCTCATGATTATTACTTTCCTTGCTTTTTGTGATGAGAAGTCCAAGTAGTTTGAGCTCATCTGGATAAGGTGCAGGATAGAAAGTCCTTGCTATGTTTTTGCCTTTTGGTTTAGCAGGAGACTTGGGAGATAAGCTTCTTTGTAATGTAGCTTCTTCCACATCCCTAATGCATGAAGTTTGTCCTTTCTCCTTTCTTGGTCCTTGAATGACTCCATGTAGAAGGGGCTCTATAGCATAAGAGCTCTTGAACTGTGGCTCCACTTGTGCAGTCACCATTGCATTTGTTGATGGCTGATCTGTCTTTGAAGATTCAGTAATTTTCTTGAACCTTGCTTCTATGTTGGACCAATGATCTTTGATCTGTGCTGCAAGTTGTATCCTCATAGAAGCTTCCTGGATCAAGTCAATGCCATCCTTATTCTTCTTTCCAAACTCCCCCATTGCTAGTGGCTCCTGTGGCAATGTGATGGTTGGGACCAGCACCTTTGTGATTTGAATGGTTAGCTCCTGAGATTTCTCCCCCTTTTTGTTATCATCAAGAGAGACAACTGGGAGTCCTTGAGCTGCCACTAGCTGGGCCAAAAGTTGAGTCTGCTTCTCCTGTTCCTTTTGCATTTGAGATAAAGTAGCTTCCACCTTGTCCACTCTAGAAGAGAGAGTCTTCAAGGAGGTAGCCACTTCAGGTTCCTTAGAGAAAAACCTGTTCATTTTGGACATAGTGAGAAGAGGGAGCTTTTCATCCATCATCTTGTAGTTAGCATCCCTGAAATTGCTAATAGAGTCCTTGATTTCTGTAGCCTCAATCCTTGTCTGCATCATTTGTAGCCTTTGAATTTCCAGAGAATCCATGATGGCCTTGTAGAATTTCTTGTCTCTTGCATTTGCAGACTCATGAGCTAAGTAGGCTTCATTGTACTGCCTGGAGATAGCAGCATCTAGAGTGGCTCTACCATGCATACCTTGAGAAAGCCAGCCTGGTGTAGGAGGCACCACAGAAGTCCCAGTCTGTGAAGTGGTGGCCACCTGTAGATTATCACCATAGCTGTCCTCAGCATCAGAAAACTCAAATTCTCCACTTGCTGCAGCTCCTGAAGGTAGATTGGTCAGGGCATCCTTTGCTCTTTGCATTGATGCAGTTGTATGAATTAGATTTAGTGACCTTTCTGCCTCCACATTGCCCTGCTGAGCCATAATTTGATAGGCTGGCACAGGATGAGTAAAGGTCTCAGGATCCAGGGAAATACTATCCAGAGTTTGTTGATAAACCTCTTGGAAAGTAGGTTCCCTTTCTCCCTCACTGACCTCCATTAACTCATTAGCAATGGCTGCCTTCATCCTTATTTCTCCTGTAGTCCCTTCTCTCTCTCCACTCTGTTCTTGCATCATGGGCTCCCCATGGCTCACACCTCTCACACCCTCACCTTCACCTTCTAAGGTGGAACTCTCAATCTCTCCTTTTGCCTGGCTGGAAGAAATAGCCAGCCTCTCACTCACATTCTCTCCTTTTGCCTGGCTGCAAGCCAGCCTCTCAGTTTCACTCCCTCTCAGTCCTAGAAGTGTCTCAACTACCACTAGATCATCTGCACTAGTTGTGGGAACAACTTGATTTTCAATTAAAGGTGCAGAGTGAACTATCAACGGAATGGTAGTTTGAACTGTCAACGGTATGGATACCATTGATGGAGAAACACTTGTCAACGAAATAGACTGTTTCGTTGATGAAGTCAAGAAAGCACTTTGAGAATGAGAAATTACAGTAGAGTCTGTGGTGATTGATTTTAAAGAATGGTCCACAGATCCCCTTGCAACTTCAGGAAAAATTGGTTGATGGCCCAACAAATCACTTAACAAGTGATGGCCACCAGCTTCAGAGTGGGGCTTCTCCAAGATTAGAGTTGGAGAATCAGGAATAGATGTATGGATCATGTCCACATCTAAAGATTGAGTTGGTGAATTGGATGGAGATAATTCAAGATTGATGTTTAGAGAATGGGACTGTAACCCCAGAGTAATGATAGGGGTTACATCAAACTGAATTTGAGAAACTGGAAGTGTTGCTTCCAGTGTGTGTGCACCCTGTGTACCCTTGGACTTTTGCTTCACTCTCCTTTGGTATTGGGAAAATGTAGACTTTGGGCTTGAAGTGTCCCTTACCCTCTTGGACTGTGCTCTTGGTGGAGAGCTTGTTTCAATAATCACATCCTTTTGGGAGGATGCAATTAGACTTGTGTTTAAATCCATTTTACTCATTGTGCCTTGTTGGGAAGACACAATGGGGCTTGGCTGGTACACACTAACCTGTCCTTCCTTATCCTTGGGGTTTCTTTGATGTTCACCCCTTCCCTCACCTCTTACAACTCCAGACTCACTCCCCTTAGGTTGTGTGGTAGTTTTTACAACAGGTGCCTTTTGAGAAGCACCTGAGGTTGGCTTGGAGGATTTCTTTGATTTAGGTTTTGTTGCTAGGGTAGGAGCCTGTTGGGTCACAGCTACAGACTCCATAGCAACATTGGAAGGTAAAACAGTAGAGGAGTTAGCTACACTAACAGGGATAGTAGTAGTTACCTCAATGATTGGCAGATACACCACTGGAACATCACCATTGTGGTTCAGCCTGAGTATGTCTGTCAATACTCTCTTTTCTTGCACAAAGCACTCGAACCTGGCATTAGGGTTAGAGATAACTAATGGTGCTGGACTAACATGGTTAGCCAACATCATCAGAAACCTAGCATAATAGATATTTTTCTTCCTATTCGCTTTGTCACCCAACTTAGCACCAATTTCATACATAAGTTGGGTGCTAAAGTTGTGATATCTATCATTTAGAAGCATGGTTAGGAGAATTAACATAGAGTTAGTTAATGCATCAAAATTACTAATCTTTCCAGAAAAGACCTTAATGAATGCATCAGCTAAATAACTGTATTCTCTAACCAAACCTCTCCTAATTATTCTACCCAGATTATCAGTAGGCAAAGAGTAGTTTATAGAATTTAACATGGTAGTTATTTCAGTGTTAGTAGGCAAAGCATCACAGTTATTATCAGGAATATGTAAACATGCTTGCAAAACATCAGAATTAACTATGTACTCATTACCTTGAAGAGTGAATTGTAGTGTGCAGTTTGTTCCACTATACTCACATGAGGTCCAAATCTCCTCGATTATCTCATTGTAGAGTGGTGTAGAGTGAAACATTGCATAGCTCAACTTGCAATTCTTCATGAAATCCATCATTTTGAAGAACAGACTGTTCGGGTTTTCCTTGACAACAAAAGGGATGGAGTTGTTCTTCTCATAGATGAACCCTCCAGCAGACATTAGCTTGACTATGGGTGCCATTGTTGATTAAAGGAAAGCTTCGAACTGAATTGATTGATAGAGAGAAGAAGAGAGAAAAAGCCTTTGAAATTTTTGAGAACAGGTAAAAAGAAATAATAAAACTAAAATTTCTTAAATACTCCCCCAAAAATTCTCAGAAAATGAATCCAATAATAAATGTAAATTACTGGATTGGCTTAAAAATATAACCGTTACTCTTAAAGTATTACCATGATTTATACTTACAGGGGTGTATGCATAGATCGTGGTAAAAGACGTGTCACATTTCAACGGTTCAGATAAAAAGCGCTAAATCAACGAATCAGGATTGGGCGGTTAAAGTCCCGTCTTATTTCGTTGATAAAGCTGCGTTTCGTTGATATAAAAGAGCTATCAACGAAACACCCAGAAAACTGCTAAGACTGTCAACGAAATGGTGCATTCCGTTGGCATAGTAATTTTGACTTAGACAAAATTTTACCTTTTCCTGAGAAAATTTATTCACAGAAAAAAAACATAGCAAATTTCTGGCTGCATTATGACTTGCAAATATCTCAAAAATAATTAAGAGAAATTTAGCATACCTAGCTCACTTACTAATCTTGAGAATGTTGATTCATCAAGTGGCTTGGTAAAGATGTCTGCAAGTTGTTGTTCACTTGGAACAAAATGTAACTCCACAGTACCATTCATAACATGTTCTCTAATGAAATGGTACTTGATGTCAATGTGCTTGGTTCTTGAATGCTGCACTGGATTCTCAGTAATGGCAATGGCACTAGTGTTGTCACAGAAAATAGGAATTTTCTCAACTCTTAATCCATAATCAAGTAGTTGATTTTTCATCCATAAAATCTGTGCACAACAACTTCCAGCTGCAATATACTCAGCCTCAGCTGTGGAGGTGGAAACTGAGTTTTGTTTCTTGCTGAACCATGACACAAGCTTGTTTCCTAAGAATTGACAGGTGCCTGTTGTGCTTTTCCTGTCAATTTTACATCCTGCATAATCTGCATCTGAATAACCAATTAGTTCAAAACCAGATTCTCTAGGATACCAAATGCCAAGGTTTGATGTTCCTTTGAGATATCTGAAAATCCTTTTAATAGCAACTAAATGGGATTCCCTAGGATCAGCCTGAAATCTAGCACATAAACATGTAGCAAACATAATATCAGGTCTACTAGCTGTTAAATATAAAAGTGAGCCAACCATGCCTCTGTAACTTGAAATGTCCACAGATTTTTCCTTAGTATTCAATTCAAGTTTGGTGGCAGTAGGCATGGGTGTTTTGGCAGGAGAGCATTCCATTAAGTTAAACTTCTTCAATAAATCAAAAATATATTTTGTTTGACTAATGAAAATGCCTTCATTAACTTGCTTTACTTGAAGACCAAGAAAGTAAGTTAATTCTCCCATCATGCTCATTTCATACTTACTTTGCATAAGCTTGGCAAACTTTTGACAAAGTTTTTCATCTGTAGACCCAAAAATTATGTCATCTACATAAATTTGAACAAGTATTGTAGAGCCATTCACAATCCTATGAAAAAGGGTATTATCTACAGTACCTCTAGTGAAGTGATTCTCAAGAAGGAACTGTGAAAGTGTGTCATACCAGGCTCTAGGTGCTTGTTTCAAACCATAGAGTGCTTTGAGGAGAAAGTACACATACTCTGGAAAATCATCATCTTCAAAACCAGGAGGTTGACTCACATACACCTCCTCTTCCAGTTCCCCATTTAGAAAAGCACTCTTAACATCCATTTGATAGACCTTGAAATTGGCATGGGCTGCATAGGCTAGGAAAATCCTTATTGCTTCTAGTCTTGCAACAGGAGCAAAGGTTTCATCATAATCGATTCCTTCTTCCTGTGAATAGCCTTTTGCAACCAATCTAGCTTTATTCCTTGTGACTATGCCATTTTCATCCATCTTGTTTCTGAACACCCATTTTGTGCCTATGACACTCCTGTCCTTAGGCTTGGGCACCAGCTTCCATACATTGTTCCTTTCAAATTGGTTTAGCTCTTCTTGCATAGCCAAAACCCAATCTGGATCTAGAAGTGCATCCTCAACTTTCTTTGGCTCATCTTGAGACAGAAAGCTGCTATATAGACATTCTTCTTGAGTTGCTCTTCTAGTTTGGACTTTTGAAGAAACATCACCTATAATGAGTTCAAAGGGATGATCTTTAGTCCATTTTCTTGAGGGAGGTAGATTTGCTCTAGACGAGGTAGCTTCATGATCATGATTGCCTTGATTGGACATTTGTCCTTGAGAAACTCCCCCTGAGTTTGTTGTCCCTAAATGATCACTTCTAGAACCATTTCTATGACTGTCAACGGTATGACCATTTTGGTTGTCAACGAAACGCTCATTTTGACTGTCAACGAAATGATCATTTGGTCTACTAGCAGCTATTCTTTTCAATCTTAATGCAGCAACTTCATCTTCACTGCTGCTTTCATCTGTGCTAGATACAACAACTTTAGGCTGTTTCTCAGTAGCCTTATCATGATTCACTTGTTCTCCTTCCTCATTCTCAAAAGAGAGACTTTCATGGAAACCTTCATCACAGAGACCTTGTATTTTGAGATCATCAAAAACAACATGTACAGATTCCATAACAATGTTGATTCTGAGATTAAAGACTCTGTAAGCTTTCCCTGCTGCATATCCCACAAATATTGCTTCATCTGCCTTTGCTTCAAATTTCCCCAAATGCTCAGCTTGATTTCTCAGAACAAAGCACTTGCATCCAAAGACATGAAGAAAATCTAATAGTGGCTTCTTTCTTTTGAGTAACTGATAAGGGGTCATTCCTTTGGCCTGATTAATCAAAGAAATATTCTGAGTGAAGCAAGCTGTGTTAACTGCCTCAGCCCAAAAATAAGTTGGTAACTTTGATTCATCTAGCATTGTCCTTGCAGCTTCAATAAGTGTTCTGTTTTTCCTTTCAACTACACCATTTTGCTGTGGTGTTCTTGCTGCTGAAAACTCATGCAAAATACCATTTTCTTCACAGAACACCTTCATGCTTGAATTCTTGAATTCTGTCCCATTGTCACTCCTAATCCTTCTTACTTTGAAATCAGGATGATTGCTTACCATCTTGATGTGATTGATAATGATTTCACTTGCCTCATCTTTAGAGTGCAAAAAGAAAGTCCATGTAAATCTAGAAAAATCATCAACAATCACAAGACAGTATTTCTTCTTTGAAATAGACATGACATTTACAGGGCCAAACAAATCCATATGAAGTAACTCAAGCTGATGAACAATTGATGACTCTGTCTTGCTTTTGAATGATGCCTTCTTTTGTTTCCCTTTTTGACAGGCATCACACAAACCATCCTTGTAAAACTCCACCTGTGGAATTCCTCTAGCAAGATCTTTCCTCACCAAATCATTCATAACCTTGAAATTCAGATGAGATAATTTCTTGTGCCATAGCCAACTTTCATCCTTGCTTGCTTTGCTGAAAAGACAAGTGATGGTGTCTGAACTTGTGCTACTAAAGTCAGCAATGTACACATTCCCTCTTCTGAATCCAGTCATTACCACATTGTTGTTTCCTCCTTTAGAAACAACACAGGCTTCTTTTGAAAAAGTAACTAAAAATCCTTTGTCACAGAGTTGACTGATACTAAGCAAATTGTGCTTAAGACCATCCACCAATGCAACCTCATCTATGATGACATTCTCTTTTGAAATCAAGCCATATCCCTTTGTGTAGCCTTTGCTGTCATCTCCAAAAGCGATACAAGGGCCAGCTCTTTCCTGAAACTCTGTGAGCAGGGTAGAATCACCAGTCATGTGTCTTGAACAACCACTATCCAAGTACCAAAGATTCCTTTTGTCTCCCTGCACACAATAAAACCAAATCAAGTTGATTTTGGTACCCAAGTTTCCTTGGGTCCTGTCTTGTTAGCCTTTGCATTCCCTTTTGTACCATTTTTCACTTTGGACTCAGATTGATTCAAATCAATCTTTACCCTTGGTGTTGATTTCTGAGGGTTGCTCATATTTTCATTCATAGCATGCATAGTTGGAGGAACAATCATGTTATTCATGTTCCATGGCATTTGTGGCATGTTAAACATATTCATGTAAGGATTAGACACAAATGGCATGCTAGCATATGGATTCTGAAATTGTGCATATGGAGCAAACATGTTAGGCATAACAGGCATTGTAGGCATGGAACTGTTCATTGCAGGCTTGGGCATTTTCACATTAGCAGATTTCTTAACAGATTTGCAGTTAGTAGACAAATGACTAACACTTCCACAATTAACACATGTCTTTCTAGGAGCATATTTATCAGGTGTGTAATTGTTGTGTTTGTTAATTCCTACTTTGCCATTCCTGTTATTCTTTTTATTTCCCTTAGCCTCATTATGAACTTTCTCTACCTTGTCTTTCAATTGCTTGTTAGACAAGTGACCTACATTAGCTCTCTCAACAGGCTTCTCAACTTTCTTTGAATTACTAGACTCACCTTGAACAAAGTTCTTGGTGACAGGACCATACTTGTCATTAAGTCTAGTGAGTTTCTCTTTTCTTTTGTCTGTCAACGAAACAGCCTGATCGGTTGATGGTTCATGTGTCAACGAAACATTGCATTTCGTTGACATATCAACCTCCAACAAATGATCATTGTTGTTTGTTGACTCTGTTTCTGATTCTAAGGTTTCACCAACACACCCTAGCTTCTCTTTGTTCTTTTTCCATGATTCCTCACAGAAAGATTCCATACCTTGAACATTAATGATGTTGGTAGCAACATTCCTGGAATCTTTCCATTTTGCAATCACACCTTGTTCTATTTCAAGTTGTGTTTTAAGAATTTCTTCCCTTTGTAACACGTTCTCAAGTTCCTTCTTAGCATCCCTACTAACACATCTCATTTTCTCAAATTCAATGAGCTGTGCTTCTAACATTGCATTCCTATCACTTAATAACAAATTAGTCTCTTTTATTCTAGAATTCTCCTTGGTAAGTGATTTAAGAGTAACACGCAAATTATATAGTACAGTAGACATTTCATTTACTGCACTATCGCATTCCTCTTTAGAAAGCTCAGAAAGATTAGTAATTGTTACCTGGTTGCTTGAGGAACTTGCTTCCTGCTCATGATTGTCAGCCATAAGAGCCAAGTTGACATATTCAACATCATCATCAGAGTCTTCACCATTACCAGCCCAGTCATACTCCTGAGACATGAAAGCCTTTTCTTTTTCCTTGAGAAGTTCAAAGTATTTCTTTTTATAATCAACAGGCTCAAATTTCCTGTTGCCCTTCTCAACCTTGGGCTTTCTGCAGTCTCCAGCAAAGTGACCAAGCATTCCACAATTGAAACATTTTGACTTAGACTTTTCAATCCAGTTTGTTTTGCTAGGTTGAAAGTCTCTTCTTGGTGGCCTTGCTTCTGAGTTTCTTTTGAACTTGAACTTAGAGAATTTCCTAGACAGAAAAGCAATATGCTCATCAATCTCATCTAAGTCATTCAAGTTGGCTGGTTCTGATTCTTCTTCTTCTTCTGTCATCTTGTCTTTACCCTTGCTAACATCACTCCTACAACTAGGTCGACTAGTTGTGGCCTTTGCAGTTTCTTTGTTGTCATCTTCCAGTTGGTTCACAGATGCAATTAATGCAATAGATCCACCCTTCTTCTGTACCTTTTCAATTTCCTCATCTTGCTCCATTTCCAGCTCATAAGTCTTCAAGGTTCCATAAAGCCTTTCAAGAGTGTAGTCTTTGTACTCTTGAGTGTTTCTAAGAGAAACAGTCATAGGCTTCCATTCTTTTGGAAGAGCTCTGAGAAATTTAAGGTTTGAATCCTTAGTTTGATAGATCCTCCCATACAGCTTTAATCCATTCAAAAGCTTCTGAAACCTACTAAACGTGTCATTTAGGGTTTCACCAGCTTTAAAATGAAAATGCTCATATTGTTGTATAAGGAGTTGCATTTTATTTTCCCTGACTTGCTCAGTTCCTTCACAGAGAGTTCTAACAGTATCCCATACTTCCTTAGAGGTTGTACAGTTGATAACATTGTCAAACATCTCTTGCTCCAAACCATTAAACAGAATGTTCATGGTTCTTTTGTCTTTATGGACTTCTGCAACATCTTCAACAGTCCATTCTGAGACAAGTTTTGGAATCTCTACATCAGGAGCATTATCTGGCAATCCAACTCTAGAATCAAGCTTCATGGGAACGTGTGGACCTTTCTCAATGCAGTCTACATACCTCTCATCCATAGACATGAGATGTAAATGCATCTTTACTTTCCAGTGAAAGTAATTGTCCTTATCAAGAACTGGTATCTTCACACCTGCATCCTTCTTCACCATGGTTTCTGTTTTTGGTCTTGATCTTTAAACTTCTTGTATGTTAGAAGCTTGCTCTGATACCAATTGTTAATCCCAAATGACCTAACAGAATTGTAGAAGGGGGGGGTTGAATACAATTTTGATATTTCTTTAACTTAAAAAAATACTTTATAAAATTAAACTGAACTGAATAAATAAAAACACAAGATATAAATAATTCAGTTGGATTGTTTGATGATCCAACTGAAGTGTTTTTATTGCGGAAATAATCTGTGATACAAATGTACACAGCTGCTCAGTTACAAGGTTGTAGAGAAGAAAAATGCTCTCAAAGATAGCTAATACAAACTCTTTGTTTTTCTTCACACAAATAAAGTAACTGCTACACTTGGTTATATAAACCCAAGTTTACAACCCTATTTTTGGCTACACTAATAGTACAATGAGTAACCGCCAATAGTTTGCTTTTCATCCCTTTGTCCAGTGGTCCTTGGAGATCCTTGCTTTTGACTTCATGCTTATTATGATCACTCCCAAGAGCCCAATTGGAAACTGGGATGTTTCCTTATTCCCCATGTCCATTTTAATG
Source organism: Heracleum sosnowskyi (assembly GCA_030848705.1). Lineage (NCBI taxonomy): Eukaryota > Viridiplantae > Streptophyta > Magnoliopsida > Apiales > Apiaceae > Heracleum > Heracleum sosnowskyi. The sequence continues at coordinate 118,465,398 of CM061245.1, read as the reverse complement.
GTTTCCAATGCAAAGTACACTTCCACATCTCCTTTTTGATCTGTCAGGAACCTGTCACTATCACTTTGTCAATTGTATAGAAAAGCAATAATGATTCGTTGATGGCATAGAGATGTGTTTCGTTGATAGCTTTATTCTTTGTTTCGTTGATGAGCTTCCTTGTTTCGTTGATAGAGTAATCTTCATTCCGTTGACATGTCTTCACTTAGGCAAAATTACAAGGCACTAAATATTTACAATTAACCAACCTATTTTGCCTATCTAACCATTTAGTCAACATGACTTAGAAAACCTAACTAGTACTCAACAAACTGCATATCAAACTATGAAGTAATGTACAGTGCAATTGCTACATCACTCATTTCGTTGATGAGCTTCCTGTCAACGAAACACTGCAAAGCATGCTATTTCGTTGACAGTTACAAAATAACTTAATACAAAATCTACTAAGTGTTTTTATAATTATCATCAAGAACAACATATTCCTAACAGGCTGCATGTGTGCCACGTGTGTGGCTGTGTGTGGGTGTGTTGTGTGTGTGTGATTGGGTATTACTTGTTAATAAATGAATAAAAAAATCTGAATAAATATGAATAATAATAGGATTAAAATCTGAATAAAAAAAATGGAATTAAGTATTAAAAGTTGTTTTAATTAGAGTTTAAAAAGGGTTAATTATTTAAATTGGATTTAATATTAAGGACTAATTATTTTGTAATAAAAGATTAATTTAGGTTTAATTTTGATTTATGGGGATAAAATAGATGATTTATTTTTGAATAAATGAGAATAAGAATAGATTATTTTAGAGAACAAAAAAAAAGGAGGTTACTTGGGGAAAATTTTAGAAATGATTTTTCTTTTAGAATGAGATTTAGAGACATTAAAATAGAATAACGTTTTCTACCTTTCGTTTAGTGAGTTTTAATTCGAATAAAATAGGATTTATTAGTTGAGGATTATTGAGATATTTTCCATTAATTATTTTAGAAATATTCGAGGAACCTTGGGATTTAATAGGGATTAATTATGACGTAAGTTTGTTCCGAGGTTTTATTTATTTAATTAGTTTTAAATTAAGGAAAAGACGTATAGAGTCCCTAACCGGATTAATATTTAAAAGAGAAATGCGTAGTGCCGGTTTAAGAATAGTAAACGTTCTATTTGTTTTGATTATTATTATTTTATTGCTGACCTGGTTTATTTACCACAATTTGCTCACGTACTTGTGATTAATTCTTTTAGAGTATTTCCCTGGCTCGTAATTGAAGGCGATCACGCGGGTAGAGTATAATTATTATTTGATTTTGTGCACATCGAGATCGAGCCAAGTTCTTTCTGACCCTCACTCCTACTGCATTATTTTGAGGAATATTTATTTCTAAAGTTTGATTTATTTATTCTTTTCTGAAATATTTATTTAACAGTTCTATCAGTTTATCTTGAGAAATATTATGCTTCTAGATTATCGAGACACACTAAAAATATTCCTCGTCCTTAAAGCGTATTTAATAAAATTTCATGGGCATCTTATTCGTTCAAGATGGCCTTAAAAGTCGTTCAGTTGTAGCTACTCTCCTATATCGAGGTAGTTAAAAATTTATTTACTTCATTTGGATTTATTGTTCAGATCCAATAATTTTTATTTTAAATTTCTAAATTTGATTCATTCTTCGGATCAAATTATATACATTCAGAACAGTGGAAAGCTGGAGAGGATTTCATCAGAACCTACTCTTAAATAATTATTCTAGCGTATTGTTATATTATTTGGTTGATTCGAGTCGTTCCCATCATTCGGGACGATTCCAAATAATTTATTTCATCCAACGAATCTCTTTTGTTCGAGGTTTGTTAACCTGTTTCGTCTTGGGTTGACATATTGTTCATGTCAACATAAATAATCCTTTAAAATATTGTGACGACCTATTGTTCGGGTCGTTATCGCACAAATAGTAGAATGGCAGTCGGCCAGAGTTGAATATGAGTTTTCTATTAATTTATTCACACTTCATTCTCATAACTTTTCCGGGGAAATAATCTTTACTCCAACTGGTCAACGTCGGAGTGGCCCACGGAATTTTCTTTCTGATCAACACGAGATATAAACTCGTGGTATCAAGAGAGGAATATATTTATTTTTGGCACAATGGATGCCGGGTTGATTCTACAACCCACTAATTGCTAGAAAAACAAAATTGTGATACTTGAGACATAGTAGTGATCGTGCTATGGGGTATCACTGGCGTGCGGTACTTGAGACACTGTAGTTGATCGCGCCGTGGGGTATTGTAAAGGAGACAGACCAGTATCTTCTATTCTCAAATTTCAAACGCAATTGTTTTGAGAAAAATGATTCGGTCAACCATCGGACTGTTGGTCCGTTAGAATAAATTGTCACACTTCGAGTTTGGCAGATACTATTTCTTTTTCCCTCAATAGTAGTGTTGGTATGAGCGAGCCAATCAGTGGAATTTGCTGAGCACATAGTTGCTCACCCTTGTTGTTAATCATATTTTTACAGTTAAAGAGGAAAGAGGTGATTCATCCCGCTACAGAGCTAAAGGGAAGGAGAAGATGTAGCAAGGCACCGACATGGAGTAGCACTGTCATTTCAGAAATGCTGTCAAGGGAGCTACATCAGAGTTCATATCTACCAATAAACTTTATGTAATTAGTGGCTTGGTATGTATTCAATAAGTAGCGATGTAATAATTTGGAGATAGAACGATGCCTGGACTTGTGGGCTGGGACCACTGCTTGTTGTATGCATCATAATTACTATGTTGCGTATTATATTTGTGTATTAAAGGTGATTATGGATCGTGGCGTCCTAAGTCTTCGGTTAGGGGATTTGGGGTCGTCACATGATATGATGTTGATGGTGAGTTCTTGAAGTATAAGGACTGATTTTAGTGTAAAGATGATAGTTTTGATGGTTTAAAGGTTGTTTGATTGATTTAACTTGGTTAAGTTTGGAAAGTATGACATGTATAACCATTATAGTGACCCTAGGAAACAAGACCTGTTTTGAGCCTTATTTCTGAACTGATAAAATCATATTTTTGAACTATACCAGCCATGAAAGTAAATAGCTTGTTTTGTAGTTTACATACATAAAGAGATCATGATGAGGAGATTTATGGTTTAAAAGTTATGCCCCTTTTAGTGAGAGTGATTCAAAACACAAAAACTGCTACAAGACACTAAGTTGTGAACTGAATTCGAACCCCTTAACAGTTAGACAAAATTATGAAAATCTGAGGATAAGTAGTTCGGACAGTAAGGAAGACAACCCAAAAAGAATTAATTAAAAATGTTAATGTTTCAATTTTATAAAAATGTAGGAACCAAAGTTGCGCGATGACACTATTCATCAGAGAAGCTACTGCCCTGTTCTGTTAATTCGGGAAAATATGTCCTCTGTCCAGAACCAGAATTTTAATGGATTATATTCTAGACATTCTCTAGATTGTGCACGCGAAGACGGTTTGTCAATTGAGATAACGGTTAATGAGTTATGAGTGTTTTAGTGAAATTAGCGCGAATAGTAAAACTTCGTAGTTGACTCGACTTTTAAAATGCGTTTCACCTATTTAAATCATGTTTTCCAAATCATGATAATTTTGATAAATATTAAAAATACTCAAGAAACTCCTTGAGGTGATTTCGTAATTAATTATTAATTTTCCGATTTATTAAAAGTATTAGAGGGCGAGTTGCGAAATAGTGATTTTATGGAAAGTCAACTCTAGATGTACTACTTAGACCAACCATTTTGGTTAAGTGAGAAGGGTAATATTGAGTCGACTAAAACACGAAACTTGTTAAGGATTATCAAGGTAACATATTTATTGCCAATAAATTATTGGTTTGAAGAACGAGATTAGAAGTAATTAGTAATCGTAAGTTAAGTGGACCCGAGAGAGTGAGAGTCGGGTAATGTGTAGTTTACTTAGAGTAATTGGACATTAATCAAAGAACTAATTAAGGTTATGTATTTTTTTGGTAGAGGTTCCAGGACTAGAATAGAGACATCCAGTTAGAGCTTGGACATCAGGCAAGTTTACTAACCCTTACTCTATTGTTCAGAGTGGGTATATTTTCAAATGTTATATACTTGTGTATTCAAATATATATATATATCAACTCTTTTGTTCCGAGTATCATGGCAAGTTTTCAAAACTCGAAGCTTAAGTATTCGGCTATGATTTTAAACTGTTGTTGTTGTGATATAATTATTATAAAATGCATGAACTGTTTTAATTATCGCATAAGATTTCAAATATCAAATGTTTGGTTTATATGCTATATATTATTATAGATACAAGCCGGTGTATATGTGGCTCTAGGTGTAGATCATATTTTCGTATTTCAACTTAGACCGGGAGTCGGAAATAATTTCATAAAGACTGTCATAAAAACCTGGAGGTTGCGGGAGACAGATTATTTTGAATATCGATTAAAATATTCCAATAAATATAATTTGGATATTTTAAAGTTAATAAATATTTTAAATAATATTAATAAATATTATTTGAATATTTATTTATTTAATTAAATTAATATTATTTTGGATAGTCATTTAAAAGGTTTATCTAATTGTTTATTATTTAATAAATATTATTTAAATATTTATTAAATATTCCTAATGGTTTATTAATTAATAAATATTATTCAAATATTTATTTAATATTCTAAAATGATTTAAAAATCATAAAACTTTATTTAAAAATTATTTAAGGACTTATTTAATTATTTAAAATATTTTCTGACCTTCAAAAAAATTATATGAATATAGTAGGGGTTCCCAAATATTATTTTCGAGTTTATTAAAATATTTAAATCCGAATAAATATTTCATAACTCATCAAAAATTTGGAATCCAGTTTAAGAGGTCGAGCCAAATGATTTTACTCTTTGTATTTCTCAATAGTATTCATATCTTGGGATTACTACCCTATTCAAGCTAAAGGATTTAAATCTCGTTAATTTCAGAAAAGTTCCGACTAACTCCCAGATCGTGATTTCCAAAACAAACTCTTCTTGATAAATAAATCTGTTGACTAAAGTCAACCCACATTTTGACTTACTTCCTCAAATATTCCGGAAGTAAGGGAACTAGAAACATTTAAAAGTTTTGACAAGTATCACATACTTGGGAAATCATGATTAACTTCTGTTTCCAGATTTCATTGATTTTCATCCGGGACTAGGAGATAAGCGTAAGAGGTTGTGGTGGCAGTCCAGCAATTTAGCATAAGAGGCTGTGGTGGCAGTCCAGCAATTTAGCATAAGAGGCTATGGTGGCAGTCCAGCAATTTATACCGCGTAAGAGGCTGTGGTGGTTGTCCAGTAGGTAATAGCCCGTACGCAGCTAGGGTGATAACCAATTAAGGGTATTCGTCCATCTACATGTAGAAAAGGTTACTGATCGTACTACCGTACTTAAGCGACTGATCATCGTGTACGGTAGGGTGTTATTAAAGGCTCCAGTATTAGTCCCATCCTCCAATTGGAATTGTGCTATAACATTGTAACGAAAACCTAGGTGCTGAGTTACCGATAATGTTGATAGTGGTTGAAAAGTATATTTTATTCTCAGTATCTTGAATTGTATGAAGTGTTTTGACGAAAGACAAACGATATTTTAAAACTTGTGAACTAGTATTGTTCATCTTGCAGTATCCAGAACTGCGTACTTGTTGATTTATAAAGACCGTGCTAAGCCACTGTTAGTCATAGAGGCATTCATGTAAACATTCTAATAACAAGCCTACAGTATTGTGTCACTCTGTGTCACGTACATGACCCTTTAACTAGGGGATTCCTCTGTTCCTAGAGGTTGTACATTCTGTAAATCAACATCTGTAACTATGTAATTAGCTCTGATTATGACCTGGAAGAAGATCTCAAGATCATGCCCCAGGGCATTTGAAGACAGTGTGATGAATAAAGAAGTTGCAGTGTTGAAGTCTGATATTTGTCCAAGTAAAGATTCGATAAGTGCAAATGAAGCCATTCGAGAAGTCACTCATTCGAGAAGTCCTAAAGTATAAAGCTTCGAGAAGTCTAGTATTGATTCGAGAAGTGCTTATTATACTGTTTCAACCTAGCAATTTGACAAGTCATAATAACACTAGTTCGAGATGTCAAGATTACCTTAGAAATATTATTATTTATTTCATTTTAAATAACATTTTTTGTAGAATGTTTTTTCTAAAATTTAGAGAAATTATTATAAGGTCGCTGCGAAGTGCGACTTAGTAAACTAGTAATTATATAAAACACACACACACACATATATATATATATATATATATATATATATATATAGTCTGGGTCTTACTCCAATAGAAACCCTTCTTAGACTAGAAACTAGAAACGGATTAGGTGTGGTTGTGTATGGAAATGTGTATTTTAGTTGTGTGTGGCGCCTCTAGAGGGCATTATATTACATTGATCTAAGGGTTTGAATTAGTTTCTAGTTTTTATTTTAAGTTTGGTTTCTATTTGATCACTTGCCTATATAGTCTAGTTAAAATACATTATTATAAGTAAACGATGATCATAAATAAAAAATAGATTAAAATTTGTAACTGTAAAACGATATTACAAACAAATTCTTAAAGCATTTACTGAGTGTGTTCATATAATTTAATATACTGACGAACACATGAGAGGAGTGCGAGATCAGTTCCGAAGTTAAAAAAAACAGGTGACATGAATATTCCAGATAATAGGTACTCATCTTCCAAAGTGTTTATCACAAACTCGGGTCTTGTCAGGGTGTGAAAAGACGCGTCGATCTTCAACTTCTTTTTAAAATCCTCTATCTCATTCATGCGTATTCGATTATATTACAACAACAATTGCGAGCATTTCACGATTCATAATATAGACTACAAGAAAAAAAGAACAAGCCACTAGATCGCTGAAAAACAGTGAACAACCGTTTTTTAAGGCAAAATACCTATCTACAAATTGTACTTTCTGCAACACACAAAACTTTGGTAAACCTGGTTATAATTGCAAGGAGAATAATAGAGCACTTGTGTTTGAAATTCTACGCTGTTTTGTTATGTTCTCAAAATCAATAATAGCCCACTTTGAACAAGCCTATGTTCTCAAAATCAAACATACCCACTATGAACAAACCTCAGAGCCTTGGAACAGCTACATTCTTGATTCAAAGAAATTACATTATTCATCAACAAAGTTCCTTATTCCTCATTATGCAAAAAATATATTTCTCATCTTTAATAAATCGATCTCGATCATCTTTCTCGCAACAAAATTATTGACGTCTTTATGCAGGCTTGCACGGGCTATTACGCTAGTTAATATTAATATTAGTTACAAGCAATTGATTTGACAAAAAAAGTTATAACCAAGCAATTGAAGTTTAGCGAACGAGGTAGTAATTGAATTGAAAACAGGCCAAGCGGGGCTAATGTGAACAGTAAACCCAGTTCTCTACTTACAAATTGCGTAAAACTGCACACAGAGAGGGGATTGGCCCAAACAAATAAGAATCTGGCGCGACATACCGGTCCGAACTTTATTACTTGGTATGTAAAACTTTTTGACTGTTATTGTAAAAATCTTGTGTCAGTCAACTATCCTTTACAAAAATAAATATTATAAATAAACTAGCATCGGTGCCCGTGCGAGGCACGGGCCTCACATACAAGTTCATTTCAAGATCTTATATGATGACGGGATTAAATAGGTTAGAGGAATGAATATTACATTAGATGTGGGTTTAACAAAGTCACAAAACCGTTGAGGGAGTTGTTAAAGCAGCCACGAAATCATTGTGAGAGGGGGTTTTGTTGACGAGACAGATGGGAAATTTCGCACTAGGTAATCTCGCTTGGAATGGGAGCACAATTTTTTCTGCGGCATAAAAATGTACAAGCATGAGGAGTTTAAATTTATGAAATATTTGGGAGAGAAAACAAACATAATTAATTTAGGGTTGTACTGTGAACTTGCAACATGTGCAAATGAAAATATAATACAAGTTGAGAGTAGTTTATATCACATAAAAGCATTTATGGCTAACACCTTTTTGTGCTAACAAAAGTGAATAAGAATTGGTTGTATGTGCAAAAAATTTTGGGAACTCAAATAATTTAAGATTTAAATATGTGTTTTGCCGTAAAAGATAAACAAATGGTTTAAAATTTTATTAAACATCTACATAAATAAATTAAATCATTTGAAAGATTTGGCAACACCTTATGAATGTTATATCAGAGTAGGCATGTTAACGTGAACAAGAGTTTATGCATTAGGCGTCTATGGGTTGAGTTTTCTGTTTGGAATATGTGTTGGTTCCATAATATAAGTAAGGTTTATCGATTCTAACTAACATTACATATGTCTTCTGGAACTTGTTATCTGCAAATAACAACTAACCAACCTGCGTAAACTGAATTCAATGAGAAGGGTGGTTCTTAGTTTTGAATGGCATGGTCAGTAACAAAGGGTTTAAGATATCTCTAAGGCTGTCCAGGTTATAATGAGGGAGGAGATGAAATTTAATGTTGCCAGCTCTTGCTTGGAAACTATAAATAGATATCATTTGTAGGAAATATGGTTGCTGAATGTGGTAAATAGGTATTCACAGGCATGTTTGTTAAAATTAAAACTGCATTAGGAAAAACCTGTTGTAAAACAACTTGGTCACAGTACTTAATAAAAGCAAAAAAACATTAGAAAAACAACTTGTCCATGGTACTTAGCAATAGCAAAAGCCATTAGGTAAGCAACCTGTCTATAGTACTTAAGTTTAATCCGGTAAGCCGGAACACGGTTTATTTAATAGTAGGAGGGTTTTTTTTTTGTTAGGTAGTATTTTGCGCTTCTGCCCCTGCTCCACTAGTTTCTGCGACAGCTACAACTTCTGCTGGATCATACTCTGATAGCTTAACCACAGTGTATTCCTCATAACCAAGATTGGTGTTGTAGCTGCTAATCTTAACATCGAAGCCGCAAGTTTTATCAATCACATTGTTGAGCACCGCTGGCATTTCAGTTGTGGGGTTGTCCTGCAATATAAGTTAAGTTTATGAAGTTTAAGGGGCATGATATGATATGTTACTGGTTATTAATGAATAAAAATGTAACCTGGGTTAGCTCCGCCAGGATATTCTCGACAGGGACAACTACCAAGCGCTCGACCTCTTTGTTGAAAAGAGTAAACGTTGTAGTTCCAGAAATGTCCACAACGCGTACAATAAGCTTGTACCTGGCAGATGAGGTAAACGTCTTGTTATTTTGCCTACCCAACCTCACTACAGTCTGTTGCAAGAACAGTTACAAAAGTATGGAGTGGAGCTTTTAGAAACATGGTTACCAAAAAAAATTGATATTGGGCCCTGAAGATAATTTATATAGGTTGCCAAGTAGAGGTCTATATTGTTGGGACTTTTGTTCAGGCTACTACCTACCATAAGGTTGCTGGTATAACCATATATACATATTATAGTGCGGGAATTCAGTCTTTAGGAAAATTTAAAATTAAAGTTGGAGGCTTACCTTTGCTTTGGGTCAGACACATTCTCCGCACAGTTTCCACAGTAGTAACCCTGGCCAAGGAGACGGACTTTGCAAGCGCATTTTGGGCATCAGGTGTAGTACCGTCCCTCACCATCCATAATTGCAACAATCTCCGCATGACAGAGGCACCGTGCTAGCTGGCATGAAGAGGAATATATTTGTGAATCAAAACCCTGAGCTAAAATATATTTCCAAGATTGTGTGAAGGAACAATTTTAATTCCAAACCACATAACTGTGTAATGGGTGCAATCAATAAATTGCAATGGTTTATAAACCTACAACAGTGTGGGTTGATTTGTCCTATGTTTAAGCCTAGTATAATGCAAGAGTTGGCAGATTTGAATAAATTTTTTAGGGGTGAAAAGGTAGAATGCATACCTTTTCTCCAGGTGGAAGCTGGTAAGCCAAGATCTCCTGAATGGTCAAACGCTGCAAGCTGTTTGAGGTAGCTGTAACAAAGGGGCGGTTGACGGGCGGTGGCAGATGCGCAATTGATTTTCCAAAAGCTGCCATTACCGCTGCCCGGAGTTCAATGACCGGTTTGTAGTCTATATTGAGGTAGCTCTTTGTTGCGTCAGTGCTCGAGAGGGTAACGTTATCTGTAGAAAGGGTCAGCCAGAGGCAATACAATCATGAAATCACTTCAAGAAGAGGTTTTGCTGACGAGACACATAGGAAATTTGGCACCAGGGAAACTCGTTTGGAATGGGAGTATAATTTATTTTATACGGCACGAAAATGTACAAACACGAAGAGTAAAGATTTTTAAAATAGTTAAGAGAGAGAAGAAGTATAAATAATTTAGGGTTGTACTATGAACTTAAAGCATGTGCAAATGAAAATAGAGCAGATATGAAACATTAAGCAATTGCTGAAAGGGGACATGCAAGGATAATACAAGTTGAGAGTACTTTGCCAGCAGAGGTATGATGTCATGAGATTTGAATAATATAAGATGTAGATCAATTACCAACAAAATTTTAGCGAGGAGGCCACATATGACAGCAAAGACAGGTACACCTCGTGTTTCATTCAAAGCAGCCTGAAACTGCTCAGCCTTCTCTTCCCAGAGGGTGACATTCATCTTCTTGCCCCTAAAAGAGGTACATATGGATGGGTAAGGTTGGGTTGAATGTTCATATTTTACAAAGGCACATATCTGTTTTGTAGCATTATATGTGAGGTTAAAACTTAAAACAACACATAAAGGGGCATTATATGTTACCTTTCTAATATTCATAGGGGAAACCATTTTTCCAGTCACGTAAATTCTTTCAAATTTATCTAGTCATTTGTTCATATTTTTTTCCCAAATCTAAGCCACATTTTTTTTCATTTATGTGCCGCATTTACTTCTATGTTCTCCTTCCATGTACCACGTAACCAAGGGCAATTTAATTTCAGCAAAACACAAAATATTAGGTATCTGATCCACAATTAAAAAAAAAATTAATCAGATCGGCGAAAACTACAAGCAGGAGTTATTATTTGAAGATCATAGGGCAGTAAAACCTGGCAAGGGGTTAGTCCGAGAAGTACTGCTAGTTGTCCCGCCAACTTGTCCAGGCATGGTCATGGTCGAAGGGGTGCCTGGAAAAAACAGGTCAAACAATTTCACAGTCACGTAAATTCATCTAAATTTAGCTAGTCATTTGTTCAAAAAAAAATTTCAAATCACGTCGTTTGTAATTAAATGGTTCTGTATAATACACTACGTTACATATATTTCTACCCGGGGAGAAATACCGAACACCAGGTTAAGGTAGTCATTTGCTCACATTTGTTTTTCAAATCACATCGTTTGTAATGAAATGGTTCTGTATAACACTCTACGTTACATAATTTTCTATCTGGGAAGAAATACAGAATACCAGGTTTAGCTAGTCATTTGTTCATATTTTTATTTCAAATCACATAGTTTGTAATGAAATGGTTCTGTATAATACACTACGCCACATAAATTTCTATCTAGGGAGAAATACAGAATACTAGGTCTTTGATCTAGTGCACGTGTGCCAGGCATTCAATAGATACTTGGGTTTTCTCTTAGAACACTACATTTTCCTAACCACAAGCTGAAAGGTTCTTAAAAAAAATTAGTGCTAGGTGCAAAATTGCACAATATCGCAAGTCCATAATCACTGCTCAAAGAGCAAGCACCGGCCAAACCTCATTCCTTTACTTCAAGGAAGGCTGCTTCAGCGTAGACGCAATCCTAAAAGCCTATGGCTGAGGTTAACCTTCAGCTCAATACTTAAAATTATATTTCAGCATTATTCCCTAATCATCGATTCTCCCATATTATTTCATTAATGTCAAGTTCCAATGATCCAACCAACAAAGTTGTTTCTCAGGATACAAACTACTGATTTAGGAGAAATTCTGATGCTTAAGAAGTATGCTGTTTAGGCACTATTATTTTATTTCTTTTTATACTTGATGAAAGTAATAGTTTGTAGATAGTATGTTATTTTCTCACCATTGCCATTTGCGCTTAGCTTTAGATACATATATTTTTTAAGTATGAGCATCAGATTTATTGAGAGTCTGCATAGTAAGCAACATATTTTTTAACACCACTGTAATTTATAATTCTATCCGGTGTAGATTAATTACAATGATTCGTCGACACTTACGATATTTAAAAATAAACTGCCGAGGAAGGGTCTCAAGCCAGATTTGTTTTACAGAATACCGAGTTTAGCTAGTCATTTGTTCATATTTTTATTTCAAATCACATTGTTTGCAATGAAATGGTTCTGTGTAATACACTATGCCACATAAATTTCTATCTGGGGAGAAATACAGAATACTTGGTCTTTGATCTAGTGCATGTGTGGCAGGCATTCAATAGGTACATGGGTTTTTTCTTAGAACACTACATTTCCCTGACCACAATCTCAAAGGTTCCCAAAAAAAATCAGTGCTAGGTGCAAAATTGCAGAATATCGCACGTTCATAATCTTTGTGCAAAGAGCAAGCACCGGCCACACCTCATTCCTTTACTTAAAGGGAGGCTGCTTCAGCGCAAACGCAATCCTAAAAGACTATGGCTAAGGTTAACCTTCAGCTTAATACTTAATATTATATTTCAACATTATGCCCTAATCATCGATTCTCCCATATTATTTCATTAATGTCAAGTTCCAATGATCCAACCAACAAAGTTGTTTCTCAGGATACAAACTACTGATTTAGGAGGAATTCTGATGCTTAAGAAGTATGTTGTTGCAACAGATTTTTTAACACCATTGTAATTTCTTATTCTGTTCGGTGTAGATTAATTACAATGATCCGTCGACACTTAGGCTGAGGTTAACCTTCAGCTCAACACTTAAAATTCTGAAGACAGATTTAGACTGAAACCAACTGATAGAATGGCCAGTCAATTGTTATTTTTCCCTGATTTCCATGATCTAATGCGATGTGTTGTGTCGAGGGGACTACTTTCTATCTACCCAAGCAAAAACAAGTTATGTAAATTCATTCTCAACAGCCAATTTAAAAACCGGGGGAGCTTACCTCGGGCACGCTTTGCGTTGCTACGTTGCTTAGCCAATCTCCGCTGCTGAAGAACAACATCAGTAACAACAATCCTTGGTCGGCCCCTCTTCCTCGGCTGCTGCTCCATCCCAAGCAGGTATCGCTATCCCCGTACGGTATTAAACGACAGAGTAATCTAAGCCCAGTAAACCAATCGCAGCATACCTCGAACGAAAGGGGGCAATTGGCAAGAAAGCGAGCAAGACAACAAAATTCCATGACACGTGGAGTATTTAAAGGATAGGGTTCAATTCGAGTAACAGATGAAGTTGGAATGACTGCGAGGACGAATAGGTGGGGAGGCATAAACGCAGATGACAGTTGAGGGAGTGGGAAGGCCGAGGGTAAAGTCGGAGCAGGTGAGTCGTAACTGGTAAAGACGAAGCGGGTCAATAGGAGGGCATATTTGTCCTTTCACAAGGAATAAAATTTCTCATCTGAAAGAGATGTTCTCGTATAATAAATATAGTGGATTACAACAGCAGTAGTAGTCACTACTATTAAGTGAACTTAGAAAAAGAATCATAATAAAAAAATGCCGAAATTGCAAATTCACTTAATTTCACAGAAATTTCGATCTTAGGGACGAAATGCTAGTTTTGACGACTAGCAGTAGCAGTCCATATTTCTACAGGATACAATTATTTTGGTAATTACTAGCTCCTACTTTTTTAATAATTTTTGGGGCCTGTTAAATCTTGAATCTTCAGCTAGTTAGTCAATCAGCAAAACTCGAATTTAGTTGTGTATATGTTACTGTCTTCATTACATTGAGTATTGCATTATTTTACTTCAATGCAATACATATATATATGGCCTAAGTTTCAGATTTACGATTATTCGGACTAGCATCCAATTTATGTACATGCGGATGTAGAAAGGAGAACGTTAATATGATTCCTGATTCATGTCCTTTTCATCAGGATGACCGTTTGGAAATGATTTTGTGTCAAGATAAAAACAAATCTTGAATCCGCTCGTGATTCCTTACCCCCAACAAGTCTACATATGGTGCAATTCTATCATCTGGTTTAGAATGTCTACCAGACAATGGTACCAAGCGAATCTTGTTACAATGTGATAGCATCAGGGCCTGTTATATGTGATAGTACCAGGGCCGGTGCTAGTTATTATTAGATTAAATTCAATATTAATAAAATTTATTAAATTAAAGGCTACAACTAAACTAAAAACTAAATTACAAGGAACAGGATTAATTCGGCCTTTGCTGGACTGAAACAAGTTCTATAGAGAAGGATTGGAATGTGATGATAAGGAAAACAAGGAATGGGAATTGGATAAGAAGAGCTCCTTATTTTGGTTCATATATACCAACATTTAGAAGATCATTCAAATGCAGTTGTTGCTTACAGACCAGGGTCACCATCGACATCAACTGTAGTGACTCGATCTAGAGAAGCTACACTTAGCTTCTTTAGGAGTCCATTCAAAATTTGCGGGTACAAACAGTCCATGGACATATTTCACTGATATAGACTGAGGTCGGTTAAGCACTTATCCTGTTGGCTTAAATTTTAATTTGTTTTGAAAATTAGATTCACCGAAGGAAAGGAAACGAGGGCCTTGACCCTTGTCCTCCACTGTTCCGTACTTGTTTCGTCCTGAAAGTATTGCTTTAGAACTCGTGTTTACGAGATTGGACAATATTCATATTCTCAGCCTTATCTGTTACAGAGTGAAGAACAACCTTATCTATTACAGATAGAGCTGCTAGTGAATCTTTTGGACTAGAATCACAAATAATCATTAGTTTACTAAATTATAATCACAAAGCCATGCAGTCTGTTCATTCTATTAAATTATACAAGACCAATATTTTGATCAGGACTATATCGACAATGAAGCTTATATATCCAACACGCAGTTTATAGTAACAATTAATTCCATAGCAATCAAAGAGCATATTGTAATAAACATAGCCAAACAGTCATTCCCAAACTATATTTCAGTCAGGCATATACAAATTTTATTGCTAAAATTGCGTAAAAACATTAGAGAATGGGTGCTTAAAATCCCTTCATCTGAATCGGTCTTCTTTTCTTCTCTTCACGTTCCTCCTTACTCAAGTTTCTTAATTTTTCAACGTAAAATTCAAATTTCTTATCTGTCTTCATTGCCAACCCCAACGACCTGGAACATGTCTCAGCATCTTGAAATATTAGATCGGGATAGATACGTAAAGGATCCCACTTAAATCCCATATCATACAAGTACCAAAGTCCGCTTGTATGATTCCAACTTAATATAATTTTTTCGTGTCTGCCCGTTAATTCAACCTCCTTCCTCACCTCATTATTATCCTTGCCAAAAGATTCACCAACTTCACGTAAAATCTCATCGGACCTCATTGTCTCACATAGAATAACACAAAGTAAACGAAACGAAGCCTTATCACATGAATTAAACAAGTTTATGATAGAATTCTGAAAAATATGGAATGAATATCGAGTTGGCACCCCCTCGCTGTAGCTGGAGTCATACACGAGTGGATTAGATTTACTAAATTTATAGTTAGTTACTCGAAGAAAATCTTTCACACGCCACCATTGCTCGTTAATACAAAAACCAACGTTATAAACATTAGGTTTATATATTAAAAACTCAACTTCATACGAGCCCTCAAAACAAACTGAAACTATCATAAAAGGATTGTTATATGATTTAGCATCACCTAAACAAAATTTATGATGAAACTTCTCGCCTATGAATTTTAAACCCCCCAACGCAGCAAAAAAACGCAACTGAATGATAAAGACCATAAAGTTGTAAACGACATCATTATCTTTAGAACTGAGATTGAACATGAATCGGGCGTCTTTTCCAACTTTCTTTGGATCAAAGTCTTTAATCGAATTGACGTTCTCGACAATTGGTGAACATCTTTTTTCTGTTTTGGGAGGCATAATGCTGATTTCTAACTGCTGAAACACACTTTGTTTAGTAATTGAGACCTCAAGTAGGCTTTAATGGAGTTAATTTTGGGGCTTTGTTAAGTGCACAACCAAGGATGAAAAAGATAAAGAGACAATAAATTACCAACATAAGATAGTTCTTTTTATAGGGATGTAATGTAATATGGGCGGGACCGAAGTAGAATCCCAATTTGATTATTTTTAAAAAAAAATTGTCAGGTAATCCCAATCTGATTAGGATCTTGGCAATCTAATAATTAGATTGACGCCTTCGCCTTTAGTAGATTTGGGCTGGATCCGTTAGATGAGTCCTTCCTTCAATACCGTTTTCATTCATGGGTTGGACTATGTATTTACACATCTATATCTATATAATCTTAATTCATGAACATAAATAAACTGGAAAATTACATTTTCTATCCTTTCCAAATTTAAATTAACATTACCCATCATGTCCTTTTTTGTCCAAAATTTTACAGTTGGGTCGCTCCATTTAGAATCGGATCTGATCCATCACTAAATTCATTAACAAATCAGTACAAATCACATTGACCCGGATACAGATGGGTAATACCCATGTACTTTTACATCAATTGCATTTGGTTAGTCCTTGATTGTAGGCTTTGACACGTAAAAATTTGTTGTGGATCAATCAATTACTCATAATTTGAAATTCAAATTTATGCATCATCTTCTTTGTGTACAATTTTCTTATCTTTAGCCATCGCCAGATCATTGACACAACAGGTTGCTATATTCTTCATCTATGTTTTCTTAGAAACATAGAATTTTGGTTGTACAGTACTGGTAGTAGGGTATAGTAAGAACCGTTGAATTTTAAAATAAATAAGGACCGTTAAATTAAATATAAAAAATAAATATATTCTCTGTTTTTTTTCAATATTTAAAAGGACTTCGATTAGAATAACAAAGGTATCATATTTTTACTATTATAATTACTAGTAACATGTTTTTCAAAAAAATATAATTACTAGATATATCAAAATATTTTGATGATTACTAGTAACATGTTTTTCAAAAAAATATAATTTGTAAAAATTATAAATCTATACTATTATATTTTTTTATATAATAAGTGTAACAGAGATCTTATCCAAAATTTTGATAGTCAGTACGATTACTGTATGATCAAATTAATAAGTACCGTTATGTATTAAATGGATGGATAAGAACCGTCACATCTAATATTAAAAACTCTATTTGATTAATGATAGCATTATATTCAAATATTAAAAATATATATTTTGATGTATCTCAACAAGTTCATCATTATTAATCATTATTAATTCTAAGAAAAAGGAAACATAAAAATATAAAAAAACATGTAGCGTATGAATTATAACCTTCATCTACTTAGTTGTTCGGATACTTACACATTCTATTATCGGCAATGTGCCAAATTCGTTATATAAATTTATTAATACAACTAAGACTATGATATATATAAATTACATTTAAAAATAGATTATATGTACTTTGCAATAATATAATTTTTTTTACTTTTCTTAATTATATAATACTAGCCTATAACCCGTGCAAAGCACGATCGACTTTAATATTAATTTTAAATTTTACTTTTAAAGTTTTTGAGATTTTAATACTTGTGAAAATGCTACCTTTTTAAAAAGAATTAAAAGTATTACTTTTCAAATCTAAAAAAACTTATAAATTTTATAAAAATTTATTAGCTTAGTAAACATGTTAGTCAAGGTAACCGTCCAAATTATCAATATATTTTGTTGTAATAATATAAATATAAATATTTTCTAAAAAAAATCGTGTTTTTGAATTATAACTAAAGTATAATTAAAAGAGTTTGTAGTTACGTAATATATGTGAGAAAATCGAAAATCAAACTTTCAATTTTTCGGCTATTATATAATAGTACATATAGATAGATTAAATAGAATAAATTATCGAAAACTAAAAAACAAAACTTTCAGTGTTTCAGCTATTCTATAATAGTATAGTATAGATAGATGTCGTCTGCGATAATTTTAGAAAATGAGAAATTTTAGTTAAAAAATATACAAAAGAATATACGCATTGACTAATAAAGATAATCGGTTAATTATTAGTATTTATAATATTACTATTTTATGTTACTAAATGGAATTGCCTGTGATATTTTTGAAAAATGTGTGGTTTTACTTAAGAAAAAATTTAGTTAGAAAATATAAAAAATAATATACGATTTGGCAAAAAAAGCTAATTTGTTAGTTATTAGTAATTATAAATATTATTATTTTATTTCATTAAATAAAAATGCCCTTGATATTTTTGGAAAATGAGAGGTTTAGCTAAGAAAAATAGAAAAATAAAAATTTTAGTTAAAAAATATATAAAAGAATATAAACTTTGGCTAAATTAGATAATTGGTTAGTTATTAACAATTATAGTTTTATTATTTTATTTTAATAAATGAAATTGTCTATGATATATTTGAAAAATGAGGGGTTTTAGTAATGAAAAATAAAAAAGCTTATATGTTTTAGTTAAAAAAAGTAATTGCCCGTGATTTTTTTGGAAAAGTAAGGTAATTTTTCAGAAAAAATAAAAAAAGTAATGTATTTTATGTGAAAAAGGTAATTGGTTATAAATAGGTAATATTATTATTTAATATTATTTTTTTATAAATAAGTAAGAGTAATTAAGTAAAAACACGAAGTACAGTTAAGTAAGGGCAATTAAGTAAAATCACAACATATCAAAAAAAATTTACTATTAAATTCAATGGCTCTCATTAATTTAATTTAAATGATCTAACGGTTAGAGATTGGATGACCAAACTAGGGAGGACCAGACTACAAACTGTAATATCCCGTAATTTTTAGATTAATAATAATGAAAGAATTTGAAAACGAATAGGATTTAAAATTAAATTAGACTAATGGGCCTAAAGTTTGGATCGGATTTGAACACGGGTAACTCGTAGGTTTAGAGTTAGGCTTTTGCGATGCTATATAAACATCTTATTCTCCTTCATCGTGTTTTATATCAAAATTCGTAGGGTTTAAATACAAATAGTTCAGCAGTCTTGTAAAATTCGTACTTAATTCATCGTAAGTCGGAATTCGTTGATTCTGGACTTTTCGGAAAGGTCTTTTCGTTCTGTACGACTTTTGTCCTGTGAGTTTTCCATGAAAACGTCGTTTAGAGAGTCAAAAAGGCTAAATACAGTTCTGGACAGAATTGAATATATGATCTAGGATGCGTTGAGGTAAGTTTTCGATCGATCTTTCTAATGTTTTTCGAAACTATGTGTTGTGTGTGTATTTTGATTATATAAACTTGGGCTAAGTAATTATATTTTGAAGTGATATGTATTATTTGATATGTGTTATGTGTAAGCAATAGTCTTGGTATTCTGATTTGTGCCATGGTTTGTGAAAATATTGAATAAGAATAAGGACCGTGTCACCGGGTTGTAGTGACAGTTTTCTGAAAATTTAGGACCGTTATCACTGGGTTGTAGTGGTCGTGGCATAAATTGTGGGTTTCAGGTTATTGTTGTGATATGGTGTCGTATCGTATCGAATAAGAATATGTGTATCGAAGTTATGTATCGTATACTGTTATTGTATCATATTGAATAATGTATTGTCTTGTATGTATACATGTTATTTTCCCGACTAGTTGGATCGATTGGTTTCTTGCTGGGCTGTATGGCTCATTCCTTACAATTTTCAGGTTCACTATAAGATCAAGTTGGATAGCATTGGAGTTCGACAAGCTTAGGTTATGAGTAGTTTGACTTTTGGATCATCGTTAGATGCGCTTTTGTAATAATTACATTGTAATAGAACTTTTGTCACGCTTCCGTCTGTCATTGTCATTATATTGTATTTTATTCTAGTTTTGATTTAGAATAATAGTCCGAAAAGTGCGGGCTGTTACAGTTGGTATCAAGAGCAGGCCGTCCTTCGGAGTGTCTTAGGTATGGGACTAGTACACTTCCTAGGATGTGTTTATGTGGACCATAGATTAAGTTTAACTTGTGGGAGATTAGTGGGTAGACGTGTCATGTCACAGTATTCTTGTGAATTTGGGGACTAAATTCTTTTTAAGGAGGGTAGTATGTAATATCTCGTAATTTTTAGATTAATAATAACGAATGAATTTGAAAACGAATAGGATTTAAAATTAAATTAGACTAATGGGCCTAAAGTTTGGATCGGATTTGAACACGGGTAAGTAGTAGGTTTAGAGTTAGGCTTTTGCGACGCTATATAAGCATCTTATCATCCTTCCTCGTGTTTTATATCAAAATTCGTAGGGTTTAAATACAAATAGTTCAGCAGTCTAGTAAAATTCGTACTTAATTCATCGTAATTCGGAATTCGTTGATTCTGGACTTTTCGGAAAGGTCTTTTCGTTCTGTACAACTTTCATCCTTTGCGTTTTTCATGAAAACATCGTTTAGAGGGTCAAAAAGGCTAAATACAGTTCTGGACATAATTGAATATATGATCTAGGATGCGTTGAGGTAAGTTTTCGATCGATCTTTCTAGTGTTTTTCGAAACTATGTGTTGTGTGTGTATTTTGATTATATAAACTTGGGCTAAGTGATTATATTTTGAAGTGATATGTATTATTTGATATGTGTTATGTGTAAGCAATAGTCTTGGTATTCTGATTTGTGCCATGGTTTGTGAAAATATTGAATAAGAATAAGGACCGTGTCACCGGGTTGTAGTGACAGTTTTCTGAAAATTTAGGACCGTTATCACTGGGTTGTAGTGGTCGTGGCATAAATTGTGGGTTTCAGGTTATTGTTGTGATGTGGTGTCGTATCGTATCGAATAAGAATATGTGTATCGAAGTTATGTATCGTATACTGTTATTGTATCATATTGAATACTGTATTGTCTTGTATGTATACATGTTATTTTACCGACTAGTTGGATCGATTGGTTTCTTGCTGGGCTGTATGGCTCATTCCTTACAATTTTCAGGTTCACTATAAGATCAAGTTGAATAGCATTGGAGTTCGACAAGCTTAGGTTATGAGTAGTTTGACTTTTGGATCATCGTTAGATGCGCTTTTGTAATAATTACTTTGTAATAGAACTTTTGTCACGCTTCCGTCTGTCATTGTCATTATATTGTATTTTATTCTAGTTTTGATTTAGAATAATAGTCCGAAAAGTGCGGGCTGTTACAGTTGGTATCAAGAGCAGGCCGTCCTTCGGAATGTCTTAGGTATGGGACTAGTACACTTCCTAGGATGTGTTTATGTGGACCATAGATTAAGTTTAACTTGTGGGAGATTAGTGGGTAGACGTGTCATGTCACAGTATTCTTGTGAATTTGGGGACCAAATTCTTTTTAAGGAGGGTAGTATGTAATATCTCGTAATTTTTAGATTAATAATAACGAAAGAATTTGAAAACGAATAGGATTTAAAATTAAATTAGACTAATGGGCCTAAAGTTTGGATCGGATTTGAACACGGGTAAGTAGTAGGTTTAGAGTTAGGCTTTTGCGACGCTATATAAGCATCTTATCATCCTTCCTCGTGTTTTATATCAAAATTCGTAGGGTTTTAATACAAATAGTTCAGCAATCTAGTAAAATTCGTACTTAATTCATCGTAATTCGGAATTCGTTGATTCTGGACTTTTCGGAAAGGTCTTTTCGTTCTGTACAACTTTCATCCTTTGCGTTTTTCATGAAAACATCGTTTAGAGGGTCAAAAAGGATAAATACAGTTCTGGACATAATTGAATATATGATCTAGGATGCGTTGAGGTAAGTTTTCGATCGACCTTTCTAGTGTTTTTCGAAACTATGTGTTGTGTGTGTATTTTGATTATATAAACTTTGTCTAAGTGATTATATTTTGAATTGATATGTATTATTTGATATGTGTTATGTGTAAGCAATAGTCTTGGGATTCTGATTTGTGCCATGGTTTGTGAAAATATTGAATAAAAATAAGGACCGTGTCACCGGGTTGTAGTGACAGTTTTCTGAAAATTGAGGACCGTTATCATTGGGTTGTAGTGGTCATGGCATAAATTGCGGGTTTGAGGTTATTGTTGTGATGTGGTGTCGTATCGTATCGAATAAGAATATGTGTATCGAAATTATGTATCGTATATTGTTATTGTATCGTATTGAATACTGTATTATCTTGTATGTATACATGTTATTTGCCCGACTAGTTGGATCGATTGGTTTCTTGCTGGGATGTATAGCTCATTACTTACAATTTCCAGGTTCATTATAAGATCGAATTGGATAACATTGGAGTTCGACGAGCTTAGGTTTGAAGTAATTTGACTTTTGGATCATCGTTAGATGCTCTTTTGTAATAATTATTTTGTAATAGAACTTTTGTCACGCTTCCGTTTGTCATTGTCATTATATTATATTTTATTTTAGTTTTGATTTAGAATAATAGTCCGAAAAGTGCGGGCTGTTATAGTTGGTATCAAGAGCAGGTCGTCCTTCAGAGTGTCTTAGGAGTGTCTTAGGTATAGGACTAGTACACTTCCTAGGATGCGTTTCTGTGGACCATAGATTAAGTTTAACTTGTGGGAGATTAGTGGATATACGTGTCATTTGATATTATTCTTGTGAATTTGGGGACCAAATTCTTTTTAAGGAGGGTAGTATGTAATATTCCGTAATTTTTAGATTAATAATAAGGAAAGAATTTGAAAACGAATAGGATTTAAAATTAAATTAGACTAATGGGCCTAAATTTTGGATCGGATTTGAATACGGGTAAGTAGTAGGTTTAGAGTTAGGCTTTTGCGACGCTATATAAGCATCTTATTCTCCTTCCTCGTGTTTTATATGAAAATTCGTAGGGTTTAAATACAAATAGTTCAGCAGTCTTGTAAAATTCGTACTTAATTCATCGTAATTCGGAATTCGTTTATTCTAGACTTTTCAGAAAGGGCTTTTCGTTCTGTACGACTTTCATCCTTTGAGTTTTTCATGAAAACGTCGTTTAGAGGGTCAAAAAGGCTAAATATAGTTCTGGATAGAATTGAATATATGATCTAGGATGCGTTGAGGTAAGTTTTCGATCGATCTTTCTAGTGTTTTTCGAAACTATATGTTGTGTGTGTATTTTGATTATATAAACTTGGGCTAAGTGATTATATTTTGAAGTGATATGTATTATTTGATATGTGTTATGTGTAAGCAATAGTCTTGGGATTCTGATTTGTGCCATGGTTTGTGAAAATATTGTGTTAGATATAATTGCTGACGTTTGTTCATCAGTGTTTAAGTAACAGGTACATATCAGAGTTTATCTAGAAGCTAGTCAGAGTTTGCTAAAGTCTGACTAGATGAAGAGTTTACTGAAGCCAGTCAGAGTTTGATAAAGACTGACGTGGTGATAGTTGACTTAGCTGTCGGTGCAAAGATAAAGATTCTAGAAGCAATATATTCTGAAGATGGAAAGAAGCAGAATATATTGATACAGCTAAGGAAACAGAATAGAAGACTGAAGCAATCCTTAATTGATAAGTTTTGTATAGCTAATTTATAGGAGTATCAATTAGATAAGGATTGTGTAACTGTGTACTATATAAACACAGATAGGTTATCCCTAGAAGGGACGCGAACATTGAATATATTATTCTTGTAACCTAGTAGCTCTTTGTGATTCTTTAACATCATAAAGAGAGAAGCTGTTAATATAATTACAGTTTTTATTGATTCATAAACTGTGTTCTTGATTGTTATTCTCATACATACTTGATTATATATTGTGTATTCGGCCTAACAATTGGTATCAGAGCTTAGGCTGTTTAATATATACAGTTTTACGATCCAAACACAGTAATAATCATGTCTGAAGAAAATCAAGCTCCTCCCACGGCTGAACAGGTTAAGCCTAATTCTGTGAGTCGATATGAAACAATCAGGGTTCCAATTCTCAGGCCAGTAGAATATCCAATATGGAGGGTGAAGATGACCATGTTTCTGGAGGCTACAGATCCAGAATATCTTGACAGAATTAATGATGGTCCTCATTATCCAACCAAGCTAGCTCCTGTAGTTGCTGGTCAAGAACAAAAGACTGTTCCAAAGGAGAAGAAAGATTATACGCCTGAGGACATCTCATCTCTTGCAAAAGATGCAAAGGTTAGACATCTTCTACACAGTGCTCTAGATAATGTTATGTCTAACAGAGTAATTGGATGCAAAACTGCAAAAGAAATCTGGGATGCTTTGGAAGTCAGGTGTCAAGGAACCACTGCTATAAAGAAAAACAGGAAGACAATACTCACACAGGAGTATGAGCACTTTGATTCAAGACCTAATGAAACCTTGACTGAGACTTATGACAGATTTTGTAAACTATTGAATGATCTGTCTCTGGTTGATAAAGAATATGACCTTGAAGAGTCAAATCTCAAGTTTCTCTTATCCCTACCTGAAAGATGGGATTTAAAGGCGACAACAATCAGAGATAATTATGATCTTGCTGATACAGATCTTGATGAGATCTATGGATTGTTAAAGACTCATGAACTTGAGATAGAACAAAGAAACAGGAGATCCAGCAAGAAGACAAAATATGTTGCTCTCAAAGTTGAGGAGAAGCCCATTAAGAAGGAATCATCAAGGAAGAAAGCCAAGGGAAAGGCTTTAGTCATTAAATCTGAAAGTGAGTCATCAAACTCTGATGATGACTCAAACTCTGATGAAGCTTCTGATTCTGAGGATGATGAAGAACAGATGATGCAAATGGCTGCATTGATGGTGAAGACCTTCAAGAAGATGGGATTCAAGAACTTCAAGAAAGGAAAGAGATTCTCAAGGAAAGATTCAAACTCTGAAAGGAAAAGTTTTAGAAAGTCTGATGGAAGGGAGACCAAGTCTGGAAAGAAGGATAAATCTGAAATCCAGTGCTACAAATGCAAGGAGATGGGTCACTATGCTCCAGAGTGCAAGAAATGAAAAACTGAGAAAGCACTCATCTCTAAAGGCAAAGACTGGGCAGATACTTCAGACTCTGATGATGGAGTAAATTATGCTCTCATGGCAACTGTCAAAGATGAGAATGAATCATCTGAAAATAAGGTACCCCTAACTACTTATGCTTATGATACTGATAATATATCTGAGTTAAGAGTATATCTGAAAAGCGTACATGTTAGTTATAGGGATCAGACTTTAGAGAATGAGAGAATTAAATCTGAGAATCTTAGTCTTAAAGAAAGAAACAAGTTTCTTGAAGGAGAACTTGAAAATATGAAGCAGATTCAAAAAGAAAGAGATGATGCTGTTTATATTGAACAGGAAGTGCTTAAATTAAATAAGCAGCTAGAATCTGATCTTGAAAAAGAAAGAAAAATAATTAAGACTTGGACAAACTCTGGAAGAGACACTCATCAAGTGTTTCAAACAGATTCTGTAGGTTTAGGCTATTGTGAAAATGATGAACTTAGGTTTAAAGACAAAGTTAAGGTTAAACCACAACTTAAACCTGTGATATTTGTTCCAGAGTCCACTAAGTTAAAATCTGTTGTAGTAAGAGAAGCTGATATGGAATCAGATGAAACTTGTGAAAGACAGGAAAATATTATAACAGAAAAACCCATGGTAGTAGAAGCTGTTAGAAAGCCAGTAAAAACTTGTGATAAACAGGTTAATGTTGGCTTGATGACAGGAAAACAGTTTAATCATAAGCTGAAAGAGGTAAAGTCTGCCATGAAACCAAAAGGGTCCAAGAAGAATAGGAATGGAAAGATAGGCATAAATAATAGAAATAATCATTTGCCTACTGTTGGTGCTCCAAGGAAAACATGTTATAGTTGTGGTAGTTCTAATCATCTTGCTAGATTTTGCAATAAGAACAAACATATTAACTCTTTACCTTCTACATCAGGAGTAAATAATGATTATGTAAGAGTTAAACCACAGACTTTATGCACACACTGTGGGAGCACTTGGCATTCTATTTATACTTGTAAGAGTTATCATGCTATTTATCACAACTATTATGAGCTAAAACCCAATCTGAAATGGGTTAGAGCAAACTCTGCAAGTGTAAAGTCTGACAATGTTAGTTTAAACTCTGTTGATACTGATTCCGCTGCAAAAGCTAACACTGTTAAGAAAGCCAAAGGATCCAAGCAAGTCTGGGTCCTTAAAACTAACACTTAGTGTTTGTTTGTGATTGCAGGGCATAAGAGAGAGCACCCTTATCTTGGACAGTGGATGCTCAGGACACATGACTGGAAATAAAGCCCTGCTATCAGACTTTGAGGAGAAGGCTGGCCCAAAAGTTTCCTATGGAGATGGCAACATAGGACGTACTCTGGGATATGGCAATATCAATCTTGGAAGTGTCATCATCACTAATGTAGCTCTAGTCTCAGGACTCAAGCATAATCTGTTATCTGTGAGTCAAATCTGTGACAGAGGAAACCATGTAGATTTTCATAGTGAATACTGTGAAGTTATTAGTAAATCTACTGGAAAAGTTGTTCTAGTTGGACACAGGCGCAACAACATTTATGAAGCAAGTTTGGTAACAAACTCTGATGGAAAAACAGTGTGTCTGACTGCAAGAATGTCAAATGAAGAGAGTTGGAATTGGCATAAGAAGCTCTCTCATCTCAATTTGAACAACATCAATGAGCTAATAAGAAAGGATCTTGTAAGGGGACTCCCAAAATCAATACTCAGTCTAGATGGCCTATGTGATTCTTGTCAAAAGGCCAAGCAAAGGAAGTCATCCTTCAAGAGCAAATCTGAATCTTCAGTAGTGGAACCTTATCATCTTCTACATGTTGATCTCTTTGGACCAGTGAATGTGATGTCTATGGGCAGAAAGAAATATGCTCTAGTAATTGTTGATGAATATACTAGATATACATGGGTGTATTTCTTATCAAAGAAGGATGAAACTGCTCAAACTCTGATGGATCATGTAAATCTACTGGACAAAGGATCACAGCACAAAGTCAAAATAATAAGGAGTGATAATGGAACTGAATTCAGAAACTCAATCATGGAAGCTTTCTGTAAGGAAAGAGGAGTGAAACAAGAATTTTCTGCACCTGGAACTCCACAGCAAAATGGTGTAGTTGAAAGAAAGAACAGAACTTTAATTGAGGCAGCCAGAACTATGCTTGAAGAAGCAAAATTACCAACTTATTTCTGGGCAGAAGCTGTTCAAACTGCTTGTTTTACTCAAAATGCTACACTGATCAACAAGCATGGGAAAACACCATATGAGATGGTGAAAAATAAGAAGCCAAATTTGAAATATTTTCATATATTTGGATGCAAATGCTTTGTTTTGAAAACTCATCCTGAACAGTTGACAAAGTTCGAGTTAAAAGCTGATGAAGGAATCTTTGTTGGTTATCCATTGTCAACAAAAGCATTCAGAGTCTACAATCTGAGAACTAAAGTGATCATGGAATCCATACATGTGTCATTTGATGACAAGAAAATAACTGGACTTGAAGACAAGAATGGATATGATCAACTACGTTTTGAAAATGAAGATCTATTCTCTGATGATGTAAACTCTGATGAAGCTGGTCTGACAAACTCTGACGAAGCATACTCTGAACCTCTGCTGGTAAATACTGGAGAAACTGGAAATTCTCAAATTGAACACAATAGAGAACCAGTTGAGGGGGAGCGTGAAGAAGCTCAACAAGACACAGCAAGTGAGTCAGTTGAGGAAACTGATTCAAACTCTGACAGTTCAAACTCTGAGCCATCCAATTCAGGGGGAGCCTCAGATAATGCAGAAAGTCAACATATGAATCAGGAGAGCATGGATCAAGGGGGAGGATCCAATAATGATGCAAGAAACCACTTACCAACAGCAAGAAAGTGGACACAGGCACACACACCTGATCTCATAATTGGAGATCCTGATGCTAGTATGAGAACTAGAAGTGCAACAAATAATGAGTGTCTGTATCATGCTTTCTTGTCTCAAACAGAACCAAAGAAAGTGGAAGAAGCTCTTCAAGATGCTAATTGGATTACAGAAATGCAAGAAGAGTTAAATGAATTTGAAAGAAATGAAGTCTGGACACTTGTACCTAGACCAAAGAATAGATCAATAGTAGGTACAAAGTGGGTTTTCAGAAACAAGACTGACAGTGAAGGTGTAATTACAAGAAACAAGGCTAGACTTGTGGCTAAAGGTTATTCACAACAGGAAGGAATTGACTATGATGAAACCTTTGCTCCAGTTGCAAGATTGGAGGCCATAAGAATTTTTCTGGCCTATGCTGCACACAAGAAGTTTAAAGTCTTTCATATGGATGTAAAAAGTGCTTTTCTAAATGGGAAGCTTGAAAAAGAAGTATTTGTTGAACAACCACCAGGATTTGTAGATCCCAAGCATCCAGATTATGTCTACAGGCTTGACAAGGCATTATATGGACTAAAGCAAGCACCAAGAGCATGGTATGAAACTCTTGCTCAATTTCTTTTAGAAAGTGGGTTCACAAGAGGTACAATTGATAAAACCTTGTTTTATTTCAATTCTGGTGATGATTTGCTGTTAGTTCAAATTTATGTAGATGATATTATTTTTGGATCTACTAATGACAAACTTTGTAAGAAGTTTGCAAAGCTTATGCAATCCAGGTACCAAATGAGCATGATGGGAGAGCTTAGTTATTTTCTAGGCTTACAGGTCAAGCAAACAGATGATGGTATTTTTATCAATCAAGCAAAGTATACCAGGAATCTTCTCAAGAAATTTGGTATGCTTGATAGTTCATCTGCTACAACTCCCATGGCTACTGCAACAAAGCTAGACAAAGACACAGGAGCCTCAGTAGATATGACAAACTACAGAGGAATGATAGGGTCTCTACTGTATCTTACTGCAAGTAGACCTGATATCATGTATGTAACATGTCTTTGTGCAAGATTTCAAGCAGATCCCAGAGAGCCTCATCTAACAGCTGTAAAAAGGATTTTCAAATATCTCAAAGGAACCATAACCTTGGGTTTGTGGTATCCTAGAGAATCAGAGTTTAAGCTAATTGGTTACTCTGATGCAGATTTTGCAGGCTGTAAGATTGACAGAAAAAGTACAAGTGGAAGCTGTCAATTCTTAGGTGACAGATTGGTTTCTTGGTACAGCAAGAAACAGAAATCAATTTCTACATCCACAGCAGAAGCAGAGTATATAGCAGCTGGTAGCTGTTGTGCACAGATTTTATGGATGAAGAATCAATTGCTGGATTATGGGTTAAGGTACTCTAAAATACCTATTTTCTGTGATAACCAAAGTGCTATTGCAATGACAGGTAATCCAGTACAGCACTCCATGACCAAGCACATCAGCATAAGATATCATTTTATCAGAGAACATGTGGAAGAAGGAAACATTGAGCTTCATTTTGTGTCTACAGACCAACAACTTGCAGATATCTTCACCAAACCCTTGAGTGAAGCTACTTTTACAAGATTGGTAAATGAACTTGGAATGATCTCTGGTTCTGACTAGAGATACGGGTTAGACTCAAAAACTATACATGTTTGATTTTTATGCTCATGATTCCTTGCATGTATTAATTGTTATAAGTACCAGTGTCATAAACTCTGACAGTAAACTCTGATGCTAAACTCTGTTAGTCATAAAGTGTTGGTCATACTCTGATAGTTACAGTCTAATGCTATACTCTGATTGTAATTTTGTCTGAAACATATGGACCAATGAAGAAATTTGTATGAAGCATAATTCTCAGTAAGTAATTATGAATCCTTAAGAGTTATATAGATTCTGATCTCAAAAATGTGCAGTAAGTTAACACAGCATGATACTGTCTCTATATTTATAGTATCTCTTAGTTTATTGATCCTATACACTGAGTCTGTATTAGCTGTTTGCATTTTCTCTCATAAATTAATTGTATTAACTGATGAAAAGTCTAAACTCTGATTATTAATTGCAAATAATTCACCCTCAAATCAAAAGATGCCAAAAAGAGCACAAATTCCTTTGAGATCATGTTGTGCCTAGGAAGATCCAGGAACTTATTGTATGAAATAAGGGCTAAAATCTTTGATTTTTGGTGACTAGTGCCAACCACTGATTACTGGAAAAATAAAAAATAATAATAAAAAATAAATAAATATATATATATATATATATATATATATATATAAAGGGGGTGAAAAATAAAAGACATATCCAAATGAAAGGATATCAGTATACAGAGTTTAGATATAAAATCAAATTTTATGTTATACATGAGAGTTTAGGCAACCAGTTTTTACTGCTTTAGTTTGTGGATTTTATGCACTTTGAGATGATCTAAATATTGATTTCGGTAAACTCTGCTATTGCACACACATATTTTCACACCTGTACAGATTGAGAAAAGAGTTTATTGACAAAGAAGGACAAATGGTAAACACTGATGTATTGTGTGACATATGCCGAGGTAACTTTGTTTTAATCTCTGATGGTTAAAATAATTTCTTTGTTTCAGACATTTTATAATTTTGAGATTAGACATTTGTTTTGAAAATTTAAAAAGAGTATGATTGGACAGTTGTTCAAGAATGTTTTTAAACAGAGGAGAGAGGTTAATGCCTAGAAAAGTGTAACAGGCAGTAATTATTGCTGTTTTTACTGTGCATGCGCATTGAAAACTGTCAACTATTTGCTGTCAGTAACTGCATGTGTGACACGTGTCCCACTCACATAATTACAGGAGTAAGACAGTTGTGTATTAATGATTAAAAACTGTTCAGTTTTTAATTTTGAATCTCATATTAATACAATACACACACATACGTCTAATCTTTTACTCACTTATCATTTTCACACATACTTTTCACTCACACAATTCTACAAACACTTTTCTGCATAATCTTTATCATACACTTTCTTACTTTTAATCTCTGATTTCTAATGGCAACCTCTATGTTTAACTCTGTTGGATTAGACTTTGTCCCAAATAACTATGCAGCACCTCTTAGCAATGAGAACGCACCGGAGGCGTTTCATTTACTGCAAAATTTCCTTGCTCAATCGGAAATTGGGCGTGCTTTGGTGGAGCCTGCAAAGCTTTATGGATCTCAGATCAAAGCTTTCTGGGAAACTGGTGTATATGATAACGGTGGTGATTCTGGAACTCCATCGATTGTCTTTGAGTTTCAAGAGACAGAGTATGTCATTACTCCAGGAACTGTTCGTGAAGCAATGGGCTTTGCAGAGTCTGACGCGTACACCATTAGTGTTGGTGATACTGATCTTCAGAGAATGATGCAAGCTATTGGGTATACTGGATCTTTGGCGAAGATAGGCCAACTGAAGCGACCCCTTTTACGAAAAGAATGGAGTTTCTTTTTCGATTGCATAACAAGGGCGTTCGGGAAGAAATGTACAAATTGGGATGCGATTCCAATAGACAGTCTGCAAATCGGGTATTCACTTCTCTTTGCCAGTAATTATGATTTTGCAAGACTTGTTTTGATGAAAAAGGTGAAGAAGTTGATCAGAGTTTGGAAGAAGATGCTGTTTTACTTGAAGCTCTACAACAGTCTGTTGTTGAGGTTGTGACAAGAGAAGCAGAGGTTTCTGCTCAAGCAAACTCTGATATTCCTGAAACTGTTGCAGAGAAAGTAATTGATGAAGCTGCACAGTTAAATAATGAAGTGACTGCTGAAAATGCTCCTGCTACAAATGAAGCAGACATTAATGAAGAAGATGAAAATGATGCTGAGGGTTCTCATTCACACCCTAGTATTCAAGTTTCTTTGTCTGCTGGTGTAAACTCTGAAGAAGAAAGAGAAGTCAACAGAGCTACTTCTGAGTATTATCAAGATATGTACTTCTCAAATTGGTCAAGAAAGGACACTATCTTTTCCAATGAAAGAGCTGCAGAGTTTGTCACCAAGTCATCAACAGAGATTACAAATCCTGAACTTCTCAGTCATCTCAAAGAAACAATTGTACAAATCAAATCATTAAACAATCGTTTTGATAATTCTGACAAGGTGGTTGAAGGATTAAGGAATGATCTAGCTACAAGGGAGCTTACACAGAATAAGGATAAATCATTATATATTTCCCTGTGTAAAGAACAGAAGAATTTTGATTCCAGGCTATCCAAGGTTGAAGAAAATCAAGTCAAAATGTCAACTAAGTTGGATGAAATTGCAAATTCTATTGAATTGCTCACATCAGTTTTGCTGTCTGATGATGTCAAAAAGGGGGAGAGAGTATCTCAAGACAAATGCAAGAGCTCTCAAACTCTGACTCGGAAAGATGACACTACTGATGGTGGTGCAAGAGATAAAAATCCAAGGACAAGGAATGTTCAAGGGCAAAGGAGAAGGTCAAACTCTGATGTTCATGTAAATGCTGATGGAAAAAGATATACTGGAGGGCAGTCTTCTTCAAGGGTTAGAAATTTAATTCTTTCCTCTAAAACTCCAGTTACTGATGAAGAAGTTGCTACACAGTTATTCTTAGCAGAACATGGTAAGAATGTTACTATTGAAGATATCCAGGCTGAAGAGCAATTGCTTGCTGAGGAACACAGGAAAGATGTTGAAGCTGGAATCTACAAGCAGAAGAACACTAAGGCTCCAAGGAGAAAAGAACAAGGAATTGTTATTAAAGAGAATGTAAACTCTGATCAGAGTTTACAGTACTCAAGGAGATCTGTGATTTCAAATTCTGAAAAAGGTAAAGGCATAATGATTGAAGAGCCTAACCTAGAGAAGAAAGATAATTCAACCTCTGACATTGCTCAAGTTGAAACAAGATTAGCAAAATCAACCTCTGACGCTGCTCAAGTTGATGTTACTACTAAAATTATGACAACCTCTGACGTTGCTCAAGTTGTACAGAAATCTACACTACTTCCAGGATTCAGCAAACCAAAAATTCTTGAAGACTTAAAGCTTGAAGCTGTGAATTTCTCAGAAACCAGAACAGTATTGGGAAAAGAAGCATTTGATAAATCTGGACTGGGTTCTCACAGAGAGAGAAGAACAAATAACAGATCTCAAGATAACATCTCACTGGCAGAATCTGGTATTGGGGTTACACAAGAAAACCTTGATAAGTTAGAATCTGTTCAGTTGATTTTTCACAAAGTATTGAAGAAGCAGTTTCTGTTATACTTCATGAGTGATGGAAGAGTTTATAAAGTTGGAGAATCTGATGTCAATCTCAAATCATGGGAAGAACTTGAATATGTACTTTATCTTTTGAAAGTCAAAAACAGACACACTCATGATGTTGCTCAAGTTTTGAGAGAAAAGATGCTGAGATCTAAAGTGATGCGTGGAGGAGGAGTATCAAGTGTTTATATTCCAAAGTATAGGGATCATGCTGGAAAGATAGTGGAGATGAAAAGAAACAGTGCTAGATTTAAAACTGCACTTGGAATAAAGGTTTTAGAATTTAACCTAGAGTCAGACAAAGCTCAGTACATTCGGCTAGGGAATGACATGAAGAAAAACAGTATCTATTCTCTGAGGGCTGCCATATATCAAACTGGTGAAGGAGATCCAGAGTATAAGGAGCTGAAAGAGATTATGATAGCTGAACTTGAGAATGCTGAAAGAAGACTGCTGATTGATTATCTCAGGACAGTACCTGATGTTCAAGAAGTCAAGTAAAGTCTGACTGTAAGTTTTTATGTTTTCTATTCTAAGTAAAAATTAAACTCTGTTCTAAAATTAAACTCTGTTATATTTTAAACACTGCATTTGTTATATGTTTTGACATCATCAATTATCTGTTTAACTTGTACATTTTGGTATGAACAAGTTGGGGGAGATTGTTAGATATAATTGCTGACGTTTGTTCATCAGTGTTTAAGTAACAGGTACATATCAGAGTTTATCTAGAAGCTAGTCAGAGTTTGCTAAAGTCTGACTAGATGAAGAGTTTACTGAAGCCAGTCAGAGTTTGATAAAGACTGACGTGGTGATAGTTGACTTAGCTGTCGGTGCAAAGATAAAGATTCTAGAAGCAATATATTCTGAAGATGGAAAGAAGCAGAATATATTGATACAGCTAAGGAAACAGAATAGAAGACTGAAGCAATCCTTAATTGATAAGTTTTGTATAGCTAATTTATAGGAGTATCAATTAGATAAGGATTGTGTAACTCTGTACTATATAAACACAGATAGGTTATCCCTAGAAGGGACGCGAACATTGAATATATTATTCTTGTAACCTAGTAGCTCTTTGTGATTCTTTAACATCATAAAGAGAGAAGCTGTTAATATAATTACAGTTTTTATTGATTCATAAACTGTGTTCTTGATTGTTATTCTCATACATACTTGATTATATATTGTGTATTCGGCCTAACATATTGAATAAGAATAAGGACCGTGTCACCGGGTTGTAGTGACAGTTTTCTGAAAATTTAGGACCGTTATCACTGGGTTGTAGTGGTCGTGGCATAAATTGTGGGTTTGAGGTTATTGTTGTGATGTGGTGTCGTATCGTATCGAATAAGAATATTTGTATCGAAGTTATGTATCGTATACTGTTATTGTATCGTATTGAATACTGTATTACCTTTTATGTATACATGTTATTTGCTCGACTAGTTGGATCGATTGGTTTCTTGATGGGCTGTATGGCTCATTCCTTACAATTTTCAGGTTCACTATAAGATCGAGTTGGATAGCATTGGAGTTCGACGAGCTTAGGTTTGGAGTAGTTTGACTTTTTGATCATCGTTAGATGCGCTTTTGTAATAATTAGTTTGTAAGAGCATCTCCAAGGGCAATAGGTAAAAATGGTTGGCTATCTTGTTGGCTATAATGATAAGGAAATATTTTTGCTAAAGGTTAAGATATATACTCCAATGGTGTTATCTATTTTTCTTGTTAGGTAAAATTATACACAAGAGCTTCATTGGTTCAACAAATATAGCCAACCAAAAACGATTGTCTATATTTTTTTGCTAAGGACTATATGGTTGGAGTACTCAACCTTTTAGATATTATCTAAAAAGTGACAAATAGATGTCACATGGATTGTTTAGCTAAAGGTTTTATACCCTTGGAGATGCTCTAATAGAACTTTTGTCACGCTTCCGTCTGTCATTGTCATTATATTGTATTTTATTTTAGTTTTGATTTAGAATAATAGTCCGAAAAGTGCGGGCTGTTACACAAACCGACTACAAAATTTTTTAATGTTTCGTCTTTAATATAATAGTATAGATATATAAACTTCAGTCAAATTTTGATCAATTAGACCATTTAAAAGTAAAAGGAACATGTATAATGGGACGGATGGAATATATAAATAAGTAACAAGCTTTAATAATAAATACAATTATGTTTGACTATATAAATAGTTTCAGGAAAAATGTTTGACTATATAAATTATTACATTAATAAAAATCGTTAAATTTTAGGATAAAAAGATGAGAATCTTTGAGTGTAATATAGTGAAGTATATTATATTTTAACTTATATCAGAAGTTAAATATAACAAGTGAAAATTATATTATTAGAAAATATAAATAATTTATTATAGCATACAAATTTTAGATTTAAAAATGTATGACACTTTTTTAAAAAAATTAGTCAAAATTTAGTCAGTTTGACCACGAAAAGTCAAACAAGCCAAATTTGAACGGGACAAAGGGAGTATATTAAAAATAGTTTTTATGTTATTAAAATTAAAAAAATTTAATAGACTACAAGAATTACAAAAAATATAATGATTAAAGAAAATTCTTGAATTAATATACTTTGAAACATTAAAAAAAATTTGAATTCCACGAATTTATGTCCTATATTATATAAGAAGAGTAACATGAATAATAAGATAGAACTACTATATGTCGAGGGATGGATTCTCATCTAATAAATATTAAATAAAAAATGTATATATAAAAATTTACTTGTAATATACTAAAAGCCTATAATAATAATAATGAGTAAAATACATAATTTAAAAGTATTAACAATAGTGAAGGGTTTGAAACTTATTAACAACATATTTAAATTTAATATTTAAAACTCTAAATATAATAATATAAGTTAAATGTTCGAATCATATAAACAACATATTATATCCTTATTTTTATATATAACAATCGTATCCAAAATTTTGGTTCTGTATCGCCAAAATATTTTAAAATAGATACTCCTCGTCACCCTCCCCAATTTTTTACACTTTCCATTTATGGTAGTCCCACCAATTCTTTACATTTTTTAAAATAGAAACTTTTTAATAATATAAAATTTCACTTCTCTCCTACTTTATGACCATATTATTTTAATAAAAGTACTAAACCCCATTAAACCAATTAATCTCTAATTAATTATACTTATTAATCTCTCTCTCTGACTTTACTTTTACACAATCCATTTTCAACCTCTGACTTCTTATTTTGGTCCTCATCGTTTTGACGGTACATGTTCAAAATTAAATATATACTATATTATAATAGACCAAACATTAAAAGTTTGGTCGGTCAGTCGGTACTTAGTGATTTTACTTAACTATCATTACTTATTTTAAAAACCCTTACTTATTTATAAAAAGATATTATTAATTAATAACAAAAAGATATTATTAATTAATAACATTATATATTATATTATAATAGACGAAACATTAAAAGTTGATCGGTCGGTCGGTACTTAGTGATTTTACTTAACTACCCTTACTTATTTTAAAAACCCTTACTTACTTTTAAAAAGATATTATTAATTAATAACATTATTTATTACCAATTACCTTTTCAGGTAAAATACATTATTATTTTTTTATTTTTTCTAACAAATCCCCTCTTTTTCTTAAAAACAATCATGGACAATTACCTTTTTCAACTAAAACATGCTACTTTTTCTATTTTTTCTTACTAAAATCCCTCATTTTTCAAAAATATCACGGGCAAACCTTACTTATTTATTTTAAAACATATTTTAATACTTTTAATTACGGGCAATTTTAATAATTTTAATTACGGACAATTACCCATTTCAACTAAAACACGTTATTTTTTCTATTTTTCCTTACTAAAACCCCTCATCTTTTTCCAAAAATGTCACGGACAAACCGTTACTTATTTATTTTAAAACCTATTTTAAATTTTTTAATTATTTAAAAAAGTTTAAACTATCTTATAATAGACAAAACATTAAATATTATACTTAATTAACCTTACTTATTTTAAAAAATATATAAAATAATAACAATATTTATAACCAATTAACTTTTCAGCTAAAATACATTACTTTTTCTATTTTTTCTAACAATTCCAGTCTTTTTTCTAAAAAAATCACGGGCAATTATCTTTTTCAACTAAAACATGTTACTTTTTCTATTTTTACTTACTAAAACCCTTCTTTTTCCAAAATTATAACAGGTAAACCTTTACTTATTTATTTGAAAACCTATTTTATTACTTTAAATTACGGGAAATTACATTTTCAACTAAAACATGTTACTTTTTTTTTCTTACTAAAACCACTCATTATCCAAAAATATTACGGGCAAACCGTTACTTATTTATTTTAAAACATATTTTAATACTTTTAGTTATTTAAAAAAGTTAAATATGCCTACTTAATTTGTTAAGAAACACAATTAATAAAATATTAAAACATAAATAACAATAATAATAATAATAATAAAAGTCAAGTTCAATGAAGACAATGATTTAGTTGGAGACTTGGAGACCATTTACGTTCTGCAACTTAAATAACGCGTAGAACATACTTTACATAACAAAATTCATTATCAAATTAGATATCTTGCAATATAAAATCATCAACAATTGAATATTTTTGTAAATCATGCATGTTATATTTGCAGAACATTGTCATGCATATTACTCCATTATAAATATTCTGCAAATAAGATATGTGCATAATATCTTTGTAGAATCAAAATTATCATCAAATTGGATGTTTTATAGAGCACATATGTTATGTTTACAGAATATTACTCAATATATTATTTTATAGACATATATGGTCTCCAAGTCTCCAAACAAATAGTGGTCTCCGTAGAATAATAATAATAATAATAATAATTATTATTATTATTATTATTATTATTATTATTAAAAACAGTCCGTGCATTACACGGGTTTTAAGCTAGTCCTTATATATAATAAGCGTAAGGGTGATCTTATCCAAAATTTTGGTCGGTCCTCAGTACCGCCAAAACAATCTCAACTGTTGGATATTTTTAAAAATAAACGATCAAGATTATATCATATAAAGATTAAATTATTATCTAAAACGGATATAAGTCAAAGTGGAAGTTTTAGCATTAGAATTGGATTTTAAATAATTACAACTATTATATATCAAAATAATAAGGGCGTTAGATTTTAAAATAAATAAATGAGAATCGTTAGATCGAACATGAAAAAGTGTATTTGGTTTTTAGTTAAATTACATTAAAATACTAAAAAATATATCTTGATAATTTAAATCAAATACATGAATATTTCCTAAATCGAATAGAATTCTCAAAGTAAAAATTTGTCACTTTCTTCAATCTTTAGTTTTGGTGTAGTTTTAATTGTAAGAAATTGTTAAACCATCATTAAATTAAAGATTATTTTGTTAGATGTTTAAATAGATAGATGAAAATCGTCGATGTAATACTATGAATTGTATTTGTTTGTTCGTAAAACTATATTCAAATACTAAAAAGATTATTTTGATAATAAGTTTAATAAAAATTCTTAATGTACAAATTCGTCACTTTTTTTTTCATGGTTTTTTCAATTGGGAAAAAATTGTTAAACTGTCATTAAATTAAATATTATTTGTGCGCTTCATGTGTGTTGTAAAACATTCAAATCTGATTTTTTAAAAATCAAGATAGAATACAAATAGTTAATTGAGCATATAAAATCAAATAAATAAAGTCCAAAAATTAATAACACAAAAATATTTAAAAAATATATAAATTAATATAATTATAGTTATTAAAGAAAAGTCGTGTGTTGCACAAGATCTTATCCAAGATTTTGGTTTATGTACCGTCAAACTAATAAGGATCATTGATTTTTGAAATTTATAAATAAAAATCACCAGATCTAATATTAAAAAGTGTTTTTTATTGTTATAGAGTTACATTCAAATACTAAAAACTGAATTTTAATAATATAAACAAAAAATGAGTAGGTTTTCTTAGTTGAATTGAATTATCAATGTAAAAATTCATAGATTTATCTTTTATTCGGGATCCTGTGCAATTTTAGTTGAATAACAATAACTAAATCATCATTAAATTAAAAATAATTTTTTTAATTAATATAAGTATAAATTGTAAAAAACAACCATGATTTGCACGGGTTATAAGCTAGTTCATTATAAAATCGAATGGTCCTCATAGTTTTGATGGTACATGAACAAAATTCAGAATAACATATATGTCACGCGTATTATATAAAATAATATAATAAATGTGAGGGGTCTTATCAAGAATTTTGGTCATTTTCCACGAAAAAAAAAGATTGCTAGACTTTAAGATAGATGAGAACCGTTGAATGTAATTATTAAAAATGTAATAATTTATATCAAATATAAGTATAAATTGAATATGATTCTTAATTTAAAAATTCGCAACCTTGTATTTAATTTAGTTTCCAGTTTCGGATAATTTTGAATAATTATCAACCCATCAGTAAATTAAAAATTATTTTGTAAGTTTCATGTTGGTTGTAAAATTGTTCAAATATTATTATAGAACTCAAAATAGAGCCTAAATAGTAAAGCAGTGTTTAAAATCTGTCAGGTTTAAAACCTAATAAATATCGATTTTTAATTTATTATAGTTATTGGTCCAATGTAATTAATTTGTTATTAAAATTGAATGTTATATTTAATAGGTAAAAACCTTCTAAAAGTTCAAAATTCTATGAACAATATATTTAAAAATAAATATCTATACTATATTATTAAATACGAAACATTAAAAGTTTTGGTCGATCGGTCGGTATTTGAGCCATTTCACGGGTTTATTTATAACCAAAATTACTTTTTTCAGCTAAAACACATTACCCGTATTATATTTTCTAACTAAAATACCTAATCTTTTAAAAAATAACACGGGCAACATATATATATATATATATATATATAGTAATATTTAAAATCAATTATCTTTTCCACCTAAAACATATTAACTGTTTTGAAAGGCATATGCAATAGCCTATTTGTAATTCGAGGATTCTACTCAACTTAAACAAGAATGTAATAAGTAAATATTAGATTAAAGGTCACAGGAATCTCAAAGAGTTTTATCTGTCAAGAGATTGAAGATTAAAGTCATCTACAGACTTGAAGTTATTCTACATTGAAAGAAGTTCAATTTATTGTTCAAGCCTCAGTGAAGTATTCAAGAAAGTGGATTTACTACAGTGACAGAGATTTCCAGTTGGTGACAGAAGAAGTACAGGATACAGAGTTTAGTTAAAGCTAAAGAAAAGAAGCCACAGCTTTAAATGTTTTAAAGATGAAGAATTATCATTGAAGTCAGTTATTCATGAAACCAGACAGTGCATCGAATGACGACATCAATCAGTGGAATTAAATCATCTATATTCAGTGGTTTTCAGGAGATATAGGAATCTTGGTTTTTAGATGAAATTCCTTTCATGTTAAATTAATTAATAATTTAATTCTGTAAGAATTAAATTATTTATTAATTTAACTAATTTAGTAGGCTAAATTATTTATTAAATTAATTCTATAAAAGAATTAAGTTAATCTTTAATTTAATCTTTCAAAATAAATTAAAATGATTTTCTCTAGAAATAACTGGTATGACCTATTTAATTAAACTCGGTATGACCTCTTTCAAAAGCTCGGTATGACCTCTTTGAATAATTCGGTATGACCTAATCCTAGGTTCTACTAACTCATTTAAAAGGTCATACTAAGTCATTTTTAGAGGTCATACAGATTGCTTTCCCAGGTTCTACCGAGAGTTGGTGGAAGTACAGCATGTCATACCGAACAGTTTTTACAGGTCATACTGCTGAAGCATGGTTCTACCGAATGTATTCCTCAGGTCATACAAGTGTATGAATTGTTTTATTAAATCTTTTTGATTTAATAAACAGGTCATACAAGGCTAATTGCAAGTGTATATGACCCGGGGCTGAAGACAGAAGAAAGGTACTGAAATAGAATTATCAAAGAAGCAGAACATTTTCTCTCAAGAACAAACGAAGAAAGCATTTGATCTCATTTCTTCTCAAGCAATTAATTCTAGTTTGTATTGTTAAATCCAAACCACTAGAAGTTGATTACTTGTATTGCTTTGATTATCTAGCAGATTTTTATCCCTAGAATTTATCTCGAACTTGCTTTTAGCATTCGATCTTTTTATTACAAATATTAGAAAAGTTCATGTCGAATTTATTCTAAATTTGTATTAATTAGTTTGAGATAAATACTTTGTAATCCATACTATATTTGCAACACCCTTCAAGTTTAATATAGTTTATATTTAACTTGAATTTTGTTTCATTTATATTCCGCATTAATTTGTTCTAAATTGTTAAATTATTCAAAGAACAAATTTCGATAAAACGGTATAGTTTGTATTCAACTCCCCTTCTACAAACTTATCAGGACCTAACAATTGGCATCAGAGCCTTTTGATTGATATACAAATCAAAGATCCAATTGTTTGAGATTTTTTTAACTCTGAAATTTTTATTTTTCTAAAAATCTCAAAAATGTCTACAACTCAGAAAGTTGGTACAGTAAATATTCCCATGTTCAGCAGGGAGAATTATCCAATGTGGAAGAAGAAAATGCTCCTATTTCTTCAAGTTGCTAATCCTAAATACTCTGAGGTGCTGAAGAGTGGTCCCAAAATCCCTATGATTATTGAGGGAGAGCTAATAGAGAATAACATTGTTACTAGGGCTGCTAGGATGTACCCTAAGGATTCCAAGGATTTCACTCTTGGTGAAAAAGAGGATGCTACCTTGGATGCCAGTCTACAGCTGATCCTTATTGATTGTCTTGATCCTATCATGCATAATCATGTCCTAAACTGTGTTACTGCCAAACACATTTGGGAAACCATAGAGATAATCAATTAGGGGATAGAGGAAGTTAGAGAGAATAAGCTGGAAATTCTCACCTCTCAATGTGAGCATTTCAGATCAAACCCTGGTGAAGGTATCTCTGAGGTTTTTGAGAGATACAACAAATTAATCAATGATCTGAATCTTAATGGGAAGCGCTACACTATCAAGGAAATTAATAAGAAGTTCCTACTTACTCTTCCACGTCATTTGGAGCACAGAATATCTGCCATTAGAGAAGCAAGAGATCTTACAGAGGTTTCTTTGGAAAGACTGTATGGTGTTCTGAAGACCTATGAGTTGGAGCAGATTCAACAGGATGAGTTATATGGAACTGGGAGGATAGTTAGTACTTCTACTGCATTGGCTGCTGAAGTCCCACAGAGACTGGAAGTGAAGGCTGGTCAATCTTCCAGTTCTAACATGAATGTTATTGATGCTGAATATGGATTAACATCCATTCATCAATCTGGTGGTGACTTCTATTCTTTAGAGGAACTTGATCAGCTGGAGGATGGTGATTTGGCTTTGATAGTCAGGAAGTTTGGGAAGTTTAGGTTCAAGAGGAATCCCAATCTTAAGTTCAGGCCCAGGTTTCAGAGAGGTGGTTCTTCATCTTCAAGTGGCACAAGGGGT
Organism: Heracleum sosnowskyi; assembly: GCA_030848705.1. NCBI lineage: Eukaryota > Viridiplantae > Streptophyta > Magnoliopsida > Apiales > Apiaceae > Heracleum > Heracleum sosnowskyi. Next base: position 118,422,664 of record CM061245.1, on the reverse strand, counting down.
GGCTACAAAACTGGAACTGTGGAAAGGAGCACAATCAGATGCTACAATTGCAATGAGTTGGGTCACTTTGCTACTGAATGTAAAAAGCCAAAGCAAGTGACAAGGAACTCATTTGATTCTAGCAAGAAGAATAAGATTGGGAAAGCTTATGTTGCTGAAGGAAAGAGCTGGGATGACACTGACAGTGATGAAGAAGCAGGTGAGATTGGGAACCTTGCTTTAATGGCTAAAGAGGAAAGCACTTCATCTGGATACATGTCAGAGGTAAAGTACACTGACGCTGAGATGATTCGTCATCTTGGTAGTAATCTTTGTCGTGCACGCACTGATAATGATGAAATGATTCTTTTGAACACAAATCTTGAAAATGAGATAAAAGAATTAAAACTAGTGCATATTAATCAAGATGAACTCACTAAAAATGTAGCAGTTCTTGAGAATAGGGTTAAATTGTATCAACAACTGGAAACCATTCTCAAAGAACAGATTAGTGAGCTTAATACCAAAGCTAATGCCTATTACAACTCTTGTAAGACGGCTAAAGAGATTCTTAATAAACAAGCTATGGGTAATCATGTCAGTATAGGTTATGATTATAATGAGGCCATTGGATTGCTTGGAATTAATTCCCCTTGTAGAGTCAGATCTGAAGGAAGGGGTGTTCCATATGTGCTTAAGGGTATTGAAACACCCTTCTGTAAGGAGTCCGAGGCAGATCCTCTGAATGAATACTCTATAATCATTGCTGAGGAGATTCGTGAAGAAGATACTGCTTTGGAAGTTGAACAGTCCAAAAAGTGTATATCTGATATTCCAGTCAAAGTTGCTACAACTAAAAAGACTAAATCAGATATCCATAAGTTGGATCAAAACAACTGTAGAACTAACATGCCTGCTGTTAATTCTTCTCATAAAGCATGTGGTGTGATTAATTGCATGTCTTGTGCTTTCAATGTTATGTATGCTTATTTTAATAGTAAGCATGTATCTAGTGATAAGACTGCTCCACGTCAACATGTTAATAATAAGAAGCATGTTAAAGCAAAGACTACTAGTCCTCCTCAGACTAGAGTGGATTCATTTATTCCTAAGCCTACTCAGAAATGTGTTAAGGCTGGCTATAAATGGAAACGCTCTTATGTGAAAGAGGTTGAAGTAGTTTTAGTTAAAAATGTTGTTTTGCCTGACAAAGGCCAATTCTTTAAGTATGCCGGACCCAATCAAGTGTGGGTTCCGAGGAAGGACTAATCAATCTGGTATTGCAGGGAGTTAAACAGGTAAACCGTGTTATGTGGATTCTTGACAGTGGTTGTTCAAGGCATATGACCAGAGATAGAGCCCTGCTATCAGATTTGGTTGAGAAAGCTGGCCCAGTAGTTACCTTTGGAGATAACAGAAAGGGTATTACGAAAGGATATGGCTGTTTGAAGTACAAAAATGTTATCATTGAAGATGTTTCTTTTGTGGAAGGTCTGAAGTTCAATCTTCTCAGCATCAGTCATTTCTGTGACAGAGGATATGCTGTTTCCTTTGAAAGAGAGAAGTGTCAGATCCTTCACAAGAAGAATGGAAAGCCTGCTCTTCAAGGAGTAAGGAAAGGTGACTTGTTCATAGCTGATCTGAACTCGGGATTCAAAGATGAAGTTAATTGTTTTTATGCTAAAGCTTCATCAGATGATAGTTGGCTATGGCACAAGAAGATGTCTCACCTTAACTTCAAAACCATGAACTCTTTAGTCAAGAGGGAATTGGTTAGAGGTTTGCCTCAGATGGAATTTACACAGGAAGGACTGTGTGAGGCATGTCAGAAAGGAAAGTCAAAGAAAGCTTCTCACAAGGGCACTGACACATCATCAATAACTGAACCACTTCAGCTACTGCACATGGATTTGTTTGGTCCAGTTAATGTGATGTCCATGTCAAAGAAACAATATGCACTTGTGATTGTTGATGACTTTTCAAAATACACATCGGTTTTATTCCTACATTCCAAGGATGAGACCCCATACCTGGTGATTGGCCATATAAAGTTGATTGAGCTGGATTCTAGATTCCCTGTTAGAGCCATAAGGTCAGATAATGGTACTGAATTCAAGAATGCCATTCTAAATGACTTTTGTGCTGATAAAGGAATAACAAGACAGTATTCTGCCCCTAGAACTCCTCAAAAAAATGGAGTAGTGGAAAGAAAGAATCGTACATTGATTGAAGCTGCAAGGACTATGTTAAGTGAGTCCAAACTTCCAACGTACTTTTGGGCTGAAGCAGCGAATACAGCTTGTTATACTCAGAATCGAACGTTAATCAACAAGGACTTAATGAAGACTCCGTATGAGATCATGAACAACAAGAAACCAACTGTCAAGTACTTTCATGTATTTGGAGCAAAATGCTTTGTGCTTATAGATGACAATGTGAAACGTGGCAAGTTTGATGCAAAGGCACAAGAAGCTATTTTTGTTGGTTATTCTAGAAGATCTTACAGGGTCTACTTGGTTGGCAGTCACACAGTAAAGGAAAGTGTCAATGTTACTTTTGATGACACTAAATTCCCTAATATCCAAACAGCAGATTCATCTGAGAAAATGAAGTTTGATAACTTGCCAGACTCAGATTCAGATGATGAAGCCCCACCTGAAGTTATTGCTGGTAATGATAATAACAATGATGATAATGATCATGGTGATGGTGGTGGAAACACTGGTAACAATGGAGATACCACCAACACTGGAGAAGAATCATCAAGGCAATCAAGCAATAACTCAGGGGGAGCAAATGAAGGATCAACTAGTCACTCACAACATCAAAGTGAAATTCAAGGCGAATCATCAAGATCAAATCTTCCAAGACAGACTGTATGGAATAGAGCTCATCCTTTTGAGCTGATCATTGGTGATCCAGATGTTGGAGTTAAAACTAGAAGTGCAACTCAGAATGAATGTCATTTTTCAGCATTTCTATCTAAAATGGAGCCAAAGAAAACTGAGGAAGCACTGACTGATCCAGATTGGGTGATTGCTATGCAAGATGAACTCAATCAGTTTGAACAACAACAAGTCTGGAAGCTGATACCCAGGCCAAAGAACAAGAAAGTAGTTGGTACAAGATGGGTATACAAGAACAAGCTAGATGAGGATGGCATTGTTACAAGGAACAAGGCAAGACTGGTTGCACAAGGGTATTCACAAGCTGAAGGCATTGATTATGATGAAACCTATGCACCAGTGGCTAGACTTGAGGCCATCAGGATGTTCTTAGCATTTGCTGCTTACTCCAATTTTAAAGTCTATCAAATGGATGTTAAGAGTGCATTCCTGAATGGTGAGCTTGATGAAGAAGTCTATGTGGAACAGCCCCCTGGCTTTGAAAATCAGGAGCTGCTGGACTTTGTGTACTTTCTCTTCAAGGCTATCTATGGTCTCAAACAAGCCCCAAGAAAATGGTATGACACTCTCTCTGGTTTTCTTTTAGAAAATGGTTTTGTTAGAGGTATCATAGACAAAACTCTTTTTTCAAAGAAACACAAAAGTGATATGATATTAGTCCAAGTCTATGTGGATGACATCATATTTGGGTCTACTAATGATAATCTCTGTAAGAGATTTGCTGAGCTTATGCAGAGTAAGTTTGAAATGAGTATGATGGGTGAGCTGAAGTTCTTTCTTGGATTGCAAGTAAGTCAAAGGACAAATGGTATATTTATTTGTCAATCCAAGTATCTTAAAGAACTCCTCAAGAAGTATCACATGGAGGATTCAGCATCAGCAAGGACTCCATCTTCAACAGTCATCAAACTTGGAGCTTCTGACAAATCTATCAAGGTAGATGTTAAAAGCTACAGAGGTATGATTGGCTCCTTACTCTATCTTACTGCTAGTAGACCAGATATTATGTATGCTACATGCTTGTGTGCAAGGTTCCAAGCGGACCCTAGAGATGTACATCTCGTTGCTGTGAAAAGAATCTTGAGATATCTTAAGGGTACACCTAATCTAGGTATCTGGTACCCTAAAGATTCTGGTTTTAATCTTGTTGGATATACAGATTCTGATTATGCAGGTAGTGTTGTGGATAGAAAGAGTACCTTTGGGAGTTGTCAATTCCTAGGAGGTAGGTTGATTTCCTGGTATAGCAAGAAACAGCAAACAGTTTCCAATTCAACAGCAGAAGCTGAATATATTGCTGCTGGAAGCTGTTGTGCTCAGATCTTATGGATAAGGAATCAATTAAAGGACTATGGCTTTGCATTAGACAAAATTCCCATTTTGTGTGATAATACAAGTGCCATAGCAATCTCCAACAACCCTGTGCAGCACTCGAGAACGAAGCACATTGATATCAGGTATCATTTTATCAGAGAGCATGTCATGAATGGAACTGTGGAGTTACACTTTGTACCCACAGAAGAACAGACTGCAGATAAATTCACTAAATCTGTTGACGAATCCACATTTATCAAGTTAGTTGGTAAATTGGGTATGTTAAACAGTCTTAGTGATTAACAATATCTCTGTCATGTTTGTTCTTTCAAAATCATTTTCTCTTGCTGATATTGAATGATATATTTTGCCAATTCTTGTTTATGTATAAAGCTTGTTAATTTAAATATTCTGAATAATTTATTTTCTTTAAAAATACTTTTCTCATATTTTTTAAGTAGAGAAACTTATTTTTATTGAAAATTTATTTATTTAAGAATCATTTAAGTTAGTTTCAGATTGTAAATATTGTTGTTTAAATATTTCTGCAAGTTTATATTATTTTTATGCTCTTCTATAATATTCTGCAGTTTTCTAAGCATGTAAATAGTTTCCTGTAAATAGTTTTTTTTTATATATATTATATTATTTTAGTTTATTATTATTATTTATTATCTTTTATTTTCTATTTGTCTTAGTTGGTTTGTGTAAATATATTGTATATATTATTTCTGATCTAGCTCTTGCTTAGCTGGAAATTCAGTGCCAAATCAAATTCAGGTATTACTTTCTATCTCTCAATCCACTTATTTTACTGTTGCTGAACCCAAGTGGTTGTTAGGGTTGACCAAGGGAATGTAGATCCACAATCTCTATCCCAGGTCTTAGAGCCAAACAATGAGTCTACAACTTTCTTGAACTCTCAGCCTGAACAGAAATCAACTGTTAAATAAAGAAGTATTTTGATTGAAACAGTGAGTGATCCCACAGCTCTGCCTCCTATAAAGCAATTCAACATATATTGAGGCATCTGTCAGCCCATCTGTATCCTCTCAATAGGATATGGACTTTGAAATGGCCAATGAACTGTATCTAGAGACATTCTCTCAACATGATGAATCTATTGAAATTCGCCATAGGTCCATGGCACTTTGTACTGAGTCAAGCACCCTCTCATTACTCACAATGGGAGAAAACAATTTCATTAGATGAAACTCAGGACACAGTGAAAGCAGAGCACCTGCAACTGGTTACAGTGCCTACCATTGTCACGGTAGAAGTGCCTTCATAGGCATCTGAGGGAAAATTTGATTCTTTGCCAAATTTAATAGAATCATTTTCTCCCCTCCCAGAGTGAACATCTCTGGCTCCCTAAGGGATTTTCCACTCGCAGATTTTTCTGGAGAAAGTGGAAGGCAACTTGGTCAGTCTATCACTGAAGCAATTCAGATTTCAAATCCAAGTGATTTGATAGACATGATTGAGGATCGGGATTTGCGAACTCCCATTGCACCACCACTGACCTCTCTTGAAGAGGCTAGGGTGAGTTTCAATGCAGGTACTGATCAAAAAGGAGCAAACAGACAGCTAATGTTGAGTGATAAGAGTCAAACACTGAGTGAAACACATGCACATGAGATGAGTGATACATTTACAAGAGAAATTCAAGTGAGTGCACACACAGACACATACACTGCAATGTAGTTAGCTCACATAGCTGATCTACAGGAACATCTATTCAAAACCCAGGCTGATAAAGAAATTTTGCAAGCACAAGTGGTTGAACGGTCTTCTTCTTCCACCTCTGTCAACAATCAGCTGGGACTGCTCAAGGAAATCTAGAAGACAAATTTACTTCCAAGATCAACTCCATCAACTATCTCAACTCCTACTGGCTTCAGATACTCATAAAGTTAAAACTGTAGAGAATTCCTCAACTAAGGGGGAGAAGTTTCTAGAGAATTTTGAAGAAGCTAGTAAAAGGGAGCTGGAGCTGAAAAAGATATAAAAGGTAAAGAGGGAGTTTCAGGGGAGTAAAGGTAAGTTAGCTCTGTTTTGTAAATGTTATATGTATAGAGCTTAGGTAAATCAAGACAGGTTCAATGTTATCATATGTTCAGTCTAGAGGAACATCTGTCTTGTATTTATCTTTACTGGTGAAATCTGGAAATGTCATATTTGAACCAGAACTTTCTAGTATTTACTTAGGTTTAAGAGTCTTATCTTTTTCTTGGTTTTAGTTGAGTGATCCTCTAGGTATTTGGTTGTTATTCTCTAACAAACAAATAGGGGGAGATTGAAAGGCATATGCAATAGCCTATTTGTAATTCGAGGATTCTACTCAACTTAAACAAGAATGTAATAAGTAAATATTAGATTAAAGGTCACAGGAATCTCAAAGAGTTTTATCTGTCAAGAGATTGAAGATTAAAGTCATCTACAGACTTGAAGTTATTCTACATTGAAAGAAGTTCAATTTTTTGTTCAAGCCTCAGTGAAGTATTCAAGAAAGTGGATTTACTACAGTGACAGAGATTTCCAGTTGGTGACAGAAGAAGTACAGGATAGAGAGTTTAGTCAAAGCTAAAGAAAAGAAGCCACAGCTTTAAATGTTTTAAAGATGAAGAATTATCATTGAAGTCAGTTATTCATGAAACCAGACAGTGCATCGAATGACGACATCAATCAGTGGAATTAAATCATCTATATTCAGTGGTTTTCAGGAGATAGAGAAATCTTGGTTTTTAGATGAAATTCCTTTCATGTTAAATTAATTAATAATTTAATTCTGTAAGAATTAAATTATTTATTAATTTAACTAATTTAGTAGGCTAAATTATTTATTAAATTAATTCTATAAAAGAATTAAGTTAATCTTTAATTTAATCTTTCAAAATAAATTAAAAGGATTTTCTCTAGAAATAACTGGTATGACCTATTTAATTAAACTCGGTATGACCTCTTTCAAAAGCTCGGTATGACCTCTTTGAATAATTCGGTATGACCTAATCCTAGGTTCTACTGACTCATTTAAAAGGTCATACTAAGTCATTTTTAGAGGTCATACAGATTGCTTTCCCAGGTTCTACCGAGAGTTGGTGGAAGTACAGCAGGTCATACCGGACAGTTTTTACAGGTCATACTGCTGAAGCATGGTTCTACCGAATGTATTCCTCAGGTCATACAAGTGTATGAATTGTTTTAATAAATCTTTTTGATTTAATAAACAGGTCATACAAGGCTAATTGCAAGTGTATATGACCCGGGGCTGAAGACAGAAGAAAGGTACTGAAATAGAATTATCAAAGCAGCAGAACATTTTCCCTCAAGAACAAACGAAGAAAGCATTTGATCTCATTTCTTCTCAAGCAATTAATTCTAGTTTGTATTGTTAAATCCAAACCACTAGAAGTTGATTACTTGTATTGCTTTTATTATCTAGCGGATTTTTATCCCTAGAATTTATCTCGAACTTGCTTTTAGCGATCTTTTTATTACAAATATTAGAAAAGTTCATGTCGAATTTATTCTAAATTTGTATTAATTAGTTTGAGATAAATACTTTGTAATCCATACTGTATTTGCAACACCCTTCAAGTTTAATATAGTTTATATTTAACTTGAATTTTGTTTCATTTATATTCCGCATTAATTTGTTCTAAATTGTTAAATTATTCAAAGAACAAATTTCGATAAAACGGTATAGTTTGTATTCAACCCCCCTTCTACAAACTTATCAGGACCTAACATGTTTTATATTTTCTAACTAAAATAACTCATCTTCTAAAACTGACACGGGTAACATATATAAAAAAATTGGTAATATTATTTTATATAATTATTAATAAATAACCGGTTACTTTTTTCGGTTAAAACATATTACATGTTTTATACATTTTAACTTATACAACTGATATTCTAAAAATAACACGGCCAACATATATTTAAAAAGGTAATATAAATTTTTGATATTTGCACTTTAATACTTTTTAAAAAAATTTAAGAGAAAATAAATACGAACCATTTTATCTATTATTTTAAAATATTTTAAATTTTAATATCTAAAATACTACTAAAGGTCACGTCAACAATATATTAGATTTAAATATTTATATTGTTAGATATCTAAATTCAATTTATTATATATATACACATATATTAAAATTTTATCAATTGATATATAATTACTAAATTAAAATTAAAAGTAATAAAATATTAAAGAAGACCTCCCACAGGATATAAGCTAGTGTATATATATATATATATATATATATATATATTAATCAAAATATTAACAATGTTAAAAGATTAAAAAGATTATAAATATTATGAAAATTTATAAGAGTGAACTATGAACTTCTGACCCCACCTCCACTTTGTTTACATTCTCAGATGCATGACTATGAACTTCTGATAAGAGTGAATAACCTTATCTGTTACAGATAGAGCTGCTAGCTAGTGAATCTTTTGGACCAGAATCACAAATAATCATTAGTTTACTAAATTATAATCTCAAAGCCATAGAGTCTGTTCACTCTATTTAACTATAGAAGATCAATATTTTGATCAGGAGAACTATATCGACAATGAAGCTTATATATCCAACACGCAGTTTATAGTAACAATTGCATAGCAATCGAAAAGCATATTGTAATAAACATAATAGCCAAACAGTCATTCCCAAACATTTTGCACAAAATCGTTTATCAAACCAAGGCCTCTGACGTTAATCTATTTCAACACATGAATTGACGAATCCTTTGATGTTAACATGCCCATCTAGGGCTGAGCAGAACCGAACCAGAACCGAAAAACCGAACCGAATAGTGTAATTTCAGATTGGTTCGGTTCTAATTTTCAGAAAATTCGGTCTTTTCGGTCCGAACCGAATAGACCGAAATAAATTTCGGTTCGGTTCGGTTCTTTCAAAAAAAATTCGGTCCGAACCGAATTGACCGAAATATTTTTATTTTATATTTATATAATTTTTATATAATAATTTTACATGTATGTATGTATTCAAATTTTTGCATGACTTATTTTTTGTTCAAGATTTGAAGTTTGAACTATTATATTTACATTTCATACTTGTATTTCATTAGCTAATATTTTTATTTGTAGAAAAATCATATCTTTTGGCTTTTTTTAAAATACAATTTTTTTATTTGAAAAAATTTCGGTTCTTTTATGAAAGAACCGAACCGAATAGCATTATTTCGGTTCGGTTCGGTTCCGGTCCAAAATACAACTTCGGTTCGGTTCGGTCCGGAAAAAAATGATAATTCGGTTTTCGGTCTATTCGGTTCGGTTCGGTTCTGGACCGAACCGACCGAATGCTCAGCCCTATGCCCATCAATGTCACGGAGATCAATTTCCATTAAAAAAAACATCAATGGTTGTAAAGCTCTGTCAGGCCCTTGCAGAGGTAGCAAGTTGCAACCTCGAGACAAGAAGTATGGCTCATTCTTACTGAAACTGAAGACAGTGCACCAGCCCCTATAATCCAAAATCTTAACAGATCCATACAAACTCACCTCCTCATTTGGCCGGGCGATAAACAATGAGAACACCTCTAGAAGGTGTGATGCATATAACCCAGGCGAATGAGGCTGAAAAAAAAAAGGAAAAGAGATAGCATCACAAATAGCATAAAAAAGAATAAAATGAGAAAGAAAACGTATCATCTAAAAATATAAAAAGTGAATTTATCAAGAGAAAATTCTTTATTTCCACAAACCTATTAAAAAGCTAGTTCATATCTAATATTTTATGATGGATTTACAAAACTAAAGTCTAAAGCACTAAAAACAAATACGCAAAAGACTACTAAACGATAAACAAGAACATAAGAAAAAAAAGCATACCATTAAACAAAAACCGTCAATCATGTCCTCCTCACACCATCTCTTGTTTAGATTAGATGGTTCACACCATGTAACATATACCCGCACATAGTAACCATTTACTCCTCGAATATCCTTGTATCAACCATCCCCATTAGTAGGCTGAAAACACGCGGTTCCCTCGATACTGAATTCATCATCTTCATACCCACTCAAGTCAAGTGAGATTTCAAGTTTGTGAATATGCTGGCACTGCCACAAGGTTTTTGAACAAATTAATTTGAGTTCCTAATCCGACCCATTAATGCTCATCTTGTATCACATTGAACATATGATTTTCATAGCACCCTTTCGCTAAAAGCGATGGTTGACACTTAGCACAGATCAAACCAAACACCTCAACCCCTAGTTCACCACCATCATCTTCATTTATTGTTTTCTGACTCTCAGAAGAATCGTCATCTTTATAAAGAAACATTTCCACTTGAGCACAAACCCCAAATGTAAAAGCAATACATTGCAGTTCAACACGAGCACCGGTATCCACTAAGCCTCCACCATGAGCATCACCCTCAAATTGAAGGGTAAATAGCTTTTCATAATCATTAGGGGTGGAGGGGTGGTGGGTTGTCTCAAGTAAAGGCTTTTGACCACGAGCAACAACAACACTCGTATCAACATTCTTGATATCCACAACTAAGAGCGGTTCATTAAAAGTGGGGATTTTTTGAGGACTCTGTAACTTAAAAAATTGTTCTTAGTTGAAGAAGAACAAATGTGTTGTGGGGAATCAAACCGACCTCGCTCATAAAATACGAAATTCTTCGAGCCTTCCAAATCTAAGATTCTGATGTCACCATAAACATCGAGGCTTGCGTCGGCATTGGTAAAAACTTTAGCATATAAAATCTCGATCAAAGGCTCACATCTTACAAGGATATCTGGACTTAAATACATCTTGTGCTCAACCTTCGGAAGTGTTGTTGTGTTTAATTCAAGTGTATTTTTATCCAAGACGCCTCCTTCCTCATCCACATACGCATCGTCACCTCCTTCCTCAACTACATCTACAGGCACAGCTACATCATCCAAGCACTCATCTGAAACTTCACGTCATTTTTTAGTCAATTCATCATACTGCATACATACCAAATAAAACATTTAATACATAGAAAGGTAATATGTAATTATTACCTTGAATTTAGAAAGAGGGTGGCGGAATACTGGAGATTGGTCGGAGAGAAACCTAACGATACCCGTTATCGCCATGTCGATGTTTCTGCTACAATTCGTAACGTTTGTGTTTGTTTGTGGGTGCGTGATAGGTACTATTGTTCTAAAATTCTTCTAATCCTTGTACAATAAGTTACAAGCATATAACCCGTGCCACGCACGGACGACTTTAATATTAATTTTGAAATTTACTTTTAAATTTTTTGAGATTTTAATACTTCTGAAAATGCTATCTTTTTAAAAATAATTAGAAGTACTACTTTAATACTTTAAATCTAAATTTTTTTTATAGATTTTATAATAGTTTATTAGCTTAGTAAGCATGTCACTAAAGATAACCGTCAAAATTATCAATATATTTTGTTGTAATACATATAAATATAAATATTTTCTAAAAAATGGTCGTGTTTTTGAATTCTAAGTAAAATATAATTAAAAGAGTTTGTAGTTATGTTATATATGTGAGAAAATCGAAAATCAAAACTTTCAATGTTTCGGCTATTATATAATAGTACATACAGATAGATTAAATATAATAAATTACCGAAAATTGAAATCAAAACTTTCAATGTTTTGGCTATTATATAATAGTATAGTATAGATAGACATCGTCTGCGATAATTTTAAAAAATGAGAAATTTTAGTTAAAAATATAAAAAAGAATATACACTTTGACTAACAAAGTTAATCGGTTAATTGTTAGTATTTATAATATTACTATTTTATGTTACTAAATGAAATTGCATGTGATATTTTTGAAAAATGTGAGATTTTACTTAGGAAAATTTTTTGTTAGAAAATATAAAAAAGAATATACGCTTTGGGAAAAAAAAGCTAATCGGTTAGTTATTAGTAATTATAAATATTATTATTTTATTTCATTAAAAAGAACTGCCCGTGATATTTTTGGAAAATGAGAGGTTTTAGTTAGAAAAAATATAAAAGTAAAAATTTTAGTTAGAAAATATAAAAAAGAATAATTATTATATTATTATTTTATTTTAATAAATGAAACTGTCTGTAATATTTTTAGAAAAAGAGAGGTTTTAGTCAGTAAAAATAAAAAACTTACATGTTTTAGTTAAAAAAGGTAATTGTCCGTCATATTTTTGAAAAAGTAAGGGATTTTTCAGAAGAAATAAAAAAAGAAATATATTTTAGGTGTAAAAGGTAATTGGTTATAAATAGGTAATATTATTATTTAATAATATTTTTTATAAATAAGCAAGGGTAATTAAGTAAAAAAAACGAAGTACAATTAAGTAAGGGCAATTAAGTAAAATCACAACATACCAAAAAATATTTAGGATTATATCCAATGGCTCTCATTAATTTAATTTAAAAGATCTAACGGTTAGAGATTAGATTACCAAACTATGGAGGACCAGACTACAAACCAACTACCAACGGACTACAAAATTTTTTAATGTTTCGTCTTTAATATAATAGTATAGATTTTTAATGTAATTTTTAAAAAAAAATTAAATTTATTTATATATACAGTCTATTATTCTAAAATTCTTCCAATCATGGTACAATAAGTTGTTTTTAATGTAATTTTTAAAAAATATATAAATTTATTTATGATTATATACTATTATATAATTATATTATCTCCCTATAATTATAGAGTAATGCTAGAGGTACCCAATTTGGTACAGAATTTTGGTACCAAATGATGTGGCATTGGTGATGTGGAAGTTTGGAATGATTTGATTGTAGGAATTAATGTGAATGCAGGGGGTCCACTATTATTAATTAAGTTGTAGCCAATAAGAACATAATATGTGGTATTTGGGATCCATTTTGGGATCCAATTTGGTACCCCTAGCATTACTCATAATTATATAATTTATTTATTTATTTATTTATAAATATATGTAATTTATTTGAATATTTTATTAATTATATTTGTTAAAAAAATAAGTAGGCATGTTAAAATATGTAAACCTTTTTAAATAATTAAAAACATTAAAATATATTTTAAAATAAATAAGTAAGAGTTTGCCCGTGTATTTTTGGAAAAAGAAGGATTTTGGTAAGAAGAAAAAAGTAACATGTTTAGTTAAAAAAGGTATTTGTCCATGATATTTTTGTAAAAGGAGGGGATTTTATTAGAAAAAATAGAAATAACATTTTATTATTGAGAAATTGTCAAAAATACTACTTTTTCTAAGTTTTTTTTCAATTTTACTATCTTCTGAAATTATTTTCAAAAATACGGTCTGCAACTAAAAGCAACTAGATGCAACCAAAAAATATTTTCAAAAAATACGGTCTGCAACCAACGCAACCAGATGCAACCAAAGCAACCAGATGCAACTAGATGCAACTTTTTAAAAAAATAATTGAAAAAACAGCTAAAAATTCAAAAAAAATTATTAATAAAAGGGGTAAACTTGTGGTCTTGGTTTACCTGGGGGTTCAATAGTTAACTTTTGGGATCAATGTTTCTATTTTGGGTTTTAAAAATATTAAGAATGACGAATAATTCGTATACGGACTTAGGGTTTAGGGTTGTTTACAACCCTAAACCCTAGACTCTAAACCCTAACCTACCCTGATTTTAGGGTTGTTTACAACCCCAGGACGCCGGAAAAACATCATTACTAACAAGTTGCATCTGGTTGATTCTGGTTGCAAAAGTTGCAAAAAGTTGCAGATGGTTGCATTGATTGCAAAAGTTGCACATGATTGCATCTAGTTGCAGACCGTATTTTTGAAAATAATTTCAAAAAGATAGTATTTTTGCAAAAAGTTCAAAAAACCATAGTATTTTTGAAAAAAAACATTTAGGGGTGGGTATTTATGAAAAAAGCCCTTTATTATTTTATTAACTATATTTGTTAAAAAATTAATAGGCATGTTAAAATATGTAAACCTTTTTAAATAATTAAAAGTATTAAAATATGTTTTAAAATAAATAATTAAGGGTTTGCTCGTGTATTTTTGAAAAAAAAAGAGTTTTGGTAAGAAAAAATAGAAAAGGTAATATGTTTTAGTTGAAAAAGATAATTGTCTATGATATTTTTGCAAAATGAGAAGATTTTATTAGAAAAATAGAAGGTTGAGTGTTTTAACTAAAAAAGGTAAAATAATAATGAAATTATTTACCCATATGATAATTGTTGTTATAAATAAGTAATGTTATTATTTAATAATATATATTTTATAAATAAGTAATGGTAGTTAAGTAAAATCACTTAGTAACCAACCAAACTTTTAATATTTGGTCTATTATATTAGATAGTATAGATAGTATAGATATAGTTTTATTAGTAGAAAAAATAAATTATAAAAAGTAAAAATAATATGTATCTATCTATACTATATTATTAAAGTCGAAACATTAAAAGTTTTGGTCGGTCGGTCGGTCGGTATTTGGGCCGGGTCTATCTATAATTTGGGTCGGGCCTATCTATAATCAATTTATTTATAACCAATTATTTTTTTCAGCTAAAACACATTACCTATTTTATATATTTTTCTAACAAAAACAACTAATCTTCTAAAAATAAAATAGGTAATATATATGTAAAATGGTAATATTATTACATATTTATAACTCATTAACTTTTTCAGCAAATATACATTATATGTTCTACATTTTCTAACTAAAACAACTCATCTTCTAAACATAACACATGGAAAATAAATATGTAATGGTACTATTGTTATATATAATTATTAATAAATAACCACTTACCCTTTTCAGCTAAACACATAACCTTTTTTTTTTTACTTAAACAACTAATTTTCTAAAAGTAACACGAGCAACATATATATAAAAAGGTAATATAATTTTATATTTTTTCAGCTAAATCACATTACTTATTTTATATATTTTTCTAACCAAAATAACTCATTTTCTAAAAATAAAATAGGTAACATATATATAAAATGGTAATATTATTACATTTATAATTGATTACCTTTTTCAGCAAAAACCAGTGTTGTAAAAAGCGGGATTCAGAGTTAATCGGTGAAGGCACCGTCCAGGGATTAATCGGGTAATCGGAGATTAATCGGAATGATTAATCGGAATAAATTTAATAATATTTTTATATACAATTATATTCATATATATAATTGTTTCGTTATTTCAACTAAACATATCTTATTATCATATATTTATGCAAATATGTTAAAAATGTTATATAATTATAATAAATAAAAATTTGAAGGTTTAACTTTTCAATTATAGATCAGTACAGGAAAAATTAAGAGAATTTGCGATTTAGGCATCTAAAATTATAATTATATATATAAAAAAATAATGTTTTTTCCTATTGTTTAATCAAGTTTCTACCTTTTAAAATTTTATTTTATTTTTTAATTTTCACTATTTTTTAATAATTAACCCGATTTTTGACCGATTCAGCCGATTTTTGACCGTTTTTCTGAAAAAACGATTAATTAACCGATTTTCGCTTAATCAGTTCGCTGGCCTGCCGTCTAGCGATTAATTGCCCGCCATTATCTGTTCTACATTTTCTAACTAAAACAACTAATCTTCTAAACATAACACATGGAAAATAAATATGTAATGATAATATTGTAATATATAATTATTAATAAATAACCACTTATCCTTTTCAGCTAAACATATAATTTTTTTTATTTTTTTCTAACTTAAACAACTAATTTTCTAAAAGTAACACGAGTAACATATATATAAAAAAGTAATATAATTTTATATTTTCTAATTTAAACAACTAATTTTCTAAAAGTAACATGGGCAACATATATATATAAATGTAATATAATTTTATATAATTATTAATAAGTAACTAACTGTCTTTTTAAGGACATTGTTTGTTTTATATTTTTTAAGTAAAACAACTCATATTCGAATTAAAAATAACGCGGGCAAAATATAGATATAATGACAATATTATTATATTAAACTTATAAAATCCGGGTTTACTATAATTTTTTATAACATACAATTTAAATAAGATAATTAATAAAAAAATAAAAGTAATAGCATATGTTAGAAGAAACTCGGTACATTACAAAGCACATATTTTGTTATTTGCACTTTAGTCACGTTTAAATATTTTAAAATTAAATAAATACAGACCGTTAGATCTATTATTTAAAAATATTTTATATTTTAATATCTAAAATACTACTAAAGATTACGTCAATAATTTATTAAATTATTTATATTATTAATAAAGTATTAAAGAAAACCGTGAATCGCACGGGATAGAAGCTAGTATAATTAATATATATATATATATATATATATATATATATATATATATATATATATATATATATATATATTATAATAATATATGTATGATGTTATTTTCAGCATTTGTTTGTATTTTGATAAAAAATATTTAATATGTTGACGGGAAAAAAATCTTGAACTTTTGAACTTAGCTTAGAAAAATTGATAATATAAATGTCTAATAATGATATGTTGTTAATGTGATTCGAAACTTGAACCCGGCAAGAGTATTTTAGATATCAAGAAAGTTAACCCAAAATAGAAACATTAATAGAAACATTGAACCCAAAGGTTAACTATTGAACCTCCGGCGTAAATCAAGACCACACGCTTACCCCTCTTACTAACATTTTTTTTTGAATTCTCAGCTGTTTTTTAATTATTTTTTAAAAAGTTGCATCTTGCATCTGGTTGCGTTGGTTGCAGGCCGTATTTTTGCAAATATTTTTAGGTTGCAGGCTGTATTTTTGCAAATATTTTTAGGTTGCATCTGCGAGCCGTATTTTTGCAAATATTTTCACAAGATGGTAAAATTGCATAAAAAATTAGAAAAAGTAGTGTTATGCCATATTTTGGCATAGTCCAAATTTCTCCGTTTAATAATTATTAATTCAGATTAATAATTAATTGCTTAACCAATAAGCAATATCCTCTCTCTGAAACGAGGAAAGAATCAATCTCAATCAACGAATAACGGAAAATATCTTCAAACGATATTCTTCAAATCATGGAAAGAAATGCAGAGATGCTGCAAGATTGTAGGAAAACATGTGAAGACCGAACTATTTATGGGAACGTGAGGTGGATTGATAATCCTTGAACTATTTATGGGAACGTGAGGCGGATTGATAATCCTTGAACTATTTATGGGAACATTGGATGGATAAACTTTGACTATTTATGGGTTTGGACTGAATGGACTTATCTAATGACTTGTTTTCCAAGAACTACGTGAGGCTTGATCCCTATATAAATGGGTACGTAGGCACCTTGTATGGTACAGTAGTACACGACAATTGACACTCGGGAAAGAGCAAGAGAAAGAACTCATTCTCTATTCAATTTCTGAGGAGTCATCATACGAGTTCAGCCCCCAAACATCCAAAAATCCTAAATCCCCCTATTTTCATATTTCGTTATTCCAGTAACTTCCGATTTTGAGTTGTTACGAAATTTCTCCAACAACAATTGGCGCTAGAAGAAGGGGATTATTTTTTGATTGTGGAGGACAATCAAATCATCTACATCATACGCAAGGGGGGTTATTATAGATCTGGAGCGGCTTTAATGGAGGAGCAGAACGATGGAGGCGGTGATTCATGATTCTTTTCGAAATTAAGATAAGTTTTCTTATGCTTTTGTCGGTATACATAAGTTATCTTATAAAATTCGTAGTAAATTGAATACATGTCAGATTTTGATGATTTTTTATGATCCGGAAAGCTTTTGTGATTTCCTACAAATTTCGTTCTTGGTGTTTTCTGAGATTATGTTCAGGTTTATTCTCGAAATCACAAAACATAATCAGATCCCGTTTTTCAGTATTGAGAAGTTAATCAGCAGATGTTTTATTTGATTCCCGATTCATTATAAGTCCGTTTCTGACGAGCCATATATCATCGGAAAGCTCTTTTCGTTTTCTACAACTTTGATGTTTTGTGTTTTCCAAGAAAATATCGTTTACAGGGTCAGAAAGGTAAAAAACAGATCTGGACAGAATCTGAATCACGGAGATGTTAAAGAATTGTGATGCATTATTCGTAGCGCGTGATTTGATTACTTCACTAGCTCGTGCATAGACAAAAATAATTGTGGAAGGTCCTTATTTTATAAGGGTAATGTTTTCGAAAGCTCTCTTTTCCAAGGAGGATTAATATTGAAGACCCTACTCTCAGAGGAGAGTCCATGAATAAAATTATATTATTGAAGGTCCATTGTAGATGGATATTTCATGGTTGGCACGAGACATTCCTACAATCATGGGAAGAAATGCGGAGATGCCGCGAGATTGCAGGAAAACGTGTGGGACCGGACGTGATATGGTTGACATGGGACATTCCTACAATCACGGGAAGAAATGCGGAGATGCCGCAAGATTGCAGGAAAACGTGTGGGACCGGACGTGATATGGTTGGCACGCGACATTTCTACAATCACGAGAAGAAATGCGAAGATGCCGCGAGATTGCAGGAAAACGTGTGGGACCGGACGTGATATGATTGTCACGAGACATTCCTACAATCACGGGAAGAAATGCGGAGATGCCGCGAGATTGTAGGAAAACGTGTGGGACTGAATGTGATATGGGCTGAAAACCTGACATTTGAAATTGGGTATCTTATTAAAGCCTCGGCTCGGGGGCTCGCGAATGAACGAAAACACATCCTTATGTGGGCAATGACACTTGAAAAGTGTGTACGCCAATTCGGACTATATACAAAACTCTAAGCGACCGAAGAAATTTGGAAGCTCGAAGATTTTTAGTTCTCCACTGCAGCAAGCTACACTGAAGAACTGGGGGCTTGTTGTTATGCCATATTTTGGCATAGTCCAAATTTCTCCGTTTAATAATTATTAATTCAGATTAATAATTAATTGCTTAACCAATAAGCAATATCCTCTCTCTGAAACGAGGAAAGAATCAATCTCAATCAACGAATAACGGAAAATATCTTCAAACGATATTCTTCAAATCATGGAAAGAAATGCAGAGATGCTGCAAGATTGTAGGAAAACATGGGAAGACCGGACTATTTATGGGAACGTGAGGTGGATTGATAATCCTTGAACTATTTATGGGAACGTGAGGCGGATTGATAATCCTTGAACTATTTATGGGAACATTGGATGGATAAACTTTGACTATTTATGGGTTCGGACTGAATGGACATATCTAATGACTTGTTTTCCAAGAACTACGTGAGGCTTGATCCCTATATAAATGGGTACGTAGGCACCTTGTATGGTACAGTGGTACACGACAAATGACACTCGGGAAAGAGCAAGAGAAAGAACTCATTCTCTATTCAATTTCTGAGGAGTCATCATACGAGTTCAGCCCCCAAACATCCAAAAATCCTAAATCCCCCTATTTTCATATTTCGTTATTCCAGTAACTTCCGATTTTGAGTTGTTACGAAATTTCTCCAACAACAAGTAGTATTTTTGATAATTTTCCCTTTTTTTTTAATATTACATCCAACGATTCTGTTTTATCTATCTAACCAACCAAATAGAGAGGATAGTTTATTTATAATATTATAGTATAGATCGCTTCTGATGCGGTTAAGTTTATTTGGTACATCTAAGTATTTGGCTACGTTGTGCTATCAATGTGATTGAATTGGAAATCATGGTTTTGTAAAATATGTGTATGTTCAGAAGCGGAAGTGTAACTAATAAACCCTTGAGATGATTCCTTAATTGTTTTAGAAGGAAATTAATTGCTAACATAGTGTCATGACAAGTGAGAGTCATTGTTATCACGAAGACGACTAGTCGAAGGTACTCGGGCTCGGAGAACCTCGAAACCTGACTCGGGGCAATCGTGGTGTACTATGGCCCATTCCAACCAATAACAGTACATAAGAAAGAGATGGAGATGAAAATGATATTAAGTTGAATGACTTTGCTTGATATTCATCGTACTTAAGTTTTTATTTGCTTGCACATTGTGTAGTAACTATGCTTATTTTTAACTTACTATTCTATTACATTTGATTTAAATTATGAAATTTCCGTGTTTAGTTATATTATATATTAAATTTAGTAAGTATATGTACAATGAACACTTTGTCGACTTTTAATGACTAGTCGGGCGACTTGTCGGCTATTCTTCTCGAAGGTACTCGGGCAGCGAGGTTGGACTTGACGCCGTGATAACCATGGTGAAAGTATTTAGAAAAAACTTGAGATTAAGGAATATGCACCAGAAAGAGAGATTGCTGTCGTATATTCATCACCATGTCAACACATTGCTTTATGCGAGTGATGGCTTTGTGAGGACACTCAAGGCAACGTAAAGGTACATGGCTTTGTGAGGACACTCAAGGCAACGTAAAGGTACAGTTCATAGTAGTGCAAATATTTAACACGCATCGATAAGAAATCCTTTTTGCTCTGCATAGCATCAAAATTGCTGGTTTTTATAAAATGGAGATGAATGCATTGGTCAGTGTTGTTAGGAGAATTTCGTACAACAGTGTGTTGGAGGTTTATGGAAAGTTGTGGCTGGACTTGTATGATGACTCCTCAGAAATTGAATAGAGAATGGGTTTTTTCTCTTTTGCTCTTGCCGAGTGTCAATTGTGTATCATACAAGGTGCCTACGTACCCCTTTATATAGGGATCAAGCCTCACGTAGTTCTTGGAAAACAAGTTATCGAATAAGCCCATTCAGTCCAAGCCCATTCAATAGTCAGGATTTATGTTCCCATAAATAGTTCCAAGGATTATCAATCCACCTCATGTTCCCATAAATAGTTCCAAGGATCATCAATCCACCTCATGTTCCCATAAATAATCCGGTCTTCACACGTTTTCCTACAATCTCGCGGCATCTCCGCATTTCTTCCCATGATTGTAGGTCTGTCCCGTGTTAACCAAGAAACATTCCTTAAATAGGAATTCCCATATTTTGGGCTTCACCCACGATGCGAGCTGGCCAGGCTCGCATCGCACAAAACATATGAAAATTACCCTTTCGTAGTTCAAGTGGTGCGAGCTCACCTATGTTCAAATATTCTTATTTCTGATAAGTATCACAAGCCCATTACTTCATAATGGTGAGAGCCCATAAGCTTAGGGCGAGGGTTCATAAATAAGGACGCGAGCCCATCAAAGTGAACCCATAGCGAAACGAGCCCGATTATGATGCGACCCCTTGTCAAGGTGGGGATTCATAACGAAGCGAGCCCACCATACTTGGAAGGATTTTGGGCTCAACATAGCTTCACGATGCGAGCCCTAATTCCAGTCCTTACCAATCTCTAAAATATAATTCATTCTCTAGGCCCAAATCACTTGGGGACCTGTCTAGGGCCCATTACCGAAAATCCAGTATAACAACTACCCCCCAAAATTCCTTAGTAACCTTAGATAAGGAATTTTTCATTTGCTTCAAGTAACACGATGCGAGCTCGATTTCCAGCTCGCATAACATCCAGCTCGCATAACATCCAGCTCGCACAGCATCCAATTTGCTTACTACTATCAGACGCGTGTTCACCCAACCGTTTGACAGCTGTTCATTAAAAGATGTGCCAACCATTCAAATTTGGACACGTGTCTCTTGTACTCTCTCTCCTATCCCCTATAAATACCTCGAAATTTCATTTCATAAGTTCATTTTATCAGAAACAGCAAAGAAACTCTGTCCAATTTGCTCAAGGATCAAACACGGCGAGAATTATTATAACTTCCCGGCGTTCGTCCTCATCCTCCTCGAATTCTTCAAGTTCATCCACCAGTTCTTTACAAAGTAAGCATTTTAATCTTTAGGATTACCTTCCTTATGTTTTTTTATGTTTGTATGATATATGTTTGTTCGAACTTATAGAGTTGCGAACTGAGTTCCTTCATCGAAGCGAACTCATACCACGGTTCGAGCTGAACCTGGTACCATATGAAAACGAGGCCTCTGTTCGCATCGAACAGCAGTCCCAATGGTCCACGCGAGGCGAGAACACTTAGGATTTTTTAATACTTTCTTTCTTCTTATTTCTAGGGGCACACACTAATTTTCACCATCTTTTTCAGATGTCGAGTGCGACCCCATCTCTATCTGCCGATTCGCTCAAAACTCCGAGCCCGGCTCATTCTTCTGCGACCCCATCTCCCTTGAATCAGTATCCTCCCGAACTCAGGGGCTCCAAGGAGTTTCAACGCGAACTGACATCCATCTCCGGTCGTTTAAGTCAGCCCATCTCTCCTAATTCAGCCATCACTCCTGAAGGGGCTGCCAACATCGCACGGGTAGAAAGTGCGATGCGAGCTAGCGGTTCCAGCTCGTTGGGACTTCAGCTCGATCCCAATTCCACACCAGAAGATTATAATAGGGAGAAGAATCTATATTCTTGGAGAAACAAGAAAACAGGACCAAGTGTCCCCAGCTCGTTTGATCTAGATGATCTTTTCAATCGTCCCTTAGCGCCTATGAGCGAAGAGGAGGCCAATGCTCGCATAAATCAATTACTTCAAGAAAGAAAGGCAAAGCTTCGCCTTGATCCAGATTCTGCTCATATTCCTATCGAGATTTCAGAGTCGTCCACAGATAATTCTTTAGGAAGTGCTTTCTATGCCAAACGTAAGGGCAAAGCTGTGGCTCGCATCGCATCTCCTCAAGATGAGTTTGATCAAGATGACGAAGACGAGGACACCAGTTCACACTGGTCTTATGACAGCCCTGCTAGCGAGGAGGTAGCAGATGTATCAAAAGAGATTGATTTTTGTAACTACACCTACGTCCCCGAACCATCCCCTGTTCCATACGAACCTGTCAAACAACCCGAGCTCGAAGGGGTGGTCTTTCTGAAGAAGCGAATAATTCCTGATGGCGACGAGAGCTCGTCTGCTTTCCACGAGGATGGTAAGATTTTAGCTTGTCGGGACATGTCTACCTCGATGACTGAGGACTCTCTACGCGACCTCGTAGAGCAGTTTAGGCCAGAGGGTCGTATTATCCTGCCCGCACCGCATATGAGGTGCTATCATTTTAATCATCCAGAAAATGGAGGACGGGCACCTCGCATGGTTCTTTCAGCCTTCCTGTTGAAGCTGGGAATTTCTGCACCTCTTCACCCTTTTATCCAAGAGATTTTAGAGTACTACGGGCTCGCACCGCTACAAATCAACCCTAACGGGTACAGGTCTGCCATTGCTCTGTATATCCTCTACAAAAAACAAGGCTACCCAACTCTCACCGCCAGACAACTTGGGTATTTTTTGAATTTGAAGCACTCGGCTGAGTTTGGCTACTTCTACCTTTCAGTATGGCCTTACTACAATAAGAAAAAATTAATTTACGGGGGCCCAAGCAACTCAGGCAAATGGAAGGATCCTTTCTTCTATGTTCACGAAGTTCCCCGAGTCCAGACTCATTTTTACTACGATCCTGGTAAGTATTTTATTTAAGCTCGCATCGTTTCTTCGTCGTCTCGCATCGTTCTTTTGAGCTCGCATCGTGATCATAGTTTATTTCTATTCGCAGAACCCCCCGTGAGAACGTCTTTGCAAGGTCAGGAGAAGGTTAACGCTGATAACCTTCTAAAGATTCCCGTTTCCGAACGCAACATTAGAAAATTGATTACAACTGCTAACCTTGTCGAGTATGGCTTTTTAAAAGAAGGGACTAGGTTGACCCCTAGTAAGAAATCTAAGAGAAAAGGAAAAGGTAAGTTCCATTCGATGCGAGCCCGCAGCTCGCATCGTGACTTTACTTTGGCACCTTTATTCTTGTACTTTCATTTAGCATGTGTATTGACTAACTCTTTTGTCTTCGTTTTGTCTCAGGAATGGCAATTTCTCCTCCTCCCTTTCTGGACGAGCCAGAGGTTCAGGCTCGCACCGTTCCTTCTGCCAGTCAGGTCGGCTCTCACGCCGAGGGTTCGAACAAAGTGACTCCCCGAAAAGAGATCCCTCCCCAGAGGACTCTTACTGAATATTTGGCTACTGGGGGGGCTTCTCCTCACAAAAAGAAATCCAGGCATTCCAAAGATGTCCCTCATGAAGCTGAGGTAGTGAAGCGGGCTCGCAAAGACTTGCCCCCTAATCCTCAAGGAAGTACTGTGGCCAGTACTCTAGTTCGACTAGGAGCCCCACATATTACCGAGAGTGATTTGAGGGCATGGACTTCGAGCTCGTTCGAAGCCAACAATGATGCTCTTACCAAGGCCACAGCTGAGGTGTACATAAGGCAGATTCATAGACACAAGGAGCTTCGCTCGATGGGCCAGGCCTCTGCTCGTCTTGATAAGGATAACAAAATTTTGAAGTTTAAGCTTGACGAAGCGAGGAGAGCAAATGTGGCCTTGGTCGAGGAGTCCAAGCAAAGTATCCTTGATGCGACCACAAGTCTTGAGAAGGATTTGCGCGAGGCCAGAGCACTTATGGAAAAGATGAAAGGAGAACATTCCATGGTTCTAGCTGAGGCCACCTCTCAAAGCAATATCTTGCAATCCCAAGTTGCTGAGCTCGAGTCAAAGCTAGCTGCCCAGGGAGCTGAGTTCGAGGTCAGAGTTTCAACACTAGAAGCGAGCCGAGCTGAAGAAGTCAGGGACGCGAAAGCCCTAGGGTCCAAGAACTTTATGAAGGGCTTCATGGCGAAGGTCCCTGAGTTCGATTGGAGCCCTCTGGGTGCAGCTACTGTCGCTTATGCCGAGAAGCTTCGCAAGGAGATGGAGGAGGAGGCTACGGAGAGGGCTCGTATTGCAACCGAGGCTCAACCTGAACTGGAATCTCAGCCTATCCAAGAGACGAATGAGGAGACTCCTCAAACTTAAGTTTATTTCAATCACTTTCTTTTGGGGACGCGGGCACCCCGTTTGCCTCGCAATCTGTAAACATTTAATGGCTTTCAGACTTAGTAACATTTGCAACTTTCTTTTTATTAAGTTTTCTGTGCTCGCCCATGTATATTTTCCTGCTTATGCCTTTGATTTTCTTTAATTGTTTTGAATGCACAACTTCCATCAGGTTCACCTTTCATGGGACTGCTATGCCTGTTCATGCGAGGTCCCACCTCGCATCGTATTGAGTTCCACTTCGCACAAAGTTCCACCTCGCATAGAGGTTCACCTCGCACAAGTCCCACCTCGCATAGAGGTTCACCTCGCACAAGTTCCACCTTGCAAAGAGGTTCTAGATAAGTTTTTTATTTTCCCAACTTTCTTGAGCTCGTTTCTAAAGAGGGCTCGCCTCGCAAGAGCTCTTTTTGCATAATTGATGGGCCGAGGCCCAATCCAATGTTCTAAAAAAGAAAGTAGAATTTACTTAATGCTCAATAAACTTCAACTTTATTTATATAATAAAAAACTTCCATATTCTTAGATAATAACAGACCTAGACTTATTACATTGTATGCCAAGGGAAGGTGCCTATATAGCACTACCCCCCGAGACTTAGGATAAATATCAATGCATGCTAAGTCTTAAAATAGATAGAAACTACTGATAATATCTCCTCAAGTGCTCAGCATTCCAGGCCCTTGGTATGAGCTTTCCCCGTATGTCGCTGAGATGATAAGTTCCTTCCCATAAAACTGATTTGATCTGATATGGGCCTTCCCAATTTGCACCAAACACTCCATGATTAACTACCTTAGTGTTAGGCATGACTCGACGGAGAACCAAATCCCCTACCCGGAAAGGTCGGGCTCTCACCTTGCGGTTATAATGCCTGGCAGTCCTCTGGTGATATGCTAGCAGCCTTGCTTGGGAATCAATCCTTGTTTCTTCAATCATGTCCAAGTAAAGACGATGATTCTTCTCACTATTCTCTGGGTCATAATGAGCTCTCCGAAAAGATCCAGCTCCCACTTCCACCGGGACCATAGCCTCACATCCATATACCAAGGAGAAGGGGGTCTCACCCGTTGTGGTTCGGGGAGTGGTGTTATAAGACCATAGAACTTGTGGAAGTTCCTCTGGCCAATTCCCCTTAGCATCTTCAAGCTTTGCTTTCAATGTGTGCTTCAAAATTTTGTTGATTGCCTCAGTCTGACCATTTGTCTGTGGATGGCTCACTGCACTGAAGCTCTTCAGCATTCCCAACCTGTCACAAAATTCTCTCATTTCCTTACTGTCAAACTGTTTACCATTATCTGAGATTAACTTGTAGGGTATTCCAAATCGACAAACAATAGCCCGATACACAAAATCAATGAGCTTCTTTGCAGTTATTGTGGCTAAGGGCTCAGCCTCTGCCCACTTAGTGAAATAATCCACCGCAACCACAGCATACTTCACACTTCCTTTAGCTTTAGGCAGTTCTCCAATCAAATCTATCCCCCACATGGCAAAGGGCCAAGGGCTCATGAGTGAGGTTAAAGGTGCTACTGGACTGTTATGAAAATTTGCATACCTTTGGCACTTGTCGCAAGCTCTAGCAAATTCAAAAGCATCTTTCTTGAGAGTCGGCCAGTAGTATCCTTGACGAAGTATTTTTTGTGCCAATGAGCTACCCCCCGAGTGATTACCACATATGCCTTCATGAACTTCCCTTAGTATATAGTTACACTCGTCTCCGTCAACACACTTGAGTAGGGGCACGTTGAAGCCTCTCCTATATAAGTCTCCATCATATATTGCATACCTTGCAGCCATATATCGCATACGTCGTGCTTCATTCTTGTCATCTGGTAGCACACCATCTTTGATATACGTTAAGAGTGGAGACATCCATGTAACTTGTTCTGCCACAACCATTAGCTCTTCCTCTGGCACGCTAGGCCTCCTCTGTATTTCCAAGGGCGTTGACCCTAACAGAGTGGTCTCACGACGCGACCCGAACTTAGCAAGCTCGTCCGCCGTCTCATTCTGGCCTCGAGGGATGAGCTCCAAGCTGACTTCATTAAATAACTTGATTAACCTCTCTGCACAACGCAAATACAACTCCGTTCTAGGCCCTCGTGCCTGATACCCCCCATTTATCTGGTATACTACAATCATGGAGTCACTAAAAGCGTTAAGGTTTTCCACCTTGAGTTCCAATGCCAACTTGAATCCGTTGATCAAGGCCTCGTACTCAGCATCATTGTTTGTTGCATGAAAGGTGAAGTGAATAGCCCTCTTCACCCTACATCCTTCTGGGCTCACCAACTCGAATCCCGCTCCGGCTCCATCTCCATTAGATGCCCCATCAACATATAAGCTCCACCAAGGGGCACTATTTTGATTTTCCTCCATTGGCCCTTCTGGACAAATTTGCAAGGCCCTAGGGTCCTCTTCTACTTGAGTTGGGAATTCCAACACAAAATCCGCCAGAGCTTGTCCTTTAATTGCGACC
Source organism: Heracleum sosnowskyi (assembly GCA_030848705.1). Taxonomy (NCBI): domain Eukaryota; kingdom Viridiplantae; phylum Streptophyta; class Magnoliopsida; order Apiales; family Apiaceae; genus Heracleum; species Heracleum sosnowskyi. The sequence continues at coordinate 118,395,146 of CM061245.1, read as the reverse complement.
CGAGGCTTATACTCTACATCAAACTGCCCTAGCTCGACAGCCCATTTCAACATCCTTCCTGAAGTTTCTGGTTTGTGCAACACTTGCCTAAGAGGATAGGCTGTTCTCACCTCGATCTTATGAGCTTGGAAGTAGGGACGAAGCTTCCTTGAGGCGAGAATCAGAGCATACACCAGCTTTTCCATGTTCAAGTATCGAGTTTCTGCGCCCACCAGCCTTTTGCTCACATAATAAACCGGGAGCTGAATTCCATCTTCCTCTCGTATCAACACCGTACTTACCGCATATTCCGACACGGCCAGATAAAGCACCAGTACCTCCCCTTGCTGCGGGTTAGACAATAGAGGTGGTGTGCTCAAATGTCTTTTGATATTTTGAAAGGCCTCTTCACATTCCTCTGTCCATTGAAAATTCTTACCCACCTTCTTAATAGCCTTAAAGAACTCTTGGCACTTGTCAGAAGATTTTGAGACAAATCTGTTCAATGCCGCAATTCTTCCTGTGAGGCTTTGCACATCTCTCACCCTACGAGGTGATCTCATCTCCATTAGAGCCTTGATCTTGGCCGGGTTAGCTTCAATTCCTCGATGGTTGACAATAAACCCCAGGAATTTTCCCGACTCTACCCCAAACACACATTTTTGGGGGTTGAGCTTCATTCTGTAGATACGCAAGATGGTGAACATCTCCGCCAAGTGCTGAATGTGGTCCTTGGCCTCCTTCGATTTTACAAGCATGTCATCAACATATACCTCCATTGTCTTCCCGATGTGGTCTTTAAACATCTTATTTACCAATCTTTGATAAGTTGCTCCCGCATTCACTAGCCCGAAAGGCATCCCAATATAACAGTATAGGCCCCGATCAGTGATGAACGAAGTGTGTTCTTGATCTGGCCCATACATAGGAATTTGATTATAGCCTGAGTAAGCATCCATGAAGCTTAACAATGCGTGTCCTGCAGTGGCATCTACAAGCTGATCGATACGAGGAAGTGGAAAGCTATCTTTTGGACAAGCTTTGTTCAAATCGGTGAAGTCAACGCAGGTTCTCCACTTCCCATTCGGCTTCTTTACCAACACGGGATTAGCCAACCAAGTCGGATAAAATGACTCCTTGATGAGCCCGACTTCCATTAATCTGTCCACCTCTTCTCTAAGGGCCTCGGCTCTCTCTCCACTAATAGGTCTCCTCTTCTGCCTTGTTCCCTTCTTGCTGGGGTCTAAGTTCAACCTGTGGCACATCACTTCTGGGTCGATCCCTACCATGTCAGCGTGAGACCATGCAAATACATCCAGGTTCTTCTTGAGGAATGAGACGAGGTTGTTTCTCATTTCGGGGCCGAGGTTTGCTCCAATCTTCAAGACTTTAGTCGAGTCGTTTGGGTCCACCAAGATAGGAATGATATCCTCGAATGTTCCAGCTCCGTCTGGTAGGGGAGGCATTCTTGGGTCCAAATCAACATCGACGCTTCTATCCATGCTAGGTTCTCCTACTTCAGTAACACTCAGATGGTCCCTATTATTGATGAGCAATTCCGGCGTTTTTTGCTGGATGTTCCCTTCCGTTGTAATGGTGACCTCTCGGGAGACTCCAGTTGGCAAGTTTATCAGAATTGAGGTTTCTTTCTTCACCCATTTGCCTTTATTCAACCTAGCGGCCATCTGTTCTGGGCTCTCTTCATCATCACTAACCTCCTCTACTATCCCTTCCTGCAGTGTCATTATGGGTTGAGAGGGTTCCATCATTAAGGCCCCGGGCCGAGGCTCCACTTCAATCCCCAGATTTTCGAAGTAGTCTTCCGGGAGTTCCTCTATAGATATCATGTTACAGACATCCATCATGAGAGTGTCCACACGCTTCCTTTTCTTCTCTTCACTATCTTCCAGAGGCTCTTGTTCTCTAAGGTTTACCACTTCTCGTCGAACATCTAACTTCTCTGCCCCTTTCACGGCTTGGTTGTAGCATACCCTTGAGTCATATTGACATCCCTTTACTTGTCCGACGCCTGTAGGAGTTGGAAACTTCATGGTTAAGTGGTAGACAGAAGTAACTACCCTCATCTCCTTAAGGAGTGGCCTCCCAATGATGGCGTTATAAGCACAGGGCTGGTCCACCACAGTAAAGGTGACAATTTGTGTGGCCACGTGGGGGTTGTCTCCTAAACTGACCGGTAGCTGGATTGTTCCCCGAATTCCTACTGAAGCCCCGGTGAACCCGTAGAGCTGGTTTCCGCTTGAGGCCAACTCTCTGTCCAGGAATCCAAGTCTTTTGTAAGTGTCATAGGTTAAGACATTTACAGCGCTCCCATTGTCCACCAGCACCCGATATACATTAGTAGACCCGATTTTTATCCTTACCACAAGAGCATCAGCATGAGGATGGTGTACCCATTTGGCATCTTCTTCACTAAACATGATTTCATCTCTCTCTTTTGTGAACAGATAAGGAGGCCTTTGTTCAAGACGATGAACATTGGTTAGAGGGCGGTCCTTTGCTTCTCGAGCATATCTCTCCATGGCTTTCTTACTATCTCCTCCCACATGAGGTCCTCCAATTATAACATGAATGCTTCCTGCCCTGTCAGTCCTCTCCTTGTCACCATCTTTTGCTATTGGGGGTGGAGGAGGCACCTGATGGTACTCAGACTTATGCTTCCGTACTTCCTTCACGACCCATTCCGTTAGCTTTCCCTGTCGAATCAGATTCTCAATCTCATCCTTTAGCTGTCGGCAATCTGCCGTATGATGTCCTGTGGACTCATGGTAAGCACAGTATTTAGAGGTGTCCCTTTTACTATATTCCGTCAGAGGGGTGGCTTTCTTGAATATCCCCTTCCCAGCATAAGTGGCATATATATGATCAATGGAAGCCACCAAAGGAGTATGATTCTGCCATTTGGTTGTGTAAGGCCTTCCAGTCTCCTTATTTTCCTTGGCCTTGTTAAACTTCTTTGGGCTAGGGCTCCTTCTGAAAGTCTTTCTCCTTTCTTCTGGACTAGAAGACCTTCCTCTCTTCTCCATCCTTCGACCACTGCTTCTTAGATCTCTCATAGATTTCTCTACCCTTTTGTGAGGCTCCGCCTGTTCATAAAATTCGGCCAAAGTTTCCGGTTCCCTAGCCTGTAGAGTCTTCCAGAATTTAGAGCCCTCCCTCAATCCAGCGATTAGGAAATTCTTCTGGGCTTCTTCAGTTGCTCCTCGGACTCTAGGAACTTCGGCATTAAATCTCATGAAATAATCCTGCAGGGACTCCGTCTCTCCCTGCTTAATGTTTGCAAGGGTAGCCACCGGTGGGGCATAATGAAGAGTGGACTGAAATTGCCTCAAGAATAGATCTCCCAACTGTCTCCATGTGCTAATGCTAGCTGGCCCTAACTTAATAAACCACTGTTGGGCACTCCCCCTTAATGAGGCAGCGAATAATCGACAACGAGTTAGGTCAGGCACCTGGTAGACCTCCATCTCGGTATTGAAACGGGCCAAGTATTCAGCAGGATCCGCATCTCCATTGAAGGCAAGCTCGAGGTTGCTTCTAAATGCCGGGGGCAGAGGGGACATCCTTATTGCAGTAGTGAAAGGAGATGGGGCCGTTGCAGGGGGTGGGGCTCTCTTCTCATGTTCCATCTGCGTCAGCAGGCGTCTCAAATCACCAACCCTTAGGTCTCCAATCCTCTCGTTAGACCCCTCCCCGCTAGAATGGTGGGGGGAAGCCCTCTCCCTTCGCTCCCTTCTATGAGTTCGAGGCGGAGTCCTCTCTCTTCTTTCTGTTCTAGGCGGAGTCCTCTCCCTTCTTTCTGTTCGAGGCGGAGTCCTCTCCCTTCGCTCTGTTCTAGGCGGAGTCCTCTCCCTTCGCTCTGTTCTAGGCGGAGTCCTTCGCTCTGTTCTAGGCGGAGTCCTCTCCCTTCGCTCTGTTCTAGGAGGAGTCCTTCGCTCTGTTCTAGGCGGAGTCCTCTCTGGTGCCTCTTTCCGAGATTTAGATTTTTCCAATCTAAGCCTTAGATCGTGCTCAGTTAGCTTCTTCCCAATTCGATCCAAGACACTAGTAGATCTAGCCTCGGACGAAGCTGGCTCATGCCGCGGCTCACTCGGAGCCTGGCTGCCTCGCTCCTCCTGGCTTGGAGATATCTCATCCGTCTCAAGAGACCCGGCTTTCTTTAGTCCATCGGCCACCTCGTCGAACTCGTGTATGAGTTTTTTAGAGGTTTTATCCTTCTTGTCCTTAGTGCCCTTAAGCCTGCGAGCCTTCCTCTTCGCATTCTTGATTGAGTTCCGCTCGACTTTAGCTAGCCGGGCGTTCATGGTTTTGAATTGGAACTCGATCCCCTCAAGGTAGCCTAAGATCTTCTGGCCATCTAGTGTAACTGGTGCGACTTGAGGCATGACAGGGGTGATTTTGCTTGGTCCTCCCTCTTCGTGGGGTGGTGGATCCGTCCTTGCTCCTTTTGGTGTGGCATCCTTCTTGTGCTCAATCCCCTTGTCACTGTTCTTGTTGTTCATCGACATCCTTCTCCTTAAGATGTAAAGTGCCCCTCCTTCTAGCGCCAATTGTTGTTAGGAGAATTTCGTACAACAGTGTGTTGGAGGTTTATGGAAAGTTGTGGCTGGACTTGTATGATGACTCCTCAGAAATTGAATAGAGAATGGGTTTTTTCTCTTTTGCTCTTGCCGAGTGTCAATTGTGTATCATACAAGGTGCCTACGTACCCCTTTATATAGGGATCAAGCCTCACGTAGTTCTTGGAAAACAAGTTATCGAATAAGCCCATTCAGTCCAAGCCCATTCAATAGTCAGGATTTATGTTCCCATAAATAGTTCCAAGGATTATCAATCCACCTCATGTTCCCATAAATAGTTCCAAGGATCATCAATCCACCTCATGTTCCCATAAATAATCCGGTCTTCACACGTTTTCCTACAATCTCGCGGCATCTCCGCATTTCTTCCCATGATTGTAGGTCTGTCCCGTGTTAACCAAGAAACATTCCTTAAATAGGAATTCCCATATTTTGGGCTTCACCCACGATGCGAGCTGGCCAGGCTCGCATCGCACAAAACATATGAAAATTACCCTTTCGTAGTTCAAGTGGTGCGAGCTCACCTATGTTCAAATATTCTTATTTCTGATAAGTATCACAAGCCCATTACTTCATAATGGTGAGAGCCCATAAGCTTAGGGCGAGGGTTCATAAATAAGGACGCGAGCCCATCAAAGTGAACCCATAGCGAAACGAGCCCGATTATGATGCGACCCCTTGTCAAGGTGGGGATTCATAACGAAGCGAGCCCACCATACTTGGAAGGATTTTGGGCTCAACATAGCTTCACGATGCGAGCCCTAATTCCAGTCCTTACCAATCTCTAAAATATAATTCATTCTCTAGGCCCAAATCACTTGGGGACCTGTCTAGGGCCCATTACCGAAAATCCAGTATAACAGTCAGATTTATAGATGTCTAGAAGGTATACTTTTAACGCCAGTAGTAGTTATATTTGGTACACATCATGGTGATGTGATATACGGATTATCTATGAATTCACAAACAAATGTCACGGTCTCGAAGTCCAAGTAACTCTCTTGGTTATGCAGGCAACATCTTAATATGAATCCAGTGTTTCCACAGACTTCATCTCATAATTACTAGTTTCTGTTACTGTCCATATTTTGTATCTTATTTTAACTTCCCTGAGTTCATTTACAAAATTTATAGGTTGAAAACATGGGTCGTGTGAATTATGGGCCATATATGTTTGACAGGAAGGTATAAATTTCATGACCAATTTGTAATACTATTGTCCCAATTTTTTACACAGCATGGACCCTTGTGCTCTTGATATTGTATATATCTATGGCTGAATTCTTGTAGCTATTTTGGTTTATTGTGTTGTTACAGGGTATTCTGTCCTCTGTTTATCTAAATGGTAAACCTATCCATGAGTGGAAAATGCTATCAGTACCTTTCCAGAAAATACCCGAAATCCAGAAGATTAATATATCCAATCTTTCAGAATGCGCCCTCGGACTATAATAAACTATCTAGTCACAAAAGACCAATAATTAAGATAGGTATTTTCACTATTTTGTAGTACAAGCTTCTGTACTCAGTATTAATCACTAAAAAGTTGTCGAGTAGAAAGTAGAGAAGCAACTGTCTGTTCTTTTCTTTTGCAGACTCATCCTTAGAAGAGCCAGCATTCTACATCATGGCAAAAATGTTGTGGTAAGATGCTATAAATCCACCCGCAAACAAACATACACATTTTTGTGTATTAGTGTAAGCTTCCACAAAAATGTGAACTTTATGAAATAATATGTCCCAAAATTAAGTTTGGCTCCTATATAATTTGCATAAGAAATGGTTACCAGTGAATTAGCAGCTACCTACTTCAGTTACTCGGCCTTCCCTGTTTGAACATTCCAGAAAGCATAGTTTCCTGTGTGCAACATACTCAACCTTGCTTTATTGTCTATATTTACTCGTAATCTGCCAATTTACATAATAGAAGTCGAGAATCAAAGGTCCCAAGATGTTCTTATCATGAGAAATCTACTCATTGTATTTACTAATCTCCATCTTCTCTTCCACCTCCAATTTTCTGCACATTTTCCATTCAGTTATCTCTTCCCTGTCATTCCTTCCTATTGAACGTAATCTGAAGAATATTGATCGCTCTTAAAAAAAACCTAAGATTTGTATAATTTCTTATTAACAAATTTCTGTATTTTTTAAAAAATTGTAATGATAATCCTTTCTCATTGAACGGTGTTACCTTTATCTTACTATAGGTCATACTTGAATTGGAATCTCCGAATCCTGATCTTGTGCTGAGCTCATTTGACCATCTAGATTTAACATGTGGTTCAAGAAGTTCAAAAGTGCATCAGCTCTAGATATATCACCTACTTAATCTGTGGTGATTCTTTTAAGCATGTAAAAGTTATGATGCAGCTGATGTAGTTTCAACTGTAGCATATTATGATGTCTGGTTGTTCTAGACTTTTATCATCCTTAACATCATGAGACCAGGTTTACGCTTTGGTTCAGGAGGTACGAGTGTCAGTAAAGACTGTTTCTGCTTCTTGTAAGGAAAAAACTGAGGTTATTGAAAGAAAAAAGCTATGCAAACACATGTAAGGGATACCATGGTTCTTAACACTTGTGATTGCAAGAAATCGACTCAGTGTTGAACACTTGAGGTCTGATGACATGTTATGTAAGGGTGTTCTTCATGGAGTGCTACCCTATATATATATATTTATTAAAAAAATTGTTTTGTAGCACTGAAAACTTAACTTGACGTGATTTTTCTGATAAATTTCAAATTAGAATATGTTTACCAAACAATGGTGTCATCATTCATAATTACGACTTTCAGTATTATCCATGTACACAGTAAACATCAATGGCCAATTAACTGGTTATGAATGACATCAGAAATAGCAACAAGTGATGCGGGGTTAGAGTTTATCCCGACAAGAATCCCCAAGACCTTAAAACTGTTGTATTCCTCATTTATTTCCTCTACACAAATTAGTGCGAAAAGTTCACATTAGAGTCTCATGGAAACAAATCATAATGCAGTATGTCATACAGCATGCCCATATCCCATGTCTCGAAAACATCAAAAGGGAAAGCTTAGTTCTAAATGCTGATATTATTGTCTCTGACAAAACCTGCTTGTAAAACTAGTTTGAAGCATTTTTTTGGTCCTGTTTAGATCCTGCAACAGTTGCAGTTGCCGCAGCTGTCACGACTGCTGCTACCTCACCAAATTTTGCACCACCTGCGGCTTTTCCTTCAGCAGCAACTTTAGCGAATGTGCACCTCCAACAAATCTAGCCCTAAAGGCAACAGTTGGTTTTATTGTCATATCTTAACAAATTCCACAATGGAAACTAGTTCACAATTAAAAAAGTTACGAGGCCGACAAGGAAGCTAAATGTTACCCCTTAAGCAATAAAGAACAACAAAAGTACAAACTTGGAGACTAATTTTGGCCATATAAAGCAGTAAATATTATAGGTAAAGGGATTTACATATAAAAGAGAAGAATGCAATGATCAGTTTATGATACATAAGAGTGGCCGGGGTAAAATAACCATTTCAGTTGGAAATACAAGGTAGGACATTTAAGGCGGATCATGTAATAAAATCCACGTCAAACATATGGAAGACCTTTCCAGTCGACATCAATACGAATATCAACAAAATCACTCTTAATGATCCTATAAGGTTCTCCAATCTGGAATTTCACGAGTTCCCCTACATGATGAGCACCTAAATTAGTTTGGAAAGACAGATTTACTTTAGTAAGCAAGGAGCAAGTCATTGGCACCGCAACCACATATCTTGGAAGTTGATAGTTATCCTCTACTTCTAAGAAGTTTGCTTTCTTCCTTGTGAAGAGTACTCTTTGAAAGAACTCTGCATCATAGTTTGTCAAGTACGAAAGCTTGTCATATGACGCGATAACATCCCCATAAATCTTGACATGAGCACAAGATCCACCCTTAAACAGAAAATTGACTTCCATAATTGCCTCAACGGCAAACGAGAATAAGGTATAATTAACAGCAGCAAAACTCTTCTCATTGACAAGCTTAACAACTGCACAAAATCGTTTATCAAACCAAGGCCTCTGACGTTCATCTATTTCAACACATGAATTGACGAATCCTTTGATGTTAACATGCCCATCAATGTCACGGAGATCAATTTCCATTAAAAAAAACATCAATGGTTGTAAAGCTCTGTCAAGCCCTTGCAGAGGTAGCAAGTTGCAACCTCGAGACAAGAAGTATGGCTCATTCTTACTGTAACTGAAGACAGTGCACCAGCCCCTATAATCCAAAATCTTAACAGATCCATACAAACTCACCTCCTCCTCATTTGGGCGGGCGATAAACAATGAGAACACCTCTAGAAGGTGTGATGCATATAACCCAGGCGAATGAGGCTGAAAAAAAAAAGGAAAAGAAATTAAATTAGATAGCATCACAAATAGCATAAAAAAAGAATAAAATGAGAAAGAAAACATATCATCTAAAAATATAAAAAGTGAATTTATGAAGAGAAAATTCTTTATTGCCACAAACCTATTAAAAAGCTAGTTCATATCTAATATTTTATGATGGATTTACAAAACTAAAGTCTAAAGCACTAAAAACAAATACGCAAAAGACTACTAAACGATACATAAGAACATAAGAAAAAAAAAGCATACCATTAAACAAAAACCGTCAATCATGTCCTCCTCGCACCATCTCTTGTTTAGATTAGATGGTTCACACCATGTAACATATACCCGCACATAGTAACCATTTACTCCTCGAATATCCTTGTATCCACCATCCCCATTAGTAGGCTGAAAACACGCGGTTCCCTCGATACTGAATTCATCATCTTCATACCCACTCAAGTCAAGTGAGATTTCAAGTTGTGAATATGCTGGCACTGCCACAAGATTTTTGAACAAATTAATTTGAGTTCCCAATCCGACCCATTCATGCTCATCTTGTATCACATTGAACATATGATTTTCATAGCACCCTTTCGCTAAAAGCGATGGGTGACACTTAGCACAGATCAAACCAAACACCTCAACCCCTAGTTCACCACCATCATCTTCATTTATTGTTTTCTGACTCTCAGAAGAATCGTCATCTTTATACAGAAACATTTCCACTTGAGCACAAACCCCAAATGTAAAAGCAATACATTGCAGTTCAACACGAGCACCGGTATCCACTAAACCTCCACCATGAGCATCACCCTCAAATTGAAGGGTAAATAGCTTTTCATAATCATTAGGGGTGGAGGGGTGGTGGGTTGTCTCAAGTAAAGGCTTTTGACCACGAGCAACAACAACACCCGTATCAACATTCTTGATATCCACAACTAAGAGCGGTTCATTAAAAGTGGGGATTTTTTTAGGACTCTGTAACTGTAAAAAATTGTTCTTAGTTGAAGAAGAACAAATGTGTTGTGGGGAATCAAACCGAACTCTCTCATAAAATACGAAATTCTTCGAGCCTTCCAAATCTAAGATTCTGATGTCACCATAAACATCGAGGCTTGCGTCGGCATTGGTAAAAACTTTAGCATATAAAATCTCGATCAAAGGCTCACAGCTTACGGGGATATCTGGACTTACATACATCTTGTGCTCAACCTTCGGAAGTGTTGTTGTGTTTAATTCAAGTGTATTTTTATCCAAGACGCCTCCTTTCTCATCCACATACACATCGTCACCTCCTTCCTCAACTACATCTACAGGCTCAGCTACATCATCCAAGCACTCATCTGAAACTTCACGACATTTTTTAGTCAATTCATCATCCTGCATACATACCAAGTAAAACATTTAATACATAGAAAACTATGTTCCATTCATTAAAAATTAATAAGTAACTAAGAGAAATATTCAGACAACAAAAATGGAGGAAGTAACCATACTTGGAATGTGATATCAAGCGCCTTCTCAACTAACTGTTCTTCGCTAACTATTTTAAGCTCATCAACCCTGTGAAAAACATAAATAGCAAAACTCAATGCATATAATTAAATTCTTAATAAAAAGATTTAAAAAGTGAATGCAGAAATTGACAACAATAACCAGATGAAATTAGATAAATCATTAAGGCTGCAGTTCTTCTACCCAATAATCTATGCCTTAATGTGGGATTTTTATAATACTAATTTGAGATTTGGTTCCCCAGAATTGCATATTTTGTTTAACTCGAATAGCAAATAGGCCATGGCTCTAGCTTAATGAACCAATGTATTTATCAACACAAAGCAGAAAATCATGAAGCAAAGAATTAAAAGCAAAAACAAACACCCAAATAAATAGCAACTAAGGAATAACAAATTGACTAGGAAATCCTTACGTTAAATCATCTTGACCGATATTGCTGAAATCCTGAGCATGACTGATATTGCTGAAATCCCGAGAAGACTCTTCCCGAAGATCCTAATCGAGCAAAAACAGAAAATTAAATAAAAGTAAATCAAATTAAAAAGTGGCAATTGGCATAAAAACTAAGCAATCACGCAATGAATTAGAGTGACATATCAATAACTTAAAACGTGAATGAAAAACCTAGAAGACGTCGTTAATCCTCATGTACGTTTAGCACCCCTTTAACTATTCATAAATTTCACTCTTCCAGTCATATAATAAGTTTAACCCTGCGGAATCTTATTCTCCCATGCCTACTCATAAAACCTCAATCATTATTTCCATTCAAAAATCATAAAAAAGAGGGTTTATGTAATTATTACCTTGAATTTAGAAAGAGGGTGGCGGAATACTGGAGATTGGTCGGAGAGAAACCTAACGATACCCGTTATCGCCATGTCGATGTTTCTGCTACAATTCGTAACGTTTGTGTTTGTTTGTGGGTGCGTGTGTGTGTATATATAGGTACTATTGTTCGAAAATTCTTCTAATCCTTGTACAATAAGTTATTTTTAATGTAATTTTTAAAAAATATTTAAATTTATTTATATATACAGTCTATTGTTCTAAAATTCTTCCAATGATGGTACAATAAGTTATTTTTAATGTAATTTTTAAAAAATATATAAATTTATTTATGATTATATACTATTATATAATTATATTATCTCCCTATAATTATATTATCTTCTAAACATAACACATGGAAAATAAATATGTAATGGTAATATTGTTATATATAATTATTAATAAATAACCACTTACCCTTTTCAGCTAAACACATAACCTTTTTTATTTTTTTTAACTTAAACAACTAATTTTCTAAAAGTAACACGAGCAACATATATATAAAAAGGTAATATAATTTTATATTTTTTCAGCTAAAACACATTACTTATTTTATATATTTTTCTAACCAAAATAACTCATTTTCTAAAAATAAAATAGGTAACATATATATAAAATGGTAATATTATTACATATTTATAATTGATTACCTTTTTCAGAAAAAACTAGTGTTGTAAAAAGCGGGAATCGGAGTTAATCGGTGAAGGCACCGTCCAGGGATTAATCGGGTAATCGAAGATTAATCGGAATGATTAATCGGAATAAATTTAATAAGATTTTTATATACAATTATATTCATATATATAATTGTTTCGTTATTTCAACTAAAAATATCTTATTATCATATATTTATGCAAATATGTTAAAAATATTACATAATTATAATAAATAAAATTTTGAAGGTTTAACTTTTCAATTATAGATCAATTTAAGAGGAAAAATTTAGAGAATTTGCGATTTAGGTATTTAAAATTATAATTATATATATACAAAAATAATGTTTTTTCCTATTGTTTAATCAAGTTTCTACCTTTTAAACTTTTATTTTATTTTTTAATTTTAACTATTTTTTAATAATTAACCCGATTTTTGACCGATTCAGCCGATTTTTGACCGCTTTTCTGAAAAACGATTAATTAACCGATTTTCGCTTAATCAGTTCGGTGGCCCGCCGTCTAGCGATTAATCGACGATTAATGCCGATTAATCGCCGACTTTTAGAACACTGGCAAAAACACATTATCTGTTCTACATTTTCTAACTAAAACAACTCATCTTCTAAACATAACACATGGAAAATAAATATGTAATGATAATATTGTAATATATAATTATTAATAAATAACCACTTATCCTTTTCAGCTAAACACGTAATTTTTTTTATTTTTTTCTAACTTAAACAACTAATTTTCTAAAAGTAACACGAGTAACATATATATAAAAAGTAATATAATTTTATATTTTCTAATTTAAACAACTAATTTTCTAAAAGTAACATGGGCAACATATATATAAATGTAATATAATTTTATATAATTATTAATAAGTAACTAACTGACTTTTTAAGGACATTGTTTGTTTTATATTTTTTAAGTAAAACAACTCATATTCGAATTAAAAATAACACGGGCAAAATATAGATATAATGACAATATTATTATATTAAACTTATAAAATCCGGGTTTACTATAATTTTTTATAACATACAATTTAAATAAGATCATTAATAAAAAAATAAAAGTAATAGCATATGTTAGAAGAAACTCGGTACATTACAAAGCACATATTTTGTTATTTGCACTTTAGTCACGTTTAAATATTTTAAAATTAAATAAATACAGACCGTTAGATCTATTATTTAAAAATATTTTATATTTTAATATCTAAAATACTACTAAAGATTATGTCAACAATTTATTAAATTATTTATATTATTAATAAAATATTAAAGAAAACCATGAATCGCACGGGATATAAGCTAGTATTATATATATATATATATATATATTGTTAGGAGAATTTCGTACAACAGTGTGTTGGAGGTTTATGGAAAGTTGTGGCTGGACTTGTATGATGACTCCTCAGAAATTGAATAGAGAATGGGTTGTTTCTCTTGCTCTTGCCGAGTGTCAATTGTGTATCATACAAGGTGCCTACGTACCCCTTTATATAGGGATCAAGCCTCACGTAGTTCTTGAAAAACAAGTTATTGAATAAGCCCATTCAGTCCAAGCCCATACAATAGTCAAGATTTATGTTCCCATAAATAGCTCAAGGATTATCAATCCACCTCATGTTCCCATAAATAGTCCAAGGATTATCAATCCACTTCATATTCCCATAAATAGTCTGGTCATCACACGTTTTCCTACAATCTCGTGGCATCTCCGCATTTCTTCCCGTGATTGCAGGTCTGTCCCGTGTCAACCAAGCTTTACTCACTTTGTGAACAGGAATTTCCATATTTTGGGCTTCACCCACGATGCAAGCTGGCCAGGCTCGCATCGCTCAAAACATATGAAAATTACCCTTTCGTAGTTCAAGTGGTGCGAGCTCACCTATGTTCAATTATTCTCATTTCTGCTAAGTAACACGAGCCCATTACTTCATAATGGTGAGACCCCATAAGCTTATTGCGAGGGTTGATAAATAAAGACGCGAGCCCATCAAGGTGAACTCATAAGAAAGAGAGCCCAATATTCATTTTAACGAAGTGAGCCCAATTATGATAAGATCTTTGTGAGAACCTTTGATTAAAGTGAGAACTCGTAAAGATAGGTGTTCACCAAAAGTTAACGATGCGAGCTCACCATACTTAGAAGGATTTTGGGCTCAATATAGCTTCATGATGCGAGCCCTAATTCCAGTCCACACCAATCTCCAAAATATAATTCATTCTCTAGGCCCAAATCACTTAGGGACCTGTCTAGGGCCCATTACCGAAAATCCAATATAACAACTACCCCCAAAATTCCTTAGTAATCTTAGATAAGGAATTTTTCATTTGCTTCAAATAACACGATGCGAACTCGATTTCCAGCTCGCATAACATCCAGCTCGCATAGCATCCAGCTTTGCTTACTACTGTCAGACGCGTGTTCACCCAACCGTTTGACAGCTGTTCATAAAAAGACGTGTCATCCATTTAAATTCGGACACGTGTCTCTTGTATTCTCTCTCCTATCCTCTATAAATACTTCAGAGTTTCATTTCATAAACTCATTCTATCAAAAACAGTAAGGAAACTCTGCCCAATTTTGCTCAAGGATCAAACACGGCGAGAATTATTATAACTTCCCGGCGTTCGTCCGCATCCTCCTCAAGTTCTTCAAGTTCATCTTCTAATCCTTCCCAGAGTAAGCATTTCAATCTTAAAAACCTTTTTTCATATGTATTCTTTATGTTTGTATATTATATGTTTGTTCGAACCTATAGAGTTGCGAATTGAGTTCCTTCATCGAAGCGAACTCATACCACGGTTCTAGCTGAACCTGGTATCACACGAAAACGAGCCCTGTGTTCGCATCGAATAATAGTCCCAATTGTCCATGCGAGGCGAGAACACTTAGGATTTTTTAATACCTTCTTTCTTCTTATTTTTAGGGGCACACACTAATTTTCACCATCTTTTTCAGATGTCGAGTGCGACCCCCTCTCCATCTGTCGGTTCGCTCAATAACACCCCGGGCCCGGCTCGTTCTTCTGCCACTCCATCTCCCTCGAATCAGTATCCTCCCGAACTCAGGGGTTCCAAGGAGTTCCAGCGCGAATTGACATCTATCTCGGGTCGCCTAAGCCAGCCCATCTCTCCCAATTCAGCCATTACTCCTGAAGGGGCTGCCAACATCGCACGGGTAGAAGGTGCGATGCGAGCTTGTGGTTCCAGTTCGTTGGGACTTCAGCTCGATCCCAACTCCACACCAGAAGACTATAATAGGGAGAAAAATCTATATTCTTGGAGAAACAAGAAAACAGGACCAAGTGTCCCCAGCTCGTTTGATCTTGATGATCTTTTCAATCGTCCATTACCGCCTATGAGCGAAGAGGAGGCCAATGCTCAAATAAATCAACTACTTCAAGAAAGAAAGGCAAAGCTTCGCCTCGCCCCAGATTCTGCTCATATTCCTATTGAGATTTCAGAGTCGTCCACAGATAATTCTCTAGGGAGCGCTTTTTATGCCAAACGTAAAGGAAAAGCTGTGGCTCGCATCGCATCTCCTCAAGATGAGTTCGACCAAGATGATGAAGATGAGGATACTAGTTCACATTGGTCCTATGACAGCCCTGCTAGCGAAGAGATAGCAGATGTATCCAAAGAGGTGGACTTCTGTAATTATGCCTACGTCCCCGAACCGTCTCCTGTTCCATACGAACCTGTCAAACAGCCCAAGCTCGAAGGGGTGGTTTTTCTTAAGAAACGAATAATTCCTAATGGTGATGAGAGCTCTTCTGCTTTTCATGAGGATGGGAAGATTTTAGCCTGTCGGGATATGTCTACCTCGCTGAAAGAGGATTCCTTGCATGACCTCGTGGAGCAATTCAGGCCAGAGGGTCGTATAATCCTGCCCGCACCGCACATGAGGTGTTATCGGTTTGATCCCCCTGAGAACGGAGGACGAGCTCCTCGCATGGTTCTTTCAACATTCCTGTTGAAGCTGGGTATTTCTGCACCCCTTCATCCTTTTATTCAAGAAATTTTGGAGTACTACGGGCTCGCACCGTTACAAACTAATCCTAACGGGTACAGGTCTGCCATTGCTTTGTATATTCTTTACAAAAAACAAGGCTACCCAACTCTCACCGCTAGGCAATTGGGATATTTTTTGAATTTAAAACACTCAGCCGAGTTCGGCTACTTCTACCTTTCTTTATGGCCTTACTATAATAAGAAAAAATTAATCTACGGGGGCCCAAGTAACTCAGGAAAATGGAAGGACCCCTTATTCTATGTTCATGAAGTTCCCCGAGTTCAAACTCATTTTTACTACGATCCTGGTAAGTATTTCTTTTGAGCTCGCATCGTTTCTTGTTTACCTCGCATCGCTCTTTGAGCTCGCATCGCGCTTTGAGCTCGCATCGTCCTTATATTTTATTTTCTATTTATTCAGAACCCCCCGTGAGGACACCTTTACAAGGACAAGAGAAGGTTGACGCTGATAACCTTCTAAAGATTCCCGTCTCAGAACGAAACATTAGAAAGTTAATTACAACTGCTAACCTTGTCGAGTACGGCTTCTTGAAAGAAGGGACTAGGTTGACCCCTAGCAAGAAATCTAGAAAGAAAAGAAAAGGTAAGTTTCATTTGATGCGAGCCTTCAGCTCGCATCGTTGTTTTACTCTATCACCTTTATTCTTGTATTTTTACTTAGCATGTGTATTGATCAACTCTTTTGTTTTCGTTTTATTTCAGAAATGGCGATCTCCCCTCCTCCCTTTCTAGACGAGCAAGAGGTTCAGGCTCGCACCGTCCCTTCTGTCAGCCAGACCGGCTCGCATGCAGAGGGCTCCAACAAGGTCAAAACCAAAGAGATCCCTCCCCGATTTAAGACTACCCTTACTGAGCATTTGGCCACCGGGGGGGACTCTCCGCTCAAAAGGAAAACTCGGCAATCCAAGGATACCCCACCTGATGTTGATGCTGTGAAGCGGGCCCGCAAGGATTTGCCCCCAAATCCTCAAGGAAATGTGGTGGCCAGTACTTTGGTTCGACTCGGGGCCCCACACATTACTGAGAGTGATTTAAGGGCATGGACTTCGGGTTCGTTCGAAGCCAACAATGATGCCCTCTCCAAGGCCACGGCTGAGGTTTTCATAAGGCAAATCAACAGACACAGGGAGCTTCGCTCCATGGGTCAGGCCTCTGCTCGTCTGGACAAAGATAACAGGATTTTGAAGGGTAAGCTGGATGAAGCGAGGAGGGCAAATGTGACCTTGGTTGAAGAATCCAAGCAAAGCATTCTTGATGCGACCACGAGTCTCGAAAAGGATCTTCGCGAGTCCAGAGCACTTGTGGAAAAAATGAAGAGGGAACATTCAAATGCCCTAACTGATGCCACCTCTGAGATCGATTCTCTGAAAACCCAAGTTGCTGAGGCCGAAGCTAAGATGGCTGCCCAAAATACTGAATTCGAGGCCAAATTCTCAATGCTAGAGGCGAGCCGGGCTGAAGAGGTCAGAGATGCGAAGGCCTTGGGATCCAAGAACTTTATGAAGGGCTTCATGACGAAGGTCCCTGAGTTCTATTGGAGTCCCCTCGGTGATGCTACTGTCAATTATGCCAAGAAGCTTCGCAAGGAGATGGAGGAGGAGTCTACAGAGAGGGCTCACATCGCGGATGAGGCCCAGCTCGTCCCAGAACCTCAGCTCGCTCCTGAAGCTCATGAAGAGACTCCTTATGCTTGATTTTACTTTGCTACTTTCTTTGGGGATGCGGGCACCCCGTTTGCCTCGAAATTTGTAAACATTTGATGGTCTTCAAACTAGTAATATTTGCAACTTTCTTTTTTATCAAATTTTTTGTGCTTGCCCATGATTTTGTATATTTTCCTGTTCATGTCTTTACTTTTCTTTACATAGTACTTGTTTTGAATGCACAACTTCCATCAGGTTCGCCTCGCATGGGTCTACTATGCCTGTTCACGCGAGGTCCCACCTCGCACTACTTCGCACAAAGTTTCACCTCGCACAAGTTTCACCTCGCACAAGTTCCACCTCGCACAAAGTTCTAATTCAGTTTTTATTTTCCCAACTTTCCTGAGCTCGTTTCTAGAGAGGGATCGCCTCGCATGAGCTATTTTTGCATAATTGATGGGCCGAGGCCCAATCCGATGTTCTAAAAAAGAAAGTAAAATTTACTTAATGCTCAATAGACTTCAACTTTATTTAGATAATAAAACTTTCATCTTCTTAAATAATAACAGACCTAGACTTATTACATTGTATGCCAAGGGAAGGTGCCTATATGACACTACCCCCCGAGACTTAGGATAAATATCAATGCATGCTAAGTCTTAAATAGATAGAAACTACTGATAATATCTCCTCAGGTGCTCAGCATTCCAGGCCCTTGGTATGAGCTTCCCCCGTATGTCATTGAGATGATAGGTTCCCTCCAATAGAACTGATTTGATCTGATATGGGCCTTCCCAATTTACACCAAACACTCCATGATTAACTACCTTGGTGTTAGGCATGACTCGACAGAGAACCAAGTCCCCTACCCGGAAAGGTCGGGCTCTCACCTTGCGGTTATAATGCCTGGCAGTTCTCTGGTGATATTCTAGCAGCCTTGCTTGGGAATCAACCCGTGTTTCTTCAATCATATCCAAGTAAAGACGATGATTCTTCTCACTATTCTATGGGTCATAATGAGCTCTCCTAAAAGATCCAGTTCCTACTTCCACCGGGACCATAGCCTCACATCCATACACCAAGGAGAAGGGGGTCTCACCCGTTGTGGTTCGGGGAGTGGTGTTATAAGACCATAAGACTTGTGGAAGTTCTTCTGGCCAATTTCCTTTAGCATCCTCTAGCTTTGCCTTCAACGTGTGCTTCAGAATTTTGTTGATTGCCTCAGTCTGACCATTCGTCTGTGGATGGCTCACTGCACTGAAACTCTTCAAAATCCCTAACCGATCACAAAATTCTCTCATCTCCTTACTGTCAAACTGTTTACCATTATCTGAGATCAACTTGTAGGGTATTCCAAATTGACAAACAATAGCTCGATATACAAAATCAATGAGCTTCTTTGCAGTTATTGTGGCTAAGGGCTCAGCCTCTGCCCACTTAGTGAAATAATCCACCGCGACCACAGCGTACTTCACACTGCCTTTAGCCTTGGGCAATTCTCCAATCAAATCTATCCCCCACATGGCAAAGGGCCAAGGGCTCATGAGTGAGGTTAAAGGTGCCACCGGGCTGTTATGAAATTTTCCATACCTTTGGCACTTGTCACAGGCTCTAGAAAACTCGAAAGCATCTTTCTTGAGAGTTGGCCAGTAATATCCTTGACGAAGTATCTTTTGTGCCAATGAGCTACCCCCCGAGTGATTACCACAGATACCTTCATGAACTTCCCTCAGTATATAGTTGCACTCGTCTCCATCAACACACTTGAGTAGGGGCACATTGAAGCCTCTCATATACAAGTCTCCATCATATATTGCATACCTTGCAGCCATATATCACATCCGTCGCGCTTCATTCTTGTCATCTGGTAACACACCATTTTTGATATAAGCCAAGAGTGGGGACATCCATGTTGCCCCATCTTCCACCACCATAAGCTCTGCCTCTGGCACGCTAGGCCTCCTCTGTATTTCTAAGGGTGTTGACCCTAACAGAGTGGTCTCACGACGTGAACCGAACTTTGCAAGTTCATCTGCTGTCTCGTTCTGGCCTCGAGGGATGAGCTCTAGGTTCACTTCATTAAATAACTTGATCAACCTTTCCGCGCAACGCAAATACAACTCCGTTCTAGGTCCTCGTGCTTGATACCCCCCATTTACTTGGTATACCACAATCATGGAGTCACTAAAAGCGTTAAGGTTTTCCACCTTTAGTTCCAATGCTAACTTGAATCCGTTGATCAAGGCCTCATACTCAGCATCATTGTTTGTTGCATGAAAAGTGAAGTGAACAGCCCTCTTCACTCTACATCCTTCTGGGCTCACTAACTCGAATCCGGCTCTAGCCCCGTCTCCATTAGATGCCCCATCCACATACAAGCTCTACCACGGGGCACTATTATGACTTTCCTCTGCTGGTATTTCTGAAAAAATTTGCAACGCCCTAGAGTCCTCTTCTGTTTGTGATGAGAACTCTAACATGAAGTCTGCTAGTGCTTGTCCTTTAATCGCAACCCGAGGCTTATACTCCACATCAAACTGCCCTAGCTCGACAGCCCATTTCAACATCCTTCCTGAAGTTTCTGGTTTGTGCAACACTTGCCTAAGAGGATACGCTGTTCTCACCTCGATCTTATGAGCTTGGAAGTAGGGACGAAGCTTCCTTGAGGCGAGGATTAGAGCATACACCAGTTTTTCCATGTTCAAGTACCGAGTTTCTGCACCGACTAGCCTTTTGCTCATATAGTATATAGGGAGCTGAGCATCGCCTTCTTCTCGAACTAGCACCGCACTCACCGCATACTCCGACACAGCCAAATAAAGCACCAGTACCTCCCCTTGCTGCAGGTTAGACAATAGAGGTGGTGTGCTCAAATGTCTTTTGATATTTTGAAAGGCCTCTTCATGTTAGATATAATTGCTGACGTTTGTTCATCAGTGTTTAAGTAACAGGTACATATCAGAGTTTATCTAGAAGCTAGTCAGAGTTTACTAAAGTCTGACTAGGTGAAGAGTTTACTGAAGCCAGTCAGAGTTTAATAAAGACTGACGTGGTGATAGTTGACTTAGCTGTCGGTGCAAAGATAAAGATTCTAGAAGCAATATATTCTGAAGATGGAAAGAAGCAGAATATATTGATACAGCTAAGGAAACGGAATAGAAGACTGAAGCAATCCTTAATTGATAAGTTTTGTATAGCTAATTTATAGGAGTATCAATTAGATAAGGATTGTGTAACTGTGTACTATATAAACACAGATAGGTTATCCCTAGAAGGGATGCGAATATTGAATATATTATTCTTGTAACCTAGTAGCTCTTTGTGATTTGTTAACATCATAAAGAGAGAAGCTGTTAATATAATTACAGTTTTTATTGATTCATAAACTGTGTTCTTGATTGTTATTCTCATACATACTTGATTATATATTGTGTATTCGGCCTAACAATTGGTATCAGAGCTTAGGTTGTTTAATATATACAGTTTTATGATCCAAACACAGTAATAATCATGTCTGAAGAAAATCAAGCTCCTCCCACGGCTGAACAGGTTAAGCCAAATTATGTGAGTCGATATGAAACAATCAGGGTTCCAATTCTCAGGCCAGTAGAGTATCCAATATGGAGGGTGAAGATGACCATGTTTCTGGAGGCTACAGATCCAGAATATCTTGACAGAATTAATGATGGTCCTCATTATCCAACCAAGCTAGCCCCTGTAGTTGCTGGCCAAGAACAAAAGACTGTTCCAAAGGAAAAGAAAGATTATACTCCTGAGGACATCTCATCTCTTGCAAAAGATGCAAAGGTAAGACATCTACTCCACAGTGCTCTAGATAATGTTATGTCTAACAGAGTGATTGGTTGCAAAACTGCAAAAGAAATCTGGGATGCTTTGGAAGTCAGGTGTCAAGGAACCACTGCTATAAAGAAAAACAGGAAGACAATACTCACACAGGAGTATGAGCACTTTGATTCAAGATCTAATGAAACCTTGACTGAGACTTATGACAGATTTTGCAAATTATTGAATGATCTGTCTCTGGTTGACAAAGAATATGACCTTGAAGAGTCAAATCTCAAGTTTCTCTTATCCCTACCTGAAAGATGGGATTTAAAGGCGACAACAATCAGAGATAATTATGATCTTGCTGATACAGATCTTGATGAGATCTATGGATTGTTAAAGACTCATGAACTTGAGATAGAACAAAGAAACAGGAGATCCAGCAAGAAGACAAAATTTGTTGCTCTCAAAGTTGAGGAGAAGCCCATTAAGAAGGAATCATCAAGGAAGAAAGCCAAAGGAAAGGCTTTAGTCATTAAATCTGAAAGTGAGTCATCAAACTCTGATGATGACTCAAACTCTGATGAAGCTTCTGACTCTGAGGATGATGAAGAACAGATGATGCAAATGGCTGCATTAATGGTGAAGACCTTCAAGAAGATGGGGTTCAGGAACTTCAAGAAAGGAAAGAGATTCTCAAGGAAAGATTCAAACTCTGAAAGAAAAAGTTTCAGAAAGTCTGATGGAAGGGAGACCAAGTCTGGAAAGAAGGATAAATCTGAAATCCAGTGCTACAAATGCAAGGAGATGGGTCACTATGCTCCAGAGTGCAAGAAAGGAAAAACTGAGAAAGCACTCATCTCTAAAGGCAAAGACTGGGCAGATACTTCAGACTCTGATGATGGAGTAAATTATGCTCTCATGGCAACTGTCAGAGATGAGACTGAATCATCTGAAAATAAGGTACCCCTAACTACTTATGCTTATGATACTGATAATATATCTGAGTTAAGAGTATATCTGAAAAGCGTACATGTTAGTTATAGGGATCAGACTTTAGAGAATGAGAGAATTAAATCTGAGAATCTTAGTCTTAAAGAAAGAAACAAGTTTCTTGAAGGAGAACTTGAAAATATGAAGCAGATTCAAAAAGAAAGAGATGATGCTGTTTATATTGAACAGGAAGTGCTTAAATTAAATAAGCAGCTAGAATCTGATCTAGAAAAAGAAAGAAAAATAATTAAGACTTGGACAAACTCTGGAAGAGACACTCATCAAGTGTTTCAAACAGATTCTGTAGGTTTAGGCTATTGTGAAAACGATGAACTTAGGTTTAAAGACAAAGTTAAGGTTAAACCACAACTTAAACCTGTGATATTTGTTCCAGAGTCCACTAAGTTAAAATCTGTTGTAGTAAGAGAAGCTGATATGGAATCAGATGAAACCTGTGAAATACAGGAAAATATTATAACTGAAAAACCCATGGTAGTAGAAGCTGTTAGAAAGCCAGTGAAAACTTGTGATAAACAGGTTAATGTTGGTTTGATGACAGGTAAACAGTTTAATCATAAGCTAAAAGAGGTAAAGTCTGCCATGAAACCAAAAGGGTCCAAGAAGAATAGGAATGGAAAGATAGGCATAAATAATAGAAATAATCATTTGCCTACTGCTGGTGCTCCAAGGAAAACATGTTATAATTGTGGTAGTTCTAATCATCTTGCTAGATTTTGCACTAAGAACAAACATATTAATTCTTTACCTTCTACATCAGGAGTAAAGAATGATTATGTAAGGGTTAAACCACAGACTCTATGCACACACTGTGGGAGCACTTGGCATTCTATTTATACTTGTAAGAGTTATCATGCTATTTATCACAACTATTATGAGCTAAAACCCAATTTGAAATGGGTTAGAGCAAACTCTGCAAGTGTAAAGTCTGACAATGTTAGTTTAAACTCTGTTGATACTGATTCCGCTGCAAAAGCTAACACTGTTAAGAAAGCCAAAGGATCCAAGCAAGTCTGGGTCCTTAAAACTAACACTTAGTGTTGTTTGTGATTGCAGGGCATAAGAGAGAGCATCCTTATCTTGGACAGTGGATGCTCAGGACACATGACTGGAAACAAAGCCCTACTATCAGACTTTGAGGAGAAGGCTGGCCCAAAAGTTTCCTATGGAGATGGCAACATAGGACACACTCTGGGATATGGAAATATTAATCTTGGAAGTGTCATCATCACAAATGTAGCTCTAGTCTCAGGACTCAAGCATAATCTGCTATCTGTGAGTCAAATCTGTGACAGAGGAAACCATGTAGATTTTCATAGTGAATACTGTGAAGTTATCAGTAAATCTACTGGAAAAGTTGTTCTAGTTGGACACAGGCGCAACATTTATGAAGCAAGTTTGGTAACAAACTCTGATGGAAATACAGTGTGTCTGACTGCAAGAATGTCAAATGAAGAGAGTTGGAATTGGCATAAGAAGCTCTCACATCTCAATTTGAACAACATCAATGAGCTAATAAGAAAGGATCTTGTAAGGGGACTCCCAAAATCAATACTCAGTCTAGATGGCCTATGTGATTCTTGTCAAAAGGCCAAGCAAAGGAAGTCATCTTTCAAGAGCAAATCTGAATCTTCAGTAGTGGAACCTTATCATCTTCTACATGTTGATCTCTTTGGACCAGTGAATGTGATGTCTATGGGCAGAAAGAAATATGCTCTAGTAATTGTTGATGAATATACTAGATATACATGGGTGTATTTCTTATCAAAGAAGGATGAAACTGCTCAAACTCTGATGGATCATGTAAATCTACTGGACAAAGGATCACAGCACAAAGTCAAAATTATAAGGAGTGATAATGGAACTGAATTCAGAAACTCAATCATGGAAGCTTTCTGCAAGGAAAGAGGAGTGAAACAAGAATTTTCTGCACCTGGAACTCCACAACAAAATGGTGTAGTTGAAAGAAAGAACAGAACTCTAATTGAAGCAGCCAGAACAATGCTTGAAGAAGCAAAATTACCAACTTATTTCTGGGCAGAAGCTGTTCAAACTGCTTGTTTTACTCAAAATGCTACACTGATCAACAAGCATGGGAAAACACCATATGAGATGGTGAAAAATAAGAAGCCAAATTTGAAATATTTTCATATATTTGGATGCAAATGCTTTGTTTTGAAGACTCATCCTGAACAGTTGACCAAGTTCGAGTTAAAAGCTGATGAAGGAATCTTTGTTGGTTATCCATTGTCAACAAAAGCATTCAGAGTTTACAATCTGAGAACTAAAGTGATCATGGAATCCATACATGTGTCATTTGATGACAAGAAAATAACTGGACTTGAAGACAAGAATGGATATGATCAACTACGTTTTGAAAATGAAGATTTATTCTCTGATGATGTAAACTCTGATGAAGCTGGTCTGACAAACTCTGACGAAGCATACTCTGAACCTCTACTGGTAAATACTGGAGAAACTGGAAATTCTCAAATTGAACAAAATAGAGAACCAGTTGAGGGGGAGCGTGAAGAAGCTCAACAAGACACAGCAAGTGAGTCAGTTGAGGAAACTGATTCAAACTCTGACAGTTCAAACTCTGAGCCATCCAATTCAGGGGGAGCCTCAGATAATGCAGAAAGTCAACATATGAATCAGGAGAGCATGGATCAAGGGGGAGGATCCAATAATGATGCAAGAAACCACTTACCAACAGCAAGAAAGTGGACACAGGCACACACACCTGATCTCATAATTGGAGATCCTGATGCTAGTGTGAGAACTAGAAGTGCAACAAATAATGAGTGTCTGTATCATGCTTTCTTGTCTCAAACAGAACCAAAGAAAGTGGAAGAAGCTCTTCAAGATGCTAATTGGATTACAGCAATGCAAGAAGAGTTAAATGAATTTGAAAGAAATGAAGTCTGGACACTTGTACCTAGACCAAAGAATAGATCAATAGTAGGTACAAAGTGGGTTTTCAGAAACAAGACTGACAGTGAAGGTGTGATTACAAGAAACAAGGCTAGACTTGTGGCTAAAGGTTATTCACAACAGGAAGGAATCGACTATGATGAAACCTTTGCTCCAGTTGCAAGATTGGAGGCCATAAGAATCTTTATGGCCTATGCTGCACACAAGAAGTTTAAAGTCTTTCAGATGGATGTAAAAAGTGCTTTTCTCAATGGGAAGCTTGAAGAAGAAGTATTTGTTGAACAACCACCAGGATTTGTAGATCTCAAGCATCCAGATTATGTCTACAGGCTTGACAAGGCATTATATGGACTAAAGCAAGCACCAAGAGCATGGTATGAAACTCTTGCTCAATTTCTTTTAGAAAGTGGGTTCACAAGAGGTACAATTGATAAAACCTTGTTTTATTTCAATACTGGTGATGATTTGCTTTTAGTTCAAATTTATGTAGATGATATTATTTTTGGATCTACTAATGACAAACTTTGTAAGAAGTTTGCAAAGCTTATGCAATCCAGGTACCAAATGAGCATGATGGGAGAGCTTAGTTATTTTCTTGGCTTACAAGTAAAGCAAACAGATGATGGTATTTTTATCAATCAAGCAAAATATACCAGAAATCTTCTAAAGAAATTTGGTATGCTTGATAGTTCATCTTCTACAACTCCCATGGCTACTGCAACAAAGCTAGACAAAGACACAGGAGCCTCAGTAGATATGACAAACTACAGAGGAATGATAGGGTCTTTACTGTATCTTACTGCAAGTAGACTTGATATCATGTATGCAACATGTCTTTGTGCAAGATTTCAAGCAGATCCCAGAGAGCCTCATCTAACAGCTGTAAAAAGGATTTTCAAATATCTCAAAGGAACCATAACTTTGGGTTTGTGGTATCCTAGAGAATCAGAGTTTAAGCTAATTGGTTACTCTGATGCAGATTTTGCAGGCTGTAAGATAGACAAAAAAAGTACAAGTGGAAGCTGTCAATTCTTAGGTGACAGATTGGTTTCTTGGTACAGCAAGAAACAGAAATCAATTTCTACATCCACAGCAGAGGCAGAGTATATAGCAGCTGGTAGCTGTTGTGCACAGATTTTATGGATGAAGAATCAATTGCTGGATTATGGGTTAAGGTACTCTAAAATACCTATTTTCTGTGATAACCAAAGTGCTATTGCTATGACAGGTAATCCAGTACAGCACTCCATGACCAAGCACATCAGCATAAGGTATCATTTTATCAGAGAACATGTGGAAGAAGGAAACATTGAGCTTCATTTTGTGTCTACAGACCAACAACTTGCAGATATCTTCACCAAACCTTTGAGTGAAGCTACTTTTACAAGATTGGTAAATGAACTTGGAATGATCTCTGCTTCTGACTAGAGATACGGGTTAGACTCAAAAACTATACATGTTTGATTTTTATGGTCATGATTCCTTGCATGTATCAACTGTTATAAGTACCAGTGTCATAAACTCTGAAAGTAAACTCTGATGTTAAACTCTGTTAGTCATAAACTGTTGGTCATACTCTGATAGTTACAGTCTAATGCTATACTCTGATTGTAATTTTGTCTGAAACATATGGACCAATGAAGAAATTTGTATGAAGCATAATTCTCAGTAAGTAATTATGAATCCTTAAGAGTTATATAGATTCTGATCTCAAAAATGTGCAGTAAGTTAACACAGCATGATACTGTCTCTATATTTATAGCATCTCTTAGTTTATTGATCCTATACACTGAGTCTGTATTAGCTGTTTGCATTTTCTCTCATAAATTAATTGCATTAACTGATGAAAAGTCTAAACTCTGATTATTAATTGCAAATAATTCACCCTCAAATCAAAAGATGCCAAAAAGAGCACAAATTCCTTTGAGATCATGTTGTGCCTAGGAAGATCCAGGAACTTATTGTATGAAATAAGGGCTAAAATCTTTGATTTTTGGTGACTAGTGCCAACCACTGATTACTGGAAAAATAAAAAAAATAAATAAAAAAAACAAATAAAAAAATATATATATAAATATATATATAAAGGGGGTGAAAAACAAAAGATATATCCAAATGAAAGGATATCAGTATACAGAGTTTAGATATAAAATCAGATTTTATGTTATACATGAGAGTTTACGCAACCAGTTTTTACTACTTTAGTTTGTGGATTTTATGCACTTTGAGATGATCTAAATATTGATTTCGGTAAACTCTGCTATAGCACACACACAATTATTCACAACTGTACAGATTGAGAAAAGAGTTTATTGACAAAGAAGGACAAATGGTAAACACTGATGTATTGTGTGACATATGCCGAGGTAACTTTGTTTTAATCTCTGATGGTTAAAATAATTTATTTGTTTCAGACATTTTATAATTTTAAGATTAGACATTTGTTTTGAAAGTCGAAAGAGTATGATTAGACAAACGGTTCATATTTGTATTAAACAGAGGAGAGAGAGATTAAGTATTTTGAACAATGTGACATGCGGTAATTATGGCTATTTTTACTGCGCGTGTGTATTGAAAGTTGTTACTATACAGCTGTCAGCATATACCCGTTTGACACCTGTCCCACTCACACATTTTTCAAAGAAGCCTGCTGTGTGTAGTAATGATTAAAACGTTTGGGTTTTAAATCTTCACAGTTATTATTTAAATACACTACACATAAACGGTTCACTCTTTTGATGTTTTGATGATTCTGACAAGGTGATTGCTGGATTAAGGAATGATATAGCTACAAGGGAGCTTACACAGCAAAAGGACAAATCTCTATACATCTCTTTGTGTAAAGAACAAAAGACTTTTAACTCCAGATTGTCGAAAGTTGAGGAGAATCAGACTGCCATGTCTGCCCAGCTGACATCAATTTCTAATGCCATTGAGTTGCTGACATCAGTACTACTTTCTGATGATGTCAAAAAGGGGGAGAGTGTACCAAGTAACAAATGCAAAGACACTCAAACTCTGAGACGGAGGGATGATGGTAATGATGGTGGAAGCAAGGGAGGTAGAAGAACATGGAGATCAAACTCTGATAGAAGATCAAACTCTGGTAAGGGAAATGTAAACTCTGCCAGTGGTTCAAAACTCAAAAGTTTGATAAACACTGATAAGCCTAGCACTGATGAGGAAATAGCTGCTAAGGTGTTTATGGCAGAACATGGAAAAGATGTTACAATTGAAGATATCCAAGCTGAAGAACAAATGCTTGCTGAGGAACACAAGAAAAATGTTGAAGCTGGAATCTACAAAAAGAAGGAAATCAAGGCTCCTAGAAAGAAGGAAGTTGGAATTACTATTAAAGAAAATACTCAACAGAGTATACAATCCATCAGGAGGCCTGTGATTACAAATGCTAATAAAGGCAAAGGTATACTGGTAGAAGAAGAGCAGTTACCTAAGAAGTTTAAATCAACCTCTGACATTGCTCAAGTTGAAACAAGATTAGCTAAATCAACCTCTGACGCTGCTCAAGTTGATGTTACTGCTAAAGTTATGACAACCTCTGACGTTGCTCAAGTTGTACAGAAATCTACACTACTTCCAGGATTCAGCAAACCAAAAATTCTTGAAGACTTAAAGCTTGAAGCTGTGAATTTTTCAGAAACCAGAACAGTATTGGGAAAGGAAGCTTTTGATAAATCTGGACTGGGTTCTCACAGAGAGAGAAGAACAAATAACAGATCTCAAGACAACATTTCACTGGCAGAATCTGGTATTGGGGTTACACAAGAAAACCTTGATAAGTTAGAATCTGTTCAGTTGATTTTTCACAAAGTATTGAAGAAGCAGTTTCTGTTATACTTCATGAGTGATGGAAGAGTTTATAAAGTTGGAGAATCTGATGTCAATCTCAAATCATGGGAAGAACTTGAATATGTACTTTTTCTTTTGAAAGTCAAGAACAGACACACCCATGATGTTGCTCAAGTTTTGAGAGAAAAGATGCTGAGATCTAAAGTGATGCTTGGAGGAGGAGTCTCAAGTGTTTATATTCCAAAGTATAGGGATCATGCTGGAAAGTTGGTGGAGATGAAGAGAAATAGTGCTAAATTCACTACTGCACTTGGAATAAAAGTTTTAGAATTCAACTTAGAGTCAGATAAAGCTCAGTACATTCGGCTAGGGAATGACATGAAGAAAAACAGTATCTATTCTCTGAGGGCTGCCATATATCAAACTGGTGAAGGAGATCCAGAGTATAAGGAGCTGAAAGAGATTATGATAGCTGAACTTGAGAATGCTGAGAGAAGACTGTTGATTGATTATCTCAGGACAGTACCTGATGTTCAAGAAGTCAAGTAAAGTCTGACTGTAAGTTTTTATGTTTTCTATTCTAAGTAAAAATTAAACTCTGTTCTAAAATTAAACTCTGTTATATTTTAAACACTGCATTTGTTATATGTTTTGACATCATCAATTATCTGTTTAACTTGTACATTTTGGTATGAACAAGTTGGGGGAGATTGTTAGATATAATTGCTGACGTTTGTTCATCAGTGTTTAAGTAACAGGTACATATCAGAGTTTATCTAGAAGCTAGTCAGAGTTTACTAAAGTCTGACTAGGTGAAGAGTTTACTGAAGCCAGTCAGAGTTTAATAAAGACTGACGTGGTGATAGTTGACTTAGCTGTCGGTGCAAAGATAAAGATTCTAGAAGCAATATATTCTGAAGATGGAAAGAAGCAGAATATATTGATACAGCTAAGGAAACGGAATAGAAGACTGAAGCAATCCTTAATTGATAAGTTTTGTATAGCTAATTTATAGGAGTATCAATTAGATAAGGATTGTGTAACTGTGTACTATATAAACACAGATAGGTTATCCCTAGAAGGGATGCGAACATTGAATATATTATTCTTGTAACCTAGTAGCTCTTTGTGATTTGTTAACATCATAAAGAGAGAAGCTGTTAATATAATTACAGTTTTTATTGATTCATAAACTGTGTTCTTGATTGTTATTCTCATACATACTTGATTATATATTGTGTATTCGGCCTAACACTTCACATTCCTCTGTCCATTGAAAATTCTTGCCCACCTTCTTAATAGCCTTAAAGAACTCTTGGCACTTGTCAGAAGATTTTGAGACAAATATGTTCAACGCCGCAATTCTCCCTGTGAGACTCTGCACATCCCTCACCCTGCGAGGTGACCTCATCTCCATTAGATCCTTGATCTTGGCCGGGTTAGCTTCAATTCCTCGATGGTTGACAATAAATCCCAGGAATTTTCCCGACTCCACCCCAAACACACATTTTTGGGGGTTAAGCTTCATTCTGTAGATACGCAATATAGTGAACATCTCTGCCAAATGCTGAATGTGGTCCTTGGCCTCCTTTGATTTTACAAGCATGTCATCAACATATACCTCCATTGTCTTCCCGATGTGATCTTTAAACATCTTATTCACCAATCGATGATAAGTTGCTCCCGCATTAACTAACCCGAAAGGCATCCCAATATAACAGTATAGGCCTCGATCAGTGATGAACGAAGTGTGTTCTTGATCTGGCCCATACATAGGAATTTGATTATAGCCTGAGTAAGCGTCCATGAAACTTAACAATGTGTGTCCTGCAGTGGCATCTACAAGCTGATCGATACGAGGAAGTGGGAAGCTATCTTTTGGACAA
The DNA here is from genome assembly GCA_030848705.1 of Heracleum sosnowskyi. Taxonomy (NCBI): domain Eukaryota; kingdom Viridiplantae; phylum Streptophyta; class Magnoliopsida; order Apiales; family Apiaceae; genus Heracleum; species Heracleum sosnowskyi. The sequence continues at coordinate 118,364,058 of CM061245.1, read as the reverse complement.
GCTTTGTTCAAGTCGGTGAAGTCAACACAGGTTCTCCACTTCCCATTTGGTTTCTTCACCAGCACAGGATTAGCCAACCAAGTCGGGTAGAATGACTCCTTGATGAGCCCAACTTCCATTAATCTGTCCACCTCTTCTCTAAGGGCCTCCGCTCTCTCTCCGCTAATAGGTCTTCTCTTCTGCCTTGTTCCCTTCTTGCTGGGGTCTAAGTTCAACCTGTGGCACATCACTTCTGGGTCGATCCCTACCATGTCAGCGTGAGACCATGCAAACACATCCAGGTTCTCCTTGAGGAATGAGACGAGGTTGTTTCTCATTTCGGGGCCAAGGTTTGCTCCAATCCTCAAGATTTTGGCCGAGTCGTTTGGGTCCACCAAGATAGGAATGATATCCTCGAATGTTCCAGCTCCGTCTGGTAGGGGAGGCATTCTTGGGTCCAAATCAACATCAAAGCTTCTATCCATGCTAGGCTCTCCTACTTCAGTAACACTAAGATAATCCCCATTGTTGATGGACAACTCCGGTGTTTCTTGCTGAATGTTTCCTTCTGTTGTAATGGTGACCTCTCGGGAGACTCCAGTGGGCAAGTTTATCAGAATTGAGGTCTCTTTCTTCATCCATTTTCCTTTATTCAATCTGGTGGCTATCTGTTTTGGGCTCTCTTCATCATCGCTGGCCTCCTCCACTATGCCTTCCTGTAATGTCATTATGGGTTGGGAGGGCGCCATCATTAAGGCTCCACCAGGCCTAGGCTCCACTTCAATGCCCAGATTTTCGAAGTATCTTCCGGGAGTTCCTCTATAGATATCATGTTACAGACATCCATCATGAGAGTGTCCACACGCTTCCTTTTCTTCTCTTCACTATCTTCCACAGGCTCTTGTTCTCTAAGGTCTACCACTTCTCGTCGAACATCTAACTTCTCTGCCCCTTTCACGGCTTGGTTGTAGCATACTCTTGAGTCATATTGGCATCCCTTCACTTGTCCGACGCCTGTAGGAGTTGGAAACTTCATGGTTAAGTGATAGACAGAGGTAACTACCCTCATCTCCTTAAGGAGTGGTCTCTCAATGATGGCGTTATAAGCACACGGCTGGTCCACCACAGTAAAAGTGACAATTTGTGTGGCCACGTGGGGGTTGTCTCCTAAACTGACCGGTAGCTGGATTGTTCCCCGAATTCCTACTGAAGCCCCGGTGAATCCGTAGAGCTGGTTTCCGCTTGAGGCCAACTCTCTGTCCAAGAATCCAAGTCTTTTGTAAGTGTCGTAGGTCAAGACATTTACAGCGCTCCCATTGTCCACCAGCACCCGATATACGTTAGTAGACCCAATTTTTATCCTTACCACAAGAGCATCAGCATGAGGATGGTGTACCCATTTGGCATCTTCTTCACTAAACATAATTTCATCTCTCTCTTTTGTGAACAGGTAAGGAGGCCTTTGTTCAAGACGATGAACATTGGTTAGAGGACGGTCCTTTGCCTCTCGAGCATATCTCTCCATGGCTTTCTTGCTATCTCCTCCCACATGAGGCCCTCCAATTATAACATGAATGCTACCTGCTCTGTCAGTCCTCTCCTTGTCACCATCTTTTGCTATTGGGGGTGGAGGAGGCACCTGATGGTATTCAGATTTATGTTTCCGTACTTCCTTCACGACCCATTCCGTCAGCTTTCCCTGTCGAATCAGGCTCTCTATCTCATCCTTCAACTGTCGGCAATCGGCCGTGTGATGTCCTGTAGATTCATGGTAAGCACAGTATTTAGAGGTGTCCCTTTTGCTATATTCTGTCAGAGGGGTGGCCTTCTTGAATACCCCCTTCCCAGTATAAGTGGCATATATATGATCAATGGAGGCGACCAAGGGAGTATGATTCTGCCATTTGGTTGTGTAAGGCCTTTCAGTCTCCTTATTGACATTTTCCTTGGCCCTGTTAAACTTCTTTGGGTTGGGGCTCCTTTTATAAGTCTTTCTCCTTTCTTCAGAACTAGAGGATCTCCCTCTCTTCTCCATCCTTCGGCCGCTGCTCCTTAGATCTCTCATGGATTTCTCTACCCGCTTGTGAGGTTCCGCCTGTTCATAAAATTCAGCCAAAGTTTCTGGCTCCCTAGCCTGTAGAGTCTTCCAGAATTTAGAGCCCTCTCTCAACCCAGCAATTAGGAAATTCTTCTGGGCTTCTTCTGTTGCTCCTCGAACTCTAGGAACTTCAGCGTTGAATCGCATGAAATAATCCTGCAGGGACTCTACCTCTCCCTGCTTAATGTTTGCAAGGGTGGCCACCGGGGGGGGGCATAGTGAAGAGTGGACTGAAACTGCCTTAAGAATAGGTCCCCCAACTGTCTCCACGTGCTAATGCTAGCTGGACCTAGCTTAGTAAACTATTGTTGGGCACTTCCCCTTAACGAGGCAGTGAATAACCGACAACGAGTTAGATCAGGAACCTGATAGACCTCCATCTCGGTATTGAAACGAGCCAGGTACTCAGCTGGATCCGCGTCTCCATTGAAGGCAAGTTCGAGGTTGCTTCTGAATGCTGGGGGTAGAGGAGACATCCTTATTGCCGGAGTGAAGGGAGATGGAGCCGTAGGCACCTTAAATCACCAACCCTCAGGTCTCCAATTCTTTCATCAGACCTCTCTTCATTTGAATGGTGAGGGGAGGTCCTCTCCCTTCGCTCCCTTCTATGAGTCCGAGGCGGAGTTTTCTCCCTTCGTTCTTTTCTAGGTGGAGTCATCTCCCTTCGTTCTTTTCTAGGTGGAGTCCTCTCCCTTCGTTCTGTTCTAGGTGGAGTCCTCTCTGGCGCCTCCTTCCGTGCTTTAGACTTTTCCAATCTAAGCCTTAGATCGTGCTCAGTTAACTTCTTCCCAATTCGATCTAAAACACTAGTGGATCTAGCCTCGGATGAAGCTGGCTCATGCCGCGGCTCGCTTGGAGCCTGGCTGCCTCGCTCCTCCTGGCTTGGAGATATCTCATCCGTCTCAAGAGACCCGGTTTTCTTTAGCCCATCAGCTACTTCGTCGAACTCGTGTATGAGTTTTTTAGAGGTTTTATCCGTCTTGTCCCTAGTGCCCTTGAGCCTTCGAGCCTTCCTCTTCGCATTCTTGATTGAGTTCTGCTCGACCTTAGCTAGCCGGGCGTTCATAGTTTTGAATTGGAGCTCGATCCCCTCGAGGTAGCCTAAGATCTTCTGGCCATATAGCGTAACCGGTGCGACTTGAGGCATGACAGGGGTGATTTTGCTTGGTCCTCCCTCTCCGTGGGGTGGTGGATCCGTCCTCGCTCCTTGTGGTGTGGCATCCTTCTTGTGCACAATCCCCTTGTCATCGTTCTTGTTGTTCTTCGACATCCTTCTCCTTAAGATGTAAAGCCCCTCCTTCTAGCGCCAATTGTTGTTAGGAGAATTTCGTACAACAGTGTGTTGGAGGTTTATGGAAAGTTGTGGCTGGACTTGTATGATGACTCCTCAGAAATTGAATAGAGAATGGGTTGTTTCTCTTGCTCTTGCCGAGTGTCAATTGTGTATCATACAAGGTGCCTACGTACCCCTTTATATAGGGATCAAGCCGCACGTAGTTCATGGAAAACAAGTTATTGAATAAGCCCATTCAGTCCAAGCCCATACAATAGTCAAGATTTATGTTCCCATAAATAGCTCAAGGATTATCAATCCACCTCATGTTCCCATAAATAGTCCAAGGATTATCAATCCACTTCATATTCCCATAAATAGTCTGGTCGTCACACGTTTTCCTACAATCTCGCGGCATCTCCGCATTTCTTTCCGTGATTGCAGGTCTGTCCCGTGTCAACCAAGCTTTACTCACTTTGTGAACAGGAATTTCAATATTTTGGGCTTCACCCACGATGCAAGCCGGCCAGGCTCGCATCGCTCAAAACATATGAAAATTACCCTTTCGTAGTTCAAGTGGTGCGAGCTCACCTATGTTCAATTATTCTCATTTCTGCTAAGTAACACGAGCCCATTACTTAATAATGGTGAGACCCCATAAGCTTATGGCGAGGGTTGATAAATAAAGACGCGAGCCCATCAAGGTGAACTCATAAGAAAGAGAGCCCAATATTCATTTTAGCGAAGTGAGCCCAATTATGATAAGATCTTTGTGAGAACCTTTGATTAAAGTGAGAACTCATAAAGATAGGTGTTCACCAAAAGTTAACGATGCGAGCTCGCCATACTTAGAAGGATTTTGGGCTCAATATAGCTTCATGATGCGAGCCCTAATTCCAGTCCACACCAATCTCCAAAATATAATTCATTCTCTAGGCCCAAATCACTTAGGGACCTGTCTAGGGCCCATTACCGAAAATCCAATATAACAATATATATATATATATATATATATATATATGTATGATGTTCTTTTCAGCATTTGTTTGTATTTTGATAAAAATATTTAATATGTTGACGGAAAAAAAATCTTGAACTTTTGAACTTAGTTTAGAAAAATTGACAATATAAATGTCTAATAATGATATGTTGTTAATGTGATTCGAAACTTGAACCCGGCAAAAGTATTTTAGATACTAAGAAAGTTAACCCAAAATAGAAACATTTATAGAAACATTGAAAGGTTAACTATTGAACCTCCGGCGTAAATCAAGACCACACGCTTACCCCTCTTACTAACAATTTTTTTGAATTCCCGGCTGTTTTTTAATTATTTTTTAAAAAGTTGCATCTGGTTGCGTTGGTTACAGGCCGTATTTTTGCAAATATTTTCAGAAGATGGTAAAATTGCAAAAAAAAATTAGAAAAAGTAGTATTTTTGATAATTTTAACTTTTTTTTTAATATTACATCCAACAATTCTGTTTTATCTATCTAACCAACCAAATAGAGAGGATAGTTTATTTATAATATTATAGTATAGATAGCTTCTGATGCGGTTAAGTTTATTTGGTACATCTAAGTATTTGGCTACGTTGTGCTATCAATGTGATTGAATTGGAAATCATGGTTTTGTAAAATATGTGTATGTTCAGAAGCAGAAGTGTAACTAATAAACCTTTGAGATGATTCCTTAATTGTTTTAGAAGGAAATTAATTGCTAACATAGTGTCATGATAAGTGAGAGTCATTGTTATCACGAAGACGACTAGTCGAAGGTACTCGGGCATGGAGAACCTCAAAACCTGACTCGGGGCAATTGTGGTGTACTATGGCCCATTCCAACCAATAACAGTACATAAGAAAGAGATGGAGATGAAAATGATATTAAGTTGAATGACTTTGCTTGATATTTAAATTATGAAATTGCCGTGTTTAGTTATATTATATATTAAATTTAGTAAGTATATGTACAATGAACACTTTGTCGACTTTTAATGACTAGTCGGGCGACTTGTCGGCTATTCTTCTCGAAGGTACTCGGGCAGCGAGGTTGGACTTGACGCCGTGATAACCATGGTGAAAGTATTTAGAAAAAACTTGAGATTAAGGAATATGCACCAGAAAGAGAGATTGCTGTCGTATATTCATCACCATGTCAACACATTGCTTTATGCGAGTGATGGCTTTGTGAGAACACTCAAGGCAACGTAAAGGTACATGGCTTTGTGAGGACACTCAAGGCAACGTAAAGGTATAGTTCATAGTAGTGCAAATATTTAACACGCATCGATAAGAAATCCTTTTTGCTCTGCATAGCATCAAAATTGCTGGTTTTTATAAAATGGAGATGAATGCATTGGTCAGATTTATAGTTGTCTAGAAGGTATACTTTTAACGCCAGTAGTAGTTATATTTGGTACACATCATGGTGATGTGATATACGGATTATCTATGAATTCATAAACAAATGTCACGGTCTCGAAGTCCAAGTAACTCTCTAGGTTATGCAGGCAACATCTTAATATGAATCCAGTGTTTCCACAGACTTAATCTCATAATTACTAGTTTCTGTTACTGTCCATATTTTGTATCTTATTTTAACTTCCCTGAGTTCATTTACAAAATTTATAGGTTGAAAACACGGGTCGTGTGAATTATGGGCCATATATGTTTGACAGGAAGGTATAAATTTCATGACCGATTTGTAATACTATTGTCCCCATTTTTTACACAGCATGGACCCTTGTGCTCTTGATATTGTATATATCTATGGCTGAATTCTTGTAGCTATTTTGGTTTATTGTGTTGTTACAGGGTATTCTGTCCTCATGGTTTTCGTCGGCCGAGTTAAACAAAAAGGGGCAAGAATAATTAGGGTTCAAAACACAAGAAAGGTTATGAAAATTTCTTGATTGTGTTAAAACAAATTTTTGTTGATTTTATATGTGATGTTTAGTTGACTCCGTAGTTATAAGATTTGCTTTTAATTGTTGTTAGTCTAGGGTTAATTGTGTTTTAAACTAAATTGGGGGTTTGGGTTCTTTGTTGATTTTGGGTACGGTTTTGGTTTTGGCTGAACGAATTGGTTGTGTAAATCAATCGGGGAGTGCGAATTTGGTGGTTTGGCGGTGTGTTTGACGGGGGAAGAAGCACCATCGCGGCGGCGACGGTGGTCGGCGGTGGTGTTACAGCGTCGGGAAAGAAATAGTCGGGGATGAGTGAAGAGAGAACGAGAGAGAGAGAGAGAGAGAGAGAGAGAGAGAGAGAGAGAGAGAGAGAGAGATAGAGAGGGAGAGAGAGACTGAGAACGAGAGAGAGATAGATCGAGACAGAGAGAGATGGTGCAGGAGAGAGAGAGAGAGAGAGAGGAAAAGAAAGAGAGAGAGAGAGAGAGATAGATCAGGGAAAGAGATGTGCGAGAGAGGCAGATTTCCGGGGAGTGGGCGGCGTCGCGGCGGCGCAGCGGTGGCACGTGGGCCCACGCGCAGTGGATGAGTGTCACATGCGTGGCTGCATGTGTGCCACGTGTGAGGCTGCATGTGTGCCACGTGTGTGGCTGTGTGTGGGTGTGTTGTGTGTGTGTGATTGGGTATTACTTGTTAATAAATGAATAAAAAAATCTGAATAAATATGAATAATAATAGGATTAAAATCTGAATAAAAAAAATGGAATTAAGTATTAAAAGTTGTTTTAATTAGAGTTTAAAAAGGGTTAATTATTTAAATTGGATTTAATATTGAGGACTAATTATTTTGTAATAAAAGATTAATTTAGGTTTAATTTTGATTTATGGGGATAAAATAGATGATTTATTTTTGAATAAATGAGAATAAGAATAGATTATTTTAGAGAACAAAAAAAAAGGAGGTTACTTGGGGAAAATTTTAGAAATGATTTTTCTTTTAGAATGAGATTTAGAGACATTAAAATAGAATAACGTTTTCTACCTTTCGTTTAGTGAGTTTTAATTCGAATAAAATAGGATTTATTAGTTCAGGATTATTGAGATATTTTCCATTAATTATTTTAGAAATATTTGAGGAACCTTGGGATTTAATAGGGATTAATTATGACGTAAGTTTGTTCCGAGGTTTTATTTATTTAATTAGTTTTAAATTAAGGAAAAGACGTATAGAGTCCCTAACCGGATTAATATTTAAAAGAGAAATGCGTAGTGCCGGTTTAAGAATAGTAAACGTTCTATTTGTTTTGATTATTATTATTTTATTGCTGACCTGGTTTATTTACCACAATTTGCTCACGTACTTGTGATTTAATTCTTTTAGAGTATTTCCCTGGCTCGTAATTGAAGGCGATCACGCGGGTAGAGTATAATTATTATTTGATTTTGTGCACATCGAGATCGAGCCAAGTTCTTTCTGACCCTCACTCCTACTGCATTATTTTGAGGAATATTTATTTCTAAAGTTTGATTTATTTATTCTTTTCTGAAATATTTATTTAACAGTTCTATCAGTTTATCTTGAGAAATATTATGCTTCTTGATTATCGAGACACACTAAAAATATTCCTCGTCCTTAAAGCGTATTTAATAAAATTTCCTGGGCATCTTATTCGTTTAAGATGGCCTTAAAAGTCGTTCAGTTGTAGCTACTCTCCTATATCGAGGTAGTTAAAAATTTATTTACTTCATTCGGATTTATTGTTCAGATCCAATAATTTTTATTTTAAATTTCTAAATTTGATTCATTCTTCGGATCAAATTATATACATTCAGAACAGTGGAAAACTGGAGAGGATTTCATCAGAACCTACTCTTAAATAATTATTCTAGCGTATTGTTATATTATTTGGTTGATTCGAGTCGTTCCCATCATTCGGGACGATTCCAAATAATTTATTTCATCCAACGAATCTCTTTTGTTCGAGGTTTGTTAACCTGTTTCGTCTTGGGTTGACATATTGTTCATGTCAACATAAATAATCCTTTAAAATATTGTGACGACCTATTGTTCGGGTCGTTATCGCACAAATAGTAGAATGGCAGTCGGCCAGAGTTGAATATGAGTTTTCTATTAATTTATTCAAACTTCATTCTCATAACTTTTCCGGGGAAATAATCTTTACTCCAACTGGTCAACGTGGGAGTGGCCCACGGAATTTTCTTTCTGATCAACACGAGATATAAACTCGTGGTATCAAGAGAGGAATATATTTATTTTTGGCACAATGGATTCCGGGTTGATTCTACAACCCACTAATTGCTAGAAAAACAAAATTGTGATACTTGAGACATAGTAGTGATCGTGCTATGGGGTATCACGGGCGTGCGGTAGTTGATCGCGCCGTGGGGTATCGTAAAGGAGACAGACCAGTATCTTCATATTTTTACAGTTAAAGAGGAAAGAGGTGATTCATCCCGCTACAGAGCTAAAGGGAATGAGAAGATGCAGCAAGGCACCGACATGGAGTAGCACTGTCATTTCAGAAATGCTGTCAAGGGAGCTACATCAGAGTTCATATCTACCAATAAACTTTATGTAATTAGTGGCTTGGTATATATTCAATAAGTAGCGATGTAATAATTTGGAGATAGAACGATGCCTGGACTTGTGGGCTGGGACCACTGCTTGTTGTATGAATCATAATTACTATGTTGCGTATGATATTTGTGTATTAAAGGTGATTATGGATCGTGGCGTCCTAAGTCTTCGGATAGGGGATTTGGGTTCGTCACAGTTTTGGTATCAGAGCGGTAGTTATATTCTTAGGAAAACGTGAGATCCTAGGGATATAATACGATGATTGAGTTAAGACAGTGAGACGGGTTTGCGATTACTTAAGAGCTATAGCCTCACACATGGATTTTTATACCTTGGTGAGTTTTAAGCTTATATATCTATATACACCTATACATGCTGCTAGATAGAACCTGTTATGATAGAATTTTCTTTACTTTTGTGGATGTCTGTTACGACCAAACTCAACACGCAAGTGCACGTGATCTCAAGTAATACAGATAGCAAATAAGGTTCGTTCCAACAGGGACTCGTTGTTTGTCTAGTTAATTCACTCACCAATGTATGATTATTATTCGATGCTAAAACAATTAACCAAGTGGTTTTGATTATCACTAAAATTTATCTAAGAATTATAACTAATTATCACTACTTAAACTGAGATTTATACTGATTTACTTATGTGAATGAAACATGGGATTTCAACTTCATTAAACAATCCATCTAAAGTCTTCAATTCTCTAGCCCTTTCATGTGATTTGTTAATACCTGATCGAACACACAAAACTGATATAAGCCAACTTTCGTTGTACCAATACCATCCTAAATAATATCCACAATTAAGATAGAAATCACTTAGTCTCCCAATTATGCTTAGTCCTTATATGTCTATAAAGATTGAAAACATAATGGTTGAAGTACAAGCATTCAATTGATCACATAGTCGTCATAAAACGGTTAGAGTTACGACACTAATTACGAATGATACTCTCACGCATAAACCTATGCTAGCATGGCAAGTTCTAAACTCTTAGATCCACTTTCGCTTCAATAAGAATTAACACGCAATTACAGGAGTTAGCTACTCTCCTATAACGAATTTAAACAACCATGATAGGATATCACATCAATCACACTTTAGGCATCGAGAAAATTCAACTAATAGACTTCATGAATAACTACGTTAAAACCCCATGACAACGAGTTAGTTCATGATCAAACTAATCGTCACCATGGGTTCTATTGAAAACATGATAGAAGAAAAAGAATTATAACTATTATAAATATCAAGGGTTTTAAAGAGTACACCAAATCCAAGCATCCACAAACTAGAAAGAATACAAAAATAAAATTGAATCGATCTTCTTCCTTGCTTCTTCGTGCTTAAACTCCGTAGATATATGATATATGTGTCTATCTCCTGATCTCTAGGGTTTGTTTCTTCTTTATAAAGGCCTCCAAGTGAATTATTTCGTAAGGTATTGATTTCTTTAACTTTCACTTGAAAAATCACAAATTAGGGCAAAACAGGAATTTCCCCGCCAGACATCACGGCGCTGCCGCGCCAATCTTGTATAGAAACACGGCGCTGCCGCGCCACAACCACTGTTCAGCTTTTCTTGCTTTTCCTGGAACGGCGCTGCCACGCCACAACATAGCATAAACACGGCGCTGCCGCGCCAGGATCTCTGTCCAGCAAACTGATTTTTTTTTTTCTTTTCTTCATTATAACTCCGTTTCGCGCTCCGATTGCTCCGCTTCATTCCTAGTACACCCGTGATCAATATACCTGCACAATACCCTTAAAAGAGATCAAAAATACCACAACTCGAGTACAAACATACGTTTTAAGCCAAACGGAAACGTTCTAAGTGAATAAAATACCCACTTATCACACCCCCAAACTTAAACCGTTGCTCGTCCTCGAGCATAAACAAACTACCACTTCCGTAGGTGATCACGGCTGCATTTAGCATATGCAACAAGCCCTTTAAACCCCTAGGTAGCCCTAGTGGACGAGTAAGGTCTCGTGAGGGCCTGTAGTGAATGTACCCCCAAAATCCATCTAACAATGCAACTACAAATGCAACTAACTACATGAATGCAACTATATGAAAATGCAAGGACCCCCTTAGACTGACCAAAACCATTCATTAGGCAAACATCTCAAATCATGCAACAACTTCCAAACAGAGCTCGACTAAATTCCCGTATACTAACAATACATGCATAGGAACGTGGTGTGTGCGATACTCATCAGATATACTCCTAACACTAGATCAAAAATCATACCGATTCTTAGTCAAGGCAATCACAAGTTTATAAAAAGAATGAACGGTAGACACATCATAACTTCAAGACACCTCCATACTCATTCAGGTTAACCAGGAATTCATGCTTTATTACCACGACACATACTACTATTCACAACACATATGCTTATTTAACCGTGCAATGAGTGAGACCCCAAAAGGCTTATACAATAATACCCATGTAGCGAGTGTTAGGTCAGTGGATCCCAGACTATAAAAGCCTTAGGTCACTAGGACTAAGTCCCCTCAGACTTAATTACTCGAGTATTAAAGAGCTCACTCGTGGTTAATTTTGCATTTAACTTATTTACATGACTCTTTTTTTTTTTTTTTTTTCTACTTTTTTTTTTCAAAAGTTTTTTTTTTTTTATACAATCTGGAATGAGAATTCTCAATTCCAACCCTAGACTACTCATATAAATATGAGCTGGCTACTAGCCATTTGACACCTAGCCATAAACACAAACAACTAGCATGAAAATCCTGTTTCCCCCCAAACTTATACTTTAGTGCTCTTACGTTATCAAGTGAATAAAGAACATTCTTAATATAACCAAGTAATTAAACCTCAAAACCTCCAAACAAGCATGACCCCCAATCTAGCCCAAAAGCAAACAATGAGTTGTGTAATTGTTTTTGTCCCCATAACATGCATGTCAATTTCATAGAAACTCTAAATCAACCCTCTATTCATGATTATCACACTCAAATCAACATCTACCTGCCAAACAGAAATAGCTCGTCCTAAGGGATCATGAAAATGCATGCCATGCTTATGCAACTATATGCACATAAATAACAAAATAACAGAATGTCCTATATGCTCATGCAACAAAATGCTCAAAACTATCATGAAATTAACTAACATGCATAAATGCTCCTAATATGCAATACAACTAATATACAAATGCACCTTTCATCCCCACCCCCAAACTTAAAATTTTCAATGCCCACATTGAAGGTAAGAATAAAAAGAGTGCAAAGCATACCTACTCGTCGTCCGAACCACTCCCATTAGGAGTGTCCGGTGGCGGATAGACAGCGCCAGCTCCAAAGGACGGAAAAGTCACATCCACTCCACTTGCACGCAGAGCCGTGCTCAATGCCTGTGCAAACTGACCAAAATCTGCTCTAAAACCTGCCTGCATATCGTGCACCGCATCGATACGCCTCGCCAATCTCCTATAATGCCTCTGACTAATAAGAGAACCTCCATCCTGAGGCTCTCCCCCCTGCTGCTGCTGTTGCTGTTGTTGTTGCTGCTGTTGCTGACCCTCAACTACATAACCGAGACCCCACCAATCCGGCTCACCGCCATCCCACACATTCAGCCTCATTATACTCTGATGGTCCAAGGCTGCCTGTGGCTGCTGCACAACCTCCGCTTCTGACCAAATAGCACCACCATCTCTAGCCAACCTAGCAATAACGGAACCATAAGGTATCGCTGCAGTGGTACTCCCTTGCATGAAACGGAGAATCCCCTGGTGGATCAAATTACCCACATCCACCAACTCTCTGCTGCAGATAGCAAACAACAAGATAGCCCTCTCCACTGTCACCTCATTAGAATGCCTCGTAGGGATGAGGTTAGCACAAATGAACAAATGCCAAGTACGCGCATACTGATTCAGAGCCGTCGACAAAAACGAAGTAGGCTCAGTAGTGCCACGCCTCACGGTCCACTGTGTACCTGGAACACATAACCTCTGAATTATATCCTGAAGGTCCACAGCATCGTGGGTCCTTCCCGACCAATCCTCTTGATTCCTCCTAGGAGTCGGAAGACCAAGAACACGCCGAATAGCACGCGGCCGATAATCCACTCGAAACCCACGAACTTGGCTAATCCCATTCTTGTCAACACTAGCATTCGCATAAAACTCGCGAACCACAGTCATCGGAACAGGCTCCGGAGCCTCACAAAATTGCTCCCAAGCTCTCTCCTCGATATTCTCCAACATATACCCATCCGATGCCGTGGGCAAAAGACCTCTCTCACGGGCAATAGGACGCCCCAACAACTCGTCATAAGCCTCACGAGCCTCATTAGAAACAAATTGAGGTCCACCATTACCTCCACCAGAATCAGAGGAAGAAGAAGAACGAGGGTGCCTTCCACCAGCCCCACTACCACTAGCGCCCTCACTACCACCACCAATAACAACCCTTTGTCGCTTGGATGCCATTGAATTGAATGAAGAAAGTGTTTGAGTGTTGGAGAATTTGTGAGATTTGTAAGTAGTGTATGTATAGGTTGTATAGGTAGGGATAGGAGATGTGGTTTTATATAGAGAATTTAGGGTTAGTGGGTATGGGTAGTGGTTTTAGGTAATGGGCCACTAGTACAACAACAATCCTTCTTTTTTTTTTTTTCAATTTTTTCAGTTTTTCTGTTTTTTTCTTTCTTTTTTTTTTCTCAGCAGACGCCACGGCGCTGCCGCGCCAGAAAAGTACTACAGCACGGCGCTGCCGCGCCAGAACTTCTGCTGAAATTTTTTTTTCTATTTTTTTTTTTTTTTTTTTTTTTTTTTTTTTTTTTTTAGAAGAAAACGATCACACAATCACGTGGGTTGCCTCCCACGTAGCGCTCTTTTTAAGTCATGAGCTCGACATAGCTTCATTTCCTTACGTTGTGCAAATTAGAACCGCGGTCTCAACTTCGCGATTCAACTTCTCTCCAAAATATGGCTTTAACCGCTGACCATTGACCTTGAACGACTGGTCCGGTGACTTGTCAAAAATCTCCACTGCTCCATGCTGAAAAACTGTTTTAACTGAGAATGGACCTGACCAACGTGACTTCAACTTTCCAGGAAACAACCGAAGTCGAGAGTTGAACAACAACACCAATTGCCCGGGCACAAATGTCTTAAGAACCAACCGACGATCATGCCACCTTTTGACTTTCTCTTTATATAGCTTGTTGTTCTCATAAGCTTGCAATCGAAACTCGTCCATTTCATTCAACTGAACCATACGCTTTTCACCTGCTGCTGTAAGATCAAAATTCAGCTTCTTCAACGCCCAATAAGCCTTGTGTTCCAGTTCGGCTGGAAGATGACATGTTTTTCCATACACAAGCTGAAATGGTGACATTCCCAAAGGCGTTTTATAGGCTGTCCGATAAGCCCACACTGCTTCATCAAGCTTCAAAGCCCAATCCTTCCTAGAAGGACTTACCACCTTCTCAAGAATCCTTTTAATTTCACGATTAGACACTTCAGCTTGCCCATTGGTTTGAGGATGATAAGCTGTAGCAACTCGATGATTGATATTGTAGCGTGCCATAAGAGATGTAAACTTCCGATTGCAAAAGTGCGTACCTTCATCACTGATGATAACTCGCGGAGTGCCAAACCGAGTAAATATATTCTTGTGAAGGAAATTAAGCACCACCTTAGCATCATTCGTCGGAAATGCCTTTACCTCCACCCACTTAGACACATAATCCACAGCTAACAGAATATACTGATTACCACATGACGGAATGAACGGTCCCATGAAGTCGATTCCCCACACGTCAAAGATCTCTACCTCCAACATGACATTAAGAGGCATCTCGTCCCTACGAGAAATATTACCAACTCGTTGACATCGATCACATCTCAGCACAAACTGATGAGCATCCTTGAATAGAGTCGGCCAATAGAAACCTGCTTGAAGAATACGTGTGGCTGTCTTTTCACCCGCATAATGTCCTCCATAAGCTGTAGCATGAAAATCACTAAGAATAGCCTCGGTCTCACTGTAAGGAACACAACGCCTAATAATCTGATCAGCTCCTTGCTTGAACAAAAACGGCTCATCCCAAATATACTGCTTGACATCATGAAAGAATTTCTTCTTTTGAGCATAAGAGAGCTCAGGTGGTATGATGTTACTTACTAGATAATTCACAATGTCGGCATACCATGGTTCAACATCTTCCACACTGAATAGTTGCTCATCCGGAAAAAACTCATTAATAACCGTATGATCTTTAGGTGACTTCCCGTGATCTTCCAATCTAGAGAGATGGTCAGCTACCTGATTCTCCGTCCCCTTTCTGTCCTTGATTTCCACATCAAATTCTTGCAACAGAAGAACCCAACGAATCAACCTTGGCTTAGCATCTTTCTTCGCCAAGAGATAGCGAATAGCAGCATGATCCGTATAAACTGTCACCTTAGTACCAAGCAGATAAGAGCGAAACTTCTCAAAACTGTAGACAATAGCAAGTAGTTCCTTCTCAGTGGTGGTGTAATTCATCTGAGCATCATTAAGAGTTTTGCTTGCATAATAAATAACATGAAACACCTTTTCTTTCCTTTGGCCTAGAACGGCCCCAAGTGCAAAATCACTAGCATCGCACATCAAAGCAAATGGTTGGCTCCAATCAGGAGCTGTAATAACTGGAGCAGAAATCAATTTCTTCTTCAAAATCTCGAATGCATGTAAACAAGACTCATCAAACTTGAACGGTACGTCTTTTTCCAAGAGATTGCAAAGTGGCTTAGATATTTTTGAGAAATCCTTTATGAAACGCCTGTAGAACCCCGCATGACCAAGAAAGCTGCGGATACCCTTGACTGAAACAGGGGCAGGCAGGTTCTCAATAGTCTCCACCTTTGCCTTGTCAACTTCCAAGCCTTTACACGAAACCTTGTGTCCCAGAATGACACCTTCTTGCACCATGAAATGGCACTTTTCCCAATTAAGCACAAGATTTGTCTCCACACAACGCCTTAGAACCAAACTCAAGTTTCCCAAGCACTCATCAAAAGAATCCCCAAAGACTGAGAAATCGTCCATGAATACTTCCACATTAATTCCAATCATGTCAGAAAAAATGGCCATCATGCACCGCTGAAAAGTAGCTGGTGCTCCACACAACCCGAAAGAAACACGTCTGAACGCAAATGTACCAAATGGACAAGTGAATGTAGTCTTTTCTTGATCCTCCGGCGCTATGCAAATCTGGTTGTAACCAGAATACCCATCAAGCAAGCAATAGTACTGATGTCCAGCCAATCTATCGAGCATCTGATCAATGAACGGAAGTGGAAAATGATCTTTCCGAGTAGCCTTGTTCAACTTTCGATAATCCATGCAAATCCTCCAACCAGTAACTGTTCGAGTGGGAATGAGCTCGTTCTTTTCATTGGTCACCACTGTCATGCCTCCCTTCTTAGGCACACATTGCACCGGACTCACCCAAGAACTATCAGAGATCGGATAGATAATGCCTGCATCAAGCCATTTAAGAATTTCCTTCTTCACAACTTCCTTCATAACAGGATTCAACCTCCTTTGATTATCAACTGTAGGTTTAGCTCCCTCTTCCAAAGGAATTTTGTGCATACAATAAGAAGGACTAATACCCTTGATGTCTGCTATAGTCCACCCAATGGCTGATTTGAAATCCCTTAAAATTCGCAATAGCTTTTCCTCTTCCATGCCTGAAAGCTTAGATGATATAATAACAGGTAAGGTAGAAGAATCACCAAGATAGGCATACCTTAGATGTTCAGGCAATGGCTTAAGTTCCAATTTAGGTGCTTCCTCGATAGATGGCTTAAGTCTAACATGAGACTTCTTCAGCTCTGACAACCCCAAAGATTCAAACGGAATCTCGAACTTCTTCCATGGAGATGCATTAAGATATTGCAATTGTTCTTCATCCTCTTCGTTCTCAATCTCCAAGTCATTAATAAGAACTCTTTCCAACACATCAGATTTGATCAAGTGTTGAGTTGCGGAGTTAACCACTTTGTCCACCATATCAATTTTAAAACACACTTCCTCGTCAGTTGGAAGCTTCATTGCATTGAAAACATTAAAGGTGACATTTTGGTCGTGCACCCTCATAGTGAGTTCTCCTTTTTGGACATCAATCAGAGTCCGACCTGTAGCCAAGAATGGTCGTCCCAAGATGATAGGGATCTTCTTGTCTTCCTCAAAGTCAAGAATCACAAAGTCGGCTGGAAAGATAAGCTTGTCGACCTTCACCAAAACATCCTCAACTATTCCTCGAGGATAAGTAACTGAATGGTCCGCAAGTTGCAGCGTCATAGTAGTTGGCTTTGGTTCTGGAAGACCAAGTTGCATGAAAACTGATAAGGGCATGAGATTAATGCTTGCACCCAAATCACACAAACATTTGCTGAAGGAGATATTTCCAATAGTACATGGAATGGTGAAGCTTCCAGGGTCCTTCAGCTTAGGTGGCAACTTTTGTTGCAAGATGGCACTACATTCTTCCGTCAATGCAACTGTCTCTAGCTCCTCAAGTTTCAATTTCTTCGAAAGAATGCCCTTCATAAACTTCGCATAGCTCGGCATTTGCTCAAGAGCCTCTGCAAATGGTATGTTAATCTGAAGCTTCTTGAAGACATCCAAGAACTTAGCAAACTGCTTGTCAAACTTTTGCCTTTGAACTCGTTTTGGGAATGGAGGAGGTGGAAACACCTTTTCTTCTACTTCCTTCTGAGAATTATCAGTCCTAGCAGTTTTAGGAGTCGAGGGAATAGCATTAGGTACCAAATCAGGAACGGATTCGACCCCAACGTCAAGATTATCATTCTTTTCCTCGGCTGAATTTTCTTCGTTCTGACCTTGTAGAATCTTCCCCGATCGTAAGGTTACTGCCTGGACCTGTTCCTTGTGATCTTTCTTGCCTGGATTCATCTCTGTGTCACTCGGAAGCGTTCCTGGTTGACGGTTCAGCAGTGCATTGGCTAGTTGGCCAATCTGATTCTCTAAAGTTTTCAAAGACACCGCTTGACTCTTGTACATCATTCGCAGCTCTTCCAATTCAGACTTCTCAGACTGATTCAAAGAATTCCCTTGAGATGGTTGAAATCCAGGTGGATTGAATGCTTGCCTTGGAGCATAAGGTGGTTGTTGATAGTTCTGATTATATGGCCTTGCATTGAACTGCTGATTCTGTGGTTGCTGAACACCACCCTGATTGTTGCTCCAACTGAAATTAGGATGATTCCGATTGTTGGGATGATACGCATTAGGCACTGGTTGCTGAGCTCTTTGAAAATTACTAACAAACTGTGCTGATTCAGATGAGATAGCACACATATTCGTGTCATGAGCTCCTGCACACAACTCACACACCATAGCAACCTGGTTAGTCCCATGATTAGAAAGGGAATCTACCTTCATTGTCAACGCTTTAAGTTGAGCAGCAATAGCAGTAGCTGCATCCAATTCAAGAACTCCAGCCACTTTAGCAGGTGGCAAGCGTTGAGTAGGATTCTGAAACTCATTGGCCGCCATCATCTCGATAAGATTATAGGCATCCTCATAGCTTTTTGCCCATAGCGCACCTCCAGATGCAGCATCTAACATAGGCCTGGACTGAGCTCCCAACCCATTATAGAAATTGCTGATTATCATCCAATCCGGCATTCCATGATGAGGACAACGTGCCAAAATCTCCTTGTACCTTTCCCAAGATTCCCCCAAAGATTCCTGGGGTTGCTGGGCAAACTGAGAAATAGAATTCCTATAAGCTGCTGTCTTCGCCATGGAGAAATACTTCGTCAAGAACTTTTGAGCACAGTCTGCCCAAGTTCTAATAGATCCTGCTGGCATAGAATGTAACCAACTCTTGGCTTTATCCCTAAGAGAGAAGGGAAATAGCCTCAATCTGATTGCGTCATCTGTAACTCCGTTGAATTTGAAGGTATCACAGATCTCTAGGAAGTCCCTAATATGAGCATTGGGATCTTCTGCAGGACTACCCCCAAACTGAACTGTATTCTGAATCATCTGAATGATGTTTGGCTTAAGCTCGAAGTTATTCACCCCAATAGCTGGACGAACAATGCTGGTATGAATGTCCTCCACCTTTGGCTGAGAGAATTCACTCAAAGCCTTCGCTGGTTGTGCTTCATCTGCCATATCTTCTTCTGATTCAAGATTGTTTTCCACACTGATGTTCTCAAAGTCAAGTTTCCTTCGTGCTAGTTCTTCTCTACGTGCTCGAGCTCGTGTACGCATACACTCTCAATAAGTACCTGAAATTCACCAACTAGAAAATTTGGTGAGAAACGTCCTAGTCACCGAACTTTAATGACCACTGATGGTAAATACTGAACTAAACAAATAAAACCGCAATCCCCGGCAGCGGCGCCAAAAACTTGTTACGACCAAACTCAACACGCAAGTGCACGTGATCTCAAGTAATACAGATAGCAAATAAGGTTCGTTCCAACAGGGACTCGTTGTTTGTCTAGTTAATTCACTCACCAATGTATGATTATTATTCGATGCTAAAACAATTAACCAAGTGGTTTTGATTATCACTAAAATTTATCTAAGAATTATAACTAATTATCACTACTTAAACTGAGATTTATACTGATTTACTTATGTGAATGAAACATGGGATTTCAACTTCATTAAACAATCCATCTAAAGTCTTCAATTCTCTAGCCCTTTCATGTGATTTGTTAATACCTGATCGAACACACAAAACTGATATAAGCCAACTTTCGTTGTACCAATACCATCCTAAATAATATCCACAATTAAGATAGAAATCACTTAGTCTCCCAATTATGCTTAGTCCTTATATGTCTATAAAGATTGAAAACATAATGGTTGAAGTACAAGCATTCAATTGATCACATAGTCGTCATAACACGGTTAGAGTTACGACACTAATTACGAATGATACTCTCACGCATAAACCTATGCTAGCATGGCAAGTTCTAAACTCTTAGATCCACTTTCGCTTCAATAAGAATTAACACGCAATTACAGGAGTTAGCTACTCTCCTATAACGAATTTAAACAACCATGATAGGATATCACATCAATCACACTTTAGGCATCGAGAAAATTCAACTAATAGACTTCATGAATAACTACGTTAAAACCTCATGACAACGAGTTAGTTCATGATCAAACTAATCGTCACCATGGGTTCTATTGAAAACATGATAGAAGAAAAAGAATTATAACTATTATAAATATCAAGGGTTTTAAAGAGTACACCAAATCCAAGCATCCACAAACTAGAAAGAATACAAAAATAAAATTGAATCGATCTTCTTCCTTGCTTCTTCGTGCTTAAACTCCGTAGATATATGATATATGTGTCTCTCTCCTGATCTCTAGGGTTTGTTTCTTCTTTATAAAGGCCTCCAAGTGAATTATTTCGTAAGGTATTGATTTCTTTAACTTTCACTTGAAAAATCACAAATTAGGGCAAAACAGGAATTTCCCCGCCAGACATCACGGCGCTACCGCGCCAATCTTGTATAGAAACACGGCGCTGCCGCGCCACAACCACTGTTCAGCTTTTCTTGCTTTTCCTGCAACGGCGCTGCCGCGCCACAACATAGCATAAACACGGCGCTGCCGCGCCAGGATCTCTGTCCAGCAAACTGATTTTTTTTTTCTTTTCTTCATTATAACTCCGTTTCGCGCTCCGATTGCTCCGCTTCATTCCTAGTACACCCGTGATCAATATACCTGCACAATACCCTTAAAAGAGATCAAAAATACCACAACTCGAGTACAAACATACGTTTTAAGCCAAACGGAAACGTTCTAAGTGAATAAAATACCCACTTATCAATGTCTTCATCAGAGTCCTCAGATTTCCATGCTATTCGAGACAGATCTCCTACTCCTATCAGAGAGATCATGGAGATCCTAGTTCAAAGTTAGACACTAAACCATCGAAAGAGTATATGATCATAAACCATGATATTGAGGATTTTCCATTGGGATACTTGCACCTCCTACCTATTAGGTGAAAGGTTTAGTAGATTTACCTTCTTTTTGATGTGGATATAGTAGATTTCCCTCTAGTAATTCATGACTAAGTTACCTTTATGGCAAAAAGCCAGTTTTAAGATGATTCGTGGACTTCTGTTAATACATCCCTAATTGATGTGATCCGGACTTTAAAAATATCATTGTCGATTACTACTTTGGGATTTGGAAGAGATAAGGATGGAGATCTCCAGATGATACCCCTATTGAACTTGTTCCATTCTTTTGTAAAATGTCGTGATACCCGTTTTCCAGAGTCGGGCCAACTCAAGGTACATGCACCATAGATGGACTCTAAGAGATACAACTATGTGTTCTGAAATTCAAAACTAAGCTATTGAACGATTTCGTGACCAAAATTAGTAGTTCGGAAGATGAAGCTTGTAGGAGTGGAGATAGTGCCCTCCGACAATAAATCTTCCGTACATATCCTCTTAAAGATTTTTCTTCCCTGATGAGCTATTAGTGTTTACAAGTGATGTTTTCATTCTAGAATCAACGGTTGCGCTTTATTATCTACGATGGTCGGTAATTTTTTTTTATTATTTGAGTTCGCTCAAGATGTTTTCATTCTTGCTTGAAGGAGATCTATATTGTTCAGAGGTCAATTTATCTCTCACTATCTACTTCGAAAATATAAGTTCTTTTCATAACTCTTCTTATATTTGACTCTTTTGTGATACTGAGATGAACAACCCTATAAATAGGGGATGACTATCTGTCTGTGTGATAAGAAGTCTGGTGGGACGCCACCTGTTTGTACTGTTGCTTGTCGTTAGAGTACTAAAGGCTGGCCACCTTGTGTACTATGACGGTTGTCCTGATGACACATGCAACGAAACAAATGTTCAATGATCATTTTGATCTCTCAGTTAACCTCTTATAAAAGATTAACGTTACCAAGAATTGATTATACATATGTCATTGTTTAACATTTTCCATCTATGAGTTATCTTGTTCAAGGTTCTTATGGAGCAATTATCAGAACAACCCTTTGGAAGTTGTTACGACCAAACTCAACACGCAAGTGCACGTGATCTCAAGTAATACAGATAGCAAATAAGGTTCGTTCCAACAGGGACTCGTTGTTTGTCTAGTTAATTCACTCACCAATGTATGATTATTATTCGATGCTAAAACAAGTAACAAAGTGGTTTTGATTATCACTAAAATTTATCTAAGAATTATAACTAATTATCACTACTGAAACTGAGATTTATATTGCTTTACTTATGTGAATGAAACATGGGATTCCAACTTCATTAAACAATCCATCTAAAGTCTTCAATTCTCTAGCCCTTTCATGTGATTTGATAATACCTGATCGAACACACAAAACTAATATAAGCCAACTTTCGTTGTACCAATACCATCCTAAATAATATCCACAATTAAGATAGAAATCACTTAGTCTCCCAATTATGCTTAGTCCTTATATGTCTATAAAGATTGAAAACATAATGGTTTAAGTACAAGCATTCAATTGATCACATAGTCGTCATAAAACGGTTAGAGTTACGACACTAATTACGAATGATATTCTCACGCATAAACCTATGCTAGCATGGCAAGTTCTAAACTCTTAGATCCACTTTCGCTTCAATAAGAATTAACACACAATTACAGGAGTTAGCTACTCTCCTATAACGAATTAAAACAACCATGATAGGATATCACATCAATCACACTATAGGCATCGAGAAAATTCAACTAATAGACTTCATGAATAACTACGTTAAAACCCCATGATAACGAATTAGTTCATAATCAAACTAATCGTCACCATGGGTTCTATTGAAAACATGATAGCAGGAAATAAAGTATAACTATTATAAATATCAAAGGTTTTTAAGAGTACACCAATCCAAGCATCCACAACTAGAAAGATTACAAAAATAAATTGAATCGATCTTCTTCCTTGCTTCTTCGTGCTTGAACTCCGTAGATATAAGTGATATATGTCTCTCTTCTTTCTCTAGGGTTTTTTTTCTCCTTTTATATGCCTCCAGGTGTAACACTTCATATGGAATTGACTTTTTTTTAGCTTTCCCTCGAAAAATCAGAATTTAGGTCAAAACAGGACTTTTCCTTCCAGACGTCCCGGCGCTGCCGCGCCACATTTACATAGAAGCACGGCGCTGCCGCGCCAATATCTCTGGCCAACTTTTCTCTGTTTTTCTGCAACGGCGCTGCCGCGCCATTCCACAGTAGCAACACGGCGCTGCCGCGCCGAAATCTCTGCCCAGGAACAGATTTTTTTCTTTTTCTTCAATTAACATCCAACTTACATTCCAATTGCTCCTAGCACACCTGTGATCATAAACCTGCACAATACCCTTAAAAGAGATCAAAAACACCACAACTCGAGTACAAACATACGTTTTAAGCCAACCGGAAACGTTCTAAGTGAATAAAATACCCACTTATCACACCCCCAAACTTAAACCGTTGCTCGTCCTCGAGCATAAACAAACTACCACTTCCGTAGGTGATCACGGTTGCATTTGGCATATGCAACAAGCCCTTTAAACCCCTAGGCAGCCCTAGTGGACGAGTAAGGTCTCGTGAGGGCCTATAGTGAATGTACCCACAAAATCCATCTACTCATGCAACTAACAATGCAACTAACTACATGAATGCAACTATATGAAAATGCAAGGACCCCTTTTGAACTAACCAAAACCATTCATTAGGCAAACGTCTCAAATCATGCAACAACTTCCAAACAGAGCTCGACTAAATTCCCGTATACCAACAATACATGCATAGGAACGTGGTGTGTGCTATACTCATCAGATATACTCCTAATACTAGATCAAAAATCATACCGACTCTTAGGCAAGGCAATCACAAATTTATAAAAAGAATGAACGGTAGACACATCATAACTTCGAGACACCTCCATACTCATTCAGGTTAACCAGGAATTCATGCTTTATTATCACGACACATACTACTATTCACAACACAATGCTTATTTAACCGTGCAATGAGTGAGACCCCAAAAGGCTTATACAATAATACCCATGTAGCGAGTGTTAGGTCAGTGGATCCCAGACTATAAAAGCCTTAGGTCACTAGGACCAAGTCCCCTCAGACTTAATTACTCGAGTATTAAAGAGATCACTCGTGGTTAATTTTGCATTTAACTTATTTACATGACTCTTTTTTTTTTCTTCTTTTTCTTTCTTTTTTTTTCTTCTTTTTTTTTTTTCTCAAAATTTTTTTTTTTATACAATCTGGAATGAGAATTCTCAATTCCAACCCTAGACTACTCATATAAATATGAGCCGGCTACTAGCCATTTGACACCTAGCCATAAACACAACAATTAGCATGAAAATCCTGTTTCCCCCCAAACTTGTACTTTAGTGCTCTTACGTTATCAAGGGAATAACGAACATTCTTAATATAACCAAGTAATTAAACCTCAAAACCTCCAAACAAGCATGACCCTCAATCTAGACCAAAAGCAAACAATGAGTTGTGAAATTGTTTTTGTCCCCAAAACATGCATGTCAATTTCATAGAAACTCTCAATCAACCCTCTATTCATGATTATCACACTCAAATCAACATCTACCTGCCAAACAGCAATAGCTTGTCCTAAGGGATCATGAAAATGCATGCCATGCTTATGCAACTATATGCACATAAATAACAAAATAACAGAATGTCCTATATGCTCTAAACTAACATGCAATTAACTATCATGCACAAATGCTCCTAATATGCAATACAACTAATATACAAATGCACTTTTCATCCCCACCCCCAAACTTAAAATTTTCAATGCCCACATTGAAGGTAAGAACAAAAAGAGTGCAAAGCATACCTACTCGTCGTCCGAACCACTCCCATTAGGAGTGTCCGGTGGCGGATAGACAGCGCCAGCTCCAAAGGACGGAAAAATCACGTCCACTCCACTTGCACGCAGAGCCGTGCTCAATGCCTGTGCAAACTGCCCAAAATCTGCTCGAAAACCTGCCTGCATATCGTGCACCGCATCGATACGCCTCTCCAATCTCCTATACTGCCTCTGACTGATAAGAGAACCTCCACCCTGAGGCTCTCCCCCCTGCTGCTGCTGCTGTTGTTGCTGCTGTTGTTGTTGCTGCTGTTGACCCTCAACTACATAACCGAGACCCCACCAATCCAGCTCACCTCCATCCCATACATTCAGCCTCATAATACTCTGATGATCCAAGGCTGACTGTGGCTGCTGCACCACCTCCGCTTCTGACCACATAGCACCACCATCCCTAGCCAACCTAGCAATCACCGAACCATAAGGTATCGCTGCAGTGGTACTCCCTTGCATGAAACGGAGAATCCCCTGGTGGATCAAATTACCCACATCCACCAACTCTCTGCTGCAGATAGCAAACAACAATATAGCCCTCTCCACTGTTACCTCATTGGAATGCCTAGTCGGGATGAGGTTAGCACAAATGAACAAATGCCAAGTACGCGCATACTGATTAAGAGCCGTCGACAAAAACGAAGTAGGCTCAGTAGTGCCACGCCTCAAGGTCCACTGTGTACCTGGAACACATAGCCTTTGAATTATATCCTGAAGGTCCACAGCATCGCGGGTCCTTCCCGACCAATCCTCTTGATTCCTCCTTGGAGTCGGAAGACCAAGAACACGCCGAATAGCACGCGGCCGATAATCCACTCGAAACCCACGAACTTGGCTGATCCCATTCCTATCAACACTAGCATTCGCATAAAATTCGCGAACCACAGTCATCGGAATCGGCTCCGGAGTCTCACAAAACTGCTCCCAACCTCGCTCCTCGATATTCTCCAACATATACCCATCCGATGCCGTGGGCAAAAGACCTCTCTCACGGGCAACAGGACGCCCCAACAAATCATTATACGCCTCACGAGCCTCATTCGAAAAAAATTGAGGTCCACCATTACCTCCACCAGAATCAGATGAAGAAGAGGAAAGAGGGTTCCGTCTTCCACCAGCCCCACTACCACTAGCACCCTCACTACCACCACCAATAACCACCCTTTGTCTCTTAGATGCCATTGAATTGAATGAAGAAAGTGTTTAGGGTGTTTGAGAATTTGTGAGATTTGTAAGTAGTGTATGTATAGGTTGTATAGGTAGGGATAGGAGATGTGTTTTTATAAGGAGAATTTAGGGTTAGTGGGTTTGGGTAGTGGGTTTAGGTAATGGGCCACTAATACAACAACAATATTTCTGTTTTTTGTAATTTTTTTTTTCATTTTTTCAGTTTTTTTTTTTCTTTTTTTTTTCTCAGCAGTTGTCACGGCGCTGCCGCGCCAGGAATATACTACAGAACGGCGCTGCCGCGCCAGAACTTCTGCTGAAAAATTTTTTCTATATATATTTTTTTTTTTTTTTTTTTTTTTTTTTTTTTTTTTTTTTACAATCACACAATCACGTGGGTTGCCTCCCACGAAGCGCTCTTTTAAAGTCATGAGCTTGACATAGCTCCATCTTTTACGTTGTGCACATTAGAACCGCGGTCTCAATTTCGCGATTCAACTTCTCTCCAACATATGGCTTTAACCGCTGACCATTGACCTTGAACGACTGGTCCGGTGACTTGTCAAAAATCTCCACTGCTCCATGCTGAAAAACTGTTTTAACTGAGAATGGACCTGACCATCGCGACTTCAACTTTCCAGGAAACAACCGAAGTCGAGAGTTGAACAACAACACCAATTGCCCGGGCACAAATGTCTTAAGAACCAACCGACGATCATGCCACCTTTTTACTTTCTCTTTATATAGCTTGTTGTTCTCATAAGCTTGCAATCGGAACTCGTCCATTTCATTCAACTGAACCATACGCTTTTCACCTGCTGCTGATAGATCAAAATTCAGCTTCTTCAACGCCCAATAAGCCTTGTGTTCTAGCTCAGCTGGAAGATGACATGCTTTTCCATACACAAGCTGAAATGGTGACATTCCCAAAGGTGTTTTATAGGCTGTCCGATAAGCCCACACTGCTTCATCAAGCTTCAAAGCCCAATCCTTCCTAGAAGGACTTACCACCTTCTCAAGAATCCTTTTAATTTCACGATTAGACACTTCAGCTTGCCCATTGGTTTGCGGATGATAAGCTGTAGCAACTCGATGATTGATATTGTAGCGTGCCATAAGAGATGTAAATTTCCGATTGTAAAAGTGCGTACCTTCATCACTGATGATAACTCGCGGAGTGCCAAACCGAGTAAATATATTCGTGTGAAGGAAATTAAGCACCACCTTAGCATCATTCGTTGGAAGTGCTTTTACCTCCACCCACTTAGACACATAATCCACAGCTAACAGAATATACTGATTACCACAAGACGGAATGAACGGTCCCATGAAGTCGATTCCCCACACGTCAAAGATTTCTACCTCCAACATGACATTAAGAGGCATCTCGTCTCTACGAGAAATATTACCAACTCGTTGACATCGATCACATCTCAACACAAACTGATGAGCATCCTTGAATAGAGTCGGCCAATAGAAACCTGCTTGAAGAATACGTGTGGCTGTCTTTTCACCCGCATAATGACCTCCATAAGCTGTAGCATGAAAATCATTAAGAATAGCCTCGGTCTCACTGTAAGGAACACAACGCCTAATAATCTGATCAGCTCCTTGCTTGAACAAAAACGGCTCATCCCAAATATACTGCTTGACATCATGTAAGAATTTCTTCTTTTGAGCATAAGAGAGCTCAGGTGGTATGATGTTACTTACTAGATAATTCACGATGTCGGCATACCATGGTTCAACATCTTCCACACTGAATAGTTGCTCATCCGGAAAAAACTCATTAATAACCGTATGATCTTTAGGTGACTTCCCGTGATCTTCCAATCTAGAGAGATGGTCAGCTACCTGATTCTCCGTCCCCTTCCTGTCCTTGATTTCCACATCAAATTCTTGCAAAAGAAGAACCCAACGAATCAATCTTGGTTTAGCATCTTTCTTCGCCAAGAGGTAGCGAATAGCAGCATGATCCGTATAAACTGTCACCTTAGTACCAAGCAGATAAGAGCGAAACTTCTCAAAACCGTAGACAATAGCAAGTAGTTCCTTCTCAGTGGTGGTATAATTCATCTGAGCATCATTAAGAGTTTTGCTTGCATAATAAATAACATGAAACACCTTTTCTTTCCTTTGGCCTAGAACGGCCCCAAGTGCAAAATCACTAGCATCGCACATCAAAGCAAATGGTTGGCTCCAATCAGGAGCTGTAATAACTGGAGCAGAAATCAATTTCTTCTTCAAAATCTCGAATGCATGCAAACAAGACTCATCAAACTTGAACGGTACATCTTTTTCCAAGAGATTGCAAAGTGGCTTAGAGATTTTTGAGAAATCCTTTATGAAACGCCTGTAAAACCCCGCATGACCAAGAAAGCTGCGGATACCCTTGACTGAAACAGGGGCAGGAAGGTTCTCAATAGTTTCCACCTTTGCCTTGTCAACTTCCAAGCCTTTACACGAAACCTTGTGTCCCAGAATGACACCTTCTTGCACCATGAAATGGCACTTCTCCCAATTTAGAACAAGATTCGTCTCCACACAACGCCTTAAAACCAAACTCAAGTTTCCCAAGCACTCATCAAAAGAATCCCCAAAGACTGAGAAATCGTCCATGAATACTTCCACATTAATTCCAATCATGTCAGAAAAAATGGCCATCATGCATCGCTGAAAAGTAGCTGGTGCTCCACACAACCCGAAAGAAACACGTCTGAATGCAAATGTACCAAACGGACAAGTGAATGTAGTCTTCTCTTGATCCTCGGGTGCTATGCAAATCTGATTGTAACCAGAATACCCATCAAGCAAGCAATAGTATTGATGCCCAGCCAATCTGTCGAGCATCTGATCAATGAACGGAAGTGGAAAATGATCTTTCCGAGTAGCCTTGTTCAACTTTCGATAGTCCATGCAAATCCTCCAACCAGTAACTGTTCGAGTGGGAATGAGCTCGTTCTTCTCATTAGTCACCACTGTCATGCCCCCCTTCTTGGGCACACATTGCACCGGACTCACCCAAGAACTATCAGAGATCGGATAGATAATGCCTGCATCAAGCCATTTAAGAATTTCCTTCTTCACAACTTCCTTCATAACAGGATTCAGCCTCCTTTGATTATCAACTGTAGGTTTAGCTCCCTCTTCCACAGGAATTTTATGCATGCAATAAGAAGGACTGATACCCTTGATGTCTGCTATAGTCCACCCAATGGCTGATTTGAAATCCCTTAAAATTCGCAATAGCTTTTCCTCTTCCATGCCTGAAAGCTTAGATGATACAATAACAGGTAAGGTAGAAGAGTCACCAAGATAGGCATACCTTAGATGTTCAGGCAATGGTTTAAGTTCCAATTTAGGTGCTTCCTCGATAGATGGCTTAAGTCTAACATGAGACTTCTTCAGCTCTGACAACCCCAAAGATTCAAACGGAATCTCGAACTTCTTCCATGGAGATGCATTAAGATATTGCAATTGTTCTTCATCCTCTTCGTTCTCAATCTCCAAGTCATTAGCAAGAACTCTTTCCAACACATCCGATTTGATCAAGTGTTGAGTTGCGGAGTTTACCACCTTGTCCATCATATCAATTTTAAAACACACTTCCTCATCAGTTGGAAGCTTCATTGCATTGAACACATTAAAGGTGACATTTTGATCGTGCACCCTCATAGTGAGTTCTCCCTTTTGGACATCAATCAGAGTCCGACCTGTAGCCAAGAATGGTCGTCCCAAGATGATAGGGATCTTCTTGTCTTCCTCAAAATCAAGAATCACAAAGTCGGCTGGAAAGATAAGCTTGTCGACCTTCACCAAAACATCCTCAACTATTCCTCGAGGATAAGTAACTGAACGGTCCGCAAGTTGCAGCGTCATAGTAGTTGGCCTTGGTTCTGGAAGACCAAGTTGCATGAAAACTGATAAGGGCATGAGATTAATGCTGGCCCCCAAATCACACAAACATTTGCTGAAGGAGAGATTTCCAATAGTACATGGAATGGTAAAGCTTCCAGGGTCCTTCAACTTAGGTGGCAACTTTTGCTGCAAGATGGCACTACATTCTTCCGTCAATGCAACTGTCTCTAGCTCCTCAAGTTTCAATTTCTTCGAAAGAATGCCCTTCATAAACTTCGCATAGCTCGGCATTTGCTCAAGAGCCTCTGCAAATGGTATGTTAATCTGAAGCTTCTTGAAGACATCCAAGAACTTAGCAAACTGCTTGTCAAACGTTTGCCTTTGAACTCGTTTTGGGAATGGAGGAGGTGGAAACACCTTTTCTTCTACTTCCTTCTGAGAATTATCAGTCCTAGCAGTTTTAGGAGTCGAGGGAATAGCATTAGGTACCAAATCAGGAACGGATTCGACCCCAACGTCAAGATTATCATTCTTTTCCTCGGCTGAAATTTCTTCGTTCTGACCTTGTAGAATCTTCCCAGATCGTAAGGTTACTGCCTGGACCTGTTCCTTGTGATCTTTCTTGCCTGGATTCACCTCTGTGTCACTCGGAAGCGTTCCTGGTTGACGGTTCAGCAATGCGTTGGCTAGTTGGCCAATCTGATTTTCCAAAGTTTTCAATGACACCGCCTGACTCTTGTACATCATTCGCAGGTCTTCCAATTCTGACTTCTCAGACTGATTCAATGAAGTACCTTGAGGTGGTTGAAATCCAGGTGGATTGAATGGTTGCCTTGGAGCATATGGTGGTTGTTGGTAGTTCTGATTATATGGCCTTGCGTTGAACTGCTGACTCTGTGGTTGCTGAACACCACCCTGATTGTTGCTCCAACTGAAATTCGGATGATTTCGATTGTTGGGATGGTAAGCATTAGGCACTGGTTGCTGAGCTCTTTGAAAATTACTAACAAACTGTGCTGATTCAGATGAGATAGCACACATATTCGTGTCATGAGCTCCTGCACACAACTCACACACCATAGCAACCTGGTTAGTCCCATGATTAGAAAGGGAATCTACCTTCATTGTCAACGCTTTAAGTTGAGCAGCAATAGCAGTAGCTGCATCCAATTCAAGTACTCCGGCCACTTTAGCAGGTGGCAAGCGTTGAGTAGGATTCTGAAACTCATTGGCTGCCATCATCTCGATAAGATTATAGGCATCCTCATAGCTTTTTGCCCACAGTGCACCTCCAGATGCTGCATCAAGCATAGGCCTTGACTGACCTCCCAACCCATTATAGAAATTGCTGATTATCATCCAATCCGGCATTCCATGATGCGGACAACGTGCCAAAATCTCCTTGTACCTTTCCCAAGATTCCCCCAAAGATTCCTGGGGTTGCTGAGCAAACTGAGAAATAGAATTCCTGTAAGCTGCTGTCTTTGCCATGGAGAAATACTTCGTCAAGAACTTTTGAGCACAGTCTGCCCAAGTTCTAATAGATCCTGCTGGCATAGAATGTAACCAACTCTTGGCTTTATCCCTAAGAGAGAAGGGAAATAGCCTCAATCTGATCGCGTCATCTGTAACTCCGTTGAATTTGAAGGTATCACAGATCTCTAGGAAGTCCCTAATATGAGCATTGGGATCTTCAGCTGGACTACCCCCAAACTGCACTGTATTCTGAATCATCTGAATGATGTTTGGCTTAAGCTCGAAATTATTCGCCCCAATAGCTGGACGAACAATGCTGGTATGAATGTCCTCCACCTTTGGCTGAGAGAATTCACTCAAAGCCTTCGCTGGTTGTGCTTGCTCTTCCATCTCTTCTTCTGATTCACAATTGTTTTCAACACTGACGTTCTCAAAGTCAAGTTTCCTTCTTGCTAGTTCTTCTCTTCTTGCAAACTCTTCTCTACGTGCTCGAGCTCGTGTACGCATACACTCTCAATAAGTACCTGAAATTCACCAACTAGAAAATTTGGTGAGAAACGTCTTAGTCACCGAACTTTAATGACCACTGATGGTAAATAGTTAAACTAAACAAATAAAACCGCAATCCCCGGCAGCGGCGCCAAAAACTTGTTACGACCAAACTCAACACGCAAGTGCACGTGATCTCAAGTAATACAGATAGCAAATAAGGTTCGTTCCAACAGGGACTCGTTGTTTGTCTAGTTAATTCACTCACCAATGTATGATTATTATTCGATGCTAAAACAAGTAACAAAGTGGTTTTGATTATCACTAAAATTTATCTAAGAATTATAACTAATTATCACTACTGAAACTGAGATTTATATTGCTTTACTTATGTGAATGAAACATGGGATTCCAACTTCATTAAACAATCCATCTAAAGTCTTCAATTCTCTAGCCCTTTCATGTGATTTGATAATACCTGATCGAACACACAAAACTAATATAAGCCAACTTTCGTTGTACCAATACCATCCTAAATAATATCCACAATTAAGATAGAAATCACTTAGTCTCCCAATTATGCTTAGTCCTTATATGTCTATAAAGATTGAAAACATAATGGTTTAAGTACAAGCATTCAATTGATCACATAGTCGTCATAAAACGGTTAGAGTTACGACACTAATTACGAATGATATTCTCACGCATAAACCTATGCTAGCATGGCAAGTTCTAAACTCTTAGATCCACTTTCGCTTCAATAAGAATTAACACACAATTACAGGAGTTAGCTACTCTCCTATAACGAATTAAAACAACCATGATAGGATATCACATCAATCACACTATAGGCATCGAGAAAATTCAACTAATAGACTTCATGAATAACTACGTTAAAACCCCATGATAACGAATTAGTTCATAATCAAACTAATCGTCACCATGGGTTCTATTGAAAACATGATAGCAGGAAATAAAGTATAACTATTATAAATATCAAAGGTTTTTAAGAGTACACCAATCCAAGCATCCACAACTAGAAAGATTACAAAAATAAATTGAATCGATCTTCTTCCTTGCTTCTTCGTGCTTGAACTCCGTAGATATAAGTGATATATGTCTCTCTTCTTTCTCTAGGGTTTTTTTTCTCCTTTTATATGCCTCCAGGTGTAACACTTCATATGGAATTGACTTTTTTTTAGCTTTCCCTCGAAAAATCAGAATTTAGGTCAAAACAGGACTTTTCCTTCCAGACGTCCCGGCGCTGCCGCGCCACATTTACATAGAAGCACGGCGCTGCCGCGCCAATATCTCTGGCCAACTTTTCTCTGTTTTTCTGCAACGGCGCTGCCGCGCCATTCCACAGTAGCAACACGGCGCTGCCGCGCCGAAATCTCTGCCCAGGAACAGATTTTTTTCTTTTTCTTCAATTAACATCCAACTTACATTCCAATTGCTCCTAGCACACCTGTGATCATAAACCTGCACAATACCCTTAAAAGAGATCAAAAACACCACAACTCGAGTACAAACATACGTTTTAAGCCAACCGGAAACGTTCTAAGTGAATAAAATACCCACTTATCACACCCCCAAACTTAAACCGTTGCTCGTCCTCGAGCATAAACAAACTACCACTTCCGTAGGTGATCACGGTTGCATTTGGCATATGCAACAAGCCCTTTAAACCCCTAGGCAGCCCTAGTGGACGAGTAAGGTCTCGTGAGGGCCTATAGTGAATGTACCCACAAAATCCATCTACTCATGCAACTAACAATGCAACTAACTACATGAATGCAACTATATGAAAATGCAAGGACCCCTTTTGAACTAACCAAAACCATTCATTAGGCAAACGTCTCAAATCATGCAACAACTTCCAAACAGAGCTCGACTAAATTCCCGTATACCAACAATACATGCATAGGAACGTGGTGTGTGCTATACTCATCAGATATACTCCTAATACTAGATCAAAAATCATACCGACTCTTAGGCAAGGCAATCACAAATTTATAAAAAGAATGAACGGTAGACACATCATAACTTCGAGACACCTCCATACTCATTCAGGTTAACCAGGAATTCATGCTTTATTATCACGACACATACTACTATTCACAACACAATGCTTATTTAACCGTGCAATGAGTGAGACCCCAAAAGGCTTATACAATAATACCCATGTAGCGAGTGTTAGGTCAGTGGATCCCAGACTATAAAAGCCTTAGGTCACTAGGACCAAGTCCCCTCAGACTTAATTACTCGAGTATTAAAGAGCTCACTCGTGGTTAATTTTGCATTTAACTTATTTACATGACTCTTTTTTTTTTCTTCTTTTTCTTTCTTTTTTTTTTTCTTTTTTTTTTTTCTCAAAATTTTTTTTTTATACAATCTGGAATGAGAATTCTCAATTCCAACCCTAGACTACTCATATAAATATGAGCCGGCTACTAGCCATTTGACACCTAGCCATAAACACAACAATTAGCATGAAAATCCTGTTTCCCCCCAAACTTGTACTTTAGTGCTCTTACGTTATCAAGGGAATAACGAACATTCTTAATATAACCAAGTAATTAAACCTCAAAACCTCCAAACAAGCATGACCCTCAATCTAGACCAAAAGCAAACAATGAGTTGTGAAATTGTTTTTGTCCCCAAAACATGCATGTCAATTTCATAGAAACTCTCAATCAACCCTCTATTCATGATTATCACACTCAAATCAACATCTACCTGCCAAACAGCAATAGCTTGTCCTAAGGGATCATGAAAATGCATGCCATGCTTATGCAACTATATGCACATAAATAACAAAATAACAGAATGTCCTATATGCTCTAAACTAACATGCAATTAACTATCATGCACAAATGCTCCTAATATGCAATACAACTAATATACAAATGCACTTTTCATCCCCACCCCCAAACTTAAAATTTTCAATGCCCACATTGAAGGTAAGAACAAAAAGAGTGCAAAGCATACCTACTCGTCGTCCGAACCACTCCCATTAGGAGTGTCCGGTGGCGGATAGACAGCGCCAGCTCCAAAGGACGGAAAAATCACGTCCACTCCACTTGCACGCAGAGCCGTGCTCAATGCCTGTGCAAACTGCCCAAAATCTGCTCGAAAACCTGCCTGCATATCGTGCACCGCATCGATACGCCTCTCCAATCTCCTATACTACCTCTGACTGATAAGAGAACCTCCACCCTGAGGCTCTCCCCCCTGCTGCTGCTGCTGTTGTTGCTGCTGTTGTTGTTGCTGCTGTTGACCCTCAACTACATAACCGAGACCCCACCAATCCGGCTCACCTCCATCCCATACATTCAGCCTCATAATACTCTGATGATCCAAGGCTGACTGTGGCTGCTGCACCACCTCCGCTTCTGACCACATAGCACCACCATCCCTAGCCAACCTAGCAATCACCGAACCATAAGGTATCGCTGCAGTGGTACTCCCTTGCATGAAACGGAGAATCCCCTGGTGGATCAAATTACCCACATCCACCAACTCTCTGCTGCAGATAGCAAACAACAATATAGCCCTCTCCACTGTTACCTCATTGGAATGCCTAGTCGGGATGAGGTTAGCACAAATGAACAAATGCCAAGTACGCGCATACTGATTAAGAGCCGTCGACAAAAACGAAGTAGGCTCAGTAGTGCCACGCCTCAAGGTCCACTGTGTACCTGGAACACATAGCCTTTGAATTATATCCTGAAGGTCCACAACATCGCGGGTCCTTCCCGACCAATCCTCTTGATTCCTCCTTGGAGTCGGAAGACCAAGAACACGCCGAATAGCACGCGGCCGATAATCCACTCGAAACCCACGAACTTGGCTGATCCCATTCCTATCAACACTAGCATTCGCATAAAATTCGCGAACCACAGTCATCGGAATCGGCTCCGGAGTCTCACAAAACTGCTCCCAACCTCGCTCCTCGATATTCTCCAACATATACCCATCCGATGCCGTGGGCAAAAGACCTCTCTCACGGGCAACAGGACGCCCCAACAAATCATTATACGCCTCACGAGCCTCATTCGAAAGAAATTGAGGTCCACCATTACCTCCACCAGAATCAGATGAAGAAGAGGAAAGAGGGTTCCGTCTTCCACCAGCCCCACTACCACTAGCACCCTCACTACCACCACCAATAACCACCCTTTGTCTCTTAGATGCCATTGAATTGAATGAAGAAAGTGTTTAGGGTGTTTGAGAATTTGTGAGATTTGTAAGTAGTGTATGTATAGGTTGTATAGGTAGGGATAGGAGATGTGTTTTTATAAGGAGAATTTAGGGTTAGTGGGTTTGGGTAGTGGGTTTAGGTAATGGGCCACTAATACAACAACAATATTTCTGTTTTTTGTAATTGTTTTTTTCATTTTTTCAGTTTTTTTTTTTCTTTTTTTTTTCTCAGCAGTTGTCACGGCGCTGCCGCGCCAGGAATATACTACAGAACGGCGCTGCCGCGCCAGAACTTCTGCTGAAAATTTTTTTCTATATATATATTTTTTTTTTTTTTTTTTTTTTTTTTTTTTTACAATCACACAATCACGTGGGTTGCCTCCCACGAAGCGCTCTTTTAAAGTCATGAGCTTGACATAGCTCCATCTTTTACGTTGTGCACATTAGAACCGCGGTCTCAATTTCGCGATTCAACTTCTCTCCAACATATGGCTTTAACCGCTGACCATTGACCTTGAACGACTGGTCCGGTGACTTGTCAAAAATCTCCACTGCTCCATGCTGAAAAACTGTTTTAACTGAGAATGGACCTGACCATCGCGACTTCAACTTTCCAGGAAACAACCGAAGTCGAGAGTTGAACAACAACACCAATTGCCCGGGCACAAATGTCTTAAGAACCAACCGACGATCATGCCACCTTTTTACTTTCTCTTTATATAGCTTGTTGTTCTCATAAGCTTGCAATCGGAACTCGTCCATTTCATTCAACTGAACCATACGCTTTTCACCTGCTGCTGATAGATCAAAATTCAGCTTCTTCAACGCCCAATAAGCCTTGTGTTCTAGCTCAGCTGGAAGATGACATGCTTTTCCATACACAAGCTGAAATGGTGACATTCCCAAAGGTGTTTTATAGGCTATCCGATAAGCCCACACTGCTTCATCAAGCTTCAAAGCCCAATCCTTCCTAGAAGGACTTACCACCTTCTCAAGAATCCTTTTAATTTCACGATTAGACACTTCAGCTTGCCCATTGGTTTGCGG
This sequence comes from Heracleum sosnowskyi, assembly GCA_030848705.1. Taxonomy (NCBI): domain Eukaryota; kingdom Viridiplantae; phylum Streptophyta; class Magnoliopsida; order Apiales; family Apiaceae; genus Heracleum; species Heracleum sosnowskyi. Next base: position 118,327,028 of record CM061245.1, on the reverse strand, counting down.
ATGATAAGCTGTAGCAACTCGATGATTGATATTGTAGCGTGCCATAAGAGATGTAAATTTCCGATTGCAAAAGTGCGTACCTTCATCACTGATGATAACTCGCGGAGTGCCAAACCGAGTAAATATATTCTTGTGAAGGAAATTAAGCACCACCTTAGCATCATTCGTTGGAAGTGCTTTTACCTCCACCCACTTAGACACATAATCCACAGCTAACAGAATATACTGATTACCACAAGACGGAATGAACGGTCCCATGAAGTCGATTCCCCACACGTCAAAGATTTCTACCTCCAACATGACATTAAGAGGCATCTCGTCTCTACGAGAAATATTACCAACTCGTTGACATCGATCACATCTCAACACAAACTGATGAGCATCCTTGAATAGAGTCGGCCAATAGAAACCTGCTTGAAGAATACGTGTGGCTGTCTTTTCACCCGCATAATGACCTCCATAAGCTGTAGCATGAAAATCATTAAGAATAGCCTCGGTCTCACTGTAAGGAACACAACGCCTAATAATCTGATCAGCTCCTTGCTTGAACAAAAACGGCTCATCCCAAATATACTGCTTGACATCATGTAAGAATTTCTTCTTTTGAGCATAAGAGAGCTCAGGTGGTATGATGTTACTTACTAGATAATTCACGATGTCGGCATACCATGGTTCAACATCTTCCACACTGAATAGTTGCTCATCCGGAAAAAACTCATTAATAACCGTATGATCTTTAGGTGACTTCCCGTGATCTTCCAATCTAGAGAGATGGTCAGCTACCTGATTCTCCGTCCCCTTCCTGTCCTTGATTTCCACATCAAATTCTTGCAAAAGAAGAACCCAACGAATCAATCTTGGTTTAGCATCTTTCTTCGCCAAGAGGTAGCGAATAGCAGCATGATCCGTATAAACTATCACCTTAGTACCAAGCAGATAAGAGCGAAACTTCTCAAAACCGTAGACAATAGCAAGTAGTTCCTTCTCAGTGGTGGTATAATTCATCTGAGCATCATTAAGAGTTTTGCTTGCATAATAAATAACATGAAACACCTTTTCTTTCCTTTGGCCTAGAACGGCCCCAAGTGCAAAATCACTAGCATCGCACATCAAAGCAAATGGTTGGCTCCAATCAGGAGCTGTAATAACTGGAGCAGAAATCAATTTCTTCTTCAAAATCTCGAATGCATGCAAACAAGACTCATCAAACTTGAACGGTACATCTTTTTCCAAGAGATTGCAAAGTGGCTTAGAGATTTTTGAGAAATCCTTTATGAAACGCCTGTAAAACCCCGCATGACCAAGAAAGCTGCGGATACCCTTGACTGAAACAGGGGCAGGAAGGTTCTCAATAGTTTCCACCTTTGCCTTGTCAACTTCCAAGCCTTTACACGAAACCTTGTGTCCCAGAATGACACCTTCTTGCACCATGAAATGGCACTTCTCCCAATTTAGAACAAGATTCGTCTCCACACAACGCCTTAAAACCAAACTCAAGTTTCCCAAGCACTCATCAAAAGAATCCCCAAAGACTGAGAAATCGTCCATGAATACTTCCACATTAATTCCAATCATGTCAGAAAAAATGGCCATCATGCATCGCTGAAAAGTAGCTGGTGCTCCACACAACCCGAAAGAAACACGTCTGAATGCAAATGTACCAAACGGACAAGTGAATGTAGTCTTCTCTTGATCCTCGGGTGCTATGCAAATCTGATTGTAACCAGAATACCCATCAAGCAAGCAATAGTATTGATGCCCAGCCAATCTGTCGAGCATCTGATCAATGAACGGAAGTGGAAAATGATCTTTCCGAGTAGCCTTGTTCAACTTTCGATAGTCCATGCAAATCCTCCAACCAGTAACTGTTCGAGTGGGAATGAGCTCGTTCTTCTCATTAGTCACCACTGTCATGCCCCCCTTCTTGGGCACACATTGCACCGGACTCACCCAAGAACTATCAGAGATCGGATAGATAATGCCTGCATCAAGCCATTTAAGAATTTCCTTCTTCACAACTTCCTTCATAACAGGATTCAGCCTCCTTTGATTATCAACTGTAGGTTTAGCTCCCTCTTCCACAGGAATTTTATGCATGCAATAAGAAGGACTGATACCCTTGATGTCTGCTATAGTCCACCCAATGGCTGATTTGAAATCCCTTAAAATTCGCAATAGCTTTTCCTCTTCCATGCCTGAAAGCTTAGATGATACAATAACAGGTAAGGTAGAAGAGTCACCAAGATAGGCATACCTTAGATGTTCAGGCAATGGTTTAAGTTCCAATTTAGGTGCTTCCTCGATAGATGGCTTAAGTCTAACATGAGACTTCTTCAGCTCTGACAACCCCAAAGATTCAAACGGAATCTCAAACTTCTTCCATGGAGATGCATTAAGATATTGCAATTGTTCTTCATCCTCTTCGTTCTCAATCTCCAAGTCATTAGCAAGAACTCTTTCCAACACATCCGATTTGATCAAGTGTTGAGTTGCGGAGTTTACCACCTTGTCCATCATATCAATTTTAAAACACACTTCCTCATCAGTTGGAAGCTTCATTGCATTGAACACATTAAAGGTGACATTTTGATCGTGCACCCTCATAGTGAGTTCTCCCTTTTGGACATCAATCAGAGTCCGACCTGTAGCCAAGAATGGTCGTCCCAAGATGATAGGGATCTTCTTGTCTTCCTCAAAATCAAGAATCACAAAGTCGGCTGGAAAGATAAGCTTGTCGACCTTCACCAAAACATCCTCAACTATTCCTCGAGGATAAGTAACTGAACGGTCCGCAAGTTGCAGCGTCATAGTAGTTGGCCTTGGTTCTGGAAGACCAAGTTGCATGAAAACTGATAAGGGCATGAGATTAATGCTGGCCCCCAAATCACACAAACATTTGCTGAAGGAGAGATTTCCAATAGTACATGGAATGGTAAAGCTTCCAGGGTCCTTCAACTTAGGTGGCAACTTTTGCTGCAAGATGGCACTACATTCTTCCGTCAATGCAACTGTCTCTAGCTCCTCAAGTTTCAATTTCTTCGAAAGAATGCCCTTCATAAACTTCGCATAGCTCGGCATTTGCTCAAGAGCCTCTGCAAATGGTATGTTAATCTGAAGCTTCTTGAAGACATCCAAGAACTTAGCAAACTGCTTGTCAAACGTTTGCCTTTGAACTCGTTTTGGGAATGGAGGAGGTGGAAACACCTTTTCTTCTACTTCCTTCTGAGAATTATCAGTCCTAGCAGTTTTAGGAGTCGAGGGAATAGCATTAGGTACCAAATCAGGAACGGATTCGACCCCAACGTCAAGATTATCATTCTTTTCCTCGGCTGAAATTTCTTCGTTCTGACCTTGTAGAATCTTCCCAGATCGTAAGGTTACTGCCTGGACCTGTTCCTTGTGATCTTTCTTGCCTGGATTCACCTCTGTGTCACTCGGAAGCGTTCCTGGTTGACGGTTCAGCAATGCGTTGGCTAGTTGGCCAATCTGATTTTCCAAAGTTTTCAATGACACCGCCTGACTCTTGTACATCATTCGCAGGTCTTCCAATTCTGACTTCTCAGACTGATTCAATGAAGTACCTTGAGGTGGTTGAAATCCAGGTGGATTGAATGGTTGCCTTGGAGCATATGGTGGTTGTTGGTAGTTCTGATTATATGGCCTTGCGTTGAACTGCTGACTCTGTGGTTGCTGAACACCACCCTGATTGTTGCTCCAACTGAAATTCGGATGATTTCGATTGTTGGGATGGTAAGCATTAGGCACTGGTTGCTGAGCTCTTTGAAAATTACTAACAAACTGTGCTGATTCAGATGAGATAGCACACATATTCGTGTCATGAGCTCCTGCACACAACTCACACACCATAGCAACCTGGTTAGTCCCATGATTAGAAAGGGAATCTACCTTCATTGTCAACGCTTTAAGTTGAGCAGCAATAGCAGTAGCTGCATCCAATTCAAGTACTCCGGCCACTTTAGCAGGTGGCAAGCGTTGAGTAGGATTCTGAAACTCATTGGCTGCCATCATCTCGATAAGATTATAGGCATCCTCATAGCTTTTTGCCCACAGTGCACCTCCAGATGCTGCATCAAGCATAGGCCTTGACTGACCTCCCAACCCATTATAGAAATTGCTGATTATCATCCAATCCGGCATTCCATGATGCGGACAACGTGCCAAAATCTCCTTGTACCTTTCCCAAGATTCCCCCAAAGATTCCTGGGGTTGCTGAGCAAACTGAGAAATAGAATTCCTGTAAGCTGCTGTCTTTGCCATGGAGAAATACTTCGTCAAGAACTTTTGAGCACAGTCTGCCCAAGTTCTAATAGATCCTGCTGGCATAGAATGTAACCAACTCTTGGCTTTATCCCTAAGAGAGAAGGGAAATAGCCTCAATCTGATCGCGTCATCTGTAACTCCGTTGAATTTGAAGGTATCACAGATCTCTAGGAAGTCCCTAATATGAGCATTGGGATCTTCAGCTGGACTACCCCCAAACTGCACTGTATTCTGAATCATCTGAATGATGTTTGGCTTAAGCTCGAAATTATTCGCCCCAATAGCTGGACGAACAATGCTGGTATGAATGTCCTCCACCTTTGGCTGAGAGAATTCACTCAAAGCCTTCGCTGGTTGTGCTTGCTCTTCCATCTCTTCTTCTGATTCACAATTGTTTTCAACACTGACGTTCTCAAAGTCAAGTTTCCTTCTTGCTAGTTCTTCTCTTCTTGCAAACTCTTCTCTACGTGCTCGAGCTCGTGTACGCATACACTCTCAATAAGTACCTGAAATTCACCAACTAGAAAATTTGGTGAGAAACGTCTTAGTCACCGAACTTTAATGACCACTGATGGTAAATAGTTAAACTAAACAAATAAAACCGCAATCCCCGGCAGCGGCGCCAAAAACTTGTTACGACCAAACTCAACACGCAAGTGCACGTGATCTCAAGTAATACAGATAGCAAATAAGGTTCGTTCCAACAGGGACTCGTTGTTTGTCTAGTTAATTCACTCACCAATGTATGATTATTATTCGATGCTAAAACAAGTAACAAAGTGGTTTTGATTATCACTAAAATTTATCTAAGAATTATAACTAATTATCACTACTGAAACTGAGATTTATATTGCTTTACTTATGTGAATGAAACATGGGATTCCAACTTCATTAAACAATCCATCTAAAGTCTTCAATTCTCTAGCCCTTTCATGTGATTTGATAATACCTGATCGAACACACAAAACTAATATAAGCCAACTTTCGTTGTACCAATACCATCCTAAATAATATCCACAATTAAGATAGAAATCACTTAGTCTCCCAATTATGCTTAGTCCTTATATGTCTATAAAGATTGAAAACATAATGGTTTAAGTACAAGCATTCAATTGATCACATAGTCGTCATAAAACGGTTAGAGTTACGACACTAATTACGAATGATATTCTCACGCATAAACCTATGCTAGCATGGCAAGTTCTAAACTCTTAGATCCACTTTCGCTTCAATAAGAATTAACACACAATTACAGGAGTTAGCTACTCTCCTATAACGAATTAAAACAACCATGATAGGATATCACATCAATCACACTATAGGCATCGAGAAAATTCAACTAATAGACTTCATGAATAACTACGTTAAAACCCCATGATAACGAATTAGTTCATAATCAAACTAATCGTCACCATGGGTTCTATTGAAAACATGATAGCAGGAAATAAAGTATAACTATTATAAATATCAAAGGTTTTTAAGAGTACACCAATCCAAGCATCCACAACTAGAAAGATTACAAAAATAAATTGAATCGATCTTCTTCCTTGCTTCTTCGTGCTTGAACTCCGTAGATATAAGTGATATATGTCTCTCTTCTTTCTCTAGGGTTTTTTTTCTCCTTTTATATGCCTCCAGGTGTAACACTTCATATGGAATTGACTTTTTTTTAGCTTTCCCTCGAAAAATCAGAATTTAGGTCAAAACAGGACTTTTCCTTCCAGACGTCCCGGCGCTGCCGCGCCACATTTACATAGAAGCACGGCGCTACCGCGCCAATATCTCTGGCCAACTTTTCTCTGTTTTTCTGCAACGGCGCTGCCGCGCCATTCCACAGTAGCAACACGGCGCTGCCGCGCCGAAATCTCTGCCCAGGAACAGATTTTTTTCTTTTTCTTCAATTAACATCCAACTTACATTCCAATTGCTCCTAGCACACCTGTGATCATAAACCTGCACAATACCCTTAAAAGAGATCAAAAACACCACAACTCGAGTACAAACATACGTTTTAAGCCAACCGGAAACGTTCTAAGTGAATAAAATACCCACTTATCAGAAGTGAGAAAATAAGTTATGTTGGATAAGCTTGCGATATCTTGCGTGATGATACAATAACAACCGTCTTCCATTTGAGAAAAGATAGAGTACATAATTCACATTTCCCTATCTCTTAAATTTCGATATAGTAGTTAAAGGATGGGTCAACTATGGAAGTTTTGAGATTCAATATTTAAGACATTTAAATTGATTTTGAGCCTTTTCTTATAGAAGTTCCAAGATGATTCCACGAATTAGTCCAGAACGACATATCCCGAACCTATTAAAAAGGGACTATTGATGTCGAGGAAACGTGAACATGGTTTGGAGAGATGAAGAAAACTTATGAGAATTTTAAGTTGAGTAAGTTGAGAATACCATCAATGCTATATATTATTTTTAAAGAGGAAATCGAAACTGGTATAAGGCAAATGAGAACTATTAAAGGAACGATAATTGAGATGAGATTTAGAAATTGTAACCTGCTAGTAATTTTATTTATGAACCTAAACTGTTTACTTAAGAATTTATTTGGTGGCTATTTTTATTACCTCGACACAAGAGTTATGTTTTGACAACACTCATGTATTATGACTTTTTATTTTGAGGATTTGTCTTATATACCAATAAGGATGTTCTGTTTCGCAATTATATCCATATTTTGTTCTGTATAATCAAACCTTGTGTTTTCAATCTTAATAGAAAAAGATGCCACCCAGAAGAGGCAGACCTCCCAAGAACCAACAAGTACCACCTGAAGTGGGCCAACACAACGATGGTCCCATTCTCCACCAACAACCAGAACCAGAACCAGAACCAGAACCTGCCCCAGTAATACCACCAAACCAGAACCATAATGAGCCTATGGGTTTACTTGTGGAATTCCTGAGACAGTATACCCAAAATCCTCCACCTAGACAAGAAATACCCCTAGTCAGAGACAATCAACCTCCTGTACAACCAGTTAAGAATACAATTACCTTCAAGTATTTCAAGTCACTGAATCCACCTGAGTTTAAGGGTACCATTGATCCTGTTGAAGCAAGAATTTGGTTACGAGAAATGGAAAAGACCTTTGAGATTGTAGGAGTGGAAGAAGAGAGGAAGACCATTTTTGCAGCCTACATGTTAAAAGGTGAGGCAAAATTCTGGTGGGAAGCGAAAAGAGCTATGGAAGGGAATGCAGTAATACCTTGGACTCGGTTCACCCAGCTGTTTTTGGAAAAATATTTCCCTAAGTACTTGGAAAATCAAATGGAGCTTAAATTTCTGGAGTTAAAGCAAGGCAATATGACCGTAGCTGAATATGAAGCCAAATTTACTGAACTCTCTAGGTTTGTGCCTTATCACGTCGATACTGATGAGAAAAGATCTAAGCGTTTTCAGCAAGGACTGAAACCGTGGATCCAGAATCGAGTTGCAGTCTTAGAAATCACCAATTATGCTACCTTGGTTCAGAAAGCAGCTATAGTAGAAAGTGGGGCAGAGTTGTACTCGAAGGACAAGGACGTAAAGAAAAGGAAGTTTCAGAATCGTGGAACCGGTTTTGACAAGAAGCCTGATAATCGGAGTGGAAATAAACCGTTTGTGAGACGGGAAGACAGAAGCACTGAGACCAAGAGAATTGAGAACCGTGACACTAGAGGATCTAATCAGAGGTTCAGACCACCACAAACAACAAATTTTTTCAAGGCAGGCCACCACTACCAGAATGCAAAACATGTGGAAGAAAACACCCAGGACCCTGTAATCTTGCAAATATTGTTTGCTACAAATGTGGACAGAAAGGACATTATTCTTCTAACTGCAAGGAGAAAGCAACTACTTGTTTCAAATGCAGAAAGAAAGTACACATTGCACGAGATTGTAAGTCGCCTCCGAAGGAAAGCACTGTACCCAGACTCATGGCACCTCCTGACAACAAACCGACTGCACGTACTTTCAATATGACAGTGAAAGATGCTATCGCTGACAGTGATGTAATTGCAGGTACGCTTTTAGTAAATTCTGTGAATGCATGTGTCTTGACTGATTCGGGAGCTACAAAATCTTTTATATCAGAAAATTTTATGAACAAACTGGATATTCAGTCAGTACCATTAGGGGAAACTTTGGTTATAGAAGTAGCAAATCAGGAAACGGTTCCTATAGATCAGGTATGCCCAGATTGTGCTATCGAGATTCAAGAACAACAATTCAACGCAGATCTTCTTCCTTTTAAGTTAGGAGAATTTGATGTACTTCTTGGAATGGATTGGTTAGCTCGCTATGATGCTCACATTAATTGTCGGCGTAAATGGGTTAGCGTAAAAGGATCGAATGGCAAGAGAATACAGTTTCACGGAAGAAAACCTACCCGGACTTTTCTAACCGTGGTTCAAGTGAAGAAATTACTACGAAAGGGATGTCAACCTTACTTAGCCCATGTGGTTGACAAAGATAAACAAACTCCTACTCTTAAAGAGATTCCTGTAGTAAATCAATTTGAGGATGTATTTCCTGAAGAGTTACCAGGATTACCTCCTGACCGAGAAATAGAATTCACCATCGATCTTGCCCCAGGGACAACACCAATTTCTAAAGCACCGTACCGAATGGCGCCAGTTGAGATGAAGGAATTGGCAACACAACTGCAAGATTTATTAGACAAAGGCGTAATTCGACCAAGTGTATCCCCGTGGGGAGCCCCAGTGTTATTTGTGAAGAAGAAGGATGGATCTATGAGGCTATGTATTGATTACCGAGAGTTGAATAAGATGACAATCAAGAATAAATACCCTCTACCACGAATTGACGACTTATTTGATCAACTGAAAGGAGCTGCTTATTTTTCTAAGATTGACCTTAGATCGGGTTATCATCAGTTAAAGATTAAACCTGAAGATGTGCCAAAGACTGCTTTTAGGACACGCTATGGGCATTACGAGTTTCTAGTGATGCCATTTGGATTGACAAATGCTCCAGCTGCTTTTATGGATTTGATGAATCGTGTGTTCAAGAAATATTTGGATAAGTTCGTGATTGTATTTATTGATGACATCCTGATTTACTCAAAGAACCAAGAAGAACACGCAGAGCATATTCCTTTAGTATTGGAAACTCTACGCAAGGAGAAGCTATAAGCCAAGTTTTCTAAATGTGAGTTTTGGTTGAAGAAAGTGCAATTTTTAGGTCACATTGTGAGTAGTGAAGGGATTTCTGTAGACCCTGCGAAAGTGGAAGCAGTAGCAAATTGGGAAAGACCGAAGACTCCAACAGAGGTAAGAAGTTTTCTTGGACTAGCAGGATACTACCAAAGATTTGTAAAGGATTTCTCGAAGATAGCGACACCATTGACTAAACTCACTAGAAAGAATGAGAAATTTGAATGGACATCCAAGTGTGAGGAAAGTTTTCAAGAACTTAAGCGACGATTGACATCTGCTCCAGTTCTGACATTACCAGATGATACTGGGAACTTTGTAATCTATAGTGACGCTTCACACAAGGGATTAGGATGTGTACTGATGCAACACGGGAAAGTGATTGCTTATACTTCTCGACAGTTGAAGGATTACGAGCTAAGATACCTTACTCATGATCTTGAATTAGCCGCAATTGTGTTTGCATTAAAGATTTGGAGACATTACTTATACGGAGAAAAGTGTGAAATCTACACGGATCACAAGAGTTTAAATTATATCTTTACCCAGAAAGGACTAAATATGAGACAAAGACGATGGCTGGAATTGATCAAGGACTATGATTGTTCGATTAACTATCACCCAGGAAAGGCCAATGTAGTAGCTGATGCTCTAAGTAGGAAAGAGAGACTCCAGATGTTAATATCGTCAGAAGAATTGATTAAAGAATTTGAAAGGTTCGATTTGGAGATTAAGATTCCAGTACAAGCCAATGAGCGAGTATATGAAATAATGCTGTAACCAGAATTGATCGAAAAGATTCGTCGTTGTTAAGAGAAAATGATGGAAGGAGAAAGGTCTCAATTAACCGGGGAAGAACTTCAAAGTCCAAAGGATGATAAGGGAATTAAAATATTTGCCTCAAGAATTTGGATACCAAACGTTGTAGAACTTAAAGAAGAGATTCTGAGTGAAGCCCATAATTCAAGGTATTCTATTCATCCCGGAAGTACAAAAATGTATCAGGATCTCAAGCAGAATTACTGGTGGCACAATATGAAAAGAGAAATTGCAGAATGGGTAAGTAAATGTTTAACTTGTCATAAAGTGAAGGCGGAACACCAGAGACCGAGTGGACTTCTACATCCCTTAGAGATACCTGAATGGAAATGGGAGCATATAACCATGGATTTTATCGTAGGTTTACCCCGAACTAGAACCAGTCATGACGCAATTTGGGTTATTGTTGATCGGCTGACTAAATCTGCGCACTTCTTACCACTTAGCGAAAAGTATTCTGTTTAGAGGTTAGTGAGTACATACCTAAAGGAGATTGTGGTTCGTCATGGAGTACCTGTTTCAATTGTGTCCGATAGAGATGCCCGATTCACCTCTAGATTTTGGAAAAGCTTTCAGGAATGTCTTGGCACGAAATTAAATCTGAGCACTGCATACCATCCACAAACTGATGGACAAAGCGAAAGGACAATTCAAACGGTTGAAGACATGTTAAGAACTTGTGTATTGGATTTCAAAGGAAGTTGGGACGATCATTTACCCCTGGTTGAGTTTGCATACAATAATAGCTACCACTCCAGCATAGGTATGGCACCATATGAAGCCTTGTATGGAAGAAAATGTAGATCACCTTTATACTGGGATGAAGTAGGAGAGAGAAAGATACTAGGACCAGAAATGCTCCAGCAGACCAAACAAGCCATAGAGATTATTCGAAAAAGGTTAGTGGCGGCTCAAGACCGACAAAGAAAGTACGTAAATCAAAGAAGAAAGGATAGAACATTTGAAGTTGGGGATAAAGTGATGTTAAAAGTTTCACCTTGGAAGGGAGTAATGAGATTCGGCAAGAAGGGTAAGCTAAGTCCCAGATATATAGGACCCTTTGAGATTCTCAAGAAAGTAGGAGCAGTAGCATTTCAATTAGCTCTACCGCCAGATCTTCAGCATATCCATGATGTATTTCATATTTCATTGTTAAGAACGTATCACCCTGATTTCAGACATGTTCTTGCTTACGAACCAGTGGAGATTAGGCCTGATTTGACATACGAAGAACTGTTAGGCTCAAGACATGCCTGAATACCACTATTAACAAGCCTACACTATGTGACTATGTCACACTACATGACCTAGTGATTTCTATCACTGGGATATAGTATAGGTCTCTAAATGTACTTGTCTTGTTCTCATGAACATTAGCTTGATCATGTATGCTCAAAGTTATAATGAGCTTGGTAAAGTTTCTTGCATCTAGACTGTAAATAGGCCATCGAATAATTGTCCTGGTAGAAGTTCAGAAGTGTTCATGCAGCAGGATAGAGATGAATAAGGCCATGAAGAAATAAGTTGCAGAAATTTGTCTAAGGCATTGTACAGCAAAGTCAGAAGAAAGCTATGTCGTGAAGTCACCAATATCTATGTCGTGAAGTGACACATGTCGTGAAGTGTTGAAGTCAGCAATGTCAAAGAAGCCTAGATCGTGAAGTCCTCAGAAGCCCTATGTCGCATAGTCGTCAAATGACCTATGTCGCATAGTCGTCAAATGACCTATGTCGCATAGTCGTCAAATGACCTATGTCGCATAGTCGTTAAATGACCTATGTCGCAAAGTCTTCCAAGCCTATATCGCATAGTCCTCACAAGGGAGATCGCGAAGTCAGGAATGAAGTGGAGTTCACGATATCAACACTTAGCCGTTTACAACAAGACAAATCAAAGTACAGAACCAAGAATCAAAAGAGACAAATACTGAAGCATTTGTTCTGGCAAGGTGGTCCAAAGAACAGATGGCAAATCTACAGCTAAACTTGGAGAGAAAGATAAGAGACAAGCAGCTACAGAAACGGGAAAGACTCCGAAAAGCAGGTGGTCCTTCCTGACACAGTTAACGTCTTATGGCAGGACAAGTTGGACTTTCAGCAAGGGGTAACTGTGTAAAAATAGGTGTGTGCACTAGTTTGTATAGGGCTTATATATATCATGCACATCCTATTGGTAGCTGCAAGAGAGATACATATAGTTTTTATCTAAAGCTCTTTTCTCTGTAAGCAAGCAAGTACGAACTGTTCTTGTTTAGAAGCCAGAAATTCGATTGTGAATTTCTTGGAAAGCTGTAGTATTTAATTTGCTTATACAAAGTAGATTAAAGTGATTGTGTGTGTTATTTACATTCTGCATATTACATATCATAATCACATACAGTTAATACCCAGTTTCAAGATTCGAAAAATATATCAAACTATCCATTCACCCCCCCTCTGTCTAGTTTCTAGTAGTATTCATTTCTAACAAGTGGTATTAGAGCAGGCTGTTAACATACAAACAGTAAAAGATCAAGAATGAGCTCACAGAAACTAAGCAGTATCAAGATTCCTCCCTTTAACAAGGAGCACTACAGTTTATGGAAGAAGAAGATGTTGCTTTTCATCAAAGCTTCAAACCCCATGTATTTAGACATTCTAAAGCATGGTCCCTTTATTCCATTGATCGAGATTGGTGAAACAACCAATGGCACTGAGATAGTACCAGCAAAACATGTGCCCAAAGACCCCTCAAAATACACTGATCCTGAAAAGGAGAAAGTAGCACTGGATGGACATCTCCAACTTATCATCTGTGAATCTATGGATTTCAACATGTATGGCACTGTTGCTCACTGCAGTAGTGCAAAGAAGATGTGGGATCTCATAGAAGTGCTCTGTGAAGGAACTACTGAAGTAAGAAAGAACAAGAAGCAGATTCTTGTCTCACAATATGAAGCCTTCATGGCACAGCCAAAAGAGGGAATCACAGAAGTGTTTGAGAGGTTCAACAAGCTGATAAATGAGCTCAAACTCTATGACAAGCACTATGAGACAGAAGAGCTTAACATGAAGTTCTTACTAACTCTGCCAGACCATTTAGAACCGAGAATCTCTTCCCTTAAAGAAAGAGATCTAACAAAGATTGGTTTTGATGTCCTGTATGGTGTGTTGAAGACATATGAGCTAGAGTTGTTTCAGAAGTTTCAGAAGAGATCTATTCAAGCAAAACAAGGATTAATGGCCAATACCTCTTGTGCCCTTATTGCTGACAATCTAGGTCAAAGAATGGAATCTCTGAAAGTCAGTCAAGTCAAGATTGAGGAGCTGGAAAATGATGACACTGGTGATGAAACTCAGGTTGTTTATGATTTGCCTGAGGAGGATGAGTTCTACAGCATAGATGAGCTGGACAAGATGGAAAATAAATCGTTTGCTTATATGGCTAGGAGATATCCTAACATTAGGTTCAAGAGGAAGCAGCCATTCAAGTCCAGGTTCAATGGTGGAAATGCTGGTGGTTCAGGTAGCTCAAACTCCTTCAACAAGGGAAAAGGGATTGCTGGTGCAGTTAAAGGAGGATACAAATCTGGGAGTGTGGATAGGTCCAAAATAAGATGCTATAACTGCAATGAACTTGGGCACTTTGCCACAGAGTGCAAGAAGCCCAAACAGATCAAGAAGGATAAAGCATACTTAGAGCTTGAAGCCAAGTATGAAGCTCTACTCAAGAAACAACAAGGTAAAGCTTTTATTGCTGAGGGAAAATGCTGGGATGACTCTGATGAAGAAGAAGAACAAGAGTACTCTAACTATGCCTTGATGGCATTTTCTGATGATGGTGAATCTTCAAATCAGGTACCTATTCTTACTTCTCTTGACATGACTCATTCTCAATATAAGCAAACTGTTGAAGACATGAGTACTGAGATGTTTAACATTCATACTAGCATGTTAGTTGCTAATGAAGAAATTGACAGGCTAACTGCTAAGAACCTTGAGCTTACAGAAAAGAATGAGAAACTTGAGTTAATGGTTGTGAGCCTTGATGGTTTGAATAAGGAGGTTGAGTATCTCAAAAACAAAGTAATTTGTGCTGAACAAATAGAAAAAGCCCTTAGAGAGCAAATTGCTGAAAATGAATTAAAGCTAAGAAGTTACAAAAACTCATCTGAGCTTATTCAAACCTATCACAAGGAACACACTGAAGACTGCAAGGTTGGAATTGGTTTTGACTATGAAAATGATAAAGGAAGGAAGAAGGCAAAAGGCAAAGGAAAAGAATCTCTTAAAAACAAAAATGCCCCAACCATTCTGTCTAAGGTTGGAGAGCCCATCTTCAAAAAGAGTGTTGTTGAGTTTAATGAAGAACTCTTGGTCATCAAACAACAACTTCTTGAAGAAGATGAGGCTGCCAAAGACACCTCTTCCCTTCCTGAATCCGTCAGTCAGAAAGAGACCAAAGACAACCTTGTCAAGAGTCCTGTAGTAAAGAAAGAAGTTGTTAAGAAAAAGAAACAAAACAGAAATGGTAAGGTAGGTGTCAACAAGGGAAACAACTATACTTATGTGCCAAATGCTCCCAGGAAACAATGTCAAAAATGTCTATCTGTCAATCATTTGACTCATAAGTGTAGCAAGCCTGAGATAGCTGAAATTGATAACCTAAGTAACCATTCTGCTAGCATACTCTCTAGTCATGATTCATTCTGTGGAAAGCCAAATTGCATGACATGCTATGTGACTGTGATTGCTAATTGTTTATCTCTTAAGCATAAACTTGACTCTGCACAATCTTGTGAATCACACACACATGTACACACTCACAGGACAGGATCCCCTACTGTGAGGAATGCAATTTATGACAGAGGAGTTGTTAACACAAATGTTTCTAAATCAACTGGACCCTACCAAGTGTGGGTACCAAAAACAACTTAGTCACTTTGTGAATGCAGGGCAACAGGAATAAAAGAGTCATATGGATCTTGGACAGTGGATGCTCAAGTCACATGACTGGTGATATAGCCCTGCTATCACATTTTGAGGAAAAGGCTGGCCCATCAGTAACCTTTGGAAATGACAACATTGGTTATACAATGGGATATGGCAGTGTTAAATCTGGGAATGTCATTATTGAAGATGTAGCATTTGTTGAAGGACTGAAGCATAATCTCTTGAGTATTGGACAATTCACCAACAGGGGCTTCAAAGTGGAATTTGTTGAAGACCTTTGTTCAATCTCAAAAAGGGAAAGTGGTGAAGTTGTTCTAACTGGTGTGAAGAAAGGAAGCTTGTTTGTAGCTCATCTCCAGGCTGCAGATAAGGGAGAAATTTGTTGTTTCTACACAAAAGCCACAAATGAGGAATTCTGGCTGTGGCACAAGAAACTGTCTCACTTGAATGTTCAGGCAATGAACTCCCTAACCAAGAGAGAACTCATCAGGGATTTGCCTGCCTTAGAGTTTGTGCAAGATGGAGCATGTGAAGCTTGTCAGAAAGGGAAGATTAAAAGATCAAGTCACAAGAACAAGTTGCTCAATACAAACTCAAAACCTCTGCAACTAATTCACATGGACCTATTTGGCCCTGTGAATGTAATGCCTCTTTCCAAAAAGAAATATGCTCTAGTGATGGTTGATGATTATTCAAGATATACTTGGGTGGAATTCCTATTCTCCAAGGATGAAGCACCTCAAGTCATAATAGAGCATATCAAGAGAGTTGATAGAGAAGCACAAAGCACTGGTTCCTCTGTAGTTGCTTTGAGAAGTGATAATGGGACTGAGTTCAGAAATTCAACATTGTATGAGTTTTGCAAAGATAAAGGAATTTCTCAACAATTCTCAGCTCCTAGGACACCTCAACAAAATGGAGTAGTTGAGAGAAAGAATAGAACTCTCATTGAAGCTGCAAGGACAATGCTGTTGGATGCAAAGCTACCTACTAGCTTTTGGGCTGATGCTGTTAACACAGCATGCTATGTGCAGAATAGAACATTGATCAATAAGAAGTCTGGCAAAACTCCTTACTCATTAATGACTGGAAAAAGAGCATCCTTCAAGCATCTGCATGTGTTTGGAAGCAAGTGCTTTGTGATGAAAGATACCTCTGAGCATGTTGGAAAGTTTGATGCAAAAGCATTTGAAGGTATCTTCATTGGATACTCTCTGGAAAGGACAGCATACAGAGTGTTTGTACCTGAGCAACACAAAGTCATGGAAAGCATGGATGTTACTTTTGATGACAAGAAGACTCCTGGACTTAAAACAAGTGAACAAGATAGTGTGCCATTAAGATTTGAAAATCAGGGTTATCTTGAGGATTCTGAGAGTGAAGATGAACCACCTGTTCAAACTGTTCTAGAAAATGAAATTCTTGAAGTTGACAATCTTCTTCAAACACCTGTGCAAGGATTCACAAACACAGGGGGAGAAGAAGAGAATGCAACTGTCAACCAAAATGAGATTGGAACAGATCAAGGAAATGAACAGGGGCACACAAGGAAATGGGACAGAGCCCACACTAGGGATCAAATCATTGGAGATCCTAGTGAGGGAGTTAGAACAAGAAGGGCAACAATGAATACATGTCTGTATAGCTGCTTTCTGTCACAAGAGGAACCTAAACTTATTGAAGAAGCTTTGAAGAATTCTGATTGGATTGTTGCCATGCAAGAAGAGTTGAATCAATTTGAGAAAAACAAAGTATGGGAACTAGTGCCACCTCCAAAAGGAAAGAATGTTATTGACACCAAATGGGTGTTCAGGAACAAGATGGATGAAGAAGGAGTGGTAGTTAGAAACAAAGCAAGGCTGGTTGCCAAAGGATATTGTCAGCAAGAAGGCATTGACTATGATGAGACATTTGCACCTGTAGCTAGACTGGAAGCCATAAGAATCTTCCTGGCTTTTGCAGCTCACTCAGATTTTAAGGTGTATCAAATGGATGTGAAAAGTGCATTTCTCAATGGTGATCTTGCTGAGGAAGTTTATGTGTCTCAACCACCTGGCTTTGAAAGTGAAGACTTCCCAAACTTTGTGTATAGACTGCTCAAGGCACTCTATGGACTCAAACAGGCACCAAGAGCCTGGTATGAAACTCTATCTCAATTCCTTCTTGAGCATCAATTCACCAGGGGTACAATAGACAAAACCCTATTCTTCAAGAAGCATGGAAATGATATCATTCTTGTTCAAATCTATGTGGATGATATCATCTTTGGCTCTTCAAATGAAAAACTCTGTGAAAGGTTCTCTAAGTTGATGCAAAGTAAATATGAGATGAGTATGATGGGAGAGTTAACCTACTTCCTAGGCCTGCAAGTACATCAAAGGGAGGATGGCATCTTTATAAACCAATCTAAGTATGTCAAGGATCTTTTAAAGAAATATGGTTTAGAAGAGTCATCCCCAGCTAAAACTCCTATGTCTACTGCAATCAAGCTGGATGAAGACAAGAAAGGCAAGAGAGTTGATATCAAGGTCTATAGAGGAATGGTTGGATCCCTACTCTATCTCACAGCTAGCAGGCCAGACATCATGTTTGCCACATGCCTTTGTGCAAGGTTCCAGTCTGATCCCAAGGAATCTCACATGATGGCCATCAAAAGAATTTTCAAATATCTGAAGGGGACTCCTAATCTTGGGCTATGGTATCCAAAGGGCACTGGGTTCAACCTGGTTGGTTACACAGATTCTGATTATGCTGGATGCAGAATTGACAGGAAGAGCACCTCTGGAAGCTGTCAATTCCTAGGTCAAAGGTTAGTGTCCTGGTTTAGTAAGAAACAACAGTCCACAGCAACATCCACAGCTGAGGCTGAATACATTGCTGCTGGAAGTTGCTGTGCTCAATTGCTTTGGATTAGAAATCAACTCATGGATTATGGACTAGTTTTAGAACACATTCCTTTAATGTGTGACAATACTAGTGCAATATCCATAGTTGCCAATCCTGTTAACCATTCTACTACAAAGCACATTGAGATCAGGTACCATTTCATTAGGGAACATGCTGCAAATGGTACCATAGAAGTCTCTTATGTTCCAACTGAGAAACAACTAGCTGACATATTTACTAAACCTCTGAATGAAGCAGTCTTCAACAGACTTGTGAGTGAAATTGGAATGCTCAATCCTTCATTCAGTTGTTCTAAGTAAATATGCTGGTTAATTGTTGCAGCAGTAAATTTTCACTGTATTTAAATGATCTATTTGTTTGGAGTGAAAATTAGCTGAGATATGATTTATAAATATTTCAGTATTTTACTGCATATTTTTCAAAATCATATTTGTTGGTGGAGTTGTGAGCTTTTGAGACATCTCGATATAGATGATTTTCAGAGTTCACGACATAGTTCAAATTAAACAGACTTATATCGCAAACTGTTGAGATTGTGAGACTTCGCGACATAGTTCATTTCATGAGTTTGCGACATAGTTAATTTTATGACTTCGCGACTTAGAATAACTATATCGACAAGTCTCCATATTTGACAGAATTTTGATTTAAATTAATTTTATTTCAAAATTTGATAAAAGTCTGACAAATTGCTTAAAATTCCTAAAGGAGAGCTTTAGACAGGGTATTTCTACTATATCGCAAAGTCTCCCCGATCCTTTCATTTTGAAGACTTTGCGACATAGTTCATTGTTGAGACTATGCGATATATTTTGCAAGACTTTGCGGTACAGGCTATTATTGACTTCGCGACATACATATAGACTGTACATATTCATAACTCCATATCGCAGTGTCTCTATCATATAAATACCTTTTTCTAACCGTTCACAACTTTTCATCTTGTCTATTGCTCTCAAACTCTCAAACCCAAGCACAAATTCTCTACTCTCTTTCTTACTCTCTCTTTTGAAATGGCACCCAAATCTCAAACAGTATCATCCTCTATTCCTCTAACCATCCCCAAAGAAACCAATCTTCTCACCATTCCCTCTGAGGCTGAGGCTAAACCAAGGTACAAGTGTTTTGTACGGTTCTTGAACACTTCCTACCTCAGCCAAGCCCTAACCTTGAACCCTACACTGTATGTCGATGTGTTGGAAGGATTTTGGCGAACGGCGTTGGTATCAACAATGGCAAGAGAAGATGGAACTTCATTCCAGGAGGTTACTTGTTCAATTGGAGGCAAACACTTCCAGTTTGGGGAAAAGGAAATAAATGAAGCATTGGGGTTCAAGGTAGAGGGTCATGACCAAGAAGCTACTGATGCTCAAATAGTAGACTTCATGACCCTCATTCGGTATGCAGATGAGATAGATACTGGAAAGCTGAACAAGAAATTTGTAAGAAGGGAGTGG
Source organism: Heracleum sosnowskyi (assembly GCA_030848705.1). Taxonomy (NCBI): domain Eukaryota; kingdom Viridiplantae; phylum Streptophyta; class Magnoliopsida; order Apiales; family Apiaceae; genus Heracleum; species Heracleum sosnowskyi. The sequence goes on along the minus strand of CM061245.1, from coordinate 118,307,450 downwards.
TCATTTCTATTTGATGCACTCCAGAAGGTGTTTCTATGCAGGAAAACAGGATGGGACCATATCAGTCACATTGCTGTGAAGCTGGCCTATTCCCTAGCCTACAACCAAGAAATCAATGTTGGAGCAATCATCCTCAAGGAATTGGCTCAAAGGTTAGGGAGGACAGTTCGTGGGAGAGGTAATGACATCTTTTACCCTCGTTTCATTCAACTTATTTTAAATTCTCTTGATGCAAATATCCATGAATTGGAGGGTATAGATAAAACTAAAATGGCTTATTCCAAGTCCATGTCCAAAATACTATTTGGTTCATTGGACACAAGGAATCAAGTGGATGTGATTCTAAGTGTGACCAAGCATATGCAGGACACATTTGAGTCTTATCCACTTGATAAGCCCATATATCATGAACTTTCCTGGACAGGGAAGGCTAAGACTGAAGGAGCTACACAGTCTATCCCCAGCCTTCCTATCCCATCCAGCAATCCTACTGAAAACACCACTGTAGAGGATAGGCAACCAAGTGCATCAATCTCTCAAAAGGTTGATGTTACTAAAAAGAAGTCAAAGAAGAGAGCCCTAGCAGTGATAAATGACTCTGTAGAGATAGGAAGTGAGGATCCTGAGTCACCCCTTACCAGACAAAGGAAGAAGTCAAAATCTAAACCTACCACTGAATCCTCCCAACAGGATTCAGATGTGGAAAAAGGGGTACACCTACTACTGTCAATGGCCTCCCAACAGGTTATTGGCATTGAAAAGAGTAGTCTTGATAGGTGGATTTCATGTCCACTCTGTACCTTCTGTTTTGACTTAAAACGTTTGCAAGTTCTCGAGTTTCGTTGCCAAGTAATGTGTTTTTATGTAATTTGTGTAGGTTGTGTCGTTGAAGGCATTTTGGGCTAAATCAATGTGGTGGTGGTGTGAAATTAACCTAAAGTCGGTGCAAGAAAACAAGTTTCCAAGGTAACAAGTCAAGTGGTGAAGCTTTGTAGTGTTCCAGGAGGTTAGAGGCGCTCCTGCGCAAGGTTGTAGGCGCTGTAGCGCAGCCAAAGGAATTCCAGGAGCTTTCAGGCGCTCCTGCGCGGGATTGAGGCGCAGCTGCGCGAGGGTGTTGCGCTGCGAAGGCGCTATAGCGCGGAAGGAAATTTCCAGGAGTTTAGGCGCGCTCCTGCGCGGGTCGTGCGCGCTGCTGCGCGGAGTGGAGGCAGGGACGAGGTGCGCGAGTAGTGCGTGGTTTGGCTGAAGGTTTTCGGGTCTAGTTTTGAGGCCCATGTAATTTAGGGCATATTTATGATATGCTGAAAAATCTAAAAAAAAGGGGGTAGACTAAGTAGCAAAAATTTTTATCTTCCTATGAACAATTAGAAGATTTATTAGTAGTATTATCATTCCAAAAAAAAAACACTTTAGAGGAGGGATCTTCAAGCTAGTGACAAGCAAGGAGGCCTAACCTATTTTGGATCATTTGTATTCTTCTTCACACTATTTGGGGATTTATTTCTAACCCTATTTCTCTTCTATTATTATTTGTTTTCTAGAATTATGTTTACTCTAGAACCCATGATGGTGAAAGGTTCAATTATGAACTAAATCATTATCATGGGGTTCCAATGGATTTGATTACGTAATTATTGTGTTTGACACGTAATTGATTGTTGGGTGATCTTATTATGATAATCTATTATGGTTTGTTTTAATTGATAGATGTGTAGCTAGCATCTAATTTATTTATCTTTGATGATTGCGAAAGTGGATTCAAGGATTGGGAATATGCCATAGTAGCATGGGTTCATGAATTAATTGATTATTCTTGATTAGTAGCGTGATTTTAACCATCTCATGTTGCCCCATGTAGTTATAAAGATAACTTGTGCTTAAACCAATTGTGTTTCCAGATTGTATAGACATATATGATTTGAACGTAATTTGGTGTCTTCTTGATTTCTATCTCTTGTGGATATTAAGTGGTTTGATACGAGTGTACTGAAAGGTAGCTCGTACTAATGTCGTGTTATCTGATTAATTATCATGTTTGTCACCTATGTCGATTTAATGTGTCAACCTTTAGTGAAGTTTTCGATGAAATTGGAATTCCATGCTTTCTCATATACAAGAACTCTTAATTGTTAATTTATTCTTAGTTTAATAATTGCTTAGTTTATTAAAGTAGTTAATAATCAACCCAAATTGATAATTGTTCAAGCATTAAGAAGTAACCATACACTGTTGCATAGGTATTAAATTGGCATTTACACCTAGTCTCTGCGGAACGAATTCTATTTATCACTTGCTATTTGTGATCGCGTATACTTGCGTGTTTACGAGTCAACAAGTTTTTGGCGCCGCTGCCGGGGAACTCGGTGTTATTTGTTATTTGTAATTTATATGCTTGTCAGCAGTGGTCGTTATAGATTACTGACTTGATTCGTGTTACTTACATATTTTGTGTCTTCCTGGCCTTCGTCTTTCAGGTATTTGAACGTGCATGCGAACACGATCTCAAACCAAAGCGGAACTAGAAAGGAAGAAAGAGATAGAGTTACTAGAAGAAGAAGTTGGACCGGTTGTTACAATGGGAGATGCTAATCTGAATCAAGAGGAAGTGCCTAAAGCACTCATGGACTATTCGCAGCCAAGGATAAATGACATTCAGTCAAGTATCATCAGGCCTGCAATTGCTGCGAATACATTCGAGATCAAGCCGGGAACTATCCAGATGGTGCAGAACACAGTGCAGTTTGGGGGTGGTGCAACTGAGGACCCTAATATGCACATCCGGAATTTTATTGAAATCTGTGACACCTTCAAATTCAATGGTGTTTCAGATGATGCTGTGAAGCTGAGACTCTTTCCCTTTTCTTTGAGGGACAAAGCTAAAGGCTGGCTACATTCTCTACCAGCCGGATCAATCACTACTTGGGAAGAGCTTGCGCAAAAATTTCTCTCCAAATTCTTTCCTATGGCAAAAACAGCTGCCATTAGGAATGCTATTACTCAGTTTACTCAGGCACAGGGTGAGTCATTGTGTGAGGCTTGGGAACGTTATAAGGAGATGCTCAGAAAATGCCCCCATCACGGTATGCCCGATTGGATGGTCATAAACTGTTTCTATAATGGACTGGGAGGTCAATCTAGGCCTATGGTAGATGTTGCTTCTGGCGGAGCATTGTGGGCTAAAAGCTACGAGGAAGCTTATAATCTGATTGAAATGATGGCTGCAAATGAGTATCAAAATCCTTCGCAAAGATTGCAGCAAAACAAAGTAGCAGGAGTTCTTCAAGTTGATACCGCTACTGCTCTGTCGGCTCAGTTAGAAGCTCTAAGCATGAAGGTGGATTCTTTGGCTAATCTTGGGATGCAACAGGTAGCTAGCATCTGTGAGCTATGTGCAGGTGGGCATGACACTCGTCAATGTGCCATATCTAATGAGTCAGCGCAGTTCGTCAGCAACTTTCAAAGGCCACAAGTCCCAATTCCTAACGCTTATCATCCAAACAACAGGAATCATCCTAACTTTAGCTGGGGGAACAGTCAGAATAACATGCAGCAAACATCTTATCCTCCTCCTAATCAGCAGTTTGGGGGTAGACAACCCAACCCTTCAGGAATGCAGCAGCAGTATGCTCCGAGGCAGCAATATCAGCCACCAGGATTTCAACAATCTTATGGGAATTCTGGTCAGACATCCAATGAGAAATCTGAAATGGAGGAGATGAGGTTAATGATAAAAACCCTAACAGTTTCTCAAAAGAACTTGGAAAACCAGGTGGGACAGCTTGCCAGTGCCCTACTCAATAGGCCTCAAGGAGTGCTTCCTAGCAACACAGAACCGAATCCAGGAAAGAAGGATGGCAAGGAGCAGGTACAAGCTATTACCCTACGGTCAGGAAGGGTCACAGAGGGAGCAGGAGTTGAGCAGAATTCAGAACAGGAAAAGCAAGAGGAAGTTGCGGAAAAGGAAAAACAGCCAATCCCTCAACTAGCTAAGCAGTCAGTTCCTGCAGAGGCTAATCCTCCAGTCTATCCGCCCCCACCGTTCCCTCAAAGGATGCAAAAACAGAAATTGGATCAGCAATTTGGCAAATTTCTGGAGGTATTCAAAAAGTTGCATATTAACATTCCATTTGCTGAAGCTTTGGAACAAATGCCAAGCTATGCCAAATTTATGAAGGGAATTCTTTCAAGGAAGATAAAGCTGGCTGATTTTGAGACGGTAGCATTGACAGAGGAATGCAGTGCAATCTTGCAACAAAAATTACCTCCAAAGCTTAAGGACCCAGGGAGCTTCACTATTCCCTGCACTATTGGAAATGTGTCGTTCAACAAATGCTTGTGTGATCTTGGGGCAAGCATTAATCTGATGCCACTCTCAGTCTTCTTGACACTTGGACTTCCCGACCCAAAACCGACCAATATTTCCTTGCAGCTAGCTGACAGGTCGGTTACATATCCTCGTGGCATAGTGGAAGACGTCTTAGTCAAAGTGGACAAACTCATTTTTCCCGCTGACTTTGTCATCTTGGATTTCGAGGAAGACAAGAACATCCCTATTATCTTGGGACGGCCATTCTTGGCCACTGGCAAAACCTTGATTGATGTTCAGAAAGGGGAGCTGACTATGAGAGTGCATGATCAAAACGTCACCTTCAACGTGTTTAAAGCCATGCAACTTCCAATTGAAGAGGAAGAGTGTTTCAGACTTGACATGGTTAAATCATTGCAACATGAGGAAAGGAAGCAGTTGTCGAACGCAGATGCCTTAGTAAGCACTTTACAAGGGGATTCGGATTCTGAAGACGAAGAAATTTCAGAGTGTGTTAAATTGTTGAATGCTAATCCCTACCAAAGGAAATTCAATGCTCCACCGGAATCTCTTGGCTTAGCTGAGCTTCAAAAATCACAAATTCGTCTAAAGCCATCTATTGAGGAAGCTCCTGAACTTGAACTTAAGCCACTGCCGGACCATTTAAGGTATGCTTTTCTTGGTGATGCATCTACATTACCTGTGATTATTGCATCTAACCTGTCAGGTAGCGAGGAAGAAAAACTCTTGCGGATTCTGAGGGAGTTCAAGTCAGCTATAGGGTGGACAATTGCAGACATCAAGGGCATCAGCCCCTCTTACTGTATGCACAAAATTCCAATGGAGGAAGGGAGCAAACCTTCAGTGGAGCATCAGAGGAGGCTGAATCCCATCATGAAAGAGGTTGTCAAGAAGGAGATTCTGAAGTGGTTGGATGCAGGCATCATTTATCCCATCTCGGACAGTTCTTGGGTGAGCCCGGTTCAGTGTGTACCAAAGAAGGGGGGTATGACAGTGGTAGCTAATGAGAAGAATGAGCTCATTCCAACTCGGACAGTCACAGGTTGGAGAGTTTGTATGGACTACAGAAAATTGAACAAGGCTACTAGGAAGGATCACTTCCCTCTGCCATTCATTGATCAGATGCTAGACAGGCTAGCTGGACATGAGTACTACTGTTTGCTGGATGGGTATTCGGGCTACAATCAGATTGCTATAGCTCCTGAAGATCAGGAGAAGACTACCTTTACATGTCCATTTGGAACTTTTGCGTTCCGACGTGTGTCCTTCGGACTATGTGGTGCTCCAGCTACTTTTCAAAGATGCATGATGGCCATTTTTTCTGATATGATTGGCATTAATGTCGAAGTATTCATGGATGACTTCTCAGTCTTTGGCTCGTCTTATGACGAGTGCTTGCACAACTTAAGCATGGTGTTGAAGCGATGTGTTGAAACGAATCTAGTGCTCAACTGGGAGAAGTGCCACTTCATGGTACAGGAGGGTATCATTCTAGGTCACAAGGTGTCTAATAAGGGCTTAGAAGTGGATAAGGCCAAGCTGGAGACAATCCAAAAACTTCCTCCTCCTATTTCTGTCAAAGGAGTTCGCAGTTTTCTGGGGCACGCCGGTTTCTATAGGCGTTTTATAAAAGACTTCTCAAAAATCACAAAGCCACTTTGCAGTTTATTAGAGAAGGACACTCCTTTCAAATTCACTGATGAGTGTCTGCAGGCATTCGAACATTTGAAGAAGAAGCTGACGACTACTCCAATCATCACAGCTCCAAACTGGAATGAGCCTTTCGAGATGATGTGTGATGCGAGTGATTTCGCGGTGGGTGTGGTGTTAGGGCAAAGGAAGAGTAATGTATTTCATGTGGTTTACTATGCGAGCAAGACTCTCAATGATGCACAACTGAATTACACCACCACTGAAAAAGAGCTTCTTGCAGTTGTCTATGGATTCGAGAAGTTCAGGTCTTACTTGCTGGGAGCGAAGGTCACGGTCTACACAGACCATGCAGCTATCAGATTTCTACTATCTAAAAAGGATGCTAAACCCCGACTGATTCGTTGGGTACTTCTACTTCAGGAGTTCGAGCTAGAAATTAAGGACAGAAAAGGAACGGAAAATCAGGTAGCTGATCATCTCTCTCGATTGGAGCAGGGACAGGAAGGCAGTAAGGATGAAACTCTCATAAATGAGCACTTTCCGGACGAGCAGCTGTTTCAGGTACAAGGTGAAGTGCCTTGGTTTGCTGACTTTGTGAACTATCTGGTGAGCAACGTCATTCCAGCTGAGTTTTCTTATGCTCAGAAAAAGAAATTCCTTCATGACGTCAAGTGGTACCGTTGGGATGAGCCTTACTTGTTCAAGCAGGGGCCATACCAGCTTCTCAGACGATGTATTCCTTACAGTGAGACGGAGGGTATTTTGCGAGATTGTCATGACACTATTTATGGTGGTCATTATGCTGGAGATAAGACAGCTGCTCGTGTGCTTCAGGCAGGATTTTTCTGGCCAACTCTGTTTAAAGATGCACATCAGTTCGTGCTGCGATGTGACCGATGCCAAAGAGTTGGCAATATTTCTAGAAGGAACGAGATGCCATTGAATAGTATGCTTGAAGTGGAGATTTTTGACGTGTGGGGTATCGACTTCATGGGACCTTTTGTGTCATCGTTCAACAATCAATACATCCTGTTGGCTGTGGATTATGTGTCCAAATGGGTAGAGGTGAAAGCCCTACCAATAAATGATGCTAAGGTAGTGCTTAATTTCCTTCATAAGCAGATCTTCACTCGTTTTGGGACCCCTCGTGCTATTATCAGTGATGAAGGTACTCATTTTTGCAATCGTCAGTTCACGGCTTTATTAGCCAAGTATCGAGTATCTCACCGCGTTGCAACAGCCTATCATCCTCAGACAAATGGGCAAGCCGAGGTTTCTAATCGGGAAATTAAAAGAATCTTGGAAAAGGTAGTGAATCCTTCAAGGAAGGATTGGTCCATGAAGTTAGATGAAGCCGTATGGGCCTACAGGACAGCGTATAAAACTCCATTGGGAATGTCTCCATTTCAGCTTGTTTATGGGAAAGCGTGTCATCTACCAGCGGAACTAGAACATAAGGCTTATTGGGCATTGAAGAAGTTAAATCTTGACATGGCAGCTGCTGGTGAAAAGAGGATGCTGCAATTGAATGAACTGGATGAGTTTCGTTTTCAAGCTTACGAGAACTCAAAAATGTACAAAGAGAAAGTGAAGAATTGGCATGACAGGAAATTAGTGCCCAAAACCTTTGAACCAGGCCAATTAGTTCTTCTATTCAATTCTCGGCTCAGACTTTTTCCGGGTAAACTCAAGTCAAGGTGGTCAGGGCCTTTCACCATTAAAACTGTGTATCCGCATGGAGCGGTAGAAATTTTCGAGAAGTCACATGATCAAGCATTCAAGGTTAACGGTCAAAGGTTGAAACATTATTTTGGAGGTACGGTTAATCGTGAGAAAATGTTAGCGGTTCTTGAGTCGACATAGCTGGAAACTTCAAGTCAAGCTAGTGACGTTAAAGAAGCGCTTCGTGGGAGGCAACCCACGCGTTCGGTTGTTGTTCGGATATTTTTTTTTTTAAAAAAAAAAAAAAAAAAAAAAAAAAAAAAAAAAAATAGAAAATGGAAAAAATTCAGGGGCTCCCACGCGCCCCAGCGCGTGTAAACTGCGCTGCTGCGCCTTACATCAACTGCCCAGCCATGTTCGAATTAAACACAAAACAACCCCCCCCCCCAATTTCATTTTATATCCTCTTATTCTCCTAAAATCCCTAAATTCATCTCATCTTCATCTCCCAATTCCTAAACCTATCCCTAAATTCTTATCAAGCTAAACCCTCCCAATTCCAAATCATCTCATATCCTACCTAATAGTTATTCACCCATCTATACATACACCTATACACACAAACCCCAAACCCCCATTTCAATGTTGCCCAACTTAAGTCTAATTTGAAGGCTTCAAGACTCAAGCTTGGTGGAGTCTACTTGCAAGTTCACCTATCGGATTGGGTATATCATTCTTCACTCTTGTTTATTTATGAATTGAGCTCTTGTAAATTGTGGAGAATTTGTGGATTGGTGGTTTTTGGGGAATTTTGCGTGGTTAATGGTTTCTAGTGGATATTGTTGAAATTGTATTTGTGGGTATTGTTGTTATGGCTCCTAAGAGGGCACGGATTGTGAGTAGTAGTAGTTCGGAGGAAGAGGGGGATGTGGATTATGATGTGGATAAATTTGTCTCTAAGGCGGCTCTAGTGGAGTTTGACAATTTATCGACAAAAGGAGTTGTCAAGGAACGGGGGTTCGCCCCTTCGGCCGAGGATGGGGAATTGGCAGCTATGGTTACGGAGTTAGGGTGGTCGGCGTTTTGTAACACACCTTTGGCGGTTCCATTAAGTGTAGTACGGGAGTTCTATGCAAATGCCAAGATGCAGAAAAATGGGATCACTATAGTGAGGGGCCGGACAGTGACTTACAAACCTGGGTCTATACGCCGCATTTTGGAACAACGAGCGAAGCCCAGAGGTGCGGAGGATTGGGTGCAGAAGACACGGGATGACGTAGACTTAGACGCTATTGTAGCAGGGATGTGTATACCGGGCACGGTTTGGAAGTGCAAGGCCGGTACGACTACGAAGCGTACTTTTCCTGCAGCTGCATTGACCAGGTATGCGCGAGCTTGGTTCCATTTTATGTGTGCCCGCATAATGCCGACTTCGCATGTTACTGTGGTTACGGTTGACCGTGCTATCATTTTGTGGGGTATTCTGAACGGAAAGTACATTGATCTCGGGTATTTAGTATATCAGAACATCATGAAATTCTTAGGTGGTACTACTACGGGTGGAATTCCCCATGCTGTGATTGTTGCTGAGTTGTGTAGTAATGTTGGTGTTCGCTGGAATAATGATGAGATTTTGCACAGGCCGATTGGTGATATTGATCACCAGGCGATTAAGAGGTTGGTGGAGTGGCCGGGCGGCACTCCCCACCCTAGGGGCCGTGGTTATGTTGTTCTTGCTGAGGGAAGTGGTAATCCGCCACAGGTGGAGAGAGTACCTCGGTCGGCAGATAGAGCCGAACCTTCACACACACAGCCGAGCCAGTCAAGTCAGGGCAATGTGGTCTTCAGTGATACTCAGTTCAGGCGCATGATGAGGCGTTATGACACTACACATGCCATGATACATCGATTTGCTACAGACTTGACTCAGTCGTTGGATGGAGTGTACCAGCAGCAGGGTGTTCAGGTCACATGGCCCACCTTTGGAGCGCACCATGTCTATCCACCACCAGACACACCACCCGAGGAGGGTGGAGATGCCGACAACTAGGGGAGTTCTCTTGTACCCTGTAATTTACCTTCAATGAGGACATTGAATTTAATAAGTTTGGGGGTGATTGTAGGGTATTAAGAGTCATTACATTGCATATAGTTGCATTTTCATGATAGTTCATATAAGTAATTGTGCATTTGGTCTTGCCATGCCATGTAGTTTGCATTTAGGATGCCATGACATATAGATTATTTAGGTTGTATAATCATTTTGTTCATGCACATTCTTGCATATCACATGATTCCACATTAGTGTCTGTTTCTGGCTTGACAGGTCGATACTTAATTGAGTGTGACGACAATGAATAGAGGGTTGATTTTAAGTTCCTACGAAATTGGCTTGCGTGTGTCGGAAACACAATCTTTTCACGGTCTCACAGTTTGCTCTAGGGCTAGATTGAGTCATACCTGGTTTGGTTGTTAGGATTTAATCAAGTATTTATATGTAGAATGTTTCTATTCTCTTGAAATTGAAAGAAGCACTCAAGTCTAAGTTTGGGGGAAAACAGGGATATCATGCTAGTTGTCAATAATTGCTAGGCGTCAAATGGCTAGTAGCCGGCTCATTGAAAAGATGAGTAGTCTAGGGTGGAATGAGAAAAAGGCAAAGCGCACTCATTCCGAAAGAAAAAAAGAAAAAAAAAAAAAAAAATTTGTTTTGTTAGTTGTTATGCAAAATTGATCAAGGTTGAGCTCTTTAATACTCGAGCAATTAAGTTCTAGGGGACTTTGTGCCTAGTGACCTAAGATTTTTCCGGTCTGGGATCCACTAACCTAAAGCTCGCTACATGGGTATTATTGTATAAGCCTTTTGGGGTCTCAACCATTGCACGGTCAAATAAGCATGCGTATGGTGTTAGTATGATGCGTTGTAATAAAAGTGGGTATTCCTGTCTAACTCAAGTGGATATTGAGGTGTCTTTAAGTGGTTTCTTGTGGCTAGAGTTCATTCTGTTTATAAACATGTGATTGTCTTGGCGAGAAATTGGTTATGCCTTTGATCTAGTTACGAGAGTATATCTAGTGAGAATTGCACACACCACGTACCGGGCACGTGTTGTTAGTATGCGGGAACTTAGTCGAGCTCTGTTTGGAGTTGTTTCATTCTTTGAGGCGTTGCGTGTTGAGTGGTTTCGGATCATCTGTGTGGGATCATTGCATTAGGTCACGTTCGCATTATCATGTCATTTAGTTATTAGTTGCATTCATTCATCATTTTAGGGAGAATTCGCATTGCTTGAGGACAAGCAACGGGTTAAGTTTGGGGGTTTGATAGGTGGATTTCATGTCCACTCTGTACCTTCTGTTTTGACTTAAAACGTTTGCAAGTTCTCGAGTTTCGTTGCCAAGTAATGTGTTTTTATGTAATTTGTGTAGGTTGTGTCGTTGAAGGCATTTTGGGCTAAATCAATGTGGTGGTGGTGTGAAATTAACCTAAAGTCGGTGCAAGAAAACAAGTTTCCAAGGTAACAAGTCAAGTGGTGAAGCTTTGTAGTGTTCCAGGAGGTTAGAGGCGCTCCTGCGCAAGGTTGTAGGCGCTGTAGCGCAGCCAAAGGAATTCCAGGAGCTTTCAGGCGCTCCTGCGCGGGATTGAGGCGCAGCTGCGCGAGGGTGTTGCGCTGCGAAGGCGCTATAGCGCGGAAGGAAATTTCCAGGAGTTTAGGCGCGCTCCTGCGCGGGTCGTGCGCGCTGCTGCGCGGAGTGGAGGCAGGGACGAGGTGCGCGAGTAGTGCGTGGTTTGGCTGAAGGTTTTCGGGTCTAGTTTTGAGGCCCATGTAATTTAGGGCATATTTATGATATGCTGAAAAATCTAAAAAAAAGGGGGTAGACTAAGTAGCAAAAATTTTTATCTTCCTATGAACAATTAGAAGATTTATTAGTAGTATTATCATTCCAAAAAAAAACACTTTAGAGGAGGGATCTTCAAGCTAGTGACAAGCAAGGAGGCCTAACCTATTTTGGATCATTTGTATTCTTCTTCACACTATTTGGGGATTTATTTCTAACCCTATTTCTCTTCTATTATTATTTGTTTTCTAGAATTATGTTTACTCTAGAACCCATGATGGTGAAAGGTTCAATTATGAACTAAATCATTATCATGGGGTTCCAATGGATTTGATTACGTAATTATTGTGTTTGACACGTAATTGATTGTTGGGTGATCTTATTATGATAATCTATTATGGTTTGTTTTAATTGATAGATGTGTAGCTAGCATCTAATTTATTTATCTTTGATGATTGCGAAAGTGGATTCAAGGATTGGGAATATGCCATAGTAGCATGGGTTCATGAATTAATTGATTATTCTTGATTAGTAGCGTGATTTTAACCATCTCATGTTGCCCCATGTAGTTATAAAGATAACTTGTGCTTAAACCAATTGTGTTTCCAGATTGTATAGACATATATGATTTGAACGTAATTTGGTGTCTTCTTGATTTCTATCTCTTGTGGATATTAAGTGGTTTGATACGAGTGTACTGAAAGGTAGCTCGTACTAATGTCGTGTTATCTGATTAATTATCATGTTTGTCACCTATGTCGATTTAATGTGTCAACCTTTAGTGAAGTTTTCGATGAAATTGGAATTCCATGCTTTCTCATATACAAGAACTCTTAATTGTTAATTTATTCTTAGTTTAATAATTGCTTAGTTTATTAAAGTAGTTAATAATCAACCCAAATTGATAATTGTTCAAGCATTAAGAAGTAACCATACACTGTTGCATAGGTATTAAATTGGCATTTACACCTAGTCTCTGCGGAACGAATTCTATTTATCACTTGCTATTTGTGATCGCGTATACTTGCGTGTTTACGAGTCAACAAGTCTCCCCACTACAACCTGTACTGAGTCTGCACAGGATCAAGAACTCACTCTTGACCCTAGGAGTGATAAGGCTGATGATACACAGAGTGGAGAGCACATCACTGTTGAAACTCCTCCTATTTCTCAGGGGGAGTTGCCAAAATCTAGTCTAAACCCCACTTCTCTCTCAGATTCTTCCATAAAAATTTATTCTGAACAAGAAAGTCATTCCAATGACAATCTTGACTTTGATCAATCACAATTCTCTCCTGTGATTGAGCCAATTTCAAGTGACATGGTGCATGACACTGTGCTCACCACCCAGGAACCACATCTAGTTGGTCAGGGAATGCATGCTGGGGCATATCCTAATGACACCAACACAAACATGGAGGATTCACCAGTTTTCACTGGAGACTCTGTGCCAAATTCTCCCATCCCTAGGGATGTGGAGATGTCTTCACAGACAAATAGGGCTGATGTTGTAACACATCCCATTTCAATGGAGACAACATCAGACCCTACAGCCATTCCAAGGCTGGAGGAGACTCAAAATCTCACATCTCATGAAGTGCCTAGCACTAGCTCTCACTTGGCTCAGGCCACAATGTCAGAATGGCTGAAGCCTGTGCACCATGACAGGCCTTCAGGATCATCATCTGTGCCTTCCCAAATGACAGAAGAAGCTATTCAAGATCTCCATGTGGCACAGATTGATGAGTTCTCAAAAATAGCTCAACATCTCCTCACCTCAAATCTTCCCAATGCTGATTATGAAGCTATCTTACTTTGCCACAAGGCGGATGTTGAAGCTCAGCAGGAGAAGATTGTGGATGCAGCTGAACCAGAGGGAAATGTGGATGCCTGGTTGGATGCTAAGAGGACTCTCAAGCTCAAGGATGCCCTAGCTTTTCTAAGAGAAGAATTCCTAACTTCTCTGGGCTCCAATGCAAAGGATCTCTCTCCTGCTGCCATCTATGATGCTGTGAATGATGTGTACAAGAACCAGCTGAAGGCTCTGCACTATCTTGGGAAAGGGCTTCAATCAGAGATTTCTTCAATCCAGGAGGAGACAGACAGATCCCTCACTAAGCTCAGGAACTCTTATCTCTCTGATTTTCCCAAGGTGGATGGTATCCTCAAAGAAGTCCAGAAAACCTCCACAAATGTATCCATGATGGATGTGACTCTTGCCATGGTCACAGACAACATCAAGAAACTGGCTTCTTCACTGGAAACTCAAGCAAAAGCCACCATCACCTCAAATGCTATGCTAAATGTCATGTGGAAAAATCAGTATGGTGACAAGTTGATGGATGAAGTCCCTCTGTCAGACATCTCCAAATATGACTTTGCCAGGGTCAAAGATCAATCCCTAAACTCATTCAGGTCTCAACAATTATTCTCTAAGGTGGATGGCTTAGAAAAAGAAGTGGCCTCTCTCAAGGATGAAAACAGAATGCTATCTACATCCTTAAGCCAACTCAATGACAAGCTGGATGACCAAGGCAACAACACCTCAAACATCTTACTGGTGCAGCAACAAATGATGACTTCAATAATGAGATCCATGAACCTGCCTATCCCTGGTGAAGCTCAAGACTTTTTGTCTGATCCCAAGCCTAAGGGGGAGAAAGTTAAGGAGGTCATTGTGAAAAAGAAAGGGGGAGTACCTGCCAAGCAGTCAAAACTTAAGGGCAAGCTCATTGAAGAGACAATAAAGCCAATCAATCTTCCCCCTGTAGAGGTCATCAATGCACAAGGCCAGAAAAGCACAGTCACCACTACCTACTATCCCTCCACAATGCCAAAAGACATCTCAACTCCTCAACCTGCTCAACCTACTCCCAGTGCTCAACCTATCAAAGCTTTAATCATCACAGAGGCCAAGCTACAGGAAGTTTCCAATTCTCACATCTATCATGATGAGGCCTTCCTGGAGTTTCTGAAAGCCACTTACAGAGATGCACAAGGAGATGCAAGGACTTACAGAATGAAGCTCAAGGAAAACATCAAATACTTCACAGTTGCAGTAAGGAAAATCAAGGATGTCCATCTAAGAGAGATAATCATGGTGTGCAAGGACAACTGCTTGTGGCACCTAGCTTTTCAAACTCTAGAGAAACTGAGATTCACTGAGCTGTCAGTAATTATGGATTCAATAGAACAAGGTGGGGCTAACAACAAGAGACTGTTTGATGACTTGAAGATAGATCAAGATCAAAGACTGCCTGAGGTTATCTCAAAGCCAAAGACAATAATCTTCTAAAGTCTATCTAAAGACAGCAGCATTGACAAACTGGTGATCCCTTCAGAGTTGACAAGAAAGAATAATACAAAGATCAACCAGGTGCTGCAAATGCTAAGGGCCAAGAGGGGAGTCAGGAAAGCTGAGGAACAAGAGATGATTCACACTCTTCAATCTTTTCTGATTCATGGAGTCATTCCTGAATCTGTCAATGACAAGAGCAAAAAGAAAGATGGGGATGATGATAATGATGAGGAGAAAACTTATAAAAGGAGATCTCAGTCAAGAAGGGATAAGGATGAATCCAGTGAAAGCAGCAGGAGCAAACATTCAAAGAAATCAAAAGATACTGGTGATGACAAGGACTCAAAAGGAGAAAAGGAAACTGTCAAGAGAACAAGGAGTGGAATTCAGCAAGTCAAGGACATTGCTAGCAGTACTTTAACCACAACACAAGACTCTAAGTCTAGGGTGGGTACTGTTAACAATGATCCTCCAAAATCATTATCTATGACTTCTGAACCTGAATTGCCACAGAAGAAAGATAAAGCCACTAAAGTAATTTCAAGAAAACACTTCCACAAAGTCACAGCTAGTGGAGTGTTACAGTGGATGAAGGGGAAAGGAATGAAGCTACTTCCAAATGATGTGGCACTGAAGACTAAATCTCCCTGCTCCACAAAGCTACCTCAAGTGAAGCACATGAAGATCAAGAGGGCAGCTAAGAGGACAAGGATAACAAAGAAGAATGGGGTAATCACTAATGTTGTAGGGATCAAAGTGCTTCCTCTTGATGAAGACTATGATGAAGATGCCCTAGCATTCTTGAGAGCTCAAAGAATCTTTGAAGTCAAGGTGAAGCTAGATCATCTAGAGATCAAGTACACTGATGGAAGGGAGAAGGTTATGAAGCAAGGAGGCTGGCAACATTTCTATAAATATGAGCTTGAAAGGATAAATGCCTTACTGAACTTTGAAGAAAGGGAAGAAAGGACATGGAAGATAGATATTGCCAGGTTCTTGAAAATGCATGCTGATCATGAAGAAGACCTGAGGAGAGAGAATGAAGAAAGGAGATGTAAGAAAGAGAAGGAGTTGGCCGAGATGGAAGAAAGAGCAAGGGAGCTAAGAAAGAAAGGGCTGTGCAGGGTAAAACAAAATCCTTATACTGTGGAGTACAAAAATCATTATGGAGGAAAAAGCAAGATAAGGATGGAGTTTATACACTCATATGTGGAGAGTGCCCTCAGAACAGCAGCCGAAGATCTAAAGGACTCTCCTCTCATTGAAGAAATGACTGCTAGAGATGATATTCTAATGGCCATCTCTGAGATAAAGAAGAATGAAGAAATAAGGAAGAAGAAGGTCTATGATGACTTCTTAGAGAAACAATTGGAAACAGAAGCTATGTAGCTCAAGGAAGAATTCTGTAAGCTTAAATTTCCAAGTTGTTATCAAATTCTGTGCTTAACTGTATCTTCTTTATATCTGTTCTTTTTATGTTAGTTAGGCTTGTTATCAGACATGAAATTGTGCCTAAGGGTCTTACTCACAATTTGGGGGAGATTGTTAGGCTCAAGACATGCCTGAATACCACTATTAACAAGCCTACACTATGTGACTATGTCACACTACATGACCTAGTGATTTCTATCACTGGGATATAGTATAGGTCTCTAAATGTACTTGTCTTGTTCTCATGAACATTAGCTTGATCATGTATGCTCAAAGTTATAATGAGCTTGGTAAAGTTTCTTGCATCTAGACTGTAAATAGGCCATCGAATAATTGTCCTGGTAGAAGTTCAGAAGTGTTCATGCAGCAGGATAGAGATGAATAAGGCCATGAAGAAATAAGTTGCAGAAATTTGTCTAAGGCATTGTACAGCAAAGTCAGAAGAAAGCTATGTCGTGAAGTCACCAATATCTATGTCGTGAAGTGACACATGTCGTGAAGTGTTGAAGTCAGCAATGTCAAAGAAGCCTAGATCGTGAAGTCCTCAGAAGCCCTATGTCGCATAGTCGTCAAATGACCTATGTCGCATAGTCGTCAAATGACCTATGTCGCATAGTCGTCAAATGACCTATGTCGCATAGTCGTTAAATGACCTATGTCGCAAAGTCTTCCAAGCCTATATCGCATAGTCCTCACAAGGGAGATCGCGAAGTCAGGAATGAAGTGGAGTTCACGATATCAACACTTAGCCGTTTACAACAAGACAAATCAAAGTACAGAACCAAGAATCAAAAGAGACAAATACTGAAGCATTTGTTCTGGCAAGGTGGTCCAAAGAACAGATGGCAAATCTACAGCTAAACTTGGAGAGAAAGATAAGAGACAAGCAGCTACAGAAACGGGAAAGACTCCGAAAAGCAGGTGGTCCTTCCTGACACAGTTAACGTCTTATGGCAGGACAAGTTGGACTTTCAGCAAGGGGTAACTGTGTAAAAATAGGTGTGTGCACTAGTTTGTATAGGGCTTATATATATCATGCACATCCTATTGGTAGCTGCAAGAGAGATACATATAGTTTTTATCTAAAGCTCTTTTCTCTGTAAGCAAGCAAGTACGAACTGTTCTTGTTTAGAAGCCAGAAATTCGATTGTGAATTTCTTGGAAAGCTGTAGTATTTAATTTGCTTATACAAAGTAGATTAAAGTGATTGTGTGTGTTATTTACATTCTGCATATTACATATCATAATCACATACAGTTAATACCCAGTTTCAAGATTCGAAAAATATATCAAACTATCCATTCACCCCCCCTCTGTCTAGTTTCTAGTAGTATTCATTTCTAACAAGAACAACCAGTACAGATCCTAGATTATAAAGTGCAAGAGTTGCGGAGTAAGAGAGTGAATTTGGTAAAAGTACTTTGGAGAAATCGTCAAGTTGAAGAAGCCACATGGGAGTTAGAAAGTGAAATGCGGAAGAAATATCCTCACTTGTTTAGTGATTAGATTTTGATTCCGAGGACGAAATCCTATAAGGAGGGAAGACTGTAATACCTGTAAATTTTCTTAAAACTTTCATTACGTTTTATTTGATAACATTTTAGTATGTTACAAATTTTATTTAAATATAGATAGATTTATTTAAAATTTAGGAGAAAAATACACATTTAGAATATTAACTATAGGGATTATATATTGGCTTTGGGCTGAATGATATTTTTAGTTAATTGTTGAAGCCCAACAATATTATTGGGCTTTAGGGCCAAGTTACTAGAATTTTCTATAACCTAGGAGAAAAAGGGGGTTGGATTTTTTTTTTTTTTTTTTTGCGCTCATCAGTGGTTTTCGTCGGCCGAGTTAAACAAAAAGGGGCAAGAATAATTAGGGTTCAAAACACAAGAAAGGGTATGAAAATTTCTTGATTGTGTTAAAACAAATTTTTGTTGATTTTATATGTGATGTTTAGTTGACTCCGTAGTTATAAGATTTGCTTTTAATTGTTGTTAGTCTAGGGTTAATTGTGTTTTAAACTAAATTGGGGGTTTGGGTTCTTTGTTGATTTTGGGTACGGTTTTGGTTTTGGCTGAACGAATTGGTTGTGTAAATCAATCGGGGAGTGCGAATTTGGTGGTTTGGCGGTGTGTTTGACGGGGGAAGAAGCACCACCGCTGCGGCGATGGTGGCCGGCGGTGGTGTTACAGTGTCGGGAAAGAAACAGTCGGGGAGGAGTGAAGAGAGAACGAGAGAGAGAGAGGGAGAGAGAGAGAGAGAGAGAGAGAAAGGGAGAGAGAAGAGAGAGACTGAGAACGAGAGAGAGATAGATCGAGACAGAGAGAGATGGTGCAGGAGAGAGAGAGAGAGAGAGGAAAAGAAAGAGAGAGATAGATAGATCAGGGAAAGAGATGTGTGAGAGAGGCAGATTTCCGGGAAGGGGGCGGCGTCGCGACGGCGCGGCGGTGGCGCGTGGGCCCACGCACAGTGGATGAGTGCCACATGTGTGGCTGCATGTGTGCCACGTGTGTGGCTGCATGTGTGCCACGTGTGTGGCTGTGTGTGGGTGTGTTGTGTGTGTGTGATTGGGTATTACTTGTTAATAAATGAATAAAAAAATCTGAATAAATATGAATAATAATAGGATTAAAATCTGAATAAAAAAAATGGAATTAAGTATTAAAAGTTGTTTTAATTAGAGTTTAAAAAGGGTTAATTATTTAAATTGGATTTAATATTGAGGACTAATTATTTTGTAATTAAAGATTAATTTTGGTTTAATTTTGATTTATGGGGATAAAATAGATGATTTATTTTTGAATAAATGAGAATAAGAATAGATTATTTTAGAGAACAAAAAAAAAAGGTTACTTGGGGAAAATTTTAGAAATGATTTTTCTTTTAGAATGAGATTTAGAGACATTAAAATAGAATAACGTTTTCTACCTTTCGTTTAGTGAGTTTTAATTCGAATAAAATAGGATTTATTAGTTGAGAATTATCGAGATATTTTCCGTTAATTATTTTAGAAATATTCGAGGAACCTTGGGATTTAATAGGGATTAATTATGACGTAAGTTTGTTTCAAGGTTTTATTTATTTAATTAGTATTAAATTAGGGAAAAGACGTATAGAGTCCCTAACCGGATTAATATTTAAAAGAGAAGTGCGTAGTGCCGGTTTAAGAAAAGTAAACGCTCTATTTGTTTTAATTATTATTATTTTATTGCTGACCTGGTTTATTTACCACAATTTGCTCACGTACTTGTGATTAATTCTTTTAGAGTATTTCCCTGGCCCGTAATTGAAGGCGATCACGCGGGTAGAGTATAATTATTATTTGATTTTGTGCACATCGAGATCGAGGCAAGTTTTTTCTGACCCTCACTCCTACTGCATTATTTTGAGGAATATTTATTTCTAAAGTTTGATTTATTTATTCTTTTCTGAAATATTTATTTAATAGTTCTATCAGTTTATCTTGAGAAATATTATGCTTCTTGATTATCGAGACACACTAAAAATATTCCTCGTCCTTAAAGCGTATTTAATAAAATTTCCTGGGCATCTTATTCGTTCAAGATGACCTTAAAAGTCGTTCAGTTGTAGCTACTCTCCTATATCGAGGTAGTTAAAAATTTATTTACTTCATTCGGATTTATTGTTCAGATCCGATAATTTTTATTTTAAATTTCTAAATTTGATTCATTCTTCGGATCAAATTATATACATTCAGAACAGTGGAAATCTGGAGAGGATTTCATCAGAACCTACTCTTAAATAATTATTCTAGCGTATTGTTATATTATTAGGTTGATTCGAGTCGTTCCCATCATTCGGGACGATTCCAAATAATTTATTTCATCCAACGAATCTCTTTTGTTCGAGGTTTGTTAACCTGTTTCGTCTTGGGTTGACATATTGTTCATGTCAACATAAATAATCCTTTAAAATATTGTGACGACCTATTGTTCGGGTCGTTATCGCACAAATAGTAGAATGGCAGTCGGCCAGAGTTGAATATGAGTTTTCTATTAATTTATTCACACTTCATTCTCATAACTTTTCCGGGGAAATAATCTTTACTCCAACTGGTCAACGTGGGAGTGGCCCACGGAATTTTCTTTCTGATCAACACGAGATATAAACTCATGGTATCAAGAGAGGAATATATTTATTTTTGGCACAATGGATGTCGGGTTGATTCTACAACCCACTAATTGCTAGAAAAACAAAATTGTGATACTTGAGACATAGTAGTGATCGTGCTATGGGGTATCACTGGCGTGCGGTACTTGAGACACTGTAGTTGATCGCGCTGTGGGGTATTGTAAAGGAGACAGGCCAGTATCTTCTATTCTCAAATTTCAAACGCAATTGTTTTGAGAAAAATGATTCGGTCAACCATGGGACTGTTGGTCCGTTAGAATAAATTGTCACACTTCGAGTTTGGCAGATACTATTTCTTTTTCCCTCAATAGTAGTGTTGGTATGAGCGAGCCAATCAGTGGAATTTGCTGAGCACATAGTTGCTCACCCTTGTTGTTAATCATATTTTTACAGTTAAAGAGGAAAGAGGTGATTCATCCCGCTACAGAGCTAAAGGGAAGGAGAAGATGTAGCAAGGCACCGACATGAGGTAGCACTGCCATTTCAGAAATGTTGTCAAGGGAGCTACATCAGAGTTCATATCTACCAATAAACTTTATGTAATTAGTGGCTTGGTATGTATTCAATAAGTAGCGATGTAATAATTTGGAGATAGAACGATGCCTGGACTTGTGGGCTGGGACCACTGCTTGTTGTATGCATCATAATTACTATGTTGCGTATTATATTTGTGTATTAAAGGTGATTATGGATCGTGGCGTCCTAAGTCTTCGGTTAGGGGATTTGGGGTCGTCACATGATATGATGTTGATGGTGAGTTCTTGAAGTATAAGGACTGATTTTAGTGTAAAGATGATAGTTTTGATGGTTTAAAGGTTGTTTGATTGATTTAACTTGGTTAAGTTTGGAAAGTATGACATGTATAACCATTATAGTGACCCTAGGAAACAAGACCTGTTTTGAGCCTTATTTCTGAACTGATAAAATCATATTTTTGAACTATACCAGCCATGAAAGTAAATAGCTTGTTTTGTAGTTTACATACATATAAAGATCATGATGAGGAGATTTATGGTTTAAAAGTTATGCCCCTTTTAGTGAGAGTGATTCAAAACACAAAAACTGCTACAAGACACTAAGTTGTGAACTGAATTCGAACCCCTTAACAGTTAGACAAAATTATGAAAATATGAGGATAAGTAGTTCGGACAGTAAGGAAGACAACCCAAAAAGAATTAATTAAAAATGTTAATGTTTCAATTTTATAAAAATGTAGGAACCAAAGTTGCGCGATGACACTATTCATCAGAGAAGCTACTGCCCTGTTCTGTTAATTCGGGAAAATATGTCCTCTGTCCAGAACCAGAATTTTAATGGATTATATTCTAGACATTCTCTAGATTGTGCACGCGAAGACGGTTTGTCAATTGAGATAACGGTTAATGAGTTATGAGTGTTTTAGTGAAATTAGCGCGAATAGTAAAACTTCGTAGTTGACTCGACTTTTAAAATGCGTTTCACCTATTTAAATCATGTTTTCCAAATCATGATAATTTTGATAAATATTAAAAATACTCAAGAAACTCCTTGAGGTGATTTCGTAATTAATTATTAATTTTCCGATTTATTAAAAGTATTAGAGGGCGAGTTGCGAAATAGTGATTTTATGGAAAGTCAACTCTTGATGTACTACTTAGACCAACCATTTTGGTTAAGTGAGAAGGGTAATATCGAGTCGACTAAAACACGAAACTTGTTAAGGATTATCAAGGTAACATATTTATTGCCAATAAATTATTGGTTTGAAGAACGAGATTAGAAGTAATTAGTAATCGTAAGTTAAGTGGACCCGAGAGAGTGAGAGTCGGGTAATGTGTAGTTTACTTAGAGTAATTGGACATTAATCAAAGAACTAATTAAGGTTATGTATTTTTTTGGTAGAGGTTCCAGGACTAGAATAGAGACATCCAGTTAGAGCTTGGACATCAGACAAGTTTACTAACCCTTACTCTATTGTTCAGAGTGGGTATATTTTCAAATATTATATACTTGTGTATTCAAATATATATATATATCAACTCTTTTGTTCCGAGTATCATGGCAAGTTTTCAAAACTCGAAGCTTAAGTATTCGGCTATGATTTTAAACTGTTGTTGTTGTGATATAATTATTATAAAATGCGTGAACTGTTTTAATTATCGCATAAGATTTCAAATATCAAATGTTTGGTTTATATGCTATATATTATTATAGATACAAGCCGGTGTATATATGGCTCTAGGTGTAGATCATATTTTCGTATTTCAACTTAGACCGGGAGTCGGAAATAATTTCATAAAGACTGTCATAAAAACCTGGAGGTTGCGGGAGACAGATTATTTTGAATATCGATTAAAATATTCCAATAAATATAATTTGGATATTTTAAAGTTAATAAATATTTTAAATAATATTAATAAATATTATTTGAATATTTATTTATTTAATTAAATTAATATTATTTTGGATAGTCATTTAAAAGGTTTATCTAATTGTTTATTATTTAATAAATATTATTTAAATATTTATTAAATATTCCTAATGGTTTATTAATTAATAAATATTATTCAAATATTTATTTAATATTCTAAAATGATTTAAAAATCATAAAACTTTATTTAAAAATTATTTAAGGACTTATTTAATTATTTAAAATATTTTCTGACCATCAAAAAAATTATATGAATATAGTAGGGGTTCCCAAATATTATTTTCGAGTTTATTAAAATATTTAAATCCGAATAAATATTTCATAACTCATCAAAAATTTGGAATCCAGTTTAAGAGGTCGAGCCAAATGATTTTACTCTTTGTATTTCTCAATAGTATTCATATCTCGGGATTACTACCCTATTCAAGCTAAAGGATTTAAATCTCGTTAATTTCAGAAAAGTTCTGACTAACTCCCAGATCGTGATTTCCAAAACAAACTCTTCTTGATAAATAAATCTGTTGACTAAAGTCAACCCACATTTTGACTTACTTCCTCAAATATTCCGGAAGTAAGGGAACTAGAAACATTTAAAAGTTTTGACAAGTATCACATACTTGGGAAATTATGATTAACTTCTGTTTCCAGATTTCATTGATTTTCATCCGGGACTAGGAGATACGCGTAAGAGGTTGTGGTGGCAGTCCAGCAATTTAGCATAAGAGGCTGTGGTGGCAGTCCAGCAATTTAGCATAAGAGGCTATGGTGGCAGTCCAGCAATTTATACCGCGTAAGAGGCTGTGGTGGTTGTCCAGTAGGTAATAGCCCGTACGCAGCTAGGGTGATAACCAATTAAGGGTATTCGTCCATCTACATGTAGAAAAG
The DNA here is from genome assembly GCA_030848705.1 of Heracleum sosnowskyi. Classification (NCBI taxonomy): domain Eukaryota; kingdom Viridiplantae; phylum Streptophyta; class Magnoliopsida; order Apiales; family Apiaceae; genus Heracleum; species Heracleum sosnowskyi. The sequence continues at coordinate 118,283,783 of CM061245.1, read as the reverse complement.
GTTACTGATCGTACTACTGTACTTAAGCGACTGATCATCGTGTACGGTAGGGTGTTATTAAAGGCTCCAGTATTAGTCCCATCCTCCAATTGGAATTGTGCTATAACATTGTAACGAAAACCTAGGTGCTGAGTTACCGATAATGTTGATAGTGGTTGAAAAGTATATTTTATTCTCAGTATCTTGAATTGTATGAAGTGTTTTGACGAAAGACAAACGATATTTTAAAACTTGTGAACTAGTATTGTTCATCTTGCAGTATCCAGAACTGCGTACTTGTTGATTTATAAAGACCGTGCTAAGCCACTGTTAGTCATAGAGGCATTCATGTAAACATTCTAATAACAAGCCTACAGTATTGTGTCACTCTGTGTCACATACATGACCCTTTAACTAGGGGATTCCTCTGTTCCTAGAGGTTGTACATTCTGTAAATCAACATCTATAACTATGTAATTAGCTCTGATTATGACCTGGAAGAAGATCTCAAGATCATGCCCCAGGGCATTTGAAGACAGTGTGATGAATAAAGAAGTTGCAGTGTTGAAGTCTGATATTTGTCCAAGTAAAGATTCGATAAGTGCAAATGAAGCCATTCGAGAAGTCACTCATTCGAGAAGTCCTAAAGTATAAAGCTTCGAGAAGTCTAGTGTATTGATTCGAGAAGTGCTTATTATACTGTTTCAACCTAGCAATTTGACAAGTCATAATAACACTAGTTCGAGATGTCAAGATTACCTTAGAAATATTATTATTTATTTCATTTTAAATAACATTTTTTGTAGAATGTTTTTTCTAAAATTTAGAGAAATTATTATAAGGCCGCTGCGAAGCGCGACTTAGTAAACTAGTAATTATATAAAACACACACACACACACATATATATATATATATAGTCTGGGTCTTACTCCAATAGAAACCCTTCTTAGACTAGAAACTAGAAACGGATTAGGTGTGGTTGTGTATGGAAATGTGTATTTTAGTTGTGTGTGGCGCCTCTAGAGGGCATTATATTACATTGATCTAAGGGTTTGAATTAGTTTCTAGTTTTTATTTTAAGTTTGGTTTCTATTTGATCACTTGCCTATATAGTCTAGTTAAAATACATTATTATAAGTAAACGATGATCATAAATAAAAAATAGATTAAAATTTGTAACTGTAAAACGATATTACAAACAAATTCTTAAAGCATTTACTGAGTGTGTTCATATAATTTAATATACTGACGAACACATGAGAGGAGTGCGAGATCAGTTCCGAAGTTAAAAAAAACAGGTGACATGAATATTCCAGATAATAGGTACTCATCTTCCAAAGTGTTTATCGCAAACTCGGGTCTTGTCAGGGTGTGAAAAGACGCGTCGATCTTCAACTTCTTTTAAAAATCCTCTATCTCATTCATGCGTATTCGATTATATTACAACAACAATTGCGAGCATTTCACGATTCATAATATAGACTACAAGAAAAAAAGAACAAGCCACTAGATCGCTGAAAAAAGTGAACAACCGTTTTTTAAGGCAAAATACCTATCTACAAATTGTACTTTCTGCAACACACAAAACTTTGGTAAACCTGGTTATAATTGCAAGGAGAATAATAGAGCACTTGTGTTTGAAATTCTACGCTGTTTTGTTATGTTCTCAAAATCAATAATAGCCCACTTTGAACAAGCCTATGTTCTCAAAATCAAACATACCCACTATGAACAAACCTCAGAGCCTTGGAACAGCTACATTCTTGATTCAAAGAAATTACATTATTCGTCAACAAAGTTCCTTATTCCTCATTATGCAAAAAATATATTTCTCATCTTTAATAAATCGATCTCGATCATCTTTCTCGCAACAAAATTATTGACGTCTTTATGCAGGCTTGCACGGGCTGTTACGCTAGTTAATATTAATATTAGTTACAAGCAATTGATTTGACAAAAAAAGTTACAACCAAGCAATTGAAGTTTAGCGAACGAGGTAGTAATTGAATTGAAAACAGACCAAGCGGGGCTAACGTGAACAGTAAACCCAGTTCTCTACTTACAAATTGCGTAAAACTGCACACAGAGAGGGGATTGGCCCAAACAAATAAGAATCTGGCGCGACATACCGGTCCGAACTTTATTACTTGGTATGTAAAACTTTTTGACTGTTATTGTAAAAATCTTGTGTCAGTCAACTATCCTTTAAAAAATTAAATATTATAAATAAATTACAACAGCAGTAGTAGTCACTACTATTAAATAACAATATTTATAACCAATTAACTTTTCAGCTAAAATACATTACTTTTTCTATTTTTTCTAACAATTCCAGTCTTTTTTCTAAAAAAATCACGGGCAATTATCTTTTTCAACTAAAACATGTTACTTTTTCTATTTTTACTTACTAAAACCCTTCTTTTTCCAAAATTATAACAGGTAAACCTTTACTTATTTATTTGAAAACCTATTTTATTACTTTAAATTACGGGAAATTACATTTTCAACTAAAACATGTTACTTTTTTTTTCTTACTAAAACCACTCATTATCCAAAAATATTACGGGCAAACCGTTACTTATTTATTTTAAAACATATTTTAATACTTTTAGTTATTTAAAAAAGTTAAATATGCCTACTTAATTTGTTAAGAAACACAATTAATAAAATATTAAAACATAAATAATAATAATAATAATAATAATAATAATAATAATAATAATAAAAGTCAAGTTCTATGAAGACCATGATTTAGTTGGAGACTTGGAGACCATTTACGTTCTGCAACTTAAATAACGCGTAGAACATACTTTACATAACAAAATTCATTATCAAATTAGATATCTTGCAATATAAAATCATCAACAATTGAATATTTTTGTAAATCATGCATGTTATATTTGCAGAACATTGTCATGCATATTACTCCATTATAAATATTCTGCAAATAAGATATGTGCATAATATCTTTGTAGAATCAAAATTATCATCAAATTGGATGTTTTATAGAGCACATATGTTATGTTTACAGAATATTACTCAATATATTATTTTATAGACATATATGGTCTCCAAGTCTCCAAACAAATAGTGGTCTCCGTAGAATAATAATAATAATAATAATAATAATAATAATAATAATAATAATAATAATTATTATTATTATTATTATTATTATTATTATTAAAAACAGTCCGTGCATTACACGGGTTTTAAGCTAGTCCTTATATATAATAAGCGTAAGGGTGATCTTATCCAAAATTTTGGGCGGTCCTCAGTACCGCCAAAACAATCTCAACTGTTGGATATTTTTAAAAATAAACGATCAAGATTATATCATATAAAGATTAAATTATTATCTAAAACGGATATAAGTCAAAGTGGAAGTTTTAGCATTAGAATTGGATTTTAAATAATTACAACTATTATATATCAAAATAATAAGGATCGTTAGATTTTAAAATAAATAAATGAGAATCGTTAGATCGAACATGAAAAAGTGTATTTGGTTTTTAGTTAAATTACATTAAAATACTAAAAAATATATCTTGATAATTTAAATCAAATAGATGAATATTTCCTAAATCGAATAGAATTCTCAAAGTAAAAATTTGTCACTTTCTTCAATCTTTAGTTTTGGTGTAGTTTTAATTGTAAGAAATTGTTAAACCATCATTAAATTAAAGATTATTTTGTTAGATGTTAAAATAGATAGATGAAAATCGTCGATGTAATACTATGAATTGTATTTGTTTGTTCGTAAAACTATATTCAAATACTAAAAAGATTATTTTGATAATAAGTTCAATAAAAATTCTTAATGTACAAATTCGTCACTTTTTTTTTCATGGTTTTTTCAATTGGGAAAAAATTGTTAAACTGTCATTAAATTAAATATTATTTGTGAGCTTCGTGTGTGTTGTAAAACATTCAAATCTGATTTTTTAGAAATCAAGATAGAATACAAATAGTTAATTGAGCATATAAAATCAAATAAATAAAGTCCAAAAATTAATAACACAAAAATATTTAAAAAATATTTAAAAAATATATAAATTAATATAATTATAGTTATTAAAGAAAAGTCGTGTGTTGCACAAGATCTTATCCAAGATTTTGGTTTATGCACCGTCAAACTAATAAGGATCATTGATTTTTGAAATTTATAAATAAAAATCACCAGATCTAATATTAAAAAGTGTTTTTTATTGTTATAGAGTTACATTCAAATACTGAAAACTGAATTTTAATAATATAAACAGAAAATGAGTAGGTTTTCTTAGTTGAATTGAATTATCAATGTAAAAATTCATAGATTTATCTTTCATTCGGGATCCTGGACAATTTTAGTTGAATAACAATAACTAAATCATCATTAAATTAAAAATAATTTTTTTAATTAATATAAGTATAAATTGTAAAAAACAACCATGATTTGCACGGGTTATAAGCTAGTTCATTATAAAATCGAATGGTCCTCATAGTTTTGATGGTACATGAACAAAATTCAGAATAACATATATGTCACGCGTATTATATAAAATAATATAATAAATGTGAGGGGTCTTATCAAGAATTTTGGTCATTTTCCACGAAAAAAAATGATTGCTAGACTTTAAGATAGATGAGAACCGTTGAATGTAATTATTAAAAATGTAATAATTTATATCAAATATAAGTATAAATTGAATACGATTCTTAATTTAAAAATTCGCAACCTTCTATTTAATTTAGTTTCCAGTTTCGGATAATTTTGAATAATTATCAACCCATCAGTAAATTAAAAATTATTTTGTAAGTTTCATGTTGGTTGTAAAATTGTTCAAATATTATTATAGAACTCAAAATAGAGCCTAAATAGTAAAGCAGTGTTTAAAATCTGTCAGGTTTAAAACCTAATAAATATCGATTTATAATTTATTATAGTTATTGGTCCAATGTAATTAATTTGTTATTAAAATTGAATGTTATATTTAATAGGTAAAAATCTTCTAAAAGTTCAAAATTCTATGAACAATATATTTAAAAATAAATATCTATACTATATTATTAAATACGAAACATTAAAAGTTTTGGTCGGTCGGTCGGTATTTGAGCCATTTCACGGGTTTATCTATAACCAAAATTACTTTTTTCAGCTAAAACACATTACCCGTATTATATTTTCTAACTAAAATACCTAATCTTTTAAAAAATAACACGGGCAACATATATATATATATATATATATATATATATATATATATATATATATATATATATATATATATATATATAGTAATATTTAAAATCAATTATCTTTTCCACCTAAAACATATTAACTGTTTTGAAAGGCATATGCAATAGCCTATTTGTAATTCGAGGATTCTACTCAACTTAAACAAGAATGTAATAAGTAAATATTAGATTAAAGGTCACAGGAATCTCAAAGAGTTTTATCTGTCAAGAGATTGAAGATTAAAGTCATCTACAGACTTGAAGTTATTCTACATTGAAAGAAGTTCAATTTATTGTTCAAGCCTCAGTGAAGTATTCAAGAAAGTGGATTTACTACAGTGACAGAGATTTCCAGTTGGTGACAGAAGAAGTACAGGATACAGAGTTTAGTCAAAGCTAAAGAAAAGAAGCCACAGCTTTAAATGTTTTAAAGATGAAGAATTATCATTGAAGTCAGTTATTCATGAAACCAGACAGTGCATCGAATGACGACATCAATCAGTGGAATTAAATCATCTATATTCAGTGGTTTTCAGGAGGAGATAGAGGAATCTTGGTTTTTAGATGAAATTCCTTTCATGTTAAATTAATTAATAATTTAATTCTGTAAGAATTAAATTATTTATTAATTTAACTAATTTAGTAGGCTAAATTATTTATTAAATTAATTCTATAAAAGAATTAAGTTAATCTTTAATTTAATCTTTCAAAATAAATTAAAAGGATTTTCTCTAGAAATAACTGGTATGACCTATTTAATTAAACTCGGTATGACCTCTTTCAAAAGCTCGGTATGACCTCTTTGAATAATTCGGTATGACCTAATCCTAGGTTCTACTAACTCATTTAAAAGGTCATACTAAGTCATTTTTAGAGGTCATACAGATTGCTTTCCCAGGTTCTACCGAGAGTTGGTGGAAGTACAGCATGTCATACCGGACAGTTTTTACAGGTCATACTGCTGAAGCATGGTTCTACCGAATGTATTCCTCAGGTCATACAAGTGTATGAATTGTTTTATTAAATCTTTTTGATTTAATAAACAGGTCATACAAGGCTAATTGCAAGTGTATATGACCCGGGGTTGAAGACAGAAGAAAGGTACTGAAATAGAATTATCAAAGCAGCAGAACATTTTCTCTCAAGAACAAACGAAGAAAGCATTTGATCTCATTTCTTCTCAAGCAATTAATTCTTGTTTGTATTGTTAAATCCAAACCACTAGAAGTTGATTACTTGTATTGCTTTGATTATCTAGCGGATTTTTATCCCTAGAATTTATCTCGAACTTGCTTTTAGCATTCGATCTTTTTATTACAAATATTAGAAAAGTTCATGTCGAATTTATTCTAAATTTATATTAATTAGTTTGAGATAAATACTTTGTAATCCATACTGTATTTGCAACACCCTTCAAGTTTAATATAGTTTATATTTAACTTGAATTTTGTTTCATTTATATTCCGCATTAATTTGTTCTAAATTGTTAAATTATTCAAAGAACAAATTTTGATAAAACGGTATAGTTTGTATTCAACCCCCCTTCTACAAACTTATCAGGACCTAACAATTGGCATCAGAGCCTTTTGATTGATATACAAATCAAAGATCCAATTGTTTGAGATTTTTTTAACTCTGAAATTTTTATTTTTCTAAAAATCTCAAAAATGTCTACAACTCAGAAAGTTGGTACAGTAAAGATTCCCATGTTCAGCAGGGAGAATTATCCAATGTGGAAGAAGAAAATGCTCCTATTTCTTCAAGTTGCTAATCCTAAATACTCTGAGGTGCTGAAGAGTGGTCCCAAAATCCCTATGATTATTGAGGGAGAGCTAATAGAGAATAACATTGTTACTAGGGCTGCTAGGATGTACCCTAAGGATTCCAAGGATTTCACTCTTGGTGAAAAAGAGGATGCTACCTTGGATGCCAGTCTACAGCTGATCCTTATTGATTGTCTTGATCCTATCATGCATAATCATGTCCTAAACTGTGTTACTGCCAAACACATTTGGGAAACCATAGAGATAATCAATGAGGGGACAGAGGAAGTTAGAGAGAATAAGCTGGAAATTCTCACCTCTCAATATGAGCATTTCAGATCAAACCCTGGTGAAGGTATCTCTGAGGTTTTTGAGAGATACAACAAATTAATCAATGATCTGAATCTTAATGGGAAGCGCTACACTATCAAGGAAATTAATAAGAAGTTCCTACTTACTCTTCCACGTCATTTGGAGCACAGAATATCTGCCATTAGAGAAGCAAAAGATCTTACAGAGGTTTCTTTGGAAAGACTGTATGGTGTTCTGAAGACCTATGAGTTGGAGCAGATTCAACAGGATGAGTTATATGGAACTGGGAGGATAGTTAGTACTTCTACTGCATTGGCTGCTGAAGTCCCACAGAGACTAGAAGTGAAGGCTGGTCAATCTTCCAGTTCTAACATGAATGTTATTGATGCTGAATATGGATTAACATCCATTGATCAATCTGGTGGTGACTTCTATTCTTTAGAGGAACTTGATCAGCTGGAGGATGGTGATTTGGCTTTGATAGTCAGGAAGTTTGGGAAGTTCAGGTTCAAGAGGAATCCCAATCTTAAGTTCAGGCCCAGGTTTCAGAGAGGTGGTTCTTCATCTTCAAGTGGCACAAGGGGTGGCTACAAAACTGGAACTGTGGAAAGGAGCACAATCAGATGCTACAATTGCAATGAGTTGGGTCACTTTGCTACTGAATGTAAAAAGCCAAAGCAAGTGACAAGGAACTCATTTGATTCTAGCAAGAAGAATAAGATTGGGAAAGCTTATATTGCTGAAGGAAAGAGCTGGGATGACACTGACAGTGATGAAGAAGCAGGTGAGATTGGGTGTTAGGTCCAAAGTATCGTAGAAGGGGGGGTTGAATACGATACTCACAAATAAATTAATTTCGTTCGCGGATTATTCTTTTAGTTCTATAACGAAATCAACTACACCAAACCAAATCAAGTTTCGGGGAATATATCGTTTTATAAATATAATCCTCGAGGGGTGCTACAATTCTAATCCGTAGATTAGCTTCAATGAGTTCAAGGTATCACAGATACAAAACAATAATCAAGTTCTGAGCACTATTAATTTCTATGATAAATTTCTCCGGCTCTTCTCTCTCTCGTAGTAATGTGTCTGTATTGAATTGCCTTAACTGATTAAGAAGACACTCTTCATTCTGCATATATTGTAGACTTTAGAAAACCATCGAACTGGAATTGCTTTGGACAATCCTGGCCGTTGGATCTTCATCAACTTTTCAGAAAGGTATTTCTTTTCACCTGCTCCCTAATAAAAAACTATCGAAGGAATAAAAAAACCATCGAAATTATTCAATTAATTAGTCATTCGATAGTTTTTAATTCAAAACTATCGAATGCCTAATTAATCTACTTTGATTTTTTATTAAGTCATTCCACTAACTATTCGATAGTTTTTTCAATTTGAAAACTATCGAATTACTCTCTCTCCTCTTTAGTCATAAATGACTCCACTGAGCTTCTGGGTGTTTAAGAAATAGACTGTATCAATTTCTTCTGAGACGATAAAACAACTTGATCTTTTAAGTGCCGTCACCTAGTGCAACTGGTCTGGTTCACAGATGAATAATGCTTGATCAATTCTTCTTTTATGTCTTCAATATAGTGCTGCTGATACGTCCCTTGTCCTTCTGGTTGCTTCAATTAAATCACTGGAATCCCGTGGTACTGAACCCTAAATCACTCACGTACTTCTGTTGTCTTGAAAGTCTTGTTTCTTTTGTTGTCACTGAGGCTTGAACATTTTCATGAACTTCTTTCCGTGACCTGTTTACGGACTTCAAGAATACATAACGTATTTTGATTTTTTGAGTTTACCTTTTCTTCTTTGATTCTGGATTCCTGTGCTTCTGTTAATACTATTGTCCGTCTTGTCCTTTGTTGAGTTGTAGTTATCTCTTTTAGATCTTATGTTACATTATGCTTTACAATCTCCCCCTATTTGATTGGATAGAGTTCGACAAGCAAATACTTCGAGGATAACTCAACTAACTAAGGAAACATGAAACTAATTAAAGTAAGACAGCGTAATAATATTAATGCATTCTGGATCAGATATATATACATTTCCAGATTTCATAAATCAAAAAACAATTAAACTTTGTACAATAAAATTGCTCCTCTAGACTGAGCTGATAGTTTTCTTGTTCTTTGCTTCTTGTCTTCAGTCCATCCTAATCTCACCTTCTTCTATCACTGGATTGGAGTTAGCAGCTTGATAATCAATCACTGATGGATAGTGCAGTGGTTCTCCAGGTTTAAGGATTGCTCCTCGGATGTGTCTTCCAATATACTCAACCTCTTGACCCACTCCAGCCCACAACCATGCAATGTTAACATCTTTCTTGTTTAGCTTTGGCATGTTTGGCAGTCTGGTACGCACTTATCCTCTTTCCACTCTTTTCCTATAGTAAGGAACATTCTCCATTAGAAATCTTCTAAGAGTGTCTGCTGCTTTGTCCTTCTCCGTTGACGAGAATCCAGTGGATCTAAGATACTTCTCCACTGAGATAAGATAATTACTTGGATAGTCTCTCAGTTTGTCCTCAGCCAAATAGCAGATTCTGAACAAGTCATTCGTCATGAATCTAACCATTGGAGGATCTTGAGTGATCTCTGGACTGACTTTCATCACGATCTCCTTAACATGCTCTCGGAGCAGTTCATTTAACCTTGTAGTTCTGCGGATCTTGATGAGTATAGCTTGCAGTTCTGTGTAGGTCCTCTGTTCCAAAAACTTAGTTGAAATTACAAATGTACCTTTCTCCAGAAAACTGATCAATAAGCTCCAGGCACCATTTGCTTTCACCCCAGCATTCAGACAGATTATAGAGTTTCTCAGCGCTCTAAAGTAAGTCTGATCTTCAAGATTAGCACTTCTGATGTCCTGAATAATAACTTCCACCTCAGCATTGTCGTTGACTTGAAGTCCTTCTTCAACTCCGCAAAAGGTTTTGTAAGCCATTTCCCATTCAGTACCATCTTTCTTTGCCAAATCCATCAGCTTCTTCCTCCTTACTTCATTGTACACTTTGATTCTCTTCAGTTTCTCACTCCTCAGAATTGCCTGCTGTGTCTCTTTCTCTGCTTGCCTGGCATCAACTGCAGCTCTCTGGGCTCTTACAGCTTCCAAGGCAGCTTCTTCTTCTTGTGACAGTGGATTTGCTTCTTCCATAATATCCTCCCAGATAGGATGTTCCACGGGCTCTGGATAATATGGTTCATGCTCCTCTTGACTAGGTTGCTCTGGCATGACCTCAAATTCCGCTTCACTTTCATTTTCAGCCACAAGCTCTTCAATCCAGTACTGCCTGATAGGAATAGCTTCAACTGTCTCCCAAACTCCCCACTTATCCTTCTCCCCTTCTCCAACTTTCTCCCCCTTAGTTGAGGAATCCTCGACGAAAGTATCCTCAGCATAAAAGGCTTCAGAAGGATCAGGTTGCTGATAGGAAGGACCAGGTTGTCCAGATTGTTGTTGCTTTAGCATACTCCATATCGACTGCACTCCGTCACCCTGATTCTCCAAAAACTCCATAAGTTGCTTATTCATTGCATTCATTGAAGCTAGCGTCAGGTCAATGTTGTCCAATCTTGAGTTGGTAGTCTTTTCCATATGATCCAGCCTCCTGTTTAACTTAGACTCCACCCTTGAAAGTGTGTTCATTGCATCTTTTACCCGCGCTTGACCATCCCGGATAACCAGAACGTCCTCCCTTAAAGCTTCATGTCCTTGAGATAAAGCACTTACTTCGTTCATGAATCCATCTTTTAATTCTTTGACGTCCATCCTCAATTCGACCAGTTCCTCAAGTGCTTCCTTCTTTAAGGAGTCCACTGCCTGTTTTGTACCTGTTATAGTGCCAGATGCACTGCCAATGACCCTGAATGTTCTTCTGGAATCAGCTGCAGCCAAGTCAACTTTCTCTTGAATAGACTTTAAAGAAACATTGTCTTGACTGGAGGAGATCACATGGTCAAAGGAAGGTCGCAGTGGAACCTTGAATAGTGGATTCCCTTCTTTATCATGAACTGTCATCTCCTTGAGGGAAGATTGAACTTGTAACTCTTTCTCTGTCGGTAACAGCAAATCATCTATATGAGGTAGGGTTTGGGTGTCACTCCTCACATTTGGCTCTGGGTGTACACTCACAGTTTCTGTTAGTGTTTCACTCATTTGTCCTTTCCCACTCAGGCCAGGTGTAAGTGTTTGTGTTTCACTCAAATCCTCCGTGCTGGTTGTACCTGCAGAAAACACCGTAGCCGTCCTTAAGGAGGTCACCGGTGGTGCAATGGGGCTTCGCAAGTCCCCGTCCTTGGTTAGACCAAGTTGCTGATCATCCGTGGATGATATATCCTTTGTAGGATCTAGAGTTTGAATCTCTAGGGGGTTAGAAACAGGCTCTTTTAACAGCAGAGATCCCGAATCTTCCCCAAAAGTCTGTGAAGACTTTACCTCAGCTGACTTCTCAATAGTAATTGATTCATCGTCACCGAGTTGCCGATCTGCACCTACGTCAGACCCTTTACCCGCAGGATCCAGATATGTTCCATCTGGGGAGGTAGACAATGACCCTTTAAATTGTGCATTTAGGTCAAAGCCTTCTCTCGACGTCTGTGAAGACCCTTGGTTCTTAGAACCTTCAACCAGTGAACCTGACCGTAATATGGTCGGAACACCAGTTGCTTCCGTCAATTCTTCCTTCCTTGATTGAGCTATTGGTTCAGATATAGCTTTCGTTAGCGTAGCCCAATTAGCATCAGAAAAATCAATAAAGGGCGCTTTGGATGAGAGAAATGAAGTATCAACAGTTGCCTCGGTTTCTGTTTGTCTCCTTTTAGAGGTAGGCAGAGCTGTTGTTGAAGGGTGTATCTCCTTATGTGGTGCTGCTTTGGCACTATCTCCCTCTACACTCAAGGATGTCTGTATACTGGGTATAGTAGGAGAAGGAGCTTCGTTTATGTTTTCATTTGGCTCTTCCAAAGGCTCTTCGACCGTGGTTAGAGATTGTGGGTTGCAATCTCATGGTCTGGATGGCCACTGAGGGCTCTGGATCAACATCCATTGTTGTGGTTCAGGAGCCAGTTCAGGTTGAGGAATGTTACCTTCATTTACCTGTTCCCCTGGGGGTAGAAGTGGTAGGGGCACCGTTCTTAGATATTCAAGTTTGAACAGTGGGTACCCCTGGAAGATAGTTGTTCTTCCTTATCAGAGCGGTTATGGCATTGCTCTTCATCTTCGTACACTCCATGGTCTCCTCTTTGGCGAATGTCTCACGGTCATCATCTGTTAAGATATCATTGAGAATTAGCTGTAGGAACCTAGGATAGAAACAAAGCACATCATCTATGCATGTTCTTTCATCCAGTGGTCCCATGTCAGGTAATGCTTAAGGAACTCTCCCACAAAGAAGTTAGGTTGTTGACTTCTTATGAGAGTGAAGAAAGCATGTATCTCCTCAGTTGTGGGATCCGGAACATGGTTTTCTATAGAAAAATGTAGTATTCTGTTAAAGTCATGTTCCGTCACCCTTATTGTTCTGCCCCCTGGCACAACAAAACTGAAGGATCTTACGTTATTCTCACTTGTATCCGTGGCGGTTGTGTACAACGCAGTCAATTGATCGATGCAAAGGACTACGGGAGTACTCAAGGCGTATGCCACTAACGAACGTGTGTTCAGAAACTCTGCCCATGCACGAAACTGTAAATTTGTAATGGCTTGCAAGTTTTGAAACGAGACATGATTAGTCTTGGTTACTTTTAAACCAAAACTAAAACCAATTAAATTTAATTAATTATTACTAATTAATCAAACTTGACACAAAATACCCTTAAAACAAAATTACCCCTTTTTCTTAATAAACACAACTTCGAATCACTATTATCAAGAACCCTACTTTTGGTAACACAAATAATCAGAATTATCTGAAGAAATCAATTGAAAACAATTAACTTCTAAAGAACAATAGTGAAAATAGTTTTCTTAGAAACAAGTTCTTGAGGCAGTGATGTTCTTGGTTATATGTATTCTAGTAAGTATAAACAAAAGCCCTTAGATCTGATAATAAGAAAAAAAAACGTAAGGGGTTGTTAAATACTTATTGAATTGACAGGGGCAATATTGTCTTTACAGTGTTCGATGTTTTTTAATAGTAAGTTCGATGGTTTTCAGTTGGGGGTAAAACTGTCAACTTTACTTCGATAAATTTTGAAAAATAACGAAGAGTTTGAAAATCAGAAATTAAAAAGTTTTTCTGAAAAACTATCGAACATGTTACCTTTTAAAGCTTGAAAAACTATCGAGGTATTTATTTTGGAAAAACTATCGAGGAGTTTAATTATTGAAAAATTAAATCCTCCCGATAGATTTTCACTTTGATTTTTAAAAACTATCGAGAATTAAATATTGAATTATATTAATTCACTTCGATAAATTTTTAAAAGACATCTCAAAAACTATCGAGAAATTTTTTGATAGATTTTCTTTTTCCTTTTCAAAAACCATCGAAATTAATTTCGATAGATTTATCATTGTACTTTGAAAAACTATCGAATTTCCTAAGATTCGATACTTTTTGCTTCTGTTCAAATTCTAGAACCTGTTCATGTTCTAAAATTCAAACTGTTTTATTTCCTGTCAAGTTTTAATTCTAATAAATCTTTTCAAATTTACCAAAATCAATTGTCAACAGAAAATTCACAATTTTCTCAGAATAAAATCGACTAAATATCATTGAATGATATTAACCAATTAAAATCCAATAAATTATGCTGCATATTTATTTTATGTATTTTAAATTATGGAGCAAATAAGATATTGAACTGCTTCAATTTCCATAATTCAAATTTCATAAAATAAATAATAATAAATTAATACTAAGTATCTATGAGCTAGATATTAGCACTAAATTATTAATGTGAGGACTGGATGTTTGAAGACATGCTTTTGAAAGAAATGATACCTGTTGTCAAGGTGCATTGTCATGGAGTGGTCCACAGAGTTGTTGGAGAAGAATTTATTTCCTTTTATCATAAAAAGAAATCAATCTTCCTCCACGAAGTTGACAGCTTCTAGAGATGCTTCTCCTGTCATTTGGGTTGACAGCTTCCAGAGATGCTTCCCCTGTCTTTCTTACAACCTGCGTATTTTATATCTAAATAGCTAAACATGTTAACAAGTATCTTTAGGTTACCATATTTTGAGATTTGGTATTCCCTTAAGATATCTAAAAATCATGTTAATAGCTATAAGACTAGATTTTCTTCCACTCGGAACCTTGCATATTGGAAACTTGAGAATAAAATATGTGGTGTCAATTTGCAGCTAATAACTTAATGAGACGCATACCTCTCTAGCTTGTCATTTCTGTCTTTTACCTGATTTGTCCTGATCAAGCTTTAGTGGCTGCTGTTGGCAGGGAGTCTTGGCATGTCTAGAATCTTCTCAATTGTGTACATTCAAAAGATTCTTGACTTACTTTTATTGCCATCACTCTTTTGGCTTACTTGTGCTCCTAAAAGAATTATTCTTCTGGCTTGCTCAAAGTAATTCCAAAAAGAATTGCAACTTTCCCAACTTACTCATCTCGTACATTCTCTGCAGTGACTTGGCAAAAATTCTTGCACAAGTTTTCGTTAATAGACCAACATATAATATAATCATGATATCACTGCACATATATGACATTATGTTTGTGCCTTATGACGACTCTAATAAATTCATATTCTGTAAAAGTTCAGTTAGAGTGTCATACCATGTCTTTGACGATTGCTTGAGTATTGATACCAGTTCATACCAACCTGTAGTGATCTTGTGAAGAGAAGTTATACAACGTCCAATTGATCTGCAACAGCAAATGTCATGAGCTACTGTACATTGACTTCTTCTACTATCTCACCAACCAGGAGTGCACTTGAACATATTCACCATATAGATATTAAAATTTGAATATGCAGTAGGTGCCAGATATATCCTGATATCCTCAAGTCTCGTCACTGGTGCTTCTTGTTAGATACTGCTTCCTAATAGTAACCTAGCATCCAGTTTGGCCTTGTCCCTCATAACAATGCCAATGTTGTCCAGTATCCTGGATACCCATCTTGTTCCAATAACAGATTTTCCCTTAGGCCTGGGTACCAGCTTCCAAACTTTCTGCCTTTCAGATTGATTGAGTTCATTTTGCTTTGCAATCACCCAATCTGGATCCATCAGAGCTTCTTTACCTTTCTTTGTTTCTTCTTCAGAAAGAAAACCAAGAAAATAATTATCCATACTATACAGCTCCAGTCTTTACTCCACCACTAGGATCACTAAGAACTAGACATCAGGAATGATATTGAATCTAAACCCTTTGTCTTGACAGATATGTTCTTAAAGTGTCCTCTAGATTTTCATTGTGGTGTTGATCTGACTAATTGATCCTTCTTTTGCTCCCCTTAAGCTGTTGCTGGGATTTCCTGAGAATCCTTATCCTTGCTGAGTGGTTCTGTTGAAGTACTGGGATGTGTAGATAAACTACCATTACCACTGCTTGGATTTGAATTATCATTACCATAATTTCACACATAACAGCTGAGAGCTTGGAGTTGTTGAACATCATATTCAGACTTTCAATCACCTCTTGTTGATTAATCAAATTTACCTCGTAGGCTTATTCCACTGATTAGCCGATGAACATATCCTAAAGAGCCTTAGCTGCCAATCTTGCCAAGATGCTTACTTGTAAAACATTTTCCTCCAAACCCCTGAAATAAATTCAGTGTTTGCTTCTATTGGCCATCAGGGAAATGTGATTAACCTCATCTGTGATGTCCTGTCCTTCAGATTGAACAAACAACACCAGTTTGTATTAAGAGTAGTCATCAACCATCACTGAAGTATATCTTTACTTTGTTGTAGATAAGACATTAACTAGTCCGTAGAGTTCCATACGTATCATCTGAAGCGGCTCAGTAATGCTTATCACATTATAGCTTTTCTGTGATGTTTCTTTGACTTCCCTTAATGACATGCCTCATATATTTCATCCAGCTTGAATCCCAGATGAGGCAGTCCTCTCACCAATACCATCTTTAGAAAAGAGTTCCTTGTATTGTCATGCAAGGGTGAGAGCTTCTCAACCTTCCTGCTTGAGATAAAACACTGCTCCTTCATTGAATAAAAAGATTTGTGCTTTGAATCTTCAGCAAGAAAGTTGCTTCTAATTGATATCCTTGACTCCAATTATCAGTTGTTATCAATGATACCAATTATTGTAAACATGATGACATTCCATTTCAAACGTAGCCTTGTCCCGTGATGAAAACCTTTGCTGTCATCTCCAAAGATTATTAACGGAACAGCTTTCTCAATCACATTTGATGGCAAGTTCTTTCTTCGATCATATGTCTTCAGTAGTAAAGACCAAGAAAGCATATAAATCGATTAACCTGATTTTCCTGCACTCACAAATGGATTGACAGTTCTTGGTACCCAACTTATTTTCTTGGGTCCAGATGGATTAGAGATTTTGCTTTTAAAAGTGGTAACAACAGCTTCAACCTATACATGCTTATTCTTATCTCTGACTGACCTTGCAGTCGTTGCTCTAATGTAATTCTTTAAACATGCTTTTTCTATGATTAATGCAAGTACTAAGAGATGCATTCATAATCTTTAAATAAGCAAACATGTTAAAAAGAATAAATGGCATACATTGAGCATTTTGACATTGCAGATAAGAGATGTGCAAATTAGGCATCTTAGAAAATTCAGTACTTTCTACTTTAACCAATATACACAAGTGTAACAGGTAGCAAGTAGATTTACAGATATTCAATAATTTTCTAAGCACACATGGAATAAAAGAATTAACAATTAAATCACTAATTCTATCTAATCCATTCTGTTGTTGTATGGCATCTAACTTTCTCTATTACCTAAGTCAGTTTTAGATACAGCTTGGTGTTCTACAAATTCTACTGACCCTAAGGTAATTCCTCCATCCTTCAAACTGATTATCCCTTAACAAACAATTCAGAATAAATGAGCAAATCTTGTTCTACTAGGGATACTGAAACTTAGCTTAACTAAGGTCTTATGTGCCAGAAACTTAACCCCTAAAAAAATAAGAGTTGATTCTTAAGAAAGCTTCTATCTCACTTGCAAATCTTATTCTTCAAATATTCATACACACATATATGATCACTATGTACATGCGTTGAATGTTGAGAATTAAATACTGCATTGGTTCAAGGAAAAGATACCTGAGATATGTGAGGTGAATCATCTTCAGAGATTGCTATGAAGGCAAGATATCCATGATTTTCTCGTCATCTGATCCATCCCAACTCTTTCCTTAAGCAACATAAGTTTTGTGCTGATGCTTCTTCAACAAAGCATTCCACTTCTGTTTCAGCTAATTAACTGAGTCCCTATTCTTCTTTGTTTGTTAGGCTTCTTCATTGTGTAGCACACCCTGATAGCTTCTCGTTACATAGTTCTTATCATAGTTGAAACTATCACACTTGTTTTAGTTACTATCTCAGTCTGTAACTACCTCCTGAACTGAATCCTGAAGAATCTTTGCTCCGTAATAAATAAGCCTGATCCATGGATGTGGCTTTTGTACTCGTTCTGAATCTGATGTGACTAAACTTCCTTGACAAGTGAAACACTAATCTTTAGTCTAGTCTCTCGAGGTTTTCTACCTGAGCTTCTTCTGATTCAGCTACTAGTAATTCTTCTATTCTGTTCTGAGGTTCCAACATAAATAAACGTTACTGAGATATTTGTTTGTCCGTTCAATTCTCTAACACCCTTTATTCCTCCCTTCATAATCTCTTTGATTAAATCTCCTTAAAAAAAAATATCCGTAGAAACTTCTTCCTGAAATCAGCTTCATGGTCATCTTTTTCTTCGAAAGATAAAAATCAGTTTAACACCCGGAGGAATCTTCTTCTACAAGCCCTTGAGCACCCTCAATTTAATACTTAAGAAAAATTTAAATATTCAGAATTTTTAAATTTCCTTAAAAATAAATTAATCAAAAATAAATATTTACAAAACATTTAATTTTCAAGAATTTCGAATTCTTAAAAATTAAATCATGTAAATTAATATTTAAGAAAAATTAGAATTTAAGAAATATTTTTAACAAAATTCGAAATAAATAAATAACTCAGAAATGTATTAATTCGGGGTGTTTTGTAAAGCTGGCCAATTCAAGCACTTCAATTGTTTTCAAAACAAAAACTATCGAAGCTGGCCAATTGTTAGGAGCATTACCACTTCTATTGTTTTTTAAACAAAAAGTAAATGGCTGGCCATTTGAAAAGCTAAGAGACATAAAAACCACTTCGATAGTTTTAACAAAAAAACTATCGAAGTCAAATAGGCTTCTCACAAAACAAAACTTGGCCACCTAAATTGACAAATTCTAAGGGTCACTTTAGCACACTACAAATTGCTCTGTGCCGCACCTCTAAAATAAATTCATAACATAAATTAAATTTAATTAAGTTTAAAATATAAATTTATGTAACTTGAATTTATAAAATAAATTTATTTAAATTAAGTTAATCAAATAAACTTGTTCAAGTTTAAATAATGAACTCATTTAAATTAAATTTATAAGATAAATTCATTTTAACTTAAATTTATAAAATAAACTTATTAAAATATAAATTTATAAAATAAATTTATTTAGAAGTTGGCCTCCTCAGAATTCTTGTCTGACTGGTCTGAAATACCCGGATCTAATCTGTATGTCGATTAACAAGCTTTGATACCAATTGTTAGGTCCAAAGTATCGTAGAAGGGGGGGTTGAATACGATACTCACAAATAAATTAATTTCGTTCGCGGATTATTCTTTTAGTTCTATAACGAAATCAACTACACCAAACCAAATCAAGTTTCGGGGAATATATCGTTTTATAAATATAATCCTCGAGGGGTGCTACAATTCTAATCCGTAGATTAGCTTCAATGAGTTCAAGGTATCACAGATACAAAACAATAATCAAGTTCTGAGCACTATTAATTTCTATGATAAATTTCTCCGGCTCTTCTCTCTCTCGTAGTAATGTGTCTGTATTGAATTGCCTTAACTGATTAAGAAGACACTCTTCATTCTGCATATATTGTAGACTTTAGAAAACCATCGAACTGGAATTGCTTTGGACAATCCTGGCCGTTGGATCTTCATCAACTTTTCAGAAAGGTATTTCTTTTCACCTGCTCCCTAATAAAAAACTATCGAAGGAATAAAAAAACCATCGAAATTATTCAATTAATTAGTCATCCGATAGTTTTTAATTCAAAACTATCGAATGCCTAATTAATCTACTTTGATTTTTTATTAAGTCATTCCACTAACTATTCGATAGTTTTTTCAATTTGAAAACTATCGAATTACTCTCTCTCCTCTTTAGTCATAAATGACTCCACTGAGCTTCTGGGTGTTTAAGAAATAGACTGTATCAATTTCTTCTGAGACGATAAAACAACTTGATCTTTTAAGTGCCGTCACCTAGTGCAACTGGTCTGGTTCACAGATGAATAACGCTTGATCAATTCTTCTTTTATGTCTTCAATATAGTGCTGCTGATACGTCCCTTGTCCTTCTGGTTGCTTCAATTAAATCACTGGAATCCCGTGGTACTGAACCCTAAATCACTCACGTACTTCTGTTGTCTTGAAAGTCTTGTTTCTTTTGTTGTCACTGAGGCTTGAACATTTTCATGAACTTCTTTCCGTGACCTGTTTACGGACTTCAAGAATACATAACGTATTTTGATTTTTTGAGTTTACCTTTTCTTCTTTGATTCTGGATTCCTGTGCTTCTGTTAATACTATTGTCCGTCTTGTCCTTTGTTGAGTTGTAGTTATCTCTTTTAGATCTTATGTTACATTATGCTTTACATTGGGAACCTTGCTTTAATGGCTAAAGAGGAAAGCACTTCATCTGGATACATGTCAGAGGTAAAGTACACTGACGCTGAGATGATTCGTCATCTTAGTAGTAATCTTTGTCGTGCACGCACTGATAATGATGAAATGATTCTTTTGAACACAAATCTTGAAAATGAGATAAAAGAATTAAAACTAGTGCATATTAATCAAGATGAACTCACTAAAAATGTAGCAGTTCTTGAGAATAGGGTTAAATTGTATCAACAACTGGAAACCATTCTCAAATAACAGATTAGTGAGCTTAATACCAAAGCTAATGCCTATTACAACTCTTGTAAGACGGCTAAAGAGATTCTTAATAAACAATCTATGGGTAATCATGTCAGTATAGGTTATGATTATAATGAGGCCATTGGATTGCTTGGAATTAATTCCCCTTGTAGAGTCAGATCTGAAGGAAGGGGTGTTCCATATGTGCTTAAGGGTATTGAAACACCCTTCTGTAAGGAGTCCGAGGCAGATCCTCTAAATGAATACTCTATAATCATTGCTGAGGAGATTCGTGAAGAAGATACTGCTTTGGAAGTTGAACAGTCCAAAAAGTGTATATCTGATATTCCAGTCAAAGTTGCTACAACTAAAAAGACTAAATCAGATATCCATAAGTTGGATCAAAACAACTGTAGAACTAACATGCCTGCTGTTAATTCTTCTCATAAAGCATGTGGTGTGATTAATTGCATGTCTTGTGCTTTCAATGTTATGTATGCTTATTTTAATAGTAAGCATGTATCTAGTGATAAGACTGCTCCACGTCAACATGTTAATAATAAGAAGCATGTTAAAGCAAAGACTACTAGTCCTCCTCAGACTAGAGTGGATTCATTTATTCCTAAGCCTACTCAGAAATGTGTTAAGGCTGGCTATAAATGGAAACGCTCTTATGTGAAAGAGGTTGAAGTAGTTTTAGTTAAAAATGTTGTTTTGCCTGACAAAGGCCAATTCTTTAAGTATGCCGGACCCAATCAAGTGTGGGTTCCGAGGAAGGACTAATCAATCTGGTATTGCAGGGAGTTAAACAGGTAAACCGTGTTATGTGGATTCTTGACAGTGGCTGTTCAAGGCATATGACCGGAGATAGAGCCCTGCTATCAGATTTGGTTGAGAAAGCTGGCCCAGTAGTTACCTTTGGAGATAACAGCAAGGGTATTACGAAAGGATATGGCTGTTTGAAGTACAGAAATGTTATCATTGAAGATGTTTCTTTTGTGGAAGGTCTGAAGTTCAATCTTCTCAGCATCAGTCATTTCTGTGACAGAGGATATGCTGTTTCCTTTGAAAGAGAGAAGTGTCAGATCCTTCACAAGAAGAATGGAAAGCCTGCTCTTCAAGGAGTAAGGAAAGGTGACTTGTTCATAGCTGATCTGAACTCGGGATTCAAAGATGAAGTTAATTGTTTTTATGCTAAAGCTTCATCAGATGATAGTTGGCTATGGCACAAGAAGATGTCTCACCTTAACTTCAAAACCATGAACTCTTTAGTCAAGAGGGAATTGGTTAGAGGTTTGCCTCAGATGGAATTTACACAGGAAGGACTGTGTGAGGCATGTCAGAAAGGAAAG
Source organism: Heracleum sosnowskyi (assembly GCA_030848705.1). Taxonomy (NCBI): domain Eukaryota; kingdom Viridiplantae; phylum Streptophyta; class Magnoliopsida; order Apiales; family Apiaceae; genus Heracleum; species Heracleum sosnowskyi. The sequence continues at coordinate 118,261,996 of CM061245.1, read as the reverse complement.
TCAAAGAAAGCTTCTCACAAGGGCACTGACACATCATCAATAACTGAACCACTTCAGCTACTGCACATGGATTTGTTTGGTCCAGTTAATGTGATGTCCATGTCAAAGAAACAATATGCACTTGTGATTGTTGATGACTTTTCAAAATACACATGGGTTTTATTCCTACATTCCAAGGATGAGACCCCATACCTGGTGATTGGCCATATAAAGTTGATTGAGCTGGATTCTAGATTCCCTGTTAGAGCCATAAGGTCAGATAATGGTACTGAATTCAAGAATGCCATTCTAAATGACTTTTGTGCTGATAAAGGAATAACAAGACAGTATTCTGCCCCTAGAACTCCTCAACAAAATGGAGTAGTGGAAAGAAAGAATCGTACATTGATTGAAGCTGCAAGGACTATGTTAAGTGAGTCCAAACTTCCAACGTACTTTTGGGCTGAAGCAGCGAATACAGCTTGTTATACTCAGAATCGAACGTTAATCAACAAGGACTTAATGAAGACTCCGTATGAGATCATGAACAACAACAAACCAACTGTCAAGTACTTTCATGTATTTGGAGCAAAATGCTTTGTGCTTATAGATGACAATGTGAAACGTGGCAAGTTTGATGCAAAGGCACAAGAAGCTATTTTTGTTGGTTATTCCAGAAGATCTTACAGGGTCTACTTGGTTGGTAGTCACACAGTAAAGGAAAGTGTCAATGTTACTTTTGATGACACTAAATTCCCTAATATCCAAACAGCAGATTCATCTGAGAAAATGAAGTTTGATAACTTGCCAGACTCAGATTCAAATGATGAAGCCCCACCTGAAGTTATTGCTGGTAATGATAATAACAATGATGATAATGATCATGGTGATGGTGGTGGAAACACTGGTAACAATGGAGATACCATCAACACTGGAGAAGAATCATCAAGGCAATCAAGCAATAACTCAGGGGGAGCAAATGAAGGATCAACTAGTCACTCACAACATCAAAGTGAAATTCAAGGCGAATCATCAAGATCAAATCTTCCAAGACAGACTGTATGGAATAGAGCTCATCCTTTTGAGCTGATCATTGGTGATCCAGATGTTGGAGTTAAAACTAGAAGTGCAACTGTAATAACCCGAATTTTTGGATAAATTAAAACTTTTCTTATTATGATTAAGTGCATCAGTGAATAGTGAATTTGGTGGATGAATAGTGATTTTGAGGATTAACAAAATTTTTCATGCCACCTATGTACGAGACGTAGTGTGGATATTCCGAAGTCATATTAGTGATCTACGGAGTAAATAAGTGAATGCAAAGACGATCGGAATTCAGAAATTCCAAATTTTATTTTGGTGAAGTATTTGACCGGGCAGTGAATTATATATTATTATATTCAAGAAATGAGATATTAAAATTAAGGATTTGAGGATTTAATATTTTGGAATTTTATTATTTTATTAAAGTCGATTTAAGGATTCGATTGTTGAAGTGGATAGTGAATAGTTACTATTCACTGCGAAAATCGCGTAGAGTTTTATTCGCTCTTTTGGGAAATATTTGGAATCGTTCCAAGAGGAACAAGGCAACATTTACAGGATTAAATTTAGACATGGAAGTAACATGTAACAAGATTAGTTCGAGGGATGCAACATTTGGAGCATCCATGTGAAAGGAAACGAACCAGTAAAGCAAAGCAGTCAAGCCACTTGCCCACCACTCTTGCATGTGTGACAAGTGTCAAGAGGACAATACACCAAGCTATGACTCACCATTTTTGTCTCTAAAAATCAGCATTTCCATTAATTGAACAAGGCAAGAAAAATCAAGAAACTCTCCCCCATTTTCCAGATTTTCGGCTCAGCTTGCACAAGGAGGAGAGAAAAATTCATAACTCCAAAACTACTTGTCCTAAAATCACCAAATTTTAACCATAGCTTCTCCACTCTAGGGAAAACATTCTATCAAAATTTCATGGCCAACAAAGGAGTGTAGCCTAGTCAAATCCCTTCCCCAAGTTGGAGAACCCAAACTGTGCAGTTTGTGTCCAGCGGAAAGATGGGACTCAAACCCCTAGCTAGGAAGCTTTAAATGTGGCGATCTATAGCTCAAAAGAAAGCTTATGAAGAGTACAAGGTCTGGTAAAAATCTTAGAACCAAACTCTTGTTTTTCGATTTTATATGGATTTTACAAAGTGATGATGAATAGTAACTTTTCATGATTCTTGATTTTGTTTCTTAAGGATTAAGCTTGATAAGGTTTGTTCAAAGCTCAAGGAAGGATTATAAACCATTGTTAGTGTATATGAAGCACCAAGGAAGGTATAAAAACCCCTGCCCCTTTTTGTTTATATGAGTTTTGAAGTGGTTTTGATGTTTATGTAAGGTTAAGATCATGATTAAGTAATTATATGAATTGTTGGTTGAGTTTGGAGGATGGGTTATGAATTTGTTTTGATTATTCATGGAGGATTTGACTGAGTGGAGGGTGTATAAGGTGGATGGTGAGTTTGGGATTAATTGGTATTGATTTGGTTGTGTTTTGGAAATGGAAAACGTTACGATTATAGCCGTCGTAATGCCCATTTGATTTAAGGTTGTTTTGAGCAAGAATTACGAACTGTTCTTGGAATATTTTTGAGCAGAACTGACCAGGAGCCTGTAGGTCTTGTTTAAAGGTTTGTTTTGGTATAAAGATCATGCCTATACGATTTACGATTTACGGTTTAGGAGAAAAGTGAGTTTTAGTAAACGCCGTTCGGAAGAATGACTCATCTCTGTCCAGCAACTTTGAGGCTATATTTGGACCACTTCGGAGACGTATTAAAATGTGAAATTTTGAGGAATAATACTAGAGACAGTTAGGAAGGCTCACGAAAAAGATTCGTATTAAAAAGATTATTTTTCGATTTTATAAAAATGTTTTAGTCGAGGTCGCGCAAGTGAAAACCACTAAGAACATGACTTAGAAACCAATGTTGTAAATGATTAGGTATAACTTGTATTCGAGGATCGATTTCGGACTAAACCTACGACTTAAGAAATTGTCGAATAACATGGACTTAGTATGAGCCTATAAGGAGCTAGTAATGCCTTGGTTGTGTTTCGCTTACGTGTTTAAGCATTAAGTTATAAGTGGTTTATCGAGGGGATTAACCGTGTGTTTTCGTTTGACTTTGTCTAGATTGTCTGGCATCGTCGCGAACCCCTATCACTTCTCGAGCATCAGGCAAGTTTACTAAACCTTACTCTATTATTCAGAGTATGTATATTTTCCTATGTTCAATACTTGTGTATTCCCAATTTATATACCAAATCTTTGTTGCAAGTATTGTGGCAAGTTTTCTAAATCTATACTTTGAAGTATTGATTATATATTACTATTTTTGCCATGTGTGGAGTTATACAGTTTTGCGATACATGTTATATATTGTATAAAATAGAGTTTGATTTTGGTTTATATATGAGCTTTGAGATAAAGTAGTTATAAACCGGTGTACCTTGTAGCTCTATAGATAAGAGCAGGTTTATTGTTTCGACTCTAGACCGGGAGTCGATATTTTGAGATATGTAGATAGCCGTGGAAACCCGGAGGGATTCCATCGGCAGAATACTATGTGTTTTGAGGAATGTTATTTGAGTATTATCTCGGTCGAGAAATACTATTTGAATACTATTTCAGTTATATATGCAAATGAGAAGTATACATGTGTTATTGCATACTTGTCTTCGAATTGCTATGTATAGCAATACTTGAGGTTATGACTTGAAGTTGGGGCTTATGAGTTAGATATGGGATATCAGTTATAAGCCAGTATTCTTATATATGCCCTAGGATAAGGGCGTGTGATTTTCATTAAGGATCAGAAGTGATTGTATTTCTGTATATGCTAAAGATTATTTTTCCGATAAAGACATCGGGTGACTGTTGAAAGGCATATGCTATAGCCTATTTGTAATTCGAGGATTCTACTCAACTTAAACTAGAATGTAATAAGTAGATATTAGATTAATTATCACAGTCACAGGAATCTCAGAAGATCATATCTGTCAGAAGAATACAGATTAAAGTCATCCTACAGATTTGAAGATATACTACATTGAAAGAAGTTCAATTATTTGTTCAAGCCTCAGTGAAGTCTTCAAAGATGTGGATTTATTAAAGTGACAGAGGTTTCAGATTTGTGATAGCAAATGTACAGGTTACAAAGATTGATCAACAGTCAAAAGCAGACAATGGACCACAGCTTAAAGTCAAGATGAAGAACAGACATTGAAGTTAGTCATTTATGAACCAGACAGTGCATCAAATGACAACCTCAGACAATGGATATTCTTCAGCAGTTCAAGTGGTTCAAGAAGTGGTTTTGCTATCTATTAAGAATTTATATTCTCTCTTAAATTAGTTATTAATTTATTTATTAAATTAATTCTTCAAGAATTAATTTAACATATAAATTAAATAATTAATTTATTGATTAAATTAATTCATCAGAATTAATTTATGAAATAAATTAATTAAGTAATTAATTTATTGAATAAATTAATTCATCAGAATTAATTTATGAAATAAATAAATTATGTAATTAATTTATTGAATAAATTAATTCATCAGAATTAATTTATGAAATTAATTAATTATTAGAATTAATTTAAAGAAGAATTAGAATTTAATTCAGAATTCTTAATTAAAATAAGCCTGGAATGACTACCCCGGATAGTCATACCGGTAGTCATACCGGTAGTCATCCCGGTAGTCATCCAAGCTTATTTTAATTAATTCTAATTAAATTGTCTTAAATTCACATAGTCATTGCAAGCCATTTGATAGTCATACAAGGCAATTTGATAGTCATTCCAGGCTTAAAAATAGTCTTTTTTAGACTATTTTGATAGTCATTCCTAGTGGAATGAAAAGCAAGAAACGTGCAGGCTTGTCAAGTGGATTAAAGTACAAAAGGAAAGAAAAGCACAGAAGAAAGATACTGAACATTATATTCATCAAGAACATCTTCTGTCAACAAAAGAAAAGAAACTGCCGTGCTAATTTCTTCAGTGAATAAATTCTAGAAAATCTTGGTGTCAAATCTAAACCACTAGAATTCATTTACTTGTACTGCTTTGACTATCTAGCGGATTTTTATCCCTAGAACGTATCTCAAATTATCAAATATTGTTATATCTTTTTATTACAAAAATAGATAAATTCATGTCGAATTTATTCTAGATTTGTTTTAATTAGTTTGAGATCCAATCTTGTAATCAGTATCATATTTGTAACACCCTTCAAGTTTAATATAGTTTTATTTAACTTGAATTCTGTTTCATTTATTTCCGCCATAATTTGTTCTTAAATTGTTTGATTCTAAACAGAACAAATTCGATAAAACGGTACAGTTTGTATTCAACCCCCCTTCTACAAACTTATCAGGACCTAACAATTGGCATCAGAGCCTTTTGATTGATATACAAATCAAAGATCCAATTGTTTGAGATTTTTTTTAACTCTGAAATTTTTATTATTCCTAAAAATCTCAAAAGATGTCTACTACACAGAAAGTGGCTACAGTAAAAATCCCAATGTTCAGCAAGGAGCACTATCCTATGTGGAAGAAGAAGATGCTCTTGTTTCTTCAAGTGGTTAATGTTGAATATCTTGAAGTGCTGAAGAATGGACCAAGAATTCCTATGTTTGTTGAGAAAGAGCTAATAGAGAATGATGTTGTTACTAGGATATACCCTAAGGATCCCAAGGACTACACTTCTGCAGAAAAAGAAGATGTTGCCTTGGATGCCTGTCTACAGTTGATACTGATTGATTGTCTTGATCCAATCATGCATAATCATATTTTAAAATGTGTCTCTGCCAAACACATTTGGGATACGATTGAAATAATCAATGAAGGGACAGATGAAGTTAGAGAGAATAAGATGGAAATTCTCACCTCTTCATATGAGCACTTCAGATCAAATCCAAGGGAAGGAAGAGTGGTTAGTATGTCTACTTCACTGGTAGCTGGAGTCCCACAGAAACAGGAAGCGAAGGTTGTTCTACCTTCCAGTCCTAACAAGGATGTAATTGTAGCTGAATATGGCGTTACATCTACAAGTCAATCTGGTGGTGATTTTTATTCTATGGAGGAGCTTGAACAGTTGGAAGATGAGTCTATGGCCTGGGTAGTGAAGAAGTTTGGAAACTTCAGGTTCAGGAGAAATCCTAGTTTCAAGTTCAAGACATATGCTGACGAATACCAGACAGGTGGTTCTTCATCCTCAAATAGCACAAGGGGTGGCTATAAAACAGGGATGGTTGAGAAGAACAAGTCTAAAGAAAAGAGCTGGGATGATACAGACAGTGAAGATGAAGAAGTTGGGAATCTTGCACTCATGGCAATAGGAGGCAAACTCTTTGATTCCATGTTATCTTCACCCAACATGTCTGAGGTAAAGTTCACTGATACTGAAATGATTCGTCATCTTGGTGATACTTTAAGTTGTGCACGCTCTGAAAATGACAAAATAATTCTTTTGAACACAAATCTTGAAAAGGAAATAAAAGAATTAAAACTAGTGCATGTTAATCAGGATGAACTTATTGAGAAAATAGCTTTTCTTGAGAATAGGGTTAAATGTTATATTCAACTGGAAACCATTCTTAAGAAAGAGATTAGTGAGCTGAAGACTAAAGCTAATGCCTATTTTAGCTCTTGTAAGACGGCTAAAGAGATTCTCAATAAACAAGCTGTTGGTAATCATGTCAGTATAGGTTATGATTATAATGAGGCTATTGGACTGCTTGGAATTAATTCCCCTTGTAGATACAAATCTGAAGGAAAGGTTGTTCCATATATACTTAAGGGTATTGAAACACCCTTCTGTAAGGAGTCTGAGGCAGAGCCTATGAATGAATACTCTATCATTATTGCTGAGGAGATTCATGAAGAAGATGTTGCCTTGGAAGCTGAACAGTCCAAAAAGTGTATATCTGATATTCCAGTCAAAGTTGCTACAACTAAAAAGACTAAATCAGATATCCATAAGTTGGATCAAAACAACTGTAGAACTAACATGCCTGCTATTAATTCTTCTCATAAAGCATGTGGTGTGATTAATTGCATGTCTTGTGCTTTCAATGTTATGTATGCTTATTTTAATAGTAAGCATGTATCTAGTGATAAGACTGCTCCACATCAACATGTTAATAATAAGAAGCATGTTAAAGCAAAGACTACTAGTCCTCCTCAGACTAGAGTGGATTCATTTATCCCTAAGCCTACTCAGAAATGTGTTAAGGCTGGCTATAAATGGAAACGCTCTTATGTGAAAGAGGTTGAAGTAGTTTCAGTTAAAAATGTTGTTTTGCCTGACAAAGGCCAGTTCTTTAAGTATGCCGGACCCAATCAATTTTGGGCTCCGAAGAAGGTCTAATCAATCTGGTAGTGCAGGGAGTTAAACAGGTAAACCGTGTTATGTGGATTCTTGACAGTGGCTATTCAAGGCATATGACCGGAGATAGAGCCCTGCTATCAGATGTGGTTGAGAAAGCTGGCCCAGTGCTTACCTTTGGAGATAACAGCAAGGGTATAACTGAGGATATGGCCTGTTTGAAATCAAGAAATGTTATCAGTCAATAAGAACATCAATGTTACAATTGATGACACTAAACTCCCTAATATCCAAACAGAAAATCCATCTGAGAAACTGAAGTTTGATGAAATGTTAGATTCAGAATCAGATGATGAGAATCCACCTGAGTTTGTTGTTGGTGATAACAATGACAATGATGATAATGGTGATGGTGATGGTGGTGGAAACATTGTTAACAATGGAGATACCACTAACACTGGAGTAGAATCACCAAGACAATCAGCCAACAACTCAGGGGGAGGAAATGAAGGGTCATCTAGTCATTCACAACACCATAATGTAGAACAAGGCGAATCATCAAGATCAAATCTTCCAAGACAAACAGTTTGGAATAGAGCTCATCCTTTTGAGCTGATTATTGGTGATCCAGGTGTTGGAGTCAGAACTAGAAGTGCTACTCAAAATGAATATCATTATTCAGGGTTTCTTTCTGAAATGGAACCAAAGAAAATTGAGGAAGCACTGACTGATCCTGATTGGGTGATTGCTATGCAAGATGAACTCAATCAATTTGAATAACAGCAAGTCTGGAAGCTGGTACCCAGACCAAAGAACAAGAAAGTAGTTGGTACAAGATGGGTATACAGAAACAAGCTAGATGAAGATGGCATAATCACAAGAGATTAATCAAATTGACATCGGGTATCATTTTATCCGAGAGCATGTCATGAATGGAACTGTGGAGTTACACTTTGTACCCACAGAAGAACAAACTACAGATATATTCACTAAATCTGTTGACGAATCCACATTTATCAAGTTAGTTGGTAAATTGGGTATGTTAAACAGTCTTAGTGATTAACAATATCTCTGTCATGTTTGTTCTTTCAAAATCATTTTCTCTTGTTGATATTAGATGTTAAATATTGTCAATCTATGTTTATTGTGTAAAGCTTGTTAATTTAAATATTCTGAATAATTTATTTTCTTTAAAAATACTTTTCTCATATTTTTTAAGTGGAGAAACTTATTTTTATTGAAAATTTATTTATTTAAGAATCATTTAAGTTAGTTTCAGATTGTAAATATAGTTGTTTAAATAGTTCTGCAAGTTTATATTATTTTTATGCAATTCTATATTATTATGCATATTTTTCTAGGATTTATGGAATTTTCTGTGAATTTTTCTAGTCTTTGATAAATATTTCATGCATTTCTTTTAGTTTTATGCATTTTTCTGTAATTATCTTAATTAATTCTGCTAGTTTTTGATAACAGGTTTGTTTATTTTGTTTTTGTACTAGCATGACTATCGGAATGACTATCTTACATAGTCATTCCAGTAGTCATTTTAGTTTAGTTTTAATCAATTTTTATTATTTTTTTCTTTCTTTTCTTTTTCTGCCTTTTATTTCAGTACTTTGATGTTTGTACTGGAATGACTATCGGTATGACTATCCCATAGTCATCCCGATAGTCATTCTAATAGTAGTTTATTTATTCTATTTGTTTTATGCTGTAAACTGCTTAGCTTCTGTTTGAGTAAGTTAAAATGAATTATTTTCTCTAAAAATATTTTTCTCAAATTTTACCAGTTAAAATTGTAGAGAAATCTATTTTTATTGAAAATCTTTTATTTTAAAATATTCGTAGTCTCATGTAAATAGTTTCCTGTAAATATTTTTTTTATTATTATTATTATCTTTTATTTTCTATTTGTCTTAGTTATTTTTGTAAATATATTGTATATTTATTATTGTTGATCTAGCTCTTGCTTAGCTGGAACTTCAGTGCCAAATCCAATTCAGGTATTACTTTCTATCTCTCAATCCACTTCTTTTACTGTTGCTGAACCCAAGTGGTTGTTAGGGCTGACCAAGGGATTGTAGATCCACAATCTCTATCCCAGGTCTTAGAGCCAAACAATGAGTCTACAACTTAATTACTTGACCTCTCAGCCTGAACAGAAATCAATGTTAAATAAAGAAGTATTTTGATTGAAACAGTGAGTGATCCCACAGCTCTGCCTCCTCTAAAGAAATTCAACATATACTGAGGCATCTGTCAGCCCATCTGTATCCTCTCAATAGGATATGGACTTTGAAATGGCCAATGAACTGTTTCTAGAGACATTCTCTCAACAGGATGAATCTATTGAACTTTGCCATAGGGCCATGGCACGTTGTACTGAGTCAAGCACACTCTCATTACTCACAATGGGAGAAAACAATTTCATTAGATGAAACTCAGGACACAGTGAAAGCAGAGCACCTGCAACTGGTTACAGTGCCTACCATTGTTACGGTAGAAGTGCCTTCATAGGCATCTGAGGGAAAATTTGATTCTTTGCCAAATCAAATAGAATCATTTTCTCCCCTCCCAGAGTGAACATCTCTGGCTCCCTAAGGGATTTTCCACTCGCAGATTTATCTGGAGAAAGTGGAAGGCAACTTGGTCAGTCTATCACTGAAGCAATTCAGATTTCAAATCCAAGTGATTTGATAGACATGATTGAGGATCGGGATTTGCGAACTCCCATTGCACCACCACTGACCTCTCTTGAAGAGGCTAGGGTGAGTTTCAATGCAGGTACTGATCAAAAAGGAGCAAACAGACAGCTAATGTTGAGTGATAAGAGTCAAACACTGAGTGAAACACATGCACGTGAGATGAGTGATACACTTACAAGAGAAATTCAAGTGAGTGCACACACAGACACATACACTGCAATGTAGTTAGCTCACATAGCTGATCTACAGGAACATCTATTCAAAACCCAGGCTGATAAAGAAATTTTGCAAGCACAAGTGGTTGAACGGTCTTCTTCTTCCACCTCTGTCAACAATCAGCTGGGACTACTCAATGAAATCTTGAAGACAAAGTTACTACCCAAGATCAACTCCATCAACTATCTCAACTCCTACTGGCTTCAGATACTCATAAAGTGAAATCTGTAGAGAATTCCTCAACTAAGGGGGAGAAGTTTCTCAGGGGGAGAAGTTCCTAGACAAGTTTCTACAGAAGTTTGGGGAGAAGTTTCTGTTTCTAAGGGGAAGAAGTTTCTAGAGACTTGTGAAGCTAGTAAAAGGGGAGCTGAAAAAGATATAAAAGTAAAAGGAGGAGTTTCAGGGGAGTAAAGGTAATTAGCTCTGTTTTGTAAATGTTATATGTGTAGAGCTTAGGTAAATCAAGACAGGGTCAATGTTATCATATGTTCAGTCTAGAGGAACATCTGTCTTGTATTTATCTTTACTGGTGAAATCTGGAAATGTCATATTTGATCCAGAACTTTCTAGTATTTACTTAGGCTTAAGAGTCTTATCTTTTTCTTGGTTTTAGTTGAGTGATCCTCTAGGTATTTGGTTGTTATTCTCTAACAAACAAATAGGGGGAGATTGAAAGGCATATGCTATAGCCTATTTGTAATTCGAGGATTCTACTCAACTTAAACTAGAATGTAATAAGTAGATATTAGATTAATTATCACAGTCACAGGAATCTCAGAAGATCATATCTGTCAGAAGAATACAGATTAAAGTCATCCTACAGATTTGAAGATATACTACATTGAAAGAAGTTCAATTATTTGTTCAAGCCTCAGTGAAGTCTTCAAAGATGTGGATTTATTAAAGTGACAGAGGTTTCAGATTTGTGATAGCAAATGTACAGGTTACAAAGATTGATCAACAGTCAAAAGCAGACAATGGACCACAGCTTAAAGTCAAGATGAAGAACAGACATTGAAGTTAGTCATTTATGAACCAGACAGTGCATCAAATGACAACCTCAGACAATGGATATTCTTCAGCAGTTCAAGTGGTTCAAGAAGTGGTTTTGCTATCTATTAAGAATTTATATTCTCTCTTAAATTAGTTATTAATTTATTTATTAAATTAATTCTTCAAGAATTAATTTAACATATAAATTAAATAATTAATTTATTGATTAAATTAATTCATCAGAATTAATTTATGAAATAAATTAATTAAGTAATTAATTTATTGAATAAATTAATTCATCAGAATTAATTTATGAAATAAATAAATTATGTAATTAATTTATTGAATAAATTAATTCATCAGAATTAATTTATGAAATTAATTAATTATTAGAATTAATTTAAAGAAGAATTAGAATTTAATTCAGAATTCTTAATTAAAATAAGCCTGGAATGACTACCCCGGATAGTCATACCGGTAGTCATACCGGTAGTCATCCCGGTAGTCATCCAAGCTTATTTTAATTAATTCTAATTAAATTGTCTTAAATTCACATAGTCATTGCAAGCCATTTGATAGTCATACAAGGCAATTTGATAGTCATTCCAGGCTTAAAAATAGTCTTTTTTAGACTATTTTGATAGTCATTCCTAGTGGAATGAAAAGCAAGAAACGTGCAGGCTTGTCAAGTGGATTAAAGTACAAAAGGAAAGAAAAGCACAGAAGAAAGATACTGAACATTATATTCATCAAGAACATCTTCTGTCAACAAAAGAAAAGAAACTGCCGTGCTAATTTCTTCAGTGAATAAATTCTAGAAAATCTTGGTGTCAAATCTAAACCACTAGAATTCATTTACTTGTACTGCTTTGACTATCTAGCGGATTTTTATCCCTAGAACGTATCTCAAATTATCAAATATTGTTATATCTTTTTATTACAAAAATAGATAAATTCATGTCGAATTTATTCTAGATTTGTTTTAATTAGTTTGAGATCCAATCTTGTAATCAGTATCATATTTGTAACACCCTTCAAGTTTAATATAGTTTTATTTAACTTGAATTCTGTTTCATTTATTTCCGCCATAATTTGTTCTTAAATTGTTTGATTCTAAACAGAACAAATTCGATAAAACGGTACAGTTTGTATTCAACCCCCCTTCTACAAACTTATCAGGACCTAACAACTGTTATTTGAGATTTATTAATTAATGAATATTATTTATGTATATTCATTTGAGGCTTACTTGTTCGAGGGTTAATTATGTATTTAATGAACATTATTTATGTATATTCATTTGAGGACTATTGACTTTAAGAATATTATTGTGAATATTCATTTAATCAGTATTTACTTAAGGAATATTATTCCGAATATTCATCTAAGCTTTACTTACTTAATCAATGTCATTGATTATTTTTAAAATCAAAAGAGGTTCCCAAAACAATGTTTTCCATTTAAATCCGTCTTTTAAGAAGATTCAAATGCTCGCTCAACTATCAAAAATACGGGAAACCTGATTTAAGTGACTACTACTCTTTTTAAACTCTCAATTCAAAAACTGTCAAGGGACAGATATTTTCTTGGAGCAATTTAATTGCTGCCAGTCTAATGTTGTGTTACCACCTCAATGATCGAGGGGTAAATTCATGGAACAAGTCGATATCCATTAACAAGCATAGCTTGGGAAATATTGGAGAATCTTCCTTTCCAACCTAGATATAACTACTTAGTGGAGTCGTATCAACAAGTGTTACACTTGGGGAAAGGAGGACGATCTTTACGTTTCAGAGTCATGGATTTCATCTGAACTAGGAGTGGTGTAAGTGGTCAAGTTGCGTGGGCCCATCCAACTTTTATATTGCCCCAAATGGGCCGGGAGGTCATAGTAAGGCGGTAGACAATGTCAGGCCGTCGTGATACTTCCATCTACATGTAGAAAACTATTTGAGCGGTGCGACCTGCTACTGATCATAGTAAGGTTAGGCACAGCGGACGCGGTAGCAACTCCAGTATTAGTTCATCATCCAATTTGGATATTTCCTGCAACATGTATTGGGGTGAAGAACCAACCATGTTGGCAGGGGGTTGAAAAGTGTTTGGAAATGAAGTGACAATAAATTTGTGCAACTCCATCTTTTACTTTTGAGTTATGACTCTGATAAAACCTGATTAAGGATATATATGCCTAAGTGGATTTTGGGTTACGGAAATGTTATATTAATTTTCCTCGTAACTTCCTCTTTTATATCATATGACTCTGTGGATACCTTACATAACATGAGTTATGGTAAAGGAGTTGTTTATACTGAATCATCTTATAACTTCTTTTAAGTTATGTGTTGATATTCTGCTTACATAGCAGATATTTTTGGAAGAGTTATATTGGTTTACTTTGAAACCTTATCTTTTATATTATACTAGAACTTTGTTCATAATATAGCAAAAGCTTGCAGAAATATTATGAAATGATATTTGAAGTACATTAATGGTACTGTTTTTGGGAATACATTCCGATAAGGAAGTAATTTCAGTATCGATATATTTTGACAAATTACTGTCTTATACCCGCTTTATTTCTGGGTTGTATTAAAAGGCAGAATTATGCCATACTTTCATTACCTTGCTGAGCTATCGCTCACTCTTGCTATTGTTTTATATATATTATATAGCAGCGAAGCAGGATGCCAATGGGACGACACCTACCCCACAAGGCGTTTCCATAAACAGTTTCTAGCAGTGATCCCGAAGAGTAGTACGAACCAATCGAATCAGGCTACGGCTTTTGGGCATTCAACTTATGTATAGACATGAATGGTATTAGAGGATTGTAAGCATCAGAAGATTAAGTTGGTAATGTAACATTACTTAGAAATTGTATCAGTGACAGATTCAAAAGACATTTGGGTATTGTAATAAAAATTATTTATTCCGCAGTTGTTGTATTGTGTCGTTTCTGAGACTCTAACCTGTGTGTGTGTGTGTGAGACATATGTTGTGGGGTCATGAGCAGGTGAATTATGAACGGTGTGAGTAATACAGATAAGGCAAGGAGTAAATGGATCGTGACTACTCTAAATCCCTGACCCCGGATTTGGGGCTGTTACAGCAACTCAGAATGAATGTCATTTTTCAGCATTTCTATCTAAAATGGAGCCAAAGAAAACTGAGGAAGCACTGACTGATCCAGATTGGGTGATTGCTATGCAAGATGAACTCAATCAGTTTGAACAACAACAAGTCTGGAAGCTGGTACCCAGGCCAAAGAACAAGAAAGTAGTTGGTACAAGATGGGTATACATGAAAAAGCTAGATGAGGATGGCATTGTTACAAGGAACAAGGCAAGACTGGTTGCACAAGGGTATTCACAAGCTGAAGGCATTGATTATGATGAAACCTATGCACCAGTGGCTAGACTTGAGGCCATCAGGATGTTCTTAGCATTTGCTGCTTACTCCAATTTTAAAGTCTATCAAATGGATGTTAAGAGTGCATTCCTGAATGGTGAGCTTGATGAAGAAGTGTATGTGGAATAGCCCCCTGGCTTTGAAAATCAGGAGCTGCTGGACTTTGTGTACTTTCTCTTCAAGGCTATCTATGGTCTCAAACAAGCCCCAAGAAAATGGTATGACACTCTCTCTGGTTTTCTTTTAGAAAATGGTTTTGTTAGAGGTATCATAGACAAAATTCTTTTTTCAAAGAAACACAAAAGTGATATGATATTAGTCCAAGTCTATGTGGATGACATCATATTTGGGTCTACTAATGATAATCTCTGTAAGAGATTTGCTGAGCTTATGCAGAGTAAGTTTGAAATGAGTATGATGGGTGAGCTGAAGTTCTTTCTTGGATTGCAAGTAAGTCAAAGGACAAATGGTATATTTATTTGTCAATCCAAGTATCTTAAAGAACTCCTCAAGAAGTATCACATGGAGGATTCAGCATCAGCAAGGACTCCATCTTCAACAGCCATCAAACTTGGAGCTTCTGACAAATCTATCAAGGTAGATGTTAAAAGCTACAGAGGTATGATTGGCTCCTTACTCTATCTTACTGCTAGTAGACCAGATATTATGTATGCTACATGCTTATGTGCAAGGTTCCAAGCGGACCCTAGATATGTACATCTCGTTGCTGTGAAAAGAATCTTGAGATATCTTAAGGGTACACCTAATCTAGGTATCTGGTACCCTAAAGATTCTGGTTTTAATCTTGTTGGATATACAGATTCTGATTATGCAGGTAGTGTTGTGGATAGAAAGAGTACCTTTGGGAGTTGTCAATTCCTAGGAGGTAGGTTGATTTCCTGGTATAGCAAGAAACAGCAAATAGTTTCCAATTCAACAGCAGAAGCTGAATATATTGCTGCTGGAAGCTGTTGTGCTCAGATCTTATGGATAAGGAATCAATTAAAGGACTATGGCTTTGCATTAGACAAAATTCCCATTTTGTGTGATAATACAAGTGCCATAGCAATCTCCAACAACCCTGTGCAGCACTCGAGAACGAAGCACATTGATATCAGGTATCATTTTATCAGAGAGCATGTCATGAATGGAACTGTGGAGTTACACTTTGTACCCACAGAAGAACAGACTGCAGATATATTCACTAAATCTGTTGACGAATCCACATTTATCAAGTTAGTTGGTAAATTGGGTATGTTAAACAGTCTTAGTGATTAACAATATCTCTGTCATGTTTGTTCTTTCAAAATCATTTTCTCTTGCTGATATTGAATGATATATTTTGCCAATTCTTGTTTATGTATAAAGCTTGTTAATTTAAATATTCTGAATAATTTATTTTCTTTAAAAATACTTTTCTCATATTTTTTAAGTAGAGAAACTTATTTTTATTGAAAATTTATTTATTTAAGAATCATTTAAGTTAGTTTCAAATTGTAAATATTGTTGTTTAAATATTTCTGCAAGTTTATATTATTTTTATGCTCTTCTATAATATTCTGCAGTTTTCTAAGCATGTAAATAGTTTCCTGTAAATAGTTTTTTTATATATATATATTATATTATTTTAGTTTATTATTATTATTTATTATCTTTTATTTTCTATTTGTCTTAGTTGGTTTGTGTAAATATATTGTATATATTATTTCTGATCTAGCTCTTGCTTAGCTGGAAATTCAGTGCCAAATCAAATTCAGGTATTACTTTCTATCTCTCAATCCACTTCTTTTACTGTTGCTGAACCCAAGTGGTTGTTAGGGTTGACCAAGGGAATGTAGATCCACAATCTATATCCCAGGTCTTAGAGCCAAACAATGAGTCTACAACTTTCTTGAACTCTCAGCCTGAACAGAAATCAACTGTTAAATAAAGAAGTATTTTGATTGAAACAGTGAGTGATCCCACAGCTCTACCTCCTATAAAGCAATTCAACATATATTGAGGCATCTGTCAGCCCATCTGTATCCTCTCAATAGGATATGGACTTTGAAATGACCAATGAACTGTATCTAGAGACATTCTCTCAACATGATGAATCTATTGAAATTCGCCATAGGGCCATGGCACTTTGTACTGAGTCAAGCACCCTCTCATTACTCACAATGGGAGAAAACAATTTCATTAGATGAAACTCAGGACACAGTGAAAGTAGAGCACCTGCAACTGGTTACAGTGCCTACCATTGTCACGGTAGAAGTGCCTTCATAGGCATCTGAGGGAAAATTTGATTCTTTGCCAAATTTAATAGAATCATTTTCTCCCCTCCCAGAGTGAACATCTCTGGCTCCCTAAGGGATTTTCCACTCGCAGATTTTTCTGGAGAAAGTGGAAGGCAACTTGGTCAGTCTATCACTGAAGCAATTCAGATTTCAAATCCAAGTGATTTGATAGACATGATTGAGGATCGGGATTTGCGAACTCCCATTGCACCACCACTGACCTCTCTTGAAGAGGCTAGGGTGAGTTTCAATGCAGGTACTGATCAAAAAGGAGCAAACAGACAGCTAATGTTGAGTGATAAGAGTCAAACACTGAGTGAAACACATGCACGTGAGATGAGTGATACACTTACAAGAGAAATTCAAGTGAGTGCACACACAGACACATACACTGCAATGTAGTTAGCTCACATAGCTGATCTACAGGAACATCTATTCAAAACCCAGGCTGATAAAGAAATTTTGCAAGCACAAGTGGTTGAACGGTCTTCTTCTTCCACCTCTGTCAACAATCAGCTGGGACTGCTCAAGGAAATCTAGAAGACAAATTTACTTCCAAGATCAACTCCATCAACTATCTCAACTCCTACTGGCTTCAGATACTCATAAAGTTAAAACTGTAGAGAATTCCTCAACTAAGGGGGAGAAGTTTCTAGAGAATTTTGAAGAAGCTAGTAAAAGGGAGCTGGAGCTGAAAAAGATATAAAAGGTAAAGAGGGAGTTTCAGGGGAGTAAAGGTAAGTTAGCTCTGTTTTGTAAATGTTATATGTATAGAGCTTAGGTAAATCAAGACAGGTTCAATGTTATCATATGTTCAGTCTAGAGGAACATCTGTCTTGTATTTATCTTTACTGGTGAAATCTGGAAATGTCATATTTGAACCAGAACTTTCTAGTATTTACTTAGGTTTAAGAGTCTTATCTTTTTCTTGGTTTTAGTTGAGTGATCCTCTAGGTATTTGGTTGTTATTCTCTAACAAACAAATAGGGGGAGATTGAAAGGCATATGCAATAGCCTATTTGTAATTCGAGGATTCTACTCAACTTAAACAAGAATGTAATAAGTAAATATTAGATTAAAGGTCACAGGAATCTCAAAGAGTTTTATCTGTCAAGAGATTGAAGATTAAAGTCATCTACAGACTTGAAGTTATTCTACATTGAAAGAAGTTCAATTTATTGTTCAAGCCTCAGTGAAGTATTCAAGAAAGTGGATTTACTACAGTGACAGAGATTTCCAGTTGGTGACAGAAGAAGTACAGGATACAGAGTTTAGTCAAAGCTAAAGAAAAGAAGCCACAGCTTTAAATGTTTTAAAGATGAAGAATTATCATTGAAGTCAGTTATTCATGAAACCAGACAGTGCATCGAATGACGGCATCAATCAGTGGAATTAAATCATCTATATTCAGTGGTTTCCAGGAGATAGAGGAATCTTGGTTTTTAGATGAAATTCCTTTCATGTTAAATTAATTAATAATTTAATTCTGTAAGAATTAAATTATTTATTAATTTAACTAATTTAGTAGGCTAAATTATTTATTAAATTAATTCTATAAAATAGTTAAGTTAATCTTTAATTTAATCTTTCAAAATAAATTAAAAGGATTTTCTCTAGAAATAACTGGTATGACCTATTTAATTAAACTCGGTATGACCTCTTTCAAAAGCTCGGTATGACCTCTTTGAATAATTCGGTATGACCTAATCCTAGGTTCTACTGACTAATTTAAAAGGTCATACTAAGTCATTTTTAGAGGTCATACAGATTGCTTTCCCAGGTTCTACCGAGAGTTGGTAGAAGTACAGCAGGTCATACCGGACAGTTTTTACAGGTCATACTGCTGAAGCATGGTTCTACCGAATGTATTCCTCAGGTCATACAAGTGTATGAATTGTTTTATTAAATCTTTTTGATTTAATAAACAGGTCATACAAGGCTAATTGCAAGTGTATATGACCCGGGGCTGAAGACAGAAGAAAGGTACTGAAATAGAATTATCAAAGCAGCAGAACATTTTCTCTCAAGAACAAACGAAGAAAGCATTTGATCTCATTTCTTCTCAAGCAATTAATTCTAGTTTGTATTGTTAAATCCAAACCACTAGAAGTTGATTACTTGTATTGCTTTGATTATCAAGCGGATTTTTATCCCTAGAATTTATCTCGAACTTGCTTTTAGCATTCGATCTTTTTATTACAAATATTAGAAAAGTTCATGTCGAATTTATTCTAAATTTGTATTAATTAGTTTGAGATAAATACTTTGTAATCCATACTGTATTTGCAACACCCTTCAAGTTTAATATAGTTTATATTTAACTTGAATTTTGTTTCATTTATATTCCGTATTAATTTGTTCTAAATTGTTAAATTATTCAAAGAACAAATTTCGATAAAACGGTATAGTTTGTATTCAACCCCCCTTCTACAAACTTATCAGGACCTAACATGTTTTATATTTTCTAACTAAAATAACTCATCTTCTAAAACTGACACGGGTAACATATATAAAAAAATTGGTAATATTATTTTATATAATTATTAATAAATAACCGGTTACTTTTTTCGGTTAAAACATATTACATGTTTTATACATTTTAACTTATACAACTGATATTCTAAAAATAACACGGCCAACATATATTTAAAAAGGTAATATAAATTTTTGATATTTGCACTTTAATACTTTTAAAAAAAATTTAAGAGAAAATAAATACGAACCATTTTATCTATTATTTTAAAATATTTTAAATTTTAATATCTAAAATACTACTAAAAGTCACGTCAACAATATATTAGATTTAAATATTTATATTGTTAGATATCTAAATTCAATTTATTATATATATACACATATATTAAAATTTTATCAATTGATATATAATTACTAAATTAAAATTAAAAGTAATAAAATATTAAAGAAGACCTCTCACAGGATATAAGCTAGTTTATATATATATATATATATATATATATATATATATATATATATATATATATTAATCAAAATATTAACAATGTTAAAAGATTAAAAAGATTATAAATATTATGAAAATTTATAAGAGTGAACTATGAACTTCTGACCCCTCCTCCACTTTGTTTACATTCTCAGATGCATGACTATGAACTTCTGATAAGAGTGAATAACCTTATCTGTTACAGATAGAGCTGCTAGCTAGTGAATCTTTTGGACCAGAATCACAAATAATCATTAGTTTACTAAATTATAATCTCAAAGCCATAGAGTCTGTTCACTCTATTTAACTATAGAAGATCAATATTTTGATCAGGAGAACTATATCAACAATGAAGCTTATATATCCAACACGCAGTTTATAGTAACAATTGCATAGTGTTAACGGAGGAATTTGGTGATAACAAATTTCGGGGATTGCTGGAATAACGAATTATGATAATATGGGGATTTGAGATTTTTGGATGTTTTGGGGCTGGACTTGAAAGGTGTCTCGACTTGTTAGATGTGTCGGATCCTATTCCAAGATGCCTGCGTACCCTGTTTATATATAGGGATCAAGCCAACGCAGTTCTGTGATAGGATAGTATTTTTAATCCCTGTGATTGTTAAGGGATATGTTGAGATAAGTTGATTTTATCTTTTTAGAGTTATATTAGCGTTGTGATTCTTTCCTGATTTAAAAGAATCGTTTGGAGATATTTTTTAGTAAATGATTGATTTAGATTGATTGTTTCCTCGTTTCAGAGAGAGGATATTACTAAGTGGTTAAGCAATTAATCATTACTAGATTCATATTGGGAAATTAGGAGATAATTGAGGCAACCAAAATTATGGCGTAACAACTACCCCCCAGTTCTTCAGTGCAGCTTGATGGACTGGAGAACTAAGCGTGCTTTGATCTTCCGAATTTCCTGAGTCAATGAAACAACTAGGAGTAGAAGATTAGCAGATAATATGAAGAAGATAATTACCCGTAATATGCTTGTAAAATCGAGAGAGACAACATGATGTGCCCGTAATATGTTTGTGCTTGCGAGAGAGACAACATGCGAGATGTGAGAAGAACATATGTACGAGTAACTTTGTAAGTGTAGGAGAATGAGAATAAGATAATTACCTCGCCTTCTTATACACTCATGCAAAGCAGAGTTTAAGAAAAGGGAAGAGTAACCTCGCCTTCTTATACACTCTATACTAAGAAGAGTTTAAGAAAAGGGAAGAGTAACCTCGCCTTCTTATACACTCTATGCAAAACAGAGTTTAAGAAAAAGGAAGAGTAACCTCGCCTTCTTATACACTCTATGCAAAGCAGAGTTTAAGAAAAGGGAAGAGTAACATCGCCTTCTTATATACTCTATGCTAAGCAGAGTTTAAGAAAAGGGAAGAGTAACCTCGTCTTCTTATACACTCTATGCAAAGCAGAGTTTAAGAAAAGGGAAGAGTAACCTCGCCTTCTTATACACTCTATGCAAAACAGAGTTTAAGAATTAGTTAAGAATAACCTCGCTTTCTTATACACTCTATGCAAAGCAGAGTTTAAGAAAAGGGAAGTGTAACCTCGCCTTCTAAAGAGGTAGAACTCTCTTCTTGGTGAGATTTCCGGAAGTACGGATAAGCACCCCGGAAGTACGGGTTTACCAAGGTACTCCAAGCAACACCTTCCACAAAGAAAGGCCTTCAAAAAATAATTTCCAAGCAACACCTTAAAGAAGGGCCTTCAAAAATAATTTCCAAGCAACACCTTAAAGAAGGGCCTTCAAAAATAATTCCCAAGCAACACCTTAAAGAAGGGCCTTCAAAAATAATTCCAAGAAACAACCACAAAATCTAAGAATGTCCAGTGTTTACGAGTAAATGTATGATGCACACGATGATATGAATGAATGCATGATGCGAATGATGCACATGATGATATGAATGCATGATGTGAATGATGCAGGGTCTTCAAAACAAGATTACCCCGAAGGGCCTTCAAAAGACGATCACCACGTAGGGTCTTGAAACAAAATCACCTTGAAAAACCCTTCTCAGATGAGGACCTTTCACACTTATTTTTTTTTCCATGCACGAGCTAGTGAAGTAATCAAATCATGTGCTACGAATATTGCATCACAATTCTTTAACATCTCCATGATTCAGATTCTGTTCAGATCTGTTTTTTATCTTTTTGGCCCTGTAAACGATATTTTCTTGGAAAACACAAAACATGAAAGTTGCAGGAAACGAAAAGAGCTTTCCGATGATATATGGCTCGTCAGAAACGGACTTATAACGAATCGGTAATCAAATAAAACGTTTGCTGATTAACTTCTCAATACTGAAAAACGGGATCTGATTATGTTTTTTGATTTCGAGAATAGATCGAAACATAATCTCATAAAACACCAAGAACTAAAGTTGTAGAAAATCACAAAAGCTTTCCAGATCATAAAAAATCATCAAAATCTAACATGTAATAAATTTACTACGAATTTTATGAGATAGCTTATTTGTACGGACAAAATCATAAGAAAACTTATCTTTATTTTGAATGGAACCACGAACGAACGCCTCCACCGTTCTGCTCCTCCATTAAAGCCGCTCCAGATCCATAATAACCCCCCATGCGTATTGTATAGATTGATTGTCCTCCACAATCAAAAAGTATCCCCTCCTTCTAGCGCCAATTGTTAACGGAGGAATTTGGTGATAACAAATTTCGGGGATTGCTGAAATAACGAAATTGTGATGATGGGGGATTTTGGGTTTTTGGATGTTTTGGGGCTGGACTTGAAAGGTGTCTCGACTTGTTAGATGTGTCGGATCCTATTCCAAGATGCCTGCGTACCCTGTTTATATATAGGGATCAAGCCAACGCAGTTCTGTGATAGGATAGTATTTTTAATCCCTGTGATTGTTAAGGGATATGTTGAGATAAGTTGATTTTATCTTTTTAGAGTTATATTAGCGTTGTGATTCTTTCCTGATTTGAAAGAATCGTTTGGAGATATTTTTTAGTAATTGATTGATTTAGATTGATTGTTTCCTCGTTTCAGAGAGAGGATATTACTAAGTGGTTAAGCAATTAATCATTACTAGATTCATATTGGGAAATTAGGAGATAATTGAGGCAACCAAAATTATGGCGTAACACATAGCAATCGAAAAGCATATTGTAATCTATCAATACTATTATATCATAGACGAAACATTAAAAGTTTGGTTAGTCGGTATGGTACGTTGTGATTTTACTTAATTGTCCTTTCTTAAATTCGTGTTTTTACTTAATTAACCTTACTTATTTATAGAAATATATTATTAAATAATAATATTACCTATTTATAACCGATTACCTTTTTCACCTAAAATACATTATTTTTTTTTATTTTTTCTAACAAATTCCCCTACTTTTTCAAATATATCACGGACAATTACCTTTTTTTAACTAAAACATGTTAGTTTTTCTATTTTTCCTTACTAAAACCCCTCATTTTCCAAAAATATCACTGACAAACCTATAGTTATATATTTTTAAATCTAATATTATAATTATTTTTTTAAAAGTTTACTTATTTTAACATGCCTACTTATTTTTCTTAACAAATGCAATTACTAAAAATATTAAAATATAAATAATCAAATACCTATTTATAACCAATTACATTTTCAAGTAAAACACATTATAGATTTTTTTTAACAAAGTCCCTCATTTTCTAAATATATAACGGGAAATTGTCTTTTTCAATTTACTTTTTTTATTTTTCTCACTAAAATCCATTCTTTTTCTAAAAATATCACGGACAAACCATTTACTTATCTATACTATATTATTAAAGTCGAAACATTGAAAGTTTTGGTTTTCGGTTAACGGTGGGTTTTTGGTTTTCGGTACTTTTTCTAATTAATAAATTAATAATATAATCGAAATTCGGGAAAGTTTTATTCTACATTAATATTTCACTATATTTTACTACATAAAAATCAAATAATATTGAAATATAATAAAAAAAAATGGAAATGTGGGATCTAATTTGTTTAAATTTAGGATACACTGCTACAAATATACTTCTTTCTTTTTAGGATAACGAAAGCTACTACAAATCAAATCTTTAATGGAATTGTATTATTGTCAAGTTACCAAAATAGTAAATTGGCTTTTATAATTAAAATATTTTTTTTCTAACAAAATCTACTCCTTTTCCAAAAATATCATTACAATTATCTTTAAATTAAAACATATTATCTTTTATATTTGTTATTACTAAAATCTATGTTTTCCAAAAATATGAGGGGCAATCCTTACTTATTTATTTTAAAACCTATTTTAATACTCTATTTAATAAATAATAAAATAATATAAAAATAGTAACTAACCGATTGCCTTTTATAATTAAAAAAAAAATCTAACAAAATCTACTCCTTTTCCAAAAATATCACGAAAATTACCTTTAAATTAAAAAATAATATCTTTTATATTTGTTATCACTAAAATATCTATTTTCCAAAAATATGAGGTGAAATACTTACTTATTTATTTTAAAATCTATTTTAATACTCTATTTCATAAATAATAAAATAATATAAAAATATTAACTAGCTGATTGCCTTTTATAATTAAAACATTTTTTTTCTAACAAAATCTACTTTTTTTCCAAAAATATCACGGGCAATTAGCTTTAAATTAAAATATATAACCTTTTATATTTGTTATGAGTAAAATCTCTATTTTTCAAAAATATCAAGTGCAACCCTTACTTATATATTTTAAAACTTATTTTAATACTTTTAATTATTTAAAAAAAATTACCTATTTTAACAAGTGAACATATTTTTTTTAACAAATACAATTAATATAATTAAAACACATCATCACTAAAATCCCTATTTTCCAAAAATATGAGGTGCAATCCTTACTTATTTATTTTAAAACCTATTTTAATACTCTATTTAATAAATAATAAAATAATATAAAAATAGTAATTAGCTGATTGCCTTTTATAGCTAAAACATTTTTTTCTAACAAAATCTACTTCTTTTGCAAAAATATCACAGACAATTACCTTTAAATTAAAATATATTACCTTTTATATTTGTTATCATTAAAATCTCTCTTTTTCAAAAATATCAAGTGCAACTTATATATTTTAATAATTTTAATTATTTAAAAAAACTTACCTATTTTAACAAGTGAACGTATTTTTTTAACACATAAAATTAATATAATTAAAACACATCTAAAAATATTACGTTACTTTTTTTAATTAAAACATGTTAACTTTTCTATTTGTCCTTATTAAAAAAACTTACTTATTTTAACATGTCAACGTATTTTATTAATAAATACAATTAATATAATTAAAACACTTCTAAAAATATCACGGTCAATATTATTATTAATATTATTTTATTATAAAATAATATTAATAATACCTCATTGATCTTTCTCGACCTCATTTGTATTTTTTTTATATTTTTTTATGTTCCAATGAATATTTAAGTTTCTCATTTTATAATTTATCATATTAATTTTTACTTTTATTTTAATATTTTCCGTTCACATTAAATTTTTTAGTTTATTAATTTTAAGGTCCGTGCCTTGCACGGGTTATAGGCTAGTACTATCAATATACTTATATAAAGGAGAAGACGGGGGCGGTGAGGTGGCGCCTCTAGAATCGCTCCGTTCTATTTTTCTAATTTTCTCAATTTTTCACAATTTTTAATTTTAATAATTACAACTTCCTTTATTATTTTCGATTTTGTAGGAGGGAAATTGAAAATTACACTTTTATTATTTTCAAGCTTGATAGAACTTTCTTTTATTATTTTCAAAGTTGATAGAACTTTCTTTGATTTAGAAAATTACAACTTCCTTATTATTTTCGAATTTGTAGGCTCTTATGTTAATAATTGCAATTTTCTTTTTTATTATTTTCAATCTTGATATAACTTTCTTTTATTATTTTCAAACTTGATAGAACTTTTTTTGATTTAGAAAATTACAACTTTCTTATTATTTTCGAATTTTTAGGATCTTATGTTAATAATTGCAATTTTCTCTTTTATTATTTTCAATCTTGATAGAACTTTCTTTTATTATTTTCAAACTTGATAAAACTTTCTTTTATTATTTTCAAACTTGATAAAACTTTCTTTTATTATTTTTAAACTTTATAGAACTTTTCTTTTATAATACTTCTTGACTTTTAAACATAACGGATTTCCATATTATTCACCTTACAAACACCTATAAATTAATGGTCATTCATAACAAAAAATCTACACCGAAACTTTTTTACATAGCTTCAAATTTTTACAACCATATTTACAATCAATACAACTATGGCCTACACCATGTTGGATGCTTTGAACGACAACAACTATACTTGGATGATAAGAGTACGAGTGTGTAGAATGTGGGAATGTGTCAATCCAAATACTGAAGAACTTATCAGTCTCGACATGATTTTGATCGATGAAAAGGTTAATAAATCAATATACTTATAACTTATTAATTTGTCAAATTGTATGATGTTATTAACTTTTCTAAGATATGTTGTATGACAGGAAAATTTGATCCATGCTACGATCTCGAAGATTCTGGTCTCTCGGTTCAAAAATCTTTTAGAGGAAGGCTCCGTGTACAACATCAAAAATCTGAAAGTTGTTTCAAGTACAGGAAAATATAGACTACTATCACATGGGTCTAAATTGCTCTTCATACGCATAACATTGCCTAAGAGATTGGAAGAAGGCATCGTCAACATATCACTGCATGAATTTCAGTTCATATGTCCGGACATGATTGATGCACGTATTAATGACACCAACATACTCTCAGGTTTTTGATTCAGTAATATATTAGAGTAATATATAAGTAATACTATTATATAAGTTATAATTCAAACTATCATGTTCTAATATTATTTTTTCTATGTTGATTTAGATGTTGTGGGCTGCTTGACCTACTTGGGTGGCATTAAAGTTGTCAAAGACGGTTGAAAAAAAAGAGATCTTAAAATTGTCACAAATTAGTAAGTTATGCATTATATTAATTTTAATATAACTGTTAATTTTTTTTATTGTTCTTGTAATTTTATATTACTTCTTTGGTTACCCCAATTTATTTGTTTTACTTATTTATCTAATTTTTTTCTTAAACAGCTCCATCACCAGTACCATAACTTTGTGGGAAAAGTTGGCCGAGATGGTTGATACAAATTTATACAAGGAGGATGGTGGATCCTATATAATAATTGTCACATCTACCCGGAAATATAAATCAATATAAATTTAGTAATTTAGTATTTTTTTTATCAATATAAATTTCCTTTTATATATATATATATGGCAATGGTATCGGTCCAAGAAAATAAAAAATCAAACTATATAAACAAAAGGAATATGTAAATACTTTATAATATTACCTACCCAAATACAAATTTTATAGAATATATTTTATTTGATAATTTAAATAATTTTATAGACATTTATATCATAATTTTTATTCTAATATTATTTTTTTTAACAAATATATTATAATGCCGTTTATAGGTGTTCTCTATATTTGGTCTATAGTTCCCGCTATCTTCACCCTCCTTTTCTCATTATTATCATTATTATTAGAACCATATAATATTATGGAACAATGTCACCTCTCAAGCCTCCAAAAGAAGAAAACCGATCTTTTGGATGATACACGACACAAGATAAAAGAACAGCTTAATAATATTATGTTAATCACCGTATCATTAGACACGATTGCCGAAACTCCATAACCGGTGGGCATAATTAAAACGTATTTTTAATTTGGACATTTTAATAATAAAATAGGGTAAATCGGGCCATCACCCTAATATTTTTGAAAAAATACGTAGATTTTGTTATTAAAATATGTTTTAATTATAAAAGGCAAATAATAAGGACAAATAAAAAGCAAATGTTTTAATTAAAAAAAGCAACTACCCGTGATATTTTTAGAAGTGTTTTAATTATATTAATTGTATTTATTAAAAAAATATGTTGACATGTTAAAATAGGTAAGCTTTTTTAAATAATTAAAAGTATTAAAATAAATTTCAAAATAAATAAGTAAGGGTTGCACCTGATATATTTTTGCAAAATAGAGATTTTAGTGAGAAAAAATATAAAAGGGAATACGTTTTAATTTAAAGGTAATTGCCCGTGATATTTTTGGAAAAAAAAGTAGATTTTGTTAGAAAAAAGTGTCTTTATTATTAAAGGCAATCAATTATTAAAATAAAAAAGTAAGGGTTGCACCAGATATTTTTGGAAAAAGAGATTTTAGTGAGAACAAATATAAAAGTTAATATGTTTTAATTTAAAGGTAATTATCGATATTTTTTAAAAAGGTGTATATTTTGTTAGAAAAAAAGTATTTTTATTATAAAAGGCAAATAATAAGGACAAATAGAAAAACTAACATGTTTTAATTAAAAAAAGTAACTGTCGGTGATATTTTTAGAAGTGTTTTAATTACATTAATTGTATTTGTTAAAAAAAAATGTTGACATGTTAAAATAGCTAAGTTTTTTTTTAAATATTTAAAAGTATTACAAAATAGATTTTAAAATAAATAAGTAAGGGTTGCACATTATATTTTTGAAAAAGGTAAATTTAGTGAGAACAAATATAAAAGGTAATATGATTTAATTTAAAAGTAATTGCCCGTGATATTTTTGGAAAAGGAGTGGAATATGTTAGAAAAAATTGTTTTAATTATAAAAGATAATCAGTTAGTTACTATTTTTATATTATTTATTAAATAGAATAAATGACCGAAAACCGAAAAGCAAAACTTTTAATGTTTCGGCTTTAATAATATAGTATAGATATTTTTTTTGATAATTTAAATAATTTTATAGATATTAATTTTACAATTTTTATTCTAATATTCTTTTTCTTAACAAATATATTATAATGCCGCTGCGAAGCGCGGCTTAGTAACCTAGTATATATATATATAAAGGAGGATACGTGGGAGGTGATGTGGCATCTCTAATATCGTTTCAATCTATTTTTTTAATTTTTTTAGAGGTTTACAATTTTAAATACTAATAAATCAAAAAAATATTATTTAGCATATTAGAATTAGAATAAGTGTTCGAAGTTATCGAGGAGAAGAGTTCGAATTTATAGAGAAGACATATAAATAAAGTTCTATTTGAAGTAGAGTAGGTGTTCGGATTTATAAAGGAGAATAATTCGAATTTATAGGTAAACCATAAAATTAGAAGTTCTATTAAAAGTAGAATAGATGTTCGAATTTACAGAGGAGAAGAATTCAAATTTATAAAAAATACATACAATTAAAAGTTTTATTAGAAGTAAAATAGGTGTTTGTAGATATAATTAAAAGTTCTATTCGAAGTAGAATAAGTGTGCGAATTTATTAAGGAGAAGAATTCGAATTATAGGAAAGGCAACTTAAGACAAAATATATCAATAAAAAAAATATAATTTTACCCTTATTTTCAGAATATTAATAATAATAATACCATTCCTCTATTTTTATGCAAAAAATATATACGTATTTGCTTGAATCGAATTACTAACTTTATTCTAAGAGTTCACGTTACACCCCTTGTATCTGTAATATTCTGCAATTTCACGAAGCAAATGAGAAAACAACCTATCTGGGACTTTCTAATATTTTAGGGAGAAACAAGAATGCTATTCTCGGGTATTTAAAAGAGTGTATGCAGAAAAGAATTGAAGATTATGATAAGAAACTCCTTTCAAAGCGGAAGTAGTGAGGTGGCGTTTCTAAGACCGTCTCAATCTATTTTTCTAATTTTTTTAGAGGTTTACAATTTTAAATACTAATAAATCAAAAAATATTCTTTGGCATATTAGAAGTAGAATAGGTGTTCGAATTTATAGAGGATACTAGTCCGAATTTATAGAGAAAACATATAAATAAAGTTATATTTGAAGTAGAGTAGGTGTTCGAATTTATAAATGAGAATAGTTCGAATTAAAATTAGAAGTTCTATTAAAAGTATAATAGATGTTCGAATTTATAGAGGAGAAGAGTTCGAATTTATAAAAAATAGATACAATTAAAAGTTTTATTAGAAGTAAAATAGGTGTTTGTAGATATAATTAAAAGTTCTATTCGAAATAGAATAAGTGCGCGAATTTATAAATGAGAAGAATTCGAATTATAGGAAAAACATATAGTTAAAAGTTATATTGGAAGTAAAATAGGATTTTTAATTTATATAGGTTTTTTTTCAACGAAAAAGTGGCTCATTAGAAATTAGAAAGGATTATGTTAACATAAAAATTAATATATAAGACAAGTATATATTCAATATATTAAATTTGAAATTTTGATCTTAAAAAGGAAAGCGTATTTTACGGGAGAACGACTATTAGGGAGTAACGATTAATTTTTGTAATTTAACTGATAGATGTATTTTTTCTAATGAGAAAACGACTCATTAGAAAAAGGAGTACGTTAACATGATAATTAATGGAGTATATAACAAAAGTATTCAATATATTAAATTTGAGATATTGATATTAAAAAAGAAAGGCGTTTTACGGGACGACGGCTTATTAGAGAGGATCGGGTAATTTTTGTAATTTAATTGATGAAGTTTTTTAAAAAAATTACGACGCCGCCGCGAAGCGCGGCTTTTTCGACTAGTTATATTAAAGACGAAACATTAAAAGTTTTTGTAGTCCGTTGGTAGTCGGTTTGTAGTCTGGTCCTCCATAGTTTGGTAATCCAATCTCTAACCGTTAGATCTTTTAAATTAAATTAATGAGAGCCATTGGATATAATACTAAATATTTTTTGTTATGTTGTGATTTTACTTAATTGCCCTTACTTAATTGTACTTCGTTTTTTTTACTTAATTACCCTTACTTATTTATAAAAAATATTATTAAATAATAATATTACCTATTTATAACCAATTACCTTTTACACCTAAAATATATTTCTTTTTTTATTTCTTGTGAAAAATCCCTTACTTTTTCAAAAATATCACGGGCAATTACCTTTTTTAACTAAAACATGTAAGTTTTTTATTTTTGCTTACTAAAACCTCTCCTTTTCCAAAAATATTACAGATAGTTTCATTTATTAAAATAATATAATAATATAATAATTATTCTTTTTTATATTTTCTAACTAAAATTTTTACTTTTCTATTTTTTCTAACTAAAACCTCTCATTTTCCAAAAATATCACGGGCAGTTCTTTTTAATGAAATAAAATAATAATATTTATAATTACTAATAACTAACCGATTAGCTTTTTTTTCCCAAAGCGTATATTATTTTTTATATTTTCTAACTAAAATTTTTCCTAAGTAAAATCTCACATTTTTCAAAAATATCACATGCAATTTCATTTAGTAACATAAAATAGTAATATTATAATTATTAATAATTAACCGATTAACTTTGTTAGCCAAAGTGTATATTCTTTTTTATATTTTTAACTAAAATTTCTCATTTTCTAAAATTATCGCAGACGATATCTATCTATACTATACTATACTATTATATAATAGCCAAAACATTGAAAGTTTTAATTTCAATTTTCGGTAATTTATTATATTTAATCTATCTATATGTACTATTATATAATAGCCGAAACATTGAAAGTTATGATTTTCGATTTTCTCACATATATAACATAACTACAAACTCTTTTAATTATACTTTACTTAGAATTCAAAAACACGACCATTTTTTAGAAAATATTTATATTTATATGTATTACAACAAAATATATTGATAATTTTGACGGATATCTTTACTGACATGTTTACTAAGCTAATAAACTATTATAAAATCTATAAAAAAAAATTTAGATTTAAAGTATTAAAGTAGTACTTTTAATTCTTTTTAAAAAGATAGCATTTTCAGAAGTATTAAAATCTCAAAAATTTAAAAGTAAATTTCAAAATTAATATTAAAGTCGTCCGTCGGGTTATAGGCTTGTAAACATAATAGCCAAACAGTCATTCCCAAACATTTTGACACCAACAGGTTCAACAATAACAAACAGACAAACTCATAACGAAAACAGAATATCAGAAGGACAAACAAAAATAAATAACTAAACAACCAGTTCATATACTTATAATTCACCACACAAACTAAAATCTCCCAAAACTATATTTCAGTCAGGCAAATACAAATTTTATCGCTAAAAATGCGTAAAAACATTATACCAGGATCGCGATATAAAAACAAGGAATGTGAATTGGATAAGAAGAGCTCCTTATTTTGGTTCAAATATACCAGCTTTAGAAGATCATTCAAATGCAGTTGCTGCTTACAGACCAGGGTCACCATCAACATCAACTGTAGTGCTCTATCTAGAGAAGCTACACTAAGCTTCTTTAGGAGTCCATTCATATTTTGCCGCTATAAACAGTCCATGGACATATTTCACTGATATAGATCCTGCCACTAATATCAGTTAAGCATTTATCCCGTGGAATAAAATTCATGTCAGACATATGGAAGATCTTTCCAGTCGACATTAATACGAATATCAACAAAATCATTCTTAATGATCCTATAAGGTTCTCCAATCTGGAATTTCACGAGTTCCCCTACACGATGAGTACCTAAATTAGTTTGGAAAGACAGATTTACTTTAGTAAGCAAGGAGTAAGTCATTGGCACCGCAACCACATATCTTGGAAGTTGATAGTTATCCTCTACTTCTAAGAAGTTTGCTTTCTTCCTTGTGAAGAGTACTCTTTGAAAGAACTCTGCATCATAGTTTGTCAAGTACGACAGCTTGTCATATGACGCGATAACATCCCCATAAATCTTGACATGAGCACAAGATCCACCCTTAAACAGAAAATTGACTTCCATAATTGCCTCAACGGCAAACGAGAATAAGGTATAATTAACAGCAGCAAAACTCTTCTCGTTGACAAGCTTAACAACTGCACAAAATCGTTTATCAAACCAAGGCCTCTGACGTTAATCTATTTCAACACATGAATTGACGAATCCTTTGATGTTAACATGCCCATCAATATCACGGAGATCAATTTCCATTAAAAAAAACATCAATGGTTGTAAAGCTCTGTCAGGCCCTTGCAGAGGTAGCAAGTTGCAACCTCGAGACAAGAAGTATGGCTCATTCTTACTGTAACTGAAGACAGTGCACCAGCCCCTATAATCCAAAATCTTAACAGATCCATACAAACTCACCTCCTCCTCATTTGGCCGGGCGATAAATAATGAGAACACCTCTAGAAGGTGGGATGCATATAACCCAGGCGAATGAGGCTGAAAAAAAAAGGAAAGGAAATTAAATTAGATAGCATCACAAATAGCATAAAAAAGAATAAAATGAGAAAGAAAACGTATCATCTAAAAATATAAAAAGTGAATTTATGAAGAGAAAAATCTTTATTTCCACAAACCTATTAAAAAGCTAGTTCATATCTAATATTTTATGATGGATTTACAAAACTAAAGTCTAAAGCACTAAAAACAAATACGCAAAAGACTACTAAACGATACACAAGAACATAAGAAAAAAAAGCATACCATTAAACAAAAACCGTCAATCATGTCCTCCTCACACCATCTCTTGTTTAGATTAGATGGTTCACACCATGTAACATATACCCGCACATAGTAACCATTTACTCCTCGAATATCCTTGTATCCACCATCCCATTAGTAGGCTGAAAACACGCGGTTCCCTCGATACTGAATTCATCATCTTCATACCCACTCAAGTCAAGTGAGATTTCAAGTTTGTGAATATGCTGGCACTGCCACAAGGTTTTTGAACAAATTAATTTGAGTTCCTAATCCGACCCATTCATGCTCATCTTGTATCACATTGAACATATGATTTTCATAGCACCCTTTCGCTAAAAGCGATGGTTGACACTTAGCACAGATCAAACCAAACACCTCAACCCCTAGTTCACCACCATCATCTTCATTTATTGTTTTCTGACTCTCAGAAGAATCGTCATCTTTATACAGAAACATTTCCACTTGAGCACAAACCCCAAATGTAAAAGCAATACATTGCAGTTCAACACGAGCACCGGTATCCACTAAGCCTCCACCATGAGCATCACCCTCAAATTGAAGGGTAAATAGCTTTTCATAATCATTAGGGGTGGAGGGGTGGAGGGGTGGTGGGTTGTCTCAAGTAAAGGCTTTTGACCACGAGCAACAACAACACCCGTATCAACATTCTTGATATCCACAACTAAGAGCGGTTCATTAAAAGTGGGGATTTTTTTAGGACTCTGTAACTGTAAAAAATTGTTCTTAGTTGAAGAAGAACAAATGTGTTGTGGGGAATCAAACCGACCTCGCTCATAAAATACGAAATTCTTCGAGCCTTCCAAATCTAAGATTCTGATGTCACCATAAACATCGAGGCTTGCGTCGGCATTGGTAAAAACTTTAGCATATAAAATCTCGATCAAAGGCTCACATCTTACAAGGATATCTGGACTTACATACATCTTGTGCTCAACCTTCGGAAGTGTTGTTGTGTTTAATTCAAGTGTATTTTTATCCAAGACGCCTCCTTCCTCATCCACATACGCATCGTCACCTCCTTCCTCAACTACATCTACAGGCTCAGCTACATCATCCAAGCACTCATCTGAAACTTCACGACATTTTTTAGTCAATTCATCATCCTGCATACATACCAAGTAAAACATTTAATACATAGAAAACTATGTTCCATTCATTAAAAATTAATAAGTAACTAAGAGAAATATTCAGACAACAAAAATGGAGGAAGTAACCATACTTGGAATGTGATATCAAGCGCCTTCTCAACTAACTGTTCTTCGCTAACTATTTTAAGCTCATCAACCCTGTGAAAAACATAAATAGCAAAACTCAATGCATATAATTAAATTCTTAATAAAAAGATTTAAAAAGTGAATGCAGAAATTGACAACAATAACCAGATGAAATTAGATAAATCATTAAGGCTGCAGTTCTTCTACCCAATAATCTATGCCTTAATGTGGGATTTTTATAATACTAATTTGAGATTTGGTTCCCCAGAATTGCATATTTTGTTTAACTCGAATAGCAAATAGGCCATGGCTCTAGCTTAATGAACCAATGTATTTATCAACACAAAGCAGAAAATCATGAAGCAAAGAATTAAAAGCAAAAACAAACACCCAAATAAATAGCAACTAAGGAATAACAAATTGACTAGGAAATCCTTACGTTAAATCATCTTGACCGATATTGCTGAAATCCTGAGCATGACTGATATTGCTGAAATCCCGAGAAGACTCTTCCCGAAGATCCTAATCGAGCAAAAACAGAAAATTAAATAAAAGTAAATCAAATTAAAAAGTGGCAATTGGCATAAAAACTAAGCAATCACGCAATGAATTAGAGTGACATATCAATAACTTAAAACGTGAATGAAAAACCTAGAAGACGTCGTTAATCCTCATGTACGTTTAGCACCCCTTTAACTATTCATAAATTTCACTCTTCCAGTCATATAATAAGTTTAACCCTGCGGAATCTTATTCTCCCATGCCTACTCATAAAACCTCAATCATTATTTCCATTCAAAAATCATAAAAAAGAGGGTTTATGTAATTATTACCTTGAATTTAGAAAGAGGGTGGCGGAATACTGGAGATTGGTCGGAGAGAAACCTAACGATACCCGTTATCGCCATGTCGATGTTTCTGCTACAATTCGTAACGTTTGTGTTTGTTTGTGGGTGCGTGTGTGTGTATATATAGGTACTATTGTTCTAAAATTCTTCTAATCCTTGTACAATAAGTTATTTTTAATGTAATTTTTAAAAAATATTTAAATTTATTTATTTATACTATTATATAATTATGTTATCTCCCTATAATTATAGAGTAATGCTAGAGGTACCCAATTTGGTACCAAATGATGTGGCATTGGTGATGTGGAAGTTTGGAATGATTTGATTGTGGGAAATAATGTGAATGCAGGGGGTCCACTATTATTAATTAAGTTGTAGCCAATAAGAACATAATACTGTATGTGGTATTTGGGATCCATTTTGGGATCCAATTTGGTACCCCTAGCATTACTCATAATTATATAATTTATTTATTTATAAATATATGTAATTTATTTGAATATTTTATTAATTATATTTGTTAAAAAAATAAGTAGGCATGTTAAAATATGTAAACCTTTTTAAATAATTAAAAACATTAAAATATATTTTAAAATAAATAAGTAAGAGTTTGCCCGTGTATTTTTGGAAAAAGAAGGATTTTGGTAAGAAGAAAAAAGTAACATGTTTAGTTAAAAAAGGTATTTGTCCATGATATTTTTGTAAAAGGAGGGGATTTTATTAGAAAAAATAGAAATAACATTTTATTATTGAGAAATTGTCAAAAATACTACTTTTTCTAAGTTTTTTTTTCAATTTTACTATCTTCTGAAATTATTTTCAAAAATACGGTCTGCAACTAAAAGCAACTAGATGCAACCAAAAAATATTTTCAAAAAATACGGTCTGCAACCAACGCAACCAGATGCAACCAGATGCAACTAGATGCAACTTTTTAAAAAAATAATTGAAAAAACAGCTAAAAATTCAAAAAAAATTATTAATAAAAGGGGAAAACTTGTGGTCTTGGTTTACCTGGGGGTTCAATAGTTAACTTTTGGGGTTCAATGTTTCTATTTTGGGTTTTAAAAATATTAAGAATGACGAATAATTCGTATACGGACTTAGGGTTTAGGGTTACAACCCTAAACCCTAGACTCTAAACCCTAACCTACCCTGATTTTAGGGTTGTTTACAATCCCAGGACGCCGGAAAAACATCATTACTAACAAGTTGCATCTGGTTGATTCTGGTTGCAAAAAGTTGCAGATGGTTGCATTGATTGCAAAAATTGCACATGATTGCATCTAGTTGCATACCGTATTTTTGAAAATAATTTCAAAAAGATAGTATTTTTGCAAAAAGTTCAAAAACCATAGTATTTTTGAAAAAAAACATTTAGGGGTGGGTATTTATGAAAAAAGCCCTTTATTATTTTATTAACTATATTTGTTAAAAAATTAATAGGCATGTTAAAATATGTAAACCTTTTTAAATAATTAAAAGTATTAAAATATGTTTTAAAATAAATAATTAAGGGTTTGCTCGTGTATTTTTGAAAAAAAAAAAGAGTTTTGGTAAGAAAAAATAGAAAAGGTAATATGTTTTAGTTGAAAAAGATAATTGTCTATGATATTTTTGCAAAATGAGAAGATTTTATTAGAAAAATAGAAGGTTGAGTGTTTTAACTAAAAAAGGTAAAATAATAATGAAATTATTTACCCATATGATAATTGTTGTTATAAATAAGTAATGTTATTATTTAATAATATATATTTTATAAATAAGTAATGGTAGTTAAGTAAAATCACTTAGTAACCAACCAAACTTTTAATATTTGGTCTATTATACTAGATAGTATAGATAGTATAGATATAGTTTTATTAGTAGAAAAAATAAATTATGAAAAGTAAAAATAATATGTATCTATCTATACTCTATTATTAAAGTCGAAACATTAAAAGTTTTGGTCGGTCGGTCGGTCGGTATTTGGGTCGGGTCTATCTATAATTTGGGTCGGGCCTATCTATAATCAATTTATTTATAACCAATTATTTTTTTCAGCTAAAACACATTACCTATTTTATATATTTTTCTAACAAAAACAACTAATCTTCTAAAAATAAAATAGGTAATATATATGTAAAATGGTAATATTATTACATATTTATAACTGATTAACTTTTTCAGCAAAAATACATTATATGTTCTACATTTTCTAACTAAAACAACTCATCTTCTAAACATAACACATGGAAAATAAATATGTAATGGTACTATTGTTATATATAATTATTAATAAATAACCACTTACCCTTTTCACCTAAACACATAACCTTTTTTTTTTTAACTTAAACAACTAATTTTCTAAAAG
This sequence comes from Heracleum sosnowskyi, assembly GCA_030848705.1. Taxonomy (NCBI): domain Eukaryota; kingdom Viridiplantae; phylum Streptophyta; class Magnoliopsida; order Apiales; family Apiaceae; genus Heracleum; species Heracleum sosnowskyi. The sequence goes on along the minus strand of CM061245.1, from coordinate 118,224,060 downwards.
TAACACGAGCAACATATATATAAAAAGGTAATATAATTTTATATTTTTTCAGCTAAATCACATTACTTATTTTATAAATTTTTCTAACCAAAATAACTCATTTTCTAAAAATAAAATATGTAACATATATATAAAATGGTAATATTATTACATTTATAATTGATTACCTTTTTCAGCAAAAATCAGTGTTGTAAAAAGCTGGAATCGGAGTTAATCGGTGAAGGCACCGTCCAGGGATTAATCGGGTAATCGGAGATTAATCGGAATGATTAATCGGAATAAATTTAATATTATTTTTATATACAATTATATTCATATATATAATTGTTTCGTTATTTCAACTAAACATATCTTATTATCATATATTTATGCAAATATGTTAAAAATGTTATATAATTATAATAAATAAAAATTTGAAGGTTTAACTTTTCAATTATAGATCAGTAGAGGAAAAATTAAGAGAATTTGCGATTTAGGCATCTAAAATTATAATTATATATATACAAAAATAATGTTTTTTCCTATTGTTTAATCAAGTTTCTACCTTTTAAAATTTTATTTTATTTTTTAATTTTCACTATTTTTTAATAATTAACCCGATTTTTGACCGATTCAGCCGATTTTTGACCGTGTTCTGAAAAAACGATTAATTAACCGATTTTCGCTTAATCAGTTCGGTAGCCTGCCGTCTAGCGATTAATCGGCAATTAATCCCGATTAATCGCCCGCCATTATCTGTTCTACATTTTCTAACTAAAACAACTAATCTTCTAAACATAACACATGGAAAATAAATATGTAATGATAATATTGTAATATATAATTATTAATAAATAACCACTTATCCTTTTCAGCTAAACATATAATTTTTTTTATTTTTTTCTAACTTAAACAACTAATTTTCTAAAAGTAACACGAGTAACATATATATAAAAAAGTAATATAATTTTATATTTTCTAATTTAAACAACTAATTTTCTAAAAGTAACATGGGCAACATATATATATAAATGTAATATAATTTTATATAATTATTAATAAGTAACTAACTGTCTTTTTAAGGACATTGTTTGTTTTATATTTTTTAAGTAAAACAACTCATATTCGAATTAAAAATAACGCGGGCAAAATATAGATATAATGACAATATTATTATATTAAACTTATAAAATCCGGGTTTACTATAATTTTTTATAACATACAATTTAAATAAGATAATTAATAAAAAAATAAAAGTAATAGCATATGTTAGAAGAAACTCGGTACATTACAAAGCACATATTTTGTTATTTGCACTTTAGTCACGTTTAAATATTTTAAAATTAAACAAATACAGACTGTTAGATCTATTATTTAAAAATAATTTATATTTTAATATCTAAAATACTACTAAAGATTACGTCAATAATTTATTAAATTATTTATATTATTAATAAAATATTAAAGAAAACTGTGAATCGCACGGGATATAAGCTAGTATAATTAATATATATATATATATATATATATATATATATATATATATGTATGATGTTATTTTCAGCATTTGTTTGTATTTTGATAAAAATATTTAATATGTTGACGGGAAAAAAATCTTGAACTTTTGAACTTAGCTTAGAAAAATTGATAATATAAATGTCTAATAATGATATGTTGTTAATGTGATTCGAAACTTGAACCCGGCAAGAGTATTTTAGATATCAAGAAAGTTAACCCAAAATAGAAACATTAATAGAAACATTGAACCCAAAGGTTAACTATTGAACCTTCGGCGTAAATCAAGACCACACGCTTACCCCTCTTACTAACATTTTTTTTGAATTCTCAGCTGTTTTTTAATTATTTTTTAAAAAGTTGCATCTTGCATCTGGTTGCGTTGGTTGCAGGCCGTATTTTTGCAAATATTTTTAGGTTGCAGGCCGTATTTTTGCAAATATTTTTAGGTTGCATCTGCCAGCCGTATTTTTGCAAATATTTTCACAAGATGGTAAAATTGTATAAAAAATTAGAAAAAGTAGTGTTATGCCATATTTTGGCATAGTCCAAATTTCTCCGTTTAATAATTATTAATTCAGATTAATAATTAATTGCTTAACCAATAAGCAATATCCTCTCTCTGAAACGAGGAAAGAATCAATCTCAATCAACGAATAACGGAAAATATCTTCAAACGATATTCTTCAAATCATGGAAAGAAATGCAGAGATGCTGCAAGATTGTAGGAAAACATGTGAAGACCGGACTATTTATGGGAACGTGAGGTGGATTGATAATCCTTGAACTATTTATGGGAACGTGAGGCAGATTGATAATCCTTGAACTATTTATGGGAACATTGGATGGATAAACTTTGACTATTTATGGGTTTGGACTGAATGGACTTATCTAATGACTTGTTTTCCAAGAACTACGTGAGGCTTGATCCCTATATAAATGGGTACGTAGGCACCTTGTATGGTACAGTAGTACACGACAATTGACACTCGGGAAAGAGCAAGAGAAAGAACTCATTCTCTATTCAATTTCTGAGGAGTCATCATACGAGTTCAGCCCCCAAACATCCAAAAATCCTAAATCCCCCTATTTTCATATTTCGTTATTCCAGTAACTTCCGATTTTGAGTTGTTACGAAATTTCTCCAACAACAATTGGCGCTAGAAGGAGGGGATTATTTTTTGATTGTGGAGGACAATCAAATCATCTACATCATACGCAAGGGGGGGGTTATTATGGATCTTGAGCGGCTTTAATGGAGGAGCAGAACGATGGAGGCGGTGATTCATGATTCTTTTCGAAATTAAGATAAGTTTTCTTATGCTTTTGTCGGTATACATAAGTTATCTTATAAAATTCGTAGTAAATTGAATACATGTCAGATTTTGATGATTTTTTATGATCCGGAAAGCTTTTGTGATTTCCTACAAATTTCGTTCTTGGTGTTTTCTGAGATTATGTTCAGGTCTATTCTCGAAATCACAAAACATAATCAGATCCCGTTTTTCAGTATTGAGAAGTTAATCAGCAGATGTTTTATTTGATTCCCGATTCATTATAAGTCCGTTTCTGACGAGCCATATATCATCGGAAAGCTCTTTTCGTTTTCTACAACTTTGATGTTTTGTGTTTTCCAAGAAAATATCGTTTACAGGGTCAGAAAGGTAAAAAACAGATCTGGACAGAATCTGAATCACGGAGATGTTAAAGAATTGTGATGCATTATTCGTAGCGCGTGATTTGATTACTTCACTAGCTCGTGCATAGACAAAAATAATTGTGGAAGGTCCTTATTTTATAAGGGTAATGTTTTCGAAAGCTCTCTTTTCCAAGGAGGATTAATATTGAAGACTCTACTCTCAGAGGAGAGTCCATGAATAAAATTATATTATTGAAGGTCCATTGTAGATGGATATTTCTTGGTTGGCACGAGACATTCCTACAATCATGGGAAGAAATGCGGAGATGCCGCGAGATTGCAGGAAAACGTGTGGGACCGGGCGTGATATGGTTGACATGGGACATTCCTACAATCACGGGAAGAAATGCGGAGATGCCGCAAGATTGCAGGAAAACGTGTGGGACCGGACGTGATATGGTTGGCACGCGACATTTCTACAGTCACGAGAAGAAATGCGGAGATGCCGCGAGATTGCAGGAAAACGTGTGGGACCGGACGTGATATGATTGTCACGAGACATTCCTACAATCACGGGAAGAAATGCGGAGATGCCGCGAGATTGTAGGAAAACGTGTGGGACTGAATGTGATATGGGCTGAAAGCCTGACATTTGAAAATTGGGTATCTTATTAAAGCCTCGGCTCGGGGGCTCGCGAATGAACGAAAACACATTCTTATGTGGGCAATGACACTTGAAAAGTGTGTACGCCAATTCGGACTATATACAAAACTCTAAGAGACCGAAGAAATTTGGAAGCTCGAAGATTTTTAGTTCTCCACTGCAGCAAGCTACACTGAAGAACTGGGGGCTTGTTGTTATGCCATATTTTGGCATAGTCCAAATTTCTCCGTTTAATAATTATTAATTCAGATTAATAATTAATTTCTTAACCAATAAGCAATATCCTCTCTCTGAAACCAGGAAAGAATCAATCTCAATCAACGAATAACGGAAAATATCTTCAAACGATATTCTTCAAATCATGGAAAGAAATGCAGAGATGCTGCAAGATTGTAGGAAAACATGTGAAGACCGGACTATTTATGGGAACGTGAGGTGGATTGATAATCCTTGAACTATTTATGGGAACGTGAGGCGGATTGATAATCCTTGAACTATTTATGGGAACATTGGATGGATAAACTTTGACTATTTATGGGTTTGGACTGAATGGACTTATCTAATGACTTGTTTTCCAAGAACTACGTGAGGCTTGATCCCTATATAAATGGGTACGTAGGCACCTTGTATGGTACAGTGGTACACGACAATTGACACTCGGGAAAGAGCAAGAGAAAGAACTCATTCTCTATTCAATTTCTGAGGAGTCATCATACGAGTTCAGCCCCCAAACATCCAAAAATCCTAAATCCCCCTATTTTCATATTTCGTTATTCCAGTAACTTCCGATTTTGAGTTGTTACGAAATTTCTCCAACAACAAGTAGTATTTTGATAATTTTCCCTTTTTTTTTAATATTACATCCAACGATTCTGTTTTATCTATCTAACCAACCAAATAGAGAGGATAGTTTATTTATAATATTATAGTATAGATCGCTTCTGATGCGGTTAAGTTTATTTGGTACATCTAAGTATTTGGCTACGTTGTGCTATCAATGTGATTGAATTGGAAATCATGGTTTTGTAAAATATGTGTATGTTCAGAAGCGGAAGTGTAACTAATAAACCTTTGAGATGATTCCTTAATTGTTTTAGAAGGAAATTAATTGCTAACATAGTGTCATGACAAGTGAGAGTCATTGTTATCACGAAGACGACTAGTCGAAGGTACTCGGGCTCGGAGAACCTCGAAACCTGACTCGGGGCAATCGTGGTGTACTATGGCCCATTCCAACCAATAACAGTACATAAGAAAGAGATGGAGATGAAAATGATATTAAGTTGAATGACTTTGCTTGATATTCATCGTACTTAAGTTTTTATTTGCTTGCACATTGTGTAGTAACTATGCTTATTTTTAACTTACTATTCTATTACATTTGATTTAAATTATGAAATTGCCGTGTTCAGTTATATTATATATTAAATTTAGTAAGTATATGTACAATGAACACTTTGTCGACTTTTAATGACTAGTCGGGCGACTTGTCGGCTATTCTTCTCGAAGGTACTCGGGCAGCGAGGTTGGACTTGACGCCGTGATAACCATGGTGAAAGTATTTAGAAAAAACTTGAGATTAAGGAATATGCACCAGAAAGAGAGATTGCTGTCGTATATTCATCACCATGTCAACACATTGCTTTATGCGAGTGATGGCTTTGTGAGGACACTCAAGGCAACGTAAAGGTACATGGCTTTGTGAGGACACTCAAGGCAACGTAAAGGTACAGTTCATAGTAGTGCAAATATTTAACACGCATCGATAAGAAATCCTTTTTGCTCTGCATAGCATCAAAATTGCTGGTTTTTATAAAATGGAGATGAATGCATTGGTCAGATTTATAGATGTCTAGAAGGTATACTTTTAACGCCAGTAGTAGTTATATTTGGTACACATCATGGTGATGTGATATACGGATTATCTATGAATTCACAAACAAATGTCACGGTCTCGAAGTCCAAGTAACTCTCTTGGTTATGCAGGCAACATCTTAATATGAATCCAGTGTTTCCACAGACTTAATCTCATAATTACTAGTTTCTGTTACTGTCCATATTTTGTATCTTATTTTAACTTCCCTGAGTTCATTTACAAAATTTATAGGTTGAAAACATGGGTCGTGTGAATTATGGGCCATATATGTTTGACAGGAAGGTATAAATTTCATGACCGATTTGTAATACTATTGTCCCAATTTTTTACACAGCATGGACCCTTGTGCTCTTGATATTGTATATATCTATGGCTGAATTCTTGTAGCTATTTTGGTTTATTGTGTTGTTACAGGGTATTCTGTCCTCTGTTTATCTAAATGGTAAACCTATCCATGAGTGGAAAATGCTATCAGTACCTTTCCAGAAAATACCCGAAATCCAGAAGATTAATATATCCAATCTTTCAGAATGCGCCCTCGGACTATAATAAACTATCTAGTCACAAAAGACCAATAATTAAGATAGGTATTTTCACTATTTTGTAGTACAAGCTTCTGTACTCAGTATTAATCACTAAAAAGTTGTCGAGTAGAAAGTAGAGAAGCAACTGTCTGTTCTTTTCTTTTGCAGACTCATCCTTAGAAGAGCCAGCATTCTACATCATGGCAAAAATGTTGTGGTAAGATGCTATAAATCCACCCGCAAACAAACATACACATTTTTGTGTATTAGTGTAAGCTTCCACAAAAATGTGAACTTTATGAAATAATATGTCCCAAAATTAAGTTTGGCTCCTATATAATTTGCATAAGAAATGTTTACCAGTGAATTAGCAGCTACCTACTTCAGTTACTCGGCCTTCCCTGTTTGCACATTCCAGCAAGCATAGTTTCCTGTGTGCAACATACTCAACCTTGCTTTATTGTCTATATTTACTCATAATCTGCCAATTTACATAATAGAAGTCGAGAATCAAAGGTCCCAAGATGTTCTTATCATGAGAAATCTACTCATTGTATTTACTAATCTCCATCTTCTCTTCCACCTCCAATTTTCTGCACATTTTCCATTCAGTTATCTCTTCCCTGTCATTCCTTCCTATTGAACGTAATCTGAAAAATATTGATCGCTCTTAAAAAAAACCTAAGATTTGTATAATTTCTTATTAACAAATTTCTGTATTTTTTAAAAAATTGTAATGATAATCCTTTCTCATTGAACGGTGTTACCTTTATCTTACTCTAGGTCATACTTGAATTGGAATCTCCGAATCCTGATCTTGTGCTGAGCTCATTTGACCATCTAGATTTAACATGTGGTTCAAGAAGTTCAAAAGTGCATCAGCTCTAGATACATCACCTACTTAATCTGTGGTGATTCTTTTAAGCATGTAAAAGTTATGATGCAGCTGATGTAGTTTCAACTGTAGCATATTATGATGTCTGGTTGTTCTAGACTTTTATCATCCTTAACATCATGAGACCAGGTTTACGCTTTGGTTCAGGAGGTACGAGTGTCAGTAAAGACTGTTTCTGCTTCTTGTAAGGAAAAAACTGAGGTTATTGAAAGAAAAAAGCTATGCAAACACATGTAAGGGATACCATGGTTCTTAACACTTGTGATTGCAAGAAATCGACTCAGTGTTGAACACTTGAGGTCTGATGACATGTTATGTAAGGGTGTTCTTCATGGAGTGCTACCCTATATATATATATTTATTAAAAAAATTGTTTTGTAGCACTGAAAACTTAACTTGACGTGATTTTTCTGATAAATTTCAAATTAGAATATGTTTACCAAACAATGGTGTCATCATTCATAATTACGACTTTCAGTATTATCCATGTACACAGTAAACATCAATGGCCAATTAACTGGTTATGAATGACATCAGAAATAGCAACAAGTGATGCGGGATTAGAGTTTATCCCGACAAGAATCCCCAAGACCTTAAAACTGTTGTATTCCTCATTTATTTCCTCTACACAAATTAGTGCGAAAAGTTCACATTAGAGTCTCATGGAAACAAATCATAATGCAGTATGTCATACAGCATGCCCATATCCCATGTCTCGAAAACATCAAAAGGGAAAGCTTAGTTCTAAATGCTGATATTATTGTCTCTGACAAAACTTGCTTGTAAAACTAGTTTGAAGCATTTTTTTGGTCCTGTTTAGATCCTGCAACAGTTGCAGTTGCCGCAGCTGTCACGACTGCTGCTACCTCACCAAATTTTGCACCACCTGCGGCTTTTCCTTCAGCAGCAACTTTAGCGAATGTGCACCTCCAACAAATCTAGCCCTAAAGGCAACAGTTGGTTTTATTGTCATATCTTAACAAATTCCACAATGGAAACTAGTTCACAATTAAAAAAGTTACGAGGCCGACAAGGAAGCTAAATGTTACCCCTTAAGCAATAAAGAACAACAAAAGTACAAACTTGGAGACTAATTTTGGCCATATAAAGCAGTAAATATTATAGGTAAAGGGATTTACATATAAAAGAGAAGAATGCAATGATCAGTTTATGATACATAAGAGTGGCCGGGGTAAAATAACCATTTCAGTTGGAAATACAAGGTAGGACATTTAAGGCGGATCATGTAATAAAATCCACGTCAGACATATGGAAGACCTTTCCAGTCGACATCAATACGAATATCAACAAAATCACTCTTAATGATCCTATAAGGTTCTCCAATCTGGAATTTCACGAGTTCCCCTACACGATGAGTACCTAAATTAGTTTGGAAAGACAGATTTACTTTAGTAAGCAAGGAGCAAGTCATTGGCACCGCAACCACATATCTTGGAAGTTGATAGTTATCCTCTACTTCTAAGAAGTTTGCTTTCTTCCTTGTGAAGAGTACTCTTTGAAAGAACTCTGCATCATAGTTTGTCAAGTACGAAAGCTTGTCATATGACGCGATAACATCCCCATAAATCTTGACATGAGCACAAGATCCACCCTTAAACAGAAAATTGACTTCCATAATTGCCTCAACGGCAAACGAGAATAAGGTATAATTAACAGCAGCAAAACTCTTCTCGTTGACAAGCTTAACAACTGCACAAAATCGTTTATCAAACCAAGGCCTCTGACGTTCATCTATTTCAACACATGAATTGACGAATCCTTTGATGTTAACATGCCCATCAATGTCACGGAGATCAATTTCCATTAAAAAAAACATCAATGGTTGTAAAGCTCTGTCAGGCCCTTGCAGAGGTAGCAAGTTGCAACCTCGAGACAAGAAGTATGGCTCATTCTTACTGTAACTGAAGACAGTGCACCAGCCCCTATAATCCAAAATCTTAACAGATCCATACAAACTCACCTCCTCCTCATTTGGGCGGGCGATAAACAATGAGAACACCTCTAGAAGGTGTGATGCATATAACCCAGGCGAATGAGGCTGAAAAAAAAAAAGGAAAAGAAATTAAATTAGATAGCATCACAAATAGCATAAAAAAAGAATAAAATGAGAAAGAAAACATATCATCTAAAAATATAAAAAGTGAATTTATGAAGAGAAAATTCTTTATTGCCACAAACCTATTAAAAAGCTAGTTCATATCTAATATTTTATGATGGATTTACAAAACTAAAGTCTAAAGCACTAAAAACAAATACGCAAAAGACTACTAAACGATACATAAGAACATAAGAAAAAAAAGGCATACCATTAAACAAAAACCGTCAATCATGTCCTCCTCACACCATCTCTTGTTTAGATTAGATGGTTCACACCATGTAACATATACCCGCACATAGTAACCATTTACTCCTCGAATATCCTTGTATCCACCATCCCCATTAGTAGGCTGAAAACACGCGGTTCCCTCGATACTGAATTCATCATCTTCATACCCACTCAAGTCAAGTGAGATTTCAAGTTGTGAATATGCTGGCACTGCCACAAGATTTTTGAACAAATTAATTTGAGTTCCCAATCCGACCCATTCATGCTCATCTTGTATCACATTGAACATATGATTTTCATAGCACCCTTTCGCTAAAAGCGATGGGTGACACTTAGCACAGATCAAACCAAACACCTCAACCCCTAGTTCACCACCATCATCTTCATTTATTGTTTTCTGACTCTCAGAAGAATCATCATCTTTATACAGAAACATTTCCACTTGAGCACAAACCCCAAATGTAAAAGCAATACATTGCAGTTCAACACGAGCACCAGTATCCACTAAGCCTCCACCATGAGCATCACCCTCAAATTGAAGGGTAAATAGCTTTTCATAATCATTAGGGGTGGAGGGGTGGTGGGTTGTCTCAAGTAAAGGCTTTTGACCACGAGCAACAACAACACCCGTATCAACATTCTTGATATCCACAACTAAGAGCGGTTCATTAAAAGTGGGGATTTTTTTAGGACTCTGTAACTGTAAAAAATTGTTCTTAGTTGAAGAAGAACAAATGTGTTGTGGGGAATCAAACCGACCTCGCTCATAAAATACAAAATTCTTCGAGCCTTCCAAATCTAAGATTCTGATGTCACCATAAACATCGAGGCTTGCGTCGGCATTGGTAAAAACTTTAGCATATAAAATCTCGATCAAAGGCTCACATCTTACGAGGATGTCTGGACTTACATACATCTTGTGCTCAACCTTCGGAAGTGTTGTTGTGTTTAATTCAAGTGTATTTTTATCCAAGACGCCTCCTTTCTCATCCACATACACATCGTCACCTCCTTCCTCAACTACATCTACAGGCTCAGCTACATCATCCAAGCACTCATCTGAGACTTCACGACATTTTTTAGTCAATTCATCATCCTGCATACATACCAAATAAAACATTTAGTACATAGAAAACTATGTTCCATTCATTAAAAATTAATAAGTAACTAAGAGAAATATTCAAACAACAAAAATGGAGGAAGTAACCATACTTGGAATGTGATATCAAGCGCCTTCTCAACTAACTGTTCTTCGCTAACTATTTTAAGCTCATCAACCCTGTGAAAAACATAAATAGCAAAACTCAATGCATATAATTAAATTCTTAATAAAAAGATTTAAAAAGTGAATGCAGAAATTGACAACAATATAACCAGATGAAATTAGATAAATCATTAAGGCTGCAGTTCTTCTACCCAATAATCTATGCCTTAATGTGGGATTTTTATAATACTAATTTGAGATTTGGTTCCCCAGAATTGCATATTTTGTTTAACTCGAATAGCAAATAGGCCATGGCTCTAGCTTAATGAACCAATGTATTTATCAACACAAAGCAGAAAATCATGAAGCAAAGAATTAAAAGCAAAAACAAACACCCAAATAAATAGCAACTAAGGAATAACAAATTGACTAGGAAATCCTTACGTTAAATCATCTTGACCGATATTGCTGAAATCCTGAGCATGACTGATATTGCTGAAATCCCGAGAAGACTCTTCCCGAAGATCCTAATCGAGCAAAAACAGAAAATTAAATAAAAGTAAATCAAATTAAAAAGTGGCAATTGGCATAAAAACTAAGCAATCACGCAATGAATTAGAGTGACATATCAATAACTTAAAACGTGAATGAAAAACCTAGAAGACGTCGTTAATCCTCATGTACGTTTAGCACCCCTTTAACTATTCATAAATTTCACTCTTCCAGTCATATAATAAGTTTAACCCTGCGGAATCTTATTCTCCCATGCCTACTCATAAAACCTCAATCATTATTTCCATTCAAAAATCATAAAAAAGAGGGTTTATGTAATTATTACCTTGAATTTAGAAAGAGGGTGGCGGAATACTGGAGATTGGTCGGAGAGAAACCTAACGATACCCGTTATCGCCATGTCGATGTTTCTGCTACAATTCGTAACGTTTGTGTTTGTTTGTGGGTGCGTGTGTGTGTATATATAGGTACTATTGTTCTAAAATTCTTCTAATCCTTGTACAATAAGTTATTTTTAATGTAATTTTTAAAAAATATTTAAATTTATTTATATATACAGTCTATTGTTCTAAAATTCTTCCAATCATGGTACAATAAGTTATTTTTAATGTAATTTTTAAAAAATATATAAATTTATTTATGATTATATACTATTATATAATTATATTATCTCCCTATAATTATAGAGTAATGTTAGAGGTACCCGATGGGACATTGGTGATGTGGAAGTTTGGAATGATTTGATTGTGGGAATCAATCAATCAATATCAATCAATACTATTATATAAAGGAGAAGACGGGGGCGGTGAGGTGGCGCTCTCAGATCGTTTCGTTCTATTTTTCTAATTTTCTCAATTTTTTGAATTAATAATATTAAAAATTCGAAAAAATCTCAATTACCTTTTAAATAATTACTAATATAGGAACCATATAATATTTTTGCATTTAAACCTACTAACGGAGAAAGTAAATATACAATAGATCTTTACTAATGGAGGAAACTAAATATCACTAATGGAAGAAACTAAATATTCAATTATAATATTTTTGCTCTGAAGGTATAATTGTAGTTTTTGATTAAACGATCTAGAACTTTATATATATATATATACTAGCTTATAACACGTGCGAAGCACGGGCTTCCTTTAATATAATATAATATTTTTTTCATAGTAAAATCATTATTTTTATATTATTTTCTTTTGTATTAATAATAAAAATATATAGAATATGGTATAATTGACAACTATACTGTATTATAGTATTGTTTATTAAATAGAATAAATGACCAAAAACCGAAAACCAAAATTTTCACTGTGTCAGTTATAATATAGTTTATATAGATTAATTGCATTTGCTAAAAAAATAAGTAGGTGTTAAACCTTTTTAAATAATTAAAAGTATTAAAATTGGTTTTAAAATAAATAATTAATTGTTTGTCCGTGATATTTTTGGAAAATGAGATGTTTTAGTAAGGAAAAATAGAAAGAGTAACATGTTATAGCTGAAAAGGTAATTGCCTATAATTAAAAGTATTAAAATAGGTTTTAAAATAAATAAGTAGGGGTTTACCCGTGATATTTTTGGAAAAGTAGGGGTTTTAGTAAGAAAAAATAGAAAAGATATAAAAATGTGATTGCTCGTGATTTTATAGAAAAAGAAAGGACTTTATTAGAAAAATAGAAAAGATAATGTATTTCAACTAAAAAAGTAATTGGTTATAAATAATATTAATATTTAATAATAGTTTTATCAAAAAATGAAAAAAATAGAAAAAGTAACATGTTTTATCTGAAAAGGTAATTGCCCATAATTAAAAGTATTAAAAAAGATTTTAAAATAAATAAGTAGCGATTTGTCCGTGATATTTTTGGAAAAAGAGGGTTTTAGTAACATATTTTAGTTGAAAAAGGTAATTACTCGTGATTTTTTCAGAAAAAGAGAGGACATTGTTATAAAAAATAGAAAATGTAATGCATTTTAGCTGAAAAGATAATTGGTTATAAATAATATTATTGTTTAATACTCCCTAATGTGTGTCAAGTTCCGTGCCCAAATATAAAGAATTGAGGCGGACACATAGGGAGTAATAGTTTTGTTTTTAAAATGTAAAAATATAAAAAGTAACATGTTTTAGCTGAAAAGGTAATTGCCCGTAATTAAAAAGAATAAAAATAGGTTTTAAAATAAATAAGTAAGGGGTTGCACATGATATTTTTGGAAAATGAGGGTTTTAGTATGGAAAGATAGAAAGGTTAACATGTTTTAGTTGAAAAAGGTAATTACCCGTGTCTTTTTAGAAAAAAAAAGAATTTGTTATTAAAAAAAATTGTTATAAAAAATAGAAAAATTAATGTATTTTAGCTGAAAAGGTAATTGGTTATAATTTTTTTTTTAAATGAAAAAAATAGAAAAAGTAACATGCTTTAGTTGAAAAGATAATTGTCCGTAATGAAAAGTATTAAAATAGGGTTTTAAATAAATAAATAAGGGTTTGCTCGTGATATTTTTGGAAAATGAGGGGTTTTAGTAAGAAAAAGTAGAAGAGTAACATGTTTTAGTTGAAAAAAGTAATTTTCCGTGATTTTTTTAGAAAAATAAAAAAGGATTTTGTTAGAAAAAATAAAAAAGGTAATCTATTTTAGTTGAAAAGATAATTGCTCGTAATTAAAATTATTAAAATTATTAAAATTGATTTTAAAATAAATAAGTAAGGATTTGCATATGATATTTTTGGAAATGAGGGGTTTTAGTAAGGAAAAATAAAAAGATAATATTATTATTTATTTATTTTTATAAATAAGTAAGGATAATTAAGTAAAAACACTAAGGTACCCACCCACCAACCAAACTTTTAATCTTTCGTCTATTATATAATAGTAACCAATTATTTTTTCCAGCTAAAACACATTAACTATTTTATATATATTTCTAACCAAAATAACTCATCTTCTAAAAATAAAATAGGTAACATCTATATAAAATGGTAATATTATTACATATTTATAACCGATTATCATTTTCAGCTAAAACACATTAGTTGTTTTACATTTTCTAACTAAAACAACTCATCTTCTAAACATAACACATGGAAAATAAATATGTAATGTTAATAATGATATATATAATTATTAATAAATATTCACTTACATTTTCAGCTAAACAAATAACCTTTTTTATTTTTTTCTAACATAAACAACTAATTTTCTAAAAGTAATATCCCGTGCGAAGCACAATTTTCTTTAATATTTTATTATTTTTATTTTGATTTTTGTAATTATATATTATTTGATGAAATTTTTATATATATATATTTATATGTGTATATAATAAATTAGATTTATATATCTAATAATATAAATATTTTCATTTAATAATTTGTTGACGTAATCTTTAGTAATATTTTAGATATTAAAATATAAAATATTTTTAAATAATAGATCTAACGGTTTGTATTTATTTGCTCTTAAAAAATCTAAAAGTAACTAAAGTGCAAATAACAAAATATTTGCCCCGTAATGTACCGAGTTTCTTCTAACATATGCTATTACTTTTATTTTTTATTAATTATCTTATTTAAATTGTATGTTATAAAAAATTATAATAAACATGGATTTTATAAGTTTAATATAATAATATTGTCATTATATCTATATTTTGTCTGTGTTATTTTTAATTCAAATATGAGTTATTTTAGTTAAAAATATATATAACAGGCAATGTCCTTAAAAATACAGCCCGTGCGATGCACGATTTTCTTTAATATTTTATTATTTTTATTTAGATTTTTGTAATTATATCTTTTTTGATGAAATTTTAATATATATTAATATGTGTATATAATAAATTAGATTTATATATCTAATAATATAAGTATTTTAATTTAATAAATTGTTGATGTAATCTTTAGTAGTATTTTAGATATTAAAATAGAAAAATATTTTTAAATAATAGATTTAACGGTTCGTATTTATTTGCTCTTAAAAAATCTAAGAGTGACTAAAGTGCAAATTACAAAATATGTGTCGTGTAATGTGTCAAGTTTCTTTTAACATATGCTATTACTTTTTTTTATTAATTATCTTATTTAAATTGAATATTATTAAAAATATATTAAACATGAATTTTATAAGTTTAATATAATAATATTGTCATTATTTCGATATTTTGCCCGTGTTATTTTTAATTCGAATATGAGTTGTTTCAATTAAAAAATATAAAAGAGACAATGTTCTTAAAAATACAGTTAGTTACCTATTAATAATTATATAAAATTATATATATATATATATATATATATGTTGGCCGTATTAATTTTAGAAAATTAGTTGTTTAAATTAGAAAATATAAAATTATATTACCTTTCTATATATATATATATTGCTCGTGTTACTTTATATATTTGTTATATATATATGTTACCAATTTTATTTTTAGAAAATTAATTGTTTAAGTTAGAAAAAAATAAAAAAGGTTATGTGTTTAGCTGAAAAGGTAAGTTGTTATTTATTAATAATTATATATAACAATATTATCATTACATATTTATTTCCATGTGTTATGTTTAGAAGATGGATTGTTTTAGTTAGAAAATGTAGAACCGATAATGTGTTTTTGCTGAAAAAGTAATTAGTTATAAATATGTAATAATATTACCATTATATATATATATATATATATATATATATTACCTATTTTATTTTTAGAAGATAAGTTGTTTTGGTTAGAAAAATATATAAAATAGGTAATGTGTTTTAGCTGAAAAAAATATTTGGTTATAAATAAATTGATTATAGATAGGCCCGACCCAAATACCGACCGACCGACTGACCGACCGACCAAAACTTTTAATGTTTCGTCTTTAATAATACTAGCTTAAAACCCGTGCGATGCACGGATTGTTAATTGTTATATTATTATTATTTTTTTAAATTTTATTAATTGTAATTGTGCAAAATATAAGTAGGCATGTTAAAATAGGTAAACACTTTTAATTAATTAAAAACATTAAAACAGATTTTAAAATAAATACGTATGAGTTTGCCCGTTATATTTTTTGAAAATGAGGGGTTTTATTAAGAAAAAATAAAAAATGTAACATATATTTAGTTTAAAAAGGTAAATGCCCGTGATATTTTTGGAAAATAAGGTTTTAAAATTTAATAATTAAAAGTATTTAAATATGTTTTAAAATAAATAAGTAAAGAGTTTTATGTGATATTTTTGAAAAAAGAATGGATTTTAGTGAGAAAAATAGAAAAATTAAATTGTAAAAGGCAATTTCCTGTGATATATTTAGAAAAGGTGATATTTTGTTAGAAAAAATATATAATGTGTTTTAACTGAAAAGGTAATTGATTATAAATAGGTATTTGATTATTTATATTTTAATATTTTTAGTAATTGCATTTGTTAAGAAAAATAAGTAGACATGTTAAAATAGGTAAACTTTTAAAAATAATTATAATAATAAAATATGTTTAAAAATAAATAACTAAATGTTTGTCCGTGATATTTTTGGAAAAGGAGAGGTTTTAATAAGGAAAAATAGAAAAACTAACATGTTTTAGTTAAAAAAGGTAATTGCCCGTGATATATTTAGTTAAAAAAGGTAATTTGTTATAAATAGGTAATATTATTTTTTAATAATATATTTCTATAAATAAGTAAGGTTAATTAAGTAAAAACACGAAGTACAGTTAATTAAGGGCAATTAAGTAAAATCACAATGTACCATACCGACCAACCAAAGTAAGGTTAATTAAGTAAAATCACAACGTACCATACCGACCAACCAAACTTTTAATATTTCGTCTATTATATAATAACTAGCTTATATCCCGTGCGACGCACGTCTTCTTTAATATTTTCTTATTTTTTATTTAGATTTTATTTATTATATATAATTTGATAAAATTCTAATATATATACCGGATTTATAAATCTAACAATTTAATATTTAAATTTAATATATTCTTGACGTAATCTGTAGTAGTATTTTAGATATTAAAATATAAAATATTTTAAAATAACAGATCTAATGATTCGTATTTTTTTACTCTTAAAAATCTAAAAAGGGACTCAAGTGCAAATATCAAAATATGTGCTCGTGCAATATACCGAGTTTATTTGAATATACTATTACTTTTATTTTCATTAATTATCTCGTTTAAATTGAATATTAAAAAATTTATAATAAACATGAATTTCATAAGTTTAATATAATAATATTACCAATATATCTATCTTTTGTCGTGTTATTTTTAAATTGAACATGAGTTGTTTCAGTTAAAAAAATATAAAACAGATAATATTCTTAAAAAGACAATTAGTTACTTATTAACAATTATATAAATTATATTACTTTTTTTTATATATGTCGCCTACATTACTTTTAGAAAATTAGTTGTTTAAGTTAGAAAATATAAAAGAGGTAATGTGTTTTAGCTGAAAAGAATAAATGGTTATTTATTAATATTTATATAAAACAATTTTACCATTGTATATTTATTTTGCATGTATTATATTTAGAAGATAAGTTGTTTTAGTTAGAAAATATAAAACAAATAACGTGTTTTAGCTTTCGGTTATAAATATATAATAATATTACCATTTTATATATATATTGCCCGTCTTATTTTTAGAAAATGATTTGTGTTAGTTAAATAGATATATGAAAT
This sequence comes from Heracleum sosnowskyi, assembly GCA_030848705.1. Classification (NCBI taxonomy): domain Eukaryota; kingdom Viridiplantae; phylum Streptophyta; class Magnoliopsida; order Apiales; family Apiaceae; genus Heracleum; species Heracleum sosnowskyi. The sequence goes on along the minus strand of CM061245.1, from coordinate 118,206,224 downwards.
AGGTAATATGTTTTAGTTGAAAAAGGTAATTGGTTATTAATAAACTGGTTTCCATATACATATGTGTATTTAGAAGATGAGTTGTTTTATTTAAAAATATAAAATAATGTGTTTTAGCTGAAAAAGGTAATCGGTTATAAATATATAATAATATTACCATATTATATATATGTTGCCCATTTTATTTTTAGAAGATGAGTTGGTTTAGTTTAAAAATAATATAAAATAGGTAATGTACTGAAAAAGGTAATTGATTATTAATAAATTGGTTATAGATAGGCCCGTGAATCGGCCCAAATACCGACTGACCGACCGACCGACCAAAACTTTTAATGTTTCGTCTTTAATAATATAGTATAGATATTGATAGTATATATATATATATATATACTAGCTTAAAACCCGTGCGATGCACGGATTGTTATTAATAATTATTATTTTTATTATTTATGTTTTAATATTCTATTAATTTGCATTTGCTAAAAAAAATAAGTAGACGTGTTCAACTTTTTTAAATAATTAAAAGTATTAAAATAGATTTTAAAATAAATTAATAACTGTTTGTCCGTGATATTTTTGGAAAATGAGAGATCTTAGTAAAGAAAAATAGAAAAAGTAACGTGTTTAAGCTGAAAAGGTAAGTGCCCGTAATTAAAAGTATTTAAATAGGTTTCAAAATAAATAAGTAAGGATTTGCCTGAGATATTTTTGGAAAATGAGAGATTTTAGTAAGGAAAAATAGAAAGAGTAGCATGTTTTAATTGAAAAAGGTAATTGGCCGTGATTTTTTTTAGAAAAAGAGAGAATTTTTTTAGAAAAAATAGAAAAGACAATGTATTTTAGTTGAAAAGGTAGTTGGTTATAAAAATGTTATTATTTAATAATAATTTATTTAGAAAATAAAAAATAGAAAAAGTAACATGTTTCAGCTAAAAAAGTGCTCATAATTAAAAATATTAAAATAGATTTTAAAATAAATTATTTTATTAAATAGAACTATTCGTGATATTTTTGAAAAATTAGAGATTTTATTTAGGAAAAATAAAAAAGTAGAAATTTTAGTTAGAAAATATAAAAAAGAATATACAATTTGGCTAAAAGTGGTAATTTGTTAGTTATTAGCAATTATAACCTTATTATGTTATTTTATTAAATGAAACTGTCTGCGATATTTTTGGAAAATGAGATGTTTTAGTTAGAAAAAATAGAAAAATTATTTTATATAATAATTTTAATATTTTATCTAACGGTTCTCATTGATTTGATCAGAGATATCTAACGGCTATGAATAGAGTGACCAGACTACAAAAACTTTCATGACCAGACTACAAAACTTTTCAATGTTTCGTCTTTAATATAATAGTATAGATATATATAAAATTCAAAACAAAACTTAATTTTATATTAGAAATATTATTTTATTTAAAAACATATTTTGTAGAATATTTTTTGAGAAAATTTAGAGATATTATTATAAAGCCGCTGCGAAGCGCGGCTTAGTAAACTAGTATCAATACTATTATATAAAGGAGAAGACGGGGGCGGTGAGGTGGCGCTCTCAGATCGTTTCGTTCTATTTTTCTAATTTTCTCAATTTTTTGAATTAATAATATTAAAAATTCGAAAAAATCTCAATTACCTTTTAAATAATTACTAATATAGGAACCATATAATATTTTTGCATTTAAACCTACTAACGGAGAAAGTAAATATACAATAGATCTTTACTAATGGAGGAAACTAAATATCACTAATGGAAGAAACTAAATATTCAATTATAATATTTTTGCTCTGAAGGTATAATTGTAGTTTTTGATTAAACGATCTAGAACTTTATATATATATATATACTAGCTTATAACACGTGCGAAGCACGGGCTTCCTTTAATATAATATAATATTTTTTTCATAGTAAAATCATTATTTTTATATTATTTTCTTTTGTATTAATAATAAAAATATATAGAATATGGTATAATTGACAACTATACTGTATTATAGTATTGTTTATTAAATAGAATAAATGACCAAAAACCGAAAACCAAAATTTTCACTGTGTCAGTTATAATATAGTTTATATAGATTAATTGCATTTGCTAAAAAAATAAGTAGGTGTTAAACCTTTTTAAATAATTAAAAGTATTAAAATTGGTTTTAAAATAAATAATTAATTGTTTGTCCGTGATATTTTTGGAAAATGAGATGTTTTAGTAAGGAAAAATAGAAAGAGTAACATGTTATAGCTGAAAAGGTAATTGCCTATAATTAAAAGTATTAAAATAGGTTTTAAAATAAATAAGTAGGGGTTTACCCGTGATATTTTTGGAAAAGTAGGGGTTTTAGTAAGAAAAAATAGAAAAGATATAAAAATGTGATTGCTCGTGATTTTATAGAAAAAGAAAGGACTTTATTAGAAAAATAGAAAAGATAATGTATTTCAACTAAAAAAGTAATTGGTTATAAATAATATTAATATTTAATAATAGTTTTATCAAAAAATGAAAAAAATAGAAAAAGTAACATGTTTTATCTGAAAAGGTAATTGCCCATAATTAAAAGTATTAAAAAAGATTTTAAAATAAATAAGTAGCGATTTGTCCGTGATATTTTTGGAAAAAGAGGGTTTTAGTAACATATTTTAGTTGAAAAAGGTAATTACTCGTGATTTTTTCAGAAAAAGAGAGGACATTGTTATAAAAAATAGAAAATGTAATGCATTTTAGCTGAAAAGATAATTGGTTATAAATAATATTATTGTTTAATACTCCCTAATGTGTGTCAAGTTCCGTGCCCAAATATAAAGAATTGAGGCGGACACATAGGGAGTAATAGTTTTGTTTTTAAAATGTAAAAATATAAAAAGTAACATGTTTTAGCTGAAAAGGTAATTGCCCGTAATTAAAAAGAATAAAAATAGGTTTTAAAATAAATAAGTAAGGGGTTGCACATGATATTTTTGGAAAATGAGGGTTTTAGTATGGAAAGATAGAAAGGTTAACATGTTTTAGTTGAAAAAGGTAATTACCCGTGTCTTTTTAGAAAAAAAAAGAATTTGTTATTAAAAAAAATTGTTATAAAAAATAGAAAAATTAATGTATTTTAGCTGAAAAGGTAATTGGTTATAATTTTTTTTTTAAATGAAAAAAATAGAAAAAGTAACATGCTTTAGTTGAAAAGATAATTGTCCGTAATGAAAAGTATTAAAATAGGGTTTTAAATAAATAAATAAGGGTTTGCTCGTGATATTTTTGGAAAATGAGGGGTTTTAGTAAGAAAAAGTAGAAGAGTAACATGTTTTAGTTGAAAAAAGTAATTTTCCGTGATTTTTTTAGAAAAATAAAAAAGGATTTTGTTAGAAAAAATAAAAAAGGTAATCTATTTTAGTTGAAAAGATAATTGCTCGTAATTAAAATTATTAAAATTATTAAAATTGATTTTAAAATAAATAAGTAAGGATTTGCATATGATATTTTTGGAAATGAGGGGTTTTAGTAAGGAAAAATAAAAAGATAATATTATTATTTATTTATTTTTATAAATAAGTAAGGATAATTAAGTAAAAACACTAAGGTACCCACCCACCAACCAAACTTTTAATCTTTCGTCTATTATATAATAGTAACCAATTATTTTTTCCAGCTAAAACACATTAACTATTTTATATATATTTCTAACCAAAATAACTCATCTTCTAAAAATAAAATAGGTAACATCTATATAAAATGGTAATATTATTACATATTTATAACCGATTATCATTTTCAGCTAAAACACATTAGTTGTTTTACATTTTCTAACTAAAACAACTCATCTTCTAAACATAACACATGGAAAATAAATATGTAATGTTAATAATGATATATATAATTATTAATAAATATTCACTTACATTTTCAGCTAAACAAATAACCTTAAGGAGAAGACGGGGCGGTGAGGTGGCGCCTCTAGAATCGCTCCGTTCTATTTTTCTAATTTTCTCAATTTTTCACAATTTTTAATTTTAATAATTACAACTTCCTTTATTATTTTCAAACTTGATAGAACTTTCTTTTATTATTTTCAAACTTGATAAAACTTTCTTTGATTTAGAAAATTACAACTTCCTTATTATTTTCGAATTTGTAGGACTTGATAGAATTTTTTTTGATTTAGAAAATTACAACTTCCTTATTATTTTCGAATTTGTAGGCTTGATAGAACTTTCTTTTATTATTTTCAAACTTGATAGAACTTTCTTTGATTTAGAAAATTTGTTTGATTTAGAAAATTACAACTTCCTTATTATTTTCGAATTTGTAGGACTTGATAGAACTTTCTTTGATTTAGAAAATTTCTTTGATTTAGAAAATTACAACTTCCTTATTATTTTCGAATTTGTAGGACTTGATAGAACTTTCTTTGATTTTGAAAATTACAACTTCCTTATTATTTTCGAATTTGTAGGCTTGATAGAACTTTCTTTTATTATTTTCAAACTTGATAGAACTTTCTTTGATTTAGAAAATTTCTTTGATTTAGAAAATTACAACTTCCTTATTATTTTCGAATTTGTAGGACTTGATAGAACTTTCTTTGATTTAGAAAATTTCTTTGATTTAGAAAATTACAACTTCCTTATTATTTTCGAATTTGTAGGACTTGATAGAACTTTCTTTGATTTTGAAAATTACAACTTCCTTATTATTTTCGAATTTGTAGGCTTGATAGAACTTTCTTTTATTATTTTCAAACTTGATAGAACTTTCTTTGATTTAGAAAATTACAACTTCCTTATTATTTTTGAATTTGTAGGACTTGATAGAACTTTCTTTGCTAAATATACAATTTTTATATTCTTTCCTTTAAAATCTTTAATAATGAAAGAAAGTAAATATACTATTTTAATATTAAACATCTTTAATAAAATGTAGAACTCCTCTATTTCTATTCAAGAAAATTAAATTTCCTTATTTAAATCCTATTTAGAATTTATTCTTTATTATATTTTTTATATCTTAAATTGTCTATAAAAATCATGGCTGATTTGTTTTTCTCAAGTCACCATTTTGTGGATTTATTTGAGATCTTTTCATAACGAGTATATTCGTGTACATTAATAACATTACATACTCATGATAAGAAGATAAACATCTAGATCTATTGTAATACCCGCATGTAAGCATGTGACGATTAACATTACATACATATAGTTATACTTGATTTCTGTAGCTAATAATAATTTATTGAATGTCATCTTTGTATATAGTTGTTGATATTTTTTTGTGAATTTAATAATTAATTAGAGTTATATTCAATACTATTATCTCATTTTTATGAGAGACATGATAACTTTCAAAATTTTATATATTTGTTTTTTAATTAATAATATTTAGAAAATTCAATTTCTTTATTTACATTCAAATTCATACTAAATATAATAATAAATATATAAAAGTCAATCATCTTTAGAATTCAATTAAACAAATGTTAATTTTTTTCTTAACTAAAATAAAATTGAATTTCCTTATTTACATTCAAATTCATAGGGAAGACAATGATTAGATAAAAATCAATTATGTTTCCATGATTAACCTTTTATATCATAACGATGCACATGTACCTACCCAAAAAAATTATTATAACGTCTAGAGATATTTAACAAATTTGTAATTTTTGTGAAAATACGAATAGTTGAAGTTTGAAGCGGTGGTTAATACTTAAATTTTTATTATTACTTATTTTTAGTATTTTCAATTTCTATGTAGTGCAACTAGCGTCGGCTCAAGAAAATATGACACAAAATTGGAATATAAAGTATACGGATATTTAAGAAATTTGTAATTTATATGATAATACAAATTGTTGAAGTTTGTCGCGGTGGTTAATACTTAAATTTTTATCATTGCTTATTTTTAGTATTTTTAATTTTTATGTATTTTGTGCAATGGTCGTCGACTCAAGAAAATATGACATCGCATATAAAGTATAGAGATATTTAAGAAATGGTCGTGAGCTCAAGAAAATATGACACAAAATCGGCATATAAAGTACAACAATATTTAAGACATTTGTAATTTTTTTGATAATACTAATGGTTGAAGTTTGAAATGGTGGTTAATACTTAATTTTTTATTATTTAATATTTTTAGTATTTTTTATTTATATGTATTTAGTGCAACGGGCAGCGGCTGAAGTAAATATGACACAAAAACGTCATATGAAGTAGAGGGATATTTACGAAAATTTTAATTTGTGATCATCAAATGTTTGAAGTTTGAAGCGGTGGTTAATATTTAATTTTTTTATTATTACATATTTTGAGTATTTTTTATTTATATGTATTTATTGCAACGGGTGTCAGATCAAGAAAATGACACAAAATATATGTAAATAGTTTATTTTATTGTTATGTAAGTTTACTATGTAAAATATAGTGTTCACTATTTATATGATATTTTATATATACTTTTCTCGAATTTTTTCTTAAATAGTAATATTTAAAATTTTACAAAAAATATTATAGGGCCGCCGCGAAGCGCGGCTTAGTCGACTAGTATACTTATATAAAGGAGAAGACGGGGGCGGTGATGTGGCGCCTCTAGAATCGCTCCGTTCTATTTTTCTAATTTTTTAAATTTTTTACAATTTTTAATTTTAATAATTACAACTTCCTTTATTATTTTCGATTTTGTAGGAAGAAAAAATATACTTATATAAAGGAGAAGACGGGGGCGGTGATGTGGCGCCTCTAGAATCGCTCCGTTCTATTTTTCTAATTTTCTAAATTTTTTACAATTTTTAATTTTAATAATTACAACTTCCTTTATTATTTTCGATTTTGTAGGAAGAAAATTGAAAATTACACTTTTATTATTTTCAAACTTGATAGAACTTTCTTTGATTATTTTCAAACTTGATAGAACTTTCTTTGATTTAGAAAATTACAACTTCCTTATTATTTTCGAATTTGTAGGACTTGATAGAACTTTCTTTGATTTAGAAAATTTATTTGATTTAGAAAATTACAACTTCATTATTATTTTCGAATTTGTATAACTTGATAGAACTTTCTTTGATTTAGAAAATTATAACTTTCTTATTATTTTTGATTTTAAATTTGGATAATATTAAAAGGAAAAATAGTTTTCTTTTGTACCTTCTAATTCGTCGCATGAAAATGGTCAGAAATACATTGATATAAAAGGTAAACTTTTCTAATAATTTTAGAGTTTCTTTTTTTAATATATTAATAATTAAAACTTTGACCTCTTTTTCAAAATTTTCGTATAATTGTAACTTTCCCAACTTTGACTATTCCTTCATTATCGTGTAAGAATTTCCATAAATATATAAGCATAAGAATATTGAACAAATATTAGTTTCTTTTTTTATTCTCATGGCGATCTATATAAACAGGTAATCTCTGACGAGTAGCAGCACAAAATTGCAAATACATATTATTGTTGTTTTATGCTGTTTTTTATTTTCATGAATTATTATTTACAATCATTCTGAAATTCTCCCCGTTACTTTATTGCAGGACAATTGTGTTCATAATTGACAGTAGCACCACGAGGGGCAGGGTCCATGTTCCGTTGCAGAAAATTTGAAAAGGTAAAAGGTTTCAATTCCAATAAACCCTGTTAAGTTTAATCGATTTGTACCCTGTTTAGTTTAATCAATGTTAACTTAGATATATTCTTAATTGTTAAATTTTATATAATTTTGTATATCTACTTATTTTTGCATAAATTTGTCATCAATACAATTAGATTTACAAAAAAATTAATAAAAACGTGATTTTGAGATGTGTAGATAAAAAACTTTTCTATCATGTTAAGTAGATTTTCTTTACCCTTATATTATTAAATTAGTTAAAATTTTGTCCAACTAATTTGTATGTACGGTCGGTTAAACAATACGAGAAAATAAAAGAAAATACACTCGATTTTACTTGGTAGTATAAAATTTTATCAACAATCCATGCATTATTTTTCCTGTCACAAGCATCGGTTTCAATGAGATGATGGTGCATTATGCACTTGAAGATAAGTTTGTATAAAACATTTATATTTGTGTTTCTTGTGTCTTTAAAGACTTACTTTTCTTTAAAATTGCTTGAGTGTATAGTGTTTACACAACTTTGCGCAGATCACGTACAAAACCGGTTCAATTATTTTGGGGGCCTCGAGCCAAATCTACATTAAAATCTTTTTTCGACTATTCATCATTAAAATTCGTATAATCTTTAAACATTTTTTTAGAGTTATTAAATTTTTAATAATTATATATGATTCGTCAACAATTTAGAAGTGTTTTTTGACTATTTACTACTAACAACATCATTCTTAATACCTTTTATTCTTAGATTATTATCTATAAATTATTAAAATTTGGGTCTTTTTATAATCGGGAGGTCTTAGAGTCATTGCTTAATTGGTTTAATTGGTTTAATGGACGGACCGACCCTGATCATGTAATAGTTTGACTTTCTAATATAGGGTCTGTTTGGCTCTTCTTTTAAGTTAGAACTTATGTATTATAAGTTGATAATAGCTTATGAGGGATGTTTGTGTACTCAGCTTATTTGATAACTTATAACTTATAAATTGATAAGTTGAATGTTAGAAATCACTAATATTTTACTTAACTTATCAATTTATTATTTGATTTCTTTATTTTTCTAATATTTTATATTTTTACATTTGTGTTTTTAAATATTTTTTTAATTTAAAATACAAGTGTTGAAATCATTGTATTTAAAAATTATTTTTTCAAATTTAATTTAGCAAATTCTTCACTAACTTATAAGTAAATTTATCCAAACACTCGTATAACTTATAAAAATTCATCAACTTATCACTTATATGACACTTATTCATTTTAAGGTATAAGTCAATTTTTTTGTGATACACCAAACACGCACATAATTTGGAGGCCTCAAGTCATTGCTTAATTGATTTAATGAATGGACCGGCCCTAATCTTACAGTACTTTGACTTTCTAATATAATTTGCCCCGTGCGAAAGCAAGCCCTAACGGGTCGGGTTTGTTGTACCCGATTTTGTTTTAAAGTCAACTCGAATGTGATTATAAATCAAATAATAAGTTATGCATTATATTAATTTTAATATAATTTTTAATTGTTTTCTATTGTTCTTGTAATTTTATATTAATTCTTTGGTTACCTGTTAGGTCCTGATAAGTTTGTAGAAGGGGGGTTGAATACAAACTATACCGTTTTATCGAATTTGTTCTTTAAATGATTTAACTGTTTAGGAACAAATTGATGCGGAATAAAAATGAAACAAGATTCAAGTTAAATATAACTTATATTAAACTTGAAGGGTGTTACAAATGATACTTAGTACAAGATTGAATCTCAAATAAATTAAAACAAATCTAGAATAAATTCGACATGAATTTATCTATTTTTGTAATAAAATGATTTAACAATATTTGATAATTTGAGATTCGTTCTAGGGATAAAAATCCGCTAGATAGTCAAAGCAATACAAGTAATCAAATTCTAGTGGTTTGGATTTAACAATACAAACTAGAATTAATTGCTTGAGAAGAAATGAAATCAAATGTCTTCTTCTTTTGTTCTTGAGAGAAATGTGTCTGCTGCTTTGCTTTTCAATTTTTCATTGTCTTCTGTGAAAAAACAGTCTCGGGTAATATACAAGTCATTTTCCTTGTATGACCTGTTTTATTAAATCAAAAAGCTTTAATAAAACAAATCATATACTTGTATGACCTGAGAATTCTGCTCGGTAGAACCTGCCTTCATCAATATGACCTGCACAGTAAACTCGGTAGAACCTGAAACAAAACGTGTATGACCTCAAGTCTTCCAACCACTCTCGGTAGAACCACTAAAGTAAACACTGTATGTCCTCAGAAATAATTTGGTATGACCTGAAAAATACTTTGAATAAATTCAGTAGAACCTAATAATTACTAGGTCATACCGAATTCTAAAGCTAGGTCATACTAGTTTGATTTCAGAAAATCCTTTCAATTTAATTAGTTAGATTAAATTATAGATTAAATTAATTCTTTTACAGAATTAAATTAATAAATAATTTAAACTACTAACCTAATTAATTTAATAAATAAATTAATTCTGATAGAATTAATTTATTAATTAAATTAAATTAATAAATCAAATAAGATATCTTTAAAGCCTTGCATCTCTCTCTCTTCTGAAAACCACTGAATAGAGATGATTTAATTCCACTGATGATGTCGTCATTCGATGCACTGTCTGGTTTCATGAATAACTGACTTCAATGATAATTCTTCATCTTTAAAACATTTAAAGCTGTGGCTTCTTTCCTTTAGCTTTGACTGAACTTTGTATCCTGTACTTCTTTCGTCACCACTGGAAATCTCTGTCACTGTAGTAAATCACTAACTTGAATACTTCACTGAGGCTTGATCAATAAATTGAACTTCTTTCAATGTAGAATAACTTCAAGTCTGTAGATGACTTTTAATTCTCCATTCTCTTGACAGATAAAACTATCTGAGATTCCTGTGACATATAAACTTATTATTTACTTATTACATACTTGTTTAAATTAAGTTGTTTCCTCGGAATATTAATAGGCCTAAACATATGCCTTTCAATCTCCCCCTATTTGTTTGTTAGAGAATAACAATCAAATACCTAGAGGATAACTCAACTAACTTAAACAAGAAATAGAAATGACTTTTAAGAGCCAAGTAAATAACAAGAAAAGTTCTGGTTTATATATAACATTTCCAGATTCAAACATTAAAGATAAATACAAGATAGATGTTCCTCTAGACTGAACACATGTTTACTTTGATCCTATCTTGAAATACCTAAGCTCTATACATATAACATTTACAGACTAGAGCTTCTTCAAATTTCAGACTCCATCATTTCTCCTTCTTCAAGTGCTTCAAGCAAATCCTTGTCCAGAATACGATCAGATTCAGAAGTAATACCACTAGGTCTGACAGGTTGAGCTGTGACTTTCTTCAGCCTATTCTTCATTAGATGATATCTCTTGATATTGGCAATGCAATAGTCTTGAATCAAATCAGCAACTTCTGTCTTCTCTTGTGTAGCAAACCCTGTTGTCCTCAACATATTCTCCATATAGACAAGATGCCTGGCAGGATAGTCTTTCAAAGAGATGGGGTCCATACCACAAGTTTGAAGTGCCCTTCCTTTGTAAAATTTAACTTCATATGGCACATCCACAACTTGAGGACTAGCCTTCATTGCAAAGTCTCTTAACTGATCATGCAGAAGCTCAGCTAATGGAGAAGTTCTTTTTACCTTGCACATGAAGACCCATAGTTCAGAGAGAGTTCTGCTTTCCAGAAGATTGAGAGACACCAAGAAAGTTCCCTCATTATGAGTGTAAACATATATCTTCAACTCCTCTCTAACTCTGTCAAATCCAGTTGTTATCCTTGAAATCTCTGCATGAAGAGCTTTCATATATACCGTGTTGTCTGGATTGACCTGTCTGTACCTTTCCAACATCCCAAGAAACTTTGCATCATTATTAATTCTTTCTTGATGTGCAAACATTTCTCTAGCTTTGTCCCATTCTACTCCTTGCTTGAGCCTTACATACAACTTTCTATCACTGACCTTCAGATTGTGAAGTCTTTGTTTTTCTTGTTGCTCAGCTTTTTGAATGACAAGATGCTTGGAAATGATGTCAGATACTTTTGCATTTTCATCCTCTCTCCTCTTCAAATCAGCCTTTTGTCTTACCAACTCAGCTTCAAAGGCAGGATCCACTATAGGTTCATCTTCCCAGTCAGCATAGTCAGCCTCTCCTTCAACTTCTACCTCACCAAAGATATCTTCAGGGGCTTCAGATTCAACATCATCAAATACTCCCTCATCACCTTGATAGTAGTCAGCATCAGAAAAAGTTAACTTCTGCTTCCCTTTGTCCTTTGCAGAACCAGAACCTCCAGCTTCTCCTCCTTGTAACTCCTTCTCCTTATTCTCCCCCTTAGTTGAGGAATCCTCTAAAGATTTAACTTTATCAGTTTTAGGATCCTCCTTTGTACCTTCTCTTTCTCCTTCACCAGCCTTGTCACCATTGCCCCCTTCAGCATCATCACCCTCAAAGAATTTCTTCTGTTCAGCATTGGGTTGATGTGTGATCTTGATCATAGTATACAAATGTTTCATGCCCTCGTTCAGATGTTGCATCCCTCCTTCAATCTTGGTAAACCTCTCATCATTGAAGTACTGATTTTCATCAATAGTATCTTGAAAGGAGTCTACTTTGGTTGAAATCATAGGAATCTGTTTGATAGCCTCCCTGATCTCAGCATTAGAAACCAGTAGTTCTGACATATCTGAAGCCATTAACACTTGTGATTCTTGAATAGCATTCATCTTTGGGACCAATGTGACCTTAACTCCTTCCAATTCATCTCTCATGGAACCCAGCTGATTAGTTACAGAGGTGGAAGAAGTAGATCGTTCAACCACTTGTGCTTTGAGAATTTCCTTTTCAGCCTGGGTCTCTTGAAGTTGTTTCTGTAAACCAGCTATTTGAGCCAATAATGAAGCAGTGTATGTGTCATTGTGTGCACTCATCTCAATTTCTCTCGATGGTGTTTCACTCACCTCACGTGCTTGTGTATCGCTCTGTGTTTGTCTCTCAGAACTAACCACTAGCTGTTTATCCATTGTTGGAGTTGAGGTACCTGCAGAAAAAATCACCATAGCCCCTTCTTGAGAGGTCACTGGTGGTGCAATGGGAGTTCGCGAATCCCAATCCATGGTAAAGTCTAAAAATTCATCAGAAATTGAAAACTGAATTGCTTCAGATATAGACTTACCATGTTGCCCTTCACTTTCTCCAGTTGAAACTGCGAGTGAAGAATCCCTTAGGGGAGCCAGAGATGTTCCCTCTGGGAGGGGAGAAAATGATTCTATTATTGTGGGCAAAGAACCAGATTTTCCCTCTGAAGCCTGTGAAGGCTCTTCTACCGTGACAATGGTAGGCACTGTTTCACCAATCATTCCTATGTGCTCTCCTCTCAGAGTGTCCTGTGCAAGAGTCTCTAAAAATTGTTCAGAACTGTTTTCTCCCATTGTGAGTAAAGGGAGAGTGCTTGACTCTTTACAGATTGCCATGGCCTGATGGCGAATTTCAATAGATTCATCCTGTTGAGAGGATGTCTCTAGTAACTGTTCATTGGCCTTTTGAGAATCTATATCCTTTTGGGAGGATACAGACTGGCTAACAGATGCCTCAAGTAGTGTTCTTCTCTTCTTTAGTGGTGGAGGCAGAGCTGTGGGATCACTCACATTAATATCTACTCCAACTTGTTCTATGAATCTTGTAGTAGCTGATAGTTCTAGGGGAGCGGTCAATGGATTTGACTCTGTGTGTGGCTCTATGACCGGGGACAGAGATTGTGGTTCTACAATCCCTTGGTCAATCCTAAGAACCTCTTGGGTTAATGGAACAGTTGAGAGAGGATATATTACCTGAAGTGCCATAGTGTTAGGAGGTGCCATTGAAATTCCTGCTGACGAGGATGCAACCACTGGATGTTCAATAAAGAGTAAAGGTAACTGTGGTTGCAAAATCTCTCGCAGATAAGATTGTGGAACTAGAGGTCTCCTTCCAGACTTTGAGCTTGTGGACAAGGTTGAGTAAATGAGAGGATTAGTGTGTGCGGGAACTTGAAATGGAGTGTTTTGAAACAGTGTTTTATGTTCATCAGAAAGAACATGATTCAACACTAGAGAAAGGAAACGAGAATAAAAGCATTTAACTTTCTTTCCAGTTTCAATATCTCTAGTGTAATTGAAAATCCTCCTTATCAAGAGATCCCACACAAGAGTTCCTATGTCCACTCTCAGGTTATAAACAGCAGCATAGGCAATGTTTTGTAGTAGAGAAGTGATGACTGGAAAGTTGTTTTTGGTAGAATTACTAAAAACTTTAGCTAAACAGTCAAAGAACAAATCCCACTCACAAGATAGATTCCCCTTATTCAACCGAGGAAGAACAATATTCCCTTGGTAATCAATACTAGAGAAAAATTGAACTAACTCAGGATCAGTAGGGAATCTAACAAAGTTATCAAGTGGAAAATGAAGCACTTGACAAAAGATCTCCTTAGTTACTGTGTACTGACGATCAGAAATAGTGAATGTGAAAGATCGCATATCTTCAGCAACAACAGCAGTTAAGCATAATAGACGAAGGGGTTCAATCTTTAAATCAACAGAAGCAGTGATAGCATAGCTAACAATTGATTGTTCATTTAAAAAATGAATCCACGGTCTAAAACGTTCAACAGAACACTTAAGGGGATCAAAATAGCCAACGTAATTATTAAAACGTTCAACAACAAACTCCGCAGCCATTTGAAAATAAATAATAAAATTAAAAATATTATTAGAATAACACAGCAATTAATACTAATAATTATCAGAAAAGAAATAAAATCCCAAGTAATTCACAAGAAAAATTTGCAATAGTTCGTTGTTCTAAGAATAAAACACAAACCAGAGCAAAGTTAACTAAGTAAAAACTTGAGTTAGAGAGGGATGAGGAGCAAAAGAACCTGAAAAACATTAGTATTTATAGGCACAGGTTCTGCTGAGCTCGGTATGACCTAAAGGGAGGTCATACCGAGTTTTTGAAATTAATTAAACAAGAATAAAAACCAATATGACCACAGCAGAGGGTCATACCGAGTTTTTGAAATTAATTAAACAAAAATAAAGCCAATATGACCACAGTAGAGGGTCATACCGAGTTTTTGAAATAAATTAAACAAAAATAAAACCAATATGACCTGTCTAGAGGGTCATACCGAGTTTTATTATATATATATATATAAAAAAAAACTAATAACATTATGGAAAATAACCCAATATGACCTCTAGAGGGTCATACCGAGTTATATATGTACACTAATAGCAGCAAAACAACAGAAATTTCACAAAAAAATGCTAACAGTTGAGAAACCTACTGCATAACAACAAACCAAAACACAAAATTACACTAAACCTGCATAAAAATCTGAACAAAAATTTTTATAATCTGAAAATAACTTAAATGATTCTAAATAAATAAAT
Source organism: Heracleum sosnowskyi (assembly GCA_030848705.1). Lineage (NCBI taxonomy): Eukaryota > Viridiplantae > Streptophyta > Magnoliopsida > Apiales > Apiaceae > Heracleum > Heracleum sosnowskyi. The sequence continues at coordinate 118,191,133 of CM061245.1, read as the reverse complement.
TTTCAATAAAAATACATTTCTCCATGGAAAATGAGAAAAATATTTTTAAAGAAATTAAATTATTCAGAATATTTAAATTACCAAGCTTTATACAATAAACATGGATTGGCAATATTTAACATCTCAAAATCAACAAGAGAAAATGATTTAGTTAAGAACAAACCTGGAGATATTATCAATCACTAAGACTGTTCAACATACCCAATTTACCAACTAACTTGATAAATGTGGATTCGTCAACAGATTTAGTGAAAATATCTGCAGTCTGTTCTTCAGTGGGTACAAAGTGCAACTCCACTGTTCCATTCATAACATGCTCTCTGATAAAATGATACCTGATATCAATGTGCTTTGTTCTCGAGTGCTGCACAGGGTTGTTGGAGATTGCTATGGCACTTGTATTATCACAAAATATGGGAATTTTGTCTAATGCAAAGCCATAGTCCTTTAATTGATTCCTTATCCATAAGATCTGAGCACAACAGCTTCCAGCAGCAATATATTCAGCTTCTGCTGTAGAATTGGAAACTGTTTGCTGTTTCTTGCTATACCAGGAAATCAACCTACCTCCTAGGAATTGACAACTCCCAGAGGTACTCTTTCTATCCACAACACTACCTGCATAATCAGAATCTGTATATCCAACAAGATTAAAACCAGAATCTTTAGGGTACCAGATACCTAGATTAGGTGTACCCTTAAGATATCTCAAGATTCTTTTCACAGCAACGAGATGAACATCTCTAGGGTCCGCTTGGAACCTTGCACACAAGCATGTAGAATACATAATATCTGGTCTACTAGCAGTAAGATAGAGTAAGGAGCCAATCATACCTCTGTAGCTTGTGACATCTACCTTGATAGATTTGTCAGAAGCTCCAAGTTTGATGGCTGTTGAAGATGGAGTCCTTGCTGATGCTGAATCCTCCATGTGATACTTCTTGAGGAGTTCTTTGAGATACTTGGATTGACAAATAAATATTCCATTTGACCTTTGACTTACTTGCAATCCAAGAAAGAACTTCAGCTCACCCATCATACTCATTTCAAACTTACTCTGCATAAGCTCAGCAAATCTCTTACAGAGATTATCATTAGTAGACCCAAATATGATGTCATCCACATAGACTTGGACTAATATCATATCACTTTTGTGTTTCTTTGAAAAAAGAGTTTTGTCTATGATACCTCTAACAAAACCATTTTCTAAAAGAAAACCAGAGAGAGTGTCATACCATTTTCTTGGGGCTTGCTTGAGACCATAGATAGCCTTGAAGAGAAAGTACACAAAGTCCAGCAGCTCCTGATTTTCAAAGCCAGGGGGCTGTTCCACATACACTTCTTCATCAAGCTCACCATTCAGGAATGCACTCTTAACATCCATTTGATAGACTTTAAAATTGGAGTAAGCAACAAATGCTAAGAACATCCTGATGGCCTCAAGTCTAGCCACTGGTGCATAGGTTTCATCATAATCAATGCCTTCAGCTTGAGAATACCCTTGTGCAACCAGTCTTGCCTTGTTTCTTGTAACTATGCCATCCTCATCTAGCTTGTTTCTGTATACCCATCTAGTACCAACTACTTTCTTGTTCTTTGGTCTGGGTACCAGCTTCCAGACTTGCTGTTGTTCAAATTGATTGAGTTCATCTTGCATAGCAATCACCCAATCTGGATCAGTCAGTGCTTCCTCAGTTTTCTTTGGTTCCATCTTTGATAGAAAAGCTGAAAAATGACATTCATTCTGAGTAGCACTTCTAGTTTTAACTCCAACATCTGGATCACCAATGATCAGCTCAAAAGGATGAGCTCTATTCCATACAATCTGTCTTGGAAGATTTGATCTTGATGATTCGCCTTGAAATTCACTTTGATGTTGTGAGTGACTAGATGATCCTTCATTTGCTCCCCCTGAGTTGTTGCTTGTTTGCCTTGATGATTCTTCTTCAGTGTTGGTGGTATCTCCATTGTTACCAGTGTTTCCATCACCATTACCATGATCATCATCATCATTGTTATTATCATTTCCAGCAATAACTTCAGGTGGGGCTTCATCATCTGATTCTGAGTCTGGCAAGTTATCAAACTTCAGCTTTTCAGATGAGTCTTCTTTTTGGATATTAGGGAACTTAGTGTCATCAAAAGTAACATTGACACTTTCCTTCACTGTATGACTGCCAACCAAGTAGACCCTGTAAGATCTTCTTGAATAACCAACAAAAATAGCTTCTTGTGCCTTTGCATCAAACTTGCCACGTTTAACATTGTCATCTAAAAGCACAAAGCATTTTGCTCCAAATACATGAAAGTACTTGACAGTTGGTTTCTTGTTGTTCATGATCTCATACGGAGTCTTCATTAAGTCCTTGTTGACTAAAGTTCGATTCTGAGTATAACAAGCTGTATTCGCTGCTTCAGCCCAAAAGTACGTTGGAAGTTTGGACTCACTTAGCATAGTCCTAGCTGCTTCAATCAATGTACGATTCTTTCTTTCCACTACTCCATTTTGTTGAGGAGTTCTAGGGGCAGAATACTGTCTTGTTATTCCTTTATCAGCACAAAAGTCATTTAGAATGGCATTCTTGAATTCAGTACCATTATCTGACCTTATGGCTCTAACAGGGAATCTCGAATCCAGCTCAATCAACTTTATGTGGCCAATCACAAGGAATGGGGTCTCATCCTTGGAATGTAGGAATAAAACCCAAGTATATTTAGAAAAATCATCAACAATCACAAGTGCATATTGCTTCTTTGACATAGACATCACATTAACTGGACCAAACAAATCCATGTGCAGTAGCTGAAGTGGTTCAGTTATTGATGATGTGTCAGTGCCCTTGTGAGACGCTTTCTTTGACTTTCCTTTCTGACATGCCTCACACAGTCCTTCCTGTGTAAATTCCATTTGAGGCAAACCTCTAACCAATTCCCTCTTGACTAAGGAGTTCATGGTTTTGAAGTTAAGGTGAGACATCTTTTTGTGCCATAGCCAACTATCATCTGATGAAGCTTTAGCATAAAAACAATTCACTTCATCTTTGAATCCCGAGTTCAGATCAGCTATGAACAAGTCACCTTTCCTTACTCCTTGAAGAGCAGGCTTTCCATTCTTCTTGTGAACAATCTGACACTTCTCTCTTTCAAAAGAAACAGCATATCCTCTGTCACAGAACTGACTGATGCTGAGAAGATTGAACGTCAGACCTTCCACAAATGAAACATCTTCAATGATAACATTTCCGTACTTCAAACAGCCATATCCTTTCGTAACACCCTTGCTGTTATCTCCAAAGGTAACTACTGGGCCAGCTTTCGCAACCACATCTGATAGCAGGGCTCTATCTCCGGTCATATGCCTTGAACAACCACTGTCAAGAATCCACATAACACGGTTTACCTGTTTAACTCCCTGCAATATCAGATTGATTAGTCCTTCCTCGGAGCCCTATATTGATTGGGTCCGGCATACTTAAAGAACTGGCCTTTGTCAGGCAAAACAACATTTCTTACTAAAACTACTTCAACCTCTTTCACATAAGAGCGTTTCCATTTATAGCCAGCCTTAACACATTTCTGAGTAGGCTTAGGGATAAATGAATCCACTTTAATATTAGGAGGATTAGCCGTCTTAGTTTTAACATGCTTCTTACTATTAACATGTTGACGTGGAGCAGTCTTATCACTAGATACATGCTTACTATTAAAATAAGCATACATAACATTGAAAGCGCAAGACATGCAATTAATCACACCACATGCTTTATGAGAAGAATTAATAACAGGCATGTTAGAACAATTGTTTTGATCCAAATTATGGATATCTGATTTAGTCTTTTTAGTTGTAGCAACTTTGACTGGTATATCAGATACACATTTTTTGGATTGCTCAGCTTCTAAAGCAACATCTTCTTCATGAATCTCCTCAGCAATAATGATAGAGTATTCATTCAGAGGCTCTGCCTCAGACTCCTTACAGAAGGGTGTTTTAATACCCTTAAGAATATATGGAACAGCCTTCCCTTCAGATTTGAAGTTACAAGGGGAATTAATTCCAAGAAGTCCAATAGCCTCATTATAATCATACCCTATACTGACATGATTACCAACAGCTTGCTTATTCAGAATTTCTTTAGCAGTCTTACAAGAACTGAAATAAGCATTAGCTTTGGTCTTAAGCTCACTAATCTGATCTTTGAGAATGGTTTCCAGTTGAATATAACATTTAACCCTATTCTCAAGAAAAGCAATTTTCTCAGTAAGTTCATCTTGATTAACATGCACAAGTTTCAATTCTTTTAATTCTTTTTCAAGATTTGTGTTTAAAAGATTTATTCTATCATTTTCAGTGCGTGCACAACTTATGGTGCCACCAAGATGATAAATCATTTCAGCGTCAGTAAAGGTTACCTCTGACATGTATCTGGATGAAGTGCCTTCCTCTTTAGCCATCAAAGCAAGGTTCCCAATCTCACCTGCTTCTTCATCACTGTCAGTGTCATCCCAACTCTTTCCCTCAGCAACATAGGCCTTCCCAATCTTGTTCTTCTTGCTAGAATCAAATGTGTTTCTAGTCACTTGCTTTGGCTTTCTGCACTCAGTAGCAAAGTGACCCAACTCATTGCAATTGTAGCATCTGATTATACTTCTATCCACAGTTCCAGTTTTGTAGCCACCCCTTGTGCCACTTGAAGATGAAGATCCACCTCTCTGAAATCTGGGTCTGAACTTAAGATTGGGATTCCTCTTGAATCTAAACTTCCCAAACTTTCTGACTATCAATGCCAAATCACCATCCTCCAGCTGATCAAGTTCTTCCAAAGAATAGAAGTCACCACCAGATTGATCAATGGATGTTAATCCATATTCAGCATCAATAACATTCATGTGAGAACTGGAAGGTTGAACAGCCTTCACTTCCAGTTTCTGTGGGACTTCAGCAGCCAATGCAGTGGAGGTACCAACAATCCTTCCAGTTCCATACAGCTCCTTCTGTTGAATCTGCTCCAGCTCATAGGTCTTCAAGACACCATACAATCTTTCCAAAGCAAGCTCATTCATGTCTCTTGCTTCTCTAATAGCAGATATCTTGTGCTCCAAATGAGGTGGAAGTGTAAGAAGGAACTTCTTGTTAATTTCCTTGTTGGTGTAGTGCTTCCCATTGAGATTCAGATCATTGATTAATTTTTTGTATCTCTCAAAAACCTGAGAGATACCTTCTCCTGGATTTGATCTGAAATGCTCATATTGTGACGTGAGAATTTCCAGCATATTCTCCCTAACTTCCTCTGTCCCTTCATTGATAATCTCTATGGTTCCCCAAATGTGTTTGGCAGTATCACAATTTAGGACATGATTATGCATGATAGGATCAAGACTCTCAATAAGGATCAACTGAAGACAAGAATCCAAAGTAACATCCTCTTTCTCATCAGGGGTGTATTCCTTGGGATCTTTAGGGTACATCCTGGCAGCCCTAGTCACAACATTATTCTCAACAACTTCAGGATCAATAATCATAGGGAGTTTGGGACCACTCTTCAGCACATCCAAGTATTTAGGATTTGCAACCTTAAGAAATAGGAGCATTTTCTTCTTCCACATTGGATAATGCTCCTTGCTGAATATTGGGATTTTAACTGTCCCCACTTTCTGTGCAGTAGACATCTTTTGAGATTTTTAGAATTAAAATAAAAAAATCAGAGTTAAAAAAAAATCTCAAACAATTGGATCTTTGATTAGTATATCAATCAAAAGGCTCTGATGCCAATTGTTAGGTCCTGATAAGTTTGTAGAAGGGGGGTTGAATACAAACTATACCGTTTTATCGAATTTGTTCTTTAAATGATTTAACTGTTTAGGAACAAATTGATGCGGAATAAAAATGAAACAAGATTCAAGTTAAATATAACTTATATTAAACTTGAAGGGTGTTACAAATGATACTTAGTACAAGATTGAATCTCAAATAAATTAAAACAAATCTAGAATAAATTCGACATGAATTTATCTATTTTTGTAATAAAATGATTTAACAATATTTGATAATTTGAGATTCGTTCTAGGGATAAAAATCCGCTAGATAGTCAAAGCAATACAAGTAATCAAATTCTAGTGGTTTGGATTTAACAATACAAACTAGAATTAATTGCTTGAGAAGAAATGAAATCAAATGTCTTCTTCTTTTGTTCTTGAGAGAAATGTGTCTGCTGCTTTGCTTTTCAATTTTTCATTGTCTTCTGTGAAAAAACAGTCTCGGGTAATATACAAGTCATTTTCCTTGTATGACCTGTTTTATTAAATCAAAAAGCTTTAATAAAACAAATCATATACTTGTATGACCTGAGAATTCTGCTCGGTAGAACCTGCCTTCATCAATATGACCTGCACAGTAAACTCGGTAGAACCTGAAACAAAACGTGTATGACCTCAAGTCTTCCAACCACTCTCGGTAGAACCACTAAAGTAAACACTGTATGTCCTCAGAAATAATTTGGTATGACCTGAAAAATACTTTGAATAAATTCAGTAGAACCTAATAATTACTAGGTCATACCGAATTCTAAAGCTAGGTCATACTAGTTTGATTTCAGAAAATCCTTTTAATTTAATTAGTTAGATTAAATTATAGATTAAATTAATTCTTTTACAGAATTAAATTAATAAATAATTTAAACTACTAACCTAATTAATTTAATAAATAAATTAATTCTGATAGAATTAATTTATTAATTAAATTAAATTAATAAATCAAATAAGATATCTTTAAAGCCTTGCATCTCTCTCTCTTCTGAAAACCACTGAATAGAGATGATTTAATTCCACTGATGATGTCGTCATTCGATGCACTGTCTGGTTTCATGAATAACTGACTTCAATGATAATTCTTCATCTTTAAAACATTTAAAGCTGTGGCTTCTTTCCTTTAGCTTTGACTGATATTGTATCCTGTACTTCTTTCGTCACCACTGGAAATCTCTGTCACTGTAGTAAATCACTAACTTGAATACTTCACTGAGGCTTGATCAATAAATTGAACTTCTTTCAATGTAGAATAACTTCAAGTCTGTAGATGACTTTTAATTCTCCATTCTCTTGACAGATAAAACTATCTGAGATTCCTGTGACATATAAACTTATTATTTACTTATTACATACTTGTTTAAATTAAGTTGTTTCCTCGGAATATTAATAGGCCTAAACATATGCCTTTCATTACCCCAATTTATATGTTTTACTTATTTAATTTGTTCTAATTTTTTTCTTAAACAGCTCCATCATCAGTACCATAACTTTGTTGGAAAAGTTGGCCGAGATGGTTGATACAAATTTATACAATGAGGATGGTGGACCCTATATAATAATTGTCACATCTACCCAGATTAAAAAATTGCCGTTGATTTTATAGAATATATTTTATTTGATAATTTAAATAATTTTGTAGATATTAATTTCACAATTTGTATTCTAATATTCTTTTTCTTAACAAATATATTCTAATGCCGCTGCGAAGCGCGGCTTAGTAACCTAGTTAATGTGAATGCAGGGGGTCCACTATTATTAATTAAGTTGTAGCCTATAAGAACATAATATGTGGTATTTGGGATCCATTTTGGTACCCCTAGCATTACTCATAATTATATAATTTATTTATTTATTTATTTATAAATATATGTAATTTATTTGAATATTTTATTAATTATATTTGTTAAAAAAAATAAGTAGGCATGTTAAAATATGTAAACCTTTTTAAATAATTAAAAACATTAAAATATATTTTAAAATAAATAAGTAAGAGTTTGCCCGTGTATTTTTGGAAAAAGAAGGATTTTGGTAAGAAGAAAAAAGTAACATGTTTAGTTAAAAAAGGTATTTGTCCATGATATTTTTGTAAGAGGGGATTTTATTAGAAAAAATAGAAATAACATTTTATTATTTTATTAACTATATTTGTTAAAAAAATAATAGGCATGTTAAAATATGTAAACCTTTTTAAATAATTAAAAGTATTAAAATATGTTTTAAAGTAAATAAGTAAGGGTTTGCTCGTGTATTTTTGAAAAAAAAAAAAGAGTTTTGGAAAGAAAAAATAGAAAAGGTAATATGTTTTAGTTGAAAAAGATAATTGTCCATGATATTTTTGCAAAAGGAGAAGATTTTATTAGAAAAATAGAAGGTTGAGTGTTTTAACTAAAAAAGGTAAAATAATAATGAAATTATTTACCCATATGATAATTGTTGTTATAAATAAGTAATGTTATTATTTAATAATATATATTTTATAAATAAGTAATGGTAGTTAAGTAAAATCACTTAGTACCGACCAACCAACCAAACTTTTAATATTTCGTCTATTATATTAGATAGTATAGATAGTATAGGTATAGTTTTATTAGTAGAAAAAATAAATTATAAAAAATAAAAATAATATGTATCTATCTATACTATATTAGACGAAACATTAAAAGTTTTGGTCGGTCGATCGGTCGGTATTTGGGTCGGGTCTATCTATAATTTGGGTCGGGCCTATCTATAATCAATTTATTTATAACCAATTATTTTTTTCAGCTAAAACACATTACCTATTTTATATATTTTTCTAACAAAAACAACTAATCTTCTAAAAATAAAATAGGTAATATATATATATAAAATGGTAATATTATTACATATTTATAACTGATTAACTTTTTCAGCAAAAATACATTATATGTTCTACATTTTCTAACTAAAACAACTCATCTTCTAAACATAACACATGGAAAATAAATATGTAATGGTAATATTGTTATATATAATTATTAATAAATAACCACTTACCCTTTTCAGCTAAACACATAACTTTTTTTATTTTTTTTTAACTTAAACAACTAATTTTCTAAAAGTAACACGAGCAACATATATATAAAAAGGTAATATAATTTTATATTTTTTCAGCTAAATCATATTACTTATTTTATATATTTTTCTAACCAAAATAACTCATTTTCTAAAAATAAAATAGGTAACATATATATAAAATGGTAATATTATTACATATTTATAATTGATTACCTTTTTCAGCAAAAACCAGTGTTGTAAAAAGCGGGAATCGGAGTTAATCGGTGAAGGCACCGTCCAGAGATTAATCGGGTAATCGGAGATTAATCGGAATAAATTTAATAATATTTTTATATACAATTATATTTATATATATAATTATTTCGTTATTTCAACTAAACATATCTTATTATCATACTAGCTTAAAACTCGTGCTATGCACAGATTGCTAATTGTTATTTTATTATTATTTTTTTAATATTTTATTAATTGTAATTGTGCAAAAAATTAGTAGACATGTTAAAATAGCTAAACACTTTTAATTAATTAAAAACATTAAAACATATTTTAAAATTAATAAGTATGGGTTTGCCCGTTATATTTTTGGAAATGAGGGGTTTCACTAAGAAAAAATAAAAAATGTAACATATATATAGTTTAAAAAGGTAAATGCTCGTGATATTTTTGGAAAATGAGATTTTAAAATTTAATAATTAAAAGTATTTAAATATGTTTTAAAATAAATAAGTAAAGGGTCTCCTCTGATATTTTTGGGAAAAGAATGGATTTTAATGAGAAAAATAGAAAAAGTAAATTGTAAAAATCAATTTCCCGTGATATATTTAGAAAAGGAGGGACTTTGTTAGAAAAAATATATAATGTGTTTTAGCTGAAAAAGTAATTGGTTATAAAATAGGTATTTGATTATTTATATTTTAATATTTTTAGTAATTGCATTTGTTAAGAAAATAAGTAGACATGTTAAAATAGGTAAACTTTTAAAAAATAATTATAATATTAAAATAGGTTTAAAAATAAATAATTAAATGTTTGTCCATGATATTTTTGGAAAATGGGTGATTTTAGTAAGGTAAAATAGAAAAACTAACATGTTTTAGTTAAAAAAGGTAATTGCCCGTTGTATATTTGAAAAAGTAGGGGAATTTGTTAGAAAAAATATTGTATTTTAGGTGAAAAAGGTAATTGGTTATAAATAGGCAATATTATTATTTAATAATATATTTCTATAAATAAGTAAGGTTAATTAAGTAAAAACATGAAGTACAATTAATTAAGGGCAAATAAGTAAAATCACAACGTACCATACCGACCAACCAAACTTTTAATGTTTCGTCTATTATATAATAGTATTGATATTTATGCAAATATGTTAAAAATGTTATATAATTATAATAAATAAAAATTTGAAGGTTTAACTTTTCAATTATAGATCAGTTTAAGAGGAAAAATTAAGAGAATTTGCGATTTAGGCATCTAAAATTATAATTATATATATACAAAAATAATGTTTTTTCCTATTGTTTAATCAAGTTTCTACCTTTTAAATTTTTATTTTATTTTTTAATTTTCACTATTTTTTAATAATTAACCCGATTTTTGACCGATTCAGCCGATTTTTGACCGTTTTTCTGAAAAACGATTAATTAACTGATTTTCGCTTAATCAGTTCAGTGGCCCGCCGTCTAGCGATTAATCGGCAATTAATCCCGATTAATCGCCCGACATTATCTGTTCTACATTTTCTAACTAAAACAACTCATCTTCTAAACATAACACATGGAAAATAAATATGTAATGATAATATTGTAATATATAATTATTAATAAATAACCACTTATCCTTTTCGGCTAAACATATAATTTTTTTTATTTTTTTCTAACTTAAACAACTAATTTTCTAAAAGTAACACGAGTAACATATATATAAAAAAGTAATATAATTTTATATTTTCTAATTTAAACAACTAATTTTCTAAAAGTAACATGGGCAACATATATATAAATGTAATATAATTTTATATAATTATTAATAAGTAACTAACTGTCTTTTTAAGGACATTGTTTGTTTTATATTTTTTAAGTAAAACAACTCATATTCGAATTAAAAATAACGCGGGCAAAATATAGATATAATGACAATATTATTATATTAAACTTATAAAATCCGGGTTTACTATAATTTTTTATAACATACAATTGAAATAAGATAATTAATAAAAAAATAAAAGTAATAGCATATGTTAGAAGAAACTCGGTACATTACAAAGCACATATTTTGTTATTTGCACTTTAGTCACGTTTAAATATTTTAAAATTAAATAAATACAGACTGTTAGATCTATTATTTAAAAATATTTTATATTTTAATATCTAAAATACTACTAAAGATTACGTCAACAATTTATTAAATTATTTATATTATTAATAAAATATTAAAGAAAACCGTGAATCGCACGGGATATAAGCTAGTATAATATATATATATATATATATATATATATATATATATATATATATATATATATATATATATATATATATATATATTATAATATATGTATGATGTTATTTTCAGCATTTGTTTGTATTTTGATAAAAATATTTAATATGTTGACGGGAAAAAAATCTTGAACTTTTGAACTTAGCTTATAAAAATTGATAATATAAATGTCTAATAATGATATGTTGTTAATGTGATTCGAAACTTGAACCGGCAAGAGTATTTTAGATATCAAGAAAGTTAACCCAAAATAGAAACATTAATAGAAACATTGAACCCAAAGGTTAACTATTGAACCTCCGGCGTAAATCAAGACCACACGCTTACTGTTGGAAATAACAAGTACTACAGCAACATGGAGGCAGTTATATAATAGATATAGCATTGACAGGCCAAGACCAAAGTTAACAAAACAAAGCATGAAGGTTGAAAGCATGCATATCAGAAACTGATAAATAACCAGGGAGACAGAAACAGTACCTGTAGCCATAGATTAACAGTGTAAAAGAACAGAAATAATGAAGCAACAGCTGAGTCGTCAGGACTTCGAGAAACCCTGACTGTTCTTGAAGAGTTATTCGCCCCCACTTACTATGTCAGGGTGTCGGCGAGATACTACTTCCAGGATAAAACAGCTCCGAGCAAGGTGTTCACAGTAACAGCAGCGCTCAACTACGACCAGCACCTCAGTCGCCGGAGAAACCACCAGCAGACAAGTTTGAACAGATAATCAGAGGAGAGCAGAGAATGTAGAGAATAAGAGAATGTATTTAATATCAGAAAGTGTAACTGCAACACCTCCAATTAATTTAGAGATGAAACTGCCGATTTACATTTAATGAAAAAATCAAAACTGACGATTTTAAATTAAATAAATCGTAACAGTTACACATCATATTTAATCCACATATCAGTTTTAATATTTATTTTAAATATATCCATCAAATCATGTCCAGGTTCATATCAGTTTCTGTCGTCCATCAGAGTTTAGTTTCTGTTGTCCATCAGAGTTTACTAGTCATCAGCGTTTAACTTGTTGTCCATCAGAGTTTACTGACAAACCAACTCCATCAGAGTTTACTAGTTAAATACTGATAAACCAACTCCATCAGAGTTTACTAGTTAAATACTGATAACCCAACCCAAATTTGATAACTGACAACCCAGCCCAATTTGATAAATTTATTCTAATAAAATATTAAATCACATAAATCAAAACTCTCGCCCAGGTCGCCTCGCGTACGCGAGACACCGAGACATTCGCCCAAATCGCCCTTCGACCCGACCCGACCCGGTCCGGTCCGGTCCGGTCCGGGGCGTGGCGTGGCGAGGCGGCGCGCGCGTGTGTGTGTGTGCGCGTGAAGCACATACTAACACCATGCACTATCACACACCTTAGTAGTTGTATACTACCCATGTGTGTGATACTATATAAAGCCAACAACCCCCTTTATTTATTTCAATGTGGGACAAATACACATTCTCATTTCAAGCTACTAACTTCAACTATATTTCTCTATGGATTTCACTAAGAAAATTACTTAGATCCATATATGAAAATTTAAGTCCCCATAGCAAGGAACAATTTCCAAACGTTAAAATCCGGAATTAATATCAAGAACATATAAATACATATGCTCCAAAACTCCATTTTCTAACAATTCCCCACAAATCCATACAGAAATGCAATCAGGTTTCTCATCATGACTTGTTTTTCAGAGTCGGTACCCTTCCGGGTTTGAACCCTCCTTAGTCCCCTACTTCGATGGCTACCGGATTTAGATGGAATGTTTCACCTTGAATCTTAATCCGTTAGATGTAACCATGTTCCATAAACGACGACAAGTCAAAAGCTATGGTGCCAATCTACGGCTTTAAGACATTAATGGTCTTGTCTCGATCCTGTTCATCGAATGCTTCAAGGAATAACCCTTTCCTCTAATTGCGACCTCACAATCACATTCGCTTAGCTGGGCATCTCCAGAGATGTACTGCGACCATCTCGTCAAATGACTTGACCCCATTCAGAGTTCTTAAACTCTTACTATTCAGCAGTTTCAGTACCTTATAGGTTTACAGGGGATAGACTCAGATACTAAGTATCATCTATGTATGAAAGGCATATGTTTAGGCCTATTAATATTCCGAGGAAACAACTTAATTTAAACAAGTATGTAATAAGTAAATAATAAGTTTATATGTCACAGGAATCTCAGATAGTTTTATCTGTCAAGAGAATGGAGAATTAAAAGTCATCTACAGACTTGAAGTTATTCTACATTGAAAGAAGTTCAATTTATTGATCAAGCCTCAGTGAAGTATTCAAGTTAGTGGATTTACTACAGTGACAGAGATTTCCAGTGGTGACGGAAGAAGTACAGGATACAGAATTTTGTCAAGCTAAAGAAAGAAAGCCACAGCTTTAAATGTTTTAAAGATGAGGAATTATCATTGAAGTCAGTTATTCATGAAACCAGACAGTGCATCGAATGACGACATCATCAGTGGAATTAAATCATATCTATTCAGTGGTTTTCAGAAGAGAGAGAGATGCAAGGCTTTAAAGATATCTTATTTTAATTTACTAAGTTAATTTAATTAATAAATTAATTCTATCAGAATTAATTTATTTATTAAATTAATTAGGTTAGTAGTTTAAATTATTTATTAACTTAATTCTATTTAAGAAGAATTAATTTAATCTATAATTTAATCTATCTAATTAAATTAAAAGGATTTTCTAAAATAAAACAGTATGACCTGTTTTATTAGATTTAAAGAACTCGGTATGACCTATTACTTTGTATGACCTTGCATTATTATTGGCAGGTCATACCGAATTTTAATAAGGTCATACTAAGTACTTTTCAGGTCATACAGTTTCCTTTTACAGGTTCTACCGAGTATTGGTGAGTGTGTCTCAGGTCATACAAGTCTTCTATGCAGGTTCTATTTGGTTTGCAAGGTCATACCGAATTCATTCCTGAGGTCATACAAGGCAATTCAAAAGTATATTACCCGAGGCATTTTTATTAGAGAATGCAGTAGACAGAAAAGACATCAAGAACAAAAGAAGCATTTACTCAAGAACTACCAAAGCTTTAAATCTCATTTCTTCTCAAGCAATTAATTCTAGTTTGTATTGTTAAATCCAAACCACTAGAATTTGATTACTTGTATTGCTTTGACTATCTAGCGGATTTTTATCCCTAGAATGAATCTTAAATTATCAAATATTGTTAAATCATTTTATTACAAATATAGATAAATTCATGTCGAATTTATTCTAGATTTGTTTTAATTTATTTAAGATTCAATCTTGTACTAAGTATCATTTGTAACACCCTTCAAGTTTAATATAAGTTATATTTAACTTGAATCTTGTTTCATTTATATTCCGCATCAATTTGTTCCTAAACAGTTAAATCATTTAAAGAACAAATTCGATAAAACGGTATAGTTTGTATTCAACCCCCCTTCTACAAACTTATCAGGACCTAACAATTGGCATCAGAGCCTTTTGATTGATATACTAATCAAAGATCCAATTGTTTGAGATTTTTTTCTTAACTCTGATTTTTTATTTTAATTCTAAAAATCTCAAAAGATGTCTACTGCACAGAAAGTGGGGACAGTTAAAATCCCAATATTCAGCAAGGAGCATTATCCAATGTGGAAGAAGAAAATGCTTCTATTTCTTAAGGTTGCAAATCCTAAATACTTGGATGTGCTGAAGAGTGGTCCCAAACTCCCTATGATTATTGATCCTGAAGTTGTTGAGAATAAAGTTGTGACTAAGGCTGCCAGGATGTACCCTAAAGATCCCAAGGAATACACTCCTGATGAGAAAGAGGATGTTACCTTGGATTCCTGTCTTCAGTTAATCCTTATTGAGAGTCTTGATCCTATCATGCACAATCATGTCCTAAATTGTGAAACTGCCAAACACATTTGGGGAACCATAGAGATTATCAATGAAGGGACAGAGGAAGTTAGGGAGAATATGCTGGAAATTCTCACTTCACAATATGAGCATTTCAGATCAAATCCAGGTGAAGGTATCACTCAGGTTTTTGAGAGATACAACAAATTAATCAATGATCTGAATCTCAATGGGAAGCACTACACCAACAAGGAAATTAACAAGAAGTTCCTTCTTACACTTCCACCTCATTTGGAGCACAAGATATCTGCTATTAGAGAAGCAAGAGACATGAATGAGGTTGCCTTGGAAAGATTGTATGGTGTCTTGAAAACCTATGAGCTGGAGCAGATTCAACAGAAGGAGCTGTATGGAACTGGAAAGATTGTTGGTACCTCCACTGCATTGGCTGCTGAAGTCCCACAGAAACTGGAAGTGAAGGCTGTTCAACCTTCCAGTTCTCACATGAATGTTATTGATGCTGAATATGGATTAACATCCATGGATCAATCTGGTGGTGACTTCTATTCTTTGGAAGAACTTGATCAGTTGGAGGATGGTGATTTGGCTTTGATAGTCAGAAAGTTTGGGAAGTTTAGATTCAAGAGGAATCCCAATCTTAAGTTCAGACCCAGATTTCAGAGAGGTGGATCTTCATCTTCAAGTGGCACAAGGGGTGGCTACAAAACTGGAACTGTGGACAGAAGTATAATCAGATGCTACAATTGCAATGAGTTGGGTCACTTTGCTACTGAGTGCAGAAAGCCAAAGCAAGTGACTAGAAACACATTTGATTCTAGCAAGAAGAACAAGATTGGGAAGGCCTATGTTGCTGAGGGAAAGAGTTGGGATGACACTGACAGTGATGAAGAAGCAGGTGAGATTGGGAACCTTGCTTTAATGGCTAAAGAGGAAAGCACTTCATCAAGCTACATGTCAGAGGTAACCTTTACTGACGCTGAAATGATTTATCATCTTGGTGGCACCATAAGTTGTGCACGCACTGAAAATGATAGAATAAATCTTTTAAACACAAATCTTGAAAAAGAAATAAAAGATTTGAAACTTGTGCATGTTAATCAGGATGAACTTACTGAGAAAATTGCTTTTCTTGAGAATAGGGTTAAATGTTATATTCAACTGGAAACCATTCTTAAAGATCAGATTAGTGAGCTTAAGACCAAAGCTAATGCTTATTTCAGTTCTTGTAAGATTGCTAAAGAAATTCTGAATAAGCAAGCTGTTGGTAATCATGTCAGTATAGGTTATGATTATAATGAGGCTATAGGATTGCTTGGTATTAATACACCTTGTAGAGTCAGAGAAGAAGGAAAGGTTGTTCCTTATATTCTTAAGGGTATTAAAACACCCTTCTGTAAGGAGTCTGAGGCAGAGCCTCTGAATGATTACTCTATCATTATTGCTGAGGAGATTCATGAAGAAGATGTTGCTTTAGAAGCTGAGCAATCCAAAAAGTGTGTATCTGATGTTCCAGTCAAAGTTGCTACAACTGAAAAGACTAAATCAGATATCCATAGGTTGGATCAAAACAACTGTAAAACTAACATGCCTGCTATTAATTCTTCTCATAAAGCGTGTGGTGTGAGTAAGTGCATGTCTTGTGCTTTTAATGTTATGTATGCTTTCTTTAATAAAAAGCATGTATCTAGTGATAAGACTGTTCCACGTCAACATGTTAATAATAAGAAGCATGTTAAAACTAAAACTACTAGTCCTCCTCAGACTAGAGTGGATTCATTTATCCCTAAGCCTACTCAGAAATGTGTTAAGGCTGGTTATAAATGGAAACGCTCTTATGTGAAAGAGGATGAAGTAGTTTCAGTTAGAAATGTTGTTTTGCCTGACAAAGGCCAATTCTTTAAGTATGCCGGACCCAATCAATATTGGGCTCCGAGGAAGGACTAATCAATCTGATATTGCAGGGAGTTAAACAGGTAAACTGTGTTATGTGGATTCTTGACAGTGGCTGTTCAAGGCATATGACCGGAGATAGAGCCCTGCTATCAGATGTGGTTGCGAAAGCTGGCCCAGTAGTTACCTTTGGAGATAACAGCAAAGGTGTTACGAAAGGATATGGCTGTTTGAAGTACGGAAATGTTATCATTGAAGATGTTTCATTTGTGGAAGGTCTGACGTTCAATCTTCTCAGCATCAGTCAGTTCTGTGACAGAGGATATGCTGTTTCCTTTGAAAGAGAGAAGTGTCAGATTGTTCACAAGAAGAATGGAAAGCCTGCTCTTCAAGGAGTAAGGAAAGGTGACTTGTTCATAGCTGATCTGAACTCGGGATTCAAAGATGAAGTTAATTGTTTTTATGCTAAAGCTTCATCAGATGATAGTTGGCTATGGCACAAGAAGATGTCTCACCTTAACTTCAAAACCATGAACTCTTTAGTCAAGAGGGAATTGGTTAGAGGTTTGCCTCAAATGGAATTTACACAGGAAGGACTGTGTGAGGCATGTCAGATAGGAAAGTCAAAGAAAGCGTCTCACAAGGGCACTGACACATCATCAATAACTGAACCACTTCAGCTACTGCACATGGATTTGTTTGGTCCAGTTAATGTGATGTCTATGTCAAAGAAGCAATATGCACTTGTGATTGTTGATGATTTTTCTAAATTTACATGGGTTTTGTTCCTACATTCCAAGGATGAGACCCCATACCTGGTGATTGGCCACATAAAGTTGATTGAGCTGGATTCGAGATTCCCTGTTAGAGCCATAAGGTCAGATAATGGTACTGAATTCAAGAATGCCATTCTAAATGACTTTTGTGCTGATAAAGGAATAACAAGACAGTATTCTGCCCCTAGAACTCCTCAACAAAATGGAGTAGTGGAAAGAAAGAATCGTACATTGATTGAAGCAGCTAGGACTATGCTAAGTGAGTCCAAACTTCCAACGTACTTTTGGGCTGAAGCAGCGAATACAGCTTGTTATACTCAGAATCGAACTTTAGTCAACAAGGACTTAATGAAGACTCCGTATGAGATCATGAACAACAAGAAACCAACTGTCAAGTACTTTCATGTATTTGGAGCAAAATGCTTTGTGCTTTTAGATGACAATGTTAAACGTGGCAAGTTTGATGCAAAGGCACAAGAAGCTATTTTTGTTGGTTATTCCAGAAGATCTTACAGGGTCTACTTGGTTGGCAGTCACACAGTAAAGGAAAGTGTCAATGTTTCTTTTGATGACACTAAGTTCCCTAATATCCAAAAAGAAGACTCATCTGAAAAACTGAAGTTTGATAACTTGCCAGACTCAGAATCAGATGATGAAGCCCCACCTGAAGTTATTGCTGGTAATGATAATAACAATGATGATGATCATGGTAATGGTGATGGAAACACTGGTAACAATGGAGATACCACCAACACTGGAGAAGAATCATCAAGGCAAACAAGCAACAACTCAGGGGGAGCAAATGAAGGATCAACTAGTCACTCACAACATCAAAGTGAATTTCAAGGCGAATCATCAAGATCAAATCTTCCAAGACAGATAGTGTGGAATAGAGCTCATCCTTTTGAGCTGATCATTGGTGATCCAGATGTTGGAGTTAAAACTAGAAGTGCTACTCAGAATGAATGTCATTTTTCAGCTTTTCTAACAAAGATGGAACCAAAGAAAACTGAGGAAGCACTGACTGATCCAGATTGGGTGATTGCTATGCAAGATGAACTCAATCAATTTGAACAACAGCAAGTCTGGAAGCTGGTACCCAGGCCAAAGAACAAGAAAGTAGTTGGTACTAGATGGGTATACAGGAACAAGCTAGATGAGGATGGCATAGTTACAAGAAACAAGGCAAGACTGGTTGCACAAGGGTATTCTCAAGCTGAAGGCATTGATTATGATGAAACCTATGCACCAGTGGCTAGACTTGAGGCCATCAGGATGTTCTTAGCATTTGCTGCTTACTCCAATTTTAAAGTCTATCAAATGGATGTTAAGAGTGCATTCCTGAATGGTGAGCTTGATGAAGAAGTGTATGTGGAACAGCCCCCTGGCTTTGAAAATCAGGAGCTGCTGGACTTTGTGTACTTTCTCTTCAAGGCTATCTATGGTCTCAAGCAAGCCCCAAGAAAATGGTATGAAACTCTCTCTGGTTTTCTTTTAGAAAATGGTTTTGTTAGAGGTATCATAGACAAAACTCTTTTTTCAAAGAAACACAAAAGTGATATGATATTAGTCCAAGTCTATGTGGATGACATCATATTTGGGTCTACTAATGATAATCTCTGTAAGAGATTTGCTGAGCTAATGCAGAGTAAGTTTGAAATGAGTATGATGGGTGAGCTGAAGTTCTTTCTTGGATTGCAAGTAAGTCAAAGGTCAAATGGTATATTTATTTGTCAATCCAAGTATCTCAAAGAACTCCTCAAGAAGTATCACATGGAGGATTCAGCATCAGCAAGGACTCCATCTTCAACAGCCATCAAACTTGGAGCTTCTGACAAATCTATCAAGGTAGATGTTACAAGCTACAGAGGTATGATTGGCTCCTTACTCTATCTTACTGCTAGTAGACCAGATATTATGTATTCTACATGCTTATGTGCAAGGTTCCAAGCGGACCCTAGAGATGTTCATCTCATTGCTGTGAAAAGAATCTTGAGATATCTTAAGGGTACACCTAATCTAGGTATCTGGTACCCTAAAGATTCTGGTTTTAATCTTGTTGGATATACAGATTCTGATTATGCAGGTAGTGTTGTGGATAGAAAGAGTACCTCTGGGAGTTGTCAATTCCTAGGAGGTAGGTTGATTTCTTGGTATAGCAAGAAACAGCAGACAGTTTCCAATTCTACAGCAGAAGCTGAATATATTGCTGCTGGAAGCTGCTGTGCTCAGATCTTATGGATACGGAATCAATTAAAGGACTATGGCTTTGCATTAGACAAAATTCCCATATTTTGTGATAATACAAGTGCCATAGCAATCTCCAACAACCCTGTGCAGCACTCGAGAACAAAGCACATTGATATCAGGTATCATTTTATCAGAGAGCATGTTATGAATGGAACAGTGGAGTTGCACTTTGTACCCACTGAAGAACAGACTGCAGATATTTTCACTAAATCTGTTGACGAATCCACATTTATCAAGTTAGTTGGTAAATTGGGTATGTTGAACAGTCTTAGTGATTGAGAATATCTCCAGGTTTGTTCTTAGCTAAATCATTTTCTCTTGTTGATTTTGAGATGTTAAATATTGCCAATCCATGTTTATTGTATAAAGCTTGTTAATTTAAATGTTCTGAATAATTTAATTTCTTTAAAAATATTTTTCTCATTTTCCATGGAGAAATGTATTTTTATTGAAAATTTACTTATTTAGACTCATTTAAGTTATTTTCAGATTATAAAATTTTTTGTTCAGATTTTTATGCAGGTTTAGTGTAATTTTGTGTTTTTGTTAATTTTTATGCAGAAGGTTTTAACACTGTTAGCATTTTTTTGTGAAATTTCTGCTGTTTTGCTGCTATTTGTGTACATTTCTCACTCGGTATGACCCTCCTCAGGTCATATTGGGTTATTTTCTCTAATATTATTAGTTTTATAAATAATAAAACTCGGTATGACCCTTGAAACAGGTCATATTGGTTTTATTTTTGTTTTATTATCCTCAAAAACTCGGTATGACCCTCTTTTGTGGTCATACTGGTTTTATTTTTGTTTAAATATTTTCAAAAACTCGGTATGACCCTCTGTTGTGGTCATACTGGTTTTATTTTTTGTTTAAATAATCTCAAAAACTCGGTATGACCCTCTGTTTTGGTCATACTGATTTTTATTCTTGTTTAATTATTCTCAAAAACTCGGTATGACCTCCCTTTTAGGTCATACCGAGCTCAGCAGAACCTGTGCCTATAAATACTCTTGTTTTGCAGGTTCTTTTGCTTCTCATCCCTCTCTAACTCAAGTTTTTACTTAGTTAACTTTGCTCTGGTTTGTGTTTTATTCTTAGAACAACGAACTATTGCAAATTTTTCTTGTGAATTACTTGGGATTTTATTTCTTTTCTGATTATTATTATTATTAATTGCTGTGTTATTCTAATAATATTTTTAATTTTATTATTTATTTTCAAATGGCTGCGGAGTTTGTTGTTGAACGTTTTAATAATTACGTTGGCTATTTTGATCCCCTTAAGTGTTCTGTTGAACGTTTTAGACCGTGGATTCATTTTTTAAATGAACAATCAATTGTTAGCTATGCTATCACTGCTTCTGTTGATTTAAAGATTGAACCCCTTCGTCTATTATGCTTAACTGTTGTTGTTGCTGAAGATATGCGATCTTTCACTTTCACTATTTCTGATCGTCAGTACACAGTAACTAAGGAGCTCTTTTGTCAAGTGCTTCATTTTCCACTTGATAACTTTGTTAGATTCCCTACTGATCCTGAGTTAGTTCAATTTTTCTCTAGTATTGATTACCAAGGGAATATTGTTCTTCCTCGGTTGAATAAGGGGAATCTAGCTTGTGAGTGGGATTTGTTCTTTGACTGTTTAGCTAAAGTTTTTAGTAATTCTACCAAAAACAACTTTCCAACCATCACTTCTCTACTACAAAACATTGCCTATGCTGCTGTTTACAACCTGAGAGTGGACATAGGAACTCTTGTGTGGGATCTCTTGATAAGGAGGATTTTCAATTACACTAGAGATATTGAAACTGGAAGGAAAGTTAAATGCTTTTATTCTCGGTTCCTTACTCTGGTGTTAAATCATGTTCTTTCTGATGAACATAAAACACTGTTTCAAAACACTCCATTTCAAGTTCCCGCACACACTAATCCTCTCATTTACTCATCTTTGTCCACAAGCTCAAAGTCTGGAAGGAGACCATTAGTTCCACAATCTTATCTCCGACAGATTTTGCAACCACAGTTACCTTTACTCTTTGTTGAACATCCAGTGGTTGCATCTTCGTCAGCAGGAACTTCATTGGCACCTCCTAACACCATGGCACTTCAGGTAATATATCCTCTCTCAACTGCTCCACTAACCCAAGAGGTTCTTAGGATTGACCAAGGGATTGTAGAACCACAATCTCTGTCCCAGGTCATAGAGCCAAACACAGAGTCAAATCCATTGACCGCTCCCCTAGAACAATCAACTACAACAAGATCAAGTGAGCAAATTGAAGTAGAGTCTAATATGAGTGATCCCGCAGCTCTGCCTCCACCACTAAAGAAGAGAAGAACACTACTTGAGGCATCTGTTAGCCAGTCTGTATCCTCCCAAAAGGATATAGATTCTCAAAAGGCCAATAAACAGTTACTAGAGACATCCTCTCAACAGGATGAATCTATTGAAATTCGCCATCAGGCCATGGCAATCTGTAAAGAGTCAAGCACTCTCCCTTTACTCACAATGGGAGAAAACATTCCTGAACAATTTTTAGAGACTCTTGCACAGGACACTCTGGAAGGAGAGCACATAGGAATGATTGGTGAAACAGTGCCTACCATTGTCACGGTAGAAGAGCCTTCACAGGCTTCAGAGGGAAAATCTGGTTCTTTGCCCACAATAATAGAATCACTTTCTCCCCTCCCAGAGGGAACATCTCTGGCTCCCCTAAGGGATTCTTCACTCGCAGTTTCAACTGGAGAAAGTGAAGGGCAACATGGTAAGTCTATATCTGAAGCAATTCAGTTTTCAATTTCTGATGAATTTTTAGACTTCACCATGGATTGGGATTCGCGAACTCCCATTGCACCACCAGTGACCTCTCAAGAAGGGGCTATGGTGATTTTTTCTGCAGGTACTTCAATTCCAACAATGGATAAACAGCTAGTGGTTAGTTCTGAGAGACAAACACAGAGCGATACACAAGCACGTGAGGTGAGTGAAACACCATCGAGAGAAATTGAGATGAGTGCACACACTAACACATACACTGCTTCATTATTGGCTCAAATAGCTGGTTTACAGAAACAACTTCAGGAGACCCAGGCTGAAAAGGAAATTCTCAAAGCACAAGTGGTTGAACGATCTACTTCTTCCACCTCTGTAACTAATCAGCTGGGTTCCATGAGAGATGAATTGGAAGGAGTGAAGGTCACATTGGTCCCAAAGATGAATGCTATTCAAGAATCACAAGTGTTAATGGCTTCAGATATGACAGAGCTACTGGTTTCTAATGCTGAGATCAGGGAGGCTATCAAACAGATTCCTATGATTTCAACCAAAGTAGACTCAGTTCAAGATACTATTGATGAAAATCAGTACTACAATGATGAGAGGTTTACCAAGATTGAAGGAGGGATGCAACATCTGAACGAGGGCATGAAACATTTGTACAATATGATCAAGGTCACACATCAACCCAATGCTGAACAAAAGAAATTCTTCGAGGGTGATGATGATGAAGGGGAAAATGGTGACAGGGATGGAAAAGGAGAAAGAGAAGATACAATGGGGGATCCTAAAACTGATAAAGTCAAATCTTTAGAGGATTCCTCAACTAAGGGGGAGAATAAGGAGAAGGAGTTACAAGGAGGAGAAGCTCAAGGAGGAGAAGCTGGAGGTTCTGGTTCTGCAAAGGACAAAGGGAAGCAAAAGTTAACCTTTTCTGATGCTGACTACTATCAAGGTGATGAGGGAGTGTTTGATGATGTTGAATCTGAAGCCCCTGAAGATATCTTTGGTGAGGTAGAAGTTGAAGGAGAGGCTGACTATGCTGACTGGGAAGATGAGCCTATAGTGGATCCTGCCTTTGAAGCTGAGTTGGTAAGGCAAAAGGCTGATTTGAAGAGGAGAGAAGATGAAAATGCAAAAGTATCTGACATCATTTCCAAGCATATTGTCATTCAAAAAGCTGAGCAACAAGAAAAACAGAGACTTCACAATCTGAAGGTCAGTGATAGGAAGTTGTATGTAAGGCTCAAGCAAGGAGTAGAATGGGACAAAGCAAGAGAAATGTTTGCACATCACGAAGGAATTACTAATGATGCAAAGTTTCTTGGGATGATGGAAAGGTACAGACAGGTCAATCCAGATAACACTGTATATATGAAAGCTCTTCATGCAGAGATTTCAAGGATAACAACTGGATTTGACAGAGTTAGAGAGGAGTTGAAGATATATGTTTACACTCATAATGAGGGAATGTTCTTGGTGTCTCTCAATCTTCTGGAAAGCAGAACTCTCTCTGAACTATGGGTCTTCATGTGCAAGGTAAAAAGAACTTCTCCATTAGCTGAGCTTCTGCATGATCAGTTAAGAGACTTTGCAATGAAGGCTAGTCCTCAAGTTGTGGATGTGCCTTATGAAGTTAAATTCTACAAAGGAAGGGCACTTCAAACTTGTGGTATGGACCCCATCTCTTTGAAAGACTATCCTGCCAGGCATCTTGTCTACATGGAGAATATGTTGAGGACAACAGGGTTTGCTACACAAGAGAAGACAGAAGTTGCTGATTTGATTCAAGACTATTGCATTGCCAATATAAAGAGATATCATCTAATGAAGAATAGGCTGAAGAAAGTCACAGCTCAACCTGTCAGACCTAGTGGTATTACTTCTGAATCTGATCGTATTCTGGACAAGGATTTTCTGGAAGCACTTGAAGAAGGAGAGATGATGGAGTCTGAGATCTGAAGAAGCTCTAGTCTGTAAATGTTATATGTATAGAGCTTAGGTATTTCAAGATAGGACAAAGTAAACATGTGTTCAGTCTAGAGGAACATCTATCTTGTATTTATCTTTAATGTTTGAATCTGGAAATGTTATATATAAACCAGAACTTTTCTTGTTATTTACTTGGCTCTTAAAAGTCATTTCTATTTCTTGTTTAAGTTAGTTGAGTTATCCTCTAGGTATTTGATTGTTATTCTCTAACAAACAAATAGGGGGAGATTGAAAGGCATATGTTTAGGCCTATTAATATTCCGAGGAAACAACTTAATTTAAACAAGTATGTAATAAGTAAATAATAAGTTTATATGTCACAGGAATCTCAGATAGTTTTATCTGTCAAGAGAATGGAGAATTAAAAGTCATCTACAGACTTGAAGTTATTCTACATTGAAAGAAGTTCAATTTATTGATCAAGCCTCAGTGAAGTATTCAAGTTAGTGGATTTACTACAGTGACAGAGATTTCCAGTGGTGACGGAAGAAGTACAGGATACAGAATTTTGTCAAGCTAAAGAAAGAAAGCCACAGCTTTAAATGTTTTAAAGATGAGGAATTATCATTGAAGTCAGTTATTCATGAAACCAGACAGTGCATCGAATGACGACATCATCAGTGGAATTAAATCATATCTATTCAGTGGTTTTCAGAAGAGAGAGAGATGCAAGGCTTTAAAGATATCTTATTTTAATTTACTAAGTTAATTTAATTAATAAATTAATTCTATCAGAATTAATTTATTTATTAAATTAATTAGGTTAGTAGTTTAAATTATTTATTAACTTAATTCTATTTAAGAAGAATTAATTTAATCTATAATTTAATCTATCTAATTAAATTAAAAGGATTTTCTAAAATAAAACAGTATGACCTGTTTTATTAGATTTAAAGAACTCAGTATGACCTATTACTTTGTATGACCTTGCATTATTATTGGCAGGTCATACCGAATTTTAATAAGGTCATACTAAGTACTTTTCAGGTCATACAGTTTCCTTTTACAGGTTCTACCGAGTATTGGTGAGTGTGTCTCAGGTCATACAAGTCTTCTATGCAGGTTCTATTTGGTTTGCAAGGTCATACCGAATTCATTCCTGAGGTCATACAAGGCAATTCAAAAGTATATTACCCGAGGCATTTTTATTAGAGAATGCAGTAGACAGAAAAGACATCAAGAACAAAAGAAGCATTTACTCAAGAACTACCAAAGCTTTAAATCTCATTTCTTCTCAAGCAATTAATTCTAGTTTGTATTGTTAAATCCAAACCACTAGAATTTGATTACTTGTATTGCTTTGACTATCTAGCGGATTTTTATCCCTAGAACGAATCTTAAATTATCAAATATTGTTAAATCATTTTATTACAAATATAGATAAATTCATGTCGAATTTATTCTAGATTTGTTTTAATTTATTTAAGATTCAATCTTGTACTAAGTATCATTTGTAACACCCTTCAAGTTTAATATAAGTTATATTTAACTTGAATCTTGTTTCATTTATATTCCGCATCAATTTGTTCCTAAACAGTTAAATCATTTAAAGAACAAATTCGATAAAACGGTATAGTTTGTATTCAACCCCCCTTCTACAAACTTATCAGGACCTAACAATGTATCAAGGTACTCCCAACTCATCCTTACAGCTTGTTATTACCACATTGAATACACTTCGAGGGATCTCCTCTCATGTGTATTGGGTTCCCACTGTTGATGAGTTGTGATGGGTTGTCAGTCCCATCCCCAACCTCGACTTAAGGACCACTGCAGGTTCCAGTCCTTTAGTCAAAGGATCAGCTATATTTTCCTGAGTTCCAATGAACTCTACAGCTATAATCCTATCAGACACTAATCCCCTTATAGACTTAAGTCTAACTTGGATGTGTCTCTTTGTTTTAGCATTGTACTTTTTACTGCTAATCTTGTCGATAGTTGTTCGACTATCACAATGAATAGCAATAGCAGGAAGCGGTCTGCTTACTACAGGTATCACGGACATCAGTCCGTGTAACCATTCAGCCTCCGTCCCAGTGGCATCAAGTGCACACAACTCCGCCTCAAATGTAGACCGAGTTACTATAGTCTGTTTTGTCGACTTCCAGGATATTGCTCCACCCCCTAGGGTGAACACGTATCCAGTCACTCCATTGGAACCAGACTTCTTAGCTATCCAACTTGCATCACTGTACCCTTCAAGTACACCAGGAAATCTCCTATAGTGTAATCCAAGGTACATTGTGCCTTTCAGATATCTAAGCACTCTATCAAGGGCATCCCAATGAGTTCTGTTCGGACAGCTTGTATATCTGGCTAGCTTAGACACAGAATATGATATATCTGGTCTAGTACAGTTAGCAAGATACTGCAAGCTTCCAATAATCTGAGAATACCTTAACTGAGACACAGGGACACCCGAACTATTCTTGACAAGGGCAACTTTAGGATCATAGGGTGTACTAGCGATTCTACAATGTGAATAACCATATTTCTCAAGTATAGATTTCTCTATATAATGAGATTGCGATAGGGTTATTCCATCAGCTGACTGAGTCAGCTTGATACCAAGAATCACGCTAGCTTCACCCATATCCTTCATCTCAAAGTGCCTTTTCAAGAAATCCTTTGTCTCGTTAATAATCTCAATATTGGTTCCAAACAGTAGTATGTCATCCACATATAAGCATAATACGACACATTCACTACCTTTAACTTTTGAGTAGACACACTTATCACTATCATTACTAACAAAACTGAATGTCACAATCGTTTCATCGAACTTCTTGTGCTAGTCCCTGGGACCTTGTCTTAAGCCATAAATTGATTTGATTAACTTACATACTTTCCTTTCGTTGCCAGATGCAACAAACCCCTCAGGCTGATCCATATAAATCTCTTCTTCAAGTTCACCATGAAGAAAAGCTGTCTTTACATCCATTTGATGGATGATCAGACCATGTACAGAAGCCAATGCAACAAGCATTCAGATTGTTATCATTTTGGCAACAGGAGAGTATGTATCAAAGAAATCAATTCCTTCCATTTGTTTAAAACCTTTAGCCACCAGTCTAGCCTTGTACTTCTCTATTGAGCCATCAGGGTTCAACTTCCTTTTAAAGATCCACTTGCACCCAATAGTAGAGCACCCAGGAGGGAGATCAACTAACTCCCATGTTCCGTTAGAAACAATAGAGTCAATTTCACTCTTTACAGCGCCCTTCCAGTGCCTAGACTCCGAGGAGTCCATAGCCTGTCGGAAAGTTAAAGGTTCGTCCTCGACATTGTAAGTGATGAAATCACTTCCAAAGTCCTTGACTACCTTTGCACGCTTACTCCTCCTAGGTTCCTCTTCCTCCATAGGAGTAGAGCTACTACCAGGTTCCGCCCCCACATTTGTCATCTTTTCCACATGATCAGGAATAGAACTTGATGTGTGAGTGGGATCTTCCTCAGAAGTACCTTGAGGTATACCAGTCTTCATAGGGTAGACATCCTCAAAGAATGTAGCATCACGAAATTCAACTATCGTGTTAGCCACTATACCATCTATGTCAGATTTTATTACCAAAAATCTCATAGCTGTAGTGGTTTCAAGATAGCCCAGAAAGATGCAATCAACCGTTTTCGGACCTTGTTTCTTTCTCTTGTGTTCAGGGACAAGTACCTTTGCAAGGCACCCCCACACTCGAAGATACTTGAGACTAGTCCTCTTGCCTTTCAATAACTCATAAGGTGTCTTATTCATGTGTTTCAGAGGGACTCTGTTCAGAATATGGCAAGCCGTATTCAGAGCCTCTCCCCACATGTATTTAGGCAACCCAGAGTTAATAAGCATACTGTTAATCATATCTTTGAACGTTCTGTTCTTTCGCTCAGCGACCCCATTAGACTCAGGTGTGTATGGTGGAGTAACTTCATGAACTATTCCATTGCTTGCGCAAAATTCATTAAAGGAGTTACTCGTATACTCACCACCTCTATCTGATCTCAACCTTTTAAGTACCTTACCAGTTTGTTTCTCAACTTCAGTTTTATACATCATGAATTTGCTAAGTGCTTCATCCTTATGTCTAAGTAAATAAAAATAACAGTATCTACTGCTATCATCTATAAAAGTAATGAAGTATCTAAAATGGTCCTTAGTTAACATACCACCAAATTCACAAATATCAGTGTGTACTAAATCTAACAAGTCTGAATCCCTAACGACATTATGAAAAGGTTTCCTTATTTGTTTAGCAGACACACATACTTGACATTTAGAATTCTTATCTATAGTATGTTTTGGAATCAACTCTAAGTTCATCATATTTTTAAGAGCACCAAAATTTAAGTGACCAAGTCTAGCATGCCATAAGTTGGATGATTCTACACAGTTAACAGAAGGAGTAATTTCATTAAAGGAAGTGCCCAAAACAGGCTCAGCATTTATAACAAATAAACCATTTGACAAGTAACCCTTGCCAAAGAAAGTACCAGTGTGAATAAGAACTACTTTATTACATCTTAAGGAAATTTCAAAACCATTCGTAACTAAACGGCTTCCACTTATAATATTTCTACGCATTTCGGGAATATGATGCACTCTTGTCAGGGATAGAATACGCCCCGAAGGAAACTTCAGGTCCACGTCTCCCACTCCATGAACTTGAGCGGAACTCGCATTCCCCATCGTCACTGTCATGCTATAACTCTGTTGATAAGATACAAACAAACTAATATCAGCACAAATATGCACATTAGCTCCAGTATCAATCAACCATTCATTTGACAGATGAGTGGAAAATAGTATAGGGTTGTAGGTCACATACCGGTTTTCGTTGGTTTCAGAAGCCGAAGCCTCACCAACAACCATGTTCACTACAGGCCCACTTGTGGTTCCAAGTACAGCATTCTCTTGCGCTACCACCTCGGTTTTCTTCGCTTTCTTTGTAGGACAGTCCTTACTCCAATGCCCAACCTGCCCACAAGACCAACATGGTTTGTTTGCCTTTGGTTTCTTGGCCTTATCCTTGTCTATCTTAGGTTTATTAACATTACCCTTCCTAGCAACAGCCTTCCTTTTCTGTCCTACGGTTACTACATTCACCTTCGAGCTACCGTGTTCAGATGGCATCACATGTCCCTGTTTGGACTTGTGTTGTTCTTGCACCGAGATGTCCAGCATAAGGTTGGTCCAGGTGATCTCTCCTTTCTGTCTTTTCAGGGAGAGAGCGAACTCTTCCCAAGACTTCGGAAGCTTTTCAATCACGCTCATAACCTTGAACTTTTCAGGGAGATCCATGCCGGATTCCTTCAAAGCATGCACTATCATCTCGAACTCATGCACCTGCTCAGTCATGGATTTGTTGTCTACCAGCTTGAATTCAAGGAACCTCGCTACAGAATACTTTTCCAGACCTTGAGAGTCAGTATTGTGAGTGAGGTCCAGCTTCTCCCATAAGAGCTTAGCACTATAGGCATCAGATGAATAAACATCAAACAGAGTGTTCGTTAGGGCTGCCAGAATAGCTGCCCTAGCCACCCCATCCTTCTTAGCCCACATTGCATAAGCCTTAACTGTTTCAGCCTTTTCTTGAACCACCACCGGTTTCTCATACTCCACAACAGGCCACAGACCCTTTACAGTCAACCACAATTTCATCCTTTTCTGCCAGCGTGAAAAGCCGACACCACCGTTGAATTTCTCAGGTAAGCCCGTTAGTTCAACGGGTTGTGGGAAACGGTAAGTGGTCCAATCAATGACCCCAGAAGACACATTAGACGTACTACCATCTACAGTAACTCCAGTTTCATTAACCATAATGCTAAATATTATATAACACGATAACTCTTCAAGAATATTGGAAATAACAAGTACTACAGCAGCATGGAGGCAGTTATATAATAGATATAGCATTGACAGGCCAAGACCAAAGTTAACAAAACAAAGCATGAAGGTTGAAAGCATGCATATCAGAAACTGATAAATAACCAGGGAGACAGAAACAGTACCTGTAGCCATAGATTAACAGTGTAAAAGAACAGAAATAAAGAAGCAACAGCTGAGTCGTCAGGACTTCGAGAAACCCTGACTGTTCTTGAAGAGTTATTCGCCCCCACTTACTGTGTCAGGGTGTCGGCGAGATACTACTTCCAGGATAAAACAGCTCCGAGCAAGGTGTTCACAGTAACAGCAGCGCTCAACTACGAGCAGCACCTCAGTCGCCGGAGAAACCACCAGCAGACAAGTTTGAACAGATAATCAGAGGAGAGCAGAGAATGTAGAGAATAAGAGAATGTCAGGTGTGGTGTATTATAATCAGCAACTTAGCTCTCTATTTATAGTAGAGGCTAAGTGTAACTGATACCACCCTATTTAATATCAGAAAGTGTAACTGCAACACCTCCAATTAATTTAGAGATGAAACTGCCGATTTACATTTAATGAAAAAATCAAAACTGACGATTTTAAATTAAATAAATCGTAACAGTTACACATCATATTTAATCCACATATCAGTTTTAATATTTATTTTAAATATATCCATCAAATCATGTCCAGGTTCATATCAGTTTCTGTCGTCCATCAGAGTTTAGTTTCTGTTGTCCATCAGAGTTTACTAGTCATCAGCGTTTAACTTGTTGTCCATCAGAGTACGCCGAGACATTCGCCCAAATCGCCCTTCGACCCGGTCCGGGGCGTGGCGTGGCGAGGCGGGCGGCGGCGGCGCGCGCGTGAAGCACATACTAACACCATGCACTATCACACACCTTAGTAGTTGTATACTACCCATGTGTGTGATACTATATAAAGCCAACAACCCCCTTTATTTATTTCAATGTGGGACAAATACACATTCTCATTTCAAGCTCTTTCAAGCTACTAACTTCAACTATATTTCTCTATGGATTTCACTAAGAAAATTACTTAGATCCATATATGAAAATTTAAGTCCCCATAGCAAGGAACAATTTCCAAACGTTAAAATCCGGAATTAATATCAAGAACATATAAATACATATGCTCCAAAACTCCATTTTCTAACACTTACCCCTCTTACTAACAATTTTTTTGAATTCTCAGCTGTTTTTTAATTATTTTTTAAAAATTTGCATCTTGCATCTGGTTGCGTTGGTTGTAGGCTGTATTTTTGCAAATATTTTTAGGTTGCCAGCCGTATTTTTGCAAATATTTTCAGAAGATGGTAAAATTGCATAAAAAATTAGAAAAAGTAGTATTATTGATAATTTTCCCTTTTTTTTAATATTACATCCAACGATTCTGTTTTATCTATCTAACCAACCAAATAGAGAGGATAGTTTATTTATAATATTATAGTATAGATCGCTTCTGATGCGGTTAAGTTTATTTGGTACATCTAAGTATTTGGCTACGTTGTGCTATCAATGTGATTGAATTGGAAATCATGGTTTTGTAAAATATGTGTATGTTCAGAAGCGGAAGTGTAACTAATAAACCTTTGAGATGATTCCTTAATTGTTTTAGAAGGAAATTAATTGCTAACATAGTGTCATGACAAGTGAGAGTCATTGTTATCACGAAGACGACTAGTCGAAGGTACTCGGGCACGGAGAACCTCGAAACCTGACTCGGGGCAATCGTGGTGTACTATGGCCCATTCCAACCAATAACAGTACATAAGAAAGAGATGGAGATGAAAATGATATTAAGTTGAATGACTTTGCTTGATATTCATTGTACTTAAGTTTTTATTTGCTTGCACATTGTGTAGTAACTATGCTTATTTTTAGCTTACTATTCTATTACATTTGATTTAAATTATAAAATTGCCATGTTTAGTTATATTATATATTAAATTTAGTAAGTATGATATTAAGTTGAATGACTTTGCTTGATATTCATCGTACTTAAGTTTTTATTTGCTTGCACATTGTGTAGTAACTATGCTTATTTTTAGCTTACTATTCTATTACATTTGATTTAAATTATGAAATTGCCGTGTTTAGTTATATTATATATTAAATTTAGTAAGTATATGTACAATGAACACTTTGTCGACTTTTAATGACTAGTCGGGCGACTTGTCGGCTATTCTTCTCGAAGGTACTCGGGCAGCGAGGTTGGACTTGACGCCGTGATAACCATGGTGAAAGTATTTAGAAAAAACTTGAGATTAAGGAATATGCACCAGAAAGAGAGATTGCTGTCGTATATTCATCACCATGTCAACACATTGCTTTATGCGAGTGATGGCTTTGTGAGGACACTCAAGGCAACGTAAAGGTACATGGCTTTGTGAGGACACTCAAGGCAACGTAAAGGTACAGTTCATAGTAGTGCAAATATTTAACACGCATCGATAAGAAATCCTTTTTGCTCTGCATAGCATCAAAATTGCTGGTTTTTATAAAATGGAGATGAATGCATTGGTCAGATTTATAGATGTCTAGAAGGTATACTTTTAACGCCAGTAGTAGTTATATTTGGTACACATCATGGTGATGTGATATACGGATTATCTATGAATTCACAAACAAATGTCACGGTCTCGAAGTCCAAGTAACTCTCTTGGTTATGCAGGCAACATCTTAATATGAATCCAGTGTTTCCACAGACTTAATCTCATAATTACTAGTTTCTGTTACTGTCCATATTTTGTATCTTATTTTAACTTCCCTGAGTTCATTTACAAAATTTATAGGTTGAAAACATGGGTCGTGTGAATTATGGGCCATATATGTTTGACAGGAAGGTATAAATTTCATGACCGATTTGTAATACTATTGTCCCAATTTTTTACACAGCATGGACCCTTGTGCTCTTGATATTGTATATATCTATGGCTGAATTCTTGTAGCTATTTTGGTTTATTGTGTTGTTACAGGGTATTCTGTCCTCTGTTTATCTAAATGGTAAACCTATCCATGAGTGGAAAATGCTATCAGTACCTTTCCAGAAAATACCCGAAATCCAGAAGATTAATATATCCAATCTTTCAGAATGCGCCCTCGGACTATAATAAACTATCTAGTCACAAAAGACCAATAATTAAGATAGGTATTTTCACTATTTTGTAGTACAAGCTTCTGTACTCAGTATTAATCACTAAAAAGTTGTCGAGTAGAAAGTAGAGAAGCAACTGTCTGTTCTTTTCTTTTGCAGACTCATCCTTAGAAGAGCCAGCATTCTACATCATGGCAAAAATGTTGTGGTAAGATGCTATAAATCCACCCGCAAACAAACATACACATTTTTGTGTATTAGTGTAAGCTTCCACAAAAATGTGAACTTTATGAAATAATATGTCCCAAAATTAAGTTTGGCTCCTATATAATTTGCATAAGAAATGGTTACCAGTGAATTAGCAGCTACCTACTTCAGTTACTCGGCCTTCCCTGTTTGCACATTCCAGAAAGCATAGTTTCCTGTGTGCAACATACTCAACCTTGCTTTATTGTCTATATTTACTCGTAATCTGCCAATTTACATAATAGAAGTCGAGAATCAAAGGTCCCAAGATGTTCTTATCATGAGAAATCTACTCATTGTATTTACTAATCTCCATCTTCTCTTCCACCTCCAATTTTCTGCACATTTTCCATTCAGTTATCTCTTCCCTGTCATTCCTTCCTATTGAACGTAATCTGAAAAATATTGATCGCTCTTAAAAAAAACCTAAGATTTGTATAATTTCTTATTAACAAATTTCTGTATTTTTTAAAAAATTGTAATGATAATCCTTTCTCATTGAACGGTGTTACCTTTATCTTACTCTAGGTCATACTTGAATTGGAATCTCCGAATCCTGATCTTGTGCTGAGCTCATTTGACCATCTAGATTTAACATGTGGTTCAAGAAGTTCAAAAGTGCATCAGCTCTAGATACATCACCTACTTAATCTGTGGTGATTCTTTTAAGCATGTAAAAGTTATGATGCAGCTGATGTAGTTTCAACTGTAGCATATTATGATGTCTGGTTGTTCTAGACTTTTATCATCCTTAACATCATGAGACCAGGTTTACGCTTTGGTTCAGGAGGTACGAGTGTCAGTAAAGACTGTTTCTGCTTCTTGTAAGGAAAAAACTGAGGTTATTGAAAGAAAAAAGCTATGCAAACACATGTAAGGGATACCATGGTTCTTAACACTTGTGATTGCAAGAAATCGACTCAGTGTTGAACACTTGAGGTCTGATGACATGTTATGTAAGGGTGTTCTTCATGGAGTGCTACCCTATATATATATATTTATTAAAAAAATTGTTTTGTAGCACTGAAAACTTAACTTGACGTGATTTTTCTGATAAATTTCAAATTAGAATATGTTTACCAAACAATGGTGTCATCATTCATAATTACGACTTTCAGTATTATCCATGTACACAGTAAACATCAATGGCCAATTAACTGGTTATGAATGACATCAGAAATAGCAACAAGTGATGCGGGGTTAGAGTTTATCCCGACAAGAATCCCCAAGACCTTAAAACTGTTGTATTCCTCATTTATTTCCTCTACACAAATTAGTGCGAAAAGTTCACATTAGAGTCTCATGGAAACAAATCATAATGCAGTATGTCATACAGCATGCCCATATCCCATGTCTCGAAAACATCAAAAGGGAAAGCTTAGTTCTAAATGCTGATATTATTGTCTCTGACAAAACTTGCTTGTAAAACTAGTTTGAAGCATTTTTTTGGTCCTGTTTAGATCCTGCAACAGTTGCAGTTGCCGCAGCTGTCACGACTGCTGCTACCTCACCAAATTTTGCACCACCTGCGGCTTTTCCTTCAGCAGCAACTTTAGCGAATGTGCACCTCCAACAAATCTAGCCCTAAAGGCAACAGTTGGTTTTATTGTCATATCTTAACAAATTCCACAATGGAAACTAGTTCACAATTAAAAAAGTTACGAGGCCGACAAGGAAGCTAAATGTTACCCCTTAAGCAATAAAGAACAACAAAAGTACAAACTTGGAGACTAATTTTGGCCATATAAAGCAGTAAATATTATAGGTAAAGGGATTTACATATAAAAGAGAAGAATGCAATGATCAGTTTATGATACATAAGAGTGGCCGGGGTAAAATAACCATTTCAGTTGGAAATACAAGGTAGGACATTTAAGGCGGATCATGTAATAAAATCCACGTCAGACATATGGAAGACCTTTCCAGTCGACATCAATACGAATATCAACAAAATCACTCTTAATGATCCTATAAGGTTCTCCAATCTGGAATTTCACGAGTTCCCCTACACGATGAGTACCTAAATTAGTTTGGAAAGACAGATTTACTTTAGTAAGCAAGGAGCAAGTCATTGGCACCGCAACCACATATCTTGGAAGTTGATAGTTATCCTCTACTTCTAAGAAGTTTGCTTTCTTCCTTGTGAAGAGTACTCTTTGAAAGAACTCTGCATCATAGTTTGTCAAGTACGAAAGCTTGTCATATGACGCGATAACATCCCCATAAATCTTGACATGAGCACAAGATCCACCCTTAAACAGAAAATTGACTTCCATAATTGCCTCAACGGCAAACGAGAATAAGGTATAATTAACAGCAGCAAAACTCTTCTCGTTGACAAGCTTAACAACTGCACAAAATCGTTTATCAAACCAAGGCCTCTGACGTTCATCTATTTCAACACATGAATTGACGAATCCTTTGATGTTAACATGCCCATCAATGTCACGGAGATCAATTTCCATTAAAAAAAACATCAATGGTTGTAAAGCTCTGTCAGGCCCTTGCAGAGGTAGCAAGTTGCAACCTCGAGACAAGAAGTATGGCTCATTCTTACTGTAACTGAAGACAGTGCACCAGCCCCTATAATCCAAAATCTTAACAGATCCATACAAACTCACCTCCTCCTCATTTGGGCGGGCGATAAACAATGAGAACACCTCTAGAAGGTGTGATGCATATAACCCAGGCGAATGAGGCTGAAAAAAAAAAAGGAAAAGAAATTAAATTAGATAGCATCACAAATAGCATAAAAAAAGAATAAAATGAGAAAGAAAACATATCATCTAAAAATATAAAAAGTGAATTTATGAAGAGAAAATTCTTTATTGCCACAAACCTATTAAAAAGCTAGTTCATATCTAATATTTTATGATGGATTTACAAAACTAAAGTCTAAAGCACTAAAAACAAATACGCAAAAGACTACTAAACGATACATAAGAACATAAGAAAAAAAAGGCATACCATTAAACAAAAACCGTCAATCATGTCCTCCTCACACCATCTCTTGTTTAGATTAGATGGTTCACACCATGTAACATATACCCGCACATAGTAACCATTTACTCCTCGAATATCCTTGTATCCACCATCCCCATTAGTAGGCTGAAAACACGCGGTTCCCTCGATACTGAATTCATCATCTTCATACCCACTCAAGTCAAGTGAGATTTCAAGTTGTGAATATGCTGGCACTGCCACAAGATTTTTGAACAAATTAATTTGAGTTCCCAATCCGACCCATTCATGCT
This sequence comes from Heracleum sosnowskyi, assembly GCA_030848705.1. Classification (NCBI taxonomy): domain Eukaryota; kingdom Viridiplantae; phylum Streptophyta; class Magnoliopsida; order Apiales; family Apiaceae; genus Heracleum; species Heracleum sosnowskyi. The sequence continues at coordinate 118,153,735 of CM061245.1, read as the reverse complement.
CATCTTGTATCACATTGAACATATGATTTTCATAGCACCCTTTCGCTAAAAGCGATGGGTGACACTTAGCACAGATCAAACCAAACACCTCAACCCCTAGTTCACCACCATCATCTTCATTTATTGTTTTCTGACTCTCAGAAGAATCATCATCTTTATACAGAAACATTTCCACTTGAGCACAAACCCCAAATGTAAAAGCAATACATTGCAGTTCAACACGAGCACCAGTATCCACTAAGCCTCCACCATGAGCATCACCCTCAAATTGAAGGGTAAATAGCTTTTCATAATCATTAGGGGTGGAGGGGTGGTGGGTTGTCTCAAGTAAAGGCTTTTGACCACGAGCAACAACAACACCCGTATCAACATTCTTGATATCCACAACTAAGAGCGGTTCATTAAAAGTGGGGATTTTTTTAGGACTCTGTAACTGTAAAAAATTGTTCTTAGTTGAAGAAGAACAAATGTGTTGTGGGGAATCAAACCGACCTCGCTCATAAAATACAAAATTCTTCGAGCCTTCCAAATCTAAGATTCTGATGTCACCATAAACATCGAGGCTTGCGTCGGCATTGGTAAAAACTTTAGCATATAAAATCTCGATCAAAGGCTCACATCTTACGAGGATGTCTGGACTTACATACATCTTGTGCTCAACCTTCGGAAGTGTTGTTGTGTTTAATTCAAGTGTATTTTTATCCAAGACGCCTCCTTTCTCATCCACATACACATCGTCACCTCCTTCCTCAACTACATCTACAGGCTCAGCTACATCATCCAAGCACTCATCTGAGACTTCACGACATTTTTTAGTCAATTCATCATCCTGCATACATACCAAATAAAACATTTAGTACATAGAAAACTATGTTCCATTCATTAAAAATTAATAAGTAACTAAGAGAAATATTCAAACAACAAAAATGGAGGAAGTAACCATACTTGGAATGTGATATCAAGCGCCTTCTCAACTAACTGTTCTTCGCTAACTATTTTAAGCTCATCAACCCTGTGAAAAACATAAATAGCAAAACTCAATGCATATAATTAAATTCTTAATAAAAAGATTTAAAAAGTGAATGCAGAAATTGACAACAATATAACCAGATGAAATTAGATAAATCATTAAGGCTGCAGTTCTTCTACCCAATAATCTATGCCTTAATGTGGGATTTTTATAATACTAATTTGAGATTTGGTTCCCCAGAATTGCATATTTTGTTTAACTCGAATAGCAAATAGGCCATGGCTCTAGCTTAATGAACCAATGTATTTATCAACACAAAGCAGAAAATCATGAAGCAAAGAATTAAAAGCAAAAACAAACACCCAAATAAATAGCAACTAAGGAATAACAAATTGACTAGGAAATCCTTACGTTAAATCATCTTGACCGATATTGCTGAAATCCTGAGCATGACTGATATTGCTGAAATCCCGAGAAGACTCTTCCCGAAGATCCTAATCGAGCAAAAACAGAAAATTAAATAAAAGTAAATCAAATTAAAAAGTGGCAATTGGCATAAAAACTAAGCAATCACGCAATGAATTAGAGTGACATATCAATAACTTAAAACGTGAATGAAAAACCTAGAAGACGTCGTTAATCCTCATGTACGTTTAGCACCCCTTTAACTATTCATAAATTTCACTCTTCCAGTCATATAATAAGTTTAACCCTGCGGAATCTTATTCTCCCATGCCTACTCATAAAACCTCAATCATTATTTCCATTCAAAAATCATAAAAAAGAGGGTTTATGTAATTATTACCTTGAATTTAGAAAGAGGGTGGCGGAATACTGGAGATTGGTCGGAGAGAAACCTAACGATACCCGTTATCGCCATGTCGATGTTTCTGCTACAATTCGTAACGTTTGTGTTTGTTTGTGGGTGCGTGTGTGTGTATATATAGGTACTATTGTTCTAAAATTCTTCTAATCCTTGTACAATAAGTTATTTTTAATGTAATTTTTAAAAAATATTTAAATTTATTTATATATACAGTCTATTGTTCTAAAATTCTTCCAATCATGGTACAATAAGTTATTTTTAATGTAATTTTTAAAAAATATATAAATTTATTTATGATTATATACTATTATATAATTATATTATCTCCCTATAATTATAGAGTAATGTTAGAGGTACCCGATGGGACATTGGTGATGTGGAAGTTTGGAATGATTTGATTGTGGGAATCAATCAATCAATATCAATATACTTATATAAAGGAGAAGACGGGGCGGTGAGGTGGCGCCTCTAGAATCGCTCCGTTCTATTTTTCTAATTTTCTCAATTTTTCACAATTTTTAATTTTAATAATTACAACTTCCTTTATTATTTTCAAACTTGATAGAACTTTCTTTTATTATTTTCAAACTTGATAAAACTTTCTTTGATTTAGAAAATTACAACTTCCTTATTATTTTCGAATTTGTAGGACTTGATAGAATTTTTTTTGATTTAGAAAATTACAACTTCCTTATTATTTTCGAATTTGTAGGCTTGATAGAACTTTCTTTTATTATTTTCAAACTTGATAGAACTTTCTTTGATTTAGAAAATTTGTTTGATTTAGAAAATTACAACTTCCTTATTATTTTCGAATTTGTAGGACTTGATAGAACTTTCTTTGATTTAGAAAATTTCTTTGATTTAGAAAATTACAACTTCCTTATTATTTTCGAATTTGTAGGACTTGATAGAACTTTCTTTGATTTTGAAAATTACAACTTCCTTATTATTTTCGAATTTGTAGGCTTGATAGAACTTTCTTTTATTATTTTCAAACTTGATAGAACTTTCTTTGATTTAGAAAATTTGTTTGATTTAGAAAATTACAACTTCCTTATTATTTTCGAATTTGTAGGACTTGATAGAACTTTCTTTGATTTAGAAAATTTCTTTGATTTAGAAAATTACAACTTCCTTATTATTTTCGAATTTGTAGGACTTGATAGAACTTTCTTTGATTTTGAAAATTACAACTTCCTTATTATTTTCGAATTTGTAGGCTTGATAGAACTTTCTTTTATTATTTTCAAACTTGATAGAACTTTCTTTGATTTAGAAAATTACAACTTCCTTATTATTTTTGAATTTGTAGGACTTGATAGAACTTTCTTTGCTAAATATACAATTTTTATATTCTTTCCTTTAAAATCTTTAATAATGAAAGAAAGTAAATATACTATTTTAATATTAAACATCTTTAATAAAATGTAGAACTCCTCTATTTCTATTCAAGAAAATTAAATTTCCTTATTTAAATCCTATTTAGAATTTATTCTTTATTATATTTTTTATAAAGGAGAAGACGGGGCGGTGAGGTGGCGCCTCTAGAATCGCTCCGTTCTATTTTTCTAATTTTCTCAATTTTTCACAATTTTTAATTTTAATAATTACAACTTCCTTTATTATTTTCAAACTTGATAGAACTTTCTTTTATTATTTTCAAACTTGATAAAACTTTCTTTGATTTAGAAAATTACAACTTCCTTATTATTTTCGAATTTGTAGGACTTGATAGAATTTTTTTTGATTTAGAAAATTACAACTTCCTTATTATTTTCGAATTTGTAGGCTTGATAGAACTTTCTTTTATTATTTTCAAACTTGATAGAACTTTCTTTGATTTAGAAAATTTGTTTGATTTAGAAAATTACAACTTCCTTATTATTTTCGAATTTGTAGGACTTGATAGAACTTTCTTTGATTTAGAAAATTTCTTTGATTTAGAAAATTACAACTTCCTTATTATTTTCGAATTTGTAGGACTTGATAGAACTTTCTTTGATTTTGAAAATTACAACTTCCTTATTATTTTCGAATTTGTAGGCTTGATAGAACTTTCTTTTATTATTTTCAAACTTGATAGAACTTTCTTTGATTTAGAAAATTTGTTTGATTTAGAAAATTACAACTTCCTTATTATTTTCGAATTTGTAGGACTTGATAGAACTTTCTTTGATTTAGAAAATTTCTTTGATTTAGAAAATTACAACTTCCTTATTATTTTCGAATTTGTAGGACTTGATAGAACTTTCTTTGATTTTGAAAATTACAACTTCCTTATTATTTTCGAATTTGTAGGCTTGATAGAACTTTCTTTTATTATTTTCAAACTTGATAGAACTTTCTTTGATTTAGAAAATTACAACTTCCTTATTATTTTTGAATTTGTAGGACTTGATAGAACTTTCTTTGCTAAATATACAATTTTTATATTCTTTCCTTTAAAATCTTTAATAATGAAAGAAAGTAAATATACTATTTTAATATTAAACATCTTTAATAAAATGTAGAACTCCTCTATTTCTATTCAAGAAAATTAAATTTCCTTATTTAAATCCTATTTAGAATTTATTCTTTATTATATTTTTTATATCTTAAATTGTCTATAAAAATCATGGCTGATTTGTTTTTCTCAAGTCACCATTTTGTGGATTTATTTGAGATCTTTTCATAACGAGTATATTCGTGTACATTAATAACATTACATACTCATGATAAGAAGATAAACATTTAGATCTATTGTAATACCCGCATGTAAGCATGTGACGATTAACATTACATACATATAGTTATACTTGATTTCTGTAGCTAATAATAATTTATTGAATGTCATCTTTGTATATAGTTGTTGATATTTTTTTGTGAATTTAATAATTAATTAGAGTTATATTCAATACTATTATCTCATTTTTATGAGAGACATGATAACTTTCAAAATTTTATATATTTGTTTTTTAATTAATAATATTTAGAAAATTCAATTTCTTTATTTACATTCAAATTCATACTAAATATAATAATAAATATATAAAAGTCAATCATCTTTAGAATTCAATTAAACAAATGTTAATTTTTTTCTTAACTAAAATAAAATTGAATTTCCTTATTTACATTCAAATTCATAGGGAAGACAATGATTAGATAAAAATCAATTATGTTTCCATGATTAACCTTTTATATCATAACGATGCACATGTACGTACCCAAAAAAATTATTATAACGTCTAGAGATATTTAACAAATTTGTAATTTTTGTGAAAATACGAATAGTTGAAGTTTGAAGCGGTGGTTAATACTTAAATTTTTATTATTACTTATTTTTAGTATTTTCAATTTCTATGTAGTGCAACTAGCGTCGGCTCAAGAAAATATGACACAAAATTGGAATATAAAGTATACGGATATTTAAGAAATTTGTAATTTATATGATAATACAAATTGTTGAAGTTTGTCGCGGTGGTTAATACTTAAATTTTTATCATTGCTTATTTTTAGTATTTTTAATTTTTATGTATTTTGTGCAATGGTCGTCGACTCAAGAAAATATGACATCGCATATAAAGTATAGAGATATTTAAGAAATGATCGTGAGCTCAAGAAAATATGACACAAAATCGGCATATAAAGTACAACAATATTTATGACATTTGTAATTTTTTTGATAATACTAATGGTTGAAGTTTGAAATGGTGGTTAATACTTAATTTTTTATTATTTAATATTTTTAGTATTTTTTATTTATATGTATTTAGTGCAACGGGCAGCGGCTGAAGTAAATATGACACAAAAACGTCATATGAAGTAGAGGGATATTTACGAAAATTTTAATTTGTGATCATCAAATGTTTGAAGTTTGAAGCGGTGGTTAATATTTAATTTTTTTATTATTACATATTTTGAGTATTTTTTATTTATATGTATTTATTGCAACGGGTGTCAGCTCAAGAAAATGACACAAAATATATGTAAATAGTTTATTTTATTGTTATGTAAGTTTACTATGTAAAATATAGTGTTCACTATTTATATGATATTTTATATATACTTTTCTCGAATTTTTTCTTAAATAGTAATATTTAAAATTTTACAAAAAAATATTATAGGGCCGCCGCGAAGCGCGGCTTAGTCGACTAGTATACTTATATAAAGGAGAAGACGGGGGCGGTGATGTGGCGCCTCTAGAATCGCTCCGTTCTATTTTTCTAATTTTTTAAATTTTTTACAATTTTTAATTTTAATAATTACAACTTCCTTTATTATTTTCGATTTTGTAGGAAGAAAAAATATACTTATATAAAGGAGAAGACGGGGGCGGTGATGTGGCGCCTCTAGAATCGCTCCGTTCTATTTTTCTAATTTTCTAAATTTTTTACAATTTTTAATTTTAATAATTACAACTTCCTTTATTATTTTCGATTTTGTAGGAAGAAAATTGAAAATTACACTTTTATTATTTTCAAACTTGATAGAACTTTCTTTGATTATTTTCAAACTTGATAGAACTTTCTTTGATTTAGAAAATTACAACTTCCTTATTATTTTCGAATTTGTAGGACTTGATAGAACTTTCTTTGATTTAGAAAATTTATTTGATTTAGAAAATTACAACTTCATTATTATTTTCGAATTTGTATAACTTGATAGAACTTTCTTTGATTTAGAAAATTACAACTTTCTTATTATTTTTGATTTTAAATTTGGATAATATTAAAAGGAAAAATAGTTTTCTTTTGTACCTTCTAATTCGTCGCATGAAAATGGTCAGAAATACATTGATATAAAAGGTAAACTTTTCTAATAATTTTAGAGTTTCTTTTTTTAATATATTAATAATTAAAACTTTGACCTCTTTTTCAAAATTTTCGTATAATTGTAACTTTCCCAACTTTGACTATTCCTTCATTATCGTGTAAGAATTTCCATAAATATATAAGCATAAGAATATTGAACAAATATTAGTTTCTTTTTTTATTCTCATGGCGATCTATATAAACAGGTAATCTCTGACGAGTAGCAGCACAAAATTGCAAATACATATTATTGTTGTTTTATGATGTTTTTTATTTTCATGAATTATTATTTACAATCATTCTGAAATTCTCCCCGTTACTTTATTGCAGGACAATTGTGTTCATAATTGACAGTAGCACCACGAGGGGCAGGGTCCATGTTCCGTTGCAGAAAATTTGAAAAGGTAAAAGGTTTCAATTCCAATAAACCCTGTTAAGTTTAATCGATTTGTACCCTGTTTAGTTTAATCAATGTTAACTTAGATATATTCTTAATTGTTAAATCTATTATATATATAATAGAGCAACTAGAGGTTTAGTGAGACAATTTATTCAATGTTAAATTACTAAATTACCCCTCCTATATTATATTAATGATAAAAAAAATGTTTTTAATGGGAATTGAACCCTTGACCTCTTGATTAGAAGTAACATTCCTTACCACTATGCTACATATCAATTTTAGTTATATTATAAAACTCTTTATTAATATGTGCAAATACTCAATATGTTATATTCTATTTTGGTCTATTCTTGTAATCTCCTTGATAAGGTAGATAATTCATTTTCACAAATGCTTTAAAATCATATTTTTGACCAGATCAGAGAAAAACTCGCGCAAGATATACAAAATATTATAAAATTGGAATTGATCCATAAAAAAGGATTATATTAATATTTTAATATTGTAAATCATGTTTATTTGTATTAAATATATAATGACTCGGATTATATATAGTATTAGATTACAAATTCTATATACTATCAGATTATATATATTAGATTCCTGATTACTTTTTCAATATTATATTGATGATAATAGATTACTAAATTACCCTTCTAATTTTATATTGATGATAAAAAAAAATTTAATGAAAATTGAACCATGACCTAGGTGATAATGTGACAAATGTTGACATCTATAGCCACTATCACTTATTATAGTCTTTTTTAATTTTTATTTTAAAATTTAAAACTATCAACCTATTTACTCCATTCCAATTATATCCTTATATATTATAAGCGTAAAACGGATTTTATTCATCATTTAACATTTATTAATGCTTCATTATAAGATATTAACAACTTATAGATTATATACGTAGTTTTGAAATTTTAGATAAGATTAAAACTTTAGTTTTACTACGATCCTATATATTATAAATCTCGTCTTCAATAAATAAATTTTATACGTTGATCATTTTCGAAAAATACACTATTAGTATATAAAGTATTGAACCCGAAAAATGCAAAAGAGTTTTCTTTGTATACTAATAAAAAAGTTCGTATTGGAGATTTTTACAAAAAAGTTGAAGTTGTCATCGTATGATTAAATCAAATCTTAACTAAAATTGGTTTAAATTTTTTGAATATCTATGAAAAAATGTTAAAAGTATTAATTGTTAAATTATTTGTGCGAAGTGACAATTGTAAGGTAAAACGAGTAACTTATCACGAATCAGTTTAGCAGCTTCTTGAGAGATATAAGTAATAGTTTTATAAATAAAGTATATCCACAACTGTACAATTATTGCATTCAACGTGTCTGCTATTATCTTTTAATCTATTATCTATTATATATATAATAGAGCAACATAGTTTATACCCTTTAAATCATAGGATGACATTATTATGATATTTTAAATGAAATATATTATTTAAAAAGTAATAAAATATAATTTAAAATGTTAATGATATTGGAATAAATATACATAACATAAATTTATGATATCGAATGGTTAGTAATGTGACATAGTTTCATGTTATCTTCATTGTGGTCGAAATGATTTGCGAGAGAGTTATTCATTGTTAACCAATTAAGAATATGTATGTAAAAATATATCGAGTTTTTTTAAAAAAAAAATATGCAGTAAAAAAACATCAAATACTTACTTACTCGAAAATCAATATCAACTTATTCACATCCAAATCATAGACATATCTAACACGAACTTCTAATTCAACGAATACAATACAATAAAAAAGAGGAATATTAAAATTACAAACAACTATGGCTAACTTAAAAATTTTAAATATCTCAATCACCAAACCATCAACACTAATTAAGAATATGTATACAAAATCATATCAAGTTTTTTAAAGAACAAATTATGCAGTAAAGAAAGATCAAAATACTTACTTACTCGAAAATCGACAACAAACTATTCACATCCAAATCATATACGTGTATCACACGAACTTCCGATTAAAGAAATAAAATATAATAAAAAATAGATATATTAATTTTACAATAACCATTGCTAACTTAAATTTTCAAATATTTCGGTAATCAAACCATCAATATGAATATACCACAAACAAATATACCGGAATTAATGACAAATTATAAAATATTTTAGAATAAACCCGTGCCTCGCACGGGTAATAAAGCTAGTTTTATATAATTTTGTATATCTACTTATTTTTGCATAAATTTGTCATCAATACAATTAGATTTACAAAAAAATTAATAAAAACGTGATTTTGAGATGTGTAGATAAAAAACTTTTCTATCATGTTAAGTAGATTTTCTTTACCCTTATATTATTAAATTAGTTAAAATTTTGTCCAACTAATTTGTATGTACGGTCGGTTAAACAATACGAGAAAATAAAAGAAAATACACTCGATTTTACTTGGTAGTATAAAATTTTATCAACAATCCATGCATTATTTTTCCTGTCACAAGCATCGGTTTCAATGAGATGATGGTGCATTATGCACTTGAAGATAAGTTTGTATAAAACATTTATATTTGTGTTTCTTGTGTCTTTAAAGACTTACTTTTCTTTAAAATTGCTTGAGTGTATAGTGTTTACACAACTTTGCGCAGATCACGTACAAAACCGGTTCAATTATTTTGGGGGCCTCGAGCCAAATCTACATTAAAATCTTTTTTCGACTATTCATCATTAAAATTCGTATAATCTTTAAACATTTTTTTAGAGTTATTAAATTTTTAATAATTATATATGATTCGTCAACAATTTAGAAGTGTTTTTTGACTATTTACTACTAACAACATCATTCTTAATACCTTTTATTCTTAGATTATTATCTATAAATTATTAAAATTTGGGTCTTTTTATAATCGGGAGGTCTTAGAGTCATTGCTTAATTGGTTTAATTGGTTTAATGGACGGACCGACCCTGATCATGTAATAGTTTGACTTTCTAATATAGGGTCTGTTTGGCTCTTCTTTTAAGTTAGAACTTATGTATTATAAGTTGATAATAGCTTATGAGGGATGTTTGTGTACTCAGCTTATTTGATAACTTATAACTTATAAATTGATAAGTTGAATGTTAGAAATCACTAATATTTTACTTAACTTATCAATTTATTATTTGATTTCTTTATTTTTCTAATATTTTATATTTTTACATTTGTGTTTTTAAATATTTTTTTAATTTAAAATACAAGTGTTGAAATCATTGTATTTAAAAATTATTTTTTCAAATTTAATTTAGCAAATTCTTCACTAACTTATAAGTAAATTTATCCAAACACTCGTATAACTTATAAAAATTCATCAACTTATCACTTATATGACACTTATTCATTTTAAGGTATAAGTCAATTTTTTTGTGATACACCAAACACGCACATAATTTGGAGGCCTCAAGTCATTGCTTAATTGATTTAATGAATGGACCGGCCCTAATCTTACAGTACTTTGACTTTCTAATATAATTTGCCCCGTGCGAAAGCAAGCCCTAACGGGTCGGGTTTGTTGTACCCGATTTTGTTTTAAAGTCAACTCGAATGTGATTATAAATCAAATAATAAGTTATGCATTATATTAATTTTAATATAATTTTTAATTGTTTTCTATTGTTCTTGTAATTTTATATTAATTCTTTGGTTACCTGTTAGGTCCTGATAAGTTTGTAGAAGGGGGGTTGAATACAAACTATACCGTTTTATCGAATTTGTTCTTTAAATGATTTAACTGTTTAGGAACAAATTGATGCGGAATAAAAATGAAACAAGATTCAAGTTAAATATAACTTATATTAAACTTGAAGGGTGTTACAAATGATACTTAGTACAAGATTGAATCTCAAATAAATTAAAACAAATCTAGAATAAATTCGACATGAATTTATCTATTTTTGTAATAAAATGATTTAACAATATTTGATAATTTGAGATTCGTTCTAGGGATAAAAATCCGCTAGATAGTCAAAGCAATACAAGTAATCAAATTCTAGTGGTTTGGATTTAACAATACAAACTAGAATTAATTGCTTGAGAAGAAATGAAATCAAATGTCTTCTTCTTTTGTTCTTGAGAGAAATGTGTCTGCTGCTTTGCTTTTCAATTTTTCATTGTCTTCTGTGAAAAAACAGTCTCGGGTAATATACAAGTCATTTTCCTTGTATGACCTGTTTTATTAAATCAAAAAGCTTTAATAAAACAAATCATATACTTGTATGACCTGAGAATTCTGCTCGGTAGAACCTGCCTTCATCAATATGACCTGCACAGTAAACTCGGTAGAACCTGAAACAAAACGTGTATGACCTCAAGTCTTCCAACCACTCTCGGTAGAACCACTAAAGTAAACACTGTATGTCCTCAGAAACAATTTGGTATGACCTGAAAAATACTTTGAATAAATTCAGTAGAACCTAATAATTACTAGGTCATACCGAATTCTAAAGCTAGGTCATACTAGTTTGATTTCAGAAAATCCTTTTAATTTAATTAGTTAGATTAAATTATAGATTAAATTAATTCTTTTACAGAATTAAATTAATAAATAATTTAAACTACTAACCTAATTAATTTAATAAATAAATTAATTCTGATAGAATTAATTTATTAATTAAATTAAATTAATAAATCAAATAAGATATCTTTAAAGCCTTGCATCTCTCTCTCTTCTGACTGATTAACTTTTTCAGCAAAAATACATTATATGTTCTACATTTTCTAACTAAAACAACTCATCTTCTAAACATAACACATGGAAAATAAATATGTAATGGTAATATTGTTATATATAATTATTAATAAATAACCACTTACCCTTTTCAGCTAAACACATAACTTTTTTTATTTTATTTTAACTTAAACAACTAATTTTCTAAAAGTAACACGAGCAACATATATATAAAAAGGTAATATAATTTTATATTTTTTCAGCTAAATCACATTACTTATTTTATATATTTTTCTAACCAAAATAACTCATTTTCTAAAAATAAAATAGGTAACATATATATAAAATGGTAATATTATTACATATTTATAATTGATTACCTTTTTCAGCAAAAACCAGTGTTGTAAAAAGCGGGAATCGGAGTTAATCGGTGAAGGCACCGTCCAGAGATTAATCGGGTAATCGGAGATTAATCGGAATAAATTTAATAATATTTTTATATACAATTATATTTATATATATAATTGTTTCGTTATTTCAACTAAACATATCTTATTATCATACTAGCTTAAAACTCGTGCTATGCACAGATTGCTAATTGTTATTTTATTATTATTATTTTAATATTTTATTAATTGTAATTGTGCAAAAAATTAGTAGACATGTTAAAATAGCTAAACACTTTTAATTAATTAAAAACATTAAAACATATTTTAAAATTAATAAGTATGGGTTTGCCCGTTATATTTTTGGAAATGAGGGGTTTCACTAAGAAAAAATAAAAAATGTAACATATATATAGTTTAAAAAGGTAAATGCTCGTGATATTTTTGGAAAATGAGATTTTAAAATTTAATAATTAAAAGTATTTAAATACGTTTTAAAATAAATAAGTAAAGGGTCTCCTCTGATATTTTTGGGAAAAGAATGGATTTTAATGAGAAAAATAGAAAAAGTAAATTGTAAAAATCAATTTCCCGTGATATATTTAGAAAAGGAGGGACTTTGTTAGAAAAAATATATAATGTGTTTTAGCTGAAAAAGTAATTGGTTATAAAATAGGTATTTGATTATTTATATTTTAATATTTTTAGTAATTGCATTTGTTAAGAAAATAAGTAGACATGTTAAAATAGGTAAACTTTTAAAAAATAATTATAATATTAAAATAGGTTTAAAAATAAATAATTAAATGTTTGTCCATGATATTTTTGGAAAATGGGTGATTTTAGTAAGGTAAAATAGAAAAACTAACATGTTTTAGTTAAAAAAGGTAATTGCCCGTTGTATATTTGAAAAAGTAGGGGAATTTGTTAGAAAAAATAATGTATTTTAGGTGAAAAAGGTAATTGGTTATAAATAGGCAATATTATTATTTAATAATATATTTCTATAAATAAGTAAGGTTAATTAAGTAAAAACATGAAGTACAATTAATTAAGGGCAAATAAGTAAAATCACAACGTACCATACCGACCAACCAAACTTTTAATGTTTCGTCTATTATATAATAGTATTTATATTTATGCAAATATGTTAAAAATGTTATATAATTATAATAAATAAAAATTTGAAGGTTTAACTTTTCAATTATAGATCAGTTTAAGAGGAAAAATTAAGAGAATTTGCGATTTAGGCATCTAAAATTATAATTATATATATACAAAAATAATGTTTTTTCCTATTGTTTAATCAAGTTTCTACCTTTTAAATTTTTATTTTATTTTTTAATTTTCACTATTTTTTAATAATTAACCCGATTTTTGACCGATTCAGCCGATTTTTGACCGTTTTTCTGAAAAACGATTAATTAACTGATTTTCGCTTAATCAGTTCAGTGGCCCGCCGTCTAGCGATTAATCGGCAATTAATCCCGATTAATCGCCCGACATTATCTGTTCTACATTTTCTAACTAAAACAACTCATCTTCTAAACATAACACATGGAAAATAAATATGTAATGATAATATTGTAATATATAATTATTAATAAATAACCACTTATCCTTTTCGGCTAAACATATAATTTTTTTTATTTTTTTCTAACTTAAACAACTAATTTTCTAAAAGTAACACGAGTAACATATATATAAAAAAGTAATATAATTTTATATTTTCTAATTTAAACAACTAATTTTCTAAAAGTAACATGGGCAACATATATATAAATGTAATATAATTTTATATAATTATTAATAAGTAACTAACTGTCTTTTTAAGGACATTGTTTGTTTTATATTTTTTAAGTAAAACAACTCATATTCGAATTAAAAATAACGCGGGCAAAATATAGATATAATGACAATATTATTATATTAAACTCATAAAATCCGGGTTTACTATAATTTTTTATAACATACAATTGAAATAAGTATATATATATATATATATATATATATATATATATTATAATATATGTATGATGTTATTTTCAGCATTTGTTTGTATTTTGATAAAAATATTTAATATGTTGACGGGAAAAAAATCTTGAACTTTTGAACTTAGCTTATAAAAATTGATAATATAAATGTCTAATAATGATATGTTGTTAATGTGATTCGAAACTTGAACCGGCAAGAGTATTTTAGATATCAAGAAAGTTAACCCAAAATAGAAACATTAATAGAAACATTGAACCCAAAGGTTAACTATTGAACCTCCGGCGTAAATCAAGACCACACGCTTACTGTTGGAAATAACAAGTACTACAGCAACATGGAGGCAGTTATATAATAGATATAGCATTGACAGGCCAAGACCAAAGTTAACAAAACAAAGCATGAAGGTTGAAAGCATGCATATCAGAAACTGATAAATAACCAGGGAGACAGAAACAGTACCTGTAGCCATAGATTAACAGTGTAAAAGAACAGAAATAATGAAGCAACAGCTGAGTCGTCAGGACTTCGAGAAACCCTGACTGTTCTTGAAGAGTTATTCGCCCCCACTTACTATGTCAGGGTGTCGGCGAGATACTACTTCCAGGATAAAACAGCTCCGAGCAAGGTGTTCACAGTAACAGCAGCGCTCAACTACGACCAGCACCTCAGTCGCCGGAGAAACCACCAGCAGACAAGTTTGAACAGATAATCAGAGGAGAGCAGAGAATGTAGAGAATAAGAGAATGTATTTAATATCAGAAAGTGTAACTGCAACACCTCCAATTAATTTAGAGATGAAACTGCCGATTTACATTTAATGAAAAAATCAAAACTGACGATTTTAAATTAAATAAATCGTAACAGTTACACATCATATTTAATCCACATATCAGTTTTAATATTTATTTTAAATATATCCATCAAATCATGTCCAGGTTCATATCAGTTTCTGTCGTCCATCAGAGTTTAGTTTCTGTTGTCCATCAGAGTTTACTAGTCATCAGCGTTTAACTTGTTGTCCATCAGAGTTTACTGACAAACCAACTCCATCAGAGTTTACTAGTTAAATACTGATAAACCAACTCCATCAGAGTTTACTAGTTAAATACTGATAACCCAACCCAAATTTGATAACTGACAACCCAGCCCAATTTGATAAATTTATTCTAATAAAATATTAAATCACATAAATCAAAACTCTCGCCCAGGTCGCCTCGCGTACGCGAGACACCGAGACATTCGCCCAAATCGCCCTTCGACCCGACCCGACCCGGTCCGGTCCGGTCCGGGGCGTGGCGTGGCGAGGCGGCGCGCGTGTGTATGTGTGTGCGCGTGAAGCACATACTAACACCATGCACTATCACACACCTTAGTAGTTGTATACTACCCATGTGTGTGATACTATATAAAGCCAACAACCCCCTTTATTTATTTCAATGTGGGACAAATACACATTCTCATTTCAAGCTACTAACTTCAACTATATTTCTCTATGGATTTCACTAAGAAAATTACTTAGATCCATATATGAAAATTTAAGTCCCCATAGCAAGGAACAATTTCCAAACATTAAAATCCGGAATTAATATCAAGAACATATAAATACATATGCTCCAAAACTCCATTTTCTAACAATTCCCCACAAATCCATACAGAAATGCAATCAGGTTTCTCATCATGACTTGTTTTTCAGAGTCGGTACCCTTCCGGGTTTGAACCCTCCTTAGTCCCCTACTTCGATGGCTACCGGATTTAGATGGAATGTTTCACCTTGAATCTTAATCCGTTAGATGTAACCATGTTCCATAAACGACGACAAGTCAAAAGCTATGGTGCCAATCTACGGCTTTGAGACATTAATGGTCTTGTCTCGATCCTGTTCATCGAATGCTTCAAGGAATAACCCTTTCCTCTAATTGCGACCTCACAATCACATTCGCTTAGCTGGGCATCTCCAGAGATGTACTGCGACCATCTCGTCAAATGACTTGACCCCATTCAGAGTTCTTAAACTCTTACTATTCAGCAGTTTCAGTACCTTATAGGTTTACAGGGGATAGACTCAGATACTAAGTATCATCTATGTATCAAGGTACTCCCAACTCATCCTTACAGCTTGTTATTACCACATTGAATACACTTCGAGGGATCTCCTCTCATGTGTATTGGGTTCCCACTGTTGATGAGTCGTGATGGGTTGTCAGTCCCATCCCCAACCTCGACTTAAGGACCACTGCAGGTTCCAGTCCTTTAGTCAAAGGATCAGCTATATTTTCCTGAGTTCCAATGAACTCTACAGCTATAATCCTATCAGACACTAATCCCCTTATAGACTTAAGTCTAACTTGGATGTGTCTCTTTGTTTTAGCATTGTACTTTTTACTGCTAATCTTGTCGATAGTTGTTCGACTATCACAATGAATAGCAATAGCAGGAAGCGGTCTGCTTACTACAGGTATCACGGACATCAGTCCGTGTAACCATTCAGCCTCCGTCCCAGTGGCATCAAGTGCACACAACTCCGCCTCAAATGTAGACCGAGTTACTATAGTCTGTTTTGTCGACTTCCAGGATATTGCTCCACCCCCTAGGGTGAACACGTATCCAGTCACTCCATTGGAACCAGACTTCTTAGCTATCCAACTTGCATCACTGTACCCTTCAAGTACACCAGGAAATCTCCTATAGTGTAATCCAAGGTACATTGTGCCTTTCAGATATCTAAGCACTCTATCAAGAGCATCCCAATGAGTTCTGTTCGGACAGCTTGTATATCTGGCTAGCTTAGACACAGAATATGATATATCTGGTCTAGTACAGTTAGCAAGATACTGCAAGCTTCCAATAATCTGAGAATACCTTAACTGAGACACAGGGACACCCGAACTATTCTTGACAAGGGCAACTTTAGGATCATAGGGTGTACTAGCGATTCTACAATGTGAATAACCATATTTCTCAAGTATAGATTTCTCTATATAATGAGATTGCGATAGGGTTATTCCATCAGCTGACTGAGTCAGCTTGATACCAAGAATCACGCTAGCTTCACCCATATCCTTCATCTCAAAGTGCCTTTTCAAGAAATCCTTTGTCTCGTTAATAATCTCAATATTGGTTCCAAACAGTAGTATGTCATCCACATATAAGCATAATACGACACATTCACTACCTTTAACTTTTGAGTAGACACACTTATCACTATCATTACTAACAAAACTGAATGTCACAATCGTTTCATCGAACTTCTTGTGCTAGTCCCTGGGACCTTGTCTTAAGCCATAAATTGATTTGATTAACTTACATACTTTCCTTTCGTTGCCAGATGCAACAAACCCCTCAGGCTGATCCATATAAATCTCTTCTTCAAGTTCACCATGAAGAAAAGCTGTCTTTACATCCATTTGATGGATGATCAGACCATGTACAGAAGCCAATGCAACAAGCATTCAGATTGTTATCATTTTGGCAACAGGAGAGTATGTATCAAAGAAATCAATTCCTTCCATTTGTTTAAAACCTTTAGCCACCAGTCTAGCCTTGTACTTCTCTATTGAGCCATCAGGGTTCAACTTCCTTTTAAAGATCCACTTGCACCCAATAGTAGAGCACCCAGGAGGGAGATCAACTAACTCCCATGTTCCGTTAGAAACAATAGAGTCAATTTCACTCTTTACAGCGCCCTTCCAGTGCCTAGACTCCGAGGAGTCCATAGCCTGTCGGAAAGTTAAAGGTTCGTCCTCGACATTGTAAGTGATGAAATCACTTCCAAAGTCCTTGACTACCTTTGCACGCTTACTCCTCCTAGGTTCCTCTTCCTCCATAGGAGTAGAGCTACTACCAGGTTCCGCCCCCACATTTGTCATCTTTTCCACATGATCAGGAATAGAACTTGATGTGTGAGTGGGATCTTCCTCAGAAGTACCTTGAGGTATACCAGTCTTCATAGGGTAGACATCCTCAAAGAATGTAGCATCACGAAATTCAACTATCGTGTTAGCCACTATACCATCTATGTCAGATTTTATTACCAAAAATCTCATAGCTGTAGTGGTTTCAAGATAGCCCAGAAAGATGCAATCAACCGTTTTCGGACCTTGTTTCTTTCTCTTGTGTTCAGGGACAAGTACCTTTGCAAGGCACCCCCACACTCGAAGATACTTGAGACTAGTCCTCTTGCCTTTCAATAACTCATAAGGTGTCTTATTCATGTGTTTCAGAGGGACTCTGTTCAGAATATGGCAAGCCGTATTCAGAGCCTCTCCCCACATGTATTTAGGCAACCCAGAGTTAATAAGCATACTGTTAATCATATCTTTGAACGTTCTGTTCTTTCGCTCAGCGACCCCATTAGACTCAGGTGTGTATGGTGGAGTAACTTCATGAACTATTCCATTGCTTGCGCAAAATTCATTAAAGGAGTTACTCGTATACTCACCACCTCTATCTGATCTCAACCTTTTAAGTACCTTACCAGTTTGTTTCTCAACTTCAGTTTTATACATCATGAATTTGCTAAGTGCTTCATCCTTATGTCTAAGTAAATAAAAATAACAGTATCTACTGCTATCATCTATAAAAGTAATGAAGTATCTAAAATGGTCCTTAGTTAACATACCACCAAATTCACAAATATCAGTGTGTACTAAATCTAACAAGTCTGAATCCCTAACGACATTATGAAAAGGTTTCCTTATTTGTTTAGCAGACACACATACTTGACATTTAGAATTCTTATCTATAGTATGTTTTGGAATCAACTCTAAGTTCATCATATTTTTAAGAGCACCAAAATTTAAGTGACCAAGTCTAGCATGCCATAAGTTGGATGATTCTACACAGTTAACAGAAGGAGTAATTTCATTAAAGGAAGTGCCCAAAACAGGCTCAGCATTTATAACAAATAAACCATTTGACAAGTAACCCTTGCCAAAGAAAGTACCAGTGTGAATAAGAACTACTTTATTACATCTTAAGGAAATTTCAAAACCATTCGTAACTAAACGGCTTCCACTTATAATATTTCTACGCATTTCGGGAATATGATGCACTCTTGTCAGGGATAGAATACGCCCCGAAGGAAACTTCAGGTCCACGTCTCCCACTCCATGAACTTGAGCGGAACTCGCATTCCCCATCGTCACTGTCATGCTATAACTCTGTTGATAAGATACAAACAAACTAATATCAGCACAAATATGCACATTAGCTCCAGTATCAATCAACCATTCATTTGAAAGATAAGTGGAAAATAGTATAGGGTTGTAGGTCACATACCGGTTTTCGTTGGTTTCAGAAGCCGAAGCCTCACCAACAACCATGTTCACTACAGGCCCACTTGTGGTTCCAAGTACAGCATTCGCTTGCGCTACCACCTCGGTTTTCTTCGCTTTCTTTGTAGGACAGTCCTTACTCCAATGCCCAACCTGCCCACAAGACCAACATGGTTTGTTTGCCTTTGGTTTCTTGGCCTTATCCTTGTCTATCTTAGGTTTATTAACATTACCCTTCCTAGCAACAGCCTTCCTTTTCTGTCCTACGGTTACTACATTCACCTTCGAGCTACCGTGTTCAGATGGCATCACATGTCCCTGTTTGGACTTGTGTTGTTCTTGCACCGAGATGTCCAGCATAAGGTTGGTCCAGGTGATCTCTCCTTTCTGTCTTTTCAGGGAGAGAGCGAACTCTTCCCAAGACTTCGGAAGCTTTTCAATCACGCTCATAACCTTGAACTTTTCAGGGAGATCCATGCCGGATTCCTTCAAAGCATGCACTATCATCTCGAACTCATGCACCTGCTCAGTCATGGATTTGTTGTCTACCAGCTTAAATTCAAGGAACCTCGCTACAGAATACTTTTCCAGACCTTGAGAGTCAGTATTGTGAGTGAGGTCCAGCTTCTCCCATAAGAGCTTAGCACTATAGGCATCAGATGAATAAACATCAAACAGAGTGTTCGTTAGGGCTGCCAGAATAGCTGCCCTAGCCACCCCATCCTTCTTAGCCCACATTGCATAAGCCTTAACTGTTTCAGCCTTTTCTTGAACCACCACCGGTTTCTCATACTCCACAACAGGCCACAGACCCTTTATAGTCAACCACAATTTCATCCTTTTCTGCCAGCGTGAAAAGCCGACACCACCGTTGAATTTCTCAGGAAAGCCCGTTAGTTCAACGGGTTGTGGGAAACGGTAAGTGGTCCAATCAATGACCCCAGAAGACACATTAGACGTACTACCATCTACAGTAACTCCAGTTTCATTAACCATAATGCTAAATATTATATAACACGATAACTCTTCAAGAATATTGGAAATAACAAGTACTACAGCAGCATGGAGGCAGTTATATAATAGATATAGCATTGACAGGCCAAGACCAAAGTTAACAAAACAAAGCATGAAGGTTGAAAGCATGCATATCAGAAACTGATAAATAACCAGGGAGACAGAAACAGTACCTGTAGCCATAGATTAACAGTGTAAAAGAACAGAAATAAAGAAGCAACAGCTGAGTCGTCAGGACTTCGAGAAACCCTGACTGTTCTTGAAGAGTTATTCGCCCCCACTTACTGTGTCAGGGTGTCGGCGAGATACTACTTCCAGGATAAAACAGCTCCGAGCAAGGTGTTCACAGTAACAGCAGCGCTCAACTACGAGCAGCACCTCAGTCGCCGGAGAAACCACCAGCAGACAAGTTTGAACAGATAATCAGAGGAGAGCAGAGAATGTAGAGAATAAGAGAATGTCAGGTGTGGTGTATTATAATCAGCAACTTAGCTCTCTATTTATAGTAGAGGCTAAGTGTAACTGATACCACCCTATTTAATATCAGAAAGTGTAACTGCAACACCTCCAATTAATTTAGAGATGAAACTGCCGATTTACATTTAATGAAAAAATCAAAACTGACGATTTTAAATTAAATAAATCGTAACAGTTACACATCATATTTAATCCACATATCAGTTTTAATATTTATTTTAAATATATCCATCAAATCATGTCCAGGTTCATATCAGTTTCTGTCGTCCATCAGAGTTTAGTTTCTGTTGTCCATCAGAGTTTACTAGTCATCAGCGTTTAACTTGTTGTCCATCAGAGTACGCCGAGACATTCGCCCAAATCGCCCTTCGACCCGGTCCGGGGCGTGGCGTGGCGAGGCGGGCGGCGGCGGCGCGCGCGTGAAGCACATACTAACACCATGCACTATCACACACCTTAGTAGTTGTATACTACCCATGTGTGTGATACTATATAAAGCCAACAACCCCCTTTATTTATTTCAATGTGGGACAAATACACATTCTCATTTCAAGCTCTTTCAAGCTACTAACTTCAACTATATTTCTCTATGGATTTCACTAAGAAAATTACTTAGATCCATATATGAAAATTTAAGTCCCCATAGCAAGGAACAATTTCCAAACGTTAAAATCCGGAATTAATATCAAGAACATATAAATACATATGCTCCAAAACTCCATTTTCTAACACTTACCCCTCTTACTAACAATTTTTTTGAATTCTCAGCTGTTTTTTAATTATTTTTTAAAAATTTGCATCTTGCATCTGGTTGCGTTGGTTGTAGGCTGTATTTTTGCAAATATTTTTAGGTTGCCAGCCGTATTTTTGCAAATATTTTCAGAAGATGGTAAAATTGCATAAAAAATTAGAAAAAGTAGTATTATTGATAATTTTCCCTTTTTTTTAATATTACATCCAACGATTCTGTTTTATCTATCTAACCAACCAAATAGAGAGGATAGTTTATTTATAATATTATAGTATAGATCGCTTCTGATGCGGTTAAGTTTATTTGGTACATCTAAGTATTTGGCTACGTTGTGCTATCAATGTGATTGGATTGGAAATCATGGTTTTGTAAAATATGTGTATGTTCAGAAGCGGAAGTGTAACTAATAAACCTTTGAGATGATTCCTTAATTGTTTTAGAAGGAAATTAATTGCTAACATAGTGTCATGACAAGTGAGAGTCATTGTTATCACGAAGACGACTAGTCGAAGGTACTCGGGCACGGAGAACCTCGAAACCTGACTCGGGGCAATCGTGGTGTACTATGGCCCATTCCAACCAATAACAGTACATAAGAAAGAGATGGAGATGAAAATGATATTAAGTTGAATGACTTTGCTTGATATTCATTGTACTTAAGTTTTTATTTGCTTGCACATTGTGTAGTAACTATGCTTATTTTTAGCTTACTATTCTATTACATTTGATTTAAATTATAAAATTGCCATGTTTAGTTATATTATATATTAAATTTAGTAAGTATGATATTAAGTTGAATGACTTTGCTTGATATTCATCGTACTTAAGTTTTTATTTGCTTGCACATTGTGTAGTAACTATGCTTATTTTTAGCTTACTATTCTATTACATTTGATTTAAATTATGAAATTGCCGTGTTTAGTTATATTATATATTAAATTTAGTAAGTATATGTACAATGAACACTTTGTCGACTTTTAATGACTAGTCGGGCGACTTGTCGGCTATTCTTCTCAAAGGTACTCGGGCAGCGAGGTTGGACTTGACGCCGTGATAACCATGGTGAAAGTATTTAGAAAAAACTTGAGATTAAGGAATATGCACCAGAAAGAGAGATTGCTGTCGTATATTCATCACCCTGTCAACACATTGCTTTATGCGAGTGATGGCTTTGTGAGGACACTCAAGGCAACGTAAAGGTACATGGCTTTGTGAGGACACTCAAGGCAACTTAAAGGTACAGTTCATAGTAGTGCAAATATTTAACACGCATCGATAAGAAATCCTTTTTGCTCTGAGCAAACTGCAGATGCCATCTGCATAGCATCAAAATTTCTGGTTTTTGTAAAATGGAGATGAATGCATTGGTCAGATTTATAGATGTCTAGAAGGTATACTTTTAACGCCAGTAGTAGTTATATTTGGTACACATCATGGTGATGTGATATACGGATTATCTATGAATTCACAAACAAATGTCACGGTCTCGAAGTCCAAGTAACTCTCTTGGTTATGCAGGCAACATCTTAATATGAATCCAGTGTTTCCACAGACTTAATCTCATAATTACTAGTTTCTGTTACTGTCCATATTTTGTATCTTATTTTAACTTCCCTGAGTTCATTTACAAAATTTATAGGTTGAAAACATGGGTCGTGTGAATTATGGGCCATATATGTTTGACAGGAAGGTATAAATTTCATGACCGATTTGTAATACTATTGTCCCAATTTTTTACACAGCATGGACCCTTGTGCTCTTGATATTGTATATATCTATGGCTGAATTCTTGTAGCTATTTTGGTTTATTGTGTTGTTACAGGGTATTTTGTCCTCTGTTTATCTAAATGGTAAACCTATCCATGAGTGGAAAATGCTATCAGTACCTTTCCAGAAAATACCAGAAATCCAGAAGATTAATATATCCAATCTTTCAGAATGCGCCCTCGGACTATAATAAACTATCTAGTCACAAAAGACCAATAATTAAGATAGGTATTTTCACTATTTTGTAGTACAAGCTTCTGTACTCAGTATTAATCACTAAAAAGTTGTCGAGTAGAAAGTAGAGAAGCAACTGTCTGTTCTTTTCTTTTGCAGACTCATCCTTAGAAGAGCCAGCATTCTACATCATGGCAAAAATGTTGTGGTAAGATGCTATAAATCCACCCGCAAACAAACATACACATTTTTGTGTATTAGTGTAAGCTTCCACAAAAATGTGAACTTTATGAAATAATATGTCCCAAAATTAAGTTTGGCTCCTATATAATTTGCATAAGAAATGTTTACCAGTGAATTAGCAGCTACCTACTTCAGTTACTCGGCCTTCCCTGTTTGCACATTCCAGCAAGCATAGTTTCCTGTGTGCAACATACTCAACCTTGCTTTATTGTCTATATTTACTCATAATCTGCCAATTTACATAATAGAAGTCGAGAATCAAAGGTCCCAAGATGTTCTTATCATGAGAAATCTACTCATTGTATTTACTAATCTCCATCTTCTCTTCCACCTCCAATTTTCTGCACATTTTCCATTCAGTTATCTCTTCCCTGTCATTCCTTCCTATTGAACGTAATCTGAAGAATATTGATCGCTCTTAAAAAAAACCTAAGATTTGTATAATTTCTTATTAACAAATTTCTGTATTTTTTAAAAAATTGTAATGATAATCCTTTCTCATTGAACGGTGTTACCTTTATCTTACTATAGGTCATACTTGAATTGGAATCTCCGAATCCTGATCTTGTACTGAGTTCATTTGACCATCTAGATTTAACATGTGGTTCAAGAAGTTCAAAAGTGCATCAGCTCTAGATATATCACCTACTTAATCTGTGGTGATTCTTTTAAGCATGTAAAAGTTATGATGCAGCTGATGTAGTTTCAACTGTAGCATATTATGATGTCTGGTTGTTCTAGACTTTTATCATCCTTAACATCATGAGACCAGGTTTACGCTTTGGTTCAGGAGGTACGAGTGTCAGTAAAGACTGTTTCTGCTTCTTGTAAGGAAAAAACTGAGGTTATTGAAAGAAAAAAGCTATGCAAACACATGTAAGGGATACCATGGTTCTTAACACTTGTGATTGCAAGAAATCGACTCAGTGTTGAACACTTGAGGTCTGATGACATGTTATGTAAGGGTGTTCTTCATGGAGTGCTACCCTATATATATATATTTATTAAAAAAATTGTTTTGTAGCACAGATGTTGGTTTTTACTGAAATCTCGAATTGGTTGTTGACGTGATTTTTCTGATATCTACTGTAACATACATTTTGGTTATCACTGAAAACTTAACTTGCTTGGCTTATAAATCAATTGGCGAAGCAGGCAGAGCTTTGAGTGATGACTAAGCTTTTCTACAGGACCAAAACAACCTGACAAATGATATCCGTTTAGTAATATTTCCATTATAACAGGCAAATACCATCAACCACAGGACAAGAAAATCACATTAAGATAGCAGCAATGCGCTGATGATAAATTTCAAATTAGAATATGTTTACCAAACAATGGTGTCATCATTCATAATTACGACTTTCAGTATTGTCCATGTACACAGTAAACATCAATGGCCAATTAACTGGTTATGAATGACATCAGAAATAGCAACAAGTGATGCGGGGTTAGAGTTTATCCCGACAAGAATCCCCAAGACCGTAAAACTGTTGTATTCCTCATTTATTTCCTCTACACAAATTAGTGCGAAAAGTTCATACTTTAGAGTCTCATGGAAACAAATCATAATGCAGTATGTCATACAGCATGCCCATATCCCATGTCTCGAAAACATCAAAAGGGAAATCTTAGTTCTAAATGCTGATATTATTGTCTCTGACAAAACTTGCTTGTAAAACTAGTTTGAAGCATTTTTTTGGTCCTGTTTAGATCCTGCAACAGTTGCAGTTGCCGCAGCTGTCACGACTGCTGCTACCTCACCAAATTTTGCACCACCTGCGGCTTTTCCTTCAGCAGCAACTTTAGCGAATGTGCACCTCCAACAAATCTAGCCCTAAAGGCAACAGTTGGTTTTATTGTCATATCTTAACAAATTCCACAATGGAAACTAGTTCACAATTAAAAAAGTTACGAGGCCGACAAGGAAGCTAAATGTTACCCCTTAAGCAATAAAGAACAACAAAAGTACAAACTTGGAGACTAATTTTGGCCATATAAAGCAGTAAATATTATAGGTAAAGGGATTTACATATAAAAGAGAAGAATGCAATGATCAGTTTATGATACATAAGAGTGGCCGGGGTAAAATAACCATTTCAGTTGGAAATACAAGGTAGGACATTTAAGGCGGATCATGTAATAAAATCCACGTCAGACATATGGAAGACCTTTCCAGTCGACATCAATACGAATATCAACAAAATCACTCTTAATGATCCTATAAGGTTCTCCAATCTGGAATTTCACGAGTTCCCCTACACGATGAGTACCTAAATTAGTTTGGAAAGACAGATTTACTTTAGTAAGCAAGGAGCAAGTCATTGGCACCGCAACCACATATCTTGGAAGTTGATAGTTATCCTCTACTTCTAAGAAGTTTGCTTTCTTCCTTGTGAAGAGTACTCTTTGAAAGAACTCTGCATCATAGTTTGTCAAGTACGAAAGCTTGTCATATGACGCGATAACATCCCCATAAATCTTGACATGAGCACAAGATCCACCCTTAAACAGAAAATTGACTTCCATAATTGCCTCAACGGCAAACGAGAATAAGGTATAATTAACAGCAGCAAAACTCTTCTCGTTGACAAGCTTAACAACTGCACAAAATCGTTTATCAAACCAAGGCCTCTGACGTTCATCTATTTCAACACATGAATTGACGAATCCTTTGATGTTAACATGCCCATCAATGTCACGGAGATCAATTTCCATTAAAAAAAACATCAATGGTTGTAAAGCTCTGTCAGGCCCTTGCAGAGGTAGCAAGTTGCAACCTCGAGACAAGAAGTATGGCTCATTCTTACTGTAACTGAAGACAGTGCACCAGCCCCTATAATCCAAAATCTTAACAGATCCATACAAACTCACCTCCTCCTCATTTGGGCGGGCGATAAACAATGAGAACACCTCTAGAAGGTGTGATGCATATAACCCAGGCGAATGAGGCTGAAAAAAAAAAGGAAAAGAAATTAAATTAGATAGCATCACAAATAGCATAAAAAAAGAATAAAATGAGAAAGAAAACATATCATCTAAAAATATAAAAAGTGAATTTATGAAGAGAAAATTCTTTATTGCCACAAACCTATTAAAAAGCTAGTTCATATCTAATATTTTATGATGGATTTACAAAACTAAAGTCTAAAGCACTAAAAACAAATACGCAAAAGACTACTAAACGATACATAAGAACATAAGAAAAAAAAAAGCATACCATTAAACAAAAACCGTCAATCATGTCCTCCTCACACCATCTCTTGTTTAGATTAGATGGTTCACACCATGTAACATATACCCGCACATAGTAACCATTTACTCCTCGAATATCCTTGTATCCACCATCCCCATTAGTAGGCTGAAAACACGCGGTTCCCTCGATACTGAATTCATCATCTTCATACCCACTCAAGTCAAGTGAGATTTCAAGTTGTGAATATGCTGGCACTGCCACAAGATTTTTGAACAAATTAATTTGAGTTCCCAATCCGACCCATTCATGCTCATCTTGTATCACATTGAACATATGATTTTCATAGCACCCTTTCGCTAAAAGCGATGGGTGACACTTAGCACAGATCAGACCAAAAACTTCAACCCCTGGTTCACCACCATCATCCTCATCTTCATTTATTGTTTTCTGACTCTCAGAAGCATCATCATCTTTATACATAAATATTTCCACTTGAGCACAAACCCCAAATGTAAAAGCAATACATTGCAGTTCAACACGAGCACCAGTATCCACTAAGCCTCCACCATGAGCATCACCCTCAAATTGAAGGGTAAATAGCTTTTCATAATCGTTAGGGGTGGAGGGGTGGTGGGTTGTCTCAAGTAAAGTCTTTTGACCACGAGCAACAACAGCACCCGTAGCAGCATTTTTGATATCAACAACTAAAAGCGGTTCGGTAAAAGTGGGGATTTCTTGAGGACTCTGTAGCTGTAAAAAATTGTTCTTTGTTGAAGAAGAACAAATGTGTTGCGGGGAATCAAACCGATCTCGCTCATAAAATACTAAATTCTTAGAGCCTTCCGAATCTAAGATTCTGATGTCACCATAAACATCGAGGCTCGCGTCGACATTGGTAAAAACTTTAGCATATAAAATTTCGATCAAAGGCTCACATCGTACAAGGATATCAGGTCTTTCATACATCTTGTGTTCAACCCTCGGAAGTGTTGTTGTGTTTAATTCAAGTGTATTTTTATCCGAGTCGCCCACTGACACATCGTCACCGATCTCCGACCGTAGCTCTGTTATGTCCACGCCCATGTCCGATTTTACTTCTGGTACAAAAACTCACCTTTTTGTGCGCGCTCACCTTTTTGTACTACGTATACAATAGATGAAACATCGAAAGTGTTTTGTAGTCTAGTCTGAAACTTTTTTGTGGTCCTCCAAAATTTTGGTAATTCAATTGAGAGCGGTTAGATATTTTGATCAAATCGATGAGAACCGTTACATAAAATATTAAAATTATTATATAAAATATCTTTTTTTATTTTTTCTAACTAAAACATCTCATTTTTCAAAAATATCGCAGACAATTTCATTTAATAAACTATCATAATAAAGTTATAATTGCTAATAACTAATCCATTACTTTTTTTAGCCGACGTGTATATTTTTTTTTTATATTTTCTAACTAAAATTTCTACTTTTCTATTTTTTTAACTAAAACATCTCATTTTCCAAAAATATCACTAACAGTTTTATTTAATAAAATAAAATAATGATTTTATATTTATTAATGACTAACCGATTAGCTTTTTTTTTCCAAAACATATATTCTTTTTTATATTTTCTAACTAATATTTCTCCTAACTAAAACCTCAAAAATATCACGCGCTATTCCATTTAATAGTATAAAATACTAATATTATAAATCTATCTCTCTATTTATACTATATTATTAAAGACGAAACATTGAAAGTTTTGGTACCTGTTTTTTGATATATACTTATATAAAATATATAATATATAAAAAATAATTTAATTAAAGTTAAAGTAAATAAAAATATTTATTAGGTTTTGCACGCTTGCAGTCTATCTTGGATTCTAAAAATTCTAGGTGGGCTGCCCTGCTAGCTTTCTGACACGACCATAACACCACTCCTCGCATGTAGAACAGTCTGACAAGCCTCTAGCATTCTTCCTAATCCTACTTCAAGTTGATAGTGTAAATTCGTCCTAATTTGCCCACAAAGGGAGTGGATTGGCCCAAACAAATAAGAAGCTGGCCCAACACACCGGTCCGACCTTAACTAGTTCGTATGCAAAACATGTGACCAGTCATGAGTCAACTATCCATAACAAAAATAAAGTATAAATAAATAACAGCAGTAGTAGTCACTATTAAGTGAAGAAGTTAGAAGCAGAATCATTATCTGAAAATGGCGAAACTGCAAATTCACTTGAATTTCACGATTACTTCGATCTTCTTGTTTATATTATCTCTCTATGCTCCCCTCTCTACCTCCACTTCGCAGCAGCTCCATAATGTAAACATCTCTCTCGCTCTCTCGCTCTCTCTCTTTCTATCTCTCTCTCTATCTCTATCTCTCTCCCTCACTCTCTCTCCCTCCTCTCTCTCTCTCCCTCCTCCTCTCTCTCTCTCTCTCCCTCCCATCTCTCTCTCTATCTCTCTCCCTCCTCTCTCTCTCTCCCTCCTCCTCTCTCTCTCTCCTCCTCTCTCTCTCTCTCCCTCCCATCTCTCTCTCTCTATCTCTCTCCCTCACTCTCTCTCCCTCCTCTCTCTCTCTCCCTCCTCCTCTCTCTCTCTCTCCCTCCCCTCTCTCTCTATCTCTATCTCTCTCTCTCTCTCTCTCCCTCCTCTCTCTCTCTCTCTGTAGATACATTTAGACTGCTTGTTTATTTATAAACTTTAATTAAACTACTTTTATCTGATTGCTGTTTGTTTATGCTACTTGTGAATTGCTGTGATGTAATTAGAGAGAAATGTTAGTTAATTATCTTCTATTAATTAATTAATAATATGTGCGAGACTTGTGATGATCAGGCTCAGACTCGTAAATTCGAGATTTCTGATGATATGTTCTGGAAAGACGGCAAGCCTTTTCGAATTCTTGGAGGTGATCTTCATTATTTTCGTGTTCTTCCTGAGGTAAACTGTTGTTTTGACCTCTTTTTTTTAGTTTGGCTCTATTGCGTTGTTTTAGAAACCTTAATGTACGCTAACTAATGCAATACGACAAGCCGACAAGTAAGTAGTAACGGGTAAATTAAGTTTGCCGGCTGATTTGATTTCAATTTTGTCTTTTTGTGAGTCATTTTTAATTGTTACAATGTTTTTTAATGTATGGAATGGATTACAATAACTATTTTCGGAATTTAGTTTGATAAATTATAATTATTTAAAGGCTTCCAAATTTTTTGACACACTGATCAGTAACACGTAAGTGTTGAACTTTCTGAGCTTCCGTATTCATTGTCAATTGTAATGAACTATGTGACTTTTAGTTCTTACATAGTTGTCTATTTAATTTATTGCCAAGTCCAGTGTTTGATATTTATGTAATAAAGCTTAACCTTTTGTGGATATAGTACTGGGAAGATAGACTTTTGCGGGCAAAGGCTTTGGGTTTAAATGCTATTCAAACCTATGTTCCTTGGAATTTGCATGAACCAAGGCAAGGTCAACTTGTATTTGAGGGTATTGCAGATATAGTCGCATTTCTTCAACTTTGTCAGAAGCTGGATTTCGTGGTTCTGCTTCGACCTGGGCCTTACATATGTGGAGGTTAGTCATGACTATCAGCTTTTTGAAGCTTTTAAGTTCTTAGCATATGCACTGGAATATTATGTTGTTTATTAGTATAAAACAATCATAAATTATACACACAGTGCAGCCTGAAACACCATTTCTTTTTGTTTATTTATTACAACAATTTCTTTTTGTTAATCGTTAGTGTTGTCACTGTTTCTGTTAAAATTAAAAACATTATTGTCCTTACATTTTTCTTATTGATTTATTTGTAAGAGTGCTAAAATAAAAAGTGGTGACCAGTATTTACCTATTTTTTGCTGCAGAGTGGGATTTGGGTGGTTTCCCAGCTTGGTTACTTTCAATCGAACCAGCTGTGAAACTTAGATCGTCAGACCCTGCTTTCCTTGGCTTGGTATGATTAGTGCAGGCTATCTTCTATTGTAGTACATTCATAAAATAGGAGTAGCTTTCCTTTACGCACTTGTTTACTGAAGGTTCTTAATTTTTGTTCTTGTCTGTACATTGTAGCAATTAGCATAAAGCAAGTAGAAGTCAAATTGCTTAAACTGACTAATAGTATATAATAGTCTACACTACTTGATTCCATGCAACTGTGTTGTAACTTGTAATAACTGACATATAATTTGTAATATATGGAAGAAGGGTTAGCAAGAACGCTATTACTAGAAAATAGTCTTCTATTCAATATCTCAGTATCTCATCCCAAATTCTTATATCTAATAGAATTTGATTTTGATATTACTATTGTATTTAGAATGGTGAAAGTTAATGCGGTTCATCTTGAGAACTAACAAAAAAAAATTCAGAGTATGCAGTGATATGTATCGTGATTATGAACTCATATTGAGTAGTTATTTGGATTATTGTAGGTTGAAAAATGGTGGGGTATCTTACTCCCTAAAATGGCTCCTCTTCTCTATAGCAATGGAGGTCCTATAATAATGGTCCAGGTAAGTGTTGATACTTTTGCAACCTTCTTTGCAGTTATTGTGTTGCTCTCTAGGACTCAAGTACATTGACCCAGAGAAGCATCATACTGTTACATTATTAATATCAATGAGTCTGATCTATGCCAAACAAAGATAAAATGATTTTATGTTAAATGTATTACCTATTAACATCATGTATTGGATATTGCAATGACAGATAGAAAATGAATTCGGTTCTTATGGAGATGATAAACCATACTTGCATCATCTGGTAAAGTTAGCCAGATCACACCTCGGAGAAGACTTAACATTGTAAGTTTTGTGAAGTGCTTTCTGACCGTTTATTTATCATTTTGGAGGATATCTATCATTTCTGTTGAACTTAATACAAGATTTGTGTTTTTCCATCACAAATGGCCGACCCTTACATACCATGAAATTCGCATAAAGTTCTATTGGTTAGGATTGCCATGCAACTTTCTATTGGTACAGTTCAGAGTAGTGCCAGTGTTTGACACGCAACGATGAGAAGTCCTTTTTGCACTGAGCAAACTTTAGATGCCATCTGCGTAGCATCAAAATTGCTAGTTTTAATAAAATGGAGATGAATGCATAGGTCAGATTTATAGATGTCTAGAAGGTATACTTTTGATGCCAGTAGTAGTTATATTTGGCACACATCATGGTGATATGATATACGGATTATCTATGAATTCACAAACAAGTGTCGCCGTGTGGCGTACAGCAGTCTCGTAAGTTTTTAGGTGTTTCAATACTTTATTGTTGAAGTAATGCATGTGCCTAGATCAATTAAATGGGCTTTGAGGGTCATCTCATCATTAACCCTTTCTTGCATATATATTTGATATTATGACTAACTGCAGGTATACTACTGACGGAGGTTCTAGGGAAACTCTCGAAAAAGGAACAATTCGTGGTAGTACTGTTTATTCAGGTAAAATTGTAATTATTATTTGTTCAGACCCAAGAACAGCATGTATTTTTGTACAATTTAAAAAAAAAAAACCTCTTTTCAGACCCTCTTTTAGTACTCTTCAGACCCTCTTTTAGTGAGGGTGGGGGTCTGTGTGATAGTAGTTTATTTATCCGGTGGCAGTCTAGAGTATCAATCATTCCATGTTGAAGGGTATAGGCAGGCACTACAATTAAAGTTGATAGAGTTTTGTTGATGCATATACCAAATATTCAGGTTTTAACTTTTTACAATAATGTCTTCCTAGCTGTTGACTTTACAACCGGAGATGATCCTTGGCCTATATTCAAATTGCAAAAGGAGTTTAATGCACCGGGCAAATCACCCCCTCTTTCTGCGTCAGTAGTACAATTTTCATAATTTTATTAACTCAACTGTTCACCAATTCTTGATGCTTAGTGTATTTTTCAGGGAGTTCTACACTGGTTGGCTTACACATTGGGGAGAGAATATTGCACGCACAGATGCCAACTCTACAGCAGCTGCCCTTGGAAAAATATTGGAAAAGAATGGGTCTGCTGTGCTTTATGTATGATCTTAAAAATAATTAATTGTGCTTGCAAATGATTATTTATATGTACCTCACTGCAATGATGTACTCTGCTGTGCTGTTTAGATGGTACATGGCGGCACAAACTTCGGATTTTACAATGGTGCAAATACCGGAGGTGGAGAGTCTGACTACAAGCCTGATCTTACATCCTATGATTATGTAAGGAAGATATTGACTTGTTTCTTTTTGTAACTGTTATGGAAATTGATGTCATTCCTACAGCTTACTAGTTACTGGGTCACTGACCCTAAAACTGATACCATGTTTTTCAGGATGCACCCATTACAGAGTTCGGTGATGTGGACAATGCAAAGTTCAAAGGTATAGATTGATTTATCTTTCAATCTTTCATACACAAGAATATTTTTTGTAAGTGCAAAATGAATAGGATTTTTGCATACATCTGAAACAGAAGGTGAGTCCGTTATGAGTTTGGTAAATTTTGTTTCTTAAAAGCGTAGTTTCATAACAGATAAGTGAAATCTAGTCGTTATTGCCTGACAGTCGTCAGGATATGTTTCAGGGTGATACTAGTTTAGAATTTTTTTTTCAAGATCTCATTAGATATATAACGGCTTTACTTTTTATTTATATGGTACCTTTTCCAGCATTGCGGAGGGTGATTGAACAGTATAGTGCAGTATCCCTCCCTCCCCTCCCTCGTAATAACAAAAAGACTGGATATGGGAATTTCAGGCTGCAGAGAACAGCATTTTTGTTTGATGTGCTTGACAAAATAGACCATGCCGATGTCTTAGAATCTGATGATCCAGTTTCAATGGAAGTCTTTGGAGAGGTACACTCATAATGTATCTATTCAATTCCTTTCTGGTCTTTTCCTATTTTGTTCAGCAGTCTTAAACTTTGTTTAGCATTTTAACTGTGGCTAATGGTAGATTTCCATATTTGCATTTCAGATGTTTGGGCTTGTACTATATGCATCTGAATACATTCATAAAGGCAAAAAAGATATTTTATCCATACCAAAGGTGGGTTTCTATAATTTTGTTAAGTTTGAAGTTTAGTATGGGATTTCTGCATGTTGTATGGTAACTGGACTTGAAATTACTAATGAATTCAATATTACTCTTAAATATGATAGGTGGGTCCAAATTCATACATGGTAAAAATTTGATATGTTATGATGCAGGATGCTAGATAAACTAATATAATGAAGATATGTAACTGAAGAGATAAAGATCTTGCAGAGAGAGAGAGAGAGAAAGAGAGAGAGAAAACTTAGAGATTAAGAAAGAGATTAAAATTCTATATCATAATGAATCCATACATCCAGAATCTGTTTTATACATCCATTGTCCAGCTAATTCCTAACAGAATCGTAACTGATTTTGGCGCCACTTTAATATTTGAATTTTCTTAATTTTCTTAATTTCCTATTTTTCTGCTATTTTATCAAAAAAAGAATCTATTTTCTTTTAACCACATCATATCTTCCCCCTTCAAAAGAGACTTGTCCACAAGTCTTTAAACCTGTACTACAAAGTCAGGATACTTGTGCAGGAATTGTTCTGCAATTTCCCAGGTAGCCTCATGCTCTCCTAAGCCTTCCCATTGCACCAGATACTGCACTTGAGCTGCATTGTGAATTTTAACAATTCTTTTATCTTTCACAGCAGCTGGTTGCAGACCTTGAACATCCTCATTAAGCCACACTGGTACATTAGCAGTACTTGGGGATGGCCCCTCATAATTCTTGAGTTGGGAAACATGAAAAACATTATGAATTCTAGAAGATGTAGGCAACTGAATCTTGTATGCCACTTTACCAACAGTTGCACTGACTTGAAATGGACCATAATATTTGAAAGCCAATTTCTGATTTCTTCTAATTTGAACTGATCCCTGTCTATAAGGTTGCAGTTTCAGCCAAACCCAATCACCTACTGCAAATTGCCTGTCAGACCTATGCTTATCTGCCAATTGCTTCATCCTATGTTGAGCTCTCAACAAATTATCCTTCAGAGTAGAGATCATCAGTTCCCTTTGCTGCAAGCTCCTGTCTACTACAGCCACAGCACACTCTCCAGGTAGGTAAGGTAAGTGCAAAGGTGGAGGTTGATTGTAGACTACCTCATAAGGAGTCATTTTCAAAGAATTATGAAAATGTGTATTGAACCACCATTCAGCCAATGGAAGCCACAATGACCAATCTTTAGGACAGTCCCCACACATACATCTCAAGTATGACTCCAAGCACCTGTTTACTACCTCAGTTTGTCCATCTGTTTGTGGATGGTAAGCTGAGGATAATAATAGTTCAGTTCCATGTAGGGCAAATAAGGATTTCCAGAAGAGACTTAAGAAAACTGAATCTCTGTCACTCACAATAGACCTAGGCCATCCATGCAATTTGAACACATTGTCAAGATAACTTTGAGCCACTTGAACAGCAGTAAATGGATGACTTAGAGCCATAAAATGTGCACTCTTACTTAATCTATCCACTACTACAAATATCACCTCTTTGCCATGAGATTTTGGCAACCCTGTTATAAAATCCATAGAAACATCAATCCACACTTCCTGAGGAATTGGCAAAGGCTGTAAAAATCCAGGATAAGGACTAGAATCATATTTAGAAGCCTGACAAGTTTGACACAGCCTCACTGTCTGTCTAATATCCTTAGACATTCCTGGCCAATAGAAAAGAGCTTTTACTCTTTTAATGGTATGATCCCTACCAGAATGACCACCTTCAGGAGAAGCATGTTGCCACCAGATAATTTTACCTCTTAATGGTGCATCAGGTCCCACAACAAGCTTTCCATGTTTTTTAAGTAATCCATTCTGCAGTACATATTTATCTACAGTTAGGCCCTGTTCCAACTTAGACTTTATTTCCAATAGGCCAGGATCAGTTGCATAACTTTGCACTAATAAGTGACTCAAATCAGAGTCCACCACTGAAATAGCCATCAACAAAATCTCAGCCCCTTGAACTCTAGATAGAGCATCAGCTGCTAAATTCTCACTCCCACCTTTATACTGAATCTCATAATCAAAGCCCATGAGTTTAGATAACCAGAACTGTTGAAATGGAGTAGATATTCTCTGCTGTAATAACCATTTTAGACTTTTCTGATCAGTCTTAATAATGAAATGACTACCCATGAGATACTGCTCCCATTTCTGAACTGCACATACAATGGCTAACAACTCCTTCTCATAAACAGAAAGGTTTTGCCATTTTGGGCCCAAAGATTTACTGAGAAAAGCCAAAGGATGCTGGTTCTGCATTAAAACTGCTCCAATGCCTGTCTTTGAAGCATCTGTTTCTACTATAAAAGTTTTATTAAAGTCAGGGAGAGCCAATACTGGTGCACTGCTTAGGGCATTTTTTAATGCCTCAAAAGCCCTTTGTGCAGTTTCATTCCAAGCAAAACCTCCTTTCCTTAGCTGATCTGTTAGGGCTTTACTGATAACAGCATAATTCCTAATAAACTTTCTGTAGTAGCCTGTAAGACCTAAAAAACTTCTCAGCTCCTTCACAGATGCAGGTACAGGCCAATTAACAATAGAGAGAATTTTCCTATTATCAGTTTCAACCCCTTTTCCAGAAATGAAATGACCTAGATATTCCACCTTATCCATAACAAAACAACATTTACTCTCCTTGGCAAATAAGGAATGTTTCCTCATTAGGTCAAAAACCTCCTTTAGATGTTTCCAATGATCTTCTATTGATTTACTATAGATCAATATATCATCAAAGAAAACCAGTACATTTTTCCTCAAAAGTTGTTTAAAAACAGCATTCATCCAACTTTGAAAAGAAGCTGGAGCATTTGTGAGTCCAAATGGCATAACAAGAAATTCATAATGACCACTATGGGTTTTAAATGCTGTTTTAAACACATCTTCAGAATGTACCTTTAACTGGTGGTAGCCTGCTCTTAAATCAATTTTGCTAAAAACTGTTGATCCAGAAAGCTCATCAATCAACTCATCTACCACTGGTATAGGAAATTTATCTTTCACTGTCCTCTTGTTCAACTCCCTGTAATCCACACACAGCCGCCAACTGCCATCTTTCTTTCCTACCAAGACCACAGGTGAAGCAAAAGGAGAAGCACTGTTTTGAATTATACCCTTCTGTAGCATTTCTTCAATAATATTTTCTATGATATCTCTTTGCTTTAAAGGGTATCTATAGGGCCTGATACTTACTGGATTAGCCCCAGATTCCAAAGGAATTCTGTGGTCAAACAGTTCCCTAGCAGGAGGCAACTTTTCAGGTTCCCTAAAAATATCCTGATATACTTGTTTAAGGACTTCTAACTTCCTTTGAACAGCTTCATTTTTACTAGAACAGACAGCCACTTCCTGGGACAATTCAGAGGATATCTGAAAAACTTCAATTGTTGTTGACTTTGCTACTGATATTTTCCCAAAGAAATCATCAACCTTCCTAAGGTTCAAGAAACACAGCTGAGCACTATTTCTCAGTAGTTTAGCTGATGGCTGTCCTTTCAGAATTTTTAATTTCTGAGCAGCAATACCCTTTAATTTCACCACTTGGTCATCAACAATAAACTCCATTACCAAGTTTTTGAAGTCCCAATTAATATTTCCCAAGGTACTTAACCATTGTACACCCAACACCATGTCACAGCTGCCCAGTTCTATTAGCATCACATCTGTAGTGAAAGAATTTCCAGCAAGGGTCCAACCAAAATTTCTAACAGTATACTGACAAGGAATGTGGTTCCCATCTGCTACTGTCACAGCCTGTAAATCAATACTCTCTTTACTACACCCCAACTTCTTAGCAGTATTTGTATCCAGAAAATTGTGAGTGCTTCCAGAATCAATTAAGATGTGGAGTGGTTTACCCTGTATCCACCCTTGAACCCTCATAGTATTGAAATGAGGACTTCCCATTAAGGCATTAACAGATATACAAGGTTCACTGTTTTGTTCTTCACTTAATGTCAGATCTCCCTCACTTTCTTCTTCCTCAACAGTATCACTTGGAATCTCCACAGTAAACAGTTGTGCTTCTCTAAACTGACATCTGTGCCCTCTTTCATATTTCTTATCACAATAATAGCAAAGTCCTTTAGCTATTTTTTCAGCCCTAACCTCAGCAGGTATGAACTTAAAAGGTTTCTGAGAATTTTCTCTATTAAACCCTTGAGGAACAGGCTTAAATTGTGGTGTAGGTAAAATAGGTGGTTTAGTTGCAGATGTAGCAATCACAGGTTTAGGACCATTAAAAGAAAACCCTCCACTTTTAACCATTTTCTGAGCATTGCTTAAAGATTCCTCTTGCAATCTTGCATACAAAATAGCATCAGCTATGGTTACTGGCTTAAAAGCTCTCACAAAAGGTTTGATTGCAGGTTTAAGACCCCCAACAAAACTTTCCAAGATATAATCATCAGGCAGATTGTGATTGCTTTGCAACAACAGTGACCTTAAATTCTCAAAATCATCTATATAATTCTCAATAGAAGTAAATTGCTGCAACCTATTGAATTTTTCCACAATATCATGCCCAATATCATCCTTGAATCTAGCAGTTAAATCAACCACAAATTCTCCCCAATCTACTTGTTTTCTGACAGACAAGTAATTTGATACCCAGACCTCAGCCTTATCAAACATATATAAACTTGCTAAATCTACCCTTTGATCTTCAGGAATCTTGCATAGCATGAAATACTTAGCACACTTTTTAATCCAACTTTTAGCTCCAATTCCATCAAATCGTGGAAACTCAACTTTTGGTGTAAAACTAAGGAACTTAGAATTACCTCCCTGATTAGCAGATGACTCGCCTCTATGTAACACTTGATTTGCCCCCGTTGGTGAAGTTTCCTTAAGCGAACGCATCATCTGCAACATTTCTTCGAACTTTCCATCAAAACGAGATTCTTGAGTTGTGATTCTATGATCAATTGAGGCGAAATGATCGTTAATTGATCGGAATTGCTCTTTGATTTGGTCCTCCATGGTGCGGTGAGAAGACGAACTACGAGTTTGCGGTGCCAGCGTGTTAGTTGGACAGGATTGATTGCTCTGATACCATTGATGCAGGATGCTAGATAAACTAATATAATGAAGATATGTAACTGAAGAGATAAAGATCTTGCAGAGAGAGAGAGAGAGAAAGAGAGAGAGAAAACTTAGAGATTAAGAAAGAGATTAAAATTCTATATAGATATGATGTGGTTAAAAGAAAATAGATTCTTTTTTTGATAAAATAGCAGAAAAATAGGAAATTAAGAAAATTAAGAAAATTCAAATATTAAAGTGGCGCCAAAATCAGTTACGATTCTGTTAGGAATTAGCTGGACAATGGATGTATAAAACAGATTCTGGATGTATGGATTCATTATGATATAGAATTTTAATCTCTTTCTTAATCTCTAAGTTTTCTCTCTCTCTTTCTCTCTCTCTCTCTCTGCAAGATCTTTATCTCTTCAGTTACATATCTTCATTATATTAGTTTATCTAGCATCCTGCATCATGTTATTCGATTACTAGACTGAAAATACTTCATATAAATTTATATCGTAGCTTGGCTGGTTCTTGGACATCCCAGAAAGGGAAAAATCTTAATCTTTAAAATCACCAGGGGATAAATGACTTACCTTGATGTCTTTTATACTTTGCCTGCAAATTTTTGATTGACATTGTGAAGTATGTTAACAGTGTGTTAACAGTGTGTTATACATCTGTACTTCTTGGATGGTCTTCTTCGTAGAGACATAAATTTATATCGCAGTTCCATCAGGACACTTTTAATATTTCGAGGCCTGATACAAATTATTAAGGATTCCTTTTCAGAATTTTATACTGTAAATAACCAACTTATCTTACTTATGTCCATCCTTTGATAATGTCTGCAATATTTTATTCGATACACTCAGATCCATCAGTATCAATTACAGTCACATGGGAGAAATAATATACTTGACGAGATGTTCTTACCCAATAAGCCTATAGCAACTGGTTACACAGGCTCCTTTGTGGATAAAAGATTAACTGCAGGGAATTGTACTTATCTTGGAGGTAATATGGTAACACGGAGCAGTAAAATGTAGTGGCAAGGTCATCTGGGAATCAGAATTCAGGTCTTGCCTATCATTCATGGATTGTGCAAACACCTGTGGTTGATGACAAATGTAGGTGTTGAAATTCAAATTGAAAGGTCCATTGAAGTGTAATATGGCAACAAGTCAGCAATTAATTTGCTCCTAATCCTATACAACACATTAGAACAAAACATACTGAAATTGATAATACTTCCCCAAAGGATAATTGGAGGAAGTGTTAGTTTGTGTGTCCTATCTTCCATCAGGATTTTAATTAGCTGATGTGCTACTTATAGAGCTCGACAACTCGAGTTTTCATTTTTTGGTAAAGGTCAATTGCTCAACCCCTACAATCCATTAGCCTATAAGCCAAGGAATATTTCCAAGCTTTTACATCCCAGATAGAATGAAAAACATCTGTTCCTTAGCTTGAGGAGGAGTACCAAGATGTGAATTAAAGAAAGATGATCGGCAGGTAGATTAGGATATATAGTTTAAAATTTGTATTAATATCTCTTGATTGGAAGACCGAATTTCCTTTAATTGGTGAGATTTGATTTGATCCAGTAATGACTAATTTCCTTTTTCTTGTTTTAATGTACTATATGATGCTGCATATTCTGAATGGACCAAGTACTTACTATCTCTTATTTTGCTCAGCAGTATTCTATACAGTACAACTAAATGTATAGTATTAGCTTTTAAGTACTTGCCATTTCAGGTGCACGACAGGGCTCAAGTGTTTGTCTCTTGTCCTTCAAAAAATAAACGACCAAAATATGCTGGGACAATTGAGAGATGGTCAAATCAAGCTATCGGCCTTCCGAATCTCAAATGCATTTCCCCCATCAAACTACTAATTCTGGTACATGATGCTCTACCTCTTCACCATCAAAATAATTCCTATAGGGTGGAAAAGTTCAACCTTGCTTATGTGCATTTGATTCTCGTTCTAAAGAATTTTGAGAACAATAATATCTTCAAGGAGAGATTTATTGCATTACTTTCCCAATGAATTTTTTAAACTTATGATAGAACTCTTACTATAATCCTATTGCAAGTGATGCTCTGGCTTCCTATATCTTTCTTGAAAATATGTGTTTTCTCTTGGGATATTCGAGGAAAAATCAAATATTATTAGTTTTTTGTGTTAATTATCTATTATTATTACTTGCCATGGCCTAGAGGCTGCAATAAGTTTTATGGCTAGAATATTAGGTAATTCATATCATGAAATTAATATGCAAGGTATAGATCAGCAATATGATTTTTTTGTGCTTAAACTATGGAGTGTGTGAAATTTATCATTGCATCAAGAAAAGAATATGTGAAAACAATTTTATCATTATAGAAGACGAAAAATTGTTTTTTTTTGTTCAAAATTTCTTTGTTTCATGATGCCTTGTTGTCTAAAACTGTAGACACAAGTAGGTCCTTTTCAGTATCCTATTTTGGTCTGGTAGAATCAATCGCTTACAATAATGCCTTTAAAGTGATTTGTGCATTATCTATGTAAAAGTTCTACTGTCTGAAGTCTTTGGTTATGCAGACAACATCTTCATATGAATCCAGTGTTTCTACAGACTTAATCTCATAATTACTATGTTTCTTACTGTCCAGATTTTGTATCTTACTTTAACTTCCTTGAGTTCATTTTTAAAATTTATAGGTTGAAAACATGGGTCGTGTGAATTATGGGCCATATATGTTTGACAGGAAGGTAAAAATTTCATGACCAATTTGTAATACTATTGTCCCCATTTTTACACAGCATGACCCCTGTGCTCTTGAAATTGTAGATATGTATGGCTGAATGCTTGTAGCTGTTTTGGTTTTTTGTGTTGTTGCAGGGTATTCTGTCCTCTGTCTATCTAAATGGTAAACCTATCCATAAGTGGAAAATGCTATCGGTACCTTTCCATAAAATACCCAAAATCCAGAAGATCAATCCAATCTTTCAGAATGCGCCATCGGACTATAATAAAATATCTAGTCACAAGAAACCAATAATTAACTTAGGTATATTCAATACTTTGGTATACTACAAGCTTTAATACAATCACTAAATATATATCGGGTAGAAAGTAGAGAAGCAACTGTCTGTTCGTTTCTTTTGCAGACTCATTCTTAGAAGAGCCAGCATTCTATGTTGGTAGTTTCGATGTTGGAAAAGCTCATGATTCTTTCATTTCATTTACTGGCTGGGGTAAAGGGATTGCATTTGTCAATGGATTCAATATAGGCAGGTTTTGGCCGGTAAGCTAATCTTTAGCTGAATTATATTTTTCTTTTTTATGATATTGGATCTGACTTGTTATAAATTTTATTATTGTATATCACCCCACAGTTATTTATATATCTCATTTTCCTTCCTCAGTCAATGGGACCACAATGTAACCTCTATGTTCCTGCTCCAATCCTACATCATGGCAAAAATGTTGTGGTAAGATATGCTATAAATCCACCCGCAAACAAACATACACTTTTTTGTGTATTAATGTAAGCTTCCACAAAAAAGTGAATTTTTTGAAATAATGTTTTGTCCCAAAAATTAAGTTTAGCTCCTATGTAATTTGTATAAGAAATGTCCACTACCTACTTAAGTTACTCGGCCTTCCCTGTTTGCACTTTCCAGCAAGCAGAGTTTCCTGTGTGCAACTTACTCAACCTTGCTTTATTGTCTATATTTACTCATAATCTGCCACCTTATATAATAGAAGTCGAGAACCAAAGGTCCGACAATGTTCTTATCATGAGAAATCTACTCATTGCATTTACTTATCTCTCCATCTTCTCTTCCACCTCTGATTTTCTACACATTTTCCATTCAGTTATCTCTTCCATGTCATTCCTTCCTATTGAACATAATCTTAAGAATATTGATTGCTCTTGAAAACAAAATCATGAGATATGTATAATTTCATATTACAATTTTCTGTATTTAAAAAAAATTGTAATGATAATCCATTCTCATTGAACGGTGTTACATTTAACTTACTTTAGGTCATTCTTGAATTGGAATCTCCGAATCCTGATCTTGTGCTGAGCTCAGTTGACCATCCAGATTTCACATGTGGTTCAAGAAGTTCAAAAGTGCATCAGCTCTAAAGTTATCACCTACTTAATAATCTGTGGTGATTCTTTTAGGCATGTAAAGTTATGATGCAGCTGATGTAGTTTCAAGTGCAGCTGATCCATTCTGGTTCTAGACTTTCATCGTCCTTAACATCATAAGACCAGGTTTATGATTTGCTTCAGGAGGTACCGCTGTCAGTGTTGAACGTTTGAGGTCTCGAGTGCTTGGCTGCTTTTCTGGATTATTTGAACAAGGACGGAGTGTTGTTGCAGAGTAAAATACAAAATATACAATAGCTTGTGAAGTTATGGTTGATATATAACAAACTGTAAACCAGCAAATATAAGCTAAATCTTTGAATTTCTTAAAATCAACAAAAATACTCTTAATCTTTGAATCCTAATACCAGTATGTCAGACATATGGAAGACCTTTCCAGTCGACATCGATACAAATATCAACAAAATCACTCTTAATAATCCTACAAGGTTCTCCAATCTGGAATTCCACGAGTCCCCTTACACGATGAGTACCTAAATTAGTTTGGAAAGACAGGTTTACTTTAGTAAGCAAGGAGCAAGTCATTGGCACTGCTACCACATATCTTAGAAGTCGAATGTTATCCTCTACTTCTAAGAAGTTTGCTTTCTTTCTTGTGAAGAGTACTCTTTGAAAGAACTCTGCATCATAGTTTGTCGAGTATGAAAGCTTGTCATACGAGGTGATAATGTCCCCGTAAACCTTGACATGAGCGGAAGATCTACCCTTAAATAGAAAACTGACTTCCATAATTGCCTCAACGGCAAACGAGAATAAGGTATAATTAACAGCAGCAAAACTCTCCTCCTTGACAAGCTTAACAACTGCACAAAATCGTTTATCAAAACAAGGCCTTTGACGTTCTTCAATTGCAAAACATGTATTGACGAATCCTTTGATGTTAACATGCCCATCAATGTCGCGGAGATCAATTTCCATTAAAAAATACATCAATGGTTGTAGAGCTCTGTTAGGCCCTTGCAGAGGTAGCAAGTTGCAACCTCGAGACAAGAAGTATGGCTCATCCTTAGTGCAACTGAAGACATCGCACCAGCCCCTGTGATCCCGAATCTTAACAGATCCATACAAACTCACCTCCTCCCCATTTGGGCGGGCTATAAACAACGAGAACACCTCTAGAAGGTGTGATGCATCCAACCAAGGCGAACGAGGCTGACAAAAAAAATAAAAGAAATTAAATCAGATAGCAACACAAATAGCATAAAAAAAGAATAAAATGAGAAAGAAAATGCATCATCTCAAAATATAAAGAGTGAATTTTTGGAACATAAGAAAAAAAGCATACCATTGGACAAAAAATGTCAATCCTGTCGTCCTCACACCATGTCCTCTTCAGGGAAGATGGTTCACACCACGTAACATATACCCGCACATAGAATCCATTTTCTCCTCGAATGTCCTTGTATCCACCACTCCCATTTGTAGGGTGAAAACACGCGGTTCCCTGAACAATGAATCCATCATCTTCATACCCCCTCAGGTCAAGTTTGATTTCAAGTTGTGAATGTGCTGGAACTGCCAAAAGGTTTTTGAACAAATTAATTTCAGTTCCCAATCCGAC
The DNA here is from genome assembly GCA_030848705.1 of Heracleum sosnowskyi. Taxonomy (NCBI): domain Eukaryota; kingdom Viridiplantae; phylum Streptophyta; class Magnoliopsida; order Apiales; family Apiaceae; genus Heracleum; species Heracleum sosnowskyi. The sequence continues at coordinate 118,108,970 of CM061245.1, read as the reverse complement.
CCATTCATGCTCGTCTTGTATCACATTGAACATATGAAATTCATAGCACTCGTTGGCTAGAAGCAATGGGTGGCACTTGGCACTGATCAGACCAAAAACTTCAACCCCTAGTTCACCGCCATCATCCTCATCTTGGTTTATTCTTTTCTGACTCTTCGAAGCATCATCATCTTTATACAGAAACATTTCCACTAGAGCACAAACCCCAAATGTAAAAGCCACACATTGCAGTTCAACACGAGCCCCAGTATCCACTAAGCCTCCACCCCGAGCATCACCCTCAAATTGAAGGGTAAATAGCTTTTCAAAATCATTAGGGGTGGAGGGGTGGTGGGTTGTTTCAAGTAAAGGCTTTTGACCACGAGCAACAACAGCACCCGTATCAGCATTCTTGATATCAACAACTAAGAGCGGTTCATTAAAAGTGGGGATGTCATGAGGACTCTCTAACTGTAAAAAATTGTTCTTAGTTGAAGAAGAACAAATGTGTTGCGAGGAATCAAACCGATCTCGCTCATAAAATACTAAATTCTTGGAGCCTTGTAAATCTAAAATTCTGATGTCACCATAAACATTGAGGCTTGCATGGGCATTGGTAAAAACTTTAGCATACAAAATTTCGATCAAAGGCTCACATCTTACACGGATATCAGGTCTCACATACACATCCAAGCACTCCTCTGAAAATTCCGATCTTCCCTCTATTTTCGCCATGTCGATGTCCACCCCCATGTCCCAATTTTTACAATTCCCTCACTTTTGTGTGCGCGGGTGTGCGTGTAATAATTGTTTATAATAATTACTCCCTTCGTCCTAGTTTTATTGTCCAGAATTTCTTTTTTTGTTCGTCCTAAAATTTTTGTCTTTATATAGTAAATTATGTGTTAATTATGTTAATTTTTATAAAAAGTAATACAATTTTTTGGTAACTATCCGTTTATTTCATATGATTGAATAAAAGGTGAATTTTTGATGCTGGATATAATTTTATTTTTTTATTAATTGTATTTGTTAAGAAAAATAGGTAGCCATGTTAAAATAAATAACTTTTTTAAAATAATTAAAATATTAAAATAGATTTTAAAATAAGTAATTAAAGATTTGATTATTTATATTTTAATATTTTTAAAAATTGCATTTGTTAACAAAAATAAGTAAGCATTTTAAAAATTGCATTTGTTAACAAATTTCTGTATTTTTTAAAAAATTGTAATGATAATCCTTTCTCATTGAACGGTGTTACCTTTATCTTACTATAGGTCATACTTGAATTGGAATCTCCGAATCCTGATCTTGTGCTGAGCTCATTTGACCATCTAGATTTAACATGTGGTTCAAGAAGTTGAAAAGTGCATCAGCTCTAGATATATCACCTACTTAATCTGTGGTGATTCTTTTAAGCATGTAAAAGTTATGATGCAGCTGATGTAGTTTCAACTGCAGCATATTATGATGTCTGGTTGTTCTAGACTTTTATCATCCTTGACATCATGAGACCAGGTTTACGCTTTGCTTCAGGAGGTACCAGTGTCAGTAAACCTGTTTCTGCTTCTTGTACCGGAACAAAGGGACAGGGGGGAAGTTGAATTTTCCTGATATCTACTGTCGCATACATGTTGGTTATCACTCAAAACTTGCTTGCTTGGCGTATAAATCAATTGGTGAAGCAGGAAGAGGTTTGAGTGATGACTAAGCTGCACTACAGGACCAAAACAACCCAACAAATGATATCCGTCCAGTAATATTTCCTCATGGTGATGGTTAATAACCATAATATCAGGAAAAAACCGTTTACCACAGGGACAAGAAAATCACCTTAAGATAGCAGCAATGGGATGATTATTATTTTCAAACTAGAATATGTTTTACCAAACAAAGGTGTCATCATCCATAATTACGACTTTCAGTGTTATTCTTCATGTATACAGTTTACATCAACGGCCAGTTGACTGGTTATGAATGACATCATGACATCAGTAGTAGCAACAAGTGATGCAAAACTCTCCACTAGAACTGTTGTATTCCTCTAACACATTTTAGTGCGAAAAGTTCATACATCAGAGTATGGTAAAAACAAATCTTAATGCAGTATGTCATACAGAATGCCTATATCCCATGTCTCGAAACATCAAAAGGGAAAGCTTAGTTCTAAATGCTGATATTATTGACTCCGACAAAGCTTGCTTGTAAAACTACTTTGAAGCATTTTTTTGGTCCTGTTTTGATCCTGCAACAGTTGCACCTGCCGCAGCTGTCACAGCTGCTGCTGCCGCACCAATTTTTGCCCCACCTGCGGCTTTTGCTACAGCAGCAACTTTAGCAAATGCAGCTACACCTCCAACAAATATAGCCCTAAAGGCAACAGTTGGTTTTATTGTCATATTTTGTTGAGCCTGCAGTTGTAAGTATAACATCAGATTAATAGTTATATCTTAACAAATTTCACAATTAAAAAATTTACGAGGCTGACACGGAAGCTAAATGTTACCCCTTAAGTAGAACAGGGAATTTACTACACGACACAAAAAATTAGTGCTTGTATTTGCATCTTGAGTACACGATACAAAACTACACAGCCGAGATTTAGTGTAGGTTTTGTGTTTACCCTTTGGGTACACGACATGACACGAAATACACGAAATAAATAAATATATATATTTTAGTATTAAATATTTATATTAGATATTTTTATATTTATTATATGATTACACATAATATATAATATTATTTGTAAATATCATGTAAATATATATTTTTATATACACGACACAAAAAATTAGTGCTTGTATTTGCATCTTGAGTACACGATACGAAACTACACAGCCGAGATTTAGTGTAGGTTTTGTGTTTACCCTTTAGGTACACGACATGACACGAAATACACGAAATAAATAAATATATATATTTTAGTATTAAATATTTATATTAGATATTTTTATATTTATTATATGATTACACATAATATATAATATTATTTGTAAATATCATGTAAATATATATTTTTATACATACTTGTAAAAATTTGACTTAAAAATTTAACATTTAAATTTTTTTATTTATTTCCTTATTTATATTTTATTTATATTTAACACGGCATGAAAAGTACACGACACGAAAGTTACACGAACACGAAAGTACACAAACCTAAATGGGTTGGTTTTGTGCTAAGCATTTATGCACACGATACACGAAACAATGAAAGTACACGACACGAAAATACACGACACAAATGAATTGCCAGGTCTACCCTTAAGCAATAAACTAAAAGAGCTCTGCAGCAACAGCAACAAAAAATCCAAACTCGGAGAGTAATTTTGGCAATATTTTGAAGCATGACGATCAGTCTCTAATTACTAATCATATCATCACACAAAAACTATACGAAGATCAAAGCTAACAAGTTTACATCTTAACTGTGACTTTATATAAAATTCATATATAAATCAGTAAATATTACAGGTAATCAGATTTACATATAAAAGAAAAGAATGCAATGATCAGTTTATGATAAATTATTCACCAATATACCAATTGACACAATAATTATACTACAACCTGAAATAGTAAAAACATAAAAAGGACATAGTGTTGCTGCAGAGTGACCCTCCAGGTCCAGGGTGCCAGCCAATAATTGATCCTAAAAGAAAAGTTTGGTCATTCTACCGATATAGGATTAGGAAGAATAGGAGATGCCTTTAGTATTTTTTTTTTACATAAAAGAGAAGGATGATGCCAAACACTACGCAGAGGGAGGTCAGCTTATGTTACAGCCCACATCTCACTTATCTTCCATATCCCTTTGTAAGTTCATAATTTCATCATCCAAAGAATAGCTGAAGGTGTAACATTTGATTAGACCGCAGACTAAAAACTAGGTCTCTCGATTTGACATAAATTTGAAATTTAAGTAATTATTACATCTATATTAATCTCTATCAAGTTTTTCCTTTTCGTTGCCTTTGTTCGGCCTCATACAACACTTGCACAATAGAGGCGAGAATGTGTGAGGTACATATTTAATTTGTTTTCTAATATGCTAATATTTATTGTTAATTGAAGATGTTAGGATAGGCCCTACCAAGACCTTGAGAGTTGAGAACTAAGACTACCAGAGAAAAAGAAGAATCACTGAGACACAGCTACAGCTACAGGCTACAGCCAACCTAGTCTTCCTTCCAAAATACGGACACACAAACAAATGAAGAACAACTCTAGCACTACCACCTAATGATCCTTCCTGATATAAGGCTGGGTTTTCCCACCTCTCCCATTACATTCCACATATCATCATTACAAGCCATTAGCTACAAACTTTTGCAAAAGCTTTTGACTGCTTGAGGGAAAATAAACTCTCAACCTCCAGTACCCTAACTGAAACCCATACAAAAAGCTATCGAGCCCCCACGGAGCCACCAGATTCATCACTGAAGTTATCAGGGAACGGATGCAGACCCAATAACAATCAAAGAAAGCCTCAGTCTGAGAGATGACAAGGAAAAAAGCAAAATCAGGATCAATTCTATAAAGCTGTGTCAAGTCCTCTCAACACCTTTAGGTTTTAGGAAATTGGGTAACTTAACAAGTTGTTTGTAATTCACTTGTTTATAAAGTCACATCCAAGCTTAAAGTAACAAGACCATAAGCCCGAACCTCGATTACTGCAAACCGATAGCTTTTAAGGGTTCCCCTTCTACCAAAATCTACCCATTAGATCATTGAACCCTCATATATAACCTCAACATTGTTCGAAACACACTTAAATAGATATAAAAAAAATTGGACATATTGGAGTTATTGGTAATTTGGTTCAAACCAATCAGGACAACAATAATCAAGAAAATCCATGTTCATAAAACCTTAAAAAACATAAAAAAAACAAAAAAATCACAAAATTGAAACTAAGTAGTGAATCTACACAAGACAGTAGATGTAATAATAACTGTAAACAGAGAGCCATGGATTTGTTTTATGCGTAGATAAAGATTCTTACATATAGATACAGACAAAGATGTAAGTCGTGGTACCTTTGATTTCAGATGTCTGGTAAACTGGAACTCGGGAGCAATCGGCAGTAAGAGACAAACAGTCTGTTAAGGATTCTTGATTAAGTGTAGCAGCAGAGACAACGTACGAACCAGGATCTTTTTAAACAGTTAATTTGGTAATAAGGAAGCACATTTTCTGGATACTCCTTTTTTATTTTTATTTTTATTATTTTCCCATATTTATTTTATTTATTTATATATACAAACTTTATAAATTTAACTGTTTTAAATTTTAAATTTTACTTTTGTAGCTAATATCATAAAGGACCATAACTATTTTATATTTTAGAATAGGTATATACAAATTAAAAATGGCTCACTAAGGATTAAGGATACTTTATAGGAAACACATGTTCTACATACTCCTTTTTTATTATTTTCCCATATTTATATTTTTACATACATACTTTATAAATTTAAATGTTTTAATTTTTAATTTTTAATTTTCTAACTAATACATAAAGGGTTAGTTACAAATTTTTTCCTTATCCCACCTTTGAAAATTGAAACCAAACGGAAACAATGACATTTTTATCATTTTTTTAAGGATAAGTGACAGAAATACCCTGTTCTGAATGTGGTGATCATTATTACCGGCGTGATAAGTATTTTAAGAAGGTGTATCTAGTTTTTTTAATTTTTTATAATTTTTGAAAATAATTATTTTCAAAAATTAAAAAAAATAAAAGTTTGAATGTAAAACGCATTTTGGTAAAACTTTAATTATGCATTTTTCAATTATTTTTTTAGTTTTATTTTTATTATTTTATATATAATACTCACTTGTAAAATGCGTAACATAATACCATGCGTAATAGATCAATATTTTTGATCAAAAATTTGAAAATGGGTATTCTTGTCTACTTCTTTCTAAAAATCGGTATTTTCGTCGGTGGTTCGGTTAGTTTGCTTTGTTCTAAGATTGGTGTCTGAGATTAAAATTAGGTGATTTTTTCGTAAAAAGTTGCACGTATATATTTAAAATTCTGCATACAAATGTTTTTAGTTGCAAGTTGCAACACAATATTTCCCATGGCTGAAGTCAAGAAGTACAAGAAGGATTTAGAGCAATTAATCAACTATCTGCAACCAGAACACAAAAGTTAGATGGCCACATTTTGGCTAAATAAAAAGTTCCAACAAAAGCCCTTAATTTTCCAATATGATATAAGCTCTGTATTGTACAACAATGTTATAATCCATCTGCTATAACTATAAAACAACTCATCCATGTTGGGATCATTAATAACCCAATGCGTCCATGTCTGGCATACGGTTAGCCAGAGGGTTCTTCTCTCCCAAACTATCAACAATAGACGCTTCAGTTGTTGTCAACAAAATCGAGACACTGTAAAAACAACACAAAACTATATGTAAATAGGAGGTTAAATATACTACAGGTAGTCAAGGAAAGTACTGCAAATGAAGATACTGCAAAATGTTGAATGTAGAATGTGATGTTACGGTAAACAATCCATGTAATCACCTGGCAGCATCTACTAAGGCTGTTCTAACAACTTTCAGTGGATCGATAATTCCAGCTTTCACCATGTCTACATACTGACCTGTTTAATCGACAAACATTACTAATTAACATGTGAAAAGTCTAGCACAAAAAAAATACAGATTTTCATTTTCGTTGTTTCTGTATAGATATCCTTGTAAAAACATAATCATAGTCAAGTCGTGTCGTTTAGTAAAGTGAATTGTAATTGTCCCATGATTCTATTTCTACCCATTAAAACATTGGGCATTAACATACATTTAGATGAAAGTGTATGCTAGCTGGAATATCTGAGCTGTGACAATATGCTGTTTGACGTCTAATATAATTAAAAAAGAGGGATTTCTTAAAGCACGTACATTTTAAAATTTTGCAACAGGGATCAATGTCACAAAGCCTAGAAGAGCGGGCTAAATATATACATCAACTTATCCACTTGTATCTATCATGGTATCACAAAAGACATATTATTATAATATTACACACACACACACACACACAAAACCAGGCAAATTACCACGAATTTGAAACTAAAGGTTGTACGTTTTTGCTACCAAAATTTTAAAATTAATAAAGAGCTTCAAAATTGTTTTATGCTAAATAATTAGCTAACAAACCTTTGGCAGCATCATAACCCATATTGAAATCATCCTGTTCCAATAGCTTGCCAAGAACCAAGGCACCATCACCACCAGCATTTGAAACTATTGTAAAAGTAGGTGTCTGCCACAATAAGAAAATTTTAAAGCCACGAGTCAAGAATTAATGCTTGAGAAATACAGACATGACATATCCAATAAAACTCAAACCTTTAGGGCATTCTCAATTATCTCGACACCTCTTCTCTGGCTGTCATTAACAGTTCTAAGGTCCTTTAAAACTTTTGTAGCATGCAGGAGAGCAACCCCACCACCTATTAAAGAAAATTACCGTGTCATGTAATTATGGGGTACCAGTACAGTTTAACTCTAAAGCAAGTATAGGCTTACCTGGGACTATGCCCTCTTCCACAGCAGCTCTTGTAGCATTTAAAGCATCTGTGACCCTATCTTTCCTTTCTCCAACTTCTGCCTCGCTAGCCCCTCCGACCTGAAGAACAACGGAAAGTTCAACAACAGGATGAGCAGGCATGGATGATAATGACTAATTAGGGCATATTGAAGAATATGATTGAGAATATGCCTTGAAGACTGCAACACCTCCAGATAGTTTTGATAGCCTCTCTTGTGCTTTCTCCTTATCAAACATGGCGGTACTATTTTCAATTGCTACTCTTAACTGTACAGCCGTAAATAAACTATCAGTAAATCCCATTTTAAGAAGAAAAAACAAGATAAATCATGTGACTGTTTAGTTGAGAAATTATGTTGGATAGAACTTCGACAGAATCTTCTACAACTAGGTACACATCACATTTATGGACCTCAATAAGATATTCTTGTTTAAACAAATTCTTATGTAGGAATACTATGTGATCTGAATGGACCTTGGGTATCTAGTTTGTAGGCACGCCAACTTTTATAGAAAGACAAGACTGAATGAGAAGGGGCCACAAGATTACTCAAAAAAATTCAAAGACCCCTATAGAGTCCTCATAGCTACCCTTTTATTTTGATATGATTAGTGAGATCAACTGTGTAATATGTAATTAACTCAATATATGTTTACTATTTCTTTCTGTTTTTACCACATTGACACCAAACACGTCATTGGTACGCATGTGAGAGGAAACCATGCAAGAATTCAAACAACCCGTTTGAAATACCTATTACCCAACGTTTATTGGGTATTATGCAATAAACAATGTAACTGAAATATAGTCATGGTGTTCACAACTATCATGCTAATTTAGTCATCTTGCTTCGCAATCTCACGCCTTTACCTCCGTGTGAGCAATAAGATAAATTTCATAGGACATGGAAAAGGGAACTAAATTTCATAGGACGTGGAAAAGGGACCTGCTCAGAGTAATCATTACCTCTTCACATCTTATTTCAATCTGCTTCTTATCTCCACCTCCATGTAGAAGTATTGTGTCATCAAGAGAAACAGTGACCTGCCCCAAAGAAACTTTAGTGCCCAAAATTGACGTGCATGTGACAACATGCTTAAATTATCATGCAACTCCGTACCTTTTTTGCAGTGCCAAGGACGTCAATGTTAACTTTGTCAAGACTTGAACCACGTTCTTCACTGATAACCTGCATAAGATGTCAACATGAACAGATATGAAGATACACGAGATCACAATGTAACCCATCAACCAACCTCTCCTCCAGTAAGAACAGCAATATCCTCCAAATTGGCTCTTCTGTTATCCCCAAAACCAGGAGCTTTGATAGCACAAACCTGATCATTTCAGCGAATAAAGTATGATGAAAGAGCACATGACAATCGCCAGGAGCATAAAGTATGAAGATCACAATTTATATTTTTCAAATGGAACTATAGTTGATTATAGTAAGATTAAATATCTTAAATGTTTCCCAGCTGATCTCTTACTTTTACACCAGCCCGGTGTTTGTTAAGAACGAGCATAGCCAGTGCATCACCCTCCAAATCCTCAGCAACAATCAGAAGTGGTCGGTTTTTCTACACAACAATTAGAAAAAAACAAAGAAAATTGTTTGCTTAAAAAGTGAATCCACCAACCTGTTAAGAAAGTGATCTTTCTTTACTGTTACACTTAAAAAGAAACCTACTCAGAATCAGAATAGATAATTACCTTTATAGCCAACTCCAATATTCGTACAAGCATGTTCATGTCAGAAATTTTCTTATCATGAATAAGAATCAAGGGATTTTCCAGTTCCTGCCTACATACAAAAAACAAATTTCATATGTTATGAAAGTGATACCATAAAAAGTATAACTCAACCCTTTAGCTAAAGTTAAAGGGTCTGTAACTCGATAATGGAAATTAACTTGAGCAATCCAATACTTCAGCTTAAATATCACCAGAAATGCAATATTGGTTGGCTTTACATACACATTTCTGGGTCTTCTCATTAGTAACAAAGTACGGAGATATATAACCTCTCCCTAGCTTCATCCCTTCCACCACTTCTAACTCGTTATCCAGAGTATTACCATCCTGCATAATCAGGATACAGGAAACTTAGTTGAAAGCTTTAGTGGGCCTCAAAGGCCCTCAATAATGCGAAAACAGATTCATACTCACAGCAACTGTAATGACTCCTTGTTTTCCGACTTTCTCCATTGCACGCCCTATTAGTTCACCAATTTCACGCTCACCATTGGCAGAGATAGTAGCTACCTGTCTCAAAGTGTGAGGTAAACAAGGCTAATAAAAATATACCAGCAAAAGACTCCAGATGATACAATTGTCCACAAGGGAAAACAGATTATCAGGAAGAATCTACAAAAAGAAAGGCATACAAATATTCAACCTTTTCAACCTTGTGTTGCTATGTTTTTTGACATAAAAATTAGAAGACTCCTCTCCGCTACAATGCTAAACATGGATGCAATACAGCACTATGCTATATTTGGTTCTTCATATAGGACCAATTTAGATGTTGCTATAGGTGCCACATAAGCATGCAAATTGGAAAAGGTAGGGAATAGATAATTAAAAGCTAGCATGCACTATTTCAAAGATGGATAGATCATAGACGCAATTTACAGCTACCTCATAAAGCAGAACATGCTGTGAACTACAGCCTACAGGTAATGACCTGACCACTTCATTAGTTTGATTCTGTTAAGGAATTAATAAAACTAAAATGATATGAAAGATGTAGTATGACAAAGATGTGAGCAATTGGATGTTTCAGGAGCTTTGAGGAATTCTGAATATCTTTCTAGGATGACAAAGATGGTTATGGTTATATAAATTCTAGCAAGTATCATTTTGTGTTAAAAGTATATACAAAGATATTAGTTAACGGGTTAGTAGTAGTATGAGCACTAGGTATAAGCTTAACCATTTCAGTTATTAATAACATTATCTAAGTAAGAAACGCTTTAAGGCTTAAGCAATGGACTGAATACTTGCCGCGTATATTAAGAAATTGTAACCTCAAAACTTATTTAATTAAATAATTTGCGAGCCAGGATAAGATAACAATCACCGCTGATCAGGTAACAAGATTTAGGATATATTGAACCTTTTATTTAGAATATGAATCTGGACCTTGTGACATATGGTAGCAGCAATGTGAACTGGTGAATTAATAGCATTAGAACAAAGCTAACTAGATTAATTGAAGTTCTAGTTCAATTGCCTGAATGTTGTTTGATGGAGGGAGATTTTATAAGGGTGGTGATATGTGCACACCCTAAATATATTTCTTCCTAAATTACCCTCACTTGTATATACTTCTGCTGCCTAGGGGTGAAAATGAGCCGAATACCTTCGAACTATGATGTGGTAGCGTTCAGTTCATATTATCAATTACAATGGTCAAGATCGGCTCGGATTCGAACATTATACAAAAATAGGAGCTCGTAATCGGTTCATGTTCGAGTTCGTAAGCTCGTTTTTAGCTCGATTATGTTTGTCAAATATACGATCTACTCAAATTGTTTCGAATCGAACTCGAATATAATACAATTCAAAAAATTATAGAATTTGACATTTATTTAATTGATCTTTAAATAATTAAAAAATAATTGGGCAATCATTATTTACATTATTTTTAACTTTTTTACAAACTACATATTCAAGTATAACTACAAGATCACAAACTACGTTTATAACTAGGAAAAATTACAAGCCCCGAAAGATGAGATGAAGACTTGTTATCAGAAAACATATTGGGTGTGTGCAGAATCAATACTTGTATCTATATTTATACTTCAAAAGATGATCACCGACAAATTAGGTGTATTTTGTTTACAAATCCTGCCATGATAAAAGGGATTTAGGAGTAACTAGTGTGATAATTGATTTTCTCTATCAAACATTAACATGTATATGTCCATTAACCCGTCATTAATTCTTCAATATAATAACAGAAAGTCTAAAATGAATGAAGATGAAATCCCATCCGCATACACCGAACTACTCGTAAATAATATAACCGAATGTGTATTTCGAATACTCGTATTACAATCGAGTTGATCGAAACCTTATTTGACCGAGTAATTCTATGGTGAAAATCGGATCGTAAAAATATTCGAACAAATATAATTACTCAAATTCGGATCAAATTTCCACGAATACGAGTCTCGGTTATATTTATTCGAACTGATCACGAATCGAGCCCGTGTATAAACATTCAAAGGTAAAACTAATTCTAAAATGTAAAATTAAAGTTATTTATTTATGATTCTTTCCTTCTAATTTAAATAATATAAACATTAAAACTCTCATAAAATATAAACAAAATAAGATATAATTTAATTTACATGTGCTTTTCCTTAAATTATGACGACCAATGTATATAAACTATAAGGTAGTCAAAATAATAATATAAATTAAAAAAACAATGGAAGTAAATTTAAAAAAAACTGAAATGATACAAATGCACATGACCACCGGGGATAAAAGACTTTATTCAATTAATGTGAACAGATTCAAATAAATTTATGTACTAAACTCTCTTTCACGATCCTCCCACAAGAACCAAAATCTAATCGTCCAAATAATACCCTACACTAAAATATAAATTTCAAATTATATTGCTAGTAAAATAGTGAAAGAATAATATATCATTCTTTTGGTTTATGATTTCTAAAATCTAAGTTTATTAACTATACACCCAAAAGATTCAGAAAATTTAGAAGTTAAAAAGCACTGATTAATAAAATAATAACTATCTGATTATGTAAGAATAAAGACAGTAAGAAACAGTAAAAGGTGAAAGGATACAGAGAGGAGTAGAGGACCAGTATATGTACAAAATGTGTATATGTACAAAGAGGGAGGGTAGTTCAGTCAAAATAGAATTAAGGGTGTGCAACCATAACTTTAGGGTGTGCATATATCACCACCCTTTTATAAACTAGCTACAAGATTTCAACTTAAAACAATATACTGAAAAGTGAAAATAGACTGAAATTTGCTGTATGTTTAGTTTCCTCTGATGATTATGACGATTAAGGAACTTTCAACTGATTAAATAGTAGTGATATTTTGGTTAATTAGAAATTTATTATTACAAGTATTCGAGAATGTTCTGACTATATATTATTAATTTAGTCAGCCTTTTTAAAAAAAGGAGAATAGCGAGTAAAAGAGAGTAAGTGGAAAGGAGCAACTCTAAGGGACAAAGGCAAGTTTTCTACTTCCTTTCTGTGGTATTATTCATTTTCTGAAGAATCTTTTTGGTGTCATTACATTACATTTGCCAATGGTACCATTACATTTTTTACTTCTATATGTGCTACCCACAAACTTATAGATTGTTATTCTTGGCTTTCATTACACAAATGGGAATAAACACCTAAAAAACTACGATATTGGTTTTTAAATGATATTTACCGCTAGTTTTCATTATATTGAACAATATACAATAAGATGTTAAAAACAGTCACTCAAACACTATATTCGTGAGGCCTAAAGAAAAAGTAAAAATCCAAGAAAATTCTCTTTGATACCATCGTAGAATATGTTTTTGCCAATGGTACCCTTAAGTTTTGGTGCTTTATTAATGTTTGCTAAACAAAAGTGTACCACAAATAACAACTATAAGTTCGAGGGTACCACAGAAAGAAGTCAAAAATGTAGTGTTACTATTGGTAAAAGCCAATTTTACGATGGTACCATAAAGACTTTCCCTACAATAACAGCTTTACGTATATTAGCATTAGAGGTGGACATACTCTAATATATACACCTAGACCCGGCAATTTTATACACGACACGAAAATTTAGTGTTTGTGTTTGCATTTTAAGTACACGACACAAAAATACACGAACACGAAAGTACACGACCCCGATTTAGTGTCGTTTTTGGATTTACCCTTCAAGTACACGACACGACACGAAGTACACGACATAAATAAATATATAAATAATTAAAAATATATTATATATATATAGTATAAATATTAATTGATATTACACGAAAGTAATGTGAACTTTAAGAAATTTCGTGTAAACATTCGTGTTTTCGTTGCTATTCGTGTCTATTTCGTTTCGTTTAGTTTCGTGTACACGAATGGTACACGAAAAAATTCAGGTATCTCGTGTCGTGTCGTGTCAAGTCGTGTATCACTCGTGTCGTGTTCGTGTAACAGTTTCAGGTACACGATTTGAATTCGTGTCATTTTCGTGTATAGCCAAAAAGTACACGAAACACGAAATTACACGAAACGACACGACCCGACTGATTTGCCAGGTCTATATACACCGACATATCTACAGAGATTTCTACAAGACTTGTCGGTCTAGTAGTGCAGCAAACATTAAAAAGCACCAAACTCAATGTTTACGTATTTGGCTTGCTCCTCTACCACAATTATTATTGAAAATTTTACCTGGACTATTTCTTCTTGTGTGCTTATCATTGTTGCTCTGCTCTTTAAGTTGGATATTACAGCGTCGACTGCCATGTTGATACCACTGCGCAAGTCCATGACATTAATGCCAGAAGCTATCGATTTACACCCTTCAGCATATATAGCCTGGGTCAGCACAGTGGCACATGTAGTACCTGTGACCACATAATATGTTTCCTGAATAAGGCGTCTTTCAATTTACATCAGAAACAGTATGAGGAACACCATTTCAACTTTAATGTAATAAAAGATGACGCCGAACAACACCTCTTTGATGCATTATACATTTATACCCTAGTATAAATGGCTTATTCTGTTTCTAACTTACAGATACAATTTCGATGCCTCGGAGATGATTGAACTTTTACTAAATTAAAAACATTGGATAATCAAGAAATGGGACTAAAAGAAAACAACTGAAATATATCAATACCATCTCCTGCAGCAGTATTAGTAGCATCTGCCACCTGTTTCACTAAAGCAGCACCAACATTTTTGGCTTTATCCTTGAAATTGATACTTTTGGCTACCGTCACACCATCTTTTGTAACCTTTGGACTTCCACGGCTACTCTCAATTATCACAGTACGGCCCTAAAAACAGTTTGTATAAATAATATGAGTTAATATGAGTTTAAACTACATACATAGAGTCAAGTAATATTCACGTTACCGCAACTGGTATTCACATTTTAGTAAGCAAAATACACAACCATGCCCAATTTTAAAAAACTGTAACCACTATGTATCATCCATCCAATTTATGTAAATAATTAAGAAACATTAGAGAAACTTAAAAACCTACACTACACAAATTGTAACTACTCGTAAGGATTGGGCAACAGCCTATCAATAGTTATGTAGTTTAATAACGTGTTTAAGGAAACAAAGAGAGGGAGAATAAGTGATGACCTGAGGACCCATAGTGACTTTAACAGCTTCAGCAAGGTCATTAACGCCTTGTAACATAGCAAATCGTGCTGCAGTCCCGAAATTGATATCTTTAGCAACATAGTTCCTGGACCATAAAATCCTACTACATACCTATCATTTTCAAATACACGAAACGCAATCACTTAATTAACTTCAAATATATGATAAATAAATTAATAATTATGGTACTGGAACTGAAATGAGCTTACCAATTTTCTTGAAGTGGAAGAAGACCTGTATTAGTAAAAATGAAAAGAAATGTTAATGATTAACACCTCAAATGTGTGAGAGAAAGAGAGGGAGAGAGAGAGAGACAGAGAGAGAGAGAGAGAGAGAGAGAGAGAGAGGGAGAGAGAGAGAGAGAGAGAGAGAGAGAGAGAGAGAGAGAGAGAGAGAGAGAGAGAGAGAGAGAGAGAGAGAGAGAGAGAGAGAGAGAGAGAGAGAGAGAGAGAGAGAGAGAGAGAGAGAGAGAGAGAGAGAGAGAGAGAGAGATGACCTGGCTGAGGAAGCTAAGGCAGCAGCAGCGATCCGATACATTTCTCCAAACAAGTCTTAAGATTGTACAAAATTGAGTGGGTTGATAGAGAATTCGGGGTTTAGGGTTTAAGCTTGATAAACTTGCAGTCTGCAAAAATCAGCCCTGTGTGCCTCTTATTCCTCACAAAAATATGAAATATTAAAAATAGAAGTAAAATGGGTCAGTGGAAAGCCCAACCCAATTTTGAGATTAAGTGTTGGTTATGAGATTGGGCCATTTGGCATTTGGGCCCTTTGTACACGCTCAGTGTATTTTAGATATGTAAACTTCTTTTTTAGCTACTCACTCCGTGTAAGAAAAATTGTAATTTAGTGTAGAAAAGTTAAAAAAGTGAGTAAGTGGTGAATAACGATTTATTGATAAAGTGAGAATTTATCGGAATGTAAATCGGGACAAAATTGAGATAAATTTTAATATATTAGGCTTATTTATAATGAAACACATCGTTCAAAAATATAAAAAATCGTATCGGTCAAATTTTTTTAACAATAAACCAGGGATCCAGCATTTTTAGAAAACTAAACTATGGTTGGTATTTTAAGTAGAATTAAAATTTTGACTTAATCAATTTATTTGATAACTTATAACTTTTAAATTGATAAGTTAAATGTTAGAAATCACCAACATTTTACTTAACTTATCAACTTATTCTTTGATTTCTTTTTTTTTCTAATAATTTATATTTTTACATTTGTGTTTTTAAATATTTTTTTAATTTAAAATACAAGTGTTGAAATCATTGTATTTAAAAATTATTTTTTCAAATTTAATTTAGCAAATTCTTTAACTTATAAGAATTCATCAACTTATCATATGACACTTACTCATCATTTTAAGTTATAAATCAACTTTTTTATGATACCCCAACAAGAACGTGATACGTACTTGGGATCCAGATAAATAAAATGGTACGTTCAAAGTCTAACATTGGCCGAACCTGCAGTTGTAGTAGTAATGAATTATGAAATCTTGTCCCGGAACATGAGGAAGTCTGTGTCAGAAAGGGACCATGCCTTTGAGTTTTAGTTTAACCCCCCACCGGCCACCATGTATGGGAAGCAATATATACATTTACCTCTTGCTTTTGTATATGGAAAATCCTATTTTCAAAGTTATTTTTTCATTTCATAATAATAAAGGTAACATATTTTCTCTGCATTTACAAATTATAGTATATTTTAGTACAATAAATTATAATAGCTTTGAAAATTTTAAAAACAGTTCTAAAAATAATATTTTCCTTACATATTTATCATTCTATGTAAATACTAAATAGTATATAAATTACACTAATGTAATTTAAAAAATGCAAATCCAATCCAACTTAATTATATTATTAATATATACTCCCTCCGTCCCATGTGATTATATACATTGTATTCGGACACGAAAACGAAGAAAATGTTTAAAAAATGAGTAAAATTAAATGAAAAGTGAGTAAAGTGATGGAACCAATTAATATTTAATAATAAATTTGAGATAGTGGAGAAAAATAGTTGGTGTAATAGTGTTTATATTATTATATAATAGAGATAGTCGAGAAAAGTAGTGGATGTATTGTATTTTATATTATTAAAAGTTACTATTTTTCGAATGTATAAAATGAGAGAGACATCCCAAAATATAAACGGTATAGAAATAAATGGGATAGAGAGAATACTGAATTTGACAAAAATTTGGGAGCATGTGAGGAAAGAAAATAAAATTTCACAAACAATTTTGTATCTGTTCATTTTTCCTTTGTCTTTTCTATTTTCTTAAACTAAACTCTCTCTGCCGCCATTGGAAAGAAGGTTAATTACAGGTTGGCAATGAGAAATAGGGAGAAAAGTAGAATAAACAAAGGTGGCCGCAAGCAATTAACACCGGAAGACAGATTGGCATGGGGTGTGTTTACTGTTTTGTAACATGTAACATGTAACATGCCCCCTCTTATCATCCGACTAAACGGTGCTTATTTAGTTTATAATTATGGACCATGGTTCCAACTAATAGCAGGTTCAACTAAACACAAAAGTCAATCTCCCTAATCAGAACTTAAATAGTAATATGTTGAATTTCATCCATTGCCATCCAGTTTGTCATATAATTGGACTATCCATTTTTGTTCTTATTCTAGTATCTTCGTTAACCGAGTTAAAATCTCATGATACAAATACGGAAAAATGTACAATCATATAATTACGCTTATGTAGCCTGCCTTAGCAAACACGCCATTCCAGCTTGTGCTACAAAAAAACAGAAATGCAACGAAGCAAGCAAGCAACCCAAAATCCGCACACACAATAAATAAAACGTAGAACAAAATGTGACCAACAACCCTTCGACATATGACCTACATTTATATTCTCCCCCCTTTTTTTTGGGTTCTTTTTTACTTGAAAACTACTCTCCACCGACGCTACCTAGCCTCGACTATGATTACCTCTGTTTATGCCCCCGTTCAAACTCAAAGTGAAAGTGATTTCATCAATCAAATCACATTACTCATTCAACTATCAAGTTAATCCAGTTGTTCAAGTACAATTCTTTTGATTAATTAACCACTTATTATTATGTGTAATTAATTAAATCTTAAGTTACTTTTTATGAATTTCAAATTCTCACATTGCTTTCGTTAAAAAAAATTAATAACATTTTAACGCGGTATAATATACTGTAACATTCTAACGTCAACATGCAAGTTGACAATGCAACAATTTCATAATGGACGAGCATTATTGTAAGTTGTAACACTCACACTCTGAATTCTAATTGGTGCAGATTTATGGATATCCAGCTAGCAGCCATCAGTAGTGCAGCACCCACCCATTCTAATTTTTTTATTGCAAAAAGCCCTAAATTACAGGATTACACCGTAATCTACTACGTCATCAATGCATGCAAATGTGTAATTATCCTCCAAATCCTTGCAAAACCCACTAATCACTACATAATCATTCCATTTTATAATTAAAAAACACCTAATCTATATTTTAATATTTTCCGCTCACATTCACGTAATAAACCTGTCTATATCCCATATTATATATCATGTCACCGTCACCGTTACATTAAAAAAAATTCGAGCCAAATGCATCGATTTTAACAAAATAAATGAACAAACTCGAAAAAAAAAAAACAAACTAATCACACCTAGCTTAAAATCAAGCTCATCCAACCGTCCATTTCCAGATCTTGATCCTGAGATCCACGTCACACTTAGCATTCGCCGTCGCAGCCACCGTCGGCGACTTTCCGGTAGGCAAATTCGCTTTAATTCCGCTACAATTCACTCTAATTCCAACCTTCTTGCTCTTCATTCCCCCAATTTTCACTTTCACTTTGGTATCCAACTCAATACGCAATGGCAAGCTCTTCTTCCCCTTCAACACAGCTCCGTCAACGCTCTCTCCTCCGCTGGTCAACGCCGCTTTCAACACCGTCGTGTTCTTCCCGCCGTGAGTAAACGCCGGGAACTCGCCGTCGCCTAAATTAACTCCATTAGAAGTGATGATCACTTTAATTGGATTGTAAATGAACGTGATCTTCTTGTTAGGGTTACGAGAAGTAACGACAAGCGTGAATTTGGAACTGAGATGCGACGATCGAGTTAGATTGAATTGAGTAATTTTGAGTGAGGTGAGAGTGTAGGAAGGGCGGTGGGGACGGTAGAGGAGGTAAAGGACGCCGCCGGCGGCGGCGGCGAGGACGATGAGGATGATTAAGAAGAGAGTAGTCCAGAGGAAGCAGGAGCAGCAGAAGCTTCGTCGGCGACGGTCGTGGTACGGTTGGGGACGGTAGGCTGGACGGTTAGCGTTGTAGACTTGTGCTTTGGTCGCCGGAAATGGTGGATTGGTGGCGGCAGTGGTTTTGGTGGCGGAGGGGACGCCGTTGGTGGTGGTGGAGGGCTTTGAGGGGAATACTCTGTCAGTCATTGTTGATTTGATTAAATTTGTATACGGTTTGGTTTGTGGATATATAGTAAGTAGGCGAGAGAGAGAGAGAGAGAGATTTGGGAGAGAGACCTTATAACAGCAACATTTTAACTCCACGCGGTTCTTTAAACGAGTGCTTGCTTTATAAGGAAACCAAATACTGTTTGCCAGCTTTGTTTCCTTTGATTTGATTTTGATTAATTAATGCGAATTAGATTATTATGGATACAAAAGAATAAGAGAAATATTAGGGAATCATATTTTTTTTTTATAAATTATCATAATATCATGTGTTTTTTTATACAATAATTAATGAAAGGAAATCGAGTATATTCACATAAATCTCTCTAATCAAAATATTTTATTTTACCATCTCACGATTGTCATATTATTCTGGCAATTTTTTTGGAATTTTTTTTATGATTTCTTAACATAAATTGCTAAACTTTTTATTTCTTTAATTATGGCTAAATTAAAAAGAATATGATGTATGATTATATTCCGTTTATATTTTCACCAAATATAATACGGTAAGAATATACTTTATCTGACATATAATGATGAAAGTTATATTTAAGATTATTTCTTTCCAAAATATTGTAACTGAAATATACTAAATATCTCTTAAAATACATTCAGATATTACCTAATCATATTTTGATTAAATGGAATCCATTAAATAATAAATCTTTTTTTGCTAATTAATAATAAATCTTTTTGCATTCATGGAAATATCACTAAAACTAATATTTTATAACTTCACATTATCTGTGATATTTTTGGAAATGGTGTACTTTAGTACGTGAGCACAATGAGATATTTAAGTAGCAAAAGTCAATGAAATATTTGATTCAAATCTCTCTTGTATATTAATTAATTATATATATATTATTTTTACCTTTTATAATTTATTTTTTCTACTAATAAAATTATTTAAATCAAAATAAAAATACTAAAATTCATCACGTGTATTGCACGATTATTGGCTACTAATTAACTAATCAACTAGTCCCAAGCAACTTTAAAAAGACTAGTTAAATAGGTTCCTAAACTGAAATAAAAGGAATTTGAAGCAAAAACTTGATCCAACTCTCCCTAGTCATCCCTTAAAAATTTAAGAACTCTTATTCCTTATGTTTAAGGATTATTGAGTCATTCCTTGTATTATTTTCTTAAATAAAATATTCACTTTCATCCAAATCTATTCATCTTTTTCTCTTTCGTCCAATATAAAAAATGTATGTGAAGTTTAAATTTAATAATATAATAATAATAAAGAGTATATATATAAGGAGTATTGTTTGAGTTGTCATTTTTCTTATAATATCCTAAATCGTTAATTTTTTATAATATTTATTTAGAAGGAACATATTGGAGTATGTTGGAATTGCTCTAAGCTCATGTCACTGTTGCCAACTTGCCACTTCATCTGACCTGATGTTGCTTTGGAATTTCTACTCATCATTAGCCTTCATTACGTGGAAACAGTTGTTAGCCTCCTATAAGTTGTTGTTATGTTACATTTACGACTGTTTTATACACTAACAACCAAATTAACATATTATTTTATTCTAATCATCTGTATTTAAAATTATTAGTAAGTTCAGATGGTTTGCATTATTTATGTAACCTAGTTTTATTGGACACAAAACTAACTAGTCTATATTCGATTAGTAGTTTACAAAAAACATCCTCCCTCCGTCCCACTGAGTTCTTTACATTGAGCACGGGCTCGGCACGCATTTTAAATCTCCTATAAAATATATTTTCATAAATTATTTTAAATATTTTTTTTTTCTGAATAAAAGTATAATACTTAAATTTTTATTTATAAAAAGGAAATTTTGAAAATAAGTTGTAGAATTATACTTTATAGGAGTCTTAAAATACGTGACAAACAATGTAAAAAAACTGTAAAGAAATGAGAGGGACAGAGAGGGAGTAATATTTTACATTCATATTTTTAAGAGAAATAGTAGCTTGTCAAAATTTAAAACATTTCTTTGTGAAATTAACCAATTAAACTGAAGCTGTTCAAACTATAAGAGAGGCGATTTTAAATTATGAAACCAGATTAGATAAGAAAATGTTAGAATACAATTTAAGATTCTAAAAAGTGCATAAAAATTCTTGAAATTCCGTGGGAGTTCTTGATTGGTGCTGAGCTAACTATGGTGCAAAGTCTCATCTCTTTGTTCCTCTAAGAGCATTTTTACTGGCGTTAGCTAAATTAGTCGACTATTATGACATTAATTAATAATTGTCTAAAATTTATTAAACTTGTAAGGTCATGTACTCCAGTGTAATTGGATATAATGATTGACTATATTTTAATTTTAATATATTATTATTATTTCAAGTTGTTAAACATAGAATAAATTATTTTAATATGGTAAAAGATGATGTGAAACTTTGCTACATGTGTAGAGGTTCAATAAATATAACCAACGAAAATGGATTGACTAAAATTATAGATAACAGTGATGTACTATTGGAGTGATGAAAATTTTAAAAATTATTTATAATTTTTATTTAAGGAATGTCAATTAAGCTTTTCGGCTTTAGCTACAGGTTTTCACCCATTGAATATCAGAGTTCGGTTTAAAAAGATGTTACGAGTCTTACATTCTCGTTATTTAATTTAAATATTTATCTCAAAAAATCTTTTTTTGGATCGAATAATGAATCACGGACGTCTATATTTGAACATTAATTTATTACTTAACAGAAAATAAAAATGAAACGAATTTAGTCCAACTTTATAATATCAGGATCATCGTTCAAGTCTTGAGGTTCGGACTTGCTTTATGTTACTTGAAGAAAGAAAGAAACACTTATTGGGCCTGTCCATGTTGGTGATGTTTCTGAAACTTAACGGCCCGTTTGATTCAGTTCTTTTGGGCTTGCCAGCAAAATCTTTCTACTGACAGCATGCAATTTTAGGGAAATTATTTGTATAATGATAAATAATATACCTCTAATAAACAATAATAGGTCAAGAAAATGCAGAATCAAATTTAGAAGCCCACCACTGATGAAAAGATGGACAAAAGTCGTTAGCATCGAACCAAGACAAACACAAAACAACAGCAAACCAAACAGTTATCACCGACACTTGTAAATACTACTCTATGAAATAAATTATTACTACAAGCTTCAGTGGTCTAGCCCCCCGACAATCGACATGCAACTACCATACCATCCTGTCCTAGCAAAACCATCCATGCCCAAGTAATTTTTATTCGTAAGTAGTGACGGAACCAGAATGATTTATGAGTAAAAATAAGTTAAATTGTATTTGTAAATTTTCAAAATAAATTAAATTAGATTTGTTTATGATTAGGAAAGTCAAAAATCATTATTATGCAGTTGTTATGCCCAAATTTGAACATGGGTTCTAAGCAGATCCACCTTGAATTCTAATAAAAATTGGCCTGGTAGACCAGGTTGAAAAGAGTCGGGGCTCCGTTCGTTTCACTAAATATGGAATGCTCAGATTGGGCCTAATAAAAACATTAAAGATGAACGAAAATCTAACAACGAACACATGGACTCAACGCGAGTCGGGCGGGAGCTCCAGCCCACCTCGCTAGAAGGGGTTTTAGCACACCTCTCGAAGGAGTTTGGATTCATCTCGCTATCTAGAGGTTGGGTCAGCATGCTAGCTGACGGATCGAGCACACTTCACTAGCCGAGTCTTGGCCTCGTTGTGCTAGCCGGATCTCGGCCTCGTTGTGCTAGCCGAATCTCGGCCTCGCTGCGCTAGCCGGATCTCGGCCTCGTTGTGATAGCCGGATCTCGGCCTCGTTCTAGCCGGATCTTGGCCTCGTTCTAGCCTGATCTCGGGCTCGCACGTGCTAGCCAGATCTCGGGCTCG
Organism: Heracleum sosnowskyi; assembly: GCA_030848705.1. Lineage (NCBI taxonomy): Eukaryota > Viridiplantae > Streptophyta > Magnoliopsida > Apiales > Apiaceae > Heracleum > Heracleum sosnowskyi. The sequence goes on along the minus strand of CM061245.1, from coordinate 118,085,690 downwards.
CACCTTGCATAACTGTGAGTGATATTGAACTCGCATCCTTGTGAGAGCTCGCACCACTTGGTTATGGAGGGCTCGCTTTGTGTGAAGGTAAAGTTAACTTTAAGTATTTTATGTTTATGTTGAATTGTGCAGTGCGAGCCTGGCCAGCTCGCACCACGTGTGAATTTCACGTATGGAAATTCCTTTTATAGAATGGATGTTTTTTGGTTGACACGGGACATTCCTATAATCACGGGGGAAATGCGGAGATGCTGCGAGATTATAGGATAACGTGTGGGACCGAACGTGATATGGGTGAAAAGTCCTGACTATTAATGGGCTTTGGGCTGAGTGGGCTAGAGAAAATCCTAGCCATATTCAATAACTTGTTTCCTAAGAACTACGTTAGGCTTGATCCCTATATAAAGGGGTACGTAGACATCTTGTATGATACGACAATTAACACTCGGCAAGAGTAAGAGAAATAACACATTCTCTAATCAATTACTGAGGAGTCATCATACGAGCTCAGCCACCACTCACAACAACCTTCCTCCACCACAAAACATCACCCCAGATCTTTATTCCGGCAAACAACCTCCAAACACTGTTATACAAAATTCTCCCTATAACATTTGGTGCTAGAAAGATGGGCTACATCTTAGGGAGAAGGATGTAGGAATCAAACAAGTATGGGAATGAGATTATGGCCGAAGGGAGTAAAAGGGGAACTTGAATAAGGTGAAGTGCCACTTAGTCAGGTAAAGAGAGACAACCAAGTCTGTGAAGGGCCGAGGCATGAGCCATTTTTTCCGAGACGAGACACCAGCATGATGGACCAGGGGTGATGAGAGGACTCCGCAACAAAAAATGATGGTAAATTGAGGCTTTTATTTTGTTTGGAAATAGTTCCTTCACAAAGTATGGATCCAATATGTTGGGCTCAACATAGCCTTTTTGGGATGCCTCTAAGACCAGCTTCGCTAGCGAGGTCTTGAGACGCCTCTTCATGAGATGCCCCTTTTTGGGATGCCTCTATGACAAGCTTGGCCAACTTGGTCTTGAGACGCTTCTTCGTGAGATACATCTTCATGAGATGTTCTCTTCTTAGGATGCCTATATGATCAACGAGGTCTCCTATACGGTTTGGCCAACAAGGTCTTGAGATGTATTTTCGTGAGATGTTTCTATGACCAATGAGACCTTCTTTAAAATTTGGCCAACAAGGTTATCTACGATATCAAAGGTAATACTAGGACCAGCATCACAACAATCAGTAAGAAGAATTAGTGGCCTCGGCCTGCTCCGTGTGCATTGAGTCGGGCCTTTGCCCACTGCGCGAGACTTGAGTCAGGACTTTATGCGCTCCGCGTGGCCTGAGCCGGACCTCTGCCCGCTCCGTGCGACTCGAGCCAGGTCTTGGGACTCTGTTCGCGACCCGAGTTAGGATTCTGTCCGATCCGCGCGACCCGAGCTGGGCCTCCGCCCGCTCTACGCGACCCGAGCTGGGCTTCCACCCGCTTCACGCGACCCGAGCTGGGCCTCCGCCCGCTCTACGCGACCCGAGCTGGGCTTCCACCCGCTTCACGCGACCCGAGCTGGGCCTCCGCCCGCTCTGCATTATAGATAAAGAAGGAAGTTACTTTATTTACAAGAGTAAATTATTGTAGTCTATGGAGTGGACATATTTCATCATGTCTTACACATTGAGTCAGCTGAAATTACTTCAAATAACCGGTTATGAGCGAAACTTTATTTTGATGATTTTAAGCTCAAATACAAAGACATATATCTGAGATCTTGTTGAAAAGCCACATAACATAGTCTCACGTTGATCAGACTAAGTGACATGTGCTAGCATTGAAAGATTAACTAGATTAGGCTAGCGTTGGTTACACACATTAAACAGACTGAGAGTTTATGGGATTGATGAGATTGGTTTAAGAGAACAAAAGAGCTCTGTTCACATTGCTAGTATAATACGGGGAATAAAAGAGTGAAGAGAGGAGAGCCTATATCAGAATCACATGTTTGAAGAGAGTAAGGGTTCCCATTGATTGCGAAGACAACCAAGAAACTTGAAAGATAAGGATTAATGGGGTAGATGAGGGGTTGAGCTCTTATTGCATTGCATGTGAAGGATAAAAAGTACTTACCTTGAGTAATATGAGATTGAAGAGGCTTAGTGAAAGTGCGAGCTCTCATAACATAGAAAGACAAGAAGGTGTAAGACACCCGTAAGTAAATGAAAGCAGGTCAAGTAATGGTGTATACGCTTAGTCTGATCCGAGCAGGAATTCTAGCACACTCCCTAGATAGGGGCTCTGACTCTAGCCTCAACAAGGTGTTTCAGCTCATAAAACGTGTACCATGCAGGCAGAACTTTAAGTCACTTTATGTCAAAGAGAATGGAAGAGAAGGATATCCAATTCATTATTTAAGGAAATTTGAGTATGGGCTCGAAACCGGTTTGCACGACATTTAAGTCTGGGCTCGTCCCGACCCGTGCTCGCACCGAGTGCTGGATGAGAGATGAATTGTGGGGTGTCCAATGAGGGTGGTGATTGTTAATAATGATGAGCTCGTACCATAAGGAAACCGTTGGGCTCGCACCATTATAAGGAGAATGGGCTCGCATCGTTGGACATCAATGAGCTCGCACCGCTTGGTAGTGGTATGTTCGCCTTACATGATGGCATGTGGTCACGTTAAGGTAAACATATATATGTACTTTATGTTTATGTTGAACTGAGCGATGCGAGCCTGACCAGCTCACATCAAGTGTTAATTTCAGGTATGGAAATGAATTTGAGGGATGGATGTTTCTTGGTTGACACGAGACATCTCTATAATTACGGGAAGAAATGCGGAGATTCCGCAAAATTACAGGGATACTTGTGGGACCAGACATAATATGGATGTGTGAGCCTGAAATTCCTCGTCGTATTAACATGGCAACCAAGAATTGGGGGGGGGGGGGGGTAGTTGTTATGCCCAAATTTGGACATGGGCTCTAAGCAAACCCACCTTGAATCTTAATGAAGATTGGCCTTGTAGACCTGGGTGAAAAGAGTTGGGGCTCCGTTCGTTTTACTAAATATAGAATGCTCATATTGGGACTGATAAAGACATTAAAGATGAACGAAAATATAACAACGGACACATGGACTCAACGCGAGCCGGGCTGGAGCTCCAACCCACCTCACTAGAAGGGGTTCTAGCACACCTCTCTAAGGAGTTTGGGCTCATCTCGCTATCTAGAGGTTGGGTCAGCATGTTAGCTGGCGGATCCAACACATTTCAGTACTTCACTAGACGGGTCTTGGCCTCGTTCTAGCCGAATCTCGACCTCGTTGTGCTAGCCGGAGCTCGGCCTCGTTGTGCTAGACGGATCTTGGCCTCTTTCTAGCCGGATGTCGGCCTCGTTGTGCTAGTCGGATCTTGGGCTCGCACGTGCTAGCCGGATCTCGGGCTCGCATCTTGCATAGCTGTGAGGGACATTGAACTCGCATCTGTGTGAGAGCTCGTACCACTACCACTTGGTTGTGGAGGGCTCGCTTTGTGTGAAGGTAAACTTAACTTTAAGTATTTTAAGTTTATGTTGAATTGTGCGGTGCGAGCTTGGCCAGTTCGCACCACGTGTGAATTTCAGGTATGGAAATTCCTTTTATGGAATGGATGTTTCTTGGTTGACATGGGACATTCCTATAATCACGGGAAGAAATACGAAGATGCCGCGAGATTATTTGATAACGTGTGGGACCAGACGTGATATGGACGAAAAGTCATGACTATTAATGGGTTTTGGGCTGAGTGGGCTAGAGAAAACCCTAGCCCTATTCAATAACTTATTTTCTAAGAACTACGCGATGCTTGATCCCTATATATAAAGGGTACGTAGGCACCTTGTATGATACGATAATTGACACTTGTCAAGAGTAAGAGAAAGAACACATTCTCTATTCAATTACTGAGGAGTCATCATACAAGCTCAGCCATCACCCACAACAACCTTCCTCCGTCACAAAACATCACTCCAGATCTTTATTCCGACAAATAACCTCCAAAACATTGTTATACGAAATTCTCTCTATAACAGTAACAATGTCATTATGATATTCAATGTTACAAGATGTCAAAAATTCGATGACTTCAAAAAGAAAAAAAAGATGTCAAAAATTCGAGATGTTATTTTTTTAAAATTTTCCCAAGTAAAAGAGTGAGAATGTGTCACCGTCGGTGGAGACTTATATGTCCGTCCGGCCATTTTTGTAATTAATTGGAAACTCAACTACTGCAAAATGCTAAAAGTCAATGTCTATTGAATATTTAGTACTCTATTGAATACTATTGATTTTAGATTAGCTTTAGCTTTCAAGGATGGATATTACTTTGCAACGGTGCTCATTCATTTTCTGTCAGCATTGAAATGGCTTAAAGATTCTACCGGTTCATTTCAGAACTAATTAAAACGTTATTATTAATCTAATCATAATGATGAATAACATAATCATGCAAAAACATGTAAATATGTTTCTGAAACCCAAAAAAAGAGTGAAAATAGAGGAGCAATGATGCATTACCTTCGCATAATCTAGTTAGATTTGGATATAAACATGTGACATTTTTTTATAGTTAAAATGAGAAATCGAACTCGTAATTCTTTGAATCAATAAATTGATCCTTATCACTGGGTCGCAACTCAATCGCTCAACATGTGACATTATACTATTTTCTTGAGTATCTAATGACAAGCTTTTGTTTGATTTGCCAAGAGATTATTTGTCGCATCATTAATTTCAAACTTTTCATGTCAAATTCTTCTCAAATCACATGATTAGGAGACATGATAAGAAAATAATGTACCCAACATTTTGCAGTTAGGTGAAATTTATATGGACCCTGTTCTTTATATACATGTGATAAAGTATGTTGTATCATGATTATTTACCGTAATACCTATAAATTTTAAAAAAAAATCATTTATCACATTTTACAGCGATACATTATATTATACGTTTGTCGTGGATCATTAACCGATTAATGATTAGATAGGAGAATTAAGCTAGTCATCATAAAATAATAGTCCAACCAAAGAAGCAACTTAATGCAGAGATTTATGTTTCAACAAACAAATCAAGCCCCCATTGATTATTGTAGGAGAATATTTCCTTTATTCTCTCCCCTACCAAACCACTTTACAAAGTCATTACTGATACTTAGCTTTCTGTTACTATCCACTTACATGATGCTTGTGTTGGATCAGTTACACTGATCTTTTAATCACCATTTGAACAAACAGTATTTTCTCACTACATTTTGGAGTTTGTCTTTAAGTTGAAGTACAATGATTAGGTTTAGAGCACCTAATCCATTTTTATGTTTGTCACCTCTATAATTTCTCCATGTAACTTCACAGACACTGTTTCTTGGATTTATATGAAAATTATTTATGTTTTTATTACCGAACTTGTACTTAAATGAGTTGGCTGAGTGACTGAGATCAGAGATCTTGAGGTTCATTTTCTTGATTTTTGGAGAGGAGATGAAAATGCAGCTGCTCATTGTGAATTCGATATCGTTTTTGGCAATTCTGTTTAACTTGCCAGTTCTTGGATTTGCAGGTAATGGGCTTAAGTTTTTTTGTAATTTGGGTTGTTTTGATTAATGTGATTGATTGTTTAGTTCAATGTAGGTTGTTTCTGGACTTTGATTTAGTGATCAGTCAAGTGGGATCTGGGTTCTTAGAAGTTCTTGTTATGATTAGTACATGAATAATTGCATTCTTATGAAATTGATGTTGCAGAAGATATATAAATCCAGATCAATTTTAAGTTGAGCTCAGTTTTGATATAATTCTCCCTTGTCATGTTAAGATTACAAATGATGATTCATATTTAAAGTTTATATCTTTCCTGGAAGTTGGACAACATGGTGCTTTCAGGCTCCATATTTAGATTTAAGGACTGACATATTACTTGCATTCTGTTTTAGGCTTTAGCATACCTTCACTGACAGCAGGTTCTGTGCTGAATCACTTGAGTATACCAACACCTCGCATCACCTCATATGGAACAACTGGATCGAGCCAATTTTCTCCGCAAAAAGGTGGTATGACTTCTCTTATAATGGTTCAAGGTGTTTGTCTTTATGCACGATTTTATACCAGTTTTAGTAACCAGAGTGTGCCTCGCGGATACATTTTAAAAACTTGATGACTCCACGATAATGATGTCTCCAGACAGACTTTAAGGATTTAGTCCAGGAAAGACATGGATGCTAATTTCAGTAGCCTAATTTGGAGCACTCATTGCCATCAATCTGTATATATAAATTTTGATTTGTCACACTTCAGACATGTAAGAGAATTTTTGTGCTCATTATTACATCTGGTTTGGTTTTGTAGCCCCCAGCCGACACAACTTCAGACCTTCACATAGTCCATCAGTTGCACCTGCTATGCCACCTTTCCATAAACATGCTGGAAAACTGGTGCACTATTCTTCACCTCCACCGTTATTCTCATATTTTAAGCATCATCACGCAAGAAAGAAATTTAAAGATCTTGTCACTAGACCATCTAATAGGGTTCATCCTCCTACAAGCAGCCAACAAGGTCAGTACTCAATTGAAGATCTATCTAGTTAGTTAGTAGTCATCGCTTAATGTTGTCGAATAGAATAATGAATAACAACTGCTTTTTTCTGAATACTCGATGAAGGTTTATCCCCTTCAGTTTCCCCATTTAGTCCTGCTTCTACTCCAATAAGCTGGGATGGGTTCAGCCCTGCACCAGTTCCAGTTCCGTTGATTCAACCAGGTAATTTTTTCCTCCAAACACTTCTTATATTTTTTTGGTATACAAAGCTGATATTCATGCCTCTTCTAGTGCCTATGCTCTCACCTACAATATCTCCAGCTAGCTCATCTGTTAAGAAAAAGAAGACTTCACCACCCTCGTCAGTAATGGCACTACCTCCCCCACCTCCTAATGAAGGTGCATATGCTATATACCTTACCTTTTACATTCTCTTGACGTTTGGAGCTCATTTCTATTTAATTGTATCTCTGTCACGGTCTTATTACAATTGAAGATGCTAACAATCATAAACCATTTGATTTTACTCGTAGAATGTACATCCGTAACATGCACAAAGCCATTCACTTATACTCCTGGTGGATCTCCATGTGGCTGTGTGTTGCCTATTGAAGTAAGACTGGATCTCAGTGTTGAATTATATACATTCATTCCTTTGGTGTCAGAACTAGCCAAAGAGATTGCCGTTGGGCTTTCCCTGAATCAAAGTCAAGTTAGGATTATAGGTGCTAACGAAGCCATCGAGCAACTAGAGAAAACCATGGTCCTTATCAACCTGGTACCAGTAAAAGAGAATTTCGCTCCCACTACTGCATTGGTTATCTATAAAAGGTTCTGGACGAGACAGGTGGCCATTAATGCTTCTCACTTCGGAACCTACAAAGTAGTCAATGTTCGGTATCCAGGTTTTGTAACTTACCTTGATTCTTTCAGCATCTGCTTTTCAATCTGTGTAGTTACCTACTGTTTAAACTTCTAGTTCATTCCTGTTATGTATTTCCTTCATAAACACTTTTTATGACGGGTACATGGTTAAATTATTTGTATGCTTCTAACTGTCTTTTCAATTATGTTCCACAACTTGCAGGTCTTCCATCCTCTCCACCATCAGCACATTCATCAGCTGCTAACATATATGGTGATTTATATCCTAGGGATGGGAATGGTAGGATGCCACTGAAACCTTTAGGGATTGATGTTCCGAGGAGAAAGAAGGCTGGGACTGGTGGAAGCAAGATAGCTGTTATTGTTTTATCATCAGTCACAGCTTTTGCTGTTTGTACAGGAATTCTTTTGATATTGTTGTTAAAATGTGGATGGTGCATTTGTAGACCCCAATCAAATCCTCATGTTCCTATACCCTCGCAACGAAAAGTATCAGGTGTGTCCCATCTATAAAATCCCAAGCTTTTCATTCCCCTCTTTTTCAGCCAGTTGTTATATTTATCTTCCACCACTTGTATTTTTCCGATTATGTTCCCTAATTGCACCGTTAAAAAAGTAAAACTCTTAATCTAGCTAGCTTCTAGTATTTACCTTATGATGTGATGAGTTCTTTATAATACACTTCATGAATATAATTCTTTTTCTGCAGGGACTGCCAGGTCTTTAATGTTTGGAAGCAGGCATGGGTCAGCATCAATTTCACGTAGTTCTAATGCATTGGCATATAAGGGAATTGCTAAGATTTTCAGTTCGAGTGACCTAATGAGAGCCACTGATAACTTTGATGCTGCAAGGATTCTTGGGGAAGGAGGTTTCGGACTTGTCTATAGTGGCATTCTTGATGATCGAAGGAAGGTGGCTGTGAAAGTTCTGAAAAGAGATGATCAGCAAGGAGGCCGTGAATTTTTGGCTGAAGTTGATATGCTTAGTCGTCTACACCACAGGAACTTAGTCAAACTGATTGGTATCTGCACAGAGGATCACTGTCGCTGCCTGGTCTACGAACTTGTTCCTAATGATAGTGTGGAATCACACTTACATGGTACAGACAAGTCTTGATGCATTCCTTGTCCTACTCCATAACATTGCCCAAGTTCTTAATACCTCTTTGAAAGATAAAATCTACATGATCTGTTTTTTATTTGTTCAGGAATTGACAAGGAAATTGCTCCTCTTGATTGGTGTGCCAGAATTAAGATTGCTCTGGGATCAGCTCGAGGTTTAGCTTATCTGCATGAAGACTCAAGCCCTCGTGTGATACACAGAGACTTTAAGTCAAGCAACATCTTACTAGAACATGATTTCACACCTAAAGTTTCAGACTTTGGGCTTGCTAAGTCAGCACTAGACGAGGGAAACAAGCACATTTCTACACATGTTATGGGAACTTTCGGGTATATACTTTCTCACATAATTCATATATAGATTATTCTCTATTAGTTATATATAATATATTATGCCCAAGATTTGTGATGTTTTAATATTCATAAGTACACTTTCGTTGATGGCATGAATTATGTATTCCAGTTACTTGGCTCCGGAGTACGCAATGACTGGCCATCTATTGGTAAAAAGTGATGTTTACAGCTATGGTGTAGTTCTCCTTGAGCTCTTAACAGGAAGAAAGCCGGTGGATTTGTCACAACCACCAGGTCAAGAAAATCTGGTTTCTTGGGCACGTCCGCTGCTTACAGACAAAGAGGCTTTGGAAACGATCATTGACCCATATTTAAAGCCAAATATGCAATCTGACAGTGTATCAAAAGTAGCAGCCATCGCGTCAATGTGCGTGCAACCAGAAGTATCCCATCGCCCTTTTATGGGTGAAGTTGTTCAAGCCTTAAAGCTGGTGTGCAATGAGTTTGATGAAATAAACGAGGATCCTATATTGGAGAATTGCAGTTATGAGGACTTCTCTGCTGGCAAGTATAGTAGAGCTTCAAGTGGTCGTGTGGAATCCCCCGGGATCCACTACCCTGGGTATAATTCCATTTTAGACAGTCATAAGATCCCATTGTCAAATTCCAATTCGAAGTATCCATCAGCTGAGTTAAAGGACCAGGAATCAGGGTCGATCAAGAGGATCTCTAGCTCAGCTCCATTAAAATTGTTAATGAGAGGATTTTCCAAAGGCTGCTCGAGTGAGCATGAATCTTCGGGTAAATAACTGTGAATATCCACTCCACTACATCAATACACACCCAAAGATATGTTTCTGATTACATGTTCAGAGTTAAACTTGCATAAACAAGAAGGTTCATTTTTACACATGTACTATCATCATTGAAAAGCTTGCAAGATATCAGGTTTGATTAGCTTGCAAGATATCAGTTTTTGAAGGTGTTCAACCGCTGTCGTCGTTACAGAAGGCTCAAAAAACGAGGAAAGGGAGAGCCATGTTAGTGAGGTAGATTTGATAGTAGCAGGATTGTACATGATGTTTTTCTTATATATATACATATGTTAGACATGTTCAGCCATTTGATCATCAATGTTGAAGTTCCTTGGCAAATTATATTGTTCGACGGTATTAAGTCGAAAAAAATGTAAACCTTTTTATTTACCTCATGCATTTTAATACAGCGGCCATGAATTGCTAACATTCTTATTCGGTACAAAACTAATTGCAAAAAAATCGAAAAAATTCATAATATTTGGAACATGCCGAGCTTTCATTTGCAAAATGTAGATCACTGCTATACTCCAGCTGCTTTGCCTAATCTGCTTCTCAGTATCTTCACCCCCATGTACCTACATTTATAATTTTCGATGTAAGAGATACTTTTAACATCAGTGGCTTTTCTGACCGATGTCTAATGCGTGATGTCTAATCTAGTTTTTCTAGTAGTGTAGTATGTGTACTACTTGATTACCTTCCCATCATCATTACGGTGGCTTGAGGATTAGTGCCTGGGGACTGGACAAATGTTGAACCATCGATGACACGAAGGCCATTGACTCCAAGTACCTCGTAATCTGAGCTTATAACCTTGCCCTTGTGACATCCACCATGATAGTGCCAGATTGTGATCTTAGTTTGTCTGCAGTATTCCTCGAAGGACTTTGTAACTTCAGCAGTTTTTGGGATTAGGTTAAAATTAGCATCAACACTCAAGTTGAGCAGCTTCTCAAAGGTATTATTGCCAGGCTGCATAAAGTTTATTAAGCCTTTTGTTTTGACAAGCTTCTCTAAAATTCGAATACCATTGACACATTGCTGTAAATCTTGAGGATTGCTGAAGTAATTAAAGGAGATGTTCGGATTATCATCAACATTAGTGTTGTTCAAAGTTAACTCCCCTGTTGACAACGGATTTGCAACCTTTGATAGTATAAAAGCACCGTTGAAATTTTCACGTGGAAGCTCTTCGTTCTGCTGTTTATAAAGAACCATCAAGAAAGTGAGTAAATTTGCAAAATTGAAGCAAATTTTCTTTATTCAAAGACTAACCTCCTCAAACGATGATGAATTATCACGAGAATAGATAATCGTATTAGGATTTTGGCCAAATCCAGTGCTAGTCTCAATGTAAACACCCTGTCTTGTAATCCCAACAATCTGAATCAACGACTGAGACATCGGTCTATTTAATGGAACAACAATAGTGTTCAAAGGATTGTCTGCCATCTGTTTGCCTACAAACTGATTGTCAAGCACCACAGTAATGTTCATGTTTTCGAGCTCTGCCTTTGGTCCAATCCCACTGAGTAAAAGCAGTTGAGGACTCCCAATTGCACCAGATGACAATATAACTTCACTCTTATCATTCTTTGACAAATTTACTTCATGTTGCTTCCCGTTCTCATCCTTAAATATCACTCCAACTGCCCTTGGCTTGCCTGTATTCAATTACCAAAATATTAACGAACCAATAATCCATCCACCTACATCTTAGCTTGAGATGCTAAGCGAGCTGGTAATTTAACATGGTATCACTTTTGATTCAGCCTCGAATTCAAATATTAAAAACTTTAATATTGCCGTTACATTAACAAGGTAGATTGATTACCTGAAGTTTGATCAAACACAATCTTCTGAACAGTTGCATGGATGAGAACATCAAGATTCTTCGGATTAGAGGATCGAAGTAGTTCAGCAGCAGTGTGACGATTGCCATCTTTGTCGAAAATGATACCACTAACTTTGGTTCCAAATAAGTGTTCATAAGTGTAGCCATTGTTTGGAGTAACTCCAACTTGTAACAAAGCATTCTTTACAGCAGTTTGCCAAGAATTTAAAACTGGCTTATAAACAATCTGTTTCTCGACCCATGGGTATGATTCGTAGGCCAGTTTTTGGTCTAATCCAAGTTCAGCTAGACTCCTGCAAAACATACATTCATACGTTACTCAATCAAAATATACTAGTTGACTAGCTGATAAAATATACTAGTTCCGTATTATATACTGTTTGACCTTTTACATTATGGTTTACATAGTAACAGATACGCAGATAGCTTCTCAACTACTAGCTTCAAACTGATTGCATGTAAGTTAGTAACTTATTACTACTGGTTGGTCCGATGCAGACGTATGTTGCAGTGTATCATTCCGCACTTAATAACTATCGTCTAATATGGTTCGTTTAATATGAGCGATATAATATTCCGAAAAGTTGAAAATATACCTTAAACTTGGTCTGGTGTAGAATCCAGCATTGATGCTAGTACCTCCACCTAAAATCCTAGGTCTTATATTATAAACACCCTCTGTTATGAAGTACTGCGAGGGTGAATTCGCCGAAAAATCTGCTGTGTTGATGTGATAATTTTCGAGAAGTGAAGTATTTTTATTATCGAAAGGAACACCACCTCGTTCTAACAACAAAACATTATATTTCTGCGACAGAGTTGCAGCCAAAGGGCAGCCAGCAGTTCCACCTCCGATTATAATATAATCATATCCTTCATTTTTTACAGCTGATGATGCAGAGCTTGCATTCTTTATAAATGGATAGTCTTCTTCCCATGTCTTCTTACCTGCACCATACATGCAAAAGAATTAATATATCGTACTGGTTATTCGTTTATCGAGTATTCATTTATCGTCGAGATTATGTTGTACCTTGACAGAAGGTGAAAACAGAAAGAAGGAAAAAGAGCTTGATAATTTTCGTTGTGTGCATGGATTGTTGCATTCTTGGGTCTGCCTAAACAAATTATTAAACACACTATATATAAGGAGCCTATAGTACCCAGATGGCTGGATCTTGATATTTTTTATTAATGGAAAAAGAGTTCTGGGCAAAGATTGAATTCGTACAGCAAGACGTCCCGAGTTTCTTTTGTTCTTCAAATTTACGCGCAAGAAGACTAGTCAATTTTGCAAGGTAATAATCAGCAAGTTAGTAAAAGGTTTGAAAGGTTACGTTTATATTAGTCTATTTTGGTGAAATTTAAATTATTTAAAGAATATCCTAAATTTCTTAAATATACAAGTGTATTTTTTTTATTAAAAGATAGATCAATATTCATCTATACTCTTTATTAATAAGGAAAACAATATGAAAATGGGACGCGGTACCAAAAGTACTAAAGTATCAAAATACCAAATTTGGTTATCACGAGACCTGGGTTCGATTCCTCGCAACTACGTACAAGATTTATTAATTTAAATTCTTTAGCTTAATTCAGAGTTCGATTCCTTACAACTACGTTATTATACAAGATTTATTTATTTACTTTAATTTCATTAATTTCATCCAAAGTTCAATTGTCTATAACTTCTATACTCTTTATTAATAAAGAAAATAATGTTAAAATACCACGCGATACCAAATTCAAGATTAATTGTCTATAACCACATATCTAAATAGTATTTATTTATTATATATTTCTATCATTCAAATATCTATAAGTACATTTTTTAATAATTTTTTTAATAATTAAAATTAATATTAATAAGCAAAACAATGCGAAAATGGCGCACGGTACCAAAGTACCAAATTTGATTATCACAAAATCCGGGTTCGATTGCTTGCAACTACGTAATTATACAAGATTTATTTATTTACTTTAAATTTATTAGCTACATCTATACTCTTTATTAATAAGGAAAACAATGTGAAAATGACGCGCAATACCAAAGTACCGAAGTATCAAATTTGGTTATCACGAGACCTGGGTTCGATTACTCGCAACTACATACAAGATTTATTAATTTAAATTCTTTAGCTTAATTCAGAGTTCGATTCATCCAAAGTTCAATTGTCTATAACTTCTATACTCTTTATTAATAAAGAAAATAATGTTAAAATATCACGCGATATCAAATTCAAGATTAATTGCCTATAACCACATATTTAAATAGTATTTATTTATTATATATTTCTATCATTCAAATATCTATAAGTACATTTTTAATAATTTTTTTAATAATTAAAATCTATTATATATCTTATACTGCAACAAGGACTTTGTGAAACATTTTATTCAATAACTTGAAATTACATAACTGCCCCTCCAAAGTCAAATGTTATAAAAATGTAAGAAAATTTCATCTTGATGGGAATCGAACCTAAGACACTTCAATACTAATTAATAAGAATTTCAAGTCACCAATTTAACCATTGAGCTACTTGGGCTTTTTTGTTGTGGTATAAAACCCATTAGTATGGTAATGTCTTTCACAAATATTATTTTACACATTAGTTTTTATTCAAGATTCTTTCATGATAATTTCATTTGTCTGATTATTAATAAAAGTGGTTATTGGTATAAAGTATATCCAATAGACACGTATCTCTTTAATTAAATTTAATTATGTTTCTTCCTTTGTATTCACAATTTTAAGACAAAGTACAAATGCATTTTTAGTCACATAATATCACTTTTTAGTCCGAGCATCCAATAATACAAAATAATACAAAATAGTAATCATTTTGTCTCAACTATGTTCATACATATCATATCAGATAATATAAGTAATAATATAAGCACCTCTATAGTTGTTACCCTGAATAGAGATGAACGTAATCCAGATTCAGGTCGGATTTTTCGATATCCGATAGGGCCGGGCTTTTTTAAATCGAGACAAATTTCTTCTAAAATATTTATACCTGTAGATAGGGTCGGGCCAGGAGGGGCCAAATCGGATTTTTACAAATTATTTTAGATATTGATAACTTTAACTTTAATTTTAACTTTTTTTTTTATTTTTTCGGATTTAATTATAAAATTTAAGCTTTTATCCGAGATTTAATTGAAAATTCTAACTTTTTGGATTGGACTTTTATCCTGATCAAGACTACGTCCAAATCGAGATTAAATTTGGGTTTATTCGGCTCGAACGAGATCGGAGTTTTGTGAAAAATATGCGATCCGTTTAAGCCTGCGGGCTGGATCCAATTGAGGTGGACTTTTTTTTAATCAGATTTTTTCCGATTTTTTTAACCAGTTCGAACAATTTTTTTCGAATACGAATTTGTGTGCATCTCAATCCCGCCATCTCATGCATTAAGGACAAGTATACTACTCCGGCCGCTTATAAAGAATTATGGAGATCGGAGAGTATTGGTACTTTCGAAATGGAGCCTTTATTTGACACCTTTAACTAATTCCTATCTGATTATTAATTAGCGTATAAAACTAATCATCAAATACATTCAACTAAGAACAAAATCTTCTTCGAACTAATACCAAACCGATCTTCCTTGCATAAGTATATTCACAACTGTACAATTACTGCATTCATCGTGTCTGCAGGGAGACCCTTCTTAAAACGGGCAAAATGATATGCATTCGTTTAAATGGTATATCCACATATACTAATACAACTTATATTTCTACACTTTTACTCTATTATACACACCGATCAAATATTACAACATCCACTTAACGGTTACCCCATGAACTACAAACAGGTAAATGGAGTGCCAATGTTCCCCCAGTCGAGAGAGAGAGATCAAAATATAGATCCAAAACAAAAGTTGAGAAGAAAAAGTGGAGGAGACGGGGAAAAAGGAAAGAAAAGCCAAAGAGACAGTAAAAGAGGGATAAAAAGGATAAGAGAGGGGTCTCCAAAGAGTGACGCCGAAAATAGAAGGCAACCAACACCGTAGGAGGAGGCATGAGAGAGAGAGAGAGAGAGAGAGAGAGAGAGAGAGAGAGAAATAACATAAATAAATTAACCCCCAAAAAAGCACAAACTCGACAATATCGATAAAGAACAATTTGTCACTGCCAGCTCAAACAACAACCCATGACAAATATTTACTTTATGAGCATACCAACTCCAAGTGCATTTACCTGCACAAAGCCTACAAATTTGGTTCAAGCATTCCATCAAACACATAATACACACTCTAAATAAACACAAACTAAACAGTCAAAGAATGCATTTGAGTAAACAATTATGACGCACACTAAATAAACAAAGCATAACATGCATTTCAGTAAATGTGTTGTAATATATTACGTCTTCCTGAGGATCATCACATAAGAGAGGGGTCTCTAGAGATTGACACCGAAAATAGAAGGCAGCCACCATTAGAGGGGGCATGAAAGGAGAGAGAGAGCGATCAAAATACAGATCCTAAACAAAAGTTGAGAAGAAAAAGTGGAGGAGACGGAGAGAAAGGAAATAAAAGCCAAAGAGACAGTAAAAGAGGGATAAGAAGGATAAGTGGGGGGTCTCCAAAGAGTGACGTCGAAAATAGAAGGCAGAGAGGGGGAGATTTCAGGATGGGGTGGAGAATGCAATAATTTTTAAATGAACTAAGAATTTCAATGAGTCAATTTATTCAATGCGAAATGATAATTATACTCTCAAATTTCGAAATGACATTTTAATCTATATTATAATTATCTCATATCAATATATCTGTAACTCATAAAATACGTTGAAATTAATAAAACTTACGCAATATTCTAGAACATGCCCGTGCCTCGCACGGGCTATAAAGCTAGTTAATATTAATAAGCAAAACAATGTGAAAATGACGCACAGTACCAAAGTACCAAATTTGAATATCACAAAATCCGGGTTCGATTGCTGGCAACTACGTAATTATACAAGATTTATTTATTTACTTTAAATTTATTAGCTACATCAAGGGTTCGATTCCTTGCAGCTACATAATCATACAAGATTTATTTATTTACTTTAATTTCTTTAGTTTTATAAACAGTTCGATTGTCTATAACTACATAATTAAATAATGATTTATTTATTATATTTTTATCATTCAATTCTAGACAAATATATTTTTTAAAAATATTTAAAAATATTTATCAATATAATTATGTTGATGTCGACTCATGCGGCCCGAGCTAGTATTAAAAATAGATTAAAGTAAGCTTTGTCAATTTATCTGATAATAACTGTGTCACGCATGCAGAGTACATAGACAAAATGTTCTTGAATTCTGTGTGTAATTTTCAGGATTCAGGAGTACGATTTCTATGGTGGAAATAAACCTAAATCCAGATTCCAGAACCAATGTTTGGGCTAGACTTTGATCAGGTCAAGTTCTCATAAAATAAAAGGGTTAAATATCAAATTGGTCACTGAAGTGCAGGTTATATATCAATTTTTTCATTAATTTTAACGGGGTCTCATTTCAATCACTTAAGTCATAATAAATATCAAACAGATACCTCTAAATATGTGATCGAGAAGTAAAATAAATTTTTGTTGACTTCTATATATTTTTCTTCAATGCCATTATAACCAAATGAAAAATTATGAACTCTAGTATTTTAGATAATATATTTAGATTTTTTAAAATTTATTTAAAATTTATTTATAATTAAATCAAAGAAAATAATTATAAAATCAAAAATAAAATTTAAATAAAATTTTAAAAATCTGAATATATTATCTAAAATACTAGAATACATAAATTTTCATTTGGTTATGGTGGCATTGAAGAAAACTGTATAGAACTCAATAAAAAATTATTTTACTTCTTGATCACATATTTAGAGGTATCTGTTTGATATTTATTATGACTTAAGTGATTTAATTGAGACCCCGTTAAAATTGATGAAGAAATTGATATATGACCTCCACTTCAATGACCAATTTGATATTTAACCCTAAAATAAAACCACGTAGTTAAGATTATATCATTTTGTAACTAATTTTTATTATCCAATTTGATATTTCTAGATTCTAGTATTATCACATAACGTGATTTAATAGTTTGTACGGTATATATACGGTAAAATCTCGATAAATAAATAATTTAGTGAATAATTTGTTTCGGTGTATTTTTGTTTTTCGAAACTAAGAATATCATATTTCCTTCTAGTTACCGTGCAAGAACAATTAAACCATCACGACCGACCTTTGTGATTTGCGTTGAAATGTTGCTAGAAAATAAGAAATTGCAAGTCCTCTCTTCTTTTTATTCTTCGTCCGAACGTAAGACAGAATAAATTCTAACTGATTCTCACGCTGTAGTTAGGTTGAGATTTGAGAAATGTCAATGTCCGAAAATACTGC
This sequence comes from Heracleum sosnowskyi, assembly GCA_030848705.1. Classification (NCBI taxonomy): domain Eukaryota; kingdom Viridiplantae; phylum Streptophyta; class Magnoliopsida; order Apiales; family Apiaceae; genus Heracleum; species Heracleum sosnowskyi. The sequence continues at coordinate 118,067,722 of CM061245.1, read as the reverse complement.
AGATCTCCTTCCTTCAATCTATACTACTAGCTAAACCTATAAAATTCCCAGTTTGTCAATTTGTATTTGAATTTATGAATAAGGAAAAGTAAATGCTTGACAATTCAATAGATAAATATGTGAACAAGAATGTAGTCTACTAACAAATATAATTTGTAATTGACTTGCAGTTTTATAATATCATAGTTCTTTGAACTATTCCGAATAAAACTGATTGTTGGAAAATTGGTCCCTGACAATCGAAAGATGTTTCGATGTTCTTGGTGATCTAGAAAAAATGCTGCAAGTTCAAACATCTAACATGTATAAGACATTAGAAGTTCATGGTGATATAGCTTATTCTAATCTATTGGCAAATAAATTTATATAAACTTTAAAACATGGCCAACAGAATAGATATAGTTTTCAGAAGCATAAAGTATGACCAAATTACATTTGAATTGGTTGTTGATGAACTGTGTTGCAAAACATTTACAAAATGACCAAAATTTAAATTAACTCGAAACTCCTACAACAGCTTCTGCTAGTAAAAAAAGTTATGTTCCAACATTCAGTGTTATATACATTTCCAGCAATGAGGCATTTGCTTTTTCTTTCTTCCATCTTCCACTTGATCAAATTCAACACCAGTACAAAGTAACTCGTAATGCTTCAATCTGAATGGAAGTGCATCTCCAGATCATGCAAGGAACTAGTTGAATTCAATCAAATTTAGCTCTTAGTACAAATCTTGAGCTAAACCAACCTTCAGTTACCTGTCCATTTTTTTTTTTTTTTTTGGACTGGAATGAACCATGCACTTGTATGAAGAAATTTTATTCAGTCATCAAACTATACCATGTCTTTGCCTATTTCCCAGTTCAGTCCAAACATTGCAAAAACTGGACAGTGAAGAACATATGATGAGTATCGCAAACTCTTAATGATATCCATGCCATTGCTTGAACATTGCCCCGTGTTCACTGCCACTGCCACCTGATAATCTTCTCATCCTCTGCCAGAGTGGCAATACACTTTCGCTTCTTAGAGGACCGGAACTCGAGTGCCTCCTAAATGACTCAGAATCCGTCTTTCCGATTCTTGCTGATGCACTAAATATTTCCGACAAGGGTAGCCCTCTCTCAATAGTGATAGCAGATTCGTAATCCGAAATTGGAGATTGCATTCGCAAGAGATCGGGCAAATGATCTGAATGTGTACTGGACCTTGCATCAAAATCAACTGAGAGATCCTCTTGGCTACAGCTTCTAGATCCTAAATCTTTTGTCGCGTCACATTCATTTAACACTAGTTTCAATGCCTGAACCACCTCACCCATAAATGGACGGTGTGAAACCTCTGGTTGAACACACATTGAAGCAATGGCTGCAACTTTAGAAATACTGTCGAAAGAAATATTCGCCCCCAAAGATTTGTCTACTATTAATTCTAAACCTTCATCACTTGTGAGAAGTGGACGAGACCAAGTAACTAGGTTCTCTTGACCAGGAGGCTGGGACATGTCCACTGGTTTTCTTCCTGTTAGAAGCTCAAGTAAGACTACTCCATAACTGTAGACATCACTCTTGACAAGAAGATGTCCTGTCATTGCATATTCTGGAGCCACATAGCTGGTTTTAAACACATTATAGTGTCAAAATAAGAATATGAAGTTGCCCAATTAAAAAAAGATATCATCGTCAGAAATGGCAGGTCATTACCATTGAAATAGAAAAATTAAACAGAAAGAGAGACTACAAGCTGAAAATCATAATATAAAGAGCTTGAAGTTATCTAATCCAATTTCAGCCAACTTAGCATATTTGATAAGTAGTTTATAAATTTGCTTCAACGGACAAGTTTCTTGGATTTCCATTTTAATGTTAATCTCACTTCAGTTTAGTCATTCTCATTTTGCAATATTATGATTATAAATAAGACAGTTACAAACATAAGCATTCAAAGAGTATCTTAGTACTTTGTCATGCATAAGCAGTATAGGTTTGAGGATTATACGCAAATCCTTATGTAATGAATGTTAAGAACTTTGAATAAGAATCTTTATCTTTGTCCTTGCTCAATAGATATGATTCTTTTTATAAGAAGTTGTCAGGCTGGGCAATTAAAGGGTTCAACTCATTCAAGGGAGATTTCTGAGGTTTCCTTCTAATATAGGACGATGAGATATTTAATCAACCTGATTGAAAGTGAGAGAAAGAACACATACCCAAAAGTCCCCATGACACGAGTTGAGATGTGTCTGTTCTCCTCATCCAATGCAGAGCGAGCCAAACCAAAATCAGACACTTTTGGTGTAAAATCATGTTCCAGCAAAATGTTGCTGGACTTGAAGTCCCTGTGTATGACACGTGGACTTGAATCTTCATGCAGATAAGCTAGACCTCGAGCTGCACCAAGTGCTATCTTCAAACGGGCACCCCAGTCAAGTGGAGCATCTTCCTGGTCAACTCCTAATATAAATCAAAAGATATATAAGAATGCTACTCGGCAATAGAACAAGCCATTGTTAAATGTTATATACCTCAAAGCTACAATTTAAAGTCATACCATGTAAATGAGATTCCACGCTTCCATTTGGAATTAGTTCATAGATTAAGCAGCGAGCATGGTCTTCCGTACATATCCCAATCAACGTGACCAAATTTCGGTGATGAAGGCGACTAAGCATTTCAACTTCGGCCAAGAATTCACGATCTCCCTGTTGATCATCTCTTTTAAGCACCTTGACAGCCACTTTTGTCCCATCTTCAAGGACACCACCATAAACAAGACCAAAGCCACCTTCCCCAAGTATTCTTGAAGCAGCAAAGTTATCAGTTGCTCTTTCCATGTCTCTCAAGGTATAAGTCTTTGCGGTTCCATTATAAGGCGCAACTGTAGAATTATATGATGGAGAAATGGAACTAGGACCACTACCTGTCATAGAAGTAGAAATTCCTGCAATATATATATATTCTGTTAGATAAAAACCTTACAGTTGAATACTCTTGGGTTAGAAAGAAGAATGATTAGTAAGCGTGCTTCTGTATTAGGAAAAAAAATCCCAGATTTGGGCAATGGGAACAACAAAATTTAATGTTGACGCTGCATGGTTTGAGGGGCTCGGCACATGGCTGGGGGTGGTTATTGCAAGGATGATGGATCGACTGTAGTGTGTGCTTCTTAGATGTTTAAAGAGCAATGGAAGATTCAGATTGCAGAGGCGAAGGCTATTTTGTATGGGTTAAATTTGGCATCAGAATATGGACATTGTCTAGTAGCCTTGGAAAGTGACTGCCAAAGTATAGTGAATGTTATTTAGTTGGCCTTGGGCAATTCCCTTGAATAAAAATAAAAATTCCCAGCACCTGATCAACCCCAGGTATTGTCCATCTCTAGCTAGTTATATAACTATATAATTTAAATTTCAATGAGGTAAGATCTCTGCACAATATTACAAAGGAAAAGTATTCTGTAAAAAGAGCACTCAATGCATTTTTTTATCTGAATTAAAAAAAAAACACTTAACAGTTATTCTGTTTAACAACAAATAGGTGCTACCTGAGGATTTTGCAAGTGAAGGTAGCTTAGTCGGTGGATTTTGCTGCACTTGAAAGTCATGATTTCTATGCCTGAAGAACATAATCCAAGCAATTGCACAGAATAGAATCACAGCTACCAAGGCTGATAAAACTATAACTACAACAATACTGCCTTTAAGCCCTTTTTTATGCTGCCCTCTCCTGATATCAACCCCCACAGGCTTTATGGTCCTCCCTTGATTATCATGAGGCTCATTATCACTTGAAGGTGCGGAAGGTGGAGAGTCAGGAAGACCTAATAATGTAAGCTGTTAATTATTAAAAGAATAAATATACGATAACTGTAAAAACAAACTTAGTTTCTGAATTTCATGTTGCTACCTGTATAACGCACATATAAAACTTCATAATCACCAAAATATGAAGTTTTTATAGGCACTTGTTTTTGCCAGAATCTTTGATAAGTCATATAAGCTGTATTGTTATCAAAATCCTCTCCAAAGGGTACCAAGTCCATCAAAACAGTAGTCTTGTCTGGATCCTCAGTGGCTGCGTTTGCCCCCATTATTCGAACTTGACTTTGTTTAAAAAATACTCCAGCAGCAATTTCAGTAGCAAACTCTGAAACCAAAGGGAAAAAAGCATATAGTGCTACGCCAAGGCGCATCCCAACTTGCATAGGCAAGATGCAGCCACAGGAAAATCCAGGAAGAGTATTGGTAAGTGGCTCAGTGCAAGATAATGGTTTGCACTCTGCAAAGAGCAAGTAAAGGATATAGTCAACTAGAAGCATGACACAGCAAATGTGATAAGTGAAGTAATAGAACATGGCTAATTTGAGTACCTGCATTAGGAGGTGGAGGTGGAAAAGCTCGAATAGGTTGCAGATGTGGAATCTTTGGAATCATTGGTGAAGATCCGGAAGGAGAAATTTCAGGGGAAAGAAAGGGCACTTGCAAATTAAAATTAATAATAAGAATAAAGGTAACTGTAGTCCTTTATTTAACAAGAGGTACGAAAAGAGAAATTCTTACTTCTGGTTTGACGAGACGGTGATGCTCGAGCTGGTGAACCTGGTGAAAGAGGCCTCCCTGATGATGAAAAGCAGAATTAGATGGATATAGGAAAAAATAATCGAAACTGAAGCCATGTTTAAGGTTGGATACCAAAACTTGAGCCTTTTGAAATTAAAATTTGGATTTTGGAGTTGAGGGCAAGAGAAAATTGGTGCTTTTCCTTACTTTTTGGACCCAATTTAAAAAAACTGAAGAGGTTAGGCTATAAATGGACCCGTACAATAAAAATAAAACAAATAAAATTACAAAGAGAAAAGAAGGTTAAAAATGGTACAGCCTAAATGCTTGAGATGTTTTAAATATATATACCACCTTTATCAGCTGAAGCAGGAGGAGGAACCAGATAAGAAGATGGACCAGGGCTAGTGGTATTCATCCTTGCATGATGATGTCCATAAGACGAGGTTGCAGGCGGAGGAGCAGTTTTGGCATCCCTTGGGAAGTTGTTCTTTGGAGCTACAACAGGAAAATAGCATGCAAGTTGCATCCGTTCAGATAATATTGTTGATAGCTAAAAAAATATTATACTTAAAGTAACGACAACTCCTGCCTTACTTGCAGCAGGAGAAAGGTTGGGGGGTGGAAAATGGTTAGGCGTCACATCTGAAGGGGCAGCAACAGGTATTCCTCGTCCTTTTGAGTTGGAGCTCGGGTGAGTAACGGATATAGGAGAGATAGAAGATTCTACAAAAAATTAATATATAATTATGCTGAACTACTTTTAGATAGACATGATATCTCTAAACATACAGGTTGCTATGTTACAAGAAGGTGTGAGGAGAACTTAATATGTATATCATTTTAATTTTTATATCTTAATATAAGCTCCACAACAGAATATACATGGCTGATTGATTTCATCATTTAAAAGTTTAAAATACATGACACAGATCAGAAGCTTATCTATCTAAAATTTAGATGGTAGAAGGTCCTTTCCTATAATTTGAAGTCAGTCCACGAGTAGATTAATATCACATGTTATTAACTTATCAAAGAGGTTCACAATTCCGCATCAATTCTTTGTAATTGAGGGTAGGCTGGGTAGATAGTATGCATCTTGGCAAGTTACTTGAAGGTGACACAGCAGGAATTGCATAAAATATCACATGGCAAGAGTGGGTAAAGTCCAACTGAAATTGAAAGGGTCTAGTGCTATGGGAACAACAACTATGCAAGCAGTTCATTATCAAAGTTCAAATTATACAGTGGCAAGCTAACTATTACCATTTAGATTTCAAAAGAATCTTTAGTAAGTAAGAATATGAGTTCGACAGAGATAAATTCTTGAACCTGGTGATATAGATGGACGTACTTTGGGCCCTTTTGGTTCGATGGCCGGTGAATATCTTGGCAACTTAGGTGGAGGTGATGTAGCTGGCACTGTATTAGAAGATAGAACAAAATTAGAAAATTTGAAATTGAGAAATTCTCAAGGCTAGTTTTTTCAAGTAGTAATCAGACCAGGCTGATTGGATGTTGGTATTTCAGGCACAGTAGGTTGGCTTCTTGGTGCTATAATAATAATAACTATGCAAGCAGTTCATTATCGAAGTTCAGAATTCAAAGTGGCAAGCTAACTATTACCATATGAACTACAATAGAATATTTATTAAGTAAGAATATAAGTGTAACGGAGATAAATTCTTGAACCTGGTGATATAGATGGACGTACTTTGCGCCCTTCTGGTTGGATGGGCGGTGAATATCTTGGTAAGTTATGTGGAGGTGAAGTAACTGGCACTATATTAAAAGATAGAGCTGAATTAATAAATTTTCACAGAGAGAAATTTTCTAAAGCTATTTTTCTCAAATATTAATATACGTAATAATCATACCAGGCCGATTAGATGGGGGTATTTCAGGCACAGTAGGTTGGCTTCTCGGTGGCATTAGTTGCATTTCCCTCGGAGGCGGTGCAATATGTACTGTATTTTGGAACAACTATGTTGGTATATCAACTATATCAATACAAACAGAAATTACAACAGTGGATAAAGATAACAATACAGATAGTACCTGGAGCAATTGGTGCGGATAGAGGAGCCTTATTATCCGGTACTTTAGGCATATTAGGTTGGCTTGTTGGTGGAATTTGTAGCATTCCCCTTGGTGGCGGTGTGCTTTGTACTTCAGGCACAGTAGGTTGGCTTGTTGGTGGTGTTTGTATTATGTCCCTTGGTGGTGGTGCAATATGTACTGTATTGTAAAACAATTAAATTGGCATGTGTCAGTATCAGTCCCAAAAGAAAATTATGAAAGCAGATAAGGTAACAAAACAGATAATACCTGGAACTAATGGCACAGATGAAGGGGGCTCAGTATCCGGTACTTCAGGCAGACTAGGCTGGCTTTTTGGTGGCATTTGTAGCATCTCTTTTGGTGGGGGTGTTATTTGTACTTGAGGAACAGTAGGTTGAATTGTTGGTGGTGTTTGTAGTGTGTTCCTTGGTGGTGGGGTAATTTGTACTGTATTGTGAAACGAACACATTGAATTCTTAATTCAATATCAATCTCAAATAGAAACTATGAAAGTAGATGCGGATAACTATACAGATAGTACCTGGAGCTATTGGCGCGGACAGAGGAGCCTTACTATCCGGTACTTTAGGCAGAATAGGTTGGCTTGTTGGCGGCGTTTGAAGCATCTCTCTTGGTGGCGGTGCACTTTGTACTATATTTTTTGAAGCAAATAAGTTGGTATTTTAAAATTAATGAGCAGAAACTAGGAACGTAAATGAAAATCACGACAAATATAGTACCTGGCGCTTTTGGTGCGGCTAGAGGAGCCTTATCATCTGGTGTCTGGCTATGTTGAGAACTTGGTGGCGCAGAGCCTGGCATGACAGGGTGGATGCTCGGCGACTTTACTGGTGATTTTACTGAGGGTGATGCAAGAGGTACTGCAAAATGCAATTAGAGAAAGTGACTTACTAATTACAACCGTTAGTATATTTATGTCGGAGATTAATAATTATTCAACTGTTTACCTGGAGCTTCGGGAACCAATACAGGTTCTTCAGCAGGCGGTGGCTGTCCCTGGGAAGCACTTGGTGGGAGAGATGGAACGATTTCTAGAGAAGTTGTAGGAGGAGCAGACGAATTACTTAGCTGTGATAGCGTAGGAGTACTGGGGGACAATAAGGGTGCCTGATCTTTTGTGGTTTCTGGTGCTGGGGGTGAACTGAGAGGTGGAGATACAACTGAAGGGTAAAAAAAGGCCGTATAGTATTAAACCATGAGCCAATGTGATTGATGTTAAGGCCTGACTATAAACAATAAGCATTATGAAGTTTAAAGTTCTACCTTTTGACTGAGATGATGGACTTGGCGCATTTTTGCTCAATTGCTTCCATTGAGGAACAGGGCCAGTGGTTCCTTCTCCAACAGGAGAAATTGCATTTAAAGTTGCTGGAGATATTGGATCTGCATCATCTAAAAGACATAATGCTATTGACATTAAAGACCTCAAGAAAACTGTGATTAATATGATTTGTTACTTGAGAATGATTGAATTGCTTGTAAGTTGTAACAAAAACTCACTGCCATAAGCCTAAAATGTGATCATGCTCTGGTTTACATACGGACTTAAATATTTGTAACGAGTAGAAATATATTATTTACTAAGAGAAAACAATCTCTTTTTTCTAACCGACTTGAAGTTAGCTGTAAAAAAATATGACAAGCCTACCACAACAAGATAGAATAACAAATGAAAGGCAACAGAACTGTTTCTTTGTACTTGCTAAGTTACAGGACCCGGAGGATACAAACAAATTTTCACTTCTAAGAACTTTAGCGACAACAGATAGGACTTGCAGAGAAGAAAGTGAACTGAAAATTTCAATGAAGATGACATATAAATTCATGAGGTCCTGTAAGAAGAATGTTCTTCCATTATGTGAAAATCTCCTCCGAAGACAATGGAAGAATCTGACCAGTAAGTGATTTTCCAACATTGTTCGTTTATTCTAGTTTGACTTAGGCATGTCTATATATTTCAGTCAGATGTATTCACTGTGAGTAGAAAGTAATGTAAGAATATACTCAATGTCATTTGACCAAGAGGTCGTGCATTAGTAGTCGGGCTGTCTCACTCATTATTGCGAAAAGAAAATCTATTTAGGTCACCACGCAATGGAAAACATTTCTGCCACTTCTACCTTTCTAAATGCACAATTAAATAATCAACCTCAGAACATAACCAAGTATCCTCATCATTTTAACACACTCTTTTGGATTCCAATCATGCCAGCTATGGACAGTGTCTCATATTTCACATAGTCAAACTAGCAAAGATTTAATCCTTCTAAATTATGTAAACGGAGATTTATACATGGTATTTCGTAGTTTTACCCTTTGTAGGCTAGTAGGTCTTTCTTATTCATTTACATTACACCAGTAGTAACAATCTCTCTCCGAATATTTTTTACCATAGCCAATTTATAGTATCCATGTTCCATATAAAAATCTAAAGAATTCTCCGAAAACAGATAAGCAACTAAAATTTAAATCTCAATGCAAAACAAGAAACTAGTGCAACTGAGTTGGGCTTCATCATAAATTGCCTTATTGATTCACAAGGACCACACAAACTTATCACTCCTAGTATACCAAATGCTTAATCCAAATATAAGAACTAATAAACTGAGCATCCCCAAATATTCGACAATCGAAAACTGATCACCAGATCTCTATAGTACATAAAACACACACCATAACATCACACAAGCTCAAAAGTAGAACAAAAAATAGTGAGTTAAACAAAGATTTTACCTGCAGATCCTAAAAGTACCAAGAAAACAGCAAATGCCCAGCTGATTTTCAGCACCAAAGAACTCACTTGTAGCACCAAACCCATCCCATACAATTAAAAAAAAAACCTCTACAGCACCACCATCAAATGTTGATACACAATTGAGCAGAACTAATACTAATAAGCCCAAAAATACATTAATATAAATAATACAAAAAACCCAAGAATTCAAAAGTGTAAATGATTGATAACTTGAAGCAATAACAAAAGGGAAGTGAGAGTAATTAAACTAGAATAAAACAGAGAGAGAGAGAGAGAGAGACAGAGAGAGAGAGAGAGAGAGAGAGAGAGAGAGAGAGAGAGAGAGAGAGAGAGAGAGAGAGACCCACAACAAGAATTGAGAAGCAAGCAAGTGAGAAAGGGCATGTACAGTTTCTTGAAACACCTCAAAAGAAAATGAAAATTATAATGGGTTTGGTGAAATGAAGAAAAAGATGAGTTTAATAAATAAATTAACATAAAAAAGCTCTGAAAATTTGCAGAAATGTATGGGAAAATGGAGGGGATTGAGAAGGGTGGCACGTTACAAACAACTGTATCAACTGGGCATGTGAACAATTAAAGACTAATTAATTAAGACCCTGTATAGCTCAGACAAAGAAAATAAACTAGTACTTGTTTTATAAGCTTGATTATATAAAAACATGTATGTATAGAAAACCAGCTGATTGAGACTTGAGAGCTTTTCACAGGAAACAGAAGAGTTAAGATACAGTAACATGTTGGTGGAGTACACGTGTACATGTGATTTTGTATTAAGTAGCAGTAATAATTGTCTTTTTGGATAACTGAGAAAATCATTTACTTTATAAATTGTTATTTTTTAACAATATTATTTACGAGCGTAATAATTTGAGGATGTAATAAAATAACTCAAGTGATAAAAGTTTAATCGAGTTTCTCAAATTCGTAATTTATGGATTTGAATTATAAATTTTAAGATTTAAAAAAATTCAGTCAATGATCCCTGAAGACAAAGTTGTTTTTGTTTTTGGTCTTGTTTTTATTGGTGTCCTTGGTTTAATAATTTTATTGTCTTATTGTATGCATATGATTCAATACAAACAAATGGGTGTTCTCGTGGGCTGGGGGGCTGGTTACATATTAAACTTTTTTATTATTACAATTAAACAGCAATTTTAATACAATACAAGAAATAAAATATACGTATAAGTAGTACATGTGTAAATTGTAACTGTAAAGTGATAATGTACACTGAAACATGCTCAAAGCGTAATAATTATCTGATCCAACGCTTTATAATTGACAAATAAGTTTTGTCTTTGTACACCGACTATGGCAACTGAATTTAGACGGAAGTTAACGCATACCTTTTGAGGGTGTTGTCGGTCGACTTGTTCGTTAAGCTCGTTTGAGAAAAAATATATATTTATTATATAATTTATAATTATATCTTGTATTTATTTAAATTTTTTATTATAATAACCGAGTCTATCACACTATTCATTTAACTGATTAGAAAATTTTAATTATTTTAGAATTAATCGGATGTCGGTACGGTACCTGTTTTTTGGTACTTCGTAATTTTATTTAATTACCCTTACTAATATTATTAAATAGTAAGACATATTTATAACCAATTACCTTTTTCACCTCCTTTTCCAAAAATATCACGGACAATTACATTTTTTTAACTAAAACACGTTATTTTTTCTATTTTTACTTACTAAAACTCATCCTTTTCCAAAAATATCACGGGTAAACCCTTAATTATTTATTTTAAAACCTATTCTAAATTATCTATTTTTAAAACCTATTCTAAATTATTTATTTTTAAAACCTATTCAAATGCTTTTAATTTTTTTAAAAGTTTACATATTTTAACATGCATACTTATTTTTTTAGCAAATGCAATTAATTAAATATTAGGTACCATGGTATAATTAAAGTTTGTAAGCCTCCATGTCCCTGGTTCCTTAATGCTGGATATAATTTTGACAGGTGCATTCAAATAAAGAAAGTGGGACCAGGTACATTTTCCTTGACTAGTACTGTATTATTCACTTTCCTTGACTAGTACTGTATTATTGGGTCCATACTGTACCTATTGGTTTAATACTATATTATTTCTTTTTTCTTTACAGATCACACATGTGTTAGAGAGCAAAAGGGATTACCCCTTATCAACTCTGGGTTTCTATCAAGAAAATATCTACCTGAGTTTAGGATTAATCCAAACTGGCCAATTAAGTCTTTTCACAAGACTGTGTTGAAGGATTTGCAGATTGATTTCAAAGCTCATATACTCAGAAAAGCTAAAAGGAAATGCATGAGGATCATTAATGGTACTCATGAGGAACAATATCAGAAACTCTGGGATTACAAGTTAGAGTTGTTAAAAAGGAATCCAAACTCTACAGTTGAGATTGAGATTGAACCAGGTATGTAATTTCAGTATATTTCAGATGTTTAAAGTTGTTTTAGTGCATAGATCTGAAAAAATGTATGCCTAATTATAAATCTGTCCATTTTGTAGGAAATGTTGGTCAATTCAGGAGGATGTATATATGTCTAGGTGGGTTGAAGCATGGCTTTAAACTTGGTTGCAGGAAGGTCATTGACCTAGATGGATGCCATATCAAGAATGCTTATAAAGGTCAGATTTTGTGTGCTGTTGGCTTAGATGGTAATAATTGTATGTTCCCATTAGCCTATGCAGTAGTTGAAGCAGAAAGATTAGACTCTTGGAGGTGGTTTTTAGCTTTACTAGTGCAGGATTTTGATATTAGGGTTGGGGATGGGTGGACAATGATTAGTGATAGACAAAAAGGTCTCCTTAATGTGATAGAAGAAATGCTACCTATGGCTGAGCAAAGGTATTGTGTTAGACACATGCATAACAACTTTAAGCAGAAATATGGAGGAAATTCACTGAAAGAAAGATTGTGGAGTTGTGCTAGGGCTAGTAATGTAGAAGCATTTGAGACTGCCCTGAATTATCTGAAAGAAGAAAATGTAGGAGCATGGCAATGGTTAACTGCAGTGCCTTTCCATCACTGGACAAGGTCGCATTTTAAAACAGAGACTAAGTGTGATATGCTACTTAATAACATGTGTGAGAGTTTTAACAGATGCATTCTATGGGCTAGGGAACAAGGTGTTTTAGTTATGTTAGAAATGATCAGAGAGTACCTGATGCAGAGACTACAAACTAAGAGAGAGGAAATGTATGGTTGGGAAGGTAACAGATTTACACCAAAAGTTTACAAGTTGCTTGAGAAATTTAAGAAATGGAGTGGAGGATGTTATTCTACATATGCAGGTTATGATGAATTTGAAGTGACAACAATCAATGGGTCAAAGTATGCAGTGCATTTGGGCAACAGAACTTGTGGTTGCAAAAGGTGGGATTTAAGTGGCATCCCTTGTCACCATGCCATCTCATGCATCAACAGATTAGGATACAATGTGGATGACTATGTTGATTCTGTGTATTCAACATCTAACTATAAGAAAGCTTATTCTGGAATAATATATCCTATGAATGGACACATGGCTTGGGAAAGATCAGGAATTTCTTTGAAACCACCAACAATTGAAAAACAGCCAGGCAGGCCCAAGAAGAAAAGAAGGCCAGAACCTAAAGAGGCATATGAAAAGGTTGAAAATGGAGTGATGATATTAAGCAGGACAACTCAGAAGTCTGTGAGGTATATTAATGTTTTACTGCTACTGATGTTTGTAGGTATATTTATTGTGTGTCTCATACATTGTGCACTGATTTTACTGCTACTTATGTGTGTAGGTGTGGAAAATGCAACAAAACTGGCCATAACAAAAGAACATGCCCAGATCTTCGAAAGCTAGACAATGCCCAAGTAGATGAGGAACAAATGCAAGAGGCATACAATGAAGTGGTTACAGATGGTCCACCCTTGACTCAACCTAGTCAAGTGGAGAATGAGGTTCTAGGTGATGAGGTTCTAGCTGATGAGGTTCTAGTTGATGAGGTTCTAGCTGAAAATGAGGTTGATGATGAGGCTCCAATTGAAATTGCAGCAAGGAAAATTCAAAAACTGAAATGTCAAAGAAGAAGGCTAACAACAACATTGGATTCCCCAATCATGTTGGCTGCTGAAAAGTTGAAAAAACTGAAGGAGAGATTGAAAGCTCAAACAGAAATATCTGAAAAACAGATGGCAGATTCTTCTCAGCTGAATGATAAGGGAAAATCTGTTGTAGAGAGTCAAAATGAAGCTGAGGAGGCAAGAAGAATGGTTATTAAAACAGAAATGACAGAGAAGATTAAGGCAGGGAAAAAAACCAAAAGGAAGGCAGAAGATAATGCTGATTTTCCACCTCCACTGAGAAGAAGTACCAGGCTCACTCCAATCTTTACCTTTAAAAACACATCAGATAATCCTGTGTGTCTAGATGAAGAAGGTGACACAGTCATGGTGGAGGGGAATGCTTCTTGGAACAAAGAACAACACAACACATACACAGGACCCGTGAAGTTAGGCAAACAGATGCCACCACCAGTGAAGCAATTCAAGACTATAGTTGGCAAGACAAAGCTCAAGTCTGCACCTTTCTTATCTCATGGGAAAAATGTCATCACCAGTACTGCTCTCAGACAGGCAATAGATGCAACTGCAAAGAATCTAAAGAATGAGAGCAAGGGAAAACACTCATCAAAAGGAAAGGAGAAGGCACCTTGAAGAACCCCAGCCTTTATTAAGGTCCATCTTTTGTTTAATTTCAGACATTTCTGCAGCTTTTGTTATGAATGTGTAATCCTTAAGTTATGACTTTCTTTTGGCTTTATGTAATGTACTGAATGTTACTGCAATGTTACTGATTGGGATTACATTTCATTCATAAACATTTGGCATTACATAAGTCCATTTCCAGTACATAGTTCATCTAGAACAAGGCTACACTTAAGCTAGTTCATTCTGTCTCTTCACTATGACCTCTCCATCATAGTTTCTCATTACAAAGCTTAAGAATATGAAGACTATAACAACACAAACAAATAGGGACCATCCTTTTTTTCGTTTCATTTCAGCAACAACAGCCTTCAGGTTCTCCCCTTCTTCTTCAAGCTTCTCTAATTTCCTCAACAGTCCTGGAATAATAGCTCTAGATCTTGGACACATAGGGGGGTCGAACCACAAATGATAATTACAAGCACTGCTCCTTTGTTCCTACATATAACAAGAATAAGAACATGAAAATCTAACAATATAACAAGCAATTGTATACAGATTTTACCATATAACGACAACATCCCCAAAATCTTCTCCCCGGATTAGCATCGGTCCATGAAGTTCTCAAGACAGCTGCCCTTCCACACCAACAATGAGGGTCCATTTTTCCCCTTCAAATCTAACTGTTGAAAAAGAAATGCAGAAGTTATATATGAGAGGGAGTAAAGAGTACATGAAACTTATATATATAACAGGGAGGACAATTTGGCGGGAGAAGTATTACCACAACTGGAGGGAAAACATAAACACAGTTTCCGATTTTATCCCCTGCCTTTTGTAACGTTTTAAACCGATTTTTAATTCTGTACCGTTGAGTGGCAAAAGAGTACGTTTCGGATACCTGAGGGGCGAAAAGATACGCTTTTATACCTGAAGGGTTTATGGGTACACTGGTCCATACTTGAAGGGCCAAAAGGTCATAAAGCCTAAATATTATGATGTAAATAATCAAACAACAACTATTAAAAATCTCCTCATTTCCCAAAAATATCAGAAAAATATCACGGGGAATTACCTTTTTTAACTAAAACATGTTACATTTTCTATTTTTATTTACTAAAACCTCTAACTTTCCAAAAATATAACGGGTAAACTCTTAATTATTTATTTTAAAACCTATTTTTATTTTATTACTTACTAAACCTCCTCCTTTTTCAAAAATATCACATGTAAAACCCTTAATTATTTATTTAATTATATTTTTTTGGTACCTGTTTTTTGGTACCTATTTTTCGGTACGGTACTTGCCTTATTTAATTATTTATTTAATTATTATAAAAATATTACAATCAGTTACTCATTCAGTTAAAATACATTATTTTTCCTATTTTTTCTAACAAAATCCTCTCTTTTTCTAAAATAGTCACGGACAATTACCTTTTTCAGCTAAAACTTGTTACTTTTTTTATTTTCCTCACTAAAATCCCTCCTTTTTCAAATATATTACGGGCAAATCCTTACTTATTTATTTTAAAAACCTATTTTAATATTTTTAATTGACAATTACCTTTTTCAACTAAATCATGTCACTTTTTTTTTAAAATTTTTCTTACTAAAACCCTCTTTTTCAAAAAATATGACGGGCAAATCATTACTTTTAGATTTTAAAATTCAACGAAAACATGTTATCTTTTCTATTTTTCCTTACTAAAACCTCTCCTTTTCCAAATTATCACGGGTAAACCGTTATTTATTTATTTTAAAATATATTTTAATACTTTTAATCATTTAAAAAAGTTTAACACGCCTACTTATTTTTTTTAACAAACACAATTAATAAAATATAAATAATACAATTAACAATTATTAAAAACAATCTGTGCGATACACAAATTTTAAGCTAATACTAATTAAAACCAAAATAATAATTATTGAATTTTGATTGGTCAGTCAAGTTGTATGGATAGTCAAACATCTTTGATTAAAATAAAATAATATGAGAAATTTTTTAATAGACTTAAATTTTAATTAAGAATAAATTAAATTTTGAAATTTGATTGATTAATCGCGTTGTATGGATAATTTAACCATCATTGGTTGATAAAATTATATGGATAAAGTTTTTTAGCTCATATGATTGATCTACCATCTTTGGTTAATAAGATTACACGAGGAAAGTTTTATTGGATTTAAATTATAGTTTAAAATTATATGAGAAAATGTTTTATACTCTTGTGATTGGTCTAAAATTATGATTGACCCACCCTGGGTTAATAAAATTATATGAGGAAAGTTTTAATGGATTTAAATTCTAATTAAATATAAAATAAAATTTGAATTTGAATTTTGATTGGTTAATCACTTTGTATGGATAGTCTAACCATCCTTGGTTAATAAAATTATATAACGAAATTTTTTAGACTTTTGTGATTAGTCTAAAATTTAGGATTGACATCTGATTAGTAATTATTTTTAAAATTTTATGATTGGTAATCTAGATAGTGCAATAGACTATCTAGAATCTATAGATAAAATATTAAAATAAAAAATGGCGAAAGGGGAGAGGAGAGAACCGTTAGGCGATTCTAGGGAAATTTTGAATTCAAGACTCAACTCGTATCAAGTGAAACCCTTTTGGATCGAAAAGAGAAATGTGAAGGAGGATATTGCAATGATTTCAAAGGATGATGTCAAAGCGATTAAAGAGAAAGTTCTGAAATATGGGAAGCTGATTGAAAAGGATGTGGTAAAGGCTTTAGAAAGGGGAAATGAGGATTTCATTCGATATGCTTATAATAGGTTGCGAAGACTGGAAAAGCTAATTGACAAGGAGCTGCTGGATAAAGCTTTAATGGGAGATGAAGAGGCTATGGAAAAAGCTCGGTGGACCTTATTGATGTCCAATTGGAAGGGGCCAATAGTTAAGTGGAAGGAAGAAAATCTACAAGAAGAAGCTTTGAAAAAGGATATTCTTCTGCAAGATCTACTAAAAACTCAATATCATTGGATAGATCAGAACACCAAGAAGAGTTTGCTAAATCAAGAGGAAGATGCTGTTGAGATGGCTCTTAATCAGATCCACTTTAACAGTTTGGGAAAGGGAATGGAGAGAGTAAGGGACAAAAACAGTCAACCCTCATATGCTGAGATAGTCTTGAAAGGAAAGGGAGAGGACGATGGATGGAGGAGAGTTACGTATAAAAAGAAACAGTCTGCATAATCTAGAGGTATAGTGTTCATTTCTAAAATAACTATTGAAGCCAAAGCTAAAGATATTTGGAATTTTTTCAATGGCAAAGGGAATGTTATTGACATTGTTCATCCAAAAAAGAGAGATGTTTTTAAAAATAGAATAGGGTTTGTCAAGACTTCTTCTTGGCAAGAAGCAAATGAGATAGTAGAAAAATCAAGAAATAAGTTATTTCTGGGGGGAAAGAATGAGCATAAGCTTGGCAAAATCTCCAGACGATGTTGTAAAGGACAAGTCTAGGACTGTAACTGGGGATGTTTTGAAACAAGATTCAGTTCTTAAAAATGGAAAAGTTGTTAATTCTCAAAGCTTTGGAAGCAATGAACATCAGTTTAAGGGTAAGGTGAAGACAAATACCCCCTCTCAAGAGATGTTGAATTTGGAGATTAATACAGGAATTCAAGACATTCTACTCAGAAGCAAAATAGGTTTTACCTATTTTAAAATGAATAAAGTTACCCTTTCTGATGCCATGAAGGAGATGGGTTTTCATGAGAAAATTAGTATAACAGAGTTGAGCAGCTGGAAGTTTCTTGTTTCTTTTGCTAGTCAAAGAGACATGAACACTTTTGATTTTGAGCTTTTAAGTTCATGGTTTATGAAATGGGAAGGGGTTGAAGCTAATAGCTTCATAGTTCAGAGGAAAGTTCTCATGGAATGCAGAGGACTTCCTTTTGTGGCCTGGAGTGAGAGCAATCTAAAGAGCTTATCCAAGGATATAGGGCTTTGGGAAGTTTGGGTAAATGAAAAATCTTTACTGACTAGGTTGGAAAATCCAATTATTTGTCTTTATACTGATAGATTGGATATGATTGAGGAGGATGCACAAGTTACAGTTAATGGTAAAACCTGTAGAGTGATTTTGTCAGAACTCCCTTTTTCTCCTCTTGGAGAAGTAGTTAGGAGTGAAACCACCTTGGAAAAATCTCTCTCAAATAAGGAGGAAGACTTTTATTTGATTTTAAAAGTTTCAATCTCTTTTCAGAAGGAGGAAGTTCCCATTGGCTCAAAGAGCTTTTCAAGGAATCTGTATAACTTTGAAGAGAAAGAGAGTATAGAGCAGTCACATTCGAGGCTCAGTAATGAGGATTTCCACACACAAACTCAGTTTTCAAACGGCAATAAGGATGAAATTATAAGGGAACCAGAACTTCATTTTTCTCCTATTAAAGTAAGGGCAAAGATGAATTTCAGCCATGTCAATATGAAGTCTTCTTTTGAAGACAATGAAGTTGCTTTGTCTTCTTTACAAAAATCAAGCTCCCAAATAGGTTCAAGAGAGAATTTAGAGGAAATGGAGGATGAACAATCTTACCCAACCATATGCAATCTCTTGAAGGAGGCTAAGATTAAGGGTGCGGGTAGACCCAAGAAGAGGGTTCCTTTCAAAAAGAAAAATCCTTTTGATATTGGGAAAGGGGTAACAAAAAATAAGGTGGCAGTAAAATCAAGAAGATTTACTCCTCGATCCATAACAGTTGATTTGGAAGTTAATATAATAGGGAAGTCGGGAAGGGATAATTTTAGATTACTAAATGTCCATACTGAAGCTGTTAAGATTTTGGAAATAGCTAAAAATATGGGGCTAAGCCTTGTTCAGGATAGGGAAAATACATTGAAGATTATCTCTCAACAGTTGGATTCAGGTAATTCAGATTAAAATCTTCAAGATTTTGTTGAAAGTTTCTAAGATAAATCAAAGGGATTGATAGAATTAAATTATTAAACTGGAATATTCAAGGAGTTTCCAATAGAAAATCTCAGGGCGCTTTAAAATATCTGATTTCAAGATGTCACAGTAATTTAGTATGCCTTCAAGAAACAAAGTGTGCACTACTGAACAGAGATGAGCTTAGATTCATTTGGGGCAATGATGAGGTCTCAGGTTTATTCCAAGGATCAGAAGGTCTTCCAGGGGGACTTGCCATATTATGGGATATCAGTATTTTTAACTGCTTGGAAAGTCTCTAGTAATAGAAATCTCATATGGGCAAAACTGGTGGAATCTGTTTCAGGATCTGAATTCCATTGTATTAATATGTATATGCCCAACTCTAATTCTCTCAGGCAGGAGGTATTCAGCTCTATCAAAAGCACTTTAATGGGAAAACTAGGAGATTTTTTCATCTTGAGTGGGGATTTTAATTCAGTAAGGAGCTAGGAAGAAAGAAGTCAGTGTTTATACAGAGACATGGACTCTTCATCCCTTAATAATTTCATTGATGGATGCAATTTGATAGACCATAATTTGACCAATGCAAGATATCCTTGGTTAGGACCTCTACAAAGGAAAAACAGGTTGGATAGAGTCTTGACAAGTAATAACTGGTCCATTATGGAAAATTGGGAATTGAGAGCAAATCCTAGGAAATAATCAGATCATAAAAGCTTGTCTTTCCAGATTAAGGTGGTAAATTGGGGACCAAAGCCCTTTAAATTTTTCAATGTCTGGCTGAAAAATGATAAGCTACAATGCAGAATTAAGTTTCGATTATCCAAAGAGAAAGAAGAGAGGGTTGTTAATATACAAAAGATCATGAAATCTATAAAGGAAGAAGCCAGGAGTTGGAATAAAGAGGAGAATGGAGATGTATATAAGAACATTGACAGCTTGGAACTTCTAATATCAAATGCAGAAGACAAATTTGAGGATGAGAAGAAGATCACTATGTGGAAAATGGAATTAGAAAATCAGAAATTAATCAGGGACCAATTGTTAGCTCAAAAAACAAAGGTAAAGTGGCTCAAGGAAGGTGACAGAAATACTAAGTTCTTCAATCACTCTATTTTAAGAAGAAGATTAAAAAATTCCATCAAATCTATTTCTTGGCATGGGCAACTAAAATCAGAACCAAAAGAAGTTCAAAATGCTTTCTTCGAGCATTTCAGTAATTTTTTTTTCTAGAAGAAATGAAAGTGAATTACTTGAAGCCAATCTGTTAGTTCCAAAGATCTTGAGTGAAGAAGAGTCTCTTTTTTGGAAAGAGATCTAAACATGGGGGAATCAGAATTAGCTCTACATCAAAGTGGGAAGAATAAATCACCAGGTCCTGATGGTATAACAAATGAAACACTCAAAATGTTCTGGCCAGAAATCAAAGATCAAGTGCTAGAATCTTTTGACCTGTTTTTCAAAGAAGACATACTCCCTCAAGGTATCTATTCTTCATTCATAGCCTTAATTCCAAAAAAGGATTTTCCTTCAGTTGTCATGGATTTTAGGCCCATCAGTCTAATAAATTCCTCTTCAAAGTTACTGACAAAGGTCTTAGATAATAGACTTGGAACGGTCATAAGCAAGATAATTGGGGAAACACAAACTGGGTTCATAAAAGGGAGGCAGATTGCAGAAGGAATATTGATCATAAATGAAGTGGTTCAATCCATTAAGTGCAAAAAGATAAAAGGAGTTATTCTTAAATTGGACTTTGAAAAAGCTTTTGATTCAGTAAATTGGAACTTTCTCCTGGCTACTATGCATAGTTTGGGTTTTGGAAGTAAATGGTGTGACATATTAAAGTGGTTGTGGAATTCTATGAAGATATCAGTATTGGTAAATGGATCTCCAACAAAAGAATTCCAACCAGGAAGAGGACTCAGGCATGGGGATCCTATTTCTCCTAGTTTATTCAATATAGTAGGGGAGGTTTTCAACCAATTAATGATAAAGGCAAAAAGCTTGGGCTTGATAAGAGGTATTAGATTAAAAGAAGGTGGATTGGAACTCACTCATCTACAGTTTGTAGACGATACTATTATTTTCCTGGAAGCAGATACTGAGTGTATTCTTAATTTCAAAAGAATCCTGCATTGCTTTTATTATCTTTCTGGGTTGAAAGTCAATTTTGAGAAGAGCAGTATGTACACTTGGGAAAAAGATCTACATGCTGTTAGTAATTGGACCTCAATTTTGGGATGCAAACTTGGTAAGATACCTTTTAATTATCTTGGAGCACCTATAGGAAGTAATCCAAAAAGGAAAGTATTTTGGGAGCCTCTTATTAAGAAAATGCATGGTAAGTTGTCTAACCGGAAATGCCATTCTCTTAATCTAGCAGCTAGATCAGTCTTGATTAAATCAGTAATGGATAGCATTCCAGTTTATTGGTATAATCTTTTTAAGCTTCCAAAATCAGTCAGCAAAGGGTTGGAAAAGACAAGAAGATCTTTCCTTTGGGGAAATAAGAGGAAGGAAGAAGTTGGAAAAATAGTTATGCATTTTGTTAAATGGAATAAAGTTTGCCTTCCAAAGAAGTTAGGAGGACTTGGATTTAGCTCTATTGAAGCAAAAAATGAAGCAATGTTAAGTAAATGGTGGTGGAAGTGGATTAAAGATAGAGATAAACTTTAGAGGAAAGTTTTGGAGGATAAATATTCCCTGAATTCCTACCAGGATCTAGAACATGTTGAAAATAAGTCTGGTTTGTCAGAAGGTATGAAAGGAATAATAGACCTGTCAAGAAATCAAGCACAGAGAGATCTACTTCATTTTGGAAACTATTCTTGGGTAGTAGGGAATGGGAGGTCTATATTTTTCTGGGAAGATAGATGGTCAGAAAGAGGGGTACTAGTTGAAAACTATAGCAGGTTGTATGGTATTTGTAAATGGAAATTCTGTAGTATTGAGATTATCATTTCTCTCTTCATAGATCTACCTCAAAATAAAGAAATGTGAACTAGGGAGCTCAGGGAATGGGAAAAACCAATAGCTCTGGAAATTTATGAACTGCTACTAAATATAAGATGTAACCACAAAGAGGATGAGGTCCAATAGGAAGCAAGTAAAGGTGAGTTTTCTACTAAAGTTTTTCGAGATAAATCTCAGCCCTTGTATAATTCTGTGGAGTATCATTGGAGGAAAATTTGGAAAATGAAAATCCCTCCAAAAATTCAATTTTTCTTAAGAAAACTGGAAAATGGAGTGGTTCAAACAAGGTCTTTTCTAAAAGAAAGAATGCACTTGCAGATGGATATTTCTTGTCAAAAATGTAATTACCCTTCTGAAACAACTGATCACTTATTTTGGGACTGTAATTTAGCATCTTCTCTTTGGCCAAAAATCCTTAAATGGTGGGGCTTTATATTCCAGGATATTCAATCTAATTCCAAGTCTTTGAAGGGTATTTTGGCTCTGGTTAGAGGCTCTAATCTTAAGCAAGCTTGGGAGGTAGTTGTTTCTTCAACTTTCTGGACTTTATGGTTGGCAAGGAATGAGTACATTTTCAAAGGAACAAAAATTTCTCTAGAAAGCTCTTTTCTTTTGGTTCAACTGAGATCTTTTCAGTGGTGTTTGACAGCAGAACTCACAAAATCAGAATTGGATACTTTATGGAAAGTCAATCCAGAGGGGTGTATCTTGCTTAGAAATAAGCATAAAAGAAGGGAGTTATTTTTAGGATGGAATACTTCTTTAGTAGGGTACTGTGATGGAAGTTTCAAAGAGCTAGAGAATGGAACTATGATGAGTGGCATGGGAGGAATTTTGCTAAATAACAAGGATGAAACTAGTTTTGTCTTCTCAGGTAAATGCAATTCTTCTTCACAAGTGGAAGCGGAATTGGAAGCTATAATTTTTCTTGCTAATGCAGCTATAACTCATCTTAATCATACCAGTAAAGTGATAATTTGTACTGATTGTGCTCTGGCAGTACAAAGTCTCTCAAAGTTAAGAGCAGGGCAAGCTAATTTTTTCCGAAAGAAAACAGAATAGGTGGAATTGGCTTCTAAAAAAATGATACAACTTTACTATACTTCAAGAAATGACTTGGCAATGATTGATGAGCTAGCAAAGAAAGGGAGGGAAAGACGCAATTTTCTGCAATCTTGGGTCTGATTTTTGAGACAGGAAGCATGCCTCAACCCAAGTTAAAAGCCCATTAATTTTAATATTTCTTTGGCTCTTAAGAGTTTAATCTCTTGCAGAGGAAATTTGAAAAGTCTCCCAGCAGTGTAATCAAATAAAATGAAGTGGAACACTCAAAGGTTTAGTCAGTAACTATGATCATCGGGCAGTTAAATAGTTTTTTTTTCAGCTTTGGAAACCATCATTTTCAGACTCTACCTCTCCTCCTCTCTGACTATTAATATCTAATCTCTCTTCCCTTTGTTCTAAACCCTACTTTTCTTTTCTCCTTTATTCTCTTATTTCTTTCAAAATGGTTAGAACCTGGGACTTTTCAAAGAAGGGTTTTGTAAAAATTTATGTGCAAGCATTCTCTCTAAATGAAGCTCTTCCAAATGGGAATGATTCAGGGATTGGTATAGTAATGAGGGATGACTCTGACAGAATTGTGAAGATGATTTCAGGAACTATCAAGAATCTCACTACTAGGGCAAATGAACACTGGGCCATGCTTGCTGGTTTGCGTAGTGCTTTTTACGAATATGAAGACAAAGTCATGCTGGAAACAGATAATCGTGAAGCTCTCAGGGAATGAGATGAATGGAGGTGGAATGAAAATGTGATCCAAAATCACTTTAGGGTTATTCAACAACTTAATCAGAGGAAGAAAGACCCGAACCTCACTCTGGAGACCAAGGCAATAGATGAGAGTCAGAATATGTTGGCTCGTTTTCTGGCAGAAGATGGGGTAGTAAACAGGACTAGGTTGGTTGTTTTTCGCTATTCTTTTAGAAGGGTTAAAGAGCTCTGGAAGTATGATATGGGTTTGGGGGCTATCGCTGATGAATTTGAAGAAATTTCGGAAGAAGACCACCTAGCAGAAGAGATCCAGGATGCTGAGGAAATGGAAGAAGTTCAAGGTGATGATGAAGAGGGCATGCAGCTAGTGGAAGGCATAAAATTGGATGGAATGGGGATTCAAGGATGACATTTTCGAAGGGGTTTCTGAATTTGTCAAACATGTTTAAGTTTGTTCTCGTTTTTTAATTAAGTTCTAGTAGTAGGGTTTATCTGCTTCTCTTTTGAAGCTTCTCAATTCCGATCTATAATTCTTCTCCCAAAGATTGTAACTGGTCTCAAAGTTGATCAGGTGATAGTTTTTGTTTTGATTATCCAGTGGTAGAAGCTTAGTAAAAGCTGAGGGCTTAGCCCAAATTGAAGTGAAGGCTTAGGCCAAATATGTAATGGGCTTGGCCCTTTTTGTTTATGCAATGCAATTTTCTGCTTTTCAAAAAAAAGATAGTGCAGTAGATTAGGTATTATAATAAATAATTTATTGAGAAGGGTCACGTTCTTTGTAGAACCCTTAACCTTAGAACCCTTAGAACTCTATCTTATTTTTTAAAATAATATATATTTATTATATGAAGGTCATGGGTAAAGTTGTCCAAAAACACAAAATACATAATTTAGAGCTAATTAATATTTTATTAACGATAATAATCATACACCGATATCGATCACAAAATTCTCCATCATCATCATAAAATTTCCCCAATTATTTTTATCATTTTTTGTGAAAATATTCAAGTTATTGTATAAACACAATATCAGATAACAGTGTTCAGCAGCTGAACATTTAAATATAAGTAAGTTCAGTTGCAGAACTTTAAAATTTATGTGTTTGATTTCAAATTCGATTGCATGACTTTTATGTTCAGCGGTAGAACACGAAAGTTATGGTATGAAAATAATGTGAATAACATTGTTCAACAGCTGAACATTATAAAAATAATCAAGTTCACTTGTAGAACTTTGTGGGAAAAAGTAAGTTCAGTTGTAGAACTTTGAAGTCCATATGCATAACTTTTAAAATTCAGCTGCAGACCATTGTATTTATACTATGAAACAAAATAGGTTCGGCAGTAGAATCTTTTTATTCCAAGAATACCCTTATAAGATTTTGTATATAAAAATGAGTTGAATCTGAACAGTTGATCTAGTAATAATCCAACGGCTTATAACAGTTCTAAAGTTCTTTTTTAGTGATTGGTTCTCTCTTGAGCCCGACCCTTATTGAGAATCAACTTAAATATTGTTGGACTTGCTCCAACTTTCTTTTTGTCTATATTTAAATATTATGATATTAATTTAAAAAAGCTGAAAAATATATAAGCTACTACTACAATTTTATTTGCAACAATAGATATAGATACACCTCCTGTATCTAAGTATTATCACTATCCCCTGTCCATGTCTTCTTCTTCACTTTCACCATTTTCACGCCCTCCCTTCACTCCCACTTTTACTCCATCTCTCTACATTCTTTATCACAATCCTCAAACTACTTCTTCAAAAATTTCCAACATTTCAAGATTCAAACTTTTTTGTTCTTATCAAACAATTGAATTTGATGCCCAAAAAATCAAGCCCACCAAGAAAAAAAGAAAACCCAGGCCCAGTTTCTTGGAAAAAATTGAAGATAAATGGTCTGTAAAAACCCCTTCTTTGAGACAAAAATTCCCATGGGAAGAAGAAGAAAATCAAAAGAAAGAAAAAATTCAAGAAAAGATTGAGTTTGATGAGTTTGATGCTGGAACTGAGTCAAGAACCGAGTCAAGAATTGATGATAACTCGGTTGTGAGTGATGGGTTTGTTAAGAATAGAGTAAAATTTGCACCTTGGGATCAAAGAAACAAAAATAAGAATGCCCATGTTGATTTTGAAGGTGAAAGTGTAGGAATTAGTAGTGGTAGAGGCAAAAAGGTTGGTGAATTTGATGGGGTTGAGTCAAGAATTGATGAAAGTGAGTTGGTGGATGTTAGTGATAAGGTAAAGTTTGCTCCTTGGGATCAAAGAAGCAATTTTGACAAGGCCCAAGTTGATTTTGAAGTCGGAAATGTGGAGAGTAGGATTGGTAGAGGGAAAAGGTTTTTTGAGTTTCCGGAGGGGTATGTTTTGCATTCGAAGAATTTGGGGAATGTTGTTGATAAAGATGAGAACTTTAAAGAAATTGATGATGATGGTGATGATGATGATGATGATGAAGTTGATGCTAGTTCTAGTGGGATTTTGTTGGACGAAAAAGAGAGGTATTTTGTTAAGCTTGATGAGAAGTTATCTTTGGAAGGGAAATTATCCGGTGTTGGTGAACAAGGAGTCGAAAATGCTGAGGATTTTAGAGATGGATGTGATGCAGTGAGGCCATTGGGTGATAAATTGGGGGAAGAAGATGCATTGAGGAAGATGATGCCTTGGGAGAGTGCGAAGTCTAGTGGTGAGGAGTCTAAGAAAAGCTACTCAATGTTGGCTGAAAAAGTTATCCCGGAGCCTGAATTGAAGAGGCTAAGAAATGTTGGATTGAGGATGGTGGAGAGGATCAAAGTTGGAGCAGCTGGCATCACGCAGGCCCTAGTGGACTCTATACATGAGAAGTGGAAAGTTGATGAGATTGTTAAATTAAAATTTGAAGGACCTACTGCTGTAAACATGAAGAGGAGCCATGATATTTTGGAGGTTGGTATTATCTCCCGAGCTTGACAATTTTAAAATTTAAGGCAACTTGACATTAGCTTTTGGCAACATGTTGATATGAATATGACTTGTCTAGGTTATTTTTTTCTGAATTAACTGAATTGCAGTATCTGATGATTCCGATATATAACAGATTTGTAGTTTAGTCTCTTATATATAGTTGGTAGGCAGAACAAAAGAGTTCTTAACCATGTCTCTTGCCAGTGTCATAATTTCACTTTTTTGTGGTTTTGGAGATATTTCATTCAGGCTTCTATCTGCTTAAGTGCTTATAATGTTTAAATTTTGACGTGCTGGCTTCTTGTTATCAGCGAAGAACTGGAGGCTTGGTGATTTGGAGATCGGGCAGTTCTATAGTGTTGTTTAGAGGAATGACCTATAAACTGCAGTGTGTTAAATCATTCACCAAGCGTAATCAGGTTAATGTCATACTATCACAGCCTCCAAAGTATTTTAAGGATGATGCTCCTAATGTTACTCAAGGCGGCTCGCGTAGTTCTTCAGAGTCATCAACACCCATTTCTGCAAGTTCCATGAAGAGTATTTCTGAAGGTGAAAACATGGATTTAAGTGAGCTGAACTTTCTGTTGGATGAGATTGGTCCAAGGTATGTAGATTGGGCAGGCCGTGATCCCCTGCCTGTTGACGCTGACTTGCTTCCAAATGTAATTCCTGGTTATAAGCGGCCATTCAGACTTCTTCCGTATGGGATACGACCAGTTTTGAAAGACAAGGAGATGACTTTTATCCGCAGGGCTGCCAGGACAATGCCTCCACATTTTGCACTGGGTACGTAGAAAATAACTGTTATTTACTACTCATTGAACAATATAGTCACCTGTAATTGTCATTGCTTACTTTCCATAGGAAGAAACAGAGAGCTGCAAGGTCTGGCTAAGGCTATGGTAAAGCTGTGGGAAAAAAGCGCCATTGCTAAGATAGCTATAAAGCGGGGCATTCATAATACTCGCAACGAAAGGATGGCCGAAGAACTCAAGGTGAAGTTGCTATTTTGTTGTGGATGTACTTTTGTTTCTTGTTCAGTCAGTCATGCATGCATATTTGTTGCTTGCTTGCATATAATGTACTGTACATTTCAAAATCTAATATCCTAATTTTTGAATCATTTATGCAGAGATTAACTGGTGGAACCCTGGTATCTAGAAACAAGGACTATATTGTCTTTTACAGGGGTAATGACTTTTTGCCACCTAATGTAACACAGACGCTGGTAAAAGCGCAAAACCTAGCAGCTATCCATCAGGATGAGGAAGATTGGGCCCGTCAGAAAGCGTTTGATCTAATGGAATCAAATACCAAAGCTTCTAAGGACCACATGCTGGTCGCAGGAACCCTTGCTGAGACCATGGCAGCAACCTCACGCTGGGGGAATCAGCCAACCGATGAAGAAAGGGAGAAGATGATGAAAGACTCAGCTTTGGCTAGACATGCTTCTCTGGTCAGGTTTCTTGAGAAGAAGCTTTCTCTGGTAAGTATTAGATACACTAGAACAAGTGTTCCTTTTGTGACCTGCAAATCACTTCGAAATATCAGTCCATATCTGACAATTTGTTTACATGCTCTAAAACTTCAGGCGAACGGGAAAGTAAAAAAGGCTGAGAAGGCTTTACGAAAGGTGCAGGATTATCTGGAACCAGCTTCCCTCCCTAATGATCTGGAAACCTTGAGTGACGAGGAGAGATTTTTATTTCGTAAGATTGGCCTGAGTATGAAGCCTTTTTTGCTTCTAGGTAATCCCTCCCACTCTTGTAGTTTCCTTCTGATTTTTAACGAGAGCTGAGATTAATATTATATGGTTGTTTTAGGGTTGAGAGGAATTTTTGATGGAACCATTGAAAATATGCACTTGCATTGGAAGTATCGTGAGCTGGTAAAGATAATAGTTGACGGGAAAAGATTTGCTCAAGTCAAGCATATAGCTATTGCTCTCGAGGCAGAAAGTGGTGGAGTATTAGTATCTGTAGACAAAACTACTAAAGGCTACGCAATCATAGTTTATCGTGGAAAAAACTATAGGCAACCTAGTGCCGTGAGACCCAAGAATCTCCTTACGAGAAGGCAGGCTTTAGCTCGATCAATTGAACTTCAGAGACGTGAGGTAATACCGTAATAGTGTAGCTCTATATCCCATGTCCAATAGGAAGGTTCTTCCTCTAAAAATATTAAAATTTCCAAATCGGACCAAGTATTAGAAAGTGTACATTTACGTGCATTATGTATGGCTTCTCATTGATTATGCTCTAGACTGTTAGTCTATTTCTGATCTATATTCAAACTTTTTCAGGCACTAAAGCATCATATTTCAGAGTTACAAGGAAAGATTAAGAAGTTGAAGCTTGAGCTGGTATGTTTCCCTCCCTCACAAATAACATGCTAAGACAGACAAGTTTAAAGAAAGTTAAATTTATTTTAGCATAATTTTTTACAGACTTTTATTTTAAAATTTGCAGGAAGATATGACAACCGTAAACAGAATTAGCGAGGATACCTTTTACTCAAGGGTAGATGATGCTTCTGACAGTGATGAAGATGATGACGACAGTGTGGATGAGGTAGATATACTTAATATTTTGCTTGCGTAAACAGATTTTTCATACTGCAAGAAATTAGTAATTGTTGACCTTCAAATATCTAACCATGTGGATCCTATAACTGCCATTTGTTGATAGCGTCCCAATCTTTAAACTTGCTGCTCTGTCCCACGTGTCTCATATTATCGTTCATGTATTCCTGGTCTCTCAAGCTCTACTTATTTCCTGCACTAGCTAAACATCATTCTAGAATAGTGGAGATCACTTCTGCTGATTTTAGACTTTCAACCTCAAAAAGAAAAACTACTAGATCAACCTCGATCAACATGATGATGCTTTTGTTTCTATTGTGCAGGACGAAGATGAAGAGGCGTATCTTGAAGTGTATGACAGCGGAGATGAAAATGGTAAAATTAGTCTGGAAAGGCATTTGGACATCGATGAGAGCAAGAAAAAGATGCATTCTCATAGATATTCATAATGTAGGAGAAGCCTTGTGCCTATTTTATGGTTAGTCATCTAAATGCATCTACCATTGCTTAGCATGCGTATTGTTGTCATAATTCTTTTTCATATGTAAATCTACGGCCAACTTTACTTGGAAATTGGAAATATGTTAAGTCTTAAGCTTGTGAAGATAAATAGCAGCAGTAGTGATATTTCTTCTTTAATGCAAGTTAGAGTGTCTGTTGCATTATTTACTTGCTTGATCTTAAGTGGCAATGCATCAGTGATATATCTAGCCAGGCTGCCTTGTTTTCTGCTCAGTCTCAAGTTATTAGGAAACAAGTGAGCAACATAATTTGCCTGGTAGTTTCTGTTAGTGCACTTGGTGAAAATACACAATTTCCTTATGTACAAATTCTGGTAAGTTAATGCTATCTACTTAAAGACCTACAAATAGTAAAATACTTGTTGGATCAAAGGCCTCACAAATCACATACTATTGCAGAGATGATTGAAAACGCACGTATAAGTGACCATTTAGGGTATGTTTGTTTGCAAGGATTGTGATCTCTTAACTATATGTAATTTGTACTCATTTTAACACATCTAGTCCCTTGAAATAATCCTATGTAGTCATGAACCACTTTTGGTTACTTTCTAACTCATTTTGGGGGGTTATTTTAATACCACATTTCACAATTTATCATAATCCCATAGAAATGAACCAAAAAAATGATTGAAATGTTGTCCACATAAATTTTTTTTATCTTATAATTTGAGATGTCTCCCCTTAATTTCACTCGAGTACAACCAAAAAGATATCGAGCACCTCCGTATTGTCGTTGTTTAGGTAAATAAATATATAATCAATGTACGTGGAGACCTGAAGTGCAATATACATATATATGCAAAAACATAAGAGTATACATGAACCTACCTGATTGGAAGACTTTAATTTTTATCGAAGTGTTTGTGAAAGGTGGGATACACTCGGTACTCTATCATATCCCTCTGCCCCTGTTTCGGAGTATTTCAAAAATCTCTGCAATACCATTTCTTGAATTTGACAGTTTCTGTAAAAATTAAGGGGCGTAGATACTTAACAGACTATATCTGGTACAGATCTCAGAAAACAAGTTTCAAGCCAAAGCTTTGCCAACATCAGTTTATATTATGCATATTTTCATGCAAGTTCTTGGCTTATAAAGTGTTTTTAAGCTTCTCGACTAGCAAAGTATAAGCAAATATGCATCTTAAGTTTCCTTGACTTTTGCCTGAAGCAGAGTGCGAGCAATCTTGCTTGTTTCCGCGGGGATCCATTGAACAACCTGTGGTGCCTACCGCATGTTGCTGGGCCTGATCAATGTCATGCATTCTACTGTATGGACAAGAGCGCAAACCTGCCTGACCGTGCATGTATTGCTGCTGATGGAAATGTATCTGCTGTTTTTACTAGTCTTGGGGTCTTGTGACATCAAGCTGGAAACCTAGAAATTTTTTACTTACCAGCTGGCTTCTCCGATTATTATGTACATCTATCTGTCTCAATATATGATCAAATGCTAGCACTTGTACCTTGATGAATAATGCAGAATATTTTTGGCTCTGTAGTTCCAATGACCTTTAAGAGATCCCTACATTTAAATGTATATTCGTCT
This sequence comes from Heracleum sosnowskyi, assembly GCA_030848705.1. Classification (NCBI taxonomy): domain Eukaryota; kingdom Viridiplantae; phylum Streptophyta; class Magnoliopsida; order Apiales; family Apiaceae; genus Heracleum; species Heracleum sosnowskyi. Next base: position 118,036,356 of record CM061245.1, on the reverse strand, counting down.
TCAAAAGCAGGGATATTGTTAATTACCAGAGCTGTTCGTCGTACTCATATTTTTACATTTGTGCTAAACAAGCACGGCCTAATATAAGTATATACACTCTCATATGCCAATGCACACGAAAACAAATATGACTCAACACTTTACTTGTCTTGCAGGACTTCTTAAAAAACTTACATGTCTGCATAGGGTCACCTTAAGAATCTTCACAAGGCTGTGAATAAGCAATGGTGGAAATTGATCCAAGGCAAGAACCACTTCCTTGGTCCAAATATGAAGGTATAACAATACCTGTATAATCCTTGAGCAATGTTTGTTATCTATATGCTACATTTACAGTCTTCTTATAGAAAGGCAGATGGTTCGTTTCTGATGTAGTATGATTATATCATCTACCTGTTTTCCAGTAGCTAACGAGTTGATATGCGCTGAGATTTACAGAAAGTTGCAGAGCTCCAGTAAAACTTTAAGAGAAAGAAATGTGCGATCTAACAGAAATAGTTACAGAGAGCGCTGTTATATACAGCTCATCACACACCAATCCGCACACACTTACAACTGTTCTAACAGAAACCGTTGCATGAAAAAGACAAACTCGACCTTACTATCTGAAAGTAAAAGACCTTTCTACCTGCACATTCCAGCTATTATTATGTTAATATTGTGAACTCATTGTTTGAGAGAATTATCCCTCATTAGTAGTCCTTGCTAGGGCCTAAATCTACTTGTTTGGTTACTAAGCGGAGGTAGGGGAAAGATCTGCTAGAGAAATACGAAAATTTCGCAGAAGTGATACATTTGTATTTGTATTTGTAGTTGAGCGTGAAAAGAAATGCCTCGTCCACGACGAACCCATGCTGAGTGATATCTTTATGAAAAGGCACATGTATCTGCACTAAACATGCGCTATTACATGACATTATTAGTTCTATCATTTAAGGGGTATTTGTACCTTTATTACGTACGTGCTAGGTCTGTCATGTCAGTGTTAATTTATGTTTCTGCTTTACTCTAACTTTGCTGAATAATAATCTTAGTAAGTATTCACTCCTCAAGCCAGTTGGTACGAATGATTTAGTATTATCAATTTAAAAGCAGAAAAATCATAAACGTACACATTCATTTCTTTCTGGAAAACTAACTCTTTTACTAAATTATAAAAGAATGAATATAAATGGATTAACATTATGCATGACAAAAGATTATATTTACCAGCTGCTAGCTTGGTTTTAATTTGTAAAGTCTCTGAATCAAACCATACCTCTTCCAGAAAATTCAGAAGTAGTTTATCAAATGTCTTGCTCCAAGGTTAGCACAAATGTTTTTGTGCTTATATATTGTGGTGTTTTTAGTTTGAAGTGTGCATTTGTATTTGTTGTTTGCAGGCAATCGAGGAAGGAAATCAAGAATTCACAGACGGAGAAAGTTCTGAACAAGGCGAGTCTAGGAGTGAGGATGGTGCAGGTCACAAAAATGATGATCCTAGTGATGCTGAAATGTAATCTGCTGAATCTGGGGATGGCTTTACTATTTTACTTGTTTTGTTGCTGAAACTTAAGTTAACTGTTGGGTTTTATTGCTTACGCGGAAGCATGGATAACAATTATTTATATATAAAATCCGTAAAAACGCATATGATTCATGGATAAAATTAATGAATCGATTACTAACCTTTAAAATCGATCCATGGATGATGTAGAGAGGCTCCTAGCAGCTGCTCCTCAAGTGTGAAGCACTCCGGTATCCATCAAGAGATGATGATTCGAAGGAGAGAAGAAACGGCTGAGAAAGAGAATTATGGTTGTCTCCCTTTTTCTTTTCTTATAAAATTAGGGTCGGGTTTATAATAGTATATTTATAGGCAAAATAATCAGCTGAATATTTTCATGTAATTTTTTTTAACCATACAATTAATTAATCTCATTAATCAATTAATTAATAATTAAAACTCTTTTAATCATTAATTATTTTTCTAAACTCTTTATAAAATAATTCTCTCACTTAATTTAATTTAATTTCTTAAATTAAATTATTAATTAATAATATTAAGAACACTTCTTAATTATTTTATAATTAATTAAATCATATTTAATTGATTATAAAAATGCTATCAAATATTTATTTCATAAATAAATAAATTGACTAGTCATTATTAATTAATTTCTTCACCATTAAATCATTCTCTTTTATGGTGTGACCCTGTAGGTTCAAAATTAAGTCGATAGTAGAAATAAATAATAATAAACCAATTTTATTATTATTATTTATATGTATTTTTTTAATTCATTAACTACGATTAATAAATTAATCATATTTATTCTACATCGTGCATATCGCGACTATCCGGATAATATGAATTCACTGCTTAGAATACCAAGAACCTATTCAGTGAATAGTTACCGTACAATTGATTCCTTCTACCCTGCAATGTCCCGATTAAATACAAGGCATGAATCTCGTGTTAAGCCTATTTAATTTAATCATATGCTTTCCTATTCACTATGCCTAGTTCCGATTAATGCAAATTAGAAATATCTTTCTAATTTCATTCACTCTGGCAAGAGATTCCTGAACTAACATAAATGGAATAACATAGGTCATTCCATTCATTCACTGAAAGGGGCAGATCCTTTATTGATCATTCACCATCTTCGTGTATAAATCCTCTGCCCAGAAGAGCTCTTATTATTGTCTCTAGAGACTAAGAACTAAACCAAAGTATAGTTCAGTGTACATAAGATGACTATGATGACCTCAAGTCTAAAGACACTTGTACAACCATCACTATATGAACAACTACTGACACGTGAGTGAACTCCATTAGTTGTTCAACTATTCGAGTCATGTTCGGTGAACTTATTCTATAATAAGAACCCACATACTAGCTATAGTGTCACCACACAAATGCCTATGAGAACATACATCCTTTATAATGAAGCAAACATAATATGTACCGATCTTTGCGGATTAATTAAGTACCAATTAATTATCCTACGACCGGGAACTATTTAAGTTTAGAGTTATCATCTTTAAGGTTTCATTATCATGATCTCATCATAATTCATTAAAGCTTTACTCTAAACTATGGATCATCTAATTTAAACACTTTAAATAGAAAAAGCCCATTATAAAACATATTACCATTTTATTAAATTAAACAAACTTGAATCAGATTGAACAAAGTATCTCCTAACTCATCATCCATGATTGGATTTAGGACACACATCTTTCATTAACTAGTTAATGTGTAAGTAATGAACTTGTTGTATTTCGTTGCTTTGTGAAACTTTGATGATGGGAAGTGGCTTTTGTTTTGTGAAGTTTTAGTACTGAACTAAAGTAGTTAATGTATCCTTTTGGTATGGATGTAATGGGGATGATGATAGATGGTAAACTTTGTCAGTTTGTAATAAATGTTGCTTTTTTGAGGTGCATAGTTTTAATGTTTTATGCTTTAAAGTTTCAGTATATGATTTGGTATAGTAGGTGGTAATAGTTTTGCATAATGTTAGATCAGAATTCAATGATCGTCAGAATCTAGACTCAACTGATCAGGATTGCTGACGTCATCAGTATTGCATGGTCATCAGTATTTGATCAAGCGTCAGTATCTTATTGATCATCAGGATTCCTACTCAGACTATGATCAGGTTTGATCATCAGGACTTGAAGCTGATCAGGATTCCTACTTCGAGTTATATTTGGAGTCTAGATAAACATGGAAGTTTGTTCCTGGTTTGTAGAATGCAGCTATCGATTAAAGATATGTTTCTATCTTTGTTATGATTAGGACTTATCTTGTTATTGATAGAGAAGCTGTGTGTACTATATAAACACAGTCTTGGTTTCGATTTATGTATTCATTCGAGAGAGAACATAATCGGAGAGAAGCTCTTAAGAACAGAATTTCTTGAGAGAGTTTTTGTAAGCTAGCAGCTCTTAAGAACATCAGAATTTCTTAAGAGAGTTTGTAACAGTTTTATATCAAAGTTAATAAAGTTGTTATTGTTATTGTTATTGATCTTTCATATTTGTGTTATATAAAGTCGAGAATCTTATACAATTGTATTCAACCCCCTTCTACAATTGTTATTTACTGGGCAACAATTGGTATCAGAGCAAACTTATTTAATTCTGAATCAGATACGATCTAAAGATGTCGACAACCAAGTATGAAAGCATGAAGATTCCCATCTTGAAGATATCAGAATATCCTACATGGAGGGTAAAGATGCTGATGTACCTGGAGGCTATGGATCCTGACTACTTGGACAAGATTCGTGATGGACCATATATACCAACAAAGTTTGTAGAACGAACAGATACAGTACCAGAACATTATGTGGTCAAAGCTAAAGCTGAATGGACTCCAGAAGAAAAAGCTCATGTACTCAGGGAACCAAAGATAAAGAATATCTTGCATAATAGCCTTGATGCTGTCATGTCAAACAGAGTGATTGCATGCAAGTCTTCAAAAGAAATCTGGGATACTTTGGAAACTCAGTGCCAGGGATCTGCATCTGTTAAGAAAAACAGAAGGGCTCTTTTGATTCAAGAATATGAACAATTCGATGCAAGACCTGAAGAGAGCCTGACTGATCTATATGATAGATTTCTGACACTATTGAACAGCTTATCCTTAGTTGACAAAGTATATGAAACTGAAGATTCAAACACCAAATTTCTTAGAGCTTTACCTGAAGAATGGGATACTCAGACCTCAATCATTAGACACCAGTATGATCTGAACATTGTGTCTCTTGATGAGATCTATGGGATGCTAAGAACTCATGATCTTGAAGTTCAACAGAGGAAGAACAAGAAAAGCAGCAAGGCAAAGTCAATTGCTTTGAATGTAGAAGCAAAATCAAAAGGGAAAGCTATGGAGGTCTCTAGAAGGAAAGCAAGAGTAGCTGAGTCAGATCCTGACGACTCTTCATCAGATACTGATGGCAATCCTGATGCCAATACTGGTGATGAATCTTCTGATTCAGACATGGAAGAGATGGTTGCTATGATTGTCAGAAACTTCAGAAGGATGAAGTTCAGGAAGAATAGAAGACAAGGCAACTTTCAGAAAAAGACCTTCAAAGCAGACAAAGACAAGTATATCAAAAAGGACAGCAAGGGTAGCAAATTTGACAAGTCAAAGGTTAGATGCTACAAGTGTAATGGTATGGGTCACTTTGCTTCTGAATGCAACAAGACAAAGGCACTCATCACATCAAGCAAGGATTGGATGGACTCTTCCTCAGAATCTGATACTGAGGTAGTCAACTATGCGTTAATGGCCAATGCTGATGTAACTGCTGCTCCTGATGATAAGGTACTAAATACTATCTTTGATTTTGATACTGATAATGCTTCTGAGTTAAGACGTTTTCTAAAGTCATTACATATTAGTTTTAGAAGTCAAACTGCTGAGAATACTAGAATCTTATCTGAGATGTCTGACCTTAGAAAGAGGAATGAGATATTAGAAGCTGAATTTTCTCGTATACAAGAAGTACAAAAAGAATGTGATAATGCTAAACACATGCACTAAGAGATGACATCTAAATGTACTTCCCTTGAAAAAGAACTTGAATTTGCTAATGAGAAAATCAGAACCTGGACAGACTCAGGTAGGAAATTTCATGAGATTAATACCTCTAAGAATTGGAAAGAGTGTCTAGGATATAAGTCAGATGAAGATAAGAAATTAGCAGAGAAAATTGTCATTGATGAGACAGTCAGTCCAAAGACCTATAGACATGTTATAGACTCAACCAAATCTAAGATTACTCCTGTTAATTTTGTTTTTGGTAAGGATTCCAATTCTACTTTTGAAAAGGGATCTTCTTCTACTCAAGGAATTAAAATTATAAAGTCTAAACCTGTCATGAACAAAGTCACTAAGAATGTAGGTCTATTGTCTCAGAAACAGCTTAAAGATAAAATCTGTGAGGTTACAGATAAGAAAAAGGAAACTACTGTTAAGAGAAACAGGAATGGTAAAATTGGGATCAATAAAGAGAATGGTTATAAATATATCCCAAATGCACCTAGAAAGTGTTGTTTTAACTGTGGTAACTCTAATCATCTTGCTATTGATTGTAAGAAGATTAAAAAGAAGATTGCTGATATTTCTAAATCTGATGTGAGGAATAGATCAGTACTCTATAAACCGCAGAAGTCCTGTTTTCATTGTGGTAGTCTATGGCATTCTATTTATACATGTAAAGAGTATCATGATTTGTACTATAACTTTTATGATCCATTGCCTAAGTTTGAAAGTAGTACAAAGTCTGATAGGACTGAAAATGTCATAATGAAGCATGCTTTTGTTAATACTGATACTGACAAAGCAAATCCTGATGGAGTAAATCCTGTCAGGACTGCTAAAGTCAAAAAGTCTTCTGCTGTTAAATTTAATAAAATGCATGAACAAGGAATCCAACAAGTGTGGGTTCCTAAACATTCTGACTAGTGTTTTACTATTCTGATGCAGGGTAAAAGGAAAAATGTGTTAGTCATGGATAGTGGATGTTCTGTGCACATGACTGGAAACAAAGCCCTGTTATCAGAATATGAGGAAAAAGCTGGTCCAACTGTGTCTTATGGAGATGGCAACATTGGACAAACCTTGGGATATGGCAATATAAACATTGGAAATGTCATCATTGAAAAAGTAGCTCTAGTGAAAGGACTAAAACACAACTTGTTGAGTATTAGTCAAATCACTGACAGAGGTTATCATGTCAATTTCTATTCCACACATTGTGAAGTAGTCAGTAAAGCAACAGGGAAGATAGCACTAACTGGCTACAGGCATGGTAACATATATGAAGCAAACATTCTCTCAGATACTGATGGCTCCCCTACATATTTCATCAGTAAAGCTTCAGTAGATGAAAGTTGGAATTGGCACAAGAAGCTTTCTCATCTCAACTTCAGCAACATCAATGAGTTGGTTAAGAAAGAGTTAGTAAGAGGATTACCTAATGTCTTATATACACCTGATGGACTCTGTGATGCATGCCAAAAAGCAAAACAAAGAAGGACATCATTCCAGAGTAAATCAGAATCCTCTATTGAAGAACCATATCACATGCTACATCTTGATCTGTTTGGTCCAGTCAACATCATGTCCATCAGTAAGAAAAGGTACACTCTTGTAATTGTTGATGAATATTCTAGATTCACCTGGGTGTATTTTCTGCACAGAAAAGATGAAACTCCTGAAGTTCTGTTGGATCATGTGAGGATGATTGAGACAACCACAAAGTACAAAGTCAAGATTCTGAGAAGTGATAATGGTGCTGAATTTAAGAATTCAAAGATGGAAGAGTTCTGCAAATACAAAGGAATCATTCAACAATTCTCTGCTCCTGGCACACCTCAGCAAAATGGAGTAGTAGAAAGGAAGAATAGAACTCTTATTGAAGCTGGCAGAACTATGTTGGAAGAAGCTAAATTACCTACATATTTCTGGGCAGAAGCAGTCAACACAGCATGCTATACACAAAATCTCACATTGATAAACAGGCATGGTGTTACTCCTTATCAGTCACTCAAGGAGAAGAAACCAAGTCTGAAGCATTTGCATGTGTTTGGCTGTAAATGTTTTGTTCTCAGAACTCATCCTGAACAGCTAGGGAAATTTGAAACAAAGGCTGATGAAGGAATATTCATAGGTTATCCTACATCAAGAGCCTTCAGAGTTTTTAATTTGAGAACAAGAACTGTCATGGAGTCAATTCATGTATCTTTTGATGATAAGAAGATAACTGGAATCACTGAAGACTCGCATGATAGATTGTTATTTGAAAATGAAGCTTCCAAGGAACCTGAAGAAATTGAATCAGATCCTGTCAATTCATCAGATACTGATGGGTCACCAAATCCTGATGACTCACCAGGTACTGATGGTGCTAATACTGATGATGCAAACAACAGTAATACAACTAGTAGTGCTAATGTTGAGGGGGAGCAACGGCATTCAACTACAAGTTCAGAGTCAACTCAATCATCAGGACAGAATTCTTCAGATACTGATTCAAGTGAAGATCCTGATAACACATCAGGAGGGCATAGCAATAATTCAGGGAGAGCTTCAAATCAATCAAATTCTTTCAATCAAGATAACACCAATCCAGGGGGAGCATCTACTTCAAGAAACAATTTGACACCAGCAAGGAAATGGACAAAAGATCATTATCCTGAGTTGATAATTGGAGATCCTGATGCAGGTGTTCAAACAAGAAGTGCAACTCAGAATGAATGTTTATATAATAACTTTCTATCCAAGGAGGAGCCTAAGAAAGTTGAAGATGCACTTAAAGATGCTGATTGGGTTACTGCAATGCAAGAAGAACTGAATGAATTTGAAAGGAATGAAGTCTGGAAACTGGTACCAAGACCAAAGAATAGATTAATTGTTGGTACAAAGTGGATTTTCAAGAACAAGACTGATTCTGATGGAGTCATTATCAGAAACAAAGCTAGACTAGTTGCAAAGGGGTATTCCCAACAAGAGGGAATTGACTATGATGAAACTTTTGCTCCTGTTGCAAGACTAGAAGCCATCAGGATATTTCTTGCTTATGCAGCACATAAGAAATTCAAGGTTTTCCAGATGGATGTTAAAAGTGCTTTCTTAAATGGTGAACTGGAGGAAGAAGTTTATGTTGAACAACCTCCTGGTTTCATTGATCCTAAATATCCAGATCATGTCTACAGACTGGATAAGGCACTTTATGGACTAAAGCAAGCTCCAAGAGCATGGTATGAAACCTTAGCTCAATTCTTACTGGAAAGTGGATTCAAAAGAGGTGCAATTGATAAAACTCTATTTTATTTGAATCATGGCAAGGAGTTACTGTTAGTTCAGATTTATGTTGATGATATCATTTTTGGGTCAACAAACAATAAGCTGTGTGAAAAGTTTTCCAAGCTTATGCAGTCAAGATATCAAATGAGCATGATGGGAGAAATGAGTTACTTTCTGGGTCTTCAAGTTAAACAGACTGATGAAGGGATTTTTATTAATCAGTCTAAATACACAAGGAATTTACTGACAAGGTTTAACATGCAAGACAGTACTCCTGCTTCAACTCCCATAGCTACAGCTACCAAACTTGATCCTGATCAAGGTGAAGAGGTAGATGTAACTCACTACAGAGGAATGATTGGCTCTTTATTGTATCTCACTGCCAGTAGACCAGATATCATGTTTGCAACCTGTCTATGTGCAAGATTTCAAGCAAAACCTAGAGAACCACATCTGATTGCAGTCAAAAGAATTTTCAGATATCTCAAAGGCACTCCTTCACTTGGCCTTTGGTATGCAAGGAAATCAGATAAGTTGGGTTCCGTCTGTTTTCTTAGATTTTTACAGTTGATATTTAATCACTTTTGTCCTAATGTTGTTTTTGAGGATGATGTAGTTCTACCAATCTGTAGAATTACTGAGAATAATATTAAGTCCTTAGTCAACAGTGATAAGGCAAATGGTTTTATAGGAAATGCTTTTATTCCTGATGAGGTTAGGTTTTTCTTACATCAGAAAATGCCTACTCGTTATGGACTACTTTCTAATGCTATGGTACAAGGACCAACCCACCTTGTTCCTGACACAAGCATGCAACCTAAACAGTCTAAACAGTTAACAACCACCTCTACTGTCTCTCAAAAGACTTTAGTTGTAAAATCAAAGAAATCAGCTAGAACTGATGTGTCTGGAAGGCAATCAGGTTCAAAGGATTTTTCCTCTACACCACTCACTAAAAAGAAGATACAAGGGGTGTACAAGGGGTCCTGGTCAAGAAAGCTGATAAGGTTGTTAAGAATGTTCCTGTGAAAAGGAAGTTAAGGTTGATTGATGAAAGTGATTCAGAGGATGACTTACCTATATCCTCTGTGATGAATGTGAACAAGGAAGTTGCTGATACTGCTACTAAAGCTGTGGTACCTTCATCAAAACCACAAAAGACAAGGAAATTATCAAAGAGCAGGTATCATATTCCTTTGACAGTGCAAATGAAGGATACTGATATTCAGACATCAAATCCTGATGTTAGTATTCCTGATGCAGCAACAAAAGTTGTCTCTATATCAGACTCTCCAGCCTCTCCATCTCAGATTCGAGGACATTCTTGGGAGAAGGTTTCTACAACTGCTTCCTTGGTTGGTCTTACACCTACATCAAAGAAAAAGAGGAATGCAGAAGAGTTAGTCTATCAGAGACAGAAGAAGCTGAAAGGATCAAGCCCACAAGAACCTGAATTTCAGAGTAATTCAGCAGCTACTGTTGATCCTGCCACACAAGAACCACTCAATCAAAGTTTGGGTGAAGGCTTAGCTAGTGGAATGGTCACACAAGAACCATTTTCTCAAAGGGAGAATGAAGACATCAACATTCCAGCTACACAAGAACCATCTTCTCAAAGTGAAGATGCAGGCAAAGCTACAGCTTCTGTTGAAAGATTGGTCGAGAACATTGTCAATGAGGGAAGCACACAAGAACCTTTAGCTCAAAGTGTTGAAGCAGCTTCTAAACCTCAAGCTCCACAAGAACCATTGGTAGCAAATACTGATGCAAGCATATCAAATCCTGACGATGTTCATCCTGACGTTAGTGGTGCTCCTGATACTGAGCCTATTTTGATACAGCCACTTCGTTCAAGACCAATGGATCATCCTATCTCAGAACCACAGGATAAAATGAAAGGTATTGCAATTCCTGATCCTGATATATCTCATGGTTCTGATGATGATAATTCTGATGATGATAGTGATGATGATAATGAGAATAGAAAAGAGAAGGAACAGCTTGCTACAGCACTCAAAATTAGTCTTGGAACTAATTTTGGTTCATCAAGTACATATATGGCTAGCAATGCTTTCACTGGGAAAGATCAGAGACAAGATTTTTCTACTCCTTCCTTTGATCCTGCAGAGGCATTTAGACAGAATGAATGGAACAATTCATGGCACCAATCTGATGAATCTATCAGTTTTTCTTCTGCTATTGAACATGCCTATAATGCAGTGAAATCTATAGAGAATCAAGACTTGAAGAATCATCTGAAGGCTACAACTCTGTTATCCAAAAGTCTGAAAAGTGAGATTGATTCTATCAAGGGTTCAACTGACAAAGTGAGGACTGCTATCTTTAATAATTTTACAAAGGTGCCTACTACTTTACATCTAAGGGTAGTGGAATCCCAAGTGAAATCTGTTGTTTCAGAACAAACCTCAATCAATCAAAGAATTGATTCTCTGGATACTAAGGTAACTGAAATTCAAGCCTCTCTTTCCTTAATTTTGCAATTATTGTCAAATCCTGATGTCAAAAAGGGGGAGAAGGTTATTCAGACAAAATGTACACCTGATCTAGTATTAAGGAATAATGATGATGATACTGGAGATGATGGTGGTGACAATGTGAAACAAGGAGAAACCTCTGATACTGCGATTTTGAAGTCTACAATTCAAACTTCTCAAAGTCAAACTACGCGGTCAACTCATGTTTCTGATTCTGGAGTTAAGACAGTAAGAACATTGATGCAGTCTCAGATCCTGACGGAAGATCAAATCCTGACACCTGGTCATGGACACATTCTTGCTACAATTCCTGAAGGTGATGAAGATGTGATTATTAATAATCCTGAAGATGCATCAAATTTATTCCAGAAGTTTTCTACAAAAGACGGTAGAATTGTTACTCTTTATCACACTGATAAAAGAGTTCAACAATTATTTGTCAGAAAAGCACTCTCTACAGCAAGTGAAGAATATCCAGATCTCTCACATGAAGAATTCTTGAGACTACAAAAAGAGACAATGGAAAGCTATACTGCTCCTGCTAGAGGTAGAGGAAGCAGAGGTAGGAGAGGTGCTAGAAGAAGTAAAAGAGGTTCTTCAACTCAAACAGTACCTAGACAGACAAGGTCTAGAGGGTTAAGAATTGAAGAAATTCCTGAAGCTTCACAAAATCTAATAGATCCTGTTATCAAGGATATCATGGAGAAAGAAGACAAGGAATTTGTTGAAGAAGAACCTGAATTGAAAAGAAAATCAAGTAAATCAACTCTCAGCAATACAAATCAAATTGAAGATTCTAATCCTGACATCATTCAAGATCCTGATGAATCTGAAATTCTGCAAGAGGTTGATTTGATAATCTTATCTACTGTTGTTGATTGTCACAACAAAGAAGTAGATGAAGAAGAAGAAGCCAGAAGAAGAGATATTACAAAAAGAACAAATGAAGATTTCAATCTCTATCTACAAAGGCTTAAAATTTCAAATGAAAGAAAATGGAGAAATTCAAGCAGACAAGAATCTTTACTTGAAAGAAGCTACACTTTTGAAAAGGAAAAGGATAAGAAGTGGAAACATATTAGCACATTAAGTTGTGATACACCTATCAATTTTCAGTCTGGTGGAATTATTACAAGCGCTTCAAGTGTTGTTGGTTTATCTGAGATGGTTAGATCAAAAGCACTCTGGTTAAAGATGTTTTCAAATCTGAAGCAATTGTCAAGTAATTCAAGAGGAGGTATTGGACACAGAGATGGTGAATATCTGAATATGTCATATGTTGATCCTTACTCCTTGACAGAAATTGGAGGTACTTTAACTTCTGAAAACCTGAACAATTTATTAGCTGTTGATATAGTTATAGATTGTCATGATGGTTTTGAAAAGAAAGAAAAGCTTCTGTACTTCATGAAAGATGGTAGTGTGAAGATTCTATCTATTCAAGATCTGCTGATGAAAACTACACAGGAACTGAAATATGTTCACTATCTGTTAAGATGGAAGAACCAAGTGTACAAAGAATGGAGTGACATGATTTTGTCAACTATAAGAAGAAGACTGGATGGAAACAGTAATTTCGATGGTAATTATACTCCCATGTACTTAAATCAAAGAGGTCAGGATGTGGAAATGCAAAGGGGTACTGCTGTTAAAGAAGTAAATTTTGGCATGACTCATCTTTCTCTCAATCCTGATGGGAAGGAAATTGCTTATCTTTTGCTTGAAGAGCACAGTCTACAGAGAAACTCCATACAGAATCTCAGAGCAGCTATCTACCAGATTAATGAGAAAGATGAAGAACTCAGAAATCTTAAGGAAAGACTGATTCAAATTCTTGAAGAAAAAGAAGAAAGTTTATTATCCAACTTCTTGAAGATGAATCTGTTCTATCACAAAGCTTAAACAGATAAGTTGTTTCTGAAGATACTCGTACATTTTGATACATGTTTTTGACATCATTGAATATTTGGAATCTATACTTTATTTCACAAAGTATGAGATTGGGGGAGATTGTTAGATCAGAATTCAATGATCGTCAGAAGCTAGACTCAACTGATCAGGATTGCTGACGTCATCAGTATTGCATGGTCATCAGTATTTGATCAAGCGTCAGTATCTTATTGATCATCAGGATTCCTACTCAGACTATGATCAGGTTTGATCATCAGGACTTGAAGCTGATCAGGATTCCTACTTCGAGTTATATTTGGAGTCTAGATAAACATGGAAGTTTGTTCCTGGTTTGTAGAATGCAGCTATCGATTAAAGATATGTTTCTATCTTTGTTATGATTAGGACTTATCTTGTTATTGATAGAGAAGCTGTGTGTACTATATAAACACAGTCTTGGTTTCGATTTATGTATTCATTCGAGAGAGAACATAATCGGAGAGAAGCTCTTAAGAACAGAATTTCTTGAGAGAGTTTTTGTAAGCTAGCAGCTCTTAAGAACATCAGAATTTCTTAAGAGAGTTTGTAACAGTTTTATATCAAAGTTAATAAAGCTGTTATTGTTATTGTTATTGATCTTTCATATTTGTGTTATATAAAGTCGAGAATCTTATACAATTGTATTCAACCCCCTTCTATAATTGTTATTTACTGGGCAACACATAATAGCAGCTTGTAGCATACCAATAAATCCGACCATATTCATTAACGAGTGGATGGTTATAACTGGTCAGAAAAAAGGGTTTATTAGTGACCATTCTTTTCTGAACAACCATGGTAGGTTATAATGTGAGGTTACCGTCCATGATTTTCCGATCAATCATGGTAGGTTATAATGTAATGTTAGCGACCACTCTTTTCTGACCACTAATGGTAGGTTATAATGTGACGCGGCAACAAACACGTGGCGGCCACGTTGTATGTGGGGCCAGTCCGCACACAACTGGATTGTAATAACCGACCATTTTTGTTGGTCGGATGATGGTCGGTAATAACTATTATAACCAACCGAGTGCTCATTTACGACCAGGTTTTAACCGACCATTCGAATCGGTCGGTGGTGGTTGGTTTTAACTGTAATTTCTGACCGAATAAGCTCATTTCTGACCAAATTTGATGGTAAAAAATGTGCGTTTTTCTTGTAGTGTATAGAATATGGAAGAGATCACAAACCTTGAATAGTTGATCACAAACCTTGAATAGTTGAGTGCATAAAAATAAATTTAGGTACACTTTGAACTTGTCTGACTTAGCATGTTAATTTTGGTTGAGGAACCCGAACCATCTCAAGCTTTAATTTATTAATCTTTATATTATGATTTCTAAGTGGTTGAAAATGTGTAAATAATAAACATAAATAGACCAAAAATCCACAAATAACAAAATCTTATGTTAATAAATGGTGATAAAAATGGAAATGTTGGTTTAATGAGGAATGTGACTATGTATTAGAATAGTTGTTTTATTTCATATGCATGTCCATTTTTGTAAAAATAAGAAGCTTAACAATAATTATATTACTATATGTAGATGAGTTATTAAATCAATTATGGAGAATCGTATTAGCTAGTTTTAACCCCTAGGCCATGCATTGAAATTTTTCATATATATCCACATTGAGCATCTACTATCTAGTCACTCATTTTATAAAGAAGCAGTAAGGCAAAAAGAAAGTTCTCGAGACAAAATGAAGCCTGTTGTAATTTATGTGGCTTTCATCTTGAGCGTTCTAGTTTTGGTTGTGATCCTATATTTCATATGTAGAAACTGTGGTATGCTTGGGGTGATCAATGATGATGATGGTCAAGAGATCCGGCTTGGCATGTTTGGTGATCATGTTAGTGCGGGTGGAAGTCGAATTCATCCCATATGATGAAGTATTCAAGTCCTACTACATGTGCATGTCAATCTATAAGATATATAGAGTGCTAGTTTGGTAATAATCATGTTTACTTTGATGTTTAATGTTTAATTACGTACATGAAATATGCAAGGTTTGTAATTAGACATATTATATATGTATACACACACACACACACACACACACACACATAAGCTTTTGTTTGTGTACTTCAAATATCTTCTGTTCATTTTATTATGTATGGAACTATACTTCAATCTGCCAATGGAAAAATCTTTCTGGTTCATGCAAATGGTCAGAAAGGTAGTGTTTTGTTATAACACATATGCAAGTGAAGCTTGAACTATTGGTACCAAGACTTCATCTGTTGAAAAAGTATTGACCACGGAATTTGGTGCCCAGATTCAGTAATGTTCGCGTCGACGATATTTTGTGCGAATGAATTGAAGATTTCGCAGATCCTGTAGAATGAGAAAGCATAACAAGACAAAACTAAAATATAAGTTTGCAGGAAATTTAAAAGCCACCTGCATTCGGTTATCAAGACAACGGTAAAAAGGCATATTTGGTGTTTGAACTTGGGTTGTTTTGACGGGACGGTGTTTGTACTTTCAAGAGTTTCATTTTGGTGTTTCAAACTGGTAAACAATTTCAAAGTAGTGTTTATGCCGGTTTTTCAACCGGTAGCCCCTGTATATCTTGTCTGATGTGTAATAATTTGTATAAATGTGACATGATAACATGCTACAAACAAATATTCTTTAGTAACATTTCAACAAATTAATAGAATTCAAATAACAACAAAATACTTAACATAAGTCTGAATATATAATACTATAGAATTCAACAAACTTATGGTTAAAAATAATATTGTTCAACCAACAAAATACTTAACATAAGTCTGAATATATACTACTATTTATCAAATTGTAGACTCCTGAGTAGCAATATAACCTATAACTTTGTTTTTTTTTCTTCTGAGTAACACCAACAGTTAGGGGTGAGCAAAAAACCGAATTAAAACCGAAACCGAACCGAAACCGATAAAAACCGAACCGTAAAAAACCGAAACCGAGTTGAAACCGAACCGAAACCGAAAATTAAAAAACCGAACCGTTCTTGAGGTTTCGGTTTCGGTTTTAGGTCCAAACCGAACCGAAAAAAACCGAACCGATCCGATTAATAAAAATAAAGAAATAAATATATTAGATATTCTACTAGACCAATTTTTACGAGTAGTGGAAGTAGATTAATAAAGATCTTGACATTCATTTTAATAATTATACTATTTTGTTCTTGTTTTTGAAGTTTTAATTTGTAATAGTTGATTAATAAATGTAGTTTAATAAACTTCTATATCTAGGTGTTTTATATGTTGCTTTATTTTTTGATGTGGCGATTTTTCTTGGCTTTCCTGGAAAAACTCTTTACTTATACAAAGACTTCAGATAGACTCGAGATTGTTGAATTTCTAACATTGTCTTATATACATTTCAAAGAAAATGTTTTTGAAGATCATGTTAAATTTTCATTATTCTCGGATCATGTTGGACTTAAATAATTTATTATGAAAATTGTGTGTGTTTATTTTGGACGAAAAAATAATTTGTAACTTTACAAGCTTAAAAATATGAAGTTATTTTATTTATTTTGTTATGTTTATTTGAGGCGGTTTTAAAACCGAAACCGAACCGATTATAACCGATCCGATCATTTTAAAACCGAAACCGAACCGACGGTTTCGGTTGCGGTTTCGGTTTTCGATTTTAAAAACCGAGGATATGCGGTTTCGGTTTCGGTTTTAACCTAAAACCGAACCGATCCGACCCGCGCTCACCCCTACCAACAGTAGCACTTGATTGATCTCTCTTCTTCTTGTTAACTTGTGCTTTCAGTTGGCTAGAAGTAATAAATTGTTTACCCCACTTCTTAAACCCTTGATTCCTATTCGTCATGAAAGATGGCTCAGGTTCGTCTCTTAACCGTATAGAGCCTTGAGATTGTCCCTCTCTTGAAGTTGTAGAAACTTTAATCTGAAAAATTAATTATTATTAGAATGACGGAAAATTATAATGAAACAATTTTAATTACTAAAAATTAGAAAAGCTTACTGGTTCTTTGGTTCTTCTATGGCATAATTTTTTTTCAGTTGATTGATCTCTAGCAACACTTGCACCTGATTGATCTTTGGCATTTTTCATTGTTGGGCACCCCTTCTTATTGTGTCTAGTCTTGAAACACAATGAACAAGTCATAATTCTCCCATTTCTTGACAATTTATGTTCACTTGCTCCTACTTCTAATTTATGTCATAATATCCTCATCAGAGTCCATAGTATTATCATCAAAATAGTTATCAGGCAAAGTTTCATGAGACCTTACCACTGATTCTTCTTCCCTTGTTGGTGGTGAATCTTCTTCTCTTCTCGTGGGTGATCTTTCTCGCCATTTCCTTCTTCCACCACTCTTTCAGTTGTATGAACGTCGCCAATAATATCTTTAAGGAGAGCGACATAACTTATTGGCCCATGATTTTCATCAAATATGCCTGCTTCGGTTTGTCCCGTATCCATTGAAAATTTTCTCTTCTCAAACCCTAATTTTTATCCCAATTGTGTTTGTGTGTCTTGTAATATGTATATGCATGTGGTTTGTATGTCTGTGTGTGTTTTTTAGTTTATATATTATGTCTTACTTTTTTTTTATTTTTGTGTCATACAAGTGTATCTAATTATTCAATTAAAAAATACACGTTATTTTCAATAAACCAGTAATGACACTACATTGAAAGGATTCGTATCTTTTGAGAGATACTGGTCTAAGCTATTAAAAGGTGTTTGGGGTGTTTTGATTGCTTGAGTTTGGTTTTATTCATTCCAAACGCCTGTATTTATAGCCCGAAGTACCTACAAAAATCGTAAGCAATGACATAATAAATTAATCATTTTCTTTTTGCTAATATTCTCTTGTTAAAAAATATGCTAGGCAGTTTTTTGTTCCTTCAAGATGTTCTACATCAAAGCTATAGTGATGTAACCACTGTTGCCAATGCACTAGTCTTCCTTGTTTGTAATGTCCTTTGATTTTTAATTTCCTGAATTAACTAAATTTTTTGTTATCAGTTCTTACAAGAAATTTGACTGGAGTTAAGCAAATAGAAAATTTATCTATTACTCTTATAACCGCTAAGTACTCGTCGTTAGAGTAGTAGTTCCTTTATGCGTTTTTAAAACTTCCTTAAGCAAACCTACAGATTAATTCTTTTTCGGAATCTTTGCGTTTTGCTTTGAGCACTCCTCCCTAATATAGGTTTGAAGCATCTGTCTCAATGATCAGGTTGTCTTCATTGTCCGGATGGTGCAGCTTTGGAAAACTGATAAGCTTTTTTTTTCATCATATATTGCATATATTTTCCTTCCCAGTGCCATCTGACATCTGATTTGAGTTTTGCCTGTAGCGGTGCTCTTATTTCTGTAAGCTTAGGAATATAATCTGAAGCATAGGTTAGTATTCCTAAAAATCTTTGCAATTGTTTCTTATCCTCTATACCATTTGGAAAATTATGAACATGTTCCAAAATGTGATTCTGAAGACAATGCGTACCTTCGTCAATTTCTAAGCCTAGAAAGTTGATCTTGGTCTTGAAGAGCTGTGTTTTCTTTTTAGATAAAATAATACCCAAAGTTTCATATTTTTTCAATACTGCTGATAAATGTAACATGTGATCCTTTTCATTATTGCTAAATATAAGGATATCATCTACATATACACAACAAAATTTTTCATAGAGTCTGAATGCGTTCTGCATATGCCTCTGAAATATGGAAGGTGCCTGCTTGAATCCAAACGGTAAAACCAACCATTGATAATGGCCTTGTGGACATGTGAATGCAGTTAGTAGTTGTGATTCTTCATCTAACAGTACCTGCCAGAATCCAGATTTACAATCTAATAAACTAAAAACTTTCTTACCACGAATTCGTGCTAGCAATTCATCTTTGTTTGGTAAGTTGTGTTCGTTTGCTATAGTAAGATCATTCATCTTCTTATAGTTTACAACCATGCGTTTCTTTCCTCTCCGCTTCTCAGCTTCTTTGTTGACTAGAAATGCTGGAGACATGTGAGGTGATTTACTCGGAATGATGATTTTCATCTTCAGTAACTCCCGAATCTGCACTGCAAATTCTTCTACATCATGTGGGTTGTATTTCATAGGTTTGACTCTACATACATCCTTAGGGTTTTTGTTATATATGAATATCACTAGTAAACTAGACAGAGGGGGGGGGGGGGGGGTGAATAGATAGTTTGAATGTTTTTCGATTCTTGAAAGCTAAGAACTGTATTGGATTGTGTATGTATGAAAATGCGGAAATAAAATGAACAGAACACACACAATCAGTTTAATCTACTTTGTATGAAGTAAATCAAATATTACAGCTTCCAAAATTTCACAAGTGAAATTATGGCTTCTAAACAAGAACAATGCTTTCTTGTTTTCTTATAGAGAAAAGAGTGCTTGAATATTTCTATGTGTATCTCTCTTGTAGTTAACTATAGGGTGTGCACAATATATATAATACCTATACAAACTGGTGCACACACCTATTTACACAGCTATCCCTAACTATAACTCCAACTTGTTTTTCCATAAGAGGTTAACTGTGTCAGGAAGGACCACTTGCTTTCTGTCATCCTTTCCCGTATCTGTAGCTGTTTGTCTCTATTCTTTCTCTCCAAGTTTTGCTGTAGATTTGCCATCTGTCTTTGGACCACTTAACCGTAACAGATGCTTCAGTATTTGTCTCCATGAACTTTGATATTGTACCTTTATTTGTCTTGTTGTAAATCGCCTAAGTATTGATATCGTGAACTCCAGTATACTCCTTATCCCGTGACTTGTCGACATAGAGCATTTCTGACTTTGCTATATGAGGACTTTGCTATATGAGTATTTTAGGAGTATGCGATATGGCATATTTCAGACTTCACGATATAGCCTTTGAGGACTTCACGATATGGCCTTTGAGGACTTCACGATCTAGTACATTTCAGACTATGCGATCTCAACATTTCACGACATGTGCCTTGAAGACTTCACGACATAGTTCATTTCAGACTATGCGATCTCAGAACTTCACGACATGGACTTTGAGGACTTCATGACATAACTCATTCTGACTTCACGATATAGGGACTTAGACAAATTTCTACAACTTATTTCTTCAAGGCCTTATTCACTTTTATCCTGCTGCATGAAAAATTTGAACTTCTTCCAGGATAATTATTTCATGGCCTATATACATTCTAGGTGCAAGAAACTTACTAAGCTCATTATAAACTTGAGCATACAGAATAAAGCTAAGTACATGAAAACAAGACAAGTACAATAGAGACCTATACTATATCCCAGTGATGAAATTCACTAGGTCATGTAGAGTGACATAGTCACAAGGTGTAGGCTTGTTAGTAGTGGTATTCAGACATGGCTTGAGCCTAACAATTGGTATCAGAGTGGGGTTTTGTAGTTTGATGCTCGCTTTCATCCAATTTTTTGTCTTTTTAGGATCTAATGGATTTTCTGAACATACTTTATCTAAGAGTTCTTGTATCTTAGATTTTTTGTTAATATCAGATTCTAAATTCATTATGAATTATTTCTCCTGATAAAACTTTTTCAACATATCCCTCCCCCTTTCCAAAAAGTAAATTTTATTTTGTGAGATGTTTACGGATTCAATATGTTTAGTGATTCTAGAATTCTTTTTCATAGATTCTAGATATCCTGGAATGCCTACTCGCACTACCTTTGTAATCTTTTTTATGAATACCTTCTCTTTTTCTTTTGTGGTAAGTATTATATATTTGATTCTGCTGTAGAATTACTATGGACTATTTGACTAATTTTCAATTATTTTTTTAAAAAAAAAAAGAGTTTAATTTCGGTTTTTGATTTAATAATTGAAATTTATAATCATATCTAATAAAAAAATGTGATAAAATATGTATTATGAATATTTATGTAATGGTTCTCTCCTGGACTCTATATAAGAAGTTCTCTCTCGAATGCCGTCATATATATCGGAAAAAATACCCTAGGTTAACCTTAGGAAATTTCGTAAGATAACAGTGTTTATAATATTCTGAAATTTCAATAACATCCTCGTGTTTTAATATGACATTGAAGCATAATTTTAGAAAACTTACGCTAGGTCGGCTTTAGGATCCTCAACCTCTATATTTTCCAAATAATATTCGAGGATATACTTATCACTACCAAAATGTAATTAAAATAAATTATATATTGTTTTTTTGATAGTAAAATTATATATTATGTTATTACACTTAAATAACCATTATCATATATAACTTTTTATTTACTTATTAAAATTTGTGTTCATTTTCAAGATAATTTTTCATTAAAATTCTCACATGAAAAGATATTTGTTGTCAAAATTATCTGAAATTAAGAAAAGAAAATGAACGTCAAGATAAATTCTTAAACAGAAAATGTTGAAAAAAAATTAAACCATAAGATGGTATAAATATCATCATTATATAAAGGCCCATACCACAGGCCATAATTCTGGGGCAGGCAAGTAACGAAAGTTTGAGCCCTAAAAAGGACAGCACTGATCATCTTTCACGGTGACCATGGCATTCACAATCACACACTCACACCTCAACTCAGTCGCAGCTGTTGCAGATATGATTAGAGGGTGTAATAATTTCCCCACCAAGGTTTTAGCTTTGCCTAGACAAGTAGTTTCTCTTGTTAATATTCGTTCCTCTTGGCAAAATAATTATTGTTATATTAAGTTTTCTTCTAGACCAAGTACTAATCAGTTCCATGCACTTAGGATGTTACCAACTAGTAAGCTAACTCCTTGTCGTTCTTCGTATACTTGTAATTGTTCTACTAGTTTCGAAAACGAAGAAGATTCATGTACTGATAATAATAACACCAACATTGCTAATACTAACCCATTATCAGACAATAGAATGAGAGGATCATCATCTTTATCATCTAGCTCTAGATCATGTTCTTGCAATTACAATAATAACAATGACGAGAACAACATGGCTAATACTAGTCCATCATCATACGATAGAATAGGCGGATCATCATCATCTTTATCATGTAGCACAAGATCATGTTGTTGCAATTGCCAGAATACTAGCCCATCCATTCAGATAAATATCGTTTTTCCACAATTATCCGCTTCTCCAACTATTGAGATGATAGCCCATGTTTATAGCAAAATA
Organism: Heracleum sosnowskyi; assembly: GCA_030848705.1. Classification (NCBI taxonomy): domain Eukaryota; kingdom Viridiplantae; phylum Streptophyta; class Magnoliopsida; order Apiales; family Apiaceae; genus Heracleum; species Heracleum sosnowskyi. Next base: position 118,013,975 of record CM061245.1, on the reverse strand, counting down.
CACCCGCTCCTGGACCAGTTAATGCTGTTTGTACAACATAAGAGTCTCTTCTTCTTTCAGGTTTGATTCAATTTACTTGTCTGCCACTTCCTTTTTCTTATACAACAATGTGTTCATATCCCTATCATAGATATAACAGATAGATATTATAGCACTGTCTGAAATTAATACGATACCATGTTAGACATTTGTTCTCTCAGTTCTGTACTTCTCTTATTTCTCTGTTAGACTTTGAGTATCTGTTCCCTACTGCACTGGAATTTGCTCAGCGTTTTTTATGATTTTAGATGTTTGTCCAAACCATCTCTATACTTATGACAGGGTTAATAATAACAATGTATTTCTGACACTCCTTTTGATATGATACGATGCTCTACTCGTAGGTTTGGTTTGCTTAATACCATTGCCTTTAATCTTTTATTATGCAAACACATATTCCAGAGTTCTTGGATCAAGAGCCCTACATAGCGCATGAATAACATGTTATTGCTCAATAAAGCAAGTGAATTGATGCTTTATTTACATTGGATTAATTTTCGTCTAAATTCTTTTAACATTCGCACTACATAGTTCACAACTTCAGCGTGCCTGCAAACTTCTGGGGAGTTTTGTAGAGAATGAATAACAGAGGCATAGAACAAGAATCGAAAACAATGTGAATGTTAGTGCAAGTATGTATAGTGTAGCTAATCATTTCTTGAGTTCTTGTCCGTTTCCAGTTTTGAGTATCATTACCTTAGTTTATAGAGTAGACTGTAGAACAATAGATAAGTGGTGATTAACTGAAATAACACATATATTTTTCTTGAGATAAGTTAATTATCTATCTATTTAGTTTGACAATACACATTTACATCAGGTTTTCAAATGTATAATGCTAGGGTTTGTCAAGATTTTTCCAATATATAATTTCCAGCTTTTTATGTCTGTTTTCTATCTTGCTGCTTTATCAAGGTTGCAGTTTCAGACAAGGAACGAGTATTACGAAGGAAGGTTAACAAAATAGCTGAAAATGCAGATGCATCCACCTTAAACGGTCTTGACTACGTATTCAAAGGTGCACACACTGCTAGAACCCTCTTTTTTGCCATCTTATGTATATGGCTTTCGTGTTTTCACTGAGGTTGAATCCAACTTATTGATGTAAACTTGAAACTACTATGTGACTGTTCTCATTGTTTCCGGATTTTCGTATTATGTATGTGTCTGGTTATTATCATACACAAAGCTTGTGACCGTTCTGCTTGTGTAATGATTGTTATGAAATGCATGTTTCAATACTTTACATGTTGCCATACAGTTTTGGTTATTCTCTTAGACACATCCTGTAATCATTCTCATTGAATATGAAACCCATGTCTAATCACTTTTCATGTTATTCTACAAGTATTGATAATTATCATACACACAGCTTCTATTATTTTGCAGAGGTGGTGAAAGCTCTTCTACAGTATAACTATTCCTCTATCCATTTCACCAAGCTAAATGTAAGTTCATTGTGTGCGCGCATATCTAGTCCATTTAAATAGCCTATCCTGTCTAGAAATCCGAGGATCCCTGATTAATTCAAAACACATTGTGAATTTTGCACAATATAGTAGTGATAGACAATAAGACATGCTTCTGAAGTCACAAGTTGTTGCAGACAAAATATGGCTTCCTGGAGAGCTTAAGCAAGAATTACGAAGAATTTCTAAATGTAGAGCTTGAGAGCCATGGCAAAGACGAGGATATATTTGTAAATATAGACGACAGTGTTGAATATAAAAACGAAGGAAGTATGGATATAGCTAGTAGAAGCATTGAAAATGATTATACCGTGGTTACAATGTTGGTGCTTGCTACTGGTCGACACCTGATTCCAGATTTCAAGGGAAAGGGAGCAAGGTATGATGAATCCTTAGAAGTGTTGCAAACAAAGGGAGATCGAGCAAGGTGTTATGATTTCTTTGACGTGTTGCGAACACTTGAACGTATCCCAAAGAAGGAACTACAGGTAACTTACTAAACAATAATGAAGTACAGTCCACTAAATTTCTTTTTATCATTGTCTTATTCTAATTAAGAGTTCATTTTTCCATCCAAACAGTCTGTCAAAGTATTGTGGTCGCCTCGAAAAGAAGATAAGGTTTTGTTAGAGGATGAGCTACTGAGAGATTTTCCGAGGCTGATACGAATAGAAAATGGACTTCTCTATGGTCAAGTAAAGGCATAACTCTATGCTTTCACAAACTCTGAATTATGTAACAGGAGGTTCATTGTAGTCTGTAGACGGAGAACAAGAGATTGGTTCTGTGAACAAGAGATGGGTTCATTTTTATTTATTACTTGGCCATACTTAAAGAACAAGAGATTGGTTATGCGATATATTCTTCGATACTTCATGTGCAGTTTGAATGTAAAATGTAAAGAAGACATGCTTAGACATCCCATGATCGCAACGAATGCTATCAGGGGACTGCGAAAATCCACTAGTAGCTTCAATGTAGACACCTGCCTTGGTAATACCAACAGTTTGGACCAACGATTGCTCCATAGGTGTTTTGAAGGGAACAAGAGTGAATTCATAGGATTGTCTGACATTAATCAAGCACAATCGAGATGTTCATACTTTCAACTTTCAAGGTCGGCTTTAGGTCCAATACTACTAAGTAGTACTCAGTTAAGGGCTACCAATAGCACCAGATGACACTATGATTTCACTCCGATCCCCTGCTTATCAAACTCAACCTTCTGAACAGTTGCATGAATCAGAACATCAATATTTTCATGGTTGGCAGATTCAAGTAGCTCAGCAGCTGTGTGACGGCGAACATACTTGTAAAAAGTGGTCCCCACCAACCTTGGTTCCATATACATGATCTTAGGTGAAACCATTGTCAGATGAAATCCCAACTTCAAGTAGACCATACTCAATCCGCGGGTATGACTCATTTACCAATTTGGCATCCAATCCTAGTCTTTCGAAATCACTGCAAAATTTGAAGTCACATGATCTAGTTCACAGATCAAGAATAAACAATAGTAAAGAGTACAAAGTGAGTGTCTGAGTGATGAGGTGAGTCATTTAAATAATTGAGTTTGTTTCATCCACATCAAACAAAGCCGGAAGGACTCTGGAGTAGACATGCGATTCGCTCAGGATCGGAGAGAAACTGTCAGGTAACATTTTTAGATTTGAATGACACAGATTCATTCAACAGAATCACATTTAGGGTAAGAGTACAAGGTGTTAGAGGTCAGAAGAATCTATAACTGTCGTAACTCAAATTGTAGAGACAAGTTCAAGAAGAGATTGTGTGTTCAACATTATGATTTTATAAAAGCATTTCCAACCAACCCGCTGAGTAGTTAATCTATGACCTTTATTAATAAGCGAAACCAACCCGTTTTTAATGATACAAATTTGGTTCACATCTTTTTTTGTTCCACCCCTAAAGTCTCATCTCACATCGAAATCCTATCTCATGTATAATTCTATATAATTTTTTTTCAAAATAAAATTATATCTAACGTAAAAATCATATCTCACATAAAATTTTATGTTTTAAAAAAATATTAATCTAAAGTATATTATATATTATCTTATTTTTATACCCATCAGCGTCACATCAGGTTACCACCCGACAGTGTTCTAAAAATCGGCATAGGCGGTCGATTAATCGGCGCTAGGCGGACCAAAAATGTCTAATTTTTTCAAAAATCAGGTAAAAAACGCATTTTTCAAAAAGCTTGTGATTAATTGGGTCTAGACGGATCTAGACGCGATTAATCGGTCAAAAATTAGTCGGGATTAATTGGGATTAAACATTCAAAAACTAAAAACCGGTCAAATTTGGGTAAAATTGTAAATTTTTTCTTTTTTAGTAGAAAATCAAAATAATTATATAAAATAAGCGTATTTACCTATTGTATTTGATAACAAAATAATAATATTTATATATTTACGTATTGTACATATATACAAGATATTTTTTAATATTAAAATTAAATTTAATAAAAAATAATATTAAAATACAACTGATTAATGCTCCGATTAATCATTCCGATTAACCGCCGCCTAGCCGATTAATCAGTAGAAGGTGGTCCTACCGCCTAGATCCGCCTAGTGTTTTCTGAAACATTTCCACCAGACCCAATTATAATCACTTATTTGTTAAATCGAGATACGAATCGTAATCTATCACTGAATAATATTAATCTAAAATATATTGTAGCATTACTATTGTACAAATTATATTATATTATTATTATATCCATCAGCGTCACGATCACAATCATATCAGCCACCAAACTCCAATATAATCACTTAGAGCATCTCCAATAAACTCTTAAATAAGCTCTTAAGTCAAAAAAAAAAAGAGCATGACAAAAAATGAGCTCCAATAGACTCTTAAAAAGCTTAAGAGTCTATTCTCTCTCCTCAATTTTAAGAGCTACTAGATGGCTCTTAACTACTCCCTCTGTCCCTCTCATTTCTTTATACTTTCATTTTTGGGATGTATCACCGTCGTCGTCGTCGTCGCTCAATCTCATTTCTCAATTATATGTTTAAATAATGTTTTAAGTAAATAGATTTGGGGATGGGTTTCAATTGAATGGGTCGGGTAGGACTTAATTTGGGTCTCTTACGTGGCACTTATGTGTCTACTACGTGGTAGAGATGTGGCACTTACAAGTGGCTTTTTAACGTTGGTCCGTTAAAGTCAAACTTAATTTAACGGCCGTGAAATTATTTTGTTGTACAGTAATACGATTGGAAATATTTAATTGTACAATGATGTGATTGAAAACTTTTTTGGGCCGGTAACCCAACTGAAAGTTTCTGTATTGTACAGTTCTAGAATTTGTATTGTAATTTTAATTCTATTAATAACCTTATTTATATTAAATAAATTATGTGACTTATCCGCGCTTCGCGCGGCTTATAAATTTTTATTTTTAAATATTAAAATAAAAAATAAAATTTTATTACTTTAAAAATATTGATAGTTATTCCAATTTTTTTTAATAGAACTGATTCAAAACATTTACATGAATAGTTCGTTGAAATATTAATCTCATTTTATATCTTAAATTTTAATAATTATTTAAATAAAATTAAGTAATATTTTTTAAAGTCGGCACCCCTCACACAATATAAATACTCGGTGATAATGTAAATTTTATTATATCAAAATATTAATTTATTTCATCACAATATAAAAGAATAAAATGTGTAAAATTTTCGTATCGATTTAGTCCACCCAAATAAGTGGTGGTTTGATTCACTTTAATCATGTTTATCACATCTCATGTATAATTTATTTATGTACAAAATAAAAAATATGACGATATTACTTTTGTACCCGTGATAGATATTACCCAATATATATATATATATATATACTTTCACAATTTATCGTGATTTTTCATGTTCATGTGCAAAAGCAAAAATCTGTTAATATTACTTTTTTACAAATTCTAGATGTTAACTGAATAATAAACTTTCATAATTTATCCCGATTCACACAATCATCGACAAAGAATTGTTCAAAAAATTAAGTTCATTTATCCGGTAATTGTCCGAAAAAATAGCAGTAATCTTAAATGTGGAATAAAAATGATGCAATATAATCAGTACTATCGTCATTTTACCTTAGACTAATTTTACTTTCTCGGAGAATATTATATACTGAAATAACAATGATAATGTTCAAATTAAATTTGCTCACCTGTAATACAAATAGGATATAATAAATATAATATACTAGCTTATATCCCGTGCGATGCACGGTCTTCTTTAATATTTTCTTATTTTTTATTTAGATTTTAGTTATTATATATAATTTGATAAAATTTTAATATATATATATATATATTGGATTTATAAATCTAACAATATAATATTTAAATTTAATATATTATTGACGTAATCAATAGTAGTATTTTAGATATTAAAATATAAAATATTTTAAAATAACATATCTAATGATTCGTATTTTTTTACTCTTAAAAATCTAAAAAGGGACTCAAGTGCAAGTATCAAAATATGTGCTTGTTCAATATACCGAGTTTATTTGATTATACTATTACTTTTATTTTAATTAATTATCTCGTTTAAATTGAATGTTAAAAAAATTATAATAAACATAATTTCATAAGTTTAATATAATAATATTACTAATATATCTATCTTTTGCACGTGTTATTTTTAATTTGAACATGAGTTGTTTTAGTTAAAAAATATAAACAGGTAATATCCTTAAAAAGATAATTAGTTACTTATTAACAATTATATAAAATTATATTAATTTTTTTATATATATGTCTGCATTACTTTTAGAAAATTAGTTGTTTAAGTTAAAAAATATAAAAGAGGTAATTTGTTTTAGCTGAAAAGAATAACTTGTTATTTATTAATATTTACATAAAACAATATTACCATTGTATATTTATTTTGCATGTATTATATTTAGAAGATAAGTTGTTTTAGTTAGAAAATATAAAACACATAATGTGTTTTAGTTGTCGGTTATAAATATCTAATAATATTACCATTTTATATATATATTGCCCGTCTTATTTTTAGAAAATGATTTGTTTTATTTAAATAGATATATGAAATAGGTAATATAATTTAGCTGAAAAAGGTAATTGGTTATCAATAACTTGGTTTCCATATATGTGTCCTATTTATAAGATGAGTTGTTTTAGGTAAAAAATATATAAATAATGTGTTTTAGCTGAAAAGGGTAATAAGTTATAAATATATAATAATAATACCGTATTATATATATGTTGTCCGTTTTATTTTTAGAAGATGAGTTGGTTTGGTTTAAAAAATAAATATAAAATAGGTAATGTAGTGAAAAAAGGTAATTGGTTATTAATAAATTGATTATAGATAGGCCCGTGAATCGGCCCAAATACCGACTGACCGACCGACCGACCAAAACTTTTAATGTTTCGTCTTTAATAATATAGTATAGATATGTAATACGTGTAATTAATGATCAATTAATATGCTAGTAAATGCAAGAAAAACTTTTAAGAAAAAAATCAAAAAATAAAAAATCAAGAAAATTACCTTTAAGACATTTGGAGGCCTATAGGCCCTATACACTTGCCTGATATTATAATATATATAGATACTTTAAATTTTTAAATAAATTTACTAGACGCACAGGTTATATTCTAGTTTTTCTTTAATAATCATAAATAATTTCAAAATGAAATACTTTCACTTTCTTTCTCCTGTTATCATATTTCTCTACTCTTAATCATTGTTCGTTTGATATTTAAATTTTTGTAAATTAACTTTTAAAAAGAATCCTGTAAATGTTAAATTTGATTATATAATTTTTATCTGCTTTACTCCTTATCTACAAGCACAGATCAGGTAGTGTCCAAAATACTATTAAGTGGTAAGAACTCATTGTCGGCAAAATTATTTATAGCCAAGACCTTGTTGAGTTGGTGTCAGTGCAGCCCTTCTATTACCTTATTACTGTATAAAATTTGAAACTGATATCCCTTTGATAATAAAAAATTCGAAATCTCGAGGATATCATGGAGGTGATTAATGGCACAGCTGATGTTGTTGCAGCTGAACTAAAGTATCACAGGGAAAGTGAACTGATGGCGTTTGATGACACAAAAGCTGGAGTTAAAGGACTTGCTGATGCAGGAATCAACTACGTCCCTCGCATATTTATTCATCCCAAAGATGATTTACGAGATTCGATATCAAGATCAGAAGGAGCTCAGTTCAAGTTTCCTATTATTGATTTTGATGGCCTGGATAAAGATCCTATCAGACAACAGATAATTGATCAAGTTCGTGATGCATCCGAAACGTGGGGATTCTTTCAAATTGTGAATCATGGAATCCCTGTTACTGTTATGAAGGAAATGTTGGATGGTGTTCGTCAGTTCCATGAGCAAGATACGGAGGTTAAGAAACTGTGGTATACGCGAAACATCCTGAAACGTTTCACTTATAATTGTAACTTTGATTTATTTAGTTCTCCTGTGGCTAATTGGAGGGATTCATTTTACTGCACTATGGCACCTAGTGCTCCCAATCCAGAGGAAGTACCTCAAGTATGCAGGTAAACTAATAAGCTAAGAAGAAGGATACGGGTGCGAGGTGCGGGGATACATGGATTCAGCAAATAAAAAAATATGGGGATTCGGGTGCGGGGATACGGCACATATATTTATATTTCAATTATATATTTGATGTTATGAATGATGAAATCTATTAATAAAACTAATAGTTATATGCAAATTGAATCAAATACATGATAGAAGCATTTAAAACACAAGAACTTAGACTGAAATCACTTATGTTCGTAGTATAAATTATTAAAAAAATGAATTTGAATTGAGAATTTTCAACATCGGAGTATCCCCAAGAATCCGAGTATCCGATACGAGGGTGCGTAGGGATACGGGGATTCGTCGGGTGACAAAAGAATCCCTGCTTTCTAGCTAATAAGTTGTGTGTTTTTTCATGGAATGAATTAATTTAACTTGATTTTCCCCGGTTGGATTGCAATAGATAATATAATATTTACATTTTTAGCATCTGAGTTTGTTGGAGTCATCTGTTCAAATACAAATTACTTTACATAGTAGCTAAATATTAATGTTAGTAGGCTTTATCGGTTTATATTCAAAACGACCCTATTTATATTGTTGCAGAGATGCGCTAATGAACTACAGCAAGCACGTAATGAGATTAGGAAGATCTCTGTTTAATTTATTGTCGGAGGCTCTTGGCTTAAAGCGAAACCATCTGAAAGACATCGGTTGTGCAGATGGGCTTGCAACACTAGGTCACTACTATCCTACATGCCCTCAGCCAGAACGAGCAATTGGCACCAACAAGCATGCTGACAACGATTTTATTACTGTCCTTTTGCAAGATCACATTGGAGGTCTTCAGGTTCTTCATCAGAATCACTGGGTTGATGTTGCTCCTATTCCTGGAGCTCTGGTTGTTAACATCGGAGATTTTATGCAGGCAAGAACTTTCATTGAAAATATATTTATGTAACTTAAGAGTAATGTTTGCAATCCCGAATTGGAACCTAAACGAGTACACAAGTGCACATTTGATCGTTGGCAATATATAATTTATAGAGTCGGACGATATAGAAGTGATCAGTTAAAATATGACACGCATTTGTTTGGGTGCTATGTGTGGATCAAATTTTGTACACCTAGCATTTTTCTTCGTATAATTTCAACACTATCGGGTCACCCTGTATTGACAACCCTATTCGTCTCATTTTGTTTCCTTCTCCTAAGAATTCAGTATTTACTGTTTATCATTTTAAAGACCGCTGAAACATAAGCAAGAACATTTAGGAGGTCTGAGTAGCAGACTAGCAGTGACTGTTAAAATCATCCTTAATTTCTATGACTGATTATTATTGTGCATGCAGCTTCTATCAAATGACAAGTTTATTAGTGCTGAACACAGAGTACTAGCAAGCCGAATTGGACCCCGAATATCCGTTGCCTGTTTCTTTACTACAGGTCCATATGCATCATCAAAGATTTATGAACCCATTAAGGAGCTTTTATCAGAAGGAAATCATCCAAAATATAGGGCTTTCACAGTGAAAGAGTTTCTTGATCACGTCTTGGCGAAAGGGCTTGATGGCAATTCAGCTTTGTTGCACTTTAAGAAGTGATAGCTCGGTTGCTAGTAAATATCAAATTATCAAAGTCTACAACATCAAATTATAAGACCATCATAATTTAGAATCACTGTATTCACTATAGCTGCTTCCTTTGATACATTCCTATTTGTAAATGGCACCCCACCTCTTTCGAGTAACAAAACACTGAAATTCTTGGAGAGAGTAGCAGCTAAAGGACATCCAACTGTGCCACCTCCAAGTATTATGTAATCATAAGCTTTACCAACTACAGTTGATGATGAAGATGAGGAGAAAGAACTTGCATATCTAATAAATGGGTACTTTTCTTCCCAGGTATATAAATTTCTCCTACCTGCAAAAAAAGAATTTGTATAATTAATTAACACAAATTTTGACACATTTAAGTTAAGTTTACTAGGAAAAAAAGAATGAAAGAAAGAGCTTCATGATCAGCATCATTGCCTAATATTGTTGCTGGGAGCCCCTGGTTTGCAAAAAGGAGAGAGCAGTAATCTTATTTCTTAATCTCTGCTTGCTCTGCTCTTTCTATGTGGCTCTCTTTGGTTGGCCTTGTTCTTGGTGTTTTTCTTTTAATTACGACACACTGACACTTATTATGTCTGTGTTTTTCTTTTAATTATGACACACCGACACTTATTATGTCTATGTTTAACTACTTTTTGTAATATGAACTATGAACTCATCACGATTATCTAGTAATATGATCTATTACGGCTAAAAAATAGTATGTGACGAGTTTGTAGTGGAACGTGAACCATTTATATATGTAAATATGAGGAACGATTGTTATTTTTACGATACGCACATATGAACAGTATACTCGATCATTAACAGAAAATTTGATTCGTAAAATATGCCAGCAAACATGACATTTTAGTCATTCGGTGTTCAAAACAGTGCAAGATTTAGTAAGTAAGATCAACGTAGAAAGCGAGGAAAGATCCTGGCTTCAGCCCCCGTTGGACAGGTTCATAAGCTTCTGACTTTCTGAAAAGCTAAGTACATGAAAACATAAATATAAAAAATTGGTCTAAATCTAACTTACCGAGCTTGGAGTGTATGTTTTTGGTGGTCGTTGTGGATGCTTGCACTGCTCCTTCTCAACGATTACTAGTGAGCTCGTCTTCATCGACCACCTCTTCACGCTCCTCATAATGCACCTCCTCACGATGCCTCTCCAAGAAATACCCAGATGGATAAGTTACAATAACTCAATAGTAATAGAAAATATATATACATATATGATTGATTTGGAGAAGCCAATAATGGTCTTGCTGAGCGGAAACCAATATCTTCAGGGCATAACACAAGTGTCACTGGACTTGAACTTACCTCAAATAAATCTTCACCGTCATTAAAATGCTCATTTTCGCTTTCTCCCTGTGTTTGGCGGACCTTGGGCTGGGCCAGGGTTGGCTCCGGCCCAGGTCAAATCTACCGGCCTATATAACATCAAAGCTACAACTAATTTCAGTCCTGGTGAGAGAAGGTTAAAATCCTGTTAAAATGGAACAACCCAACACACATCAAATAGTTACAGCTCACAAAGAAAAAAAATAGTTAAACTGTTAAAGTTCACACAGCAATACGCAAGTACAATATGGACTACAAAATTCTAGGCAACTACTTTAGGACAATATGATGTATTTTTATGCCCCTAATTTGTAATCTATTTTTATTTGTTTTTAGTACGATTACGTTTTATTTAATCGATTCAAAAAGTTTATCATTATGTTTCTTTCCAGTTTTTTGTATATTATATTTATACTAATACTTAAATTCAAGATTATTAATTTATTTTAATAATTAGTGTTAATAATAAATTTTACAATTATAAATATTTATTCTATTATTTAATATTATATCTTTTACATGCCAATAATATTAATTTTATATTTTATATGGTAATCTTTTCATTTTATGATGTGTTTTTATGTCATTTGAGCTATTCGTATTTTTATACTATTATATTTTATTGGTAATTTTTAACTTTATATACTTTACTAAATTTTTATATGTTAATTCTATACTATTTTTTTCAAAAGAATGTATTTTTCTAAGAGTTCTTAATTATTTTTTATTTATTTGATAATTATTGTCCTTTACATGTAATTGTGACAACTTTAGCGTAACCAAATCAAGAATTTTGAAAATAAATACTCCCTCCGTCCCTAATTACATGTCTATTTTGACTTTTGACTAGTCAAATTAACCAAATTTTGACTGAATTTTACATATATTAGATAATTGAAAAAAATTAAAAAAATTATATCTTTAAAAAGTACATTTGGTCTATTTTCAAATGTAACTTTCAATTTTTAAAAATAATAAATAGATTATTTGTAATATTTGGTCAAAAAATAGTCAAGACTCTAGAAAAACAAAATGGACATGTAATTAGGGTCGGAATAGTAGTTGTTTAGTTTTGATTGTGGTTTTTTATTTTAGAAATAAAAAATATATGTTTACAATTTCAATCTGGTTCCAAAATCGAATTCAAACAAGTTCACACCGCGGTCGGCAAATCATCATTCTTTTAAGTGATTTTTTTTTAATTTAGCCCAGATAAATTTAAAATCTTAGGTCCGCCCCTGATTTCATGCGCATCATTATCTGAATCCCATTACTGAGGTTCAAGCATAGAGAAATAACAAATACTACAAAAAAAACATAATTTGACAATATAAGTTTCAAGCTTCACATTAGTAAAGCAAAATAACAAGTCTAACATGAAAAAGATAATTTTCGTCTCTTTTCACAAAAGAAGTGTGTATCTGTTTTTTTTTCAAAAGGAGTTTCCATCCACAATGTCATTTCATTGTTCTTTAAATTTAAGGGGTGTTGTTCAATAAATTTTAATGACTTCTAAGGATTTTAAAAGTCACGTGTTATTCAATTTTAATTTTTAAAGAGTACTAGATCATAATGCCCGAGATAATTTATTACATTTATTAATATTTTTATTAATTTATTAAATTTATAAATAATTTTTGGGGTTAAACCAAAAAAAGATGAAACCAACTTTTGTACTTCGAAATACCGAAGGACTGATAATATATTTTAAATAAAAATATATTAAATTCTATGTGAGATAAAACAAAAAAGTATGCACAATAATTAACTAACGAAAAAACCTGAATTTTATTTGAAGTGCCAAAATACTGGTAATATATTTTAGATTAAAAATAATATTAAATTTATGTGAGATATAACTTGAGTTCGATGTGAGATAAAACTTTAGTTCTATGTGATATAGGACTTTAGGGGTTAAATTAAAAAAAGATGAAACCAAATTTGATACTATTAAAAAGGGATTTCGCTTCTATACTATATTATTAAAGACGAAACATTAAAAATTTTGGTCGGTCGATCGGTCGGTCGGTATTTGGGCCGGACCTATTTATAATTTGGGTCGGGCCTATCTATAATCAATTTATTTATAATCAATTGTTTTTTCAGCTAAAATACATCACCTATTTTATCTATTTTTCTTATTAAAACAACTTATGTTCTAAAAATAAAATAGGTAATATATATATATCTATACTATATTATTAAAGACGAAACATTAAAAGTTTTGGTCGGTCGGTCAGTCGGTCGGTCGGTATTTGGGCCGATTCACGGGCCTATCTATAACCAATTTATTAATAATCAATTACCTTTTTCAGTACATTACCTATTTTATATTATTTTTAAACTAAACCAACTCATCTTCTAAAAATAAAACGGGCAACATATATATAATATGGTAATATTATTATATATTTATAAACGATTACCTTTTTCAGCTAAAACATATTATTTTTATATTTTTAAATAAAACAACTCATCTTCTAAATACACATATATGGAAACCAATTTATTAATAACCAATTACCTTTTTCAGCTAAAACATATTACCTATTTCATATATCTATTTAACTAAAACAAATCATTTTCTAAAAATAAGACGGGCAACATATATATAAAATGTTAATATTATTATATATTTATAACCGACAGCTAAAACACATTATTTGTTTTATATTTTCTAACTAAAACAACTTATCTTCTAAATATAATACATGCAAAATAAATATACAATGGTAATATTGTTTTATATAAATATTAATAAATAACTATTTATTTTTTTCAGCTAAAACACATTACCTCTTTTATATTTTCTAACTTAAACAACTAATTTTCTAAAAATAATGCAGACGACATATATAAAAAAAAGTAATATAATTTATATAATTGTGAATAAGTAACTAATTGTCTTTTTAAGAATATTACCTGTTTTATATTTTTTAACTGAAACAACTCATGTTCAAATTAAAAATAACACGGCAAAAGACAGATATATTGGTAATATTATTATATTAAACTTATGAAATTCATGTTTATTATAATTTTTTTAACATTCAATTTAAACGAGATAATTAATGAAAATAAAAGTAATAGTATATTCAAATAAACTCGGTATATTGCACGAGCACATATTTTGATATTTACATTTGAGTCCCTTTTTAGATTTTTAAGAGTAAAAAAATACGAATCATTAGATCTGTTATTTTAAAATATTTTATATTTTAATATCTAAAATACTACTACAGATTACGTCAAGAATATATTAAATTTAGATATTAAATTGTTAGATTTATAAATCCGGTATATATATATTAGAATTTTATCAAATTATATATAATAACTAAAATCTAAATAAAAAATAAGAAAATATTAAAGAAGACCGTGCGTCGCACGGGATATAAGCTAGTATATATATATATATATATATATATATATAAAATGGTAATATTATTACATATTTATAACTAATTACCTTTTTCAGCTAAAACACATTATATGTTTTACATTTTCTAACTAAAACAACTCATCTTCTAAACATAACACATGAAAAATAAATATGTAATGGTAATATTGTTATATATAATTATTAATATATAACCAGTTACCCTTTTCAACTAAATATATAACTTAAACAACTAATTTTTCTAAAAGTAACACGAGCAACATATATATATATAAAGATAATATAATTTTCTATTTTCTAATTTAAAACAACTGATTTTCTAAAAGTAACACGAACAATATATATATATATATATATATATATATATATATATATATATATATATAGTTAAGTTCTATGGAGACCACCTTTTTTGTGGAGACCTGGAGACCACATATGTTCTGCAATCTAAATTTGGCAAAATAGATCATATTTTGTAATAAAAAAATTTCAAAACGTACTGTTTTGCAAAGTATTTTCTATGAAAATCACTATTTCATTGAAAATCTTGAAAATCATGTAAGTTCTGCAAACTAAACATGAATGTTCTGCAAAACGAACATGTTTTACTGAACAATATATTTTACTATGTTTTAGATGCAAAACATATATAATTTTAAAGATTTTAAATGAAAATAGTTATTTTCATAGAACATAATTTATAAAATATTATATTTTGCAAAATTTAGATTGCAAAACGTAGGTGGTCTCCAGGTATCCACAAAAAAGGTGGTCTCCATAGAACTTAAGGACATTGTCTGTTTTATATTTTTTTAACGAAACAACTCATATTCGAATTAAAAATAACACGGGCAAAATATAGAAATAATGACAATATTATTATATTAAACTTATAAAATCCATGTTTCATATAATTTTTTATAATATTCCATTTAAATAAGATAATTAATAAAAATAAAAGTAATATCATATGTTAAAATAAACTCGGCACATTACGGGACACATATTTTGTTATTTGCACTTTAGTCACTCTTAGATTTTTTAAGAGCAAATAAATACGAACCGTTAGATCTATTATTTAAAAATATTTTTTTATTTTAATATTTAAAATACTACTAAAAATTACGTCAACAATTTATTAAATTAAAATACTTATATTGCTAGATATATAAATCTAATTTATTATATACACATATAAATATATATTAAAATTTCATCAAAAAATATATAATTACAAAAATCTAAATAAAAATAATAAAATATTAACGAAAACTGTGCATCGCACGGGATATAAGCTAGTATTAATAAATGTTATTGATTTAAAAGTATGATGTAATTCAATTTTAACTTTTAAAGAGTATCTAAAAGTATGGTGTTATTCAATTTAAACTTTTAACAATCATCAATACTATTATATAAAGGAGAAGACGAGGGCTCAAATCACTTCGATCTATTTTTCTAATTTTCTCAAATTTTTGAATTATTAATATTAAAAATTCGAAAATATACAATTTCAATATTCTTTCCTTTAAAATCTATATTAATGAAGGAAAATAAATATATAATTTTAATATTTATTAAAAACTAAATATACGATTTCAATATTCTTGCCTTTAAAATCAATACTAATGGAGGAAACTAAACATACAATTTTAATATTTGTGCCTCTAAAATATTTACTAATGAAGGAAACTGAATATACAATTTTAGTATTCTCTTAAATTTTTTATTAGAAAATATCTCAATTGTCTTTACTTATATCTTTAAATGGAGGAAATTAAATATATAATTTTAATATTTATACTAATATTTGATATAATATTAAAATAATGAAATATATTAAACAATTACCCTTTTCTATAATTATTCAAATATCGGTAATGAACAACATTAAACGGAGAATTTAAAAAAAAACTTAATTTCATGTTTTAAAAGTAGACTTTATTCAAAAAGTCATGGATTTGTAATGACAATTTAATGACTTTTAACTTAAAATATTGATATGAACAGAAAAGTAATTATAGAAATATAGTTGATGATTCATTGGAATGTGTTAGGCCGAATACACAATATATAATCAAGTATGTATGAGAATAACAATTAAGAACACAGATTTGTAAATCAACAAACTGAATTATATTAAATAATTCTCTCTTAGTGATGTTAATGAATCACAAAGAGCTACTAGGTTACAAGAATAATGTATTCAATGTTCGCGTCCCTTCTAGGGATAACCTATCTGTGTTTATATAGTACACAGTTACATACAATCCTTATCTAATTGATACTCCTAAAAATTAGCTATACAATTGATATCGATTAAGGATTGCTTCAGTCTTCTGTCCAGTCTCCTTAGCTGTATCAATATATTCTGCTTCTTTCCATCTTCAGAATATATTGCTTCTAGAATCTATATCTTTGCACCGACAGCTAAGTCAACTTTCATCCTGTCAGACTTTACCAAACTCTGACCGGCTTCCTTTAAACTCTTCACCCTGTCAGACTTTAAATAAACTCTGACCGGCTTCCGATAAACTCTGATCAGTACCTGTTGCTTAAACAACTGATAAACAAACATCAGCAATTATATCTAACAATCTCCCCCAACTTGTTCATAATAAAATGTACAAGTTAAAAAGATAATTGATGATGTCAAAACATATAACAAAAGCAGTGTTTAACATATGTCAGAGTTTAATTTTAAAACAGAGTTTAAATTTAACTTAGAACAGAAAACATAAAAACTTACAGTCAGACTTTACTTAATCTCTTGAATATCAGGCACTGTCCTGATATAATCTGACAGTAGTTTCTTCTCAGCTCTATTCAGTTCAGCAATCATAATCTTCTTCAGCTCCTTCATTTCTGGTTCATCTTCACCAATTTGATAAATGGCAGCCCTCAAAGAATATATGCTGTTTTTGTTCATTTCATTGCCAAGTCTGATATAAAAAGGTTTATCAGACTCTAGATTGAACTCAAGAACCTTTTTATTTAGTGCAGTTCTGAACCTAGCACTATTCCTTTTCATTTCTACCAACTTTCCATGTGCATCTCTGTATTTAGGAATGTATGCACTTGATACTCCAGCTCCACTCAAAACTTTGGATTTCATCATCCTTTCCTTCAAAACTCGAGCAGCATCATAAGTACTTCTATTCTTTACTTCAAGTAGATATAGAACATACTCTAGCTCTTCCCAGAGTTTTAACTGGATATCAAATTCACCAAACCTATACACTCTGCCATCAGCCATAAAATATAACAAGAATTCCTTTTTGATTCCTTTGTGAAAAATCATCTGTACAGATTCTAGTTTGTCAAGGCCTTCTTGAGTAATTCCAACTCCAAATTTTGCCAATGAAAACTTGTCTTGAGATCTGTTATTAGTTCTTCTCTCTCTGTGTGAACCCAGTCCAGATTTATCAAAGGCTTCTTTTCCCAATACTGTTCTGGTTTCTGAGAAATTCACAGCTTCAAGCTTTAAGTCTTCAAGAATTTTTGGTTTGCTGAATCCTGGAAGTTGTGTAGATTTCTGTACAACTTGAGCAACGTCAGAGGTTGTCATAACTTTAGTAGTATCATCAACTTGAGCAGCGTCAGAGGTTGATTTTGCTAATCTTGTTTCAACTTGAGCAATGTCAGAGGTTGAATTATCTTTCTTTTTCAGGTTAGGCTCTTCAATCATTATGCCTTTACCCTTATCAGTGTTTCCAATCACAGGTCTCCTTGTATATTGTATACTCTGTTGTGTATTCTCTTTGATAGAAATACCAACTTCTTTCTTTCTAGGAGCCTTGATTTCCTTTTTCTTGTAGATTCCAGCTTCAAGATTTTTCTTGTGTTCCTCAGCAAGCATTTGCTCTTCAGCCTGGATATCTTCCATAGTAACATTCTTTCCATGCTCTTTAATGAATATTTTAGCAGCAATCTCTTCATCAGTAGATGGATTAGTTGAAACAACTAAACTCTTGAGTTTTGAAGTAGATTGGCCACCAGAGTTTATCTTGTCAGAGTTTGTTTGTTTATCAGAGTTTGAGTTTATTCTTTTCCTGCTTTGCCTTTGAGCAAGAATCTTTCTTTTATTTTCTTTGCTTCCCCCATCAGTAGAATCATCCCTCCGTCTCAGAGCTTGAGTGTCTTTGCATTTGTCTTTAGGTACACTCTCCCCCTTTTTGACATCATCAGAAAGTAATACTGATGTCAGCAATTCTAGAGCATTAGAAATAGAATTCAATTGAGTAGACATTTCAGCCTGATTCTCCTCAACTTTTCCAAGCCTCTTCTTGATTTCCTCAGAATCCTTGGCTTGCTGCTTGAATTGTGTAGAGTAAAATGATCTGTCAAGCTTCAAAGTTGTATCCCTGATAGAAAATTCATTCCTAAGATTTGTAAACATCTGTTGATTCTCATCAAATCTATTATTAAGAGATTTGACTTGAACAACAGTTGCCTGTAAGCTTGTAAGTACATCAGTATTTGAGATCTTCTTGACAGAATCAGATAGCAAATCTGCAGCCCTTTGTGCTGAGAAGACACAATCTGCATCAGCCCAATTGTTGTAGTACATATTCTGGAAATGCTCATTGGTCTGTCTATTTACTTCCCTTGCTTCATCACTATTAACATCATCATCCAATGAAACTTGAATACTAGGGTGTGAATGAGAACCCTCAGCATCATTTCCAGCTTCTTCATTATTGTCTGCTTCATTTTCAACAAGAATATTTTCAGCAGTAAACTGTGCAGCTTCATCAATTTTCTCCTCTTCTACAGCTTCAGGAATATCAGAGTGAACCTGAGCAAAAACCTCTGCTTCTCTTTGAATCTGATTAACCTCCTCACCTTTGTCAAGATCACAAGAAATAATTTCAGTGTGAGTGGCCAGAGATTCTTCTACCTGATCAGTTACTTGATCAGCTTCCACACCCTCTGTATAATGATCAGAATGTATAGAGGTGTGTGCTTCAAAATCAAAAACTCTGCTATCAGAATGAGTAACAGCTTCCTCAACTACATCATTAGCCATTGATGTAGGAGTTTCTATATCCAAATCCATCATCTTATCATCAGTATTTATCCTGTCTAGATTAACAGCTTCAGCATTTGCAGCATCCTCCTGAACAAACACTTCAGGAGCTTCAGTGTTTACAAACACTCTGTCCTCATCAGCATTTATAATATCCTCCTCAACAACAATTTCAGGAGTATCTTGAGGAACAGCTTCAGCCACAATCTCCTCATTCTCTGATGCAGGAGCTTCAGTGTCCTCAGAAACGCTGTCCATATTGACATTGATAGCACCAAAAAGATGTGCAGCCACTAGTCTTCTTTTTCTCTGATGAAGAGTTTCTTCATCAGTTTCAGTCTCTGAGGCTTCAACAACAGACTTTGCCCTATTGGCTCTTCTTTTCTTTAGCCTTGTCTTCTGAGGCATCTCTTCAGGTCTAGATACCCCAGCTTCAGTAGATGGTCTCCTCGCAGGTTTAGTACCAATATGTTTGGTCCTACCTCCCCTTGCAGGTTTAACAGAAGTTGATAGAGGTTCTGGTTGAGATTCAGCTTGTGGTTGTGGATTTACTTGAGCATCCACAAACTGTTGCACAGAAGTAGGTAGCAAAAGATCTCCAACAATGCCTTTCTTAATGTCTTTATTTACTAGATCAGTAAATACTCTCTTATGTAATTTAAAACAAGAAACATCTGCTTCAAATACATTTTCTCCTTCAACACAATAAGAAACCAAAAGCTGACAGAATCGAGAAAAATAAACAACTCCTCTATTCTCGGTCATCTTCTCCCCTAAGTTAGTCAACACAAGTCGTGCAAAATCAAAATGATTATCATATAATAAAGAATACCCGATTTGCAGACTGTCTGTGGGAATAGCATCCCAATTTGTGCATTTCTTTCCAAATGTCCTCGTGATGCAGTCGAAGAAGAAACTCCATTCCTTGCGCAGAAACAGCCTTTTGAGTTGCCCAATCTTTGTCAATGGCCCAGAGTAACCAATCTCTCGCATCATTCGTATTAAATCCTCATCACCCATTCCAATAGTGTAAGAAGAATACTCAGGAAACCCCATTGCAGCGCGAATAGTACCAGCAGTAATAACATACTCTGTTTCGGAAAACTCAAAGATTATGGATGGGCTCCCAGTTTCACCACCATCATCATAAACCCCTGTCTCCCAGAACGCCTTGATTTGTAAACCAGAAAGTGTGGCTGGTTCAACTAAAGCACGCCCAATCGCTGACTGAGCAAGAAACTGTTGAATCATATGAAATGATTCTGGAGCGTTTGCAGTGTTTAGTGGTGCGGTATAGTTGTTTGGAACGAATTCTAACCCAGACGAAACGAAAGCTGTGGTTGCCATTAGAGGATTTTGAAGAAATAACAGAGTTTATGTGTAGAAAGGTGTTTGTGAATATGTGTGTGTGATAATAGATGTAAATGAGTAAGATGTGAAAAGTTTAACTGAAGATGTGTGTATTGTATTGAAAAGAAAATTAAAGATTAAAAAAAAACTGAAGAGTTTTTAATCATTAATACACAACTGTCTTACTCCTATAATCATGTGAGTTGGACACATGTCAAACGTACATACGCTGACAGCTGTATTGAACAACTTCCAATACATACGTGCAAACGAGAAGACACCTTGCATCATATATCCGCTTATAAAAAAAATCAATAATAATAAAATTATCGATTTGAATATCTCAGAAACATAATAATAAAGTACGAAGGAGCTCAACAGTCAGAAGAATAATGACTGTCTTGGAACTCCGCACTTTAATGTTCCCAAGCTTCGAGCCAATCAAAACCTTTCAGTTGCCCTGTTGGATGCTATAAAATCTGGAGCATTGTAACAACATGCAATACACATATAAAAAAAATACCATACATCAAATGGCAGGTACCTTTGAATTCATGGATGTAGAATCATTCTTGAATTTGAACTGGCGTCAACAAGCAAACTATATCATCGATGAGTTTCTTGTGTTGTCATTTCTGAATGATGAAGGGCTCATCGCTGATGATGAAATAGCGGAAGGACCTATCTCCAATCCCTATGTGCACATCATTCGTCCTGGGCCATATGATGCGCCCATCCTTGCAGATGATGAGGCTGTGGAGATCTGTATGATGCTCTTCTATCAGAGCTACTTGAAGGGTTCGAAAAAGAATTTCTTCTTGGAATCCTGCAAGCTGCAAACCAGAAAGAGAAGTCGAGAGGATGATGATGATGATTCAACATCAGGGTGTTGTCAAGCCTTGGAAATCCCAGATGGCATAATGATCAGATAACCGAACAAGTAGCTAGATAAGATTATGAAATTGTCTGAATGTAACCAAAGTTTGAATCAATAAAAAAAATTGTTTTGCTTTACATATCAGTATCTCATAGTAATTGTAAAGTGAAAGAAATGATATCACTTTAAACAGTAAACTAACATACTCATCAGCGCTACTAATCACCATCAGGACTTATCAAACACACTCTTTCTTTTCTCTGCAAAATAGATCCTTTACCAATCATACTTTTTCGAAAAACAAATGTCTAATCTCAAAATTATAAAATGTCTGAAACAAAGAAATTATTTTAACCATCAGAGATTAAAACAAAGTTACCTCGGCATATGTCACACAATACATCAGTGTTTACCATTTGTCCTTCTTTTGTCAATAAACTCTTTTCTCAAACTGTACAGGTGTGAAAATATGTGTGTGTAATAGCAGAGTTTACCGAAATCAATATTTAGATCATCTCAAAGTGCATAAAATCCACAAACTAAAGTAGTAAAAAACTGGTTGCCTAAACTCTCATGTATAACATAAAATCTGATTTTATATCTAAACTCTGTATACTGATATCCTTTCATTTGGATATGTCTTTTATTTTTCACCCCCTTTATATATATATATATATATATATATATATATATATATATATATATATTTATTTATTTTTTTATTTTTTTTATTTTTCCAGTAATCAGTGGTTGGCACTAGTCACCAAAACTCAAAGATTTTAGCCCTTATTTCATACAATAAGTTCCTGGATCTTCCTAGGCACAACATGATCTCAAAGGAATTTGTGCTCTTTTTGGCATCTTTTGATTTGAGGGTGAATTATTTGCAATTAATAATCAGAGTTTAGACTTTTCATCAGGTAATACAATTAATTTATGAGAGAAAATGCAAACAGCTAATACAGACTCAGTGTATAGGATTAATAAACTAAGAGATGGTATAAATACAGAGACAGTATCATGCTGTGTTAACTTACTGCACATGTTTGAGATCAGAATCTATACAACTCTTAAGGATTCATAATTACTTACTGAGAATTATGCTTCATACAAATTTCTTCATTGGTCCATATGTTTCAGACAAAATTACAATCAGAGTATAGCATTAAACTGTAACAATCAGAGTATGATCAATATTTTATGACTAACAGAGTTTAGCATCAGAGTTTAACTGACAGAGTTTATGACACTGGTACTCATAACAGTTAATACATGCAAGGAATCATGAGCATTAAAAATCAAACATGTATAGATTTTGAGTCTAACCCGTATCTCTAGTCAGAACCAGAGATCATCCCAAGTTCATTTACCAATCTTGTAAAAGTAGCTTCACTCAAAGGTTTGGTGAAGATATCTGCAAGTTGTTGGTCTGTAGACACAAAATGAAGCTCAATGTCCCCTTCTTCCACATGTTCTCTGATAAAATGATACCTTATGCTGATGTGCTTGGTCATGGAGTGCTGTACTGGATTTCCTGTCATAGCAATAGCACTTTGGTTATCACAGAAAATAGGTATTTTAGAGTACCTTAACCCATAATCCAGCAATTGATTCTTCATCCATAAAATCTGTGCACAACAGCTACCAGCTGCTATATACTCTGCTTCAGCTGTGGATGTGGAAATCGACTTCTGTTTCTTGCTGTACCAAGAAACTAATCTGTCACCTAAAAATTGACAGCTTCCACTTGTACTTTTTTTGTCTATCTTACAGCCTGCAAAATCTGCATCAGAGTAACCAATCAGCTTAAACTCTGATTCTCTAGGATACCACAAACCCAAGGTTATGGTTCCTTTGAGATATTTGAAAATCCTTTTTACAGCTGTTAGATGAGGCTCTCTGGGATCTGCTTGAAATCTTGCACAAAGACATGTTGCATACATGATATCAGGTCTACTTGCTGTAAGATACAGTAAAGACCCTATCATTCCTCTGTAGTTTGTCATATCTACTGAGGCTCCTGTGTCTTTGTCTAGCTTTGTTGCTGTAGCCATGGGAGTTGTAGCAGATGAACTATCAAGCATACCAAATTTCTTGAGAAGATTTCTGGTATATTTTGCTTGATTGATAAAAATACCATCATCTGTTTGCTTGACTTGTAAGCCTAGAAAATAACTAAGCTCTCCCATCATGCTCATTTGATACCTGGATTGCATAAGCTTTGCAAACTTCTTACAGAGTTTGTCATTAGTAGATCCAAAAATAATATCATCTACATAAATTTGAACTAAAAGCAAATCATCACCAGAATTGAAATAAAACAAAGTTTTATCAATTGTACCTCTTGTGAACCCACTTTCTAAAAGAAATTGAGCAAGAGTTTCATACCATGCTCTTGGTGCTTGCTTTAGTCCATATAATGCCTTGTCAAGCCTGTAGACATAATCTGGATGACTGGGATCTACAAATCCTGGTGGTTGTTCAACAAATACTTCTTCTTCAAGCTTCCCATTGAGAAAAGCACTTTTTACATCCATCTGAAAGACTTTAAACTTCTTGTGTGCAGCATAGGCCAGAAAGATTCTTATAGCCTCCAATCTTGCAACTGGAGCAAAGGTTTCATCATAGTCAATTCCTTCCTGTTGTGAATATCCTTTAGCCACAAGTCTAGCCTTGTTTCTTGTAATCACACCTTCACTGTCAGTCTTGTTTCTGAAAACCCACTTCGTACCTACAATTGATCTATTCTTTGGTCTAGGTACAAGTGTCCAGACTTCATTTCTCTCAAATTCATTTAACTCTTCTTGCATTGCTGTTATTCAGTTTGCATCTTGAAGAGCTTCCTCCACTTTCTTTGGTTCTGTTTGAGACAAGAAGGCATGATACAGACACTCATTATTTGTTGCACTTCTAGTTCTCACACTAGCATCAGGATCTCCAATTATGAGATCAGGTGTGTGTGCCTGTGTCCACCTTCTTGCTGTTGGTAAGTGGTTTCTTGCATCATTATTGGATCCTCCCCCTTGATCCATGCTCTCCTGATTCATATGTTGACTTTCTGCAGCATCTGAGGCTCCCCCTGAATTGGATGGCTCAGAGTTTGAACTGTCAGAGTTTGAATCAGTTTCCTCAACTGACTCACTTGCTATGTCTTGTTGAGCTTCTTCACGCTCCCCCTCAACTGGTTCTCTATTTTGTTCAATTTGAGAATTTCCAGTTTCTCCAGTATTTACCAGTAGAGGTTCAGAGTATGCTTCGTCAGAGTTTGTCAACCCTGCTTCATCAGAGTTTATATCATCAGAGAATTGATCTTCATTTTCAAAACGTAGTTGATCATATCCATCCTTGTCTTCAAGTCCAATTATTTTCTTGTCATCAAATGACACATGTATAGATTCCATGATCACCTTAGTTCTTAGATTATAAACTCTGAATGCTTTTGTTGACAATGGATAGCCAACAAAGATTCCTTCATCAGCTTTTAACTCGAACTTTGTCAACTGTTCAGGATGAGTCTTCAACACAAAGCATTTGCATCCAAATATATGAAAATATTTCAAATTTGGCTTCTTATTTTTCACCATCTCATATGGTGTTTTCCCATGCTTGTTGATCAGTGTAGCATTTTGAGTAAAACAAGCAGTTTGAACAGCTTCTGCCCAGAAGTATGTTGGTAATTTTGCTTCATCAAGCATAGTTCTGGCTGCTTCAATTAAGGTTCTGTTCTTCCTTTCAACTACACCATTTTGCTGTGGAGTTCCAGGTGCAGAAAATTCTTGTTTCACTCCTCTTTCCTTGCAGAAAGCTTCCACAATTGAGTTTCTGAATTCAGTTCCATTATCACTCCTTATAATTTTGACTTTGTGCTGTGATCCTTTGTCCAGTAGATTTACATGATCCATCAGAGTTTGAGCAGTTTCATCCTTCTTTGACAAGAAATACACCCATGTATATCTAGTATATTCATCAACAATTACTAGAGCATATTTCTTTCTGCCCATGGACATCACATTCACTGGTCCAAAGAGATCAACATGTAGAAGATGATAAGGTTCCACTACTGAAGATTCAGATTTGCTCTTGAAAGATGACTTCCTTTGCTTGGCTTTTTGACAAGAATCACACAAGCCATCTAGACTGAGTAT
Source organism: Heracleum sosnowskyi (assembly GCA_030848705.1). Lineage (NCBI taxonomy): Eukaryota > Viridiplantae > Streptophyta > Magnoliopsida > Apiales > Apiaceae > Heracleum > Heracleum sosnowskyi. The sequence continues at coordinate 117,988,144 of CM061245.1, read as the reverse complement.
AGATTTTGGAAGTCCCCTTACAAGATCCTTTCTTATTAGCTCATTGATGTTGTTCAAATTGAGATGAGAGAGCTTCTTGTGCCATTTCCAACTCTCTTCATTTGACATTCTGGCTGTCAGACACACTGTTTTTCCATCAGAGTTTGTTACCAAACTTGCTTCATAAATGTTGTTGCGCCTGTGTCCAACTAGAACAACTTTTCCAGTAGATTTACTGATAACTTCACAGTATTCACTATGAAAATCTACATGGTTTCCTCTGTCACAGATTTGACTCACAGATAGTAGATTATGCTTGAGTCCTGAGACTAGAGCTACATTTGTAATGATGACACTTCCAAGATTGATATTGCCATATCCCAGAGTGTGTCCTATGTTGCCATCTCCATAGGAAACTTTTGGGCCAGCCTTCTCCTCAAAGTCTGATAGCAGGGCTTTATTTCCAGTCATATGTCCTGAGCATCCACTGTCCAAGATAAGTGTGCTCTCTATTATACCCTGCAATCACAAACAAATACTAAGTATTAGTTTTAAGGACCCAGACTTGCTTGGATCCTTTGTCTTTCTTAACAGTGTTAGCTTTTGCAGCGGAATTACTATCAACAGAGTTTAAGCTAACATTGTCAGACTTTACACTTGCAGAGTTTGCTTTAACCCACTTCAGATTGGGTTTTAGCTCATAATAGTTATGATAAATAGCATGATAACTCTTGAAAGTATAAATGGAATGCCAAGTGCTCCCACAGTGTGTGCATAAAGTTTGTGGTTTAACCCTTACATAATCATTCTTTACTCCTGATGTAGAAGATAAAGAATTAATATGTTTGTTCTTAGTGCAAAATCTAGCAAGATGATTAGAACTACCACAATTATAACATGTTTTCCTTGGAGCAGCACCAGTAGGCAAATGATTATTTCTATTATTTATGCCTATCTTTCCATTCCTATTCTTCTTGGACCCTTTTGGTTTCATGGTAGATTTTATCTCTTTCAACTTATGATTAAACTGTTTCCCTGTCATCAAACCAACATTAACCTGTTTTTCACAAGTTTTTACTGGCTTTCTAACAGTTTCTCTTTCCTTAAGTTTTTCTGTTTTAATATTTTCCTGTCTTTCACAGGCTTCACCTAATTCCATATCAGCTTCTCTTATTACAACAGATTTTAACTTATTGGCTTCTGGAACAAATTTCACAGGTTTAAGTTGTGGTTTTACCTTAACCTTGTCTTTAAACCTAAGTTCATCATTTTCACAATAACCTAAACCTACAGAATCAGTCTGAAACACTTGATGAGTGTCTCTTCCGGAATCTGTCCAAGTCTTGATTATTTTTCTTTCTTTTTCTAAATCAGATTCTAGTTGCCTATACCTTTTAAGCAACTCCTGTTCAACATAAACAACATCATCTCTTTCTTTTTGAATCTGCTTCATACTTTCAAGTTCTCCTTCAAGAAACTTGTTTCTATCTTTAAGACTAAGATTCTCAGCTTTAATTCTCTCATTCTCTAAGGTCTGATCCCTATAGCTAACATGAACACTTTTCAGATATACTCTTAACTCAGATATATTATCAGTATCATAAGCATAAGTAGTTAGGGGTACCTTATTTTTAGATGATTCAGTCTCATCTCTGACAGTTGCCATAAGAGCATAATTTTCTCCATCATCAGAGTCTGAAGTATCTGCCCAGTCTTTGCCTTTAGAGATGAGTGCTTTCTCAGATTTGCCTTTCTTGCACTCTGTGGCATAATGACCCATCTCTTTGCACTTGTAGCACTGGATCTCAGATTTGTCCTTCTTTCCAGACTTGGTATCCCTTCCATCAGACTTTCTGAAATTCTTCTTCTCAGAATTTGAATCTCTCCTTGAGAATCTCTTTCCCTTCTTGAAGTTCTTGAACCCCATCTTCTTGAAGGTCTTCACCATCAATGCAGCCATTTGCATCATCTGTTCTTCATCATCATCAGAGTCAGAAGCTTCACCAGAGTTTGAGTCATCATCAGAATTTGATGACTCACTTTCAGATTTAATGACTAAAGCCTTTCCCTTGGCTTTCTTCCTTGATGATTCCTTCTTAATGGGCTTCTCCTCGACTTTGAGAGCAACAGATTTTGTCTTTTTACTCAATCTTCTATTCCTTTGTTCTATCTCCAGTTCATGAGTTTTCAATAACCCATAGATTTCATCAAGATCTGTATCAGCAAGCTCATAATTATCTCTTATTGTGGTTGTCTTTAAATCCCACTTTTCAGGTAGAGATAACAGAAACTTGAGATTAGACTCTTCAAGCTCATATTCTTTATTAACCAGAGACAGATCATTCAACAGTTTACAAAATCTGTCATAAGTCTCAGTCAAGGTTTCATTAGGTCTTGAATCAAAGTGCTCATACTCCTGTGTGAGTATTGTCTTTCTGTTCTTCTTGATAGCACCTGTTCCCTGGCATCTGACTTCTAAAGCATCCCATATCTCTTTGGTAGTCTTGCAGCCAATTACTCTGTTAGACATAACATTATCTAAAGCACTGTGGAGAAGATGTCTAACCTTTGCATCTTTTGCAATTGATGAGATGTCCTCAGGAGTCATATCTTTCTTTTCCTTTGGAACAGTCTTTTGTTCTTGTCCATCAACAACAGGGGACAATTTAGTTGGCATATGAGGACCATCATAGATTCTGTCAAGGTATTCTGGATCTGTAGCCTCCAGAAACATGGTCATCTTAACCTTCCAAATCGGATACTCTACTGGCCTGAGAATTGGAACCCTGATTGTTTCATATCGACTCACAGAATTGGGCTTAACCTGTTCAGCCTTAGGAGCAGTTTGATTTTCTTCAGACATGATTAATACTGTGTTTGAATCGTAAAACTGTATATATTAAACAGCCTTGGCTCTGATACCAATTGTTAGGCCGAATACACAATATATAATCAAGTATGTATGAGAATAACAATTAAGAACACAGGTTTGTAAATCAACAAACTGAATTATATTAAATAATTCTCTCTTAGTGATGTTAATGAATCACAAAGAGCTACTAGGTTACAAGAATAATGTATTCAATGTTCGCGTCCCTTCTAGGGATAACCTATCTGTGTTTATATAGTACACAGTTACATACAATCCTTATCTAATTGATACTCCTAAAAATTAGCTATACAATTGATATCGATTAAGGATTGCTTCAGTCTTCTGTCCAGTCTCCTTAGCTGTATCAATATATTCTGCTTTTTTCCATCTTCAGAATATATTGCTTCTAGAATCTATATCTTTGCACCGACAGCTAAGTCAACTTTCATCCTGTCAGACTTTACCAAACTCTGACCGGCTTCCTTTAAACTCTTCACCCTGTCAGACTTTAAATAAACTCTGACCGGCTTCCGATAAACTCTGATCAGTACCTGTTGCTTAAACAACTGATAAACAAACATCAGCAATTATATCTAACAGAATGGCCCAATATTCAAGGCCCAAAACCCTGATTATTTATTAATTTCGTAATTAATAAATAGGGAAAATATACAGCTCATGAAAAGAGTCCAAAATATGGTAAATTTATCAAAGAATGATCCAGAATCCCAATTAATGAGTCATAGCCTTTATCAACAAGGAAAAGACTTGTCCAGCAAGAAATACAATGTTTATCCGTTATCAAAAAGGAGACTTATTCGCTAAGTCTCCTAAACTTACTCTAAATACGAGGCTCCAGACGCCTATATAAGGACTCTGCTCCTTCACAATAGAACTACGTATTTGGCTTGATTCTCAGCACTGATTGAGATACGTAGGCATCTTGTGAGGACTGATTTAGTCACGAAACACAAGAGCAACCATTAAAGCTCGAAGCTCTCTAAACCCTAGCATTAATTTACAAGTACACTTTTTAATCCATAACATTTGGCGCCGTTTGTGGGAATACAACATCAACCATGGCAAACACACGAAGAACAACTCGAGATATTCAAACTTTTGAGGAGCTTCCTCTCACCTCTGAGGCTGATACTCACGGAAGTCAACCACCGCCAACTACTGGCACTCAAGGGGCGAATATCCCCCTCACCACCACTCAAGGACCAGAAATCCCAATTTTGGTTGAAGGGACGAATCCCCTGCAGATGGTCGTTCATGGATCTAATCCACAAGAGACCTCTCACCAGCAACCAATCACGACTTCCCCACTGCTCATGAATGCACCAAGTGGTCTTCAACTCCATACTACTGATCTTCCCCAATACGCAACTCAAACTTTGGGGATGCCAAACTATGGCATGCCCCCTCGACCCATGGCGGGCGGTAGTGGTCTCAATCCCAACTACCATGAGGCATATGTGCCCCCTTATATTCAAGGTCTGGGACCCAAAAATCAACAAACTCGACAGACCCCTTTGATTCAAGATTACTCAGGTCCCTATACTGAGGATGAGGATTATACAACTGGAGAAGAAAGGGATGTCGCCCCAAGGAGGAGACGTTCTTCCCAAACAAATCGGGAACAACCCCAAACTACTAAGGACAAGATTGCGGCCCATGAGGCAGAAGTCGCAAGGCTCAAGAAATTACTGGCAGAACAGGAGGCCGCGAAATCACAAAATCAAGAAACTGGGAGAATCCCGATAATCAACCTGGACCCAACACCAAGAAGAACCAAGAGGGCTGAAGCCCCAAGGGGTGATCCTAGTGTTCTATTGCCCCTAAGAGATCCTGACGATCCTACACCACCGTTTACTCAAGACATCATGAAAGCTACTATATCCAGAAAATTCAAGATGCATTCGATTAAAGCTTATGATGGAACGGGAGATCCCGCAAATCACGTAAGAACCTTCTCTAATGCACTGCTGTTGCAGCCAACCAATGATGCGGTCAAGTGTAGGGTGTTTCCACAAACCTTGGCAGGCATGGTCCAACGTTGGTATAGTCGTCTACCTCCCAATTCCATTGGGTCTTTCAAGGAATTAAGCAAAGCATTCATCAATCAATTTGTTAGTGGAAGGGTGCACGAGAAAAGTTCTCCATCACTTATGGGAATCCAGCAAGGAAAGAATGAAGCTCTAAGGGATTATATCAACCGATTCACCCGTGAGGCTCTGAAAGTCCCAGACCTGGAGGACAAAGTAGCTATGATAGCTCTGCAGCAAGGAACCACTGATGATCACTTCAAAAGATCATTGGCAAAACATCCACCCGAGAGCATGTTGAAGCTCCAATATAGAGCCGGAAAGTACATCAAGGCTGAAGAAAGTATGAGAAAGCATGAACCCACTACTGGTGGTAGTGAAAATTCAAAGAAAAGAAAAGAAACCCGGGAATACGGCGTTAAGGAAAAATTTCCTAGAACGTCAAAAGATTCTGATTCTCCACCCAAGAAAAACAATTTTGGGCCAAAATTTACGGAGTATGCAAGATTGAACACTCCCAGGAGCCAAATTCTAATGGAAATAGTAAAGGAGGATCTCCGATGGTCGAAGCCACAAAGGACTGATATGTCTAAACGAAATCAAAACCAGTTCTGTCGGTTCCACAAGGAAGTAGAACACGACACGGATGATTGCAGACAATTGAAAGATGAGATTGAGTTTCTGATACGAAGAGGAAAGCTCAATAAATTTACAAAGGATGGAAATCAAGGAATTCAAAGAGGAAACTATGAAAGGAAGGATTATGACAGAAGGGACAATGATCACGATCGAAATCCCAAGCCCCGAGGGCCGGTCATCAACATGATACTTGGAGGACCAACTACTGTTGGGTCCTCCCGAAACTCAAGAAAAGCCTATGCCCGAGAAGTAATGACTGTGGTTGTAGAAGCACCGAAGCGTGCCCGAACAGAAATATCAATAGGTTTTGATGATTCTAACTTGGAAGGAGTGAAGTTTCCCCACGATGATCCCTTAGTCATCGTACCTGTGATAGGGAATTCTGAAACTAAGAGAGTTTTGGTCGACAATGGAGCTTCAGTGGCATCTTGTTTCATGATGCTTTCATCAAGATGGGCTATACTGATTCTCAGTTGACACCCTCGAATATGCCCATATCTGGATTCAATGGAGTGGAGTTGAAGGTGGAGGGCACTATCCAACTCCCAATGACGATGGGCCAGAAGTTGTTACGTAGCCGCGTTAAGGCCTGATGGAATCGGGGGGCAGGTTCTCCCCATTGAAGACATGGATACTAGTGATAATGAGGACCGAAGAGGGAAACCAGCTGAGGATTTAATCCCAATTCCCTTAGTCCCAGGTGAACCGGAGAAGGTGACTTATGTTGGAGCACTATTACCTGAATCATTGAAAAACAAGCTCATATCTTTTCTTCAAGAGAACAATGACGTTTTTTCTTGGACAGTGGCGGACATGCCAGGGATTGATCCCCAGTTGATAACCCACAAGTTGAATGTGGATCCTGAAAGGAAGACGGTGAAACAGAAAAAGAGAAATTTTGCTCCAGAAAGACAAGAGGCCATCAAGCAAGAAGTAGATAAGCTTCTGGAGGCCGGGTTCATTGAAGAAATTCAATTTCCAGAATGGTTGGCTAACCCAGTGATGGTCAAAAAAGCCAATGGAAAATGGAGGATGTGTGTGGACTTCACTGATTTGAACGATGCATGTCCTAAGGATTTTTTTCCCTTACCAAGGATTGATGCCTTAATAGATGCCACAGCTGGGCACGAGATGCTCAGTTTCATGGATGGCTTCAGTGGATACAACCAAATCAAAATGCACAAAGATGACATCTCCAAGGTATCATTCATCACTGACTTTGGTGTTTTCTGTTATCTAGTCATGGCATTTGGACTTAAGAATGCATGGGCAACATACCAAAGGTTGGTAAACAAATTTTTTGAACACCTGATTGGAAAAACCATGGAGGTCTGCGTGGATGACATGTTAGTCAAAAGCCTCGATAAGGCCGATCACATAGAGCACCTCCGAGAGGCATTTGAAGTGCTGAGGCACCACAAGATGATGTTGAATTCAGCTAAGTGTGCCTTTGGTGTAGGCTCGGGAAAGTTTTTAGGCCTGATGGTTTCCAAGAGAGGAATCGAGGCTAATCCCGACAAAAACAAAGCAATCTTAGACATGGAACCACCACGAACTGTCAAGGATGTCCATAAACTAACGGGAAGAGTGGCAGCATTGGGAAGATTCATCTCCAAGTCAGGAGAAAAGTGTTTACCCTTCTTCAAAGCACTCAAGAACGTGAAAATTTTTGAGTGGACAACCGAAAGCCAGGAGGACTTTGAGGCCTTGAAGAAGTATATGGCTGAGGCACCGCTGTTGGCAAAGCCAAAGCGAGGAGAAACTCTCTATTTGTACTTGGCGGTTTCTAACACAGCCCTTGGAGCCGTTTTGGTAAAAGAAGAATTGAAGGTTCAGAAATCCATTTACTACGTAAGCAAGATTCTACATGGGGCAGAAATAAACTACTCCACGATTGAGAAATTTGCCTTAGCCTTGATAATGGCCTCAAGAAAGCTACGCTCATACTTCCAGGCACACAAGATAGAGGTCTTGACTAATCAGCCTCTAAGAAACATCTTGCATAGCCCTCAAGTTAGTGGAAGGTTGATCAAATGGGCTATTGAACTGGGAGAATTTGACATCAAGTACAAGCCTCGAACGGCCATAAAAGCTCAAGCACTCGCTGACTTCATGGTTGAATGCACCATTGACAACCAAGAAGTCGGGGGGCAGGAAGTAATAGTGGAAGACAAGAAAGATGAAGACATGGTGTCCAAAGAATGTTGGGTGCTCTATTTTGATGGAGCATCAAAAACAAAATCAAGTGGAGCAGGTTTGGTGCTACAAAGTCCTGATGGATTTCTCATAGAGTACGCATTAAAACTGGACTTCCCAACGACGAACAATGAAGCTGAGTACGAAGCCCTGATAGCTGGCTTAGGGCTGGCTGGAGCCTTGAGAGTTAAAACTCTGAAAGTGTGTGGAGACTCGAGGCTAGTGGTTTCCCAAGTAAATGGGGAGTTTGAGGCCAGAGATGAAGTCATGGCCAAGTACCTAAAACTTGTCAAAGCCATCATGACTCAGTTTGATGAATGTTATGTGGAGCACATTCCAAGAGAAGAAAACATGAAGGCCGACGCCTTGTCTAAGTTTGCCTCTTCTGAAATTGAAAACTATGCAGGGAGTGTATACTTCCAAGTCTTGAAGACCCCAAGTATCAATGGAAAGTTGGTGGCACCCATTGATGTTGCCAGTTGTTGGATGGATCCCATCAAATCTCATCTGGAAACTGGGTGTTTACCCAACGACACTTCAGAAGCACGAAAGTTATATGTGAGAGCACTAAGGTATACCCTGATTGAGGGAATCCTATACAAAAAGTCTTTCATTGTTCCTTATCTGAAATGCTTGAGACCCCAAGAGGCAGAATTAGCCCTAAGGAAAGTGCATGAAGGAATTTGTGGGTAGCACTTGGGGGGGCAGAGCCCTTGCTCATAAAATCACTCGCCTAGGTTTTTATTGGCCAAACATACTTGTAGATGCTAAAAGCTACGTGAAGAAATGTGAACGGTGCCAAAAACATGCACCGGTGGTTAGACAACCATCAGAGATGATGACATCCATAAACTCACCTATCCCGTTTGCCATGTAGGGGATGGATATACTTGGACCATTTGTAATGGCAAGTGCACAAAGAAAGTTCTTGATAGTGGCAATCGACTACTTCACCAAGTGGATTGAGGCTAAACCTTTAGCCAAGATAACCACCAAGCAAGTGATGCATTTCTTCTGGGAAAATGTAATATGCAGATATGGGATTCCACGAATCCTGGTCACGGACAATGGAACTCAGTTTAACAACGATGAATTCAAGAAGTATTGTGACGAGAATGATATCAAGTTACGCTTCACTTCTGTTGCCCATCCTCAAGCAAATGGGCAAGCTGAATTGAATCAAGTTATGATTCAATTCAGCATTTTCATGTTTTTATGATAAGTTTATATGCATTGAGTGTTGACAAACATTCAAGAAAATTCAAGGGAAATCACGAAATGATAAATTAAAACTTACGAAAGTTAAGTTATGGCCGAAGGCAGATAAATACATAAATAAAAGCCACAAACGGCTACAAAAGAAAAGACTACATAAGCTAGGCTTCTCCTCCCTTGTCGACGGTATCATCCTCCTCTTCTTCTGAATCAGAATCAGAACCAGAGTCAGTAGCTGCAGAATCAGCACCGGTTGTCTGACCAGGGGGAGAGGAATGCCCTAGATCCAGAATCATGTCGTCCTCCTCCATATCATCCTCTCCAGTCAAAGCCACCTCTAATGGGGTAGGAGCATAAGGGCTCGGAAAGTCAGAAAGGATGAGAGATCCAGGCATCTTCTCCAGGACTTCAGCTAAGGCGCCATCCCATTTTCTTAGTGAACTAAACTGGGAAGAGGAGCTCATCATGCTTACCAATTAAGTCATTGTACGCCTGGGATTCAAGGTACTCATCGATAAAATTATCCTTGCCCTTCCTCAGTGAAACCAGTTCAGCCTGGGATTCAGCCAGCTCCTTCTCCCTCCTAGCCAGAGTGGCCCTCAAAGAACCCACCTCCTCTTGGGACTTCTCAAACTTGCCTTGGTTGGCCTCTGAAGATGAGCGCCAAGCCTTGGCTTGAAAGAGAGCCCCTTGGAAGTTGGCATTAGCCTGCAATCAAATCACAAGTTAAGATAGAAACTTGAAATATATTAAAACTACAAAGAATGGAAGTAAAAACTTACAGCAGCAACAGCCTGAGCACCTGCATGCTCCACTCCCTCGATGGTAGAGTTGGAGACAAAATCCTTGTAGTCACAAGGAGTCAAAGAGTGATAGGACCACTCAGCAACATGCTTAGACACTCCAACAACTGTGTCTTTCTTCCTGAGACCCTAGTTGGGGCGCCAAACTGAGCTCTTGGCTGAGGAAGGACCCTCAACCTCTTCAACAATGTCTACATGGGGCCTTAGAAAGGCTGGGACACTTGTAGCTGCCCGAGGATCCTTCCCTCCCAAACGAGCCCTCTTCATCCTAGCTGTTTCACCATCAAGGGGCTCGTTGGTCTTATTTACAAAGGCCGCAGCTGCAAAAACACAAGGAAAGAAACAGTGGGTATAAGAAAATCTTAGATAAATAAATGAAAGAATGAAATGGGAATTACCCATGTCTGATACGCTTGAAAGTCCCAAGGACTTAAGCTGAAACTCATCCAGGAGCTCCCAGGCCATTGTAGCATAGTCGTCCTTAGTGAGCTCGGCATAAGCATGAGCCTCCTCGTCATTCAAGATAATATCATTGGGGCTACCATCCGAGACCCTACTGAAAGATCTACGGAATAGGGTACCTCAATCCCCTCCTTCCCAAACCAAGTACATAAACTCATTTTTCCATTTCGGGTTATTATCAGGAATGGATTTTGGGTGGAAAATGGGAGGTGTTGAAGGGCGATGGTTAATGTAAACCCAACCCAAGGAAAGGGCAGAGCTATTTTTAAACTCAAAATTTTTCCTAAATAAAGCAACAGAGAGGGGAAAATTGTTTTTTAAACAAAGAACAATAAAATTCATAATGATTCTCCAGGCATTTGGAGGGAGTTGGCATGGGTTAACCCTAACGTCAGCTAAAAGTTTGGGAATGAAGTCATGAAAAGGGAATCTGAGCCCTGCAACAATGGCATCCCTGTAAATGCAGAGAGCATCAGGGCGCCAATGGCAGGAGCGATCCCCTGGGCCAGCTGGGACAAGCCTATAGGGAGATTTAACTCTATACATTTTATTATAATCCCTAATCTTATCAACTTCATGGAATTTATTACTACAATCAAAAGAGTCTAAATGGGACACAGAGGGATATTCATCACCACGTTCAATTATCATATCTTGTAAAGACATATGAGAAGAACGGATAGTGATACCTCTCTTAGAATCTTGATTCATTTTCTGAAGGCGTTGAGCAGCACGATCAGACATCTTCAAATCTTCAAAGTATGAACCCAGAAAAACTTCAAATCTTCAAGGAAAATTCCCAGAAACTTCAAATCTTCAAGGAGAATTCCCAGAATCTTCAAATCTTCAACGACAAATCCCATAAAATCTTCAAATGATGAAGATTAAACCCAGAAAAATATGAATACGACTGAGGAAAGTTCACCGGAAATCGCCTTACCACGGAGTAACTAGAGAGAAAAGCTAGAGAGAATTTTTTTAGAAATTGAAAGTATGAAATGAAGAGTGAAGTGGAGATCTCACTATTTTATAATCAAGACATCCGGTCACCCAACCGGTTAAGGGAAGGGCAACCGACTATGGCCAGTTAAGGCCCATAAACCTTTTATTAAACTACAAAAATTAAAGCCCAAACAATTTGAGGCTCAGGCAAATTTAAAGCCCAAACAATTAAGGCCCAATAAAGCTCGAGGCTATAAAAAATTAAAGCCCTATAAAGCTTGAGGCTAGGAAAAATTTAGACCCAAAAAAGAATAAAGTTTAAAATACGATTCAAGGCCTAAATAGATTTAAGGTCGAAAAAGACCTTAGATCGAAGTCGATGTAATAAGGTCGAAAACATATGAGAAATTGAGGTCGAATCCATCGACCTCACACTCATTCGAGATCGTAGAATCGAGATCGAAATTACATGAGAAAAACGAGCTCGAATCCTTCGACCTCACACCAAATTGAGGTCGAAACCAAAAGGATTCGAGGTCGAAGGTTTGTGGTCGAAAAAGAGCTAGAAAACGAGCTCGAATCCTTCGACCTCACACCAAATTGAGGTCGAAACCAAAAGGATTTGAGGTCGAAGACTTGAGATCGAAAAAGAGCTAGAAAACGAGCTCGACCTCACACCAAATTGAGGTCGAAATCAAAAGGCTTGAGGTCGAAGGCTTGAGGTCGAAAAAGAGCTAGAAAACGAGCTCGAATCCTTCGACCTCACACCAAATTGAGGTCGAAACCAAAAGGATTCGAGATCGAAAACTCGAGGTCGAAAAAGAGTGGATTCGAGATCGTAGAATCGAGATCGAAATTACATGAGAAAACGAGCTCGAATCCTTCGACCTCACACCAAATTGAGGTCGAAAATAGATGGGTTCGAGGTCGAAGACATGAGGTCGAAACCTTCGACCTCACACCAGTTGAGGTCGAAATTGAGGTCGAAAATGACATGTTTCCTGGTCGAAATTGAGGTCGAAAATGATCTATTTCCTGGTCGAAATCCTGGTCGAAAATGACCTAAATTGAGGTCGAAAATACCCTTAAAAATAGGAAATTTTGAGGAAAAATACGCTATAATTTCTACGAAAACCCCAGGAAGATTTTCCCAGAAGTTGGGGGGCAAATGATATGAACAGAAAAGTAATTATAGAAATATAGTTGATGATTTATTGGAATGGCCCAATATTCAAGGCCCAAAACCCTGATTATTTATTAATTTCGTAATTAATAAATAGGGAAAATATACAGCTCATGAAAAGAGTCCAAAATATGATAAATTTATCAAAGAAGGATCCAGAATCCCAATTAATGAGTCATAGCCTTTATCAACAAGGAAAAGACTTGTCCAGCAAGAAATACAATGTTTATCCGTTATCAAAAAGGAGACTTATTCGCTAAGTCTCCTAAACTTACTTTAAATACGAGGCTCCAGACGTCTATATAAGGACTCTGCTCCTTCACAATAGAACTACGTCTTTGGCTTGATTCTCAGCACTGATTGAGATACGTAGGCATCTCGTGAGGACCGATTTAGTCACGAAACACAAGAGCAGCCATTAAAGCTCGAAGCTCTCTAAACCCTAGCATTAATTTACAAGTACACTTTTTAATACATAACAAATCTAATTAGAAATCTAATTTGAAAAGTCTTGAGATTTGGGTAATATTTCACATGACTTTTAAAATATTATTTTATTTTCTTCAATTTCATTTATTTTAGAATTTTGAATTTTTTCTCTCGCAAATAGAATTTTTTCTCTCTTAAATTATGAAGGATTTCCCTTTGATTTTTTTTTTGTCAAATACTATCCATTTGATTTAACTGATTTATTTTTTAACTTGAAAGTTTTTGACTTCTAATATCTTTTAGTTTTGATCTAAGTTTAATTATCGTGTATTTATTTGAATGTTAAGGTTTTTATGTTCATATTTACACATATTCATCTACAAAAAAAATTTTATTGAGTCCTTTTTTATTTTAAATTTTATTAAATTATATTGATGTTGGAGGTTAGAATTCTAGTTTTGACTTGATTTTATATTATTTGTTTATTTGACTTGTCTAACCAAAGGGATCCCCTTTTGTTGGATTTTCATTTGTATTAATTATTAATTATATAATTTTTTTTTTCGTTTAGATTTTGTTGTACGATTTTTATTATACTTAAAGAACTTTATTTTCTGGGTTTCAATGTCGTCTTTTCACTCGTTTGAAATTCAGGATTTTTATCATGAGATATTAAAGTCTTATTGTCTAAGATTTAGGGGACACATTGCATATCCTTCTCGGTTAGATGGCGAACCTTTAAAAGATTAAAATTCTTCTACATTGAATATATTCTTGTAGGTTTATGTAATCTTTACATAAAACCTATGCATACATATATCCAAGATTAAAAAATTAAAATCAATAATGTAATAATAGTTTATATTACTATTATTATATAAAATATTTGTTGGTGAAATGTCAATAATTCGATCTTCTTGTTATATAATGTATGTTTGGAGTATCACAAAAAAGTTGACTTATAGCTTAAAATGAGTAAGTGTCATATAAGTGATAAGTTGATGAAATTTTATAAGTTATACGGCTGTTTGGATAAATTTACTTATAAGTTAGTGAAGAATTTGCTAAATTAAATTTGAAAAAATAATTTTTAAATACAATGATTTCAACACTTGTATTTTAAATTAAAAAAATATTTAAAAACACAAATATAAAAATATAAAATATTAGAAAAATAAAGAAATCAAAGAATAAGTTGATAAGTTAAGTAAAATGTTGGTGATTTCTAATATTCAACTTATCAATTTATAAGTTATGAAATAATCTGAGTACACAAACACCCATCATAAGCTCTTATCAACTTATAATGCATAAGTTGATGTTGCCAAACAGGGCCATAATCTTTAACATAAACTTATAATTTATTACCTTTTTCTATATGTTAGATATTTAAAATTTTATAATTTTATTAATATAGGTCTTGTTTGGCAATTAGCTGTTAGCGGTTAGTGGATTGAGTTAGCTGATTTAACTAGCAGACTGAATTAACCGTTTTATGTATTAGAGTTCAGTTTAGGGAGATATTTCAGGTTCAAACCTTCTCACCCGCGTTATTTAATTTAAATTTGTATGCTAGTGTCTCTCTCACCTTTTTTTTCAAAAAAAAAAAGAAATTAATTCAATAATAAAAAGTCATACGACATCTACAAGAATGATCGAGTCGAACAAAAATAAAAAAAGATTAAATCGGCGGTCTTCATAAAGAGACAATCGAACGATATTTTGAAAATGATATATTTACATGTATCCACTTTGTCACAATTTTCACCACAATCCGTTTGAGTTATCGACCATAAATGCAATCTCATACAAACTTTCATCACTAAATCAAAATCAACCCTAAAGGAGAAAAACAAACACCCTCTCAATAAAGGAAAACAAACAAATTGAATTTGTAAATTGAAATTTTAAATAAAAAAAATTAGATCTGAAAACCAAAATCACCATAAGAGATGCTCGATTCACTCTCAAATCTAATAAGTTCCGCTTGAATTGAAGAAGAAAAAAAGCGAAAACTCTGATGATTTAGATTTAAAAAATAAACAAAAACAAACCAAATAGATAGAGAACCTTACCCAAAAGAGAAATTATTGAAAAAAAACAAAAATAAACAACCTTAATTTATTGTTTGGTTATGTTCGACATAAATATTGGTAACTATCATCGACCCCAATTGTCTCCCCCCCACCCCCCGAAAATTAGAGTGAGAAATGTCTGAAATAAGTAAATTGGAAAACACTAAATTTAAAGACAAGGAAACGACATTGTGAATGGAAACTCCTGCGGAAATATAAGAAATTTAAACATGTATACACTATACAATAAATTAGAATACTTGTTGAAAGTCTTGTCAAAAAGAATACTTGTTGAAAGAACAAGATTTTTTATTTTTGAAATCAATATACTTATATAAAGGAGAAGACGGAGGCGGTGAGGTGGCGCCTCTAGAATCGCTCCGTTCTATTTTTCTAATTTTCTCAATTTTTCACAATTTTTAATTTTAATAATTACAACTTCCTTTATTATTTTCGATTTTGTAGGAAGGAAATTGAAAATTACACTTTTATTATTTTCAAACTTGATAGAATTTTCTTTGATTTAGAAAATTACAACTTCCTTATTATTTTCGAATTTGTAGGACTTGATAGAACTTTCTTTGATTTAGAAAATTACAACTTCCTTATTATTTTCGAATTTGTAGGACTTGATAGAACTTTCTTTGATTTAGAAAATTACAACTTCCTTATTATTTTCGAATTTGTAGGCTTGATAGAACTTTCTTTTATTATTTTCAAACTTGATAGAACTTTCTTTGATTTAGAAAATTACAACTTCCTTATTATTTTTGAATTTGTAGGACTTGATAGAACTTTCTTTGATTTAGAAAATTACAACTTCCTTATTATTTTCGAATTTGTAGGCTTGATAGAACTTTCTTTAATTATTTTCAAACTTGATAGAACTTTCTTTGATTTAGAAAATTACAACTTTCTTATTATTTTCGAATTTGTAGGACTTGATAGAACTTTCTTTTATTTAGAAAATTACAACTTCCTTATTATTTTCGAATTTGTAGGCTCTTATGTTAATAATTGCAATTTTCTTTTTTATTATTTTCAATCTTAATAGAACTTTCTTTTATTATTTTCAAACTTGATAGAACTTTCTTTGATTTAGAAAATTACAACTTCTTTATTATTTTCGAATTTTTAGGATATTATGTTAATAATTGTAATTTTCTCTTTTATTATTTTCAATCTTGATATAACTTTCTTTTATTATTTTCAAACTTGATAAAACTTTCTTTTATTATTTTCAAACTTGATAGAACTTTCTTTTATTATTTTCAAACTTTATAGAACTTTTCTTTTATAATACTTCTTGACTTTTAAACATAATGGATTTCCATGTTATTCACCTTACAAACACCTATAAATTAAAGGTCATTCATAATAAAAAATCTACACCGGAATTGTTTTACATAGCTTCAAATTTTTACAACCATATTTACAATCAAAACAACTATGGCCTACACCATGTTGGATGCTTTGAACGACAACAACTATACCTGGATGATAAGAGTACGAGTGTGTAGAATGTGGAAATCTGTCAATCCAAATACTGAAGAACTGATCAGTCTTGACATGATTTTGATCGATGAAAAGGTTAATAAATCAATATACCTATAACTTATTAGTTTGTCAAATTGTATGATGTTATTAACTTTTCTAAGATATGTTGTATGACATGAAAATTTGATCCATGCTACGATCCCGAAGATTCTGGTCTCTCGGTTCAAAAATCTTTTTAGAGGAAGGCTCCGTGTACAACATCAAAAATCTGAAAGTTATTTCAAGTACAGGGAAATATAGACCACTATCACATGGGTCTAAATTGCTCTTCATACGCATAACGTTGCCTAAGAGATTGGAAGAAGGCATCGTCAACATATCACTGCATGGATTTCAGTTCATATGTCCGGATATGATTGATGCACATATTAATGACACCAACATACTCTCAGGTTTTTGATGCATTAATATATTAGAGTAATATATAAGTAATACTATTATATAAGTTATAATTCAAACTATCATGTTGTAATATTATTTTTTCTATGTTGATTTAGATGTTGTAGGTCGTTTGACCTACTTGGGGGCATTGAAGTTGTCAAAGGCGGTTGGAAAAAAAGAGATCTCAAAATTGTCACAAATTAGTAAGTTATGCATTATATTAATTTTAATATAACTGTTAATTATTTTTTTATTGTTCTTGTAATTTTATATTACTTCTTTGGTTACCCCAATTTATTTGTTGTACTTTTTTTAATTTGTTCTAATTTTTTTCTTAAACAGCTCCATCACCAGTACCATATCTTTGTGGGAAAAGTTGGCCGAGATGTTGATACAAATTTATACAAGGAGGATGGTGGACCCTATATAATAATTGTCACATCTACCCAGATTAACAAATTTAAAAATAATTATCTTTATTAATGTTTTTATAATATATAGTTTTAGAAATTGCACATATATAAATCTATCTTATCTCGATTGAACGAATATCATTAGATATTATACAAATATTTGTTTCATTGATATTATTGATTTAATTCTTATATTAGTTTTTTAACCATTTATTTACTCTTATATGCAGATACAATTAGTTTTTCTACCACAGGAAATAGTAAAATTTATACAAATCTGGATACACCGTATGTGTCATCCCGGAGAGAATAGTAATATTATATGTTTATATTGATTTTTATCAATATAATTTTTTTAATATATATATGGCAATGGTATCGGTCCAAGAAAATAAAAAATCAAATTCTATAAACAAAAAGAATATGTAAATTATTTATAATTGTTATAGATTAAAAACGTGCTTTGTGAATTAAATGCTAGGGTTTGTGAGCGTTCAATCTTTTATGGCTGCTCTTGTGTTTCGAGACTAAATCGGTCCTCACAAGATGCCTACGTATCTCTGCTGTATAGAGAATCAAGCCAATAAAACGTAGTTCTAGAATGAAGGACGAGGGTCCTTATATAGGCGTCAGGAGCCTTGTATTTAAAGTATGTTTAGGAGACTTAATGGATAAGTCTCGTTATTGATAACTGATAAGGAGTGTCCTCATCTGATAAGTGATGTGACTCATCATAATATTTGATTGGGATTCTGGATCCTTCTATGAAGATATTATCATATTTGGACTCTTTTATGAGCTGTGTATTTCCCTTTATTTATTAATTACGAAATTAATAAATAATTAGGGTTTCGGGCCTTTTGTCGGGCCTAATTCTTGGACCAAACTAGGTCTAATTAATATATCATTAATTATTTCTAGGGTTATATTTCAGCCCATATCATTTGCCCCCCAACTTCTGGGAAAATCTCCTCGGGGTTTTCGTAGAAGTTATAACGTGTTTTTCCCCAAAATTTTCTATATTTTTTTTAGGGTATTTTTGACCTCAAATTAGGTCATTCTTGACCAAGAATTTGACCTGGAAACAGTACAATTTCGACCAGGAATTCAGTATAAATTCGACCAGGAATTCGACCTGGAATAGCTGTGAGGTCGAAGCTGTCGACCAGGAATCTCAGGTATTTTTCGACCTCACTTGTTCGACCAGGAAGCCATGTAATTTCGACCTGGAATTTCGATCAGGAATTCGAGCTTAAATGAATGTGAGGTCGAAGCTGTCGACCAGAAATCCCAATTCTTTTTCGACCTCACATGTTCGACCAGGAAGCCATATAATTTCGACCAGGAATTCTAAGCATTATTTCGACCAGAAGGTGAGATGAGGTCGAACATGTCGATCTCAATTTTTAATGAAATTTCGAGCAGGATTTTTCGATCAAACTTATGCTTTTTCGACCTCAACTTTTTAGTATAGTTTCGAACTCATTCCTTAGTCATTCTTCGACCAGGATTTTTGAACAGGACTCAGATCATTTTCGAGCTCAAATTTGGTTTGGGATTTCGACCTCAAGTGGAATGAGGTCGAACCCCTCGACCAGGATTTTTAGTTCAATTTCGACCTCGTTTTTTCGAGCTCAAACCCAATCTTTTTCGACCTCAACTTTTCTGTTCGATTTCGACCTCAATTTATCATGAGATCGAATGGTTCGATTTCATTTTTCAGTTCATTTTCGAACACAATTTTTTGAGCTCAACTTAGAGTTTATTTCCAACTTAATTCTAAGTTAGAATTTTTCTATACTTTTAACTTCTTTTAGGGCCTTTAATTTTTGAGCTTTGGACCCAAAATGTTTTGGGCCCAATTTCCTATTGGGCCTCGAATCCTCTTAGGTTCAATTCCCGGGCCTTCACTTTTATTTGGGCCTTGGGACTTGAATCAATTTGTACTGGGCCTTGGGCCTTGAATTTCTTTGGATTTAATAACTGGACCCTGATTTTTATTGGGCCTAACTCTTTGGGCCTTAATTCCATCAGCCCAAAGAATAATTATGGGCCTTGACCGGCTGTGACCGGTTGATCTTCCCTTTTACCGGTTAGTCAACCGGTCAATTATTTTCTATAAAAGAGTGAATCTTCTCTTTTCACTTTCACTTCTCATTTCTCAATTTTCACTTTCCAAATCTTTTCTTAGTAATTCTTCTTCAGTTTCTGGGTTTAATCTTCATACGTTGAAGATTCTCTGGGTTTCTGGGTTTGCTTTGAAGATTTTCTGGGTTTGCATTGAAGATTTTCTGGGTTTTATCTTCAAATGTTGAAGATTTTCTGGAATTTCTTTGAATTTCTGGGCTTTCACCTTCATCCCTTGAAGGTTTTCTGAGTTTTTGGTGAAGATTTTCTGCATATTCTTTGAAGATTTGAAGATGGCTGATCGTTCTGCTCAACGTTTGCAGAAAATGAATCAAGCGTCAAAAAGAGGTATCACTATCCGTTCTTCTACTATGTCTTTACAAGATATGATTCTAGAACGTAGTGATGAGTATCCCTCTATATCGCATTTAGATTCCTTCAACCATAGCAATAGATTTCATGATGCTGATAAAATTGCTGACTATAAAAATATGTATAAAATTAGGCCACCTTATAGGTTAGTCCCAGCTGGTCCTGGGGATCGTTCCTGCCATTGGCTCCCAAATGCTCTTTGCATTTATAAGGGGGTTCTTGCTGCAAGAGTTCGATTCCCATTTCATCCTTTCATTCCCCAACTTTTAGCCGACGTAGGAATTAACCCCTGTCAGCTACCTCCAAATGCTTGGAGGTTGATTATGTGTTTTATTGTTTTGTGTCTAAAAAACAAATTCCCCCTTTCTGTTGCTCTTTTTAGAAAGGTTTTTCAATTTAAGAATAGTTCTTCCAACACCTTGGGTTGGGTGTACATTAGTCACCGTTCTTCGACACCCCCCATTTTCCATCCAAAATCCATCCCTGACAATAACCCCAAGTGGAAGGATGAGTTTATGTACTTGATGTGGGATGAAGGGGATTGAGGCACCCTTTTTCAGAGCTCGTTTAGTAGAGTGTCAGATGGTAGCCCAGATGACATAGTCCTGACTGAAGAGGAGGCTCATGCTTATGCTGAACTCATCAAGGATGATTATGCCACCATGGCTTGGGAGCTCCTGGACGAGTTTGTACTTAAGTCTCTGAAACTTTCAAAAGTTTCTGACCAGGGTAATTCTTTTTCTTCTATTTTCTTGTATTTGTATTAAGATTGCCTTATACCGATTTTGTTTTCCTTGATTTTTGTTTGCAGCTGCGGAGTTCATTAACAAGCAAAATGAACCGGAAGACGGGGAGACAGCCAGAATCAAGAGGGCTTGTTTGAAGGACCCCAGGCTGGCTGCTAAAGGCCCTTCTATTCTGAGGCCTCATGTAGCCGAGGTTGAAGAAGTCGAGGGCTCTTCCTCAGTTAAGAGCTCAGTTTGGCGCCCCAACTGGGGGATTAGGAAGAAGGACATCATAGTAGGGGTGGCCAAGCACGCTGTTGAGTGGTCACATCATTCCTTAACTCCTTGTGACTACAAGGATTTTGTGGCCAACTCCACCATTGAGGGGGCAGAAAGTGCGGGCTCTCAAGCCTTTGCTGTTGTAAGTCATTATTCTCTTTTTCTTTGTAGTCCTTAGTATATTTTAAGTTATCATTCTAACTTGTGATCTGTTTGTAGGTTAATGCCAGCTTTCAAGGGGCTTTATTCCAAGCTAAAGCTTGGTGTGCATCCTCGGAGGCCAACAAGGCTAAGTTTGATAAGGCCCAGCTGGAGGTGGGTTCTCTTAGGGCTTCCTTGGACCAAAGGGAGAAGGAGCTGATTGATGCTCAAGCGGAGCTGGTAGAGCTCAGGAAGGAGAAGGAGAGCTATATTGATGAGTACCTTGACTCTAACGAGTACAAGGACTTAATCAGTCAGCACGATGACCTCCTCTTCCCTGTCCAGTATACAAAAGGATGGGACGAGGCTTTGGCTGAGGTTTCGAGGAGACTTCCTGGATCCCTCACTATATCTGACTTTCCCAGTCCCCACGCTCCCACTCGTTTGGAGATGGCTTTGGCGGGGGAGGATGATATGGATGAGGATGACAGGATTCTCAATCCCGAACATGCCTCTCATCATGGCGAAGAGTCTGAGGAATCCAGCTCCAGTGAGGAAGAAGAGTCTGGAGAGGAGTCTGGGGAGGAGTCTGGCTCTGAGGAAGAGCATGGAGGGGGTGATGCTTAGTCGTAGCTAGTTGTAGCTTTTTATTTATTTTCTGTAATTCTGCCTTTGGGCATAACTTAACTTTATTGTAAGTTATTTAACTTATTTCCTTCATGCCTTTTAATTCTTCGTGTTTGCGTATTTAATTAGTGCTTTGAATCATATAAACATCAATATGCAATGCTTTGTAGAATATTGCTGAATGAATTCATAACTTGAAGAAATGGGTTCAACCCTTACATAGTATACTGCTTCTACCTCAAGTTTAAAAACTTGGATTGGTTTCGTCGACCTTATTTCTACTTGCCCTAATGGTGAGTCCAGTTAGGACACACTTAAACATAATAAAATTTCAAGTTTACAGCATGCCAAGTCCTTGGCACCTCATGCCCTTCAAGTTCAAGGGTTTCTAGCTTGTACGAGCCACAACCAAATACATTTTTGACGCGATATGGTCCTTCCCAATTGGGGGCCAACTTGCCTTTTTGTCCAACTTCGGATGCTTCAATCTTTCTGAGAACCAGGTCTCCTTGACGAAAGAACCTTTCTTTAACCCTTAGGTTATAGTAAAAAGACGCTTTCTTTTGATGTTCAACTATCTTGGCGTTTGCCTCATCTCTAACCTCATCAATTAGATCTAAAGCCAGCCTCAAGCCTTCTTCATTTGTTTCTGGTTCATAAGCTTCAATTCTTGGAGACGTGTGTGTAATCTCCACTGGAACCACTGCCTCAGCCCCGTATGCCAGCAAGAAGGGGGTAGCTCCAGTGGTGACTTTACAAGTAGTACGATATGCCCATAGTATGGGGAGCAACTCATCTACCCAATTATTTCTGGAGCGTTCAACTCTTTTTTTCAGTCCATCTAGGATAATTCGATTTGCAACCTCAGCTTGCCCATTTGCTTGAGGATGGGCAACAGAAGTGAAGCGCAACTTGATATCATTCTCATCACAATATTTCTTGAACTCATCATTGTTGAATTAAGTTCCATTGTCTGTAACCAGGACCCGTGGAATTCCATACCTGCATATCACATTTTCCCAGAAAAATTGCATCACTTGCTTGGTGGTTATCTTGGCTAATGGCTTAGCCTCAATCCACTTGGTGAAGTAGTCAATTGCCACTATCAAGAACTTTCTTTGAGCACTTGCCATTGGAAATGGCCCAAGTATATCCATTCCCCACATAGCAAAAGGGATAGGAGAGTTAATGGATGTCATCATCTCAGGTGGTTGTCTAACCACTGGTGCATGTTTCTGGCACCGTTCACATTTTCTCACATAGCTTTTAGAATCAGCAAGCATGCTTGGCCAATAGAAACCTAGACGAGTGATTTTATGGGCAAGGGCTCTGCCCCCCAAGTGCTGCCCACAAATCCCTTCATGTACTTCCTTCAGGGCCAATTCTGCCTCTTGAGGTCTCAAACATTTCAGATATGGAATGATGAAAGACTTCTTGTATAGGATTCCCTCAATTAGGGCATACCTTAGTGCTCTGACGTATAGCTTTCGTGCTTCTGAAGTGTCGTTGGGCAGCCACCCAGTTTCCAGATGAGCTTTGATTGGATCAATCCAACAACTGGTAATACCAATGGGTGCTACCAACTTTCCGTTGATGCTTGGGGTCTTCAAGACTTGGAAGTATACACTTCCTGCATAGTTTTCAATTTCAGAAGAGGCAAACTTAGACAAGGCATCAGCCTTCACATTTTCCTCCCTCGGGACGTGCTCCACATAGCATTCCTCGAACTGAGTCATGATGGCTTTGACAAGTTTCAGATACTTAGCCATGACTTCATCTCTGGCTTCGAACTCTCCATTTACTTGAGAAACGACTAACCTCGAGTCTCCACATACTTTGAGAGTCTTAACTCTCAGGGCCCCAGCTAGGCCCAAACCAGCTATCAGAGCTTCGTACTCAGCTTCGTTGTTTGTTGTTGGGAAGTCAAGTTTTAGTGCATACTCTATTATGAATCCATCAGGACTTTGTAGCACTAAACCAGCTCCACTTGATTTTGTTTTTGATGCTCCATCAAAATAGAGCACCCAACATTCCTTGGACACCGTGTCTTCATCTTTGTTGTCTCCCACTACTACTTCCTGCCCCCCGACTTCTTGGTTGTCAATGGTACATTCAACCATGAAGTCAGCGAGTGCTTGATCTTTTATGGCCGTGCGAGGCTTATACTTGATATCAAATTCCCCAACTCAATAGCCCATTTGATCAATCTTCCACTAACTTGAGGGCTGTGCAGAATGTTCCTTAGAGGTTGATTAGTCAAAACTTCTATCTTGTGCGCCTGGAAGTATGGACGTAGCTTTCTTGAGGCCATTATCAAGGCTAAGGCAAACTTCTCTATGGTAGAGTAGTTTATTTCTGCCCCATGCAGAATCTTACTCACATAGTAGATGGGTTTCTGAACCTTCAATTCTTCTTTTACCAAAACAGCTCCAAGGGCAGTGTCGGAGACCGCGAAGTACAGATAGAGAATCTCTCCTGGCTTTGGTTTTGCCAACAGTGGTGCTTCAGCCATGTATTTCTTCAGGGCCTCAAAGGCTTCTTGGCTTTCAGGTGTCCACTCGAAATTTTTCACATTTTTGAGTGCCTTGAAGAAAGGTAAGCACTTTTCTCCTGACTTGGAGATGAACCTTCTCAATGCTGCAACTCTTCCTGTCAATTTTTGCACATCCTTAACAGACTTGGGTGGTTCCATGTCTAGGATTGCCTTGATCTTGTCGGGGTTAGCTTCGATTCCTCTCTTGGAGACCATCAGGCCTAAAAACTTTCCTGAGCCTACCCCGAAGGCACATTTTGCTGGATTTAACATCATCTTGTGGTGCCTCAGCACTTCAAACGCTTCGTGAAGATGTTTTATATGGTCTACCTTGTCGAGGCTCTTGACTAGCATGTCATCCACATAAACTTCCATTGTTTTACCAATCAGTGGTTCAAAAATCTTGTTCACCAATCTTTGGTATGTTGCCCCTGCATTCTTAAGTCCAAATGCCATGACTAAATAACAGAAAATACCAAAGTCGGTGATGAATGATACCTTGGAGATGTCGTCCTTGTGCATTTTGATTTGGTTGTATCCACTGAAGCCATCCATGAAACTTAGCATCTCGTGCCCAGCAGTGGCATCTATTAAAGCATCAATCCTTGGTAAGGGAAAACAATCCTTAGGACATGCATCATTCAAGTCGGTGAAGTCCACACACATTCTCCACTTTCCATTAGCCTTCTTGACCATCACTGGGTTAGCCAACCATTCAGGGAACTGAATTTCTTCAATGAAGCCTGCTTCCAAGAGTTTTTCTACCTCCTGCTTGATGGCTTCTTGCCTTTCTGGAGCAAAATTTCTTTTCTTTTGTTTCACTGTCTTTCTTTCAGGATCCACATTCAATTTGTGGGTTATCAATTGGGGATCAATCCCTGGCATATCAGCTGCTGTCCAAGCAAATACATCGTTTCTTCATCGTCCTCATAGGCTTCAATTGGGAGAACCTGCCCCCCAACTCCATCAGGCCTCAACGCGGCTACATAACAGCTTCTAGCCATTTTCTGATCGCCTTTCTCTTCGCCAATTCCATTCCTGGTAGGGAACTTGATCTTCAAATGATAAGATGAGGCAACAACCTTGAATGCGTGAAGACCCGTTCTTCCCAGAATTGCATTGTAGGTTGAAGTCGCTTTAATAACTATGAAGTTCAGCATTTGAGTAGACGTCTTTGAACCTTGTCCCATTGTCATGGGGAGTTGAATCGTGCCTTCTACCTTCGATTCCACTCCATTGAACCCATATATGGGCATGTTTGAGGGTGTTAGCTGAGAGTCAGTGTAACCCATCTTGATGAAAGCATCATGGAACAAGATGTCCACTGAAGCTCCATTGTCAACAAGAACTCTCTTTGTTTCAGAGTTGCCTATCACAGGTACTATGACCAGAGGGTCATCATGGGGAAATTTCACTCCCTCAAGATCAGAATCATCAAAATTTAAAGATACTTCAGTCTTGGCACGCTTTGGTGCTTCTCCAACCACAGTCATTACTTTACGGGCATAAGCTTTTCTCGAGTTTCTGGAAGGTCCGGCAGCAGTTGGCCCTCCAAATATCATATTGATGACAGGCCCTCGGGGCTTTGGATTTCGGTCTTGATCATTGTCCCGTCTATCATAGTCTTTCCTTTCATAGTTCCCTCTCTGGCTTCCTTGATTTCCATCCTTGGTAAACTTACCAAGCTTTCCTCTTCGAATCAAGAACTCAATTTCATCTTTCAGTTGCCTGCAGTCATCTGTATCGTGGCCAACTTCTTTGTGAAACCGACAGTATTGGTTTTGATTTCTTTTTGACACATCGGCCCTCATAGGCTTCGGCCATTTAAGGTCTTCTTCCTTTGCAATCTCCATCAGAATTTGGCTCCTAGGAGCATTCAATCTTGCATACTCCATAAACTTAGGCCCAAAATTGTTCTTCTTGGGTGGTGAATCAGAATCCTTTGATGTCCTAGGATACTTCTCCCTTACATCATATTCTGGAGTATCCTTTCTCTTCTTTGAATTTCCATTACTAGTAGCAACGGGTTCATACTTTCTCATGCTCTCCTCAGCCTTAATGTATTTTCCAGCTCTATCTTGTAGTGACAACATTTTTTCGGGGGGATGTTTAGCCAAAGACCTCCTGAAGTGGTCATCGGTAGTTCCTTGCTGTAGGGCTATCATAGCCACTTTATCTTCCAAATCTGGGACTTTTATAGCCTCCTTAGTGAATCTACTCAAGTATTCTCTCAACGTTTCATTCTTGCCTTGTCGAATCCCCATAAGAGAGGCGGAACTTTTCTCATGTATCTTCCCACTAACAAATTGATTGATGAATGCCTTACTCAGCTCTTTGAAGGATCCAATAGAATTGGGCAGAAGGCGACTATACCAACGTTGAGCCATGCCCGCTAGGGTTTGTGGAAACGCCCTACACTTTACAGCGTCATTGGCAGGCTGCAACAACAGTGCATTTGAGAAAGTTCTTACATGATTTGCGGGATCTCCCGTTCCATCATAAGCTTTGATGGTTGGCATTTTAAACTTCCTGGATATATTGGCCTTCATTATCTCTTGAGTGAAGGGTGGTGTAGGATCGTCAGGATCTCCTAGGGGTAACAATACAGTAGGATCTCCTCTTGGGGTTTCAACCCTTCTGGATCTCGGAGGAGTAGGATCCAGATTAATTACCGGAGGCCTCCCAGCTGCTCTTGCAGCCTCTTCTTCCTCTAACTTCTTTTTGAGTTTTGCAACCTCTGCCTCATGGGCTGCAATTCTTTCCTGAGTGGTTTGTTCCTTGTTTGCAGAACGTCTTCTTCGTGGGGGATAGTCATCATCAGTATTGTAATTTTCATCCTCAGTGTAAGGACCAGAGAAATCGTCTCGAAACATCTGATGAGTTTGGGTTTGACGGTTCAGGGGTTCCAAACCTTGTACGTAAGGGGGCACATATGCCTCATAGTGTACCAGATTGGTACCACTACCGCCCACCGGGGGTCGAGGGGGCCTGCTATGGGTAGGCATCCCAAGGGTCTGATTCACATATTGAGGAAGATCAGTAGTATGAAGTTGAAGGCTCCTCGGGGCATTCATGAGCAGTGGGGAGGTTGTGATCGATTGCTGGTGAGTGGTCTCTTGTGGATTCGATCCATGAATGACCATCTGCAGGGGATTCGTCCCTTCAACTGAAATTGGGATCTCCGGTCCTTGAGTGTTGGTGGGGATATTCGCCCCTTCAGTGCTGGTAATTGGTGGTGGTTGAGCTCCTTGAGCACCGGCCTCGGAAGCGACAGGAGTTCCTTCAGAAGTTTGATTTGTTCTTCGTGTGACTGCCATGGTTGATGTTGTATTACCACAGACGGCGCCAAATGTTATAGATTAAAAAACGTGCTTTGTGAATTAAATGCTAGGGTTTGTGAGCGTTCAAGCTTTTATGGCTGCTCTTGTGTTTCGAGACTAAATCGGTCCTCACAAGATGCCTACGTATCTCTGCTGTATAGAGAATCAAGCCAATAAAACGTAGTTCTAGAATGAAGGACGATGGTCCTTATATAGGCGTCAGGAGCCTTGTATTTAGAGTATGTTTAAGAGACTTAATGGATAAGTCTCGTTATTGATAACTGATAAGGAGTGTTTTGCTTGGTATGCAAGTATTATCCTCATCTGATAAGTGCTGTGACTCATCATAATATTTGATTGGGATTCTGGATCCTTCTATGAAGATATTATCATATTTGGACTCTTTTATGAGCTGTGTATTTCCCTTTATTTATTAATTACGAAATTAATAAATAATTAGGGTTTCGGGCCTTTTGTCGGGCCTAATTCTTGGACCAAACTAGGTCTAATTAATATATCATTAATTATTTCTAGGGTTATATTTCAGCCCATATCAATAATATTACTTACCCAAATGAAAATTTTACATAATATATTTTATTTGATAATTTATATAATTTTATAGATATTTATTTCACAATTTTTATTCTAATATTCTTTTTCTTAATAAATATATTCTAATGCCGCTGCAAAGCGCGGCTCAATAACCTAGTATAATTTAATGGACACGAGATTAAAAAAATTATAATATGTAGAAAAGTAAAATTAGTTTTAGGTAAAATAACGATAAAAAATTATAAATATTCTATCATTTTTTATTTCTCATTTAAGATTACTTCCATTTCTTTTCAGTTGACAAGTTGGACAGAAAACGTTAATTTTTTGAGTAATCCTTGTCGCTGGTTGTGTGAATCTAGATAAGTTATAAAATTTACCATTATTCGATTAATATCTAAAATTTGTGCAAAAATTTGTGCAAAAGTAACATTGGTTGATTTATGCTTTTGTACATAAACACAACAAATCGTGATAAGTGAGGGAAGTATATTTATTTTTCAATTGATATCTAGAATTTGTAGAAAATCAATATTAGCAACTTTTGCACATAAACAAATTACAAAGATGGTGTGACAAATGTCAATAAATTAGATCAATCTGATCATTTACTTGGCCGACTTAATTGATACAAAAATTTCACACATGTTGTTCTTTTATATTATGCGAAATAATTTAATATTTTATTTAATAAATTTTTACTATTACTAAGTATTTATGTTATGCGAGGGGTGTTAGCTTTAAATAATATTATTTTTTTAAATATTTATTAAAATTTTAGATATAAAATGAGAGTAATATTTCAACTAATAATTTACGTAATTGATTTTTTTTAAGAAAATATTCTTAGAATAACTAACAATAATTTTCAAATAATAATTGTTTTAGCTATTTTTTAATATTTTAAAAGTAAAATTTCATAAACCGCCCAAAGCGCGCACCTAGTTTTATTCTAAAGTTACTATTTTTAATTTTTAATCTAAGGAAGCTTTTTTTTATTTTTTTATTTATTCTTCAAAATGCGTCTACTGTAGCAGTGAGTTCATCAAAAATTAAACCTAGAAATAATTATCTCACTGCGCCACTGAGCAAGAAGCTGCTAAGAAAGAGGGCGGGAAAGAAACGAGAGAGAGAGAGAGAGAGGATGAAAATGGAAGTGGAGAACACGAAGCAGCAAGAGAGATCAGTTGAGGAGCGTTACACTCAGTGGAAATCACTTGTTCCTGTTCTTTACGATTGGCTTGCTAATCACAATCTCGTTTGGCCCTCTCTTTCTTGCCGGTCTGTATCTATCCCTTTATATACACTTACACTAGAGTTTATGTCTAATTTTTAAAGCTATTACTTGTTTCTCGTGCTGTAATTTGTTAATTTGTTGTGGTTTTAGGTGTTATGTGTTTCGATTGGTTCGTGTTATTGCATGATGTTTGGGGTGGAATTTAGGGCATTTTTGTTATTTGATTGTTGACGTGTGAAGTTGTTGAGAAGCTCGTTGTTGTGAATTTTCCGGAAATTTTATGTGTTTTTTTTGTTAAGTGATGGAGTGGGGGAGGGGGTTGATTTTGTCATAAAGATTATACCCATTTGTAGATTATGTGTATAATTAAACACAAACTAAAGTGGAGATTATAAATGAACTGAAGGTATGTTTGTTTTTTAAATGCGTAGTGAATAATCCCTGCGAGGTCTCAAATATGATAGTAATAAAACAATCGATACAATTCATTTGATTGAGGTATTTAAACTGACATATATGTAAAGCTTCAAATGAAGAAGGTAGGTAGAAAGGAAATATCAATGATAACAAGAAGAAAAGGGAGATAGGTTATCTGAAGAAAATTTTTGTGAATCTTATCACTAGGCTAAGGCTCTCATGGCAATCAATTTCTAGCTTTACGCGACGTCTGTCTTACTGGTGTATAGTACAAGAAACAGACTGGGAACACTTTTTCAATTATTGCCCGAAAAACCTTTTTCGATATACTTCTTCACCACCCCATGTCTGGAAAAAAGTTAAAATCAAATGTGTAATTGTGTATATGTGAGGTACTTTTGTATTTGTGTTTTATAGAAAGGAGTAAACCCTAGAGAAACGAGAAACTGGGAATGGAAAGCCTAAGATTATGGTAATAAATGAGTTACTAGAACAAAGGAGGGAAATGAAGAGTCTCTTGTAGATTTAGATTACAAAGCAAGAAAGATTACAACACAAGATCTCTTAAGGAGGGAACCGGTTATTAATATAAATAAATAAATATGTAAAAATATATGTTTATGTTACTTAATGTATATAATTTCTATGAAATTTTAAAATAAATAGAAATATTAATATTTCAGTCATCGTAAATATAATTTGGGCCATTCTTTGCAATTGGGCCTTAGTCCTTACTCCAAAGGCCATCAAGCATTAATGAGTAGTTGGTTGGTGCGATTGGGGCTGATAATTACTTTGCTATATAGAATGGTGTAGGGAGGGTTTTATAAAGAAGGAAGGTGAATTGAATTGAGGGGAAAATAGAAAACTAGAAAAAAAAGTAAAGAGAGAGAAAGAGAGAGGGACGAAAATGGAAGCGATGAACACAAAGAAGCAAGGGAGATCAGTTGAGGAGCGTTACGCTCAGTGGAGATCACTAGTTCCTGTTCTTTATGATTGGCTTGCTAATCACAGTCTCGTCTGGCCCTCGTTGTCTTGCCGGTCTGTATCTATCTTTTTAAATACTTACACTAGGGGTTTTGTCTTAATTTTTGGGTTTTTAAAGTTATTAGTTGTTTCCCGTATTGTAACTTCTTATTTCGTTGCAATTTTAGTTGTTATGTGTTTCGATTTGTTCATATTTGGTAAATTTAGCGCATTTTAGCTTTTCAATTGTAAAAGTGTCAAGTTGTTGAAAGCTTGTGATTGTGATTTTTTTTTGATGTAGTGGATTGTTGGAAATATTGAGTTACAACCGCGTGGAAGGGTGGGGGATGTTATCAAAAATATTATCCCAATTATAGATTATATGGTATAATTAAACTCAAACTAAAATGGAAATTATAATTGAACAAAAGATATGTGGGTCTTTTTAAATGCATTGTGAATAATCCCTTTGATGTAGTGAATAATCCATGTGAGGTGATGCAGAACAAGAATTTAACAAATAAATTTGTATGTGGATTAATAAATGATTAATAGTTCCA
Organism: Heracleum sosnowskyi; assembly: GCA_030848705.1. Taxonomy (NCBI): domain Eukaryota; kingdom Viridiplantae; phylum Streptophyta; class Magnoliopsida; order Apiales; family Apiaceae; genus Heracleum; species Heracleum sosnowskyi. Next base: position 117,957,091 of record CM061245.1, on the reverse strand, counting down.
ACAATTGACAGCTTGTGAATGTGGATTTTTCTGAGCATCTGTGTATCGAATTTTTTGGTTTAAGCGATATAGTGTGTAATCCCGTTTTAATAATGCAACTTATGGTTAATCTTTTTATTTTATTTTTTCGAATGCTTGGGTTATTTTTGTAGATGGGGTCCTGTGATTGAGCAAGCTACTTACAAGAATCGTCAGCGTCTTTACCTTTCGGAACAGGTTACTTACCTTTTACTGCGTTATGTTTATCATTTCAGAATCATTTAGGCGTTCTTTTTTACATGTTTGTATCTTTGTCTAGTTTGTTTGCTTACTATGCTTACCTTTGTTTTGCTTCTTCATCTTTCTTTAGACCGATGGTACTGTCCCTAATACACTTGTTATTGCGAACTGTGAAATTGTAAAACCCAGGGTTGCTGCCGCAGAACACATATCACAGGTGAAATAATATCGATCTCCTTTTCTTTTCTCTGTTTACTTCCGAGTTCCGATTGATCTCCTTTTACAAACTTTTATTTTTAACTCGGATTATATTTTGTTAGTTCAATGAAGAATCACGTTCCCCCTTTGTGAAGAAGTTCAAGACCATTTTACATCCTGGAGAGGTAACATACAATTAAGCAATATGAGTTTCTTTAATATTTCCAGCTTATATATTCAGTATGTGTATACACACACATCACATCTGTGAGTTGTTAGAATAGAAAAAGAAGGAAATAAAATCATAAACCTGTTTTTTTTTATAAATTTTGATGCGATATTGTATATCTTTTGGTGTCACTCATATTGTAGTGAGTCACATGTATGTAAGTACATATTTCTGGAAATTTGTATATTTAGATAGAAACTTTAGTAGTAAGATATTATTCTGATAAAGTGGATGACAACTTACTCCATATGCTATCTATTAAATGGGAAACCACTCAAGCTAATTTCCTTATGTATAGACATATTACATACGTGATTTTCTACGTTACATTCTAAATTTTTCCTATGAAGTCAAAAACATTAATCATGCATCATACAGAATTAAAAATATATAAGTTTTAAAATCAAGTGCACGATTAAGAATTAAGGGACAGACTTGAGAACTATTTGCTGCGAAGAATAGATATATTTCTTTAATTGTTTTAGGTAGACACTGCCGTCCTTGACCTGGAAGGGTTTGGTTATGGTCTTAGTATTCTGAACCCAGAATTAATTGGCTGATTTTGGACCCGACCCTAACTAACCTGAAGTTGATTCTATCCAATGCAAAGTCGCGTATCTGTCTTGTGACCTTTACATGCAAGTAATTAGTGCTGGATCCAAAAAAATTCTTTGAAGGGGTACATGAAAATCATGATGAATTTATTAGTAAAATGCTAAAATATACGACAAGGACTAAAAGGCAAAACTCTGTGGATCTAAAATAATGCTAGAAATTTGAGAGTTTGTTTGATTTTTTTTTATAAATGATTTACTCAGTTTGCATAGAAGGTTCCCATTTTAATTTATAAGGGGCCCACTTTTAGTATTATGATTACATTGAAGTAAATAATATTACTAGAGTATTACTGTAAGATTTTGTGGGGAAACTTGTGCCCCTATTTGTATCTTCCCTTGCTCAATGTGGTGTTAAATTTTTGTTGTGCAAACCTGTTTATATTACAATATCCTCCTGTATCATGAAAGATCTATCAGAAGAATTTTGGCCTTTGTTTTGTGATTATATCTTGTGATGTGTAATTTTCATATTTATTTGGTGCTTCTTATTGTCATGTCGCTACACCCCCTTGCATTTTTTTGGACTTTTAATATGTTCTATTTACTCACTCACATGTGATCTAGTATTTTACTGAGCATCCTAAAACATGCTTCCAGGTGAATCGGATTAGAGAGCTTCCACAGAACAGCAACATAGTGGCGACACACACTGATAGTCCTGATGTATGCTTTTTCTTTCTATATATTATTTTTATTGACTTGCAGTTTCTGCCATTTTGTTGACAGCTTTTGAAATAGTTTAATGTCTTCTAAATTTTGATTGCTTAAATTAGGTCCTCATTTGGGATATCGAAAGTCAGCCTAATCGCCAAGCTACCCTGGGAAACCCAGTATCTCGTCCAGATTTGGTGCGCAATCTTCAGTAAAGAGCAATTCTTTTGATCCTTCTGCTATTGTCTTAAAATTAGTTCTTTGTTTCCAGCACAATTTCTTTTTTATTATCTAAGACTGTCTTGGTGTTTACCATAATGTGAATTGTTCAAACATATAAAATATGATGTTGCCTAAATGTAATACTTATCCTTATTTGGTTCATATTGCCTTACTTTATAACTGCCGTTGTGCAGATTCTGACTGGGCACAAGGATAATGCAGAATTTGCACTAGCCATGTCTCCAACCGAACCCTTCGTGCTTTCTGGAGGTATTGTTCTAAAAAATATCATTATTTCATTGGATTCTAGGTGCATGTTTGTGTATATATGTTTTAGATTGCATATTGAATAAGTACATGTTACTTTTAACCATTAATTACGTGCAAGAAACTACATTGACATTACTTCATTAACCCTTGCAGTTGGTATTACTGTTAAATATTTGCATGTTATTACCTACATGAAGGATTATAAGGTTTATGAGAAATCGCTTCAGTAGACTGGGAAAACAAGTATAAGTGTAGAGATAGCTATGCAGATACTACGTGTCTTTGTTCGTGAACCATATGTAATGTCTGCACATACAGTTGGACTTGTATAACAACTGACAAAGAATGTGTTTTGACGTATGTACTTCCTGTAGTTTAACCACTTGAGAAAGTTTCCCAGAAGTATATTGCAATCATATAGGTTATCTGTTTGCAAAGTAAATAACTATATCCCCATGATGAGTAGCTGTTTGAATTTGTTCGCATGGAATCAAATGTTAAAGTGTGGGAAATCTGAGTTAAAAAGGAATATTTAAGCGGGAAATATAAGTTGAAAGAGTGATCACTGACCAGTATCAAGCATCACATGTTGATCTAATGATATTAATTTTTGTTCCAGGGAAGGACAGGTTTGTGATACTATGGAGTATTCAGGATCACATTTCTACCTTGGCTACAGATCCAGGATCTGCAAAATCTTCTAAAGCAGGGGGAATCAAAACCTCCAAGGGTGATGGAAGTGATGACTCACCATCATCTAGCCCTTCCATACAAGCTCGTGGGACTTTCCAAGGGCATGAAAATACTGTTGAAGATGTGCAGTTTTGCCCCTCAAGGTATCCGGGGAATGCACCCTCTAAGATGCATCAGTTCTGTTAAGATATCCCTTGGTCTTTTCTTTCTATATAAACATACATGTTTTTTTCACTGAATATACCGCTTTTGTCACACATGATATAAGATTGTATAATGTATATGTTAGTATCATTCGCTCTCTTGTGGGTGATTAAAAGTAGAAACATCTCTGTAGCCTGTGAAGGCAAAATAGCATATTGCTTTGTCTATCCTCTCTGTAGCAGTAAATCTGCCGTTATGTTATCTGCCTTGTGCTTTCTTACTTAAATTCAATCCTTCTATTGTGAAGTGCGCAGGAGTTCTGCAGTGTAGGGGATGATTCCTGCCTTATCTTGTGGGATGCAAGAAGTGGTTTTACTCCAGCCGTCAAGGTATGTTCATCTCACTATTTTATTCTGTTGAGGACCATAAGTTTTATGTAAACCAAATTATCGTGGCTCGCTATTTTAAGCTAACAGCCAGATTTTTGTCTTTACAAATTTTGATGTTAGGGTGCCGAGTAGGAATAGGTGTCACCCTAAAACTGAAAAATTGGTATATGCAGATGTCGTACTCTATTAGCATCTGTCATTTATCTCAAAAAAAACACCCTTCATCAGCCAGCATCATATATTCAAAGTTTTTAGTATTTTGTTGTCAAAGCTGGGAGTTCATATATATGTAAACGTGTTGATAAATTTCTTAAGTACATAAATTTGTCATGTTAATTATTTCTGCCTATATCTACTAGTTTGTATTAATAAGTATTTTCATGGAGTTGAAAATGTCTGGCACAGTGATGAAATGTAAAGCAAAGACCATGTGAATTAGCCCCTTAGATAACATGTCAAGGGGAGGGAGAAACTCGAAAGTCATAGTTGTGAATGACCAGAAACAGTAATTTGTTTATCATAGAATATTACTGTTAAGGGGTATCTGAGCGCTGTTATTACTATCTTATGTTATTCTGGTTGTAGTTAGGGAATTGTGCACTAAATGATCTCTTGAATCCTACCCATCAGCTTTTACTTCAAGGTATGATGTTGCATGAAGCTTATAGTCTGAAACTCTAAATTTGTTTCTTTTACAGGTTGAAAAAGCTCACGATGCTGATCTTCACTGTGTGGATTGGAACCCTCATGATGTAAACTTAATACTGACTGGGTAAGTATACATTGTCAAGCTTTCTGTGTGTGCCAGTCATTGTTGTCCAATCGTTAGTTCACATTTCTACATAAGTTGTAGTACTTCAAAAGCTTTGTATCTATTTTTTTCCCATGGAGTATTGCTATTAATCAGTTTTTTTGGTTCTCAAGGTCTGCTGATAATTCTGTACGCATGTTTGACCGCCGTAACCTCACTTCAGGGCCTGTACACATATTTGCGGGTCACAGTGAAGCTGTCCTTTGTGTTCAGGCATGTATATAATTTATATGGATTAGCTCCTGAATCTTGTGAGTGAGTATTAACTGTATTTGCTAACCTAACGCTTATTTTATAAACAAAAACTTGCTCCATCTTCAGTGGTCTCCAGATAGTTCATCTGTCTTCGGAAGTTCAGCAGAGGATGGCATTCTGAACATGTGGGATCATAAGCTGGTGCGAATGAAATTCTCTGATGCTTCTATTAATTTTGATAATGTTTCTGTGATCATCGTATGGAAATTTGTAAAGTTTTGGATTAGGAAAAAGAAATCCCCCCCCCCCCCCCCCCCCCCTCCACACACACGCAAAAGGGTAGTAAGATAAAGAAAACTAAGGCAGGAAATTGTTTAAATGTAATATACTCAGAATCCCTGTCTCACATAGATTGGATGGTGTTCAAGTTAGGAAATAGAAGAGGCTCAGGTGTCATTTGAGGATGGCAAGGATTTGAACATCCAATACAACTAGATTTGCAAATATTACATCTTGTTTTCAATGTTACGATGATATGACATACTATTGTTGAGCTAGTGGATGACCTGTTGCTAAGCTCATTAATGTTGCATTTTATACCTCATTATAACCTTCCATGTACTGAAAACCATCAATAACAGTTTATATCAGTCATGCATGAAATATGTTTAGGTTCGATTATATATTGCAGAGTATACGTAGATATCATACCTTTTGCATTACCCATAACTATTTGTCTATTTTATTTACTGAGATCCTAAATAAAGTAGCAACCAAGGACAACCTTAGCGATCCGTAGTCCATGCACAATAGTCTCACACACGTCCAATAATTTGGTAACACCGTTCTTTCTGTTGTATCTACTATTTAGCAACATAGAAGCTCCAGTTCATCTACTTTGTGATAAACACAGTTTGCTTTCTCTTCTTCCAAATCTCAATGTACTGATTACTCTTCTTGGAATGGGTGTTCACAGTCCCGCCTTTGGACCAGGGATGGTTAAATTTTACCATCCTTTGTTCAGAACTTGTGGGTTATTTGCCCTCTGTGGTATATATCCATAGTATCGCTTCCTGCTATAGTACATCTGCAAATTATTATTATAAACAGTAAAAGAATAAGTGAAAAGATTAATTATCATGTACCACTGTTTAAACTTTGTTTAAAAGTTAGAATGCATTTCTAACAATGTTTATTCTGATTTAGATTGGCCAGCAAGATAATCCAAATGGCTTATTCTTCCGACATGCTGGGCACAGGTTTACATTCTCCGTCACTTTGCCATCTTTTTTATTAAAAATAAAGTTTGCATAAAAACATGCTTTGTCTAGTTACATAAGTTGATCATGTACATGGTCTACACTGGACTAAGTTCAATGTAGTTAAGAGTAACAGATAACATTTTTTATAAGCACGTTTTATCAGGATTGAGATTTCTGTATTCTACTTGTACATGATGAGTAATTACAGGTTGTTAACTCTATTAGATTCTTCACTAGTTAAATTGTTACTGTTTGTAAATGTAGAGACAAAGTTGTTGACTTCCACTTCAATTCTTCTGATCCATGGACAATTGTTAGCGTCTCTGATGATTGTGAAAGTACAAATGGGGGTGGAACACTGCAGGTAATGACTAATCTCTAAATTGTATGAGTGCATCAACATACAATTAGTAATAGAATAAGTAGAATGTCAATCTTACATGTCCTATGAATCTTAACCAATAAAGAATATTTTTGTACATATAATTTAACTTGATACAATATTAAATACAAATTCTTGTTAAAAAGATGTAAATTTTTTATGTACATTTATGTAAACTTTAAGTATTTAAGTGTCAAGAAGCCTAGAACTTAAAATGGGATCTATAATATACCAGTAATGATGAAGAATTGGTAGAGTATCAATACTATTACTAGTACCATATCATATATGGTTTTTCCTATTTTTGAATATTATTTTTTGCTAATTACGTTCGAGTATGGTTATCACCCTTCTAGATGTTACATACATATAATATGTGCCTTGTGCTGCCTCTTGGAGAAGGAACCTTGCTACTCAAACCTTGAGCTTCAATGTTCTGAAAAAATGTTGTAGGTGCCCACAATAGCAAACTAATTTCTTTACCCTCAATTTACCTTATAAGCAAAATCATTTAATAATCTGTCTAAACAATTACGACTGCTGGTACTAAATGAAGGTTTATATGAAACTATAATGTTTGAATTTCTTCTGTGATGCCTTCAAATTTTCTATGCAAGTCTTTTGGTATAATAATATGAACATTTACATATGTAAGTTCTGTTTATAACTGTTAAGATGGACATTATAGCCATAATATCTGCCACAATATCTGTAATTCCTGATATTTAGAGTTTCCTTATTAGTCATTGTATAAGGCTATCTAAGAGCATCTCCAATGGGGTTGGTTAAAATGATTGGCTAAAATGATATAAAATAGTGATTATGTAAAATTTGCTGAACCTGTAAGGTGTTTTGCTCCAATGGGGTTAGTAGCTATACTGATTGACTATTTTTTAAAAATAGCATGTTATTATTATTTCAAGTTGTTATAAATAGAATTTATTATTTCGGTATGGTAATAGATGACGTGGAATTTTGTTACATGTCCCTAGAGGTTGGCTAAATATAGCCAATACGAAGAGGTCGGCTAAATTTTTTGCTAACAGTTATGACTCGTTGGAGAGCCTACATATTTACATATTTCTATATTTCTTATTTAAGGCTTGCCACATAGGATTTTAGCTAAGGGCTTCTCATGATTGGAGATGCTCTAAGGATCCCTTATTCATGTATATGCTTTTCAGCTAATCAATAGTATTATTTCTTCCATCTGATTACAACCATAAATTATAAAAGGAACTGTCCATATTTGTTTGTCAAATAACTAACATGATCTTTATAAAGTAATTCTTTAGTGTTTTCCCGTTTCCAGTTGTCCTGGTCAAGGCATTTCTGTTTCTCACACGTCATGTATTATGTTTTAATATATAAGCAAGTTTTTGGTGGTTCAGATATGGCGAATGCTTGATCTCTTATACAAACCTGAAGACGAGGCTCTTGCGGATCTGGAGAAATACAAGAGCCACTTGCTTTCATGCTCCACCTAATTTGTAGTATTAATTAGCAAATACTGGGTTTTGACTTTAGAATTTTATCATCCTTGTGTGGAAAATTTGCAGATACCTGCTTTTTTTACATATGGCATTATAACAAGTAATGCAACAACCTTGAATCATAATTACCTTTTCGTTCTTTTTTTCTTTTCAACCATTTGCATAAAAGAAAGGGAAAAAAATGTAGATGGAACACATTTTTACATTTGCATTTCCTTGCATCTCTTAAATTCTCTAACTAACAGATCAGAGAATTGAATTCAGAAAATTCAAGAGAAGGTTGTAAAATGTTGCAAATTTCAAGTAAAAATTCTCAACTTTGGTCAGGTACAAGAGAAAATTGCAAATAACAAATACGCTATGTTCCTATGTAGCTAGATAGTGAAGTTTCTATGCTCTGTTTTGCTGGGAAGGGAATCTGATCATTAAAGATCAATTAGAAAAAAAATGTAATTTTATCCAATAAAACAAGAATTAATGCCCATATCAGAAACTAATAGCATTGAATAATTAATTTTATAAATTTCATCGCACTTTATGCATTGAATAATTAATTTCTCTTGCAGAAATTAACTGTTTTCTTGATGACCAATATGAAAGGTATTCAACTAAACGGAAAGCATACTACTGAAGAGCTTTGTGATGTCCAAGCCTTTTGGCAAATTCATTATCACAATTTTCATACAATCAAGCAACGAGACAATTGCTTGCAAGTTGCGAGTAATAACAAATGTTACATATTATAATTTGTCTGAAAAGCCAGAAGCTTTGCTACTAGTTGCTTATGGCCAGCATCGCAGTGGCTTGTTGAACTCCCGCCCCGTCTTCTTTTGTGTCGACAGGTAGGGACTTGAAAGAGAACACTACATTATCTACATCAACTTTTTCTGCAACCATCTTGATAATCTGTATCGGCTTCGGAGCATGTGGTGTGTTGCATATCTGTACAACTTCACTGACATGATAAAGCCAAAGAATATGGTCTCGGAGGTGTGGTAGCTATTTTAAGACAATAACTTTTTACCTAGAACTGTATAAATAATTAAGAGGGTAGTATAATCTGTCAGCTTTCTCCATTTCCTAACCAGAATCAGCTGCAGATCACCTCTACTGAGAGTTTCTTCATGACATTTGGACATGGATCACCTCCAAAAAGTTCTGGTGCTACAATTACTGAGCATGCATTTTGCCCAATGCAGTACTGCAACACAGAAAATCAGAGTAAATTATTTTGAAGGAGATGTAAATTAATAGTTAGTAAATTGCTTTGACAAAGTAGTTAAAGAAAAGATTTAAGCATACCCTTTCAAAGGCGTCATAGGACTTGTGAGCATGACAAGATCCCTCCTGGAAGCTTCCACAAGAACCTAATGGTGTTCCAAAGCTTGCAAATTTGACTGAAGAAATTTTCTGTCCAGGTGCACATGTGAGGTGGGCTTTTGGCCTCAGGGGCTTGTTGACTTTACCAGAGTGTTGCATTTCATAATTCATTAGGGTTGGCTGCCATTCGTAAATATCAGCACACACGCTTGCTACTTCTCTTTTCGCCAAGGTGATACCATAAGGATTTCCACCCAATTCTTCAAATAAAACCAACAAATTTCCTGTTGGCTTCAGCCATGATCGAGGCACATGATACCTGAAATTAAAATTATATGTCGATCAATTAACTACTTACTGCGAAGGAAGTTTTGTAGAAGTTAATTTCCGCTCACCATCTTTGAGAAGCCTCCCCACAATTACTTTGACATTTCTTCTCATTAAACCAACCAGCATAACTACATTGACTACAAGTACCAGAGGCTTTATATGCAGGCCAGTAGCGTCCGATGCTTTGCCCATTTATCCATACTTGGCCTTTACTCATGGTGTTCATATCCAGAGCCAGTGGATGATTTCCAACTGGAGCATTGAAAGTTGTCTGGAAACATGAATAATGTATCATTAGCACTCAAGATTACTCTTATTTTAGTTCTTTTTTATTGTATACTCTCTTTCTGTTCAGAAGCACGAAAATTGAGTTCCTCAATGTTGTCAGGTAGAGATCACTTCATATACATTGATGTTTTTCTGAAATTGAGTTACTCACCTTGTACCATGTCAGTGGCTGTTTCTGAGCAACAACTGAACCTTCAGACCACTCAGTAGTAGAACTTCCAGTCAGAGAGTGAAGACCCAAAGCTTCACCGTTCAGACCAACCTGGTAAGACCATTTCTGCCATGTCAAGTCTCTCCTTCCTTCATTAAGCCCATTGAGAGTAACTGGACCTAGAACTCCAGCATTCCACCTCTCAAAATGTGTACCTACATTCTGAATTCATAAATGCAGAAGATGTTAATATATTTCTAATCTAAGTTATATATTAACTTATCATATATTTTATGAGTTTCGCGGTTATGCATATCCTTCCCTCAGTTTTCTATCTGACCATTTGGGTTTTGACTATTCGGAGTTGCAATCAGATCTAAGTTCTAACCAATAAAAAGAATCAGTAAAATAATAGTTTGCTAGATGTACATACCGGGAGGCCGACAGCAATGCTTAATATCGAAATCTTGTTAACCCCAGCTCTTAGATACACACTGCGACTAAAAGTTACTTTTGGGCTGTCTATATTTCCATATACAGATCCTGTCAAAAGTAAAGTGAAATTAATAAAGAATGACAACAGCAGCATATGGTTTCTATATATTGCCTGTGGATATTTATATGCCAACTATGTACCATAACTTATTACACTTCAATTTAACAGTCCTTGGGTAAAAGAGAACCAAAAAATTAGCAGATTATACAAGGGAGTAGATTAAAAAGTGACTAGTTCTGCCAATGTAGCTTAACATAAACAAAGTATCTGCTGAAATTATACAGTGCCAGTCTCAGTAACATCATTACATATTGCATATCTATAGCATCACACCTGTTAGTTGACCATTGATGAAAACATGTAAAGCATGACCAGCGGAGAAGACTGTTAGAACAGGCCACTTCCCACCTCTCAAATGCCTTTCATTATAGTTGATCTTGACACTGGTCAAAAGAAAAGGAATCTTGAGATTAGAGACAAAAGATATAGACCAAACTATTCATGATAATGGAAAAAGAGATCCATGCAGAGAGGCAAATGCTTACTCTGTGTTGTACCACAAATAATCAGAAACATCTCTGGTGGTATTTATTTGTTCTAACAATCCAACTGCAGTAAATGTTCTATCTTCATAAGATGTTGTCTCATCATTGTATGATTGCCACGAAAATGTTCTACTAACAGGAGTCATCTTCATTTGTGCACTTTGTGCACCCAACTGTACAATTAAACTTAGGTAAATTATAACATTTGTTCACCTGATGTAATGAAGGATAGTAATATCACCAAAGTAATATACATATGCTATAACAAAAGTATAAGTATGTTATGTAAAAAAAAAAAACAAATGCTGCCCTCACCCTTGCTGTATTATAAACTGTGTTCTTGCAGTCAGGAAGGATGCTGATAGACCAAGGAGGTAAGTTGTAGTGCATATTATTAAAAGCTACTTTAGCAAAAGAATTTTTGTCGTAGTTTGCAAGAAATGCAGCACAAGCTCCTGACTTTGATCTGAAAACATTAGCCTGTATGGTAGCCACAGAGAAAATATTAGAATCTAACATTCATCCTAATTGAAAACCGACTAGGCGACTAGCTTACTACAGAGACTGGATAAATTATAACCTCGTGATAGCTTCCCAGTACTATCCTAGTGGGATCTCCAGACACTAACGCTGTCTCACACAATTTTATTGCTCTGTGCAGATCTTTCAGATGACCCCATTTAGGTTGCCTTAGTAACCCTAAACATAGGAAATATAAGTCATTAGGATTTTACAAGTAGCTAACTCACAGAAGTACATGACAGAATATATTTAACATGTAACTCGATTCTTGAACAGCTACTGATAGATGTTCTGCTGTCCGTACCATATTCATCAAGAGGAGCATCATAATCATAGCTAGTAGCAATAAAAGGACCACCAGCAGTCCTGCCAAAGTTTGTTCCTCCATGGTACTGGAAGCATAGAAGCAAGTAACTTAATATTGGTGTGACATACATATAAGGGGTCAAGAGAGACATCTCAACCGAGATACAATTTCAATGAGTATTCAAAATTACCATGTAATAATTAACAAAAGATCCACCCTTCTGTATAAACCTTGCAATTGAAAATGCTAGGTCTTCGGCTGGACGGTATGGGACTGCACCTCCGAAATTAGTAAACCTGCACCAAAATAATGAATGAACACTAGCTAGTACATGATTTAAAAAAGCTTTGACTTTTAAGTAGAAAATTAGAAGAAGGTAACCGAACATTAGTTCGAAAAACATCTAAAAGATTTACCAGCCCGTCCAGGCTTCAGTCCACATCTTTGGTTTATATGCTTTGTTGGGAGAGAAGTAATCACAGTAAAAACCATTGCAAGCATTGATCTACAAATGATAAGCAACACAAGGTTAATTATTAAATTGCGATCAACAACAAAAATTAAAAAGTCACTTTAAAACGCTACACTAGACACTATTAAATGGAAACCCCACAAAGGGAGGACATAGCACCAACACTATGAAACACTTACAACGGGATCAGGGGCATCATCTTGCTTGCACATGACCCATGGAACTCCTGTGCCTAGACCCACAGCCATCTCAGCTGCCCATTTCGTATAAGCTTTACCAGGAGCACCAAATTCACGCTCCAGGGGTCCATATTCATTCTCAATCTGTCACACATAAAAGCACAGACCTCTCAACATCTTCTAAATTTTAATAATTATTGAAAGAAATAAAAAATTATATTGAGCAATAAATATGAGAAAAACAATCAAACTTGGCTACTTCAAATTTTAATACCTGAGACATTATTATTGGGCCACCTTGAGACTCATACAGCCTTTCTGCTTTCATCATATTCACTATCTTTGTTGTAAATTTCTGCATAGCACTCTTCATGACACCAATGAAATGCCAAAGTTAGTTCAACTACGAAAAGCAAGTATATAATGGAGAAATAGGATATGCAGTCGGAATGAAAGTGCAAACCTTGAAAGGTCCATTATCAGTTCTGAAACTGATACCCGGAACATATTTCAACCAAACAGGAAATCCTCTGAAATTACCATAAAGAAATGCATAAGAAAACATAATACCACTTTTTACGCGTTAAACAAATACTCCCTCCGTCCCATTAGATTCTTAACATTTGGGAGAGAGGATTCGGCACACATTTTAAGGCTCCTATAACATATAGTTTCATAACTTATTTTTTAAATATTTTTTTCTTGAATAAGAGTTTAAACGTTAAATTTTTATTTAGAAGAAAAAAAAATTTAAAAAAATTTATGAAACTATACTTTTTAGAATTCTTAAAATGCGTGTCGAGTACTCTCTCCCAAATGTTAAGAACCTAAAGGGACAGAGGGAGTATCTTATAAAGCAAAGTATAAGGTGTTAATTGTACCCAAAGTTCCATTCAGCACAAGCATAGGGACCAATCCTGAGATGAGCATACATACCAGCTTGCTTCACTAGCTTTATGAATTTTACCAAGTCATATCTGTCCTCAAAATAATACTACATCCAGAAAAGAACAACATTATAGCAGACACATAAAGACACTGGAAAAAGTACATAAACAAGATATGAGGTAATATTATCTTTACTTTTCCAGGTTGAGGTTCATGGCCATTCCAGAAAACATATGTCTGAATAACATCCAAACCTCCATCCTTTGCCTTCTGAATAAGATCTGGCCACATCTGCAACAACCCAAAATGTAAAAAACACATTTAATTATAACTGCAACAATTTTACATAATAGAAACAGCATACATACTTATCATCAAGTTACTTATAAGCTTCCAAAAATACAGACATCAACCAAATTAAAAATTCCAGAGAATATATATGCATAAACTACACCATTTGCTAAAATACCTTAAAAATTCAGAATGGAGAGGTTAAGGAAAGATAAGAGATTCTTCATAAACCCAACCCACATTATACATTGACATAAAACACACACACAAACAGAGAGAGAGGAGAGGGAGGGAGGGAGAGAGAGAGAGAGAGGGAGAGAGAGAGAGAGAGAGAGAGAGAGAGAGAGAGAGAGAGAGAGAGAGAGAGAGAGAGAGAGAGAGAGAGAGAGATACCTCAGGGGTGCTTCTTGGGTAGTGAATGGATCCAGAAATAAGTATCCTTCTTTGGCCATTAACAACAATGGCCTTATGGTCATATGTTACAGAAGCTGAACTTAAACACACCCATGTACTCAACAGCACCACCACCAGCACCACATTACACATTACACCCTTCAAACTCATAACTATGAATATCCCTGTTCTTGACCTGCACTTCTTAAAGCACTGGCCTTTTCCCCTCTTCTTTAACTTTACTCCTTCCAAGTTAAAAAGACACAAAAATCTTGCTACAAAAGCAAAAAAAACAGTTGTCACTGGTGGGTTTTTTCTTAGTTCTTGAGCTCACCCTTTTTTTCAAAGCACAGCAGTTAAATGGGGCTGCTATTGGTGCCTAGATACTTGTAAAGATTGGTGCTTTAAGCTTTGAATTTAAACACAAAAAACAGGGAAATGTGAAAGTGAAAAGAGGGGGGCTCACATTTGGACTTATTCTCATTTCTTGCCTTTAAACAAACCAGGAAATTTTCATTATTCTATCTAGTCTAGTCATGCTCATAGATTTCGGAAATTAAAATAAATCAGTTGAGGTATGGTATAGCGATTTATCGGTAAATTGAGGATTTATTGAAATGATAAATCAGAACAAAAATCGGATAAATTGTAATATTCTAAATATATTTAATATATTAGCCTTATATATAATATAATAAACCATTTAAAAATAATTCATAGCGATATATCGGATTTCAAAAATCGAATCAGTCAAATACTTTTTAAAAATCGGACGATTTTTAGAACACTGTATCTAGTTATGAAAAAGACTAGTTTTTGCACAGTCACATGCATTTTTAGCAACATAAAGTTTCAATCTTTAAACCAAAAGTTTGGAATTTTCAAGTTTTAGTATTTGATTATTTGCTGAAAAAAGGTGTTATTACAAATGAAGGTATGAAGGGAACAAAAGAATCAAGAAGAGTAAAGTAGTGTTTGGGTGTGCCTTGTAAAAAGATGTTTTTAGAGGGTATGTTTTTGGTTGTTTTGTTGCACAAAGATTCTCCACCCATTTTTCAATACAGTTGGTCCTACTTTTAAGGCCATTAAATTTTCTTGGGGTCTTGAATAGCCATCATATCCAAACACTGCTTTATACATGTAGTAGTAATTTACAACTGTAAAAAAGATAAATCCTCAAACTTTTTCGACGAGTCGGTTGCATTTTGGTGATCGAACTTTACATCGAATTCAAAATGAGGGCTAAAATAACACCTCGCTCCCGAGTTTTAAAATGCAACGAACTCTTATTTTTTTCCCAAAAAAAGTGTTCAAAGAGAACAACCCTGATATGAAGATGCCATTTTTTTAGTTGTGTCCAGTGGAGAAGATATCCAAACTGATAAATGGTAAAGCCTTGTTTTTCAAAAGTAGGGTTTACTTGCAAGTTGAAAGCAAAGATGAGGAGTGCTACCAACATTTTACTTACAGAACAAGAAGGCATTTATATACTTTAAATAATTTAAATGTCTGCACTTACAAATTATGAAAATGTGGTGGTGACTGGTAAGCACATGAATGAATATTCAGAACAATTTGAAACAGCTCCTTTTCGATCGCTTACCACTGAAAACTAAAGAGAAGAGAAAGATATTAAGAAATTCTTTATTTTTATTTTTGCTGTGTTTTAAAATGAGAGTGAAATACCCTTTTATAGTGTTCACATGGTGGTGTAATAATGGTAGGAAAATATTGCATAATTATCTTATAAAAATTATTTAGATAATATCGCTGACTCAACGCCTATTTACAAGAAGATATTGCATCAAATCAGGAAATAATAACGTTAACTCAACACATTTATATCAATCTCGTAACAAACATTTACCAATTATGCAGTCACGATATCTTAAAGCTCTCAAACTCATGTTATTGAGTAAGAGCAAGGAAATTATCATCATGCATTATTGTCGTTATTGTTGTTAATATTCGGGTCATGATTAATCTTTTTCTATTATTGTTGCTAGAAGACTCACTCTAAAACTATATCTATTCGGTATTGCGTTAAAAAATGAAAAGTTTGAGGTATATTTTAAATATGTTCTTGATGGAATTTTTGGAAACTAATAATTGGAGGTTGTTCCTTGTTACGAGGACTTAAATTTTTATTTTTGGATCTTAGACATTTTCTTAGTGGAATTCATAAATAAATTGAGTTGAAATAGGTTGCTTGAAATGTGTTACGTGGGTTGTGTAAGTTGAAATAACTTATATCTCACATAAAAATGATAATAAGAGGTAGTAACATGTGCGAGAGTAGTTATAACTACTAAGGCATGTGGGTGTGCATGGTGTTATTGTGTGTCTCGCGCACACGCGCGCGTCGCCGTCGCCCGCCACGCCACGACTTGGATCTTTGGACGATTTGGGCGAATGTCTCGGCGTACGCGAGTCGACCTGGACGAGAAATTTTATTACCTGTTTATTTAATATTATTTATTGATTTAATATATTGTATGAAGATACACAAAATGGTCATTTCTGATCATTGTCATTACATATAGATAAGTAATTCTTTCTTATCTTGTTATTTACGGTCTCTGATTATTTTCTTGTTTCGATCTTCGTGTTCGTTTTATTACTTGATATATTTGTCGGTTCTTGTTAATTCAAATATATATATAATTGACCTATTATTACTGTGTAATTTAGCGAATGCGAATTATACCCAATACATTGACTTAAGATGCATTAGTTGAAATGTTACCTTCAAAGAAAGGTCAAGAATTTTAGATTTGTAAGTTTCTTCTTTGTGTATAATTGCGTATAAACCTATGCGTTCGTCACTTTTGTTCACATTGTGTTTGGGTGCAGAATCACTATTACTAAACAAATTTGTTATTATGGGCAGTTGGAGCACGTAACAAAATTAACATGTCCCACTGGATAAGAAGCCCAATTAGATTGGACGTGGACACCAATCCACCCATATGATTTCCTTTGCGCCTCAGCTAAACTCATGTGCACATTATATCCTATGATTCCTATCCATTCTATCAAGTTGATAAGATAGGGGCATCACACCGAATCGAAACTGAGACTCGAACCATCAACCTCTTGTTATCGATAAACAGCGAATATGCAAGAACATGTTACAATTAAGTGCAGTAGGTTAAAGAGTTATGGTTTCTTTAATGTAGTGAATTATGTGCTTGCAGTGAGTTGTATATGATTGATTAGATTAGAGTCAAAAAACGAAGCATTAATAATACAGAGTTAACAACCCATGGTCTATAGACAAAGGCACACGGATATAGACTTGAACCAAAACATAGTTAGTTGGCTTGTGGTCCAAACGTCAAAACATTTTCAACAAACTTCACACTTCAGTCTCATAAATAATACAGAGCAATTAAAAAAACTGGTAAATGGTGAGCCTTCTTTTTCATAATTAATTTGTGTTTATCAGCTTAATTACGAATAAATCTTCACACACATACTTATACATTACTAACACACTATCACTAATTTAGGATCAATTAATAACTTATTTTTATATTATTTTCGGTTCTTTTATTTTCTATCTTGATTTCCTAAATTATTATTCCTAAATTCATGGTAGTGTGTTAGTAGTATTTATATGTATGTATGAAGATTTATTCGCTTAATTACAACAACTAGTATCTATATGATGAGGAATGACACATCAGCATTGTTCATATCCAACTCATTTTCTTATAATAAAATCTTGAAAATGAGAGATTTTCATTGCTTTATGAACATTTATAATTTATTTATGTTTCCATTTCATACAGATGAGATGAAATTGACAGGCCTTATCATCCTACTCATGCATCAATTATCCACCCTTTTAAAAGCAACAAAAAAAAACCCACCTTTTCATTTTATTTATTTATTTATTTTTATTTTCTTCACCTCTTTTCCTACTTATATTTGTAATCTTGATAAGGGAGTCTTCCACCCTCACAAGTCACAATACAAAAATCTTTAAAATAGATTTTAGGATGTTTAAAATATTGTAATTTAAAAAATATTAGAAAATAGATTTTAAAATATTGTAATTTAAAAAATATTAGAAAATAATAGAGATAATAGATTTTTTTTTAAAATTTGGCCAAGTGAAAAAAGTTGCCTGCAGTACACTAAACTGTTCACTCTGAGCAGTCAAAGACAATCAACTGTTGGTATCAAACTGTGACTGACTTGTCCCTCTCGTGCAGTACCACGCCGCGCCGAGTCGTATCATATAATTGAAAATCATCTTCTTCCGTTGAACTCTGTTTTCTAGGGTCAAATTATTTTCTTTTTAAAAAGTCGAGTCAAGCCGAGCCAAAATTTTCTAATCTAATGTAAAGTGATATTTAAGATCGTCTCAAACCGAACACGAACTAGTTCACGAACAGCTCGAGACTACCGAACTAATATGTTCCAAGTTGGAACACTTTGTTATGGCAGCTGATATGGTAGTATACTAATATGTCAGAGTCTTACAGTCACAACTCACAAGCTCGTTGATGGAGAAAGGAGGAGTCGGTAACATGCAGAACCTGCATGGAGACTAGAGTAGTATTTTTTAAGAAAAATATACAATTATTTTGAAAGTAAGGTTCAAAATGGAAGCCATATCCACTATTTTGGATGGTTTCATGATCTAATGTTGATTGTTCGCGTGGGGCTTTCTTCTGCATTGAGCTGCCGACTTGCATACGCTTGCCTTATCTTTATGTTTATCTCTCAATGTCTAAGCATATCTTCTTTACATTTACATCAAACTGTATATGGAGCATCTAAGAATAAATCACAGAACCAGAGTTCTGCCTTTACTTGACCATAGATAAGTCCATTTTCTGTTGGTGTCAGCCTCGGAAAATCTCTCAGTAGCTCATCCTCTAACAAAAGCTTGTTTATTTAGTACAAACACAAAGCCCAAGTCTTTAACTTTGGAGGTTAATTTTAATTAGTAGCTAACAGATTTACAATGTACAAAGTTAGATATGAACATATTGTCTATATAGAGAGATACTGAAAATCACACTGGTAAAGTACAATTACTGGTAAACCACACTGCGCCGAGTCGTATCATAGAACTGAAAATCATTTCTCTTAGCTCTCTTTTTTAGGGCCGTAAACGAACAAAGATAAACAATGCTTTTCTCGAGCCAAGATGAGTTCAATTTTTTTTTCCCTTTTCAATGAACCGAGCCGAGCCAAATTTTTTAATCGAACGTAAAGTGATGTTCAGGCTCAACTGAACCTGAATATGAACGAGTTCTCGAACAATTCAAGACCACCAAACTAATTTGTTCAAGTTGAAACACTCTGTTGCGGCAGTGGATAGTACATGGTAGTGTATTAATATATCAGTCACAGCCTCACAGGGTCAGCACTTGTATGGAGACCAGAGTAGTCTTTCTTAAGAAAAATATACTAAATTTTTTTAAAGTAAGGTTCACAATAGAAGCCATATCCACTTCTTTGGATGGTTTTATCTAACGCAGTCTGGAAAAAGAATAGGAAGATCAACCTATTTCGTAAATTAATAATATTCATGATATTAGATATAGAACCTTGTTACATAATTGTCTGTTTGTCAGTCACCTGAAAGGTCAGAGTGATACACTGGAATTAAGTATTAACCAATGGCAAGCACCAACAATGAAACCACAGTATACTCATTTTCAGTGCTACTGGCCGTGTTTTTATGTTCAACATTGTCGTCTAACTTTTCAAATGTATTCTCGTCTTTGCCATGTCTCTCAAGCTCTCTATTTAGGAATTTGAAATTCTTGCTCAAGTTCTTTATGGTGCCATGCCTTGTCTGCAACAACTTTCGACTTCAGAAGCATGTCTTATCGTCTAGTACTAATATATCGACCAAAATTCATATACATTTGCAACCATCCCAAGCTAATACCTAATCCAATTAAGTTAAAGCAACGTATAACAACTACGTTTGGAATCTCAATCCTAATCTGTAGAGTAAATGGTATGAAACATATACATATGAGTAAAATATATAATGTGTATTTGAATTAATCAGGGTGCTCAAATTTCTGGATTAGGCTATTTCAATGAACTAGTTATGCGTGCATGCACACCCACACACTCTTGCAATGAACTTACATATAGCCTGGTAAAATGAATGGAGGAATCATCATATTGAAGAAGAGCTTTTACCGCCTCTGCAATTTAAATATGAGATACAAGCTGTGAGAATGATCGGAACATATAGGATAACATGAAAGGTAATTGAACATGTGTTTCATATATCAATCTATAACAATGAGAATGACTACAAGCTGTGAGTAAGGATATAACTAAATTGTACGACAACATGAGATGTATTGGAACATGCATTACATAAAAATCGTTAAAAATTAAAATGATCACAAGATTTGTGTATGATAATGATCAGAGCATGCCTATATATATATAACATGAAAGTAGTTAAATTCCGGAAACAATGAGAACAGTCACAACATCAGAAAAATACAATAAATCAAGTAAAATATATCAACCTATCTAGTAATGACAGAGGACCTTTAATCTTTCGCGAAGATGACAAACTAGTACTATTATTTTCTGACAATTGATATGAATCGATTAAACTGCATCAGAAGTACACGAAATTTATAACTGCAACCTATATTTTTACTGGGGTACACGTGTTCAAGCTGTCTCTAATGCTCGGATCTTCAGATACAATCATCCTGTTTATCCAGAAAAGTTTTCATTGCCAAACAGACTTGTGGCAACCAAATCTAGTCAGAAAAAGTAGCTAGAAAGTAGAAACTCGGTGAGTCTGTTTTGTAACAACCCTCTTAATAAGTCATCCAAGTTGTTAGAGGCTTGTAAAGTTGCAGCAACCAAAAACAGGTTAATTCCTGATACCATGAGTTACAAATTAGCTTACTAAAGTTTTTTTATGTAGTACATAGCACAAGTCTTTACCTTTAGTCTTTAGAGGTGTTAATCTTAATTTGTAAACAGATTACAACATACGCGAGTTATATAACATACTCTCTTACTTAGATACATCTGTAGGTTGTAAGAAACATAATGAGGACAAGATAATTTTTCATTCAATCTATGGTAGTTTCAAGTTTCCGTCAATACGTTAGATTCATATATCCTCTGTAATAACAAGCAAGCAACTTGAGGCTTATTAATTAAGAAGGGAAAAAGAGGGTTCCTTCAGTGTGCTCACCTTTGAATACGTAGTTAAGACCGTCTGAAGTAGATGTATCAGCATTTTCAGCTATTTTGTTAAGCTTCCTTCGTAACACTCGTTCCTTGTCTAAAACTGCAACCTTGATGAAGCAGCAACATAATAAACTAAAAATTAGATATTAGGACATGCTCGAATAATGCAGTAATGTATATTTGTCATTCTTATGCTAGGGATATGCACGAATTGTTGTATTAAAAAGGGAAGTTGCAGTAACTTGAATCAAACCTGAAAGAATAACAGACTTCCATCTCGAACAAAATTCATTAATAGGTCCACGAGCGGATGTAATGTGCTATAAACATTAGCTAGCATCGCAATAGTTGCAGAAGAAGATAATTGTGGTAAGTAGACGATATTTATCTGAATGGAAGGACTAGTATTCTGTCTATCGCAAGAACATGATCTACAGCTAGAAGATAACGAAAACGACGATATTGACCAACAGAATAATAATGTACATGTTAAGGGTAGTAATGTAAATTCAGTATATTCAAGTTAGTTAGAATAGGAGGGAAAATCAGTTAGAGTTCTTCTTAGTTTTCTTATCTGTATATAAGGCTTTCTTCTTGGTTCTGTAAAGTTAGTTCAGATCAATATAATGTTGAGTTCAGTTTTATAGTTTATATCATTTCTTTACATGGTATCAGAGCTGATGGATCTCTCAATTCTTCTTTTGTTTTCTTGTTTCCGCCATTAAAGCTTAAACTCTCGTTTCTTTTTTCTTTAAGCCTTGTTCTTCAATCTTGTTGGTATCAACAGATTATTTGTGTTTGTAGTTACAGGTTGATCACTCTTCTGAGTATCTGTGTTCATTTGTTTGGTCTCCTTCTTCTTGATTTGGATTCTTTCTTTGCGGCAATTTGTCAAACAGCTTATGGCTTCTACCAGTCAACAAGAAGATCATCAAGATGATGCTTACAGTATTCTTGATTCGTCTTTGCGGTCTGTTGCTCTTCAAAACAGTCATCCTTTGTATCTTCATCCTTCCGATCATCCAGGACAGGTTCTTGTTGCAACGACTCTCACTGGAGAAAACTTCAATGAATGGAAACGATCTATGACTCTAGCACTCTCTGCTAAAAACAAACTAGGGTTTGTTACAGGCAAATACAAAGCTCCAGGTATAACTTCTGCTTATTTTGATCACTGGCAACGCTGTAACGATATGATCATTACCTGGATTCTTAATTCTCTTTCTCCTGATATAAGATCAAGTTTAGTGTATGTTACTTTGGCTGAAGATGTTTGGACTGATTTACATACACGATTTGCACATAATAATGGACCTCGAATCTTTGAGTTGAAGCGTGCTATTTCTGATCTTTCTCAAGATACATTGACTATCTCTGCTTACTATACTAAGTTCAAGCAACTTCATGATGATCTTCATAATGTGGCTCATGTTCCTAAATGCACCTGTGAATGTGTGTGCAATGCTAAAGCAGATATTGATCAACATGAAGAGATAATGAAAGTTACTCAGTTTCTGATGGGACTTAATGAGAATTTTACTAATATTAGAGGTCAACTGCTCATGATGAGTCCTTTGCCTCGTATGGCTCAGGTTCTTGCATTGTTACAACAAGAAGAAAGGCAGCGTAGCTATATATCTGTTCAATCCTCTACTGTTGAATCTGTTGCTTTAGCTGCATCTCGACAGTATAATCAGTTTTCAGGATCGAATAATAGGTTCAACAAGTATAATGACAGTCGTACTGATTCTTCTGGCAAATCTCTCTATAAGAAAGGAAATCTTGAATGTTCATACTGTCATGGTACAAACCATACAAAGGATAGGTGTTATCGACTTATTGGATTTCCTCCAAGGACTAAACACGCTGGTTCATCTCAGAACAAATCTTCTACTACAGTTGTAGCTCAAGTACAAAGTGATGACACTTCTTCAGGATCAGAAGATTCACAGATAACTCAGAACCAGCCTGTCTCACTGTCTAATACTTTGTCTCCCACACAATACCAACAATTGTTACTTATGCTGAATCATGCTTCCATCACTACTGGTAATGTGAATGCTATCACTACTATGACAGAAACTCCACAGTCAGGTAACTGTTCTTATATGCCCTCTATTTGTATGGTGAACTGTTTATCTGTTACTGATTGGATACTTGATTCTGGAGCTACTGATCACATAACCTGTAATACTAAATACCTTACCAATATCACTTCCTGTTCTGTTAACATTTGTCTTCCAAATGGTCAGTTTTCACAAGTCACTCAAAAGGGCACAATACATCTTACCCCTTCTATTACTTTACATGATGTTCTTTTTCTTACTAATTTCAATTTCAATCTTATTGCCATAAGTAAATTGATTCATACACTGAATCTTGAGGTCTTATTTCTACCTACACACTGTGTACTACAGGACCCTATGACCAAGAAGGTGATGGGGACTGGTAATCTTCAAGGCAATTTATACAAACTTGATGTTTCTTCTCCTGTTGATTCTGCTCCAGGCAAATCTGTCAATTCTGCCAACAACCTTCATTCTCAGTCATCTGTTTTTCAAGTCTCTACTAGTCAACTCTGGCATGATAGACTAGGTCATTCTTCTCTACAAGTAATAAAACATATTGACACTGTAGCCTCTCAGATTAGTCATACTGTCTTGTCTCCTTGTGATGTTTGTCACTTTGCTAAACAAGGTAGATTACCTTTTACTGTAAGCTCTTCTAGAGCATCAAAACCATTTGACATTATTCACTGTGATTTGTGGGGTCCCTATAGAAATAAAACATACTCATCCTGTACTTCTTTTCTTACTATTGTAGATGATTTCAGTAGATGTACTTGGACTTATCTTCTGTCTTCTAAAACTCAAGTTCCAGGTATATTTGACAAGTTTTTTGCTTATGTGGCTAATCACTTCAATACAACAGTTAAAATAGTTAGATCTGACAATGGTACTAAGTTTATTAACAAAGAACTCAATACTAAATTTCAGCATCTAGGTATCATTCATCAGTTTTCATGTGTTGAAACTCCCCAGCAGAATGGGAGAGTTGAACGCAAACATAAACATCTTCTTTCAGTTGCCAGGGCTCTTAGATTTCAAGCCTCCCTACTAATTCATCTATGGGGAGATTGTCTGCTAACTGCTACTTATCTGATCAATATTACTCCCAGTTCTGTTCTGAATTATAAAGCACCATATACTCTTCTTCACAATAAACCTCATCTCTACTCTCACTTAAGAATATTTGGTTGTCTTTGCTATGTTTCTACTTTGTCTAAAAGAAATGATAAGTTTTTTCCCAGAGCTTCCAAATGTATATTTCTTGGATATCCTTGCACCACTAAAGGTTATAGAGTTATGGATTTGACTACTCATCATGTTTCTATTTCCAGAGAAGTTATCTTTTATGAACATGTGTATCCCTATGCTACTTTTACATCACCGTCTTCATCTTTATTATTTCCTTCTCAGCAAACATTTATAGATGATCTTCAACTTTCTTCTGATTCTTCACCTTCATCATCTGCACACACCCCATCTATATCACCTATGTCATCTTCATCTTCATCATCTACACTCACACCATCTGTATCACCTATGTCAACTTCAACATCATCTGTACCAACATCACCTATACCACTTGCACCACCTCTACCTCCAGTAAGACCTATCAGGAACAAATCTATACCTAAGAAATTTACTGATTTTGTTGGCCTCCCTTTCACTGCATCTTATACTTCTACACATTATCCAATTCAAAAGCATGATTCCATAAGTCATTTAAATTCTACTTATCAGTCATTTGTTCTTAATTCTACCAAAATATTTGAACCTACACATTACAAACAAGCCATTCAAGATCCTTTGTGGTGCCAAGCTATGCAAACTGAACTCAATGCTCTTGAGGCTAACAACACCTGGGAATTTACTGATCTTCCACCTGGGAAGAAAGCAGTAGCTTGTAAATGGATTTATAAAGTTAAATACAAAGTTGATGGTACACTGGATAGATATAAGGCTAGACTTGTTGCCAAGGGATTTACTCAAACCTCAGGTGTTGACTATTTTTAGACTTATACTCCTGTTGCTAAAATGTCCACTGTCAGAACTATCCTGTCTCTAGCTGCTATTCAGAAATGGGATCTACATCAGTTAGATATCACCAATGCCTTCTTACATGGTGATTTGCATGAAGAAGTATATATGCAGGTTCCTCTAAGAGTTGAAATTCCTAAATCTTTTGTTGGTAAACATGTAGTATGCAGACTTATCAAGTCTCTTTATGGGCTCAAACAGGCCCCTAAAGAGTGGTTTACAAAGTTTTCTGCTGCTTTACTACAGTTTGGTTTCTCTCAGTCTAAATGTGACAGTTCCTTGTTCATTTTGCATACCAGTGGATCTTTTACAACTATATTGGTTTATGTGGATGACATTATCCTCACAGGATCTTGTCTTTCACAGATTACTACAGTGAAACAGTTTCTACACACTAAGTTTAAAATGAAGGATTTGGGTCATCTTCATTTCTTTCTTGGTTTAGAAATTGCTAGGTCCAATTCTGGGATTGTATTACATCAGAGAAAATATGCTTTAAATATCCTTCAAAACACTGGTCTTCTGGGCTCCAAACCAAGCAAAGTTCCTATAGAGGCTCAACATCATCTCAGTTCTTCATCAGGATCTCCTCTCATTGATGGTACACCCTATAGAAGACTAGTTGGTCAACTTATATACTTGACTATAACAAGACCAGAGTTATCATATCCAGTGCATATTTTAAGTCAGTTTATGGCTCACCCCACTGATCAACATTGGCATACTGCTCTTAAATTGGTTAAATATCTTAAAAATGCTCCTGGACAAGGTCTTCTGCTATCAGCTCATAGTGAGTTACTACTACATATCTATTCTGATGCTGATTGGGCTGCCTGTCCCATGACTAGGAGATCACTTTCTGGTTACTGTGTTTTCCTTGGAAAATCCTTGCTCTCCTGGAAATGCAAGAAATAGACAACTGTTTCCAGGTCTTCAACTGAATCTGAATATAGAGCTATGGCTAATGTGGTCTGTGAAGCTACTTGGATCTACAATCTTCTATCAGAGTTGCATTTCTCTATTCCAACTCCCATTTCTCTTCATTGTGATAATACCTCAGCCTTGAGTATTGCTGAAAATCCTGTACTGCATGAGAAAACCAAGCACATTGAGGTTGATTGTCACATTATCAGAGACAAGATCAAGTCAGGATTCATCACTCCAGTTTATATTCCTACTGCTGAACAACCTGCTGACCTATTCACTAAGTCTTTAACTGGTGCCAGGATCACCTATCTATTGGTCAAATTGGGAGCATTGAACATTTTTAATCCTTCCAATTTGAGGGGGGGTATTGACCAACAGAATAATAATGTACATGTTAAGGGTAGTAATGTAAATTCAGTATATTCAAGTTAGTTAGAATAGGAGGGAAAATCAGTTAGAGTTCTTCTTAGTTTTCTTATCTGTATATAAGGCTTTCTTCTTGGTTCTGTAAAGTTAGTTCAGATCAATATAATGTTGAGCTCAGTTTTACAGTTTATATCATTTATTTACAGACGATGATCCTCCCAGTCTATCATACGATAATGGCCTAGTACTAGCATTGTTGTCATTGTTACTATTATAGTTTTCTCCTTCTTCTAAACTAGTACAACAGTTACACTTATAAGTACACGAAAATCGACAAGAGAATTGCTTGCTAGTTGGTAAAATAGTAAGCGGACGAGATTGAAAAGTAGTTAGAGACAAGGAAAAGTGAACATTATTATTGTTATTATGATACTTGTTGTAATAATAAGAAGGAAAATTAACAAAAGAGACTACTTGTGTCGGAGAAGAAAACGCCGGCAAAGATGAAAAGTTGAGGTGGCTTGCATGTGCAACTGAGTTGAGGTGTGAGAGTGTGACTGACATGGCTACCGTGAAGATGAATGATGATCAAGTGTATATCTTTTTAGCTTAATTTAGGGTTCCAACTTCCCTAACTCTGCCCCTCAAATACTGGGCCTTGTATTGTACAGGTTTATTAAGAGGGCGGTGATCAGCGCTTCTCAAATTGCTTGATCTATCAAATTTTTGAGATATTAATCGTAAAAATATGACAAAATATGTACGGATATCAAACACCTAGATATCAGAAGTGAATAAAATAATGGGGGTGGGGTTGTTGATGTTATAAAATAACCTGGAGAAATAAAGTTGACTGTGGATTTTGTAGAAATCAATTAGCGTACACACACTGGGGTTTATTATTTTTATTTTTTTATTTTTGCCTTTCGACTCTCTCCAACCTGTTGACTCAGTATTCTATGTATCCAATGAGAATAAGTACTCTGTTTCTCGTAATATTGTATAAACAAAAAATTTGTACAATCCTCAATCTATATCATTGCCTCATAATATCAATGTTTTCGGAAATTACAGGTGATTCATGGATTCGGAAATCGGGGGTGATTTAGAGGATTTGCACAAATGAGGCCTATGTTTGGTGTATCCGATCAGTATTGTAAAAACATTTTGCGTGTATATACTAGTTTGGAACAAATATGCCCAAATTAGAGATCTCCAGGGTTTGTACATGGATATATATCAACTAAATAAATTCACTATGTGTATCAACATTGTAAAAACATCGTGTATTGTGCGTGTATATAAATATAACAGGACTGTTGCACACAAAATATGGCAAAATATGTACGGAAATTAAACACCTAGATATTAGAAGTCAATAAAGTAATGGGGGTGGGGTTGTTGATGTTATAAAATAACCTCGAGAAATGAAGTTGACTCTGGATTTTGTAGAAATCAATGAGCGTTTGGCGCCGCCGATCCCAGGCCACCATCAAACCCTAGTTTTTGCATCTTCATTGCGATGGAATATGCCATTGTTGGGATTTGAGACTGCTGCACACACACTGGGCACACTGGGGTTTATTTATTTTTTTTGCCTTTCGGCTCTCTCGAACCTGTTGACTCAGTATTGTATTCTATGTATCCAATAGGAATAAGTGCTCTGTTTCTCGTAATATTGTATAAACAACAATTTTGTACAATCCTCAATCTATATCATTGCCTAATAATATCAATGTTTTCGGAAATTACAGGTGATTCATGGATTCGGAAATCGGGGGTGATTTAGTGGATTTGCACAAATGAGCCCTATGTTTGGTGTATCAGTATTGTAAAAACATTTTGCGTGTATTTACTAGTTTGGAACAAATATAATACCCAAATTAGAGATCTTCAGGGTTTGTACATGGATAAATCAACTAAATAAATTCACTCCGTGTATCAAGATTGTAAAAACATCGTGTATTGTGCGTGTATATAAATATAACAAGACTGTTGCACAAAAAAATATGGCAAAATATGTACGGAAATCAAACACCTAGATATCAGAAGTGAATAAAATAATGGGGGTGGGGTTGTTGATATTATAAAATAACCTGGAGAAATGAAGTTGACTCTGGATTTTGTAGAAATCAGTGAGCGTTTGGCGACACCGATCCCCAGGCCATCATCAAACCCTGGTTTTGCATTTTCATTGCGATGGAATATGACATTGTTGGGATTTGAGACTGCTGCACACACATTGGGGTTTATTTTTTTTATTTTTGCCTTTCGGCTCTCTCCAACCTGTTGACTCAGTATTCAATGTATCCAGTAGGAATAAGTACTCTGTTTCTCGTAATATTGTATAAACAACAATTTTGTACAATCCTCAATCTATATCATTGCCTCATAATATCAATGTTTTCGGAAATTACAGGTGATTCATGGATTCGGAAATCGGGGGTGATTTAAAAGATTTGCACAAATGAGGCCAATGTTTGGTGTATCAGTATTGTAAAAACATTTTACGTGTATATACTAGTTTGGAAAAAATATGCACAAATTAGAGATCTCCAGGGTTTGTACATGGATATATATCAACTAAATAAATTCACTCTGTGTTTCAACATTGTAAAAACATCATGTATTGTGCGTGTATATAAATATAACAGGACTGTTGCACACAAAAATATGGCAAAATATGTACGGAAATCAAACACCTAGATATCAGAAGTGAATAAAGTAATGGGGGTGGGGTTGTTGATGTTATAAAATAACCTCGAGAAATGAAGTTGACTCTGGATTTTGTAGAAATCAGTGAGCGTTTGGCGTCGCCGATCCCATGCCACCATCAAACCCTGGTTTTTGCATTTTCATTGCGATGGAATATGCCATTGTTGGGATTTGAGACTGCTGCACACACACTGGGGTTTATTTTTTTTATTTTTGCCTTTCGACTCTCTCCAACCTGTTGACTCAGTATTCTATGTATCCAATGGGAATAAGTACTCTGTTTCTCGTAATATTGTATAAACAAAAATTTTGTACAATCCTCAATCTATATCATTGCCTCATAATATCAATGTTTTCGGAAATTACCGGTGATTCATGGATTCAGAAATCGGGGGTGATTCAGAGGATTTGCACAAATGAGGCCTATGTTTGGTGTATCAGTATTGTAAAAACATTTTGCGAGTATATACTAGTTTGGAACAAATATAATACCCAAATTAGAGATCTTCAGGGTTTGTACATGGATATATCAACTAAATAAATTCACTCTGTGTATCAACATTGTAAAAACATCGTGTATTGTTCGTGTATATAAATATAACAGGACTGTTGCACACAAAAATATGGCAAAATATGTACGGAAATCAAACACCTAGATATCAGAAGTGAATAAAATAATGGGGGTGGGGTTGTTGATGTTATAAAATAACCTGGAGAAATGAAGTTGACTCTGGATTTTGTAAAAATCAGTGAACGTTTGGCGACGCCGATCCCCAGGCCACCATCAAACCCTGGTTTTTGCATTTTCATTGAGATGGAATATGCCATTGTTGGGATTTGAGACTGCTGCACACACACTGGGGTTTATGTTTTTTATTTTTTTTATTTTTGCCTTTTGACTCTCTCCAACCTGTTGACTCAGTATTCTATGTATCCAATAGGAATAAGTACTCTGTTTCTCGTAATATTGTATAAACAACAATTTTGTACAATCCTCAATCTATATCATTGTCTCATAATATCAATGTTTTCGGAAATTACAGGTGATTCATGGATTCGGAAATCGGGGGTGATTTAGAGGATTTGCACAAATGACGCCTATGTTTGGTGTATCAGTATTGTAAAAACATTTTGCGTGTATATACTAGTTTGGAACAAATATGCCCAAATTAGAGATCTCCAGGGTTTGTACATGGATATATATCAACTAAATAAATTCACTCTGTGTATCAACATTGTAAAAACATCGTGTATTGTGCGTGTATATAAATATAACAGGACTGTTGCACACAAAAATATGGCAAAATATGTACGGAAATCAAACACCTAGATATCAGAAGTGAATAAAATAATGGGGGTGGGGTTGTTGATGTTATAAAATAACCTGGAGAAATGAAGTTGACTCTGGATTTTGTAGAAATCAGTGAACGTTTGGCGACGCCGATCCCCAGGCCACCATCAAACCCTGGTTTTTGAATTTTCATTGAGATGGAATATGCCATTGTTGGGATTTGAGACTGCTGCACACACACTGGGGTTTATGTTTTTTATTTTTTTTATTTTTGCCTTTCGACTCTCTCCAACCTGTTGACTCAGTATTCTATGTATCCAATAGAAATAAGTACTATGTTTCTCGTAATATTGTATAAACAACAATTTTGTACAATCCTCAATCTATATCACTGTCTCATAATATCAATGTTTCGGAAATTACAGGTGATTCATGGATTCGGAAATCGGGGGTGATTTAGAGGATTTGCACAAATGACGCCTATGTTTGGTGTATCAGTATTGTAAAAACATTTTGCGTGTATATACTAGTTTGGAACAAATATGCCCAAATTAGAGATCTCCAGGGTTTGTACATGGATATATATCAACTAAATAAATTCACTTTGTGTATCAACATTGTAAAAACATCATGTATTGTGCGTGTATATAAATATAACAGGACTGTTGCACACAAAAATATGGCAAAATATGTACGGAAATCAAACACCTAGATATCAAAAGTGAATAAAATAATGGGGGTGGGGTTGTTGATGTTATAAAATAACCTGGAGAAATGAAGTTGACTCTGGATTTTGTAGAAATCAGTGAGCGTTTGGCGCCGCCGATCCGAGGCCACCATCAAACCCTGGTTTTTGCATCTTCATTGCGATGGAATATGCCATTGTTGGGATTTGAGACTGCTGCACACACACTGGGGTTTATTTATTTTCATTTTTTTATTTTTTGCCTTTCGGCTCTCTCCAACCTGTTGACTCAGTATTGTATTCTATGTATCCAATAGGAACAAGTACTCTGTTTCTCGTAATATTGTATAAACAACAATTTTGTACAATCCTCAATCTATATCATTGCCTCATAATATCAATGTTTTCGGAAATTACCGGTGATGCATGGATTCGGAAATCGGGGGTGATTACGAGAATTTGCAACCCCTATGTTTGGTGTATCAGTATTGTAAAAACATTTTGCGTGTATATACTAGTTTGGAACAAATATAATACCCAAATTAGAGATCTTCAGGGTTTGTACATGGATATATCAACTAAATAAATTCACTCTGTGTATCAACATTGTAAAAACATCGTGTATTGTGCGTGTATATAAATATAACAGGACTGTTGCACACAAAAATATGGGAAAATATGTACGGAAATCAAACACCTAGATATCAGAAGTGAATAAAATAATGGGGGTGGGGTTGTTGATGTTATAAAATAACCTGGAGAAATGAAGTTGACTCTGGATTTTGTAGAAATCAGTGAGCGTTTGGCGACGCCGATCCCCATGCCAACATCAAACCCTGGTTTTTGCATTTTCATTGAGATGCAATATGCCATTGTTGGGATTTGAGACTGCTGCACACACACTGGGGTTTATGTTTTTTATTTTTTTTATTTTTGCCTTTCGACTCTCTCCAACCTGTTGACTCAGTATTCTATGTATCCAAAAGGAATAAGTACTTTGTTTCTCGTAATATTGTATAAACAGCAATTTTGTACAATCCTCAATATATATCATTGTCTCATAATATCAATGTTTTCGGAAATTACAGGTGATTCATGGATTCGTAAATCGGGGGTGATTTAGAGGATTTGCATAAATGACGCCTATGTTTTGGTGTATTAGTATTGTAAAAACATTTTGCGTGTATATACTAGTTTGGAACAAATATGCCCAAATTAGAGATCTTCAGGGTTTGTACATGGATATATAGCAACTAAATAAACTCACTCTGTGTATCAACATTGTAAAAACATCGTGTATTGTGCGTGTACATAAATATAACAGGACTGTTGCCCACAAAAATATGGCAAAATATGTTCGGAAATCAAACACCTAGATATCAGAAGTGAATAAAATAATGGGGGTGTGGTTGTTAATGTTATAAAATAACCTGGAGAAATGAAGTTGACTGTGGATTTTGTAGAAATCAGTGAGCGTTTGGCGACGCCGATCCCCAGGCCACATCAAACCCTGGTTTTTGAATTTTCATTGCGATGGAATATGCCATTGTTGGGATTTGAGACTGCTACACACACATTGGGGTTTATTTTTTTATTTTTTTAATTTTGCCTTTCGACTCTCTCCAACCTGTTGACTCAGTATTCTATGTATCAAATAGGAATAAGTACTCTGTTTCTCGTAATATTGTATAAACAACAATTTTGTACAATCCTCAATCTATATCATTGCCTCATAATATCAATGTTTTCGGAAATTACAGGTGATTCATGGATTCGGGAATCGGGGGTGATTTAGAGGATTTGCACAAATGAGGCCTATGTTTGGTGTATCAGATCAGTATTGTAAAAACATTTTGCGTGTATATACTAGTTTGGAACAAATATGCCCAAATTAGAGATCTCCAGGGTTTGTACATAGATACAGTATATATCAACTAAATAAATTCACTCTCTGTATCAACATTGTAAAAACATCGTGTATTGTGCGTGTATATAAATATAACAGGACTGTTGCACACAAAAATATGGCAAAATATGTACGGAAATCAAACACCTAGATATCAGAAGTGAATAAAATAATGGAGGTGGGGTTGTTGATGTTATAAAATAACCTGGAGAAATGAAGTTGGCTATGGATTTTGTAGAAATCAGTGAGCGTTTTGTGCCGCCGATCCCAGGCCACCATCAAACCCTGGTTTTTGCATCTTCATTGCGATGGAATATGCCATTTTTGGGATTTGAGACTGCTGCACACACACTGGGTTTTTTTTTGTTTTTTTTTAATTTTTGCCTTTCGGCTCTCTCCAACATGTTGATTCAGTATTGTATTCTATGTATCCAATAGGAATAAGTACTTTGTTTCTCGTAATATTGTATAAACAACAATTTTGTACAATCCTCAATCTATATCATTGCCTCATAATATCAATGTTTTCGGAAATTACAGGTGGTTCATGGATTCAGATATCGGGGGTGATTAAGAGTATTTGCATAAATGAGCCCTATGTTTGGTATATCAGTATTGTAAAAACATTTTGCGTGTATATACTAGTTTGGAACAAATATAATACCCAAATTAGAGATCTTCAGGGTTTGTACATGGATATATCAACTAAATAAATTCACTCTATGTATCAACATTGTAAAAACATCGTGTATTGTGCGTGTATATAAATATAACAGGACTGTTGCACACAAAAATATGGCAAAACATATACGGAAATCAAACACCTAGATATCAGAAGTGAATAAAATAATGGGGTGGGGTTGTTGATGTTATAAAATAACCTGGAGAAATGAAGTTTACTCTGGATTTTGTAGAAATCAGTGAGCGTTTGGCAACGCCGATCCCCAGGCCACCATCAAACCCTAGTTTTTGCATCTTCATTGCGATGGAATGTGCCATTGTTGGATTTTAGACTGCTGCACACACACTGGGGGTTTTGTTTTTTTTTTTTTTGCCTTTCGGCTCTCTCCAACCTGTTGACTCAGTATTCTATGTAGCCAATAAGAATAAGTACTCTGTTTCTCGTAATATTGTATAAACAACAATTTTGTACAATCCTCAATCTATATCATTGCCTCATAATATCAATGTTTTCGGAAATTACAACTGATTCATGGATTCAGAAATCGGGGGTGATTCAGAGGATTTGCACAAATCATCCCTATGTTTGGTGTATCAGTATTGTAAAAACATTTTGTGTGTATATATTAGTTTGGAACAAATATAATACCCAAATTAGAGATCTTCAGGGTTTGTACATGGATATATCAACTAAATAAATTCACTCTGTGTATCAACATTGTAAAAAATCATATATAAATATAACAAGACTGTGTTGCACACAAAAATATGGCAAAATATGTACAGAAATCAAACACAGATATCAGAAGTGAATAAAATAATGGAGGTGGGGTTGTTGATGTTATAAAAATAGAGTAACCTCGAGATATGAAGTTGACTCTGGATTTTGTAGAAAACAGGGTACGTTTGGCGCCGCCGATCTTCAGGCGACCATCAAACCCAGTTGGCATCTTCATTGCGATGGAATATGTCATTGTTTACTTTCCTAGGGATTTGAGACTGCTGTGCACATACTAGTGTTTACAATAAACTATACTATTTTGTTTATACTACTAAACAATGCAACTATGGCCCAGCTTTTCACTTTCTTACCCATTTTCTTGTTTTTACAGTTTACACTTTCAACTACTGTAATCATCTTAATTAACTTTTAGAAATAATTTCGTTTTAAATTATTGTTGTTCAACTTACTTTATCTCCTTTTCTATTTGCTCGAATTATAAACCTGAAATTACTCTTATATCCCAGTAATCAAAATGCTGAATGTATTTTTGGTTCAAATTGCTGAATGTTTTTTTTGTTCAAATTACTCTTTTAACGCTCTCTACAAGGGGAATGTAATACTACTTATTCTTGCTTTTGGAGGAAATTATGGAGTTTGAAAGTTCCTGGGAAAGTACTTAATTTTCTTTGGCGTGTATGCAAATTCTGTTTGCCAACTACAATGAGATTACTAGATAAAAGAGTGCAGGTAAATTCTGTGTGCTCGTGGTGCCTCATGCATCAGGAAACATATGTACATGTGTTATTCGAGTGTGTTTTTGCTAAGACTGTTTGGGCAGCTGCTGGATTGCAAGATAGTGTTATTTTATCACCTGACGATACAACTTTTGATATTTTGAGGAGAGTTTTTGTAAGTTGTAGTCGCGAAAAATGTGGTTTGATTGGACTTATTTGTTGGAGTATCTTGAATAGAAGGAACAAATGGGTTTGGGATAAGGTGAACATGTCCATCTTTGGTGTAAAAGCATCTGCCTTCAATCTGCTCAATGAGTGGGGTAAAGCTCAGGAATGTAATACCAGCCGAGGAATTACAACAGCTCGACCCAGAAAATGGGAGAAACCACCTCATGGCTGAGTTAAAATAAATATCGATGCAGCTCTTTTTTACGACATAAATTGTATTGGAGTCAGTAGTGTGGTGAGGAATGCTGCTGGGGAATTTGTAATGGCACGATGCAGGAATTATGAAGGCTTGTTACCTCCCAAAGAAGTCGAGGCAATTGGGTTGAAGGAAGCGTTGTCCTGGATGAAGGACAGATCTTTTAAGAAGTGTATTTTTGAGACAGATGCAAAAATTCTTGCTGATGCTTGCAATGGTTCTCGGGGAATTTCTTATTTTGATACTCTTGTCATGGATTGTATCGACTTATTCAAGAACTTTGATGATGTGCTAGTAGTTTTCGTCCATAGATCTACGAATGGTGTGGTTCATTTAGTTGCAAAAGCGGCCCATTCTGTGTTAGATATTGAGGAGTGGCATGGAAACGCTCCTGAGTTTATCAATCATGTAATCGTTTCTGAATCAATTTAAGTAATGCAAGTACGATTTTCGTCAAAAAAAAAAAAATTACTCGTATTTTTGCTGAATATAAAAAAAATCTCTCGTCGTCACTTGAGGTTTCCAGATCGTTAAGGAGTGAAGCTGTGTCCAGATAATCGCAATCCTTCTCGGCGTTTTTTGCTTTCCCGTTTGCCTGAAATTTTACAGCATGTTAAGAAATGTCAGATATGG
Organism: Heracleum sosnowskyi; assembly: GCA_030848705.1. NCBI lineage: Eukaryota > Viridiplantae > Streptophyta > Magnoliopsida > Apiales > Apiaceae > Heracleum > Heracleum sosnowskyi. The sequence goes on along the minus strand of CM061245.1, from coordinate 117,920,742 downwards.
AGTGATATTGTTTCCAAGTGAGTTACAGGTCGCAGAAGAAACTTTGTACTAGTGTATCTAATACTTGCATAGAAAGTTTCTTCTGAAGAAACCTGAGAAGCACGGGCTTTTCGTTATCAATGGTTCCAGATTTTCCCAATCCTTATGCACTATTCTTCAAGCCACGCTGTTGATGGTGGTAGTAAATTCATTTGTTAAAAATACCTTAGAAGAATTACTGATACTCATTACTTCAACTAGCTTAACATATTCTTTTTTTTTAATCTTCTTAATTATGTAGATACATGGGGGTGAAGATTCTTAGGCAACAACATCAGATGCATTTCCATCATCAGCAACATATGCGTAGTCAGGTAGGCTTACACCCTTGTCCATACAGTGGAACCAGGGTTGCATTTGTAAGACTACTTTTGACAACATAGAAATATTATTTTCTGATTTCATGCAACTGTTCAGAAAGTTGTGTAGGATTATAAGACGACGCTCAACTGAAATTTGAAGTACAATAAATGCATGCCTTTCACTTCCACCTTTCATAACGGATGTCTTTCACTTTCAGGCATCAGACCGCTGGGTATGCAGCTGGATACTGAAATACAAAACAAAGATGGTGCCTGCAGTACTAAACTATACTACTCATTCTGAGCAGTCAAAGACAATCAACGGTTGGTATCAAACTGTCAAGTGTCCCTCTTGTGCAGTACCACACTGCCCCGAGTCGTATGATCATATAATCTAAAATCATCTTTAATCTAAAATCATCTTCTTCCCTTAGGCCTTAACTCTCGTTTTTAGGGCCGTAAACGAATAAAGCTGAAACAAGCTTTTTCTCAGCTGAGCTAAACTTTCTAGTTTCTAATCAGAGTGTGAAGTAATAATCAAGCTCGGCATGAACTAGTACACGAAGAAGTAGAGACCACCGAACTGATATGTTCAGAGTTGAAACACTCTGTTACAGCAGCTGATATGGTAGTATACTAAAATGTCAGAGTCTTACGGTCACAGGCTCCTTGATGGAGGAAAGGGGACTCGGTAATAACATGCAGCACTTGCATAGAGACTAGATTAGTCCTCTGCGAGCAATATGGAATCGAGTGTTCACGAGTAGCAAGCACCGACACAGTATACACATTTTCAGTGCCGCTGTTAGCTTTTACTACCATACTGGTCTTGTTTTTATCATCGTTGTTGTCTGCGTTTACCAATGTATCTCAACTTCACCTCTCTGAAGCTCTCTATTTAGAAATTCTTCGAACCACTTTCTTAATCTCATCATAGGTGCATACACTGTCTGCAATAATTTGTGACTTCAGAAGCATGTCTTATTGTCTATACCCCTCATGAATTAATATGAATACCACTTATTAAAACGTGTCATTTGTCATTCCGGATCCATTTTGGAACCTCTAGCATTTCTCAAATATATATAACCAACCAAGGTACAACCAAACTTAAAGTGCAATACATACTGTGCATTGAAATAATAGTACTACTCAAATTTCTGGACAAAATTAAAAGGCCATTCAAATGGACTAGCTACGAGGGAAAACACACACACACACACACACGTAAAATGAACTTGCATAAAAATTGGTAAAATGGATAGAGGAATCGTTGTATTTCAGAAGAGCTTTTACCACCTCTGCAAAATAATAAAAAGGTTAAAAATTAAATATGAGAAACGGACTGTGTGTGTGAGAATCATCGGAATAGCTATGAGAATGATTACAAGCTGTGTGTAACAGAATAACCAGAACATGTTTGATTATAACATGATAAGTCTAAGTATAGAAACAAAGCATTACTATTATATTCTGACAATTAATCCAGTGGACATCTTCAAACTATTGCTGAGGAATGTTACCCGGACTCTTCATTTTGCCTCGAGGAGCCGTGTAGCATACCGGACACTCGGACTTGTAACTATAATTCACTGAGTATGCTATTTCAGATGGAGTGAGGAATCAATCTGAATTTTAAGACTCTTACAGACTCACGATGTCAAATATATGTGAGCATTAGTCTCCTTGCTCTGAAATGACCTGGAAGTATCAATCTTTTCTCCGTAACTTTTCTGAGAGAACATATACACCTTGTAAATGTATATAACGCACACACCAATGACTTGCTCAATGTTGCCAAGCTGGTATTTCTTGCCATTTTCATATTTGATAAAGAGGCATACAATTGCAACCAAACAAGTAGTTGGCCCTAGAAAGGACATAGAAAACAGGTAGATTCTAAAATTATGCATCATTAGAAATGAACCATCTGCCATAATGGGTAGGAAGCTTAGAAACGGAGCATATTGAGAAAGTCTATACATACCTTATATGAGGCTTAAATTATGAGTACCACATAAGCTGTGAAATTCACCCCTCAATCACATAAGCTGTGAAATTCAAAGAAATGGTACTGCAGAGATTTTTGCAATACTCCGAGCGGACAACATTTCAGTCATTTTTTTGGTTCATTTTTATGGACTTCTGATACATTGTGAGATTTCTGCTTGCCCTCACATTCACTCGCTGTCTGCTACTTACGATGCACCGTGAGATTGCATATTTGGTCGTAAATACTGGTCAATAATGGTTTCCAGTGACCTCGCTGTCTGTAAGCAGCGGACGTACCCCAAGCAACCGAACTTTATGACCTTTATGATAATGAGTTTGTTTGAAATGAAATGTCAGACAACCCCATGAATCACTCTTTGTTCCCTTCATGGAGAAATCGTTGATCCAAACTGTTGGTATTACCAAGGCAGGTGTCCCCATTGTAGCTAGTAGGGAATTTGCGCAGTCCTATAATATAGTAATGTTGACCGCTGAGGTTAGTAAATGTTCTTTTCGGGACTAGTCTTGAACAAAAGACTGCCTCATTTTTAAGGGCCTGTTTGGCTGCAACTTAAAGTTGCAGCTTATGGTTTATAAACCCAAAAGTGCTTATTGGGGGTGTTTGTCAAAATAAGTGAAACCAACTTATAACTACTTAAAATGGATAAGTTGAATGTTAAGAATCCTTAACATTCAACTTATAACTTATAACTTATTCTCGATACACGCAATATATAATATCCTTCAAATCTTCAAAACCATATATCTTTTGATCCGTTCATTAAAAAATTGATATGTATATATCAAATTTCTCTACTCATCGAGATCTATCCATTGATATCCATTTATATATATTAAAAAATAAATATTTTAAAAATAATAAAAAAAAGTTAACTTATAAGTTCTGATTTATCCAAACACTCTACTGCTTATAAGTTCTGATTTACCAAACACTCTAGGACTTATAAGCTCAGCTCTACTTATCACTTATAAAGCACTTACTCATTTTAAGCTATAAGTCAACTTTTGCTTGATACCCCAAACGCCCACTAAGTAAGTTTGCAAGTACTACTACTCAATGTAAGAAAGTATCCTTCAATGAGGGCTATATACATATTATATATACATATTCTATCAGAGGGCATAACTGTTACACTGCGTTCTTCCCCAAATTGAAAACCTAAATTATTAATTGAGTCTTTTGTGTTGAATAAATGGATGAATATTGTGTATGTCGAATGTTGGTAGTAGAACGGACTGCTTGGACCGAGAACAATGCCGGTCGGAGATTTGTGAGCTGTGTTAATGGTAGACGGGGTTGTAAGTATTTCCGATGGGTCGATCCTCCAGTTTGTGAGCGTAGACGTGTTGTCATACTAGGATTGCTGAGAAGAATACAGAGGAATGAAGAGGAGCTGGAAAAAGTGATGTTATTGCAGCAAGAAAAAGAGACAGAGAAAGAGAAAGAGAGTTGTTGTGGAGTAGAAATTAGCCCATGGATTTGTGTTAATTTCTTTGTCATAATTGTTCTTGTTCTTCTTTGCTTTGGTCGTTATGGAACTGAAGATTAGTTGTAAATCTTTTCCTTGGCAATGAATAAGATTGTTGTTTTTGTTTTATTGATCGTATTTGCAATTCTTGTTTGCAATTCTTGTTTGATTTGTATTTTGGTAAAGATAAAGCAAAACAGAGTAATAAACACTAGCAAACTTGAATTGAAATGCATTACAAATGATGACAATGAAGTTGTAGAAACTGAAATGACAAACACACAATGGAAAGAAGAAAAACAAAAACATAGACAAACATCACTCTAGTGCAACTTGAGTGATCACATGAGATCTGCAGCAAGGACTGATTGGAGAAAACCAGGGGCCTCATCAAACTCCACAAGACCACCATGAGCATTGAGTTGACTCATTGCAAAAGTCGTGGCTGCTTCATTGCAAGACTTGTCCACATGCACCACAACACATGAGTCCCAATCCCCATTCTGTAGGTTGTTGATCAAGACCACTAGATCAGCCAACCAAAAGTTTGGGTCTGGATGATTGACCTCGTTCACAGCCTCCTCACAATCCGATTCAATAAAAACAGACTTCACATCTCCCTTCTCCCAAGCCATTTTTAGTCCATAAAAGATGGACCATAGTTCAGCAGCTAATGGCACCATCAACCCCATCATACCAGCATTCCCCTTCACTCATTGCCCTCTGTTGTTCCTCATGATACAACCCACAGCACACCTTCTTTGGACCCTATCAAACACTCCCTTGCAGTTAACCTTAAGAACCCTATCAGATGATGGCTTGCTCCACGCGGCCATGACTAAATACAAGATGAAAATGTAACTTGATTATTTTGTGTAGAATATAGTGATCTAAGTGTGTGTTTATAAAGTGGAGTAAACATTAAATTGAGTCTGAACCCCCTTGACATGCATTGGTTGTAACAGTCAAATAACATAGTTTCAAGGCATTCAAAGATGTGAAAACCAAAACAATGGTCATAGTTGAATAACTGGTGGAGTAATTCCATTAATATTAAAATTATGCAGTAGAAACTGTTACATTAATAACCATCCTGCCTTAAAGTTTTGTACAAAATATTGTACCCAAAAATATTGTACTAGGCCAAAGCAATTACCACCAAAAACTAATTTCCCCCAAAAACTAATATCTCAGTTTCTACTGCATCATTTGCATCTTTAACATGAACTTCACAACCTCCATGGAGGCCTTGAACTCATTTGTGCCTTTCTTGCATTAGCTTCTGCCTCAATCTGCTTTAAAGTTGTAACATATTGTCCCCTAACCATGAACCTTTGAGGTTGGATACCTAAGGTTGTGTTTTCCATTCTAGCAGGCTGAGAATAAGATGTAAATATTCCTCCTTGGCTATACCCTTGTACCTTCTGAATATTGATCTCCTCTCCATTGGGATTTGACCTTGCTTCCTCTGAATTAGAATTAGGCATTGTGTTGTTTTCCTTACTAGCAACTTGCTTCCCTTTAGACTTCACAACTTTTGCTTTTTTCTTCTTGTGGCTCTCTGGTGGAGCTGCATTACTGGCTTGATCATTTTTCTGCATAAAAACATATTCTGTCATTAGTGAGTTTATATTGAAGAAAAACAGGACAAACATTAATTAATATACCTTAGAATCACATGTTCTGGCATTGTGACCTTTTCCCTTCCAATAACTGCAATAAACATTGGTATTTGTCCTTCTAAGTTTGGTTGGATCAAGAGGAATATCATTCTTTTTGTTCCTAACTTTTTTGGGCCTTCCAGGTTGTACCTTGATCACTGGTGGCAGTGGACTAGGGATCCCTGTTTTCTCCCAATATTGTTCACTAATTATGGGCTCAAGTGTGTGCTCATAACATGCCAAGTACATATCTTTGCTATATGTATTGTGTATGTAATCTGCCAGGTTCAAATTTTTCCAATGGATGCAAGCACAAGCATGGTAACATGGGAGGTCTGTTAGATCATATTTTCTACATGCACATGTTTTGGCATCAAGATCAACAACTATTTCATGCCCCCCTTCAGTCATTGTGACCAAGTACTTGCTTTTACCAGACCATTGAACAACACAACCAGTGGTGAAACCCATTGCCCTACAAATGTAAAGTATAATTTAATAAAGTGGCATGGAATGTACTGAATTAAAAAACACAAGAGAGCACTTACTTGTTGATTTTCCTCATTGCATTTGGACAAATAGGGTTTAAAACATAACTTTTTGCCATCTTATCTCTCCTAGTTTGAATTCTTTTCATGGCACTCTTATGCAACCCCTGCAGTAGACTAATAATATGAAGATCCCTATATTCTCTTATGGCATTGTTGACCACCTCACAGTGGTTGTTCACAAACATATCAGAGAGACATGTTGTCCTAAATGCTGATCTAGACCACTGGGATGTTGGTTTTTCCATTTACCAGTCATGACATTTTTTGGACAACTAGTACAAAAAAACTTAAGTCATGTGTTTTTACAAATGAAATAATTGTCATATAAATGCATAAATATAGTAAAAAGTATTTTTTACCTTTTTAAGCTCAGTCATGTGTTTGTTGAACATGTAATCAGTGGTTGCTCTTGCTGCAAGCCATAGTAATGATCTACAACCAACTCCTTTGTGATCCTTGTACATGTTCCTGTACAAATGCATTACACAAAACCTATGCTTTGCATTTGGTACATTTGTTGTAAGAGCATTGATTAATCCCTGCCACAAATTTTCATAAGTCACTACTTTTACATATCTAAGAATATTGGTACAGTGAGAATTAGATACTTTAAAAGAGTACTTACTTTCTGTCTATCTGATATAAATGTCCAACCACCAGAATTGATTATATTCACATCATTAGCCAGCAACTGAATGAACCAATTCCAACTTTCAGTGTTTTCTACTTCAACAACAGCCCAAGCTATAGGGTACATTCCATCATTGGAATCACAGCCAACTGCAGTTAAAAGTTGGCCACCATAGGGACCTTTCAAATGGCATCCATCTAACCCTATAAGAGGCCTACATCCCACTGTAAAACCCTTCTTTAAGGGTCCTAAACAGACATATATTCTTTTGAATCTCCTGCCTTGAAGACCAATTTCTTCATTCTCTAGCATTAGCTCAACTGTGCTATCTGGCATTGCCTTTTTAACTGCAGCCATATAATCCCATAATTGACCATATTGTGCTTCATGGTTGCCCCTTATCACTTTTAAAGCCTTTTTTTTGTTCTCCCTACTGCAAACCTGCTAACCTCACAACCCCAATCATTTACAATTTTCTTGTGAAATGCAGCAAGTGGCCAAGTAGGATTCATTCTAATTTCATTTCCATAATACTCTGCAATCCATTTAGAATTCATAAATTTCTGCTTAAACGTTGGTGGACAACTGTGAGTGCGTAGATAGGTCTTCACCTGATATGTCTTAGTGTCTTTCAAGGGAGTTGCATATATCTTCCACTCACATCCCTCTCCCTTACAAACATACCTGATCCTTTTGCCATAATTTCTACATTGAACAATCGATTTCCTATGCATTATAGCATGTTTCTTCACTGCTGCTCTAAGTGAATCACCATTACGGAACAACAGTCCTATCTCAAATTTAGGATCACTCATCTCTGTTTTCTCATCAAACACAGGAAAAGAAATAGTATCTTCATCAGTACTATTGTCAGCCATCCTTTCTTCCTCACTATTATAATCATTATCACTAATATCAGAATAACATCCCTCAATAAAATCACCTCCTCCAAGATTAGCAGCACCAGATTCCTTCATTTCTTTACATATCTTTCTTTTCTCCCTAACAGCACACACCTCATCATCTGTACTATCGACATTAGAAGAATCATCATGAAAACTTCCTTCTTCAACATCACTAATCACCTCTGCTTGATCATTAACCACTGCCTCATTCTCCACTTCCTCTACCCTGTCATATTGTTGTGCTAAATTCTCAAGTAACATTACATCTATCTCTTCATCATCCAACCCATCCACATTAGGGATATCCAAATATTCTAAACTGGCTTGTTGAGAGGGTTGGAACTCTTGAGTGTATTCTACATTCACAGTCACAGCATACACATATACCAAACTAGACAAATCAAGCTTTGTACACATGACAAGTACATCATTATCAGTTCTTATTGAGTTTAAACCATCAACATTTGGCAATTTATATGAGAATTCACAATAACCTAGATGACCAAAAGCCTCTTCTAACATGGTAGCAACCTCTAAGAAAGAAATCTCATCAACACCACAGTTGTCAACATACCTATAAGTCCCACCAATATAGGCTCCGGATGATGCATTAAACTCACCACCACCGTGTATCTTTATTGTAAATAAATCCCAATCTGCACAATTTATTATAAATTAAAGAACAAACTCGCAAAAACAGTTCAAGAATGACATACCCATGAACATACAAGCCAGAAAATGCAGAGGTAAATACCTAGAACATGCAAACCCTAAAAAAAATTGAAAACAAATCAATGAAATCGTTACTTACTAGTGTAATTGGGACATTCAGCTGGCAAATATGCATTATTAAACGATGATTATCTCAAAGACCAAGGCATTAAGACAAAAGGCAGAGCAGAATTAAAGAGGGGGATTAATATGAGAGCTATAGTAATGATCGAGCAATTTTGCCGCCAGACACACACTTTGGTACAGATCATGTAAGTACTATATTACCCTCCTTCTTTTCTATAAAAGCTTATACATGTAACGGTGGTTAGGAAGAATTTAACGGAAGTATGCATTTGGCAAGAAAACTGAAACTGCAGCATGCTTTTTGCTAGATTCTAAACTACAGGTACACAAAGTGCTCAAACCTCAAACTTTGGGTACACAAAGTGCTTTTCACTCCAAACAAAATCATTTATATTCTCTTGTTTGACAGATTTTAGTATTTTACTCAAATTTCCTAATATAAACTACAGATAATTAAAAATTTATATCCTTAATTTAATAATGCAGTCTGAAGCAAAGAACAAAGCAAGCTCTTGAAACCTTCCACAAGAAGTATTCAAGGGAGGTTTCATTCTCGAAAAAGTTGCCTATACGAAGTCATGACGAGGGAAGCTTAGTTGATCCTTCTCATCCCTTGATTACTTATTCCATCGTGTAAGACTACTGTTTCCAACCTAGTATTTACCAACGTCCCAATAGTAAAACCTAGTTGTGGTTAAAATTACAGAGGCAGACATTTTAATTTTTTTTGACAGACAGGGGAGGACATTTAAGTCAACAGAAACGAAAAATTACAGGGGAGGACATTCAAGTAACAGAAAAGTGAGCAAGCCATCCAACTGTTGGTGGTAAAGCTTATGATTACATAATAGTTGGAGGTGACACAGTTGGATGTCCTTTAGCTGCTACTCTGTCCAATAATTTCAGTGTTTTGTTACTCGAAAGAGGCGGGGTTCCATTTACAAATAGAAATGTGTCATTTCTTCAAAATTTTCATATTACTCTAGCACATCTTTCCCCTAAAGCAGTATTTTATTTTCCGTGAAGGCGTTTTCAATTCCAGGGCTAGGATTTTAGGCGGAGGCACTTGCATCAATGCTGGTTTTTACACCAGGCCTAGCAAAAGGCAAGTCCAATTATACTGCATTTTCTTGATTTTATTATCAATTGTTTTGTATAATGTAGTTTCATTTGGCCAAGAATGTCATTAATTTGCACATACAATCAAAGGAAGCAACTATAGTGAATAAATTGATTCTAAATTATGATGATCTTATAATTTGATGTTACAGATTTTGATAATATGATATTTTATCATATACTCAGCAGTTGGTTGGAAATGCTTTTATGAAATGATAATGTTGAACTTGTCTCTACAATTGAATTAGAACAACTAAAGATTCTTCTGACTTTGCCACCTTGTTGAATGATGGGCATAATGGTCTGCTAACAAATCTAAAAATGTAACCTTAGAGTTTCTCTCCTGAGCGAATCGCATGCCTACTCCAGTGTCCTTCTGGCTCTGTTTCATGTGAATTAAATAGACACTTATTCAAAAAAACTTTCTTTTGAAGTTCCATAGCTGAAGCCTTATTTTTTTTCATGATCAGTGTTCTTGTTCTTCTAAATATGCAAGAATTACAAGATTAGGCTCACAACTTATTTGCAGTGGCAGTGTACCTTCTCGTGCAAGTCTGTCTTTACCCATATGTGGAAGTTTATAATCATTATCACCATTAGCTCGCATAATCTCTTTCATGCACATCTGATGAGTCAAAAACACCTTGTTAAGCTTTTCCGATGGATATTCATCAAAAGATTGTTGAACAGCTGTCTGAAGCTCCTTGATTGTAGTAGCGCTTTTTCATGCTGCAAATCTTGAATAGAGCGAAAAAAGCCAAGATCTAAAACATTTAAATCCGGACTATTAGCAGGTTGACATATAAGACGAATATCAAAACCATCAATTGATGCAATACGGATAAAATCAGGATCATTACAGTCAATGTGTGGCTTTGCATTGTCCTGCTGGATGTAAATTGTACCACTGCCTCTTGGCCACTTAGCTCGGATAGCTGGTAAAACCTTCTCAATCAAACATGATTTAATTTTTTCTTTCGTGATGGATTCATCAACCTTAGTAACTATAGTGCCATCATTCTGATTCTTACTGTTTCGCTTTGCTGGTTCATCGTACGTGAAAGGGAATATCCCAATTTTTCCCGAAAAAATTTCGTTTCCTGATAAATCTATTTGGGGACGAGCAACAACGGCTAAAAACATTACTTTAGTGATGAATCTCTTGCTTTTAACATGACACGAAGGTTCAGGCTCATTATGAACTAAGTAATACTTTGCGGTGGTTTTAGTCATATAAAACCATTATTCATCAATATGAATCATGTTAAACATATCTGAAAATAATAGAGTGTCCGGATCAATCTTAGACAAACAATATTCTAACCTTGCTCTTTTATTTTCCTCGGTCAATTGTGGTTTGACTACATTTGAATGTGGACGGAAAAATCCTTCTTGTTTTCGTCTATGCACAGTTGTTTTTGGGACATTGATAGCTTTTGCCAGAGAACGAACGGTAGAACGACGACTTAAAGGAACTTGCATAATCTTGTTGGGGCTAAGATGTACACGTTTTCTACCAACCTTTCCAACTCGTTTAGATGATAAATCGATTGTATTTCCATTTGCAAGTTGCATCTGTGCTCGATTCCAAAGTCGTTTGATGGTGCGAGTGCTAATTAAATCTTATAAATTGAGGGTAGTCTTGGAAGATAAATTATATTTTAGGAAATTATTAGTCTATTTAATTTGATTGAATAAAATGTTGAATTTTGGTCAATGGACAATAAAAGTGGGACGGAGGGAGTATGTATGTATATATCCAAATGGTTAGTGAGTTGACTCGGTGACTCGTACAAATATGAAATACACACAGTTGTATGCAAATGAAAATCACAGCAAAGAGCTAAACAATAACACGTGAATGAAGAAGATAAGATTATAATAATAGATCAACATTGGGAATGGAGCAATCAAATACTAGTAATAAACAATACTACAGTAATCACAACGATAGATGTAGAATTCAATCAACCAAAGGATGATGAGTGGGACTGGGACCTACCTGAAGCAGATGCTTTTTTGTTTCGGAGCGGTGAAAAGGACACAAACGACTTGTGAGTTGCTGCTGTTGCCATCTCTCTCTAGGTAAACGGGTCAATTTTGGTATGAATATAAATCGTATCAGATCAATTTTCGATTATAACATATTTAAAATACAAATTGGATCGAATTACATAATTCAGATCCAAAATCAAATTCGGTTCGATTTTTCCAATCTACCAGGTCTAACGGTAATTGTGAATATTATGGTATTAAATAAAAAAACAAAGATATTATAATACCCTTAACACTAAATTACAAGTAAAAGAAGCTGACCTACAGTGTTGGTTGTCTGTGTAGTTAGGGTTTTTGTTGTTTGGGAAGAGGAAAGATCAGTGAGCTTCATTTTTTATAATAAACATTTGTTAACACCACCCCTCTTTTTAGCCTTATTTAATTATTCACCCGGCCCAAATCCTCCTTTTACCCAAGCCAACAACTAAGCCGGAGTAGCAGCAACACAAATTGACAGAGCCGGAAACATCTACTACAAAGCTTGATGGTGGGTGGTTTATGTAGGTATGGAATAGATGTTGATTAGAATTTTAGGGTTTAACAAGTTGAGTAGTTGGGGGTTTTTTAAGCAACAGGGGCACGTGTAATGGGATTTTTTAAGCAAAAGGGCGCGTGTATTATGTATGTATATATCCAAATGGTTAGTGAGTTGACTCGGTGACTCGTACAAATATGAAATACACACAGTTGTATGCAAATAAAAATCACAGCAAAGAGCTTATAAACAATAACACGTGAATGAAGAAGATAAGATTATAATAATAGATCAACATTGGGAATGGAGCAATCAAATACTAGTAATAAACAATACTACAGTAATCACAACGATAGATGTAAAATTCAATCAACCAAAGGATGATGGTAGTGGGACTGGGACCTACCTGAAGCAGATGTTTTTTTGTTTCGGAGCGGTGAAAAGGACACAAACGACCTGTGAGTTGCTGTTGTTGCCATCTCTTTCTAGGTAAACGGGTCAATTTTGGTATGAATATAAATCGTATCAGATCAATTTTCGATTATAACATATTTAAAATACAAATTGGATCGAATTACATAATTCAGATCCAAAATCAAATTCGGTTCGATTTTTCCAATCTACCAGGTCTAACGGTAATTGTGAATATTATGGTATTAAATAAAAAAACAAAGATATTATGATACCCTTAACACTAAATTACAAGTAAAAGAAGCTGACCTACAGTGTTGGCTTGGGTAAAAGGAGGATTTGGGCCGGGTGAATAATTAGATAAGGCTAAAAAGAGGGGTGGTGTTAACAAATGTTTATTATAAAAAGTAAAGCTCACTGATCTTTCATCTTCCCAAACAACAAAAACCCTAACCACACTCTCTCTCTTTATCTGTGTGGTTAGGGTTTTTGTTGTTTGGGAAGAGGAAAGATCAGTGAGCTTTACTTTTTATAATAAACATTTGTTAACACCACCCCTCTTTTTAGCCTTATTTTATTATTCACCCGGCCCAAATCCTCCTTTTACCCAAGCCAACAACTAAGCCGGAGTAGCAGCAACACAAATTGACAGAGCCGGAAACATCTACTATAAAGCTTGATGGTGGGTGGTTTATGTAGGTATGGAATAGATGTTGATTAGAATTTTAGGGTTTAACAAGTTGAGTAGTTGGGGGTTTTTTAAGCAACATGGGCGCGTGTAATGGGTTTTTTTAAGCAAAGGGGCGCGTGTATTATGTATGTATATATCCAAATGGTTAGAGAGTTGACTCGGTGACTCGTACAAATATTAAATACACACAGTTGTATGCAAATGAAAATCACAGTAAAGAGCTAAACAATAACACGTGAATGAAGAAGATAAGATTATAATAATAGAGCAACATTGGGAATGGAGCAATCAAATACTAGTAATAAACAATACTACAGTAATCAACGATAGATGTAGAATTCAATCAACCAAAGGATGATGGTAGTGGGACTGGGACCTACCTGAAGCAGATGTTTTTTTGTTTCGGAGCGGTGAAAAGGACACAAACGACCTGTGAGCTGCTGTTGTTGCCATCTCTCTCTAGGTAAACGGGTCAATTTTGGTATGGATATAAATCTTATCAGATCAATTTTCGATTATAACATATTTAAAATACAAATTGGATCGAATTACATAATTCATATCCAAAATCAAATTCGGTTCGATTTTTCCAATCTACCAGGTCTAACGGTAATTGTGAATATTATGGTATTAAATAAAAAAACCAAGATATTATAATATCCTTAACACTAAATTACAAGTAAAAGAAGCTGACCTACAATGTTGGCTTGGGTAAAAGGAGGATTTGGGCTGGGTGAATAATTAGATAAGGCTAAAAAGAGGGGTGGTGTTAACAAATGTTTATTATAAAAAGTAAAGTTCACTGATCTTTCCTCTTCCCAAACAACAAAAACCCTAACCACGGAGAGAGAGATGGCAACAGCAACAGCAGCAGCAGCTCACAAGTCGTTTGTGTCCTTTTCACCGCTCCGAAACAAAAAAACATCTGCTTCAGGTAGGTCCCAGTCCCAGTCCCACCATCCTTTGGTTGATTGAATTCTACATCTATCGTTGTGATTAATGTAGTATTGTTTATTACTAGTATTTGATTGCTCTATTCCCAATGTTGATCTATTATTATAATCTTATCTTCTTCATTCACGTGTTATTGTTTAGCTCTTTGCTGTGATTTTCATTTGCATACAACTGTGTGTATTTCAAATTATAAATTATACTGTATTTTACTTATTATAATTTAGTATAGAGTTTTGTAGAATTTGGATTTCTAGAAGAGGTGAGTTAACCGACGCTCGGTAGATAATTACTGAAGTGGCATTTGCTTCCTAACCAACTTAAAAAGCATTCGAGTTTCGCTTGGACATAATTTCATGCGTGGTGTAAAGTGATGTGTACCAACAAATGATCCACATATAACTTCATATTCAACACAAAACTTCAAACGTTTTGTAACAATCATCCTAGTGTCATTGCATAATCCAAGTGTTTGATTTAAATTTCTCATAAGCATAACAACCACACCAATTTTCAACTTTAATTCATGAGAGGGCATACCTACAATGTTGATGGAGTTCAAATATTCTATGGGAAAGGCATTATTTAGATCAGCTTCTGTTCCTCTAAACTCTTCTGCACTATCAACACTAAAGTATGAAACAGATTCACCATGAAGGTTTTCCACAATTTGAGAATTAAAGTGAGTTACTGTCTGGTTAGTGGGAGTTAGTATAGCCCTCTTACTTAAATACTTGGCATCTTTGCAATTATTCTCAAAATCAAAATCAGGGTAAATGGCGTTGATCATATTCTCAATAGAATTTTCATTCTCTAAATCACAGAATTTAGGTGGAATCACAATATCCTCATCACCACAACGAACAATGCCATCATATAGAGGATATACCTTCCCATCACCAATGTCAAACACCCACTTTGCAAATTGTCGCAATTCTTCATCATCAGCAGTGTTACTGTGTTACTTCCTTTATTTAGCCTCATATTCTAGGTAAGAACAAAAATGTAACAAATTGACCACAATCTTAACTGAGTAATACTGGAAGAAACAAATTCACCTCTTTCTCCATGAATAATAACTGGAAGTATTTGTCGAAAATCACCCCCAAGGACAACAGTGATACCTCCAAAAGGCATAGTAGCACGTGCAGGATCAACTGATTTCATAATATCTTTCAAAGAGCGATCTAAACATTCGAAAGCGTATCGATGTTGCATAGGAGCCTCATCCCAGATGATAAGTTTGGTTTGTCGGATCAGTGCTACAATATCAGAATTGTGACCAATAGCGCAAACAGAGAACTCATCGAGTACAATAAGAATTTTAAATCGAGAATGTGTCGTCCGACCGCCAGGTAATAAAGTTGATGCAATGCCAGAACTGGCAACTGGGAGAACTATATCACCTTGAGACCGTAATTTCGAGATCAAGGTTCTCCATAAATTTGTGTTCCCGCAACCGCCACTATCATAAACAAAGAAAAGGTCACCTTGTTTCTAGCTACTCAGAAACCTAAACGATGGATGTTTTTCCCCCGTCTTCCCAAACCAATTTACCTATTTGAGCGGACCCTACGGGCGGGCATCTCCCGCAACGCAAGCAGCATTGTTCGCCACCACCCAAGAAGCTGCAAAGGATTCTCGAATCCAGGCTGAAAATACATGCATAAATAGTGGTCTAATGACAAGGCCGACGACGGAAGCTCGGGACTTTTGTGACTCATACGCCGGTGAACATTTCCTTCGGCTTGCTTCATTTTGTTCGCTCGGCTCGCAGCGGACTTGTTCTAGTGGAAAGACATTTCTCTCGAGGGATTCCAAAATTTTGTCGTATACCTGTTTATGTTCTTCGTTACAGTTTTTTAACAGGTTCTTGTACTCAACTTCCATCTTAGTCATGTCGTAGTTGATCTCCTCAATAATAAGATTATATACTCCATGATTAAGATAAATTTGTGGAGGCTGTGGTAACTGAGGGTAGTTTATTAAACTTTTACCAATTGAACGGAGAAGATTATCAATTTTTGTATATTCCATAAACTTATTATTAATCACATGGTTGAAGAGTAATGCAAAAACAGGGGTTATGAAAACTTCATGACATCATTATTAAAGATTTGAAAACATAATGATGACAAGATAATTGTTCATTCTCTCCATGGTACTTACAAGTTTACATCAATATGTTGGTTTCATCCTCAGTGAAAACAAGCAATATTCAAGCAAGCAACTTCAGGCTTAATAATAAGATGGAAAGAGAGGGTTCCGGTAGTGTGTGCACCTACCAGTAAGTAGTTAAGACCATCTAATTCAGATATATCTGCATTTCAGCTATTTTGTTAAGCTTCCTTCATTATGCTCGTTCCTTGTCTGGAACTGCAACCTTGATCATGAACCAGCAATATAAAAAACAGAGAAAAAAATACTGAAACTTATATATTGGAAACATCTTGGCAAACCCTAGCATTCTATATTTGAAACTCCTGACGTAAATGGATATTGTCAAACTAAACAGATAGATAACTTATCTCAACAAAAATATATTTTTTTATCCAGCTGTATAAAAGAAGCATTCTGATTTCGTTAATTTTGACCACCCTTATTGTTCTACTATATAAACTAAGGTAACTACTATACTCGAAATTGGAAACGAACAAGAACTCAAGAAATGATTAGCTATACTATAGATACTTGCACTAGCATTCACATTGTTTTCTATTTTTGTTCTATGCTCCCCAGAAGTTTGCAGGCACCCTGAAGTTGAGAACTAGGTAGTATAAAAGTAAAATTAAAAAAAAAAATAGGCGGAAATGAATCCAAAGTAAAGAAAACATCAATTCATTTTCTTTCTCAAGCAAGAAAGTGTTGTTCATAGGCTATAGCCTAAGCCTACATGCCTCTTGATTGAAATTCCAGGAACTCTGGAAATTACGTGCTGGTATAATAACATATTGAGAGCAATGCTGTTGTTATAATCTTCTTCTTCTTGTAAGCTAGTAGAACAATTTTTAAATATACAAAGAACGAAGAGAACTGCTACCTTTCATCTCTTTCCGGGGTTTAAGCTTCCCTGATAATATATCCCTGAATCATATCTGCTGTTTCAGGCACCGTAGCAATCGATTGGGCTCTTTTTTCCTACACCATGGTGATTCCTAATTCCTCTTTCATTTCCATCACAATATCAACCAAAGTTAATTACACTATAAAATTAACAGGGTAAAAGTATAAGCTTGTTGAAAACTTTGGATGAGCACAGATTGAAATATAAGCATACTTTCTTTACATTTACATTCAAGATATACGGAGCACCTAAGAATAAATAACAGAACCAATCCAGTGTAATCAACTATATCAATTATAATAAAGTCTTCATCGAACAGCTACATTGCAGCAAGGACAAGGGCAATAATATATGAGAAACGAAGCAGGCAGCATACAAACTGGGTAAAGAAGCTTGTCCTCTGCAAACACATGCATTTAGTATGGCCCAAGTGTGGTATGAAAATCTGTCACAAGTCTGAGTTTTATTTGCATGCCCCTGAAAGAGATTTATAGTAATAGCATAACCAAATTAGAAAAAATATATATTGAGAAATTTTGCGACAAGTCAACTAACCTTTTACTCTGTTTTCGTGTACATAATTCCTTTTTCAATTCGTTTCAGCCTGGGAAATTCTCTCAATAGTTGATCCTCCGACAAAACCTCATTATCTTTTCGTGGCGACCACAATACTTCGACAGACTGTTTTATCGTAAAAAAACAACTCAAAGAATATTATTACCAAAAACAGTAAGAAAAGAAAATTTGTGGAGTGTGTATTGTTCAGTCGGTTACCTGTATTTCATCTTTTGGGATACGTTGAAGTGTTTGGAGAACTTCAAAGGAATCATGGCAACTTCTACCCTTTTCCATGAAATCTGGAATCAAGTGTTCACGAGTAGCAAGCACCGACACAGTATACGTTGAGTTGTCGAATTTCCATTGTTTGTTCCCTCATAAGTGTAGTGGACCTCTCATGAATTAATATGAATACCACTAATTAATACGTGTCATTTGTCGTTGAAGATCGATTTTGAGACCTTTAGCATTTCTTAAATACACATACCCAACCAAGGTACAACCAAACTTAAAGTGCATTGAAATAATACTCCTCAAATTTCTGGACAAAATTAAAAGGCCATTCAAATGGACTAGCTATGCGGACGAACACACACACAATGAACTTACATAAAAATTGGTAAAATGGATAGAGGAATCGTTATACTTTAGAAGAGCTTTTACCACCTCTGCAAAATAATAAAAAGGTTAAAAAATTTAATATGAGTAACAGACTGTGTGTATGAGAATCATCGGAGCATATAGGATACTATTACAAGTAATTAACTACGTGTTTCATATATCAATCTATATCGATTACAAGCTGCGTGTAAGAGAATAATCAGAACATGTATGATTACAACATGATAAGGAGGGGCGTAGACAGGAATATAAGTTATCGGGGTCAAAAAAAAAACTCAACATACAAAATAATTAAGAAATTTTAAATACATTCATATCTGTGATTACACAATAAAAGTAATGGGGTCAAAATTGAAATATAGTACTAGAAAAATATTTTTTTTAGTGGGGTCAAAAATAAAATTTAATACTAAAACAAGAAGATTTCGAAATTTTTTACATATAAATTATAAAAAAATTATAATTTTAGTGAGGTCAATTGCCTCCGCTGCCGATACATTGGCTACGCATGATAAGTATAGAAACATGCATTTCACAACGATTAAAACACTCACAAGCTTTGAGTAAGATAATTAATCAGAGCATATATTATGTATATGAGGAACTAGTTACATGCATGTCATATCAATCGGAAAATGATAAGAACAGCCACAACTTCGTCAGAGAAGAGAAAAATAGGAAATCAAGAGTTAACTTGAAATTATGTAGCTCCAAATTATATCTAAATACTAAAGTAACATGTAATTACAAGTACTTATAGATGTTTATACTTCAATATTGACAACTTAACATAAAAATTAGTTTGACCAAAAACTTTGATAGAGACTAAATGGTCTTGATAAACCACATTGCATCAATCTATAGATATATAGACCTAGCTAGAAACGACAAAGGACCTTCGATCTTTGGCGATGATGACAAAGTATTACTATTATTTTCTGACAATTAATAAAGAATTAACCTGCTGCATCAGAAGTACTAGAAATTTAAACTCTGCAGCCTATATTTCATATAATATGGGACAACTAGTAGAATCCAGTGGACATCTTCAAACTATTGCTGAGGTATGTTATCCGCACTCTTCATTTTGCCTCGAGTAACCGTCGCTACAAGAAAATCGGCTATTTCCTACCATTTAAAACATACCAAAAACAATTGGTTGGCATTTCCAACCAACAAAGAAATTGGTTGGAAATGGTGTCTGTGGGTCCCAAGTTTTGTACACGCAAGCATCAATTCCTACCAATTCTTGGTCGGAAATCAATTCCTACCAGATTTAGTTGGTTTTGGTCACAATTTGACTTTTCAACGACCCCACATTCCACATCATTATCCCTCACGTATTTTAAATTAATAAACAATTTCTGGGGGAAAAAATAACGAAATTTTGTCAGGGTCATTTCCTACTAGATTTTGGTAGGTTTTAATGGTAAATCAAAACCTACCAAAACCGGTAGGAAATGAATGTGATGATACCCCACCATCCACGTAAGTAGCATCGTCAACAAAAACTACTAGCAACCTATTCCTACCAACTGTGGTAGGAAAGTAAAACCTACCGATTTTGGTAGGTTTTAGTTGCATTTTGATAATGAAAGGACCCCACCTTCCACGTCACAGTCCCTCACATTTTTAGATTAATAAACAATTTCTTAAAATATAAATATTATTATTTTTCAAGGTGTTTTTCCTACCAATATTGGTAGGAAAAGACCTGAATGCAAAATTTTAACTTTTTCTGGGTCCCCGCTTCAATGTCATCGGTCGTGGCTGTTTATTATTGGTCCAATAATTAAGTGCATTTCCTACCAAAATTGGTAGGAAAAATAAGCAGGATGTAATTCTAAATTTGAATATTGATTGATATGTAATTGTTTTAAATTTGAAGATATTGATTTTATTTGTACTAGTAATTCAAATTAGGATGGTGAATTTTCTACATTTTCGTATTTATAATTGCTAGATAATTTTGATGGTGAATTTTACAATTTTTCATATTTACAATTTTGTTGGTAGGAAATGGTTGGTAGGAAATGATATTTTACAAAGTTTCTGACATAAAACCTACCAATAATGGTAGGAAATCTTTGAAAGAATTTATTCTAAAAATAACCTACCAATATTGGTAGGAAAAAGGCCTAACAGAAAAAATTACAAATTTATCATTTTTCAAAATAAAAAAATTAAAAAAATTATTTCATTTAAAAAAACACTGATAATTATTTTTTCACATTTTTTTCAATATTAGGAAAAAAGTCCAATATTTGTTTTTATATTTATAATTTTATTAAAATTATATAAAATGAGGTTGTATGTAATATATAACTATTTTGTGAGTTATGAAACAAAGTCATTAGTTGGCAAAGTGGTTTGGTGGTTGTTCAATTTCGGAGAGGTGAGGGGGTCGAATCCGTACAACACCCGACACTCGGACTTGTAACTATAATTCACTGAGTCTGCTATTTACTTCTAATTAAGTATGTTAAACCGTAGACAGTATATAACTGCATAAACTAGAAGCCAGTGTATGTTAACAAGTTTTCTTGTAGTGAATAATTTAACTATGTGATATAAGAATGGTAGTTAAGATTTGACAGGTTTTCATTAATACCAACCCTCCTTACCCTGCAAAGTTGTTAGGAACTTGTAAAGTTACAGCAACCATAAACAGGTTAATCCCTGATAGCAAGAGTTACAAATTAGCAAACTAAAGTTTGTTTATTTAGTACACCTTTCAGAATGTAGCTAGCTAACCAAATTAGCTAACTTGAGGATTAAAATTATGAAGGAAAAAGAGGGTTTAGGGTTTAGGGTACACCTTTCAATAAGTAGTTCAGACCGTTCAAGGTGGATGTATCTGCATTTTCAGCTATTTCCCTAAGCTTCCTTTGTAATGTCCAGATGCGGCTGTAGCATGCTAAAAATATTGGCTAGTAGCGCACATAATCGAAACGCATATGGAAAGACGATATTTATGTGAATAGATGGACTAGTACTCTGGGAATTGAAAGAATAGGAATGAGAGGTTAAAGGCGACGAAGACGAAGATGATAATAGTGAGGATAGTAATGATGATGATCCACCAATTCTATCGTATGAGGCTGCCAATGCAGAATTTCTAACAAACAAAGCATGCACAGTAATAGTAAATGCGAAAACTAGTCCGTATGATAATAAGGTTGCCAAGATTCTAGATAGCGTCGTATCAAGGAATTTGTTATGGCGACTAATAGGGGAATTTCTAGCTGCATTTGCCTTGTTCATCATCATTAATAATTTATTAGCATGATTTGCAGTGTCATTATTATTATTACTTCCTTCTAAACTAGAAACCTGCAACTTACTACTTCCAACGATGGTTATTGGACGGGAAGGAACAGTACTTAATCTCAAGGAAAATTGAACAAAATTATTATGATAAGGACGAATATTAACAAGAGATGCTACTTGTCTCGGAGAAGAACAAGAAGACGGCAAAGCTAAAACCCTGCGGTGGCAATTCCACCCGCCCATCATTCCTGCTGCCACGGATTCCATATACCAACGTCAAGGAGGACGATGATCAATACGTACGTTTTGTGTTTTCAAGGGTTTAACCTGCCCCAAAATCAAAATCAGGAGGCCTCTACGTAATTATATCTTTATATAATTGTCGTATGGTATGGTGTGGTCAGTCATTTCTATTTTTTAGCTAAATCGCTTCGATATAATTTTCTAATTTTCTCGAATTTCTGAATTATTAATATTAAAAATTCAAAAATATCTCAATTGTCTTTAAAAATTTTACTAATGGAAGAAATTAAATATACTATTTTAATATTCTTACCTTTAAAATCTTTACAAATTAATGAAGGAAACTAAATACACAATTTTATATTCTCCTAATTTTTTTTACTAGAAAGTATCTTAATTGCTTTTTAAATCTTTAATAATGGAGAAAACTAAATATTTTGGATTAATCAAAATTTGTTATTAAATAAATTCACAATTTTCTTCTTTCTTATTTCTAACAAAGGAAACTAAATATACTTTTTTAAAATTTTCCTAAATGTTTTATACTAATTCAATTTACTTACTAATTTCTTTTTTTACTAACTTTCAAGGAAGAAAACTAAATATGCTATGTTAGTATTTCCCATAATTTTCTTTTCGAGTCCAATTTATTTACCAATTTTTTGATATTATCTTTTAACGGAGGAAACCATGTATACTAGATTAATCAATCAATCAATATACTTATGTAAAAAAGAAGACGAGAGCGGTGACGCGGCGTCACTCAAATCGGTTCGATCTATTTTTCTAATTTTTTCAAAATTTTGAATAATTAATGTTAAAGATTCGAAAATATCTCAATTGACTTTAAAATCTTTACAAATAGAGGAAACGAAATATACAATTATAATATTCTCGTCTTCAAAATCTTTATTAATGGAGAAAACTAAATATACAATTCTAATATTCTTGCATTTGAATATGTTAAGTTAATTTAATGATTTAACATAGAAAAAAACCTAACAATTAAAATAAAAGGTTTCTGTATTTACTACAAATATAAAATTTTCTCTTTTAGAATTTTAAAATCTCAAGAAAAGGTTGTCGACGAATAATTTGCTAATATTACGATAATATAGTCTCAAATCATCAATACTATACTATTATATAATATACGAAACATTAAAAGTTTGGTTGGTCGGTATGGTACGTTGTGATTTTACTTAATTGCCCTTTCTTAAATTCGTGTTTTTACTTAATTAATCTTACTTATTTATAGAAATATATTATTAAATAATAATATTACCTATTTATAACCAATTACCTTTTTCACCTAAAATACATTTTTTTTATTTTTTCTAACAAATTCCCCTACTTTTTCAAATATATCACGGACAATTACCTTTTTTAACTAAAACATGTTAGTTTTTCTATTTTTTCTTACTAAAATCCCTCATTTTCCAAAAAATATCACGGACAAATCTTTAGTTATTTATTTTTAAACCTAATATTATAATTATTTTTTTAAAAGTTTACCTATTTTAACATGCCTACTTATTTTTCTTAACAAATGCAATTACAAAAAATATTAAAATATAAATAATCAAATACCTATTTATAACCAATTACCTTTTCAGCTAAAACACATTATAGATTTTTTCTAACAAAGTCCCTCATTTTCTAAATATATCACGAGAAATTGTTTTTTTCAATTTAATTTTTCTATTTTTCTCACTAAAATCCATTCTTTTTCTAAAAATATCACGGACAAACACTTTACTTATTTATTTTAAAACGTATTTAAATAATTTAAATTATTAAATTTTGAAACCTCATTTTCCAAAAATAGCACGGGCATTTACCTTTTTAAACTAAATATGTGTTACATATTTTATTTTTTCATACTAAAACCCCTACTTTTCCAAAAATATAACGAACAAACCCTTACTTATTTATTTTAAAATCTGTTTTAATGTTTTTAATTAATTAAAAGTGTTTAGCTATTTTAACATGCCTACTTATTTTTTTAACAAATACAATTAAAATAATAATAATAAAATAACAATTAACAATCGTTTAAATTAAATTTGATAAGTTATAAGTTATCAGAGTACACAAACACCTTATCAACTTATAATACATAAGTTATAACTCAAACAGGCCCATTGTCTCGATCTTAAATTTAACGGAAGTATTAACGAGACCTTTTGACTAAATTCTATAAAAGTTGATATTAAGTCAACAGAAAAGTGAAATTACATGGGAGAGGATGTTGAAGTCGATAGAAAAATGAGCGAGCTAGCGATGTGATGAACGGTTAGATGGGATAATCTGAAAAGCAATCCAACGGTGCATGGGCATACATTTGCTACTCCAACACAGCCACCCACAAGATCTACCTTGATAGGTTTTTAAGAAGTCCTGCAAGACAATAAGTTATAAATATAAAAATACAAACAGCTCTGGTAATTAACAATGTCCGTGCATTTGATGATGTCGAATATACATTATATAGGGATCTCTTAAAAGTCATTTGGAACTCCAGAGCCAAAACTATTCTGCATTATTCATCAAGGTACAAGTGCTAGTGTTGGATAATATACTGAGACAGGTTGATGTAAATAACGAATTTCTAAGTTTCCAGCTCCATGTCATATTTCAGAAGGCCCCAACACCAGCAATGACGGCAGATACATTACCATGATTCCATCAGCACCAATACATGCACGGTCAAGCAGGCTTACGCTCTTGTCCAGACAGTTGAGCGCATGACATTGATCAGGCACAGCAACGTGGGGTAGGCACCACAGGTTGTTCAGTGGATGCCCGCGGAAAAATGCAATATTGTTCGGGCTCTGCTTCTGCTTCAGGCAAAATGCAAGGAAAATCAAGATGCATAATTACTTATAGCTTAATTAGTGAAGAAGCTTAAAAACACTTTATAAGTTAAGAATTTGCTTGATAATAAACATACTATAAACTGATATGGCAAAGCCTCGAGTCTTCATGAAGATAAGCTAAACCTTAAGCGGATCCCAGAGCAATCTTCATTCTTGCAGACCAGTCAAGAAGAGCATTTTCCCTGTCATAAGGTTACGTTCTAAAGATCAAAATTAAACGCCTTAAAAAATCAGGACCAAATATAATCCACCACTTTCTGCCATGTTGTCAAATGAAGCACATGTTGATATCAAACAACAACTCTCTTGCTTCTTTAAACTTGTCTCTCATAACAATCTTTACCTCCATAAGTTTCTAATTTGACAACATTAACATCTGATTCGACTTATGACCTTGAAAAGATGAAGGTGTCTATGGTGCATGATAATGAGTTTCTCGGAAAAGAAACTCAGGCCAAGCAGCGAAAATCATCCTCTGTGCTGATACCAATCAGTTTGACCAAGCTCCTAAAAGATGCTGATTGATTGACTTAAAGGCTCCATGCATCACACCAGGCCTCAAGTCTTCACGATGATAAGAAAAACCTTAAGCTGATCCCAGAGCAACCTTTATTCTTGCAGACCAGTCAGGAAGAGCAATTTCCCTGTCAGTTCCGGAACAAACAAACAGATCGTACGAAACATTTAGGCTTATTATGGAGTATGTATCACAATGAAAGCAGCAAGACTTATATGTACACCATTTTAGTGTGATTCCACACTACTATTAGGGACAATTTCGTAGAAGAGGAGGCGATAGTGCTCCACTGTGCAGATATCAATCTGTTTGCCCAAGTTCCTGAGGTGTAGAGTCTAAGCACGAACTGGAGACCACTAAGCATATTAACTTCTCCCAAAAAATTCACAGCCTCCTTGATGATCATTTCTCTTCAGAAGTCAGAACCTTCACATCTACTTTCCTTCGATCATAAAAAATGTCAGCATATACAAGTCCCAAACCACCCTCAAAAAAATCATAAAATATTAATCTCAGCTCTTGTTAAAAATCAGAAGGATACTACACAAGTGGGAGTAATTACCTAGAAGCAAAAAAGGCTACATACTCAGGCCAATCTTACGAAATAGAAATTTATACTCGTCACTTGAGGTTTCCCGATCATTAGGGAGTGAAGCTGGTTCCAGATAATCCTGCAACTTTCGTAGAGCAGAGTGATGCAGCAAGTTAAGAAACGTCAGATGCAGAGTGATGTTTCAAAGTCATTAACAGGTCACAGAAGGTACACTTGAACTAGTGTTGTATCTAATACCTCTGAGAAAAAGCTTCCTCTTAGGAAACCTGAACCAAAGCAAGTAACAGATAGCCATGCATGACAGACTAAACAACATAAGTATATTCACAACAAAATAGCATCTTCACCTTGAGTTCTTCGGCCTTGGTTTAGTCGCCTCAAATTGATTTAAGAAGATCAAACACTTGTATTACAGAATTTGGCTTTATCTTCACCTTGAGTTTCTCCATGTTGTCAAATAAAGCACATGTTGATATCAACAAACAACTCTCTTGCTTCTTGCTTGTTTCAACTTGTCTCTCATAACAGTCTTTACCTCCTTAAGTTTCTATTTTGACAACATTAACATCTGATTCAACTTAAACGACCCTCTTGTTTATTCAAGTGTAACTCTGAAATGTAGACAGTTATGGTTTTATACAGCTGGACTGCAGGATATAAACAACAATCATTCTGACCTGTCTTTAGACAATCCTATCAGATACTTCTGCCTGCACTCACATTCACTCGATATCTGCTACTTACGATGCACCGTCAGATTGCATATTTGGTATAGTAAATACAGGTCAATAATGGTTTCCATTGCCCTCTTTGTCTGTAAGCATCGGACGTACCTCAAGCAACCGAATTTTATGACCTTGAAAAGATGAAGGTGTCTATGGTGCATGATAATGAGTTTCTCGGAAAAGAAATGTCAGACAACCCCATGAATCACTCTTGGTTCCCTTCATGGAGCAATCGGTGATCCAAACTGTTGGTATTACCAAGGCAGGTGTCCACATTGAAGCTAGTAGGGGATTTACACAGTCCTCTAATTAATACTATTTAGCATATGTTCGGTTATTGAAGCTAGTAGGGACAAGTCTTCAACAAAAGACTGCCTCATTTAGTCATGGAAT
The DNA here is from genome assembly GCA_030848705.1 of Heracleum sosnowskyi. Taxonomy (NCBI): domain Eukaryota; kingdom Viridiplantae; phylum Streptophyta; class Magnoliopsida; order Apiales; family Apiaceae; genus Heracleum; species Heracleum sosnowskyi. Next base: position 117,893,848 of record CM061245.1, on the reverse strand, counting down.
TCTTTCCAAAGGGATGGTTAGAGCACGCGGGTGTTGGCCAAATATGCACATCATTGGATGGCAAATCAATCTGGGATGAAACACCGTGGAGCGTGGTGGGATTCTACAGGAGAAAATTGTCCAACTCCTAAAGATAACCGACAGTGTTTTTTGTTTCATAAAGATGGAAAGGTCGGTATGAATGAAACTTATTTCGTAGAATGGATTAGGAAAGTTCTTTATGAAGTCAAAGTTAGCAAGTTAGAAGCAATCAAAAGTTCCATCACCAAACAAGTAGTCCAGAACAAGCAATCAAAATATACTAGGTACAAATAAGATAGATGAATTTCTTTCACTTCTTTTCCCATAATAACAAGTACAAATAAGATTCTTGGAGGACCAGTTTTGGAAAGCTGCAAACATTCATCCATGTTACATTTTGGATAGCAGCAAGTGGAAAATGAAAAATAAAACTAGTGTAAAAGCAACTACATGCATGACATGACGACTATTCCTCGCTTGCTGGATACTCTTGTTTAACTTCCTCACATCGTTCTTCACTTGAGCTTTTATCAGCATCATTTTCTGTGGGAAAAAAAATTAAAAAGGAAGAAAGAACCGTGTTAACAGGATCCAGTACATCAGTAATCAGTACAAGTGTACAACGTAAGGTAAGAACAGTATACGGAATTACTCGAATTGCCCAACACAATATAATCTTTCATCAATGTTTACTATCAATAGATAACTACCATATTAAGTCAAAAAGTTGAAATCCAAGAGATAGCATCTAATCATATTCCTTCCTACACAAAACCAAACCTACATACAAGGCACTACAAGGATAATGATATAAATATGTCCTCTCGAGTCCCAAAGTATCATCTAAAACTTGCAAAGGTAGTGAACCACATCTAATTCACACACATAACCAATTTTGTTTCTTTTGGGGGTGCTTGGAGGGGGGGGGGGCATATATACTTTCACCGAGATTAATAAATAGATCAGTTTTTGTAACCATAACCTTTATTTAAGCCATTAGGCGATTCAAATATAAAGACCAAGTATAAGGCATCAACAACTCCGTTTTTCTATGATTTTCCCCTAACCCCATAATTTGTGCCTGGTTTTGGCACAGCTACGAGATAGCTTACCCAAAAGATCTGATCTCAGCAATATATCCACTAATAACATAATTCTGAACTATCTTATATATTATACATTCACTACTTCGTGTATAGCAAGTCACAATAGTCGTTAAAGCAGCAGTACGGATGGGAGGACGATATTCTACTCCAAGTCCATTATAAAACCAAAGTTTTTCATTAAAGCTATAACTTAACCACAAATAATCCCACTACAAGAATCAGATTCATTAACAACTTTTTTAAGCTCTCATATCTTTTTCAAATCACTCTAGACTTCGTCGATACAATCACAGACAAGATTCTTGTATACTAGACCACATTAATCGCTGATCTGGGTGTTACAAAAAAACTTAAACATGTCATATACAATAATAAACTTCAAGAAACTTAAGAATCAAAGGTAGTTACAATGTTGAGATGATTAGGAAAATATCTAATTCTAAGCTGTGTTAATTGTTTAGGTTTACTATATCTATATTTAGTGACCAACTAATCATATAGTTGTGTGCTTAAGGAGTTTATATAATGTGTAATTATATGTTGGTTTACACCAAAAATAAAATGTAACGCACTAACGCACGAATGACCAACTCCAGTGAGTAACCTTGCTTTTTAAACAACTTCTAGTCAAGCTAAATATCATCCTTAGTGAATAATAACAAAACATATAGTTACCCACAACCACGCTTTCAATCAACTCTGACATTGTGTACAACATTAAACCGCGCTCTATCCTACTACCAACTTATCTCACAAGTCAATACAACTTCAACACACACAGACACACACAACCCTCGGATCACAGGCAATCTACTTTAACAACATATCCTCCTCTATTCACAACTAACTATAACAAACACAAAATCACAAACTAAAATCTCATGTCACAAGGTACTAACTAAACAATCTAATTACACAATAAAAAGAAAAATCATAGAAACCGCAAAACGCAAAAAAGAGTTAACCCAAAACAATTACGATATGGCAGGCAATTGCAAATATATCTAAATAAAACTATACTTTAACAAACAGTTAGGGTTTTAATTAAATAAACACACATAATATGATTCAACATACGTTTCTTAGCATCCTAACTTGGCTATGAAGGCCAGAAATACGCGATTGAATTTCATCAGTATTTGTTCCTGATCTCGTGCTCAATCCTTCTCTGTTTTCAAAAAACACACACACAATCAAATCAAAATCAATTTGACAATTATTTAATTAATAAAAATAGAAAATTAAGATAAATAAGATTAGAAAAGAATAGACCTGGATCTGTAAGCAGCGGCGCCACCGAGGTGGGAACTTGAAGCCATCGGAGAATTGGATCGTCTTTTTCTTTTATTTTCAAACTTTTGTTTTCTTTATACTGTATTTCGTGCTCGTGGCCCGTGGCCTCAAAATTGATTTTTTATTTTTTATTTAGTTTTACCTTACAAATAACTAATTATTATTTTTTTTCTGAAACAAGCTCATAACTAATTATCAACCTTCCTTCTTTAAATCCTATTTTTTAGAAATACAAGTCAAAACTTTTTTAAAATTGTATAAAATAAATCATTGTGTAAAAGGTAAGTATAACCTTTAATTTATATTGGATCATATTTTTTTCTATTTTTCTAAAACTCCTCTATTTTAAATTAGAATTTTGAATTTCCTTTTATAACATCTAGAAATTTACTCTAGAATCGCTCAATTTATATTTATCTATTTTTCTCTAGCTCCTCTATTTTAAATAATTAAAATCAAAACTTCCTTAGTTAGCTCCTATTTTTTATTTTATCTTTATGTATTTAAAGGAAAATCTGAGAAACTCTATAATCGCTCGATTCATATTTTTCTAATTTTTTAGAACTCCTCAATTTTAAATACATAAAATTAAACTTATTTCTTTAAGTCCTATTTTTTAGAAAAGAAAGTCAAAACTTATCTATAAAGGTTTTGACTTTCTTTTCATATTTTTCTATTTTTCCAGAGTTTCTCTATTTTAAATAATTAAAATCAAAATTTCCTTATTTATGTCATAATTTTTAGAGAAAAAATCGAAAATTTTCAATATTTTCTTTTATAACTCCTATTATAAAAGATAAGTCCTCTAAAAATTATAAACCTGATCAAATTTCGCGTGGTTATTAAAGGAAAGTTCTTAAATATTTGACTTGAACTCCAAAAAATTTAAATCACAATATATTGTAATTCATAAATAATACTCCATTCGTCCCCCTCAATTCTTTACATTGAGGTTGGGTACAGAATTTAAGAAAAAATGTAATTTACTGATGAAAAGTAAGAAAAGTGAATAAAGTGGTAGAACTAATCAATATTTAATGTATAAAGTGGAGATATTTGCGGAAAGTAGTGGATGTAAATTTTTATATTATAAAACTTTAATATTTTAGTAAACTTTTGGAATATAAATAATTGAGAGGGACATCCAAAAAAAGTGTAAGAAATTGAGAGGGACAAAGGGAGTAATACTATATAAAACGATTTTCACAAAAAAAAAAAAATGTCTATATGTCTCCGCGTTGTGATTTAATTAAATTTTATTATTTAAATTCGAATTTATAGGATAGAAAAATATTATCTGCCTTTTAAATTTTTACTAATGGAGAAAACTGAATATACAATTTTAAGATTTTTTCATTTCTTAATTTTGATTCAATAAAATAAATTTTTTTATTTAAATATGAATTTATAGGATAGAAAAATCTCAATTGCCTCTTAAATCTTTTCTAATGGAGGAAACTAAATATACAATTTTAATATATTTTTTCCTTTAAAATATTTAATAATAAAGGAAAGTAAATAGACAATTTTAATATTCGACATATTTATCTTTTTCTATCTTTATATATTTAAAGGAAACCCTATGCGTTCTCAAATAGTCCAAAAAATTTATCTATTTTTCTAGAGTTCCTCAATTTTAATTCAATAAAATTAAATTTCCTTAGCAACAATTGAATTTATAGAAAAGTCATAATATAAAATTTATTCTTATTTCGTTCTTATTTGAAATTTCCTTATATAAATTTAGAGTTATAAGAAACTCAATTAAAGAAATTTAAACCTCTCATTTATTATATTTGAAATAGAAAAAAAATTAAATTTAATGAGAAGCCAATAGGCTATATAAACAGAGGTGTGGTTGTCAGTTTCTCACTTCTGTCCCAGGTATGCTCTTATTTCATCTTTGTTGTTTTTATAAAGATTTTATAGTTTTTCCAGTTTCACATAGTTTTTGTTGTCCAAAAAAGTGATCAATGCAGAAAAACGATCTAATAATCCCCTTTACAAATTACAATACACAAACAGATGGTATACATATGATGCGAGTGAGTAATCACTATTTATAGCACTGACTAGAGAAATATGTTGTATTGAAATACTATTGGTCATTTTCTCAGTCCAGCATATTATATATTACGCAAATATTCAAAATAAGAACTAATCAAACTATTTAGAATACATTGTTTCTCAATGGTAAACTAGCCCCTCATTTTACTCCGGGCGAAAAGCATATTATACTACGCGATTGTCCTCTAACATTGAGTCACCTTCAATCAGGATAAAGTATTCCAGATCCCGGTCATAGTCCAGAAACGTTATAAACATCTTCGCACAGAGAAGAAATGCTGGCACTCTAATATCGCGTTCAAAATTGATGCTATAGCCTGCGAGTCCAAACAACATTAAGGCCAACAAAAAGTTCAACCACCTGTGTGGTTTGTTAATACTATTGGTCATTTTCCCAGTCCAGCATATTATATTATTATATACAGTATCACGCAAATATTTAAAATAAGAACTAATCAAACTATTTAGAGTACATTGTTTCTCAATGGTAAATCAGTCACTCATTTTACTCAGGGCAAAAAGCATATTATACTACCCGATTGTCCTCTAACATTGAGTCACCTTCAATCAGGGTAGAGTATTCCAGATCCCGATCATAGTCCATAAATATCTTCGCACAGAGAAGAAATGCTGGTACTCTAATATCGCGTTCAAAATTGATGCTATAGCCTACGAGTCCAAACAACATTAAGGCCAGTAAAAAGTTCAACCACCTGTGTGGTCTGTTAATACTATTGGTCATTTTCCCAGTCCAACATATTATATACAGTATCACGCAAATATTCAAAATAAGAACTAATCAAACTATTTAGAGTACATTGTTTCTCAATGGTAAACCAGCCACTCATTTTACTCTGGGCGAAAAGCATATTATACCGAATTGTTCTCTAAAGGTCGAAATCTGGGTCATCTTCGTCAGTCGGTCAGGAGATAGTATTCCAGATCCAAGTCATAGTCCAGAAACGTCATAAACATCTTCGCACAGAGAAAAAATGCTCGCGCTCTAATATCGCATTCAAAATAGATGCTATATAGCCTGCGAATTCAAACAACATTAAGGCCCGCACAGAGTTCAACCAAAATTCAATTCAATTTTTTCGCCAAAATTAAATTTGACGGTTCATAATTAATAGAAAGGACTGCAACACTTTATTTTCTTTGTACTGGGCCAGATTCTTTACCAAAATTATGATATATTCCTACTTATTTAAAGATTTGTTTATTGGAAACAGGTCTGAAACGTCACTATGATAAATTTACATGTTAAATTGTTTTTTTTTTTTTTTTTTGAAGTAAACACATGTTAAATTGTTAATAGGTCTTCAAAGGACAAGACAGGGGTCAAGTCTAAGGTAACAAGTTGATAATTGTAGGCATCCAGCTACGTTCAAAATTAAAGAGCCCATTCAAGGCAATTAGACAAGGATTTTGGTACCCTCACTAATCAAGTAGATCGGTTGCGTGTGCCAATAAATCGTTCTATTTTTTAAAAATCCATCGTTTAAAAATATTTGATCGATTAGATTTTTGAAATCCGATATATCGTTATGAATTATTTTTAAATGGTTTATTATATTATAAATAAGGTTAATATATTAAATATATTTAAAATATTAAAATTTATCCAATTTTTATTCCAATTTATCATTCCGATAAATCCTTGATTTACCGATAAATCGTTATACGGTACCTCAACCGATTTGTTCCGATTTCCGATATTTACGACTAGGGCGCCAATATTGTTACTGACTATGCTGGCCAACTGCACATAACGAAGTCTACAAACAAAAAATAAAATACAAATTTCTGAGGCTGCTGGGATTCGAGCCCAGAATTCTTACCACTAAACCACAGCCCCATTATGAAAAGCGGTATGAGTTTTATTATATTCTACAATGTTTAAACTAAGCAATTACTGCCTCCACCATCCATCCAATATCAAATCAGCCAATCACATCTATCATTATCTACTCACGCGGATCACAAAACAGAACCGTCCGATCAAACCTCAAATCCAACGACCACAAACATACCCCGTCACAGCTTCAAATCCCCAAACCCCCCAAATCTCAATCTATATAAACCAAGTCCCAAGTCCCAACGGTAAACCAAAACCACAAAATCCAACTTCAGATATAATAATTGCACTTGGTGTACTGTGATTAGTGTTCTAAAAGTCCGTGATTAATCGGGGTTAATCGCCGATCAATCGCTAGACGGTGGATTACCGAACTGATTAAGTGAAAATGGATCAATTAATCGTAAAAAAATAATTAAAATTAAAAAAAATAATTAAAAATTTAAAAGGTAGAAACTTGATTAAAATAATAGGAAAAAATATTATTTTTGTACATATAATTATAATTTTAGATGCCTAAATCATAAATTCTCTTTATTTTTTCTCTTAAATTGATCTATAATTGAAAAGTTAAACCTTCAAATTTTTATTTATTACAATTATATAACATTTTTAACATATTTGCATAAATATATGATAATAATATATGTTTAGTTGAAATAATGAAACAATTATATATATGAATATAATTATACATAAAAAATATTATTAAATTTATTCCGATTAATGATCCGATTAATCATTCCGATTAATCCCCGATTATCTGATTAATCCATAGACGGTGCCTTCACCAATTAACTCCAATTCCCACTTTTTACGACGCTGATTTTAGGATTCATTAATTACAAGACTCGGACTAAATCTTGTTGCCGACGACTAAAAAACTTCAACCATGATTTGCTACTAGCACTAGTTTGTTGCACATTTAACTTATCTAGATATTTAAGTTTTGGGGAAAAAATAATAGTTTCACTCGTGTTCTCCTTTATATATAGGAAAAATAAATTCTTTCATTCTTAAATTATATGTTGTTTTTGGTTTAGGTCCTTGAATTATATGAAAAAATATTACGGTACTTAAACTTTCAAATTTTCTGATTATCGTCCTTCCGTCCAAATTTGACTAATGGACGTTAGTCAACGATGACGTGGCAGTTACGTGAAAATTGAAAATTTTCGGAATGTAGTTAAATTTTGATATATTAATTTATTACTTACAATAATCCGGGTGGTGAAAATTTTCAATTTCGAGTTCACTAACGTATATAAATCTACACTTTAATTTCAAAACACGATTTTTTTTTTTTACTAAAACCTGCATATTTTCATATGTTAGTGAACTCAAAATCGAAAACTTTCACCACCGATGTTTTTGTAATCATTCGTATATTAACATGCCAAAATTTCACTCCATTCCAAGAATTTTATATTTTCATGTAATTGCCACGTCGGCATTGATTAGTCAATGTTGGACGGAAGGACGAGAATCAGAAAATTTGAAAGTTTAAGTACTGTAATATTTTTTCGTATAGTTCAAGGACATAAAACAAAAACAGCATGAACGAAAAAATTTATTTATTTTCCTTATATATACTAGGAGTGGGACTTCTAATTTGCAACTCTATTGTCTTTGCAGGATTTTATATTATCTCGACTCTTAGTTTCACTCGTGTTCTCCTTTATATATATACTAGGAGTAGGACTTTTAATTTGCGGAAATTTGTTAGCTTGCAGGGAGTTCTTCGCTATATAATTTTGAAAAAGCATCCTAAATTTTTTCTGCATTGCATGATTTGCAACTTGAGGGAGGAGACAAAAAATTAACGAACTCGTCTTTGGGGTCAATTTTTTTTTTCTAGCATCCACAGAGAACTCTGATGCTGATAAGTTGAAGAGGGATGAACCAGATAAACTCGTCCTTGCCAATTCAGTCTCCTAAAAACCAGTCTAAGTCAATATCAGTACCATTGCAGGATAGTAAAGTCTTCCAAGAAACCGTAAATGCAAGATGAGTGTCTACTGTCTAGTGGTACTCTCCTCGAGAGTAATTGAAAGATCTTCTCAAAACAATGCTCAGCGTAAGCCAGAAGTTGTTATTCCTGCTCTAAATCCTTTAACTCGTCAAGAAAAACAAGTCTCATATGGGTACCAAAGCTAAAAGTGGTTCGGATTCGAAGTCAGCCCATGCCAACATGAAGGTATTAGTGGCAAACTCCTAAAAATATGCTTGTCGACATGCAGTCTAAAGGAACCAAGAAGGTGATTGGTAAGGCTGTCACTTATTAATTCGAAGCCTTACCTTTAGACATGCAGTCTAAAGGAACCTCCTTTTCTTTTAAGGTGGTGTCTGGTCAATTATTACCCCGGAAGATGCATTTCTAGGAAAGTCAGGCTCAACTTGTTTATCTAATTTGCTCATACGGAAATTAACATCAATCTCAATCTCAGGCAATAATGTTATCATTATTTGATCAGTAAAACATTTGCTTTCATATCCACCTCTAAAATTAATGGTTTACATTTCATGGCAGCCCTCACTGATGGACTGTGTTGAGCCGGTGGGTTCTCTTTAAAAAAATTGACATTCCAGGGTATCCAGCATTTGCATCTATGTCGAGCAATCATTCTGAAAAATAATCGAACAAATTAGAATGGTATTAAGGACAAGTTCGTTGAACAAAAGTTTTCCAAACTATCTAAAGAAAACAAATATGACTGACATTCACATTCCCAGATACCTGCAATGGATCCTTCAGTTCTTCCCTGACCCAGTCGCACAAATGCTCTTGGTTCTACAGTAAATGTCACACTAACATGATTTTCAAAATTTATTTTTATGAATCTCAACACTTGCAACATATAATTTCATGGTGTTCCTAGGTTGAAACCTGAACATTTCCACACATACATAAGTCTGTTTCCACAAGAACTATATACACAAGACTACACCTAACCAAAGACCAGAATCTTACGCATACCATGCACATCATGGACCAATTGAAACGTTTATTTCTGGCCTATAACTGACCATACTGGTAACACAAACATTGCAAAACACTTGCCCTCTCTTCCATTTCACCTTGTTTGGATCTGAGTCTTCCTTTAAAATTCCTAGGTGATTAACCTTAGTGGAGGTTGAGACCTAAATTGCAATTTCAGGAAAATCATGTATGCTAAAGCTATAATACAAGTAGTAATAATATTTTGTTGTACTACAAGTAAAGACCTGCGTTACTAACACTACTAAAATCACACTGCATCTTAATCTTGTCAACCTTGACCCGTCAAACAAAACAGAGACAATGCAATCAAAATTTCAACAGTTTCCATTTCAATACTCCAAAAATCTCACTATTGGCATAAAATGTGCTTACAGTCACAAAGTGCAAATTAATATACCTTGTGACGTTTTGCACACAAATAGGATGCTGCTGCAGTAAACACAAGGCCAGTGCAGTTGACAATTTCCCTTTGCATAGCTGCTCGTAATGCTGCAAGGACCGATCTCTATATAGTGAAATGTGAAGGGGAATATAATTGTTTTCACCATATCCACAAAATTACAGCTTTCCTCAATTAAAGTTACAATCAACATCTAGTCTCTTCAGTTTCTACAAGGCTGTTTTACACAACCCTGAGATAGAATATCCTGCAAAGGAAAGTTGCAACATACAAACAGCCTCTGATGTGTATCAGAAGATACCAGAAGGTTTTCATGGTCCTATATCCCTGGAGTTCATGGTTGATCCTGTTTTTGTTTTGACGGGACAGGACTACACTACTGTGGAGCTTCATGATAGATATTTTCACTTGAAGGAAGTGGACCATATGATAAAGCTTATGGTTTTCCTAGTTGATTTCTCTTAAAATCTGTAGCTATATGCATGTTTCCATACTCTAAGCAATTAATACTATAATTTGATGTAGACTTACGAAAGGACTTCCAACGAAAAGTAGATAGAAGCAGGACATGGCACTTGTCCCAAGACACAACAAACTCTTACATGCTTCTGTCTTACACCCAACTATGTCTTGTGCAGCCTCATGGCGCAATGGTGTGTGACAAAAAGGGTAGAACCACCAAAATAATGTTCTCAACCTAGTAAGACGACATCTGCATGCACACCTGTTGAACGTTCCAAAAACGATACTCTCCTTAACAAGCTTACATCTGGAAACCCTGAAGAGCAGAGGTTTGCTGCAGGTGAAATCCGATTTATTGCCAAGCAAAATGATCATAATTGCGTGGCAATTGGTGAATTTGGAGCCATCCCATTACTTGTAGGCATCCTTACAACTCCAGATTTGCACACCCAAGAATATGCGTTTACTGCATTGCTTAACCTTTCCATATGTGAGGACAACAAATAGAGCATTGTATGCACTTGGTACAATTTATGTGCTAACGAAAGGAAGCATGGAAGCAAGGAAAAGCGCAGCTGCCACATTGTTTAACCTTTCGGTTGTGGATGAAAATAAAGTTACAATTGGCCTCTTTGGAGCAATTCCACCACATGTGACACTGCTTAATGAATGAAGGTAACCAGAGGGGGAAGAAAGAAGCTGCTACAGCGCTATTTAATTTGTGCATATACCAAGGTAACAAGGGAAATGCCGTGAGGGCTGGCATTGTGCCCACATTGATGAAGTCACTTAAAGAACCCCATACTCTTATTATCAATATATATAGCACTTTAATATAAAATTCCTATTTAGAATAAGTGATATGAAGCATATAATTAAGAGTAAATATAATAACGTCTAATGTAAAGCATGGAAGATATAAATGAACTTACATATAGATTGGTAAAATGGAAAGAGGAAACATTACACTGAACAAGAGCTTTTACAACCCCTGCAAAATAATAAAAGTGCAAATTTAAATATGAGAAAACAAGGCGTGTGAATGAGAGGGATCTTGAGATATATACTAAAAACTTCAATGTGAATTTAAATGGGGAAGAAAAATCACATTGCATCAAGATATACATATATCAACCTAACTAGTAGTGTCTTTAAACTGTTGCTGAATGCCTGAGGTTCAAAACTTCAGATACAAGCATCCAGTTTATCAGGAAAAGTTTTCCTCGGCATACAACAGAGTTGCAGCATCCTAGTGGAGCCTAATCTAGTTAGTTAAAACTCTCTGCTTCTGTTATATAATTGCAATTAAAATGTTAGCCAGCAGATAAGTACATAGATTATATACGACCTTGTTTAATTATGCAGATGATGTTGTTATGAACTTGTGAAGTTCCAGCAAGCTAACGCGCTAGTAAGATATGAGCATGTTTTTATTGAAAGGTGCAACTAACACTAGGTTATAAGAAATATGTATTGAGGACCAGAGAATAAACATATAAAGATTTCTCTAGGAAATAAATAAGGTATAGTGTTGGGATAAAAATATACTAGGTCTAGGTAGGACGTTATCTTCAAAGACAAAAGATAATTGAACCTGTTTGCAAACAAATAAAAACATCACATTGTGCCACTGTGGATAAACATATCAGAATTAAGATTTAAGATAGATGAATTTCTTTCACTTCTTTCCCCATAATAACAAGTACAAATAAGATTCTTGGAGGACCAGTTTTGGAAAGCTGCAAACATTCATCGATGTTACATTTTGGATAGCAAGAACAGAATGAAAGATAAAACTAGTGCAAAAGGAACTAAATGCATGACACTAGTCCCTTGCAGGATAATACTCTTGCTTAACTTCCTCACATTGTTCTTCACCCCTGCTTGAGCTTTTATCAGCATCATTTGCTGTGAAAAAAAAAAATTAAAAAGGAAGAAAGAACTGTGTTAACAGGATCCAGTACATCAGTATTCAGTACAAGTGTACAAACTCGAATGCATTATATCGGTTTATGGTACATCAATTAAAAGGGGACTATAGAAAGCAATACTATTGAAACGATAAATATTATCTGATATGACATCTTAGATTGTGTTACCCAAGTTAATCATAAAAACAGAAAATATAAATGTGCAGAGAGTGTATGGCATACCAGCTGGGTGATAACATCATTCTGATATTTTGCTTCAGATTCGATCTCTCGAGCTACCTAAAAACCCAAACATGCATCATAATTCAGTGAAAGGCTTGTACAAAGATTAATTGATGCAGTACATGCTTCAAACAAAAAGTTATCACAAGACAATATAGCAAGGTAATATAATATGATTCAACATACGTTTCTTAGCATCCTAACTTGGCTATGAAGGCCAGAAATATGATCATCCAACTCCGAATGCATCGGATCGATACGCAATTGAATAATTTCATCAGTATATGTTCCTGATCTCGTGCTCAATACTTCTCTGTTTTCAAAAAACACACACACAATCAAATCAAAATCAATTTCACAAGTATTTAATTAATAAAAATAGAAAATTAACATAAATAAGATTACAAAAGAATATACCTGGATCTGTAAGCAGCGGCGCCACCGCGGTGGGAACTTGAAGCCATCGGAGAATCGGATCGTCTTTGAGCCTTTCTGTTTCGCAAGTTAAATTAAGCCAGACGAATATCAATGTCTTTATTATTTTCTGGAGTTCCTCAATCAGTATACCTCAGTCGATATCTTTTATATATATATAATTTTCTAATTTTGTACGGACATTCCTTATTAGGCTAGAATTTGTAAGAAAGACAATAAATATATAAAGGTCAATCCTATTTAAAATTTGATTAAACAAATATTATTTTTTTTTCTTAACTAACTTAAATCCTATTTAAGTTTTAATCTATTTTTCTTGAGTTTCATTATTTTAATTAAATTCGAATTTTTAGAGAGAAAATAAATATATAAAAGTCAATCCTATTTAAAATTTAATTAAACAAAATTAATTTTCATAAACCACCGCGGTGGGAACTTGGTCGGGTCGCAGGCGAAAACTGGCAAAGTTCACAAGCCATCGGAGAATATAGATAGGATCGCGAATATATACTAATTAAGCGAAAATCGGTCAATTAATCGTTTTTTCATAAAAACGGTCAAAAATCGGCTGAATCGGTCAAAAATCGGATTAATCGGTCAAAAATCGGGCTAATTATTAAAAAATAGTTAAAATTTAAAAGAGATTTTAGTACAATTTTAGAATCTTTGCACCGATATCAAACTTACAAACTATTACAACTGTTTTCAAGGAAAAAACCGATCAATTGTTGCTTTAATCATTTCACGTACTCACAAATACGCAGTGAAAAATTCATCATTCGTAATACAAGAATCAACAAATCTACACATGAAAACCTAAATTTCACATATTCCACTAGTATCCGAACAAGAACGCAAACAATTAACTTCTCTTCAATGATGATTACAACGTTTACAAAATATTCTACAAGAAATCAGCGGATCATTTATTCATTTTCCAAACAATCTGTTATTTTCCAGTTACGCAAATTCTTTGCACAAAAATATAGTAATCTCGTTTAATTAAACACAGATCCGATCTTGTAAGTCCATACAACATCGTATAATGTGAGTATCTCATCGTCTTATCAAACACAAAACACAAACATATCAAAAATCTCTTCTATATATATAATAGGAGAACACAAGGGTAATTTGAGCAAGAAAATTCCCTGTGAAATTACTGATATACCCTTTCATGTTACAAAATTACATGCATATGCCACTCACTTATTTAATTTGAAAAAAAGAAGTTAATTTTGTTTAAGTGGTGATTTGAACCACTAACCTCCTCTAAATAATTCATCCTTCCAACCATTGTGCTACATTGTCATTTGGTTTATATTTTAAAATCCTTTTAGATAAACCCGACCTCTTATTTGTCCTATACTTTAAAGTTATACTTTAAAGTAAAAATAATGGTGATTCGCTTTATTTTTAAAATTTTGTATATTAGTTTTCTAATATGGTACGTAAAACCAAATTGCGAAAACAAATTGTTACTCCCTTATTTAATGGAAAAAATGAGTTAATTTACTTCTTGTGGTGAACTAAACCGCTAATCTCTGTTCTATATAAAATAGGAGAACACAAGGGTAATTTGAGCAAGAAAATCTCCTATGAAATTACTGATATACTCTTTCATGTTACAAAATTACATGCATATGCCACTCACTTATTTCATTTGTTAATTTTGTTTAAGTGGGGATTTGAACCACTAACCTCCTCCAAATAATTCATCCTTCCAACCATTGTGCTATATTGTCATTTGATTTATACTTTAAAATCTTTTTAGATAAACCCGACCTCTTATTTGTCCTATACTTTAAAATAAAAATAATGGTGACTCACATTATTTTTTAAATTTTGTATATTAGTTTTCTAATATGATACGTAAAACCAATTTCGAAAACAAATTGTCACTTTTTTATTTAATGGAAAAAATGAGTTAATTTACTTCTTTTGGTGAACTAAACCGCTAATCTCATTTAAATAATTCATCCTTCTAATTATTGTGTTACATAATTTTCTAATTTTGAATTAAAAATTCTTTTACATAAATCCAACAAGTATCCTGTTTTTACTATTACTTTAACATTTGAGTAAAATGATGTTATGTTTAAAATTTTCTATTTTAAAAAGAAATATGGTACGTGATTATGTATTCTACCAATTTCAAAAATATTGATAATAATATCACGTAATGTAAATTTGTCTTACCATATTTTTAGTTAATATTAATATGAATTTATATAGTAATTTTATCAAAGAAAAATAGATTGATTAGTAATAATCGAATTAATCAATAAATGTAACTATGTTTAAAAAAGTTATTTAGTCATGAGGTAAAATAATTTAAAGATGAGATTCTTAAAAATATTAGATAGTAACAAAAAAGGTCGTTAAATGAATCTTATATAAATCAAAAAGGATCATATATAATATATAATAGGACAAAATATAAAAATTAATCTATATGTACATCGATTATAATGTCGGATAATATGCACTTAGAAATTTCGGTTGGAAATTAAGGATAATAAACTTTTAAAAAATTGGATTAAAATAGTCAAGTTAACAAGAATGAATACATTTTAGAAAATAGGATAACCCATGGAAGACATGTACACAAAATATTATGGTCGATCAACCACATTATACCTGTGAGTAAGTTAAATTATTAATAATTTAAAAGATATTATTAATTTTTCACATTTTGATTGAAAGACATCTCAACCACTTCTCAACATTATGTTGATAAATAGTCTGTTTCTTGAGATGTCAAAATTATAACTGATATAAGATCAAAATATGTCATCCTTGTACAACTCATTTATATTGTAATTGTGTTTTTAGATATACCTTGGAAAAGAAAGAAATTAAAATATTAAACAACTTCATTCCAAAATTTAATTTGTGTCGATGAAAAACTCTAAGAAGAACAAAAAAGAAAAACACTCTTATTTTTAAACTTTATGTTCTCTTGCCCAGAGTTCGGAGTTATTATAAGATCAAATTACTAGATATTTTCTACTTATGACGTAAATTCGAACGTATTAAAAGAATTGGTCTATTTGTGTTAGTTTGTACAATAAGCTATAAAATATCTTATTTTTAATGCTTATATGAACAAGTAAGTCAAATTATATGTAAATTAAAACAGGGACATTATAACTAAACATGTATAAACGAAAAATATATAATTACACTCAAATATATCTTTTAAGTCGCAAAAGTAAATGAATTATGTCAATTGCTACTGTTCCCTATAGAAGAGATGGGTATCAAACTAATATCAAGCACCGTGATGTGGAAAGTTCAGAACATTGGAGGAATAGTACAATTAGTATTCATGAATTTTATACAGTTAGGACACACTACTGCACTATTGAGGGACATGCTTTATTGCTTGGGGCAGACTATTTCTACATATGTGGTTGACGCTTGGTGCTTTATAAAGCGCACCAGGTTACTCTGGGTTGAAAAATATCGGTCTTTAATTATATCAGATCTTTATAACAATATTATTGATAGCCTCAAGCTTTATTATGTAATTTTTAGATGTTGGTCGACGTGTGATCTTGCACTTGAGTTTCATTAGGGGATATAAGTACATGCAACAAAATTTCCAGGAAATTATTTCATTCAAACCGTTTAAAATTAAAAATGATATGTATTTTGGTACAATGCTAGAGAATGGCCCGTGCCTCGCACGGGCTATTATGCTAGTTTACAAATAATGCAACAATGCAAGTACATGATCACCACATATAGTACTAAACTTCTAATTTAAGAATTACATTATACATATAAGTTCTTCAGGAGAAGAAAGAGTAACACCAGCAAGTGCCAGAGTATAAGCATAAGATTATATAATATCGCGACGAACGGTAAATCAGATATAAAAGTTAGTTAAAAATTGAAATAAGAATTATTTAAACAGTCAATTGCTTGCTAAAATCAGTGTTCTAAAAGTCGGTAATTAATCGGGATTAATCGTCGATTAATCGCTAGACGGCGGGCCACCGAACTGATTAAGCGAAAATCGGTTAATTAATCGTTTTTTCAGAAAAACGGTCAAAAATTGGCTTAATCGGTAAAAAATCGAACAAGAACACAATCAATTAACTTCTCTACAGTAATGATTAAACTGTTTACGCAATTGATTATACAAGAAATCAGCAGAACATTATTCATTTGCAAAACAATCTTTTGTTTTCTAGTTGCGTAATTTTTTTGCACAAAAATATAGTAATCTCGTCTAATTAAACACAAATCCGATCTTGTAAGTACCTACAACATTTTTGTTAATAATCGAAGAAAGAGATTTTAGTACAATTTTAGAATCTTTGCACCGATATCAAACTTACAAACTATTACAACTGTTTTCAAGGAAAAAACCGATCAATTGTTGCTCTAATCATTTCACATACTCACAAATACTTAGTGAAAAATTCATCATTCATAATACAAGAATCAACACGAATCAACAAATCTACACATGAAAACCTAAATTTCACATATTCCACTAGTATCTGAACAAGAACGTAAACTATTAACTTCTCTTCATGATTACACCGTTTACACAATATTCTACAAGAAATCAGCAGAACATTTATTCATTTTCCAAACTATCTGTTATTTTCCAGTTGCACAAATTTTTTGCACAAAAATATAGTAATCTCATTTAATTAAACACATATCCGATCTTGTAAGTCCATACAACATCGTATAATGTGAGTATCTCATCGTCTTATCAAACACAAAACACAAACATATCGAAAATTTACAAATAATGCAACAATGCAAGTACATGATCACCACATATAGTATTAAACTTCTAATTTAAGAATTACATTATACATATAAGTTCTTCATGAGAAGAAAGAGTAGTACCAGCAAGTGCCAGAGTATAAGCATAAGATTATATAATATCGCGACGAACGCTAAATCAGAGATAAAATCGCTCGGCATCATCTTCTTCTTCTTCTTGAAGATTTTGTTGTGTTGTGACTTTGAAATTGAAAGGTGTCTTGAGAAGGGGGAAAGTGAGTTTCTTATATAGATGGTGTCAGTAAGAAGTTGTGACTTAGAAATTCAAAGGTCACTTGGTTGAGTCTCTTGTATAGATGGTGTCCAAAATAAAGTTAGGATGTGGACCCCGCCTTTCAGCACATATTGTTGTGTAATGACTAAAATGACGATGAATTTTCGTTCACTTTTACTTGCTTTTTATTTTTGGTCGCTTTTTTATTTTGTTCAATATTTATTTAAGTTTCTTACTGATGTAAGTTGTAACACCCCAGTCCCACATCGAGGACATTTGGGACTTCTGTTCAGTTTATAAGGTAAAGTACTACTACTAATTAGCACCAACAAATCATGATCTTTTGGGGGCCTGTGGTGGGCTAGTCGTTACCCAAGTTGGCTGCGTTTGGGCCAGTATGCTTTGGCTTATTCGGACTCAGAATCGAGACTTGACCCGATTTTCGAAAAAACACTCGGGATTTGACCCGGGTTGTCACAGTATTATTTGAGAATACTGAAGGAATTTACGGATGAGCGGAAGCGTGATATAACATTTATTCCGTAAAAACCATGTATCGCACATATAGAAAAACATAAAAAATCTAGAGCGAGAGAAATCATAACCATACCTTACGAATCGAAGCTTTAAAATTGATGGTTGCAAGCAGTTGCTCCTCAGAGTGTGAAGCACTCTACCGGTATCCACCAAGAATTTTCCTTCGATGAATTCTTCAAAAAAAAACATTAAGACTTTTTAGAGAGAAAAAGAGAGAGAGAGAGAGAGAGAGAGATGGAGGCTAGCTCCTTTTTCTAGGTTTTTCACAAAAACAAGATGAGCCTTAGAATGAACTATCTCATTCTATTTATAGGGCTCTTTTAGGGTTTTTAATAATATATATATATATATATATATATATATATATATATATATATATATATATATATATATATATATATATATATATATATTAACCCCACATTTCTAAAATTCTTTAATAATGATTAAAACTATTCTAATCATTATTTCTTTTTCTAAACTATTTAGAAAATAATTCTTCATCTCTCATAATTTAAATCTTTTCATCAAAGAAAATATTTTTTATGGTGTGACCCTGTAGTTTCAATATTAAGCCGGTAGTAGAAATAAATAATAATAAACTTTTATTTATTATTTATATGAATTCTAATAATTCATTAAATATAATTAACTGATTAATTATATTTATTCTACATCGTGAGTGACGCTTCTCAACATATCGCGACTATCCGGATAATATGAATTCACTGCTTAGAATACCAAGAACCTGTCAGTGATTAGTTTCAGTACAATCAATTTCTTCTACCCTACAATATCCCGATTAAATATAAGGCATGGATCTCGTGTCAGGCCTTATCAAATTTAATCATATGATTTCTTATTCATAATGCTAAGTTCATATTAATGCAAATTAGAAACTCCTTTCTAATTTCATACACTCTGGTCAGAGATTCCAGAACTCGCATACTAAGAATAACATAGGATATTCTCTTCCTATACTGGAAGAGGTAGATCCTCTATTGACGTTAACTATCTCCATACACAAATCCCTATGCTCAGAATAGACCTAATGGATGTCCTTGAGACTAAGGACTAATCCAAAGCATAGTTCATTATATACAAGATAACTCTAATGATCTCAAGTCTAAGGACACTTGTACAACTATCACTCAGTGAATAACTATTGACACGTGAGTAAACTCCATTAGCTGTTCAACTTATCGAGTCATGTTCAGTGAACTTATTCCCTAACAAGCACCTACATACTAGCTATAGTGTCACCACACAAATGCCTATGACAACAGACATCCTCCTGACGGGAGCTAGCATAGTATGTACCAATCTTTGCGGATTCACCAACTTCCGATTAGTTATCCTATGATCAGGAACTGTTTAAGTCTAGATTTATCATCTTCTAGATCTCACTATTATAATCTCATTATAATTCTAGAAGCTTTACTCTAAACTATGGAACATCTTATTTAAAACACTTTAAATAGATAAAGCCCGTAATAAAAACAAAACAAGTCTTTTATTAACATTAATGAAATCAAATAAGAATACAAGAAAGTTCTTCCTAACTCATCATTCATGATTGGATTTAGGACAAACACTTTCAATCTCCCACTTGAACTAAAGCCAATCACACTGGTATCTAATACCCATCTTCTCTTTATGACGATCAAAGTGAATCTGAGACAATGTCTTTGTGAGTGGGTCTGCTACGTTGTTATGTGTGTCAACTCTCTCAATTTTGACATCCCCTCTTTCAATGATCTCCCTAATCAAATGAAAGCGCCGCAAAACATGTTTGGAATTTTTATGAGACCTAGGTTCCCTGGCTTGTGTTATTGCTGCGTTGTTATCACAATACAACACAATAGGCTCCTCAATGCTAGGAACAACTCCCAACTCAGAAACAAATTTCCTCATCCAAACGGCTTCTTTTGCAACCTCACTTGCAGCTATATACTCTGCTTCCGCTGTGGAGTCAGCCGTTGTAGACTGTTTGGAACTCTTCCAACTAATCGCACCACCATTCAGAGTAAACACGTACCCTGACATGGATGTGCTATCATCACTTTCTGATTGAAAACTAGAGTCAGTATAACCCTCTATTTTCAACTCAGATCCACCAAAAACAAGAAAAATATCCTTAGTCCTTCGCAAATACTTAAGGATGTTCTTCACTGCTTTCCAGTGGTCTTCACCTGGATTGGACTGATATCTGCTCGTCACACTAATTGAATGAGCAAAATCAGGCCTAGTACATAACATCGCGTACATGATAGATCATATTGCCGAAGCATAAGGAATCTTACTCATACACTCCCTTTCTTCAGGTGTCTTAGGAGACATCTTCTTGGAAAGGGATACTCCATGGCTCATTGGTATGAGACCTCTCTTGGAGTTTTCCATGCTGAACCTTTTAAGCACTTTCTCGATGTATGTACCCTGGGTAAGACCTATCATTCTTCTAGATCTATCTCTATAGATCTTCATACCGAGAATGTAGGATGTTTCTCCCATGTCCTTCATAGTGAAGTTCTTTGATAGCCACACCTTGACTGATTGTAGCATCGGTATATCATTTCCTATAAGAAGTATGTCATCCACATACAACACAAGAAATGTTACCACGCTCCCTCTAACCTTCTTGTAGACAAATACTCACAAATACGTAGTGAAAAATTCATCATTTGTAATACAAGAATCAACACGAATCAACAAATCTACACATGAAAAACTAAATTTCACATATTCCACTAGTATCTGAACAAGAACGCAAACTATTAACTTCTCTTCATGATTACACCGTTTACAAAATATTCTACAAGAAATCAGCAGAACATTTATTCATTTTCCAAACTATCTGTTATTTTCCAGTTACGCAATTTTTTTGCACAAAAATATAGCAATCTCATTTAATTAAACACAGATCCGATCTTGTAAGTCCATACATGATACAACATCGTATAATGTGAGTATCTCATCGTCTTATCAAACACAAAACGCAAACATATCGAAAATTTACAAATAATGCAACAATGCAAGTAAATGATCAACACATATAGTATTAAACTTCTAATTTAAGAATTACATTATACATATAAGTTCTTCAGGAGAAGAAAGAGTAGTACCAGCAAGTGCCAGAGTATAAGCATAAGATTATATAATATCGCGACGAACGCTAAATCAGAGATAAAATCGCTCGGCATTATCTTCTTCTTCTTCTTGAAGATTTTGTTGTGTTGTGACTTTGAAATTGAAAGGTGTCTTGAGCAGGGGGAAAGTGAGTCTCTTATATAGATGGTGTCAGTAAGAAGTTGTGACTTAGAAATTCAAAGGTCACTTGGCTGAGTCTCTTGTATAGATGGTGTCCAAAATAAGGTTAGGATGTGGACCCCGCCTTTCAGCACATATTGTTGTGTAATGACTAAAATGACGATGAATTTCCGTTCACTTTTACTTGTTTTTTATTTTTGGCCGCTTTTTTATTTTGTTCAATATTTATTTAAGTTTCTTACTGATGTAAGTATTATTTGAGAATACTGCTATTAAATTGGAAAATTTAGACATCTAAATTAGATTTTGTTGTACTTAATTATATTCCTAGCATTAAGTCCTTTTTATGCGGGAAAAAGTTATGACTAAACGAGTAATTTGCTAGAGCCGGGTAGTTTGTAAGAGTTATTACTCAGAGCGATGTTGTGCACTTCGAAAAAAATTCAAAATCTTTCCCGGATGATATATGACATTTTTTTATTAGTGGGACTTATATATATACACGAGATATTCATCTCATTTAATTAAATATAACCAATCGCAAATTGTCGATTACTAAACTATGATCTCCAAGGGATATGTATACTTGTATTTTAGATTTCACATATATGGTAGCCAAAAGTTAGTTAAACATTGAAATAAGAATTATTTAAACAGTCAATTGCTTGCTAAAATCAGTGTTCTAAAAGTCGGCGATTAATCGCTAGACGGCGGGCCACCGAACTGATTAAGCGAAAATCGGTTAATTAATCGTTTTTCAGAAAAACGGTCAAAAATCGGCTGAATCGGTCAAAAATCGAACAAGAACACAATCTATTAATTTCTCTACAGTAATGATTACACTGTTTACGCAATTTATTATACAAGAAATCAGCAGAACATTATTCATTTGCAAAACTATCTTTTGTTTTCCAGTTGCGCAATTTTTTTGCACAAAAATATAGTAATCTCGTCTAATTAAACACAAATCCGATCTTGTAAGTCCAATCAAATTTTTTGTTAATAATAGAAGAAAGAGATTTTAGTACAATTTTAGAATCTTTGCACAGATATAAAACTTACAAACTATTACAACTATTTTCAAGGAAAAAACCGATCAATTGTTGCTCTAATCATTTCACATACTCACAAATGCGCAGTGAAAAATTCATCATTCGTAATACAAGAATCAACACGAATCAACAAATCTACACATGAAAACCTAAATTTCACATATTCCACTAGTATCCGAACAAGAACGCAAAGTATTAACTTCTCTTCAATGATGATTACACCGTTTACAAAATATTCTACAAGAAATCTGCAGAACAGTTATTCATTTTCCAAACTATCTGTTATTTTCCAGTTGCGCAAATTTTTTGCACAAAAATATAGTAATCTCATTTAATTAAACACATATCCGATCTTGCAAGTCCATACAACATCGTATAATGTGAGTATCTCATCGTCTTATCAAACACAAAACAAAAACATATCAAAAATTTACAAATAATGCAACAATGCAAGTACATGATCACCACATATAGTAATAAACTTCTAATTTAAGAATTACATTATACATATAAGTTTTTCAGGAGAAGAAAGAGTAGTACCAGCAAGTGCCAGAGTATAAGCATAAGATTATATAATATCGCGACGAACGCTAAATCAGGGATAAAATCGCTCGGCATCGTCTTCTTCTTCTTCTTGAAGATTTTGTTGTGTTGTGACTTTGAAATTGAAAGGTGACTTGAGCAGGGGGAAAGTGAGTCTCTTATATAGATGGTGTCAGTAAGAAGTTGTGACTTAGAAATTCAAAGGTCACTTGGTTGAGTCTCTTGTATAGATGGTGTCCAAAATAAGGTTAGGATGTGGACCTCGCCTTTCAGCACATATTGCTGTGTAATGACTAAAATGGCGATGAATTTCCGTTCACTTTTACTTGCTTTTTATTTTTGGCCGCTTTTTTATTTTATTCAATATTTATTTAAGTTTCTTACTGATGTAAGTATTATTTGAGAATACTGCTATTAAATTGGAAAATTTAGACATCTAAATTAGATTTTGTTTTACTTAATTATATTCCTAGCATTAAGTCCTTTTTATGCGGGAAAAAGTTATGACTAAACAAGTAATTTTCTAGAGCCGAGTAGTTTTTATTACTCAGAGCGATGTTATGTACTTCGGAAAAAATTCAAAATCTTTCCCCGATGATATATGACATTTTTTTATTTGTGGGATTTATATATATACACGAGAGGTTCATCTCATTTAATTAAATATAATCAATCGTAAATTGACAACTCAGTATTGGGGTTCTCGATTACTAAACTATGATCTCCAAGAGATATGTATACTTGTATTTTAGGTTTTCCATATATGATAGCCAAACGTTAGTTACACATTAAAATAATGATTATTTAAACATGTTCTGAAAAAGCACAGTATTTTGTAGATGAAATTCTCTTCCAGCTTTTAAACCCATTCACAGTGTATGTTTCACTTGTTAGCGGATTTTTTTCAAACAGAAAACATGGTAAACAATAAGCCCGGTCTTTTGCTGGAGAATATTCAAGCCAGTGATACCTTTGGTACCATGAAGGATTAAATTTCCGATTTTGCTTATCTCCTTGGGGTTTGGTTAGTGGATAATCATCGTGCTTAAGACTCCACCGATATGGCCCAATCTTGAGATATTCTCGACGAATTTCATTCCATTATTCTTTGGGATATTCATGTATTTGGCGACGCAAACCCGAATCACGTTTAAAAGTAATAACAACATTGGGTTCCACTGCCACATTATGTACTTGAGGTTCAACAAATGGTTTGTGACCCATCGCAAATTTGTATGATGGATTTTCAATATTTCGATCAGCTGCCCTGACATTGCAATAAAGATTTCAACATATGCCAGAAAATTGTTACCAATGACATTGTCGTGTCGAATGCGATGAATATGATGCAGCAGTAAGTAGATGGGAAGCATCATATATACCTGTTTCCTTGGAAAAAAGTTGATGAATTATCCAAACAACTGGGGTACCCAGAGAAAAAACAAAAATCAGAATGGTAAGATTAGATATATCGCAAAGATATTTATCATTTTTTTTATGATTGTTGTATTTTTTTTTAAAATCTAACCCTAAAAATCTATCTATTACTATATATTAAACCACAACAAAGGGCAAAAAGTGTCACTTTAATGCATGTAAAGTTACGATTTTGCCCCTATTTTTTGAAAAATTACAAAAATGCTATCCTTTTAATGTTTATGCAAAAAATAAATTAAATTATGTTAGTCTTAAAAATTGAACCTATGACCTTCTACACTCAAACTTGCACCATAACCATTATGTTACACTTTGTTTTGAGTCTACCTTCAAAATCTTAATAGATAAACCACATCTTCTTCTATCTATCTTTTTTATTTATTTTTATTATGAAGTAAATAAATATTGATTTATATTATTTCTAGAATATTGCACCACTAACCTTTTATTTTATATTTATGCAAAGAGTAGCTGAAATTATGTTAGTGTTGAAAATCGAACCACTAACCTTAAGCAAACTCATGCCATAACCATTACACTATATGTTATTTTGAGTTTTCTTTAAAAATATTTTTATATAAATCACATTTTCTCCTCTTCTACCATTTTTTTTATTTTTAATTTAGAGTAAATAAAACGTTGGTTTATATTATTTATAGAATGTTGCATAGTATATAATTACAAAAAATATTTTAAAGGATTGGGTATACTCTATAATTCTATTTTACCATTTTAAATGATTGATATAAAAAATAAAATTTTAAATAATATAAAATTATACATAAATGTAATCGAGTCCTAAAAAAATATGAATTTATTTACATTCTCCTCTATGTAGATATTAAACTATTGAAATAAAAAAAATAAGATTTGGTTTTAAGAAATATTTAATTTTATTTATAAAACTATACATAATAAATGATTGTCTCGCATAATTTTTATGTATATAAAATTTTAAATACGCGAGTCATATTAGATATTTTTGGTCGACCAACTATTTAGACTTTTAGAGATTTAAAAGTGTGACTGATCTAAAAACATAAATATTAAAAGAAACTAAAATAATTGAATTTATGTTTAAGAAAAAAGACAACTCCAAAAATAAGATTTATGTTGTATATATAAAAAATAACATAATTAATATTAAATATAAAATGAAAAAATATATGTTTTTTTGAATTATAAATATTACAAAATTGCAATAATTATTAGCAATGAGCAATTAGACTATAACTTAAACTATGGTAATATGAATTTTATATAGTATACTAAATTGATCAAACAATCAACATAATATATGATGGGTGAGTTATAACATATACTTAGATTAACCTATGATGACACCAAAAACATTCACCTTAGATATTATGTTGATGTAAAGTCATTAAGGTTGTCTAATCATAATTTACATTGATCAAAAAAATTGTAAAATTTCAAGTTGAGTTAAAAAATAATTCATATTATAAGATAAAAAATGTTTCAATTTACCAAAAATTTTAAAATAGAATTTCGATATTGTGTAATAAATTTTAGACTAAAACTAAACATTTGAGTTTAAAAATGTAAAAATATGTATGTTATATATAAAAAAAATGAGATATACACCGCAAGAACGACTTTCACATAATATTAATAGTTTCATAATATGTTTTCGCCTTACGTATATATCATTTTTTTATAAATGTACTCTAACTAAGTTAAAATCAGGTTGCCTATGTTATGTATTGACATTTTTAAAAAATATTTATTTATTTTATACTCAAATGTTCAATTTGATAAAGTTTCATCATCAAAAACCATATTATTATATACTCAAATGTTCAATTTGATAAAGTTCTTATCACGTCATCGAAAATCATATTAATATTTTAGCAATTAAATGTAATCATGCGATTATTATCGTAAGGATATTTTTCCAAATTTTATGAAATTTAATCAAGTTATAGAATATATGGTTAATGTAATTGATATGTTATATTACAAAAATACTATTAAAATATAAGATAAAATCGAAATATTATCCTTTTTCGAATTTTAAATTACAAAATTATCTCAATATAAAAACAATTTCGGGCGAGAAATTATTGCATTGCTCGTGCCTTACACGGGCTTTTACGCTAGTATATTTAGAAAACTATATAGGATAGAGATTTTTGTACAAAATCGTGATTATGAAAATTGGGAATCAAAATTAATTAGTTGAAATACCGGATATCCAGCTAACTGAAGATTACATATTAGTATTCTACAAAACACATTTTTTTTAAAAAAATACAAATTTTTTGAAAAATATATTACAAAAATACAACAGTTTTGCAATCATATTCAGTTGCAAGTCGTATTTTTTTAAGAGTAATGTTAACAACAGCCCTTAGGGCTATGGTTAAGAGTATTACAAAATTATATGTAAGTTGTCATAAACACACTAATTTGATTCCATAAATACATTTTTGTTTAAAAATCATTTCCATTAGTGCAATCAATTCCTTGAAAATATGGCAATCAATATTTTTATTCTTGGAAAGTTTAAGTTATATTAAATACATAAACATGAAAAAGTTAAAAGAATTTAATGATTAAAAACAACCATAAAGGATGCGGTTAACATTTCCCATTTTTTAAAAATAAAACTGAAAAATATAAAAAATGTAGTATTTTAATAATCTATGTAATTTTTTATATATATAAAATTGATCAAAGATTTAACAGAAAATCGGAGAGCCGCAAAATAAGTAGAAGACCAAGAATCCGATTAACGTAGTTGAGACAGAATCATGACATTTGCAACTATCCACTCCCCAGTACTCTCACTCAATGTCCGAGCTTCACTAGACACACACCAAAGAATCCCTTACACACCACATCGTACCACCCCCAAAAATCCCAAACTCACTGTCACCCCTTCTGCACCCACAATCACTACAACGCACTCACCCACCTTATCTGTACAAGAACTCCTCAGTCGCCCCATACAGGACTCTAAACAAGGTTTTTTTCATTCAGACATTTTGTCAAACAGTTGGCGTGCATACTTTTGTTTGCTTGGTTTTGTGCTTACTGATGTTGTTTTTGTGACAGTGCAAGTTAGTGAAGCTACTTTTATGGGGTATGATGCTTGGTTACCGACTCCGCCTAAAGTAGATAAGCCTCGGTCTGTCTACAATGCTGCGTCGTTAGCGTTTATTGGTGACTGCATTTATGAGGTTTGGTTTTGTTTTAGGCACATTGTTTTAAATTGGTGTTTTATGCTTGTTTACAGTAGTAATATGAATGTAAGAATGTACTATTGTCATCACTAATAAGTGGTTAGGCTTTGCGTAAATGGAAATGGGTTCGAGGTAGTTTCAAAGTTTACGTGGCACATTTCGAGCAATTACTGTTTAGTCTGAATAATCAGTACAAGTTGGGGCGTTTGTTTAGGACTGGAACACAGCCTTCATTAGTATAGTCAGAAGAAAAACTAAAATTCTTTTTGAACACGTCAGTTGTTTGATTGAGATTGATAATTCTGCATAATTAGCCTCTGCTTCATGATACCCTTTTTATATGCACTTTATCACATGTACAACCGTAAAGAGAAGTAGACACGGTCTCTTTGTAAGAGCCATTAAATTGGTAAATTGTCTCTCTATCACTTATCCTGTCACAAAATTATAAATCTAGTAGTAACTGTAGAGGAAGCAACATAAATGTTACTAGGTAAGAGCATGTATAACTTACTATTGTTCTGCTATCAAACCGTCTTATTTACTGCAAGCTTGGTTATCTGATATGAAATTATATGCAGCTATATGCTCGGAGACACTTTTTGTTTCCTCCACTAAATATTGAAGAATACAATGATCAGGTGATGGCAGTTGTACGTTGTGAGGCTCAGGTGTGGTTAACTATTCTCAACTTGTGCTGAACTGCTGATGTTTAGTTAAACCTTGATATTCAGAATTTGTTGCTATCAAGTCAAAAGATTAAACTTATATCAATGTTTCTCATACGCTGATTGTTTAAAGTTGGGAGCTTATTATTATTGTTTTTTAATATTTATATGTAGGTAGCTAGATAGCTTTATTATTCGGTACTAAAACTTGTAGTTTCAAAAATCTATCCCATTAGACCAGCTGATTAGTAAAGTTTATTGATAACAGTGTTAAGAACTGAGCTCCATAATCTCATCATTCCTATATAATTGGGGTAGCTGATGAGATGAGACCGTGACTTCCCTAGTATTGTTGATTACTAACGATGATTCTTCATGTAATTTTATAATAAATAAGAAATTAATCCTCTTTTACATTTGTAAACAAGTCCAGAGTAATAATTCCAGTTGGCAAGAAGTTGTTAATGAGATTGCCAAGGGAAATAGATAAAAGAAATTCTCACCCAAGAATAAATGGTTGGTATACTTAGCCTTGGTAAAGTACATATTATACTAAACTAATAGGAATTAATAAAACTAAATAAGTTTTAGCTAATGTAATATAGATATCAAGTATTGTTCGAAAGACTCTACTGCATGTTCTTTGAAAATGACGTTCTGGTTATCTTTTCCAAATTTCGGTACTTACCATCAATTTTACCTCTGGTAAACAGACAAAAAATGTTACTTTGGTATGCTATAGTCATATGTTGTGAACTGTTGGGCTCGATTACTGCATGAGACATATCATACATAGAATTTTTCCATATGAAATAGTTTTACCAGCAACTATATCCAGTTATCCACTGTTATTGGAAATCAATTGGTACTTGTACTAGTTAGCTGCCCTAGGTACACATTATGTTTCTGTATTATATATCATATCAAACTAACCTAGAAAAATAATAAGGAGAAGTTTGTGCTCATGTATTTGCAGGACGCGATGCTACAAAAGCTTATAAACGATAAAGTTCTATCAAAAGAAGAGAGGTTTGTTTGCAATTCTTACTCTCTTAAAACGTTTAATCAGTCGGTAGTTGGTACTAACAGTTGCTATTGGGTAGAAAATTTATCTTACTATAAAACTATGCAATGAGACAAAATCTTACGTCATCATGGAAAGAACACCTGTGAAGTTTCTAACTAGTTTAATACTTTATGGTCTACGTCTTGTAGTCCATACATGGAAACTATTAAAATGGGATTTAAAAAAATGTCTTTTGCTACAAGCAAGCTGTTCCAAAGAGCAGTTTATGTTCACTCTGATTTCAAGATAATACATAGTCAACAAGAGCATGTTGTTGTTTTGGCTTCATGGTAGCATACTAGTAATACGGTGATCATATGAATGGGTTATTGACGCGTCAATGACAGGACTCAAGGAAATCTTGAATTAACCTTCCTTCGGAAAGGAAGATATATACTGAGAACTTGTCAATGATGTTGAATTTGCTAATAGCAGTAATGCGGCCAAAGGCATTTTGTCTTGGATCTTAGTTGGGAGTTGATGTGCCTTCAGAGAGATTTCATAATCGAGGCTTTAGTCTAAGTGTTCTGTACTTCTATAAAATGGAGAGTTGCATATCTATAGTCTATACATAGCATCTGATAGACATCCACTGCAGGGATATTATCCGATGGGGCAAAAATGTCAGCTCAGCAGCCAAAACAAGGACAAAGAAACGTGCTGGTGTGGCTGTCTACAATAGAGCGTCTTCACTTGAAACACTTGTTAGTTACTTTTTACCTACTTTTTCCCCTACAAATCTTGACGTTGAAAAAGAGCTGAAGTGAGTGATGTTGTAACGTTTTCTAAGACTTGACAGATCACTTTACAGTAGTAAAAAACCATGGTAGTGAAAAGTATGTACGTTAGCTAGCTAAGAACTTGTATATAGTATATGCATGAATCATGATCTATAAATGCAAATTTCAGCTGAGCCCGCATCTTTATTTTGCTATAAAGAGATAAAAATGGTAATAGTTGGGCTGGATTCCAAAGTAAGATTTTTTTATTTTTTTTTGTAATATTTGTTCAGATTGTAATGCAGTATCACAGTAAGTATTAGAGTTACTATTAATTACCGCTTTTTTGTATGTTTCTTGGAACTCATTATTTGCCTAATTTTTTTGCAGGTTGGACACTTGTACTTGACAAACACAAAACGTCTGGATGAGATCATGCTAAAGTTGGGCTTCTCAGCCGATGGTCCTACCAAATTGGTCTTGAGTGATGCAGATGACAAGTGAATTGTGTCAGGTGGTCAATTTTTTTATATTTGATCCTATTAGGTCCCATGTGAGGGTGTATAAATCTAAAGAAAAGGGGGTGGGGTGCTTTGAATAGTTCAATACTGATATTAAATAAAACTTGTAGTTTAAATATCATTTTTTCTCTTTTAAAACTTGTATATATAATAGAAATATGTAGTCTTATATCCAATCTATGAGCTCCTACCGGATTTGAGAGTCTACATGATAATACACACTCTGTTACTTGGGCCGAGAAGTCTTCAACAACACAAATATATTTGTCTTCCGTAACTTTCTAGTAGAACCCCTATATTAAGACTGTCTTGTAGGATTGCTATCCTTTACCTTCCAAAGCTGTAGTAACCTCTGGTGTATTCTCTGTCCTTCCGTCTTGGTAACTAGATCCTATGTCTTTCCACTTTCTCACAGTGCAAAGTTACCTTCCTGATTGTGTGGTTAAAATCTAACAGTGATCACTTTACCTCACCACAAAGCTCAAAACACAATATTTGCAAAATCGGTATCTTAGAAGTTTCTTGCATCTTTATACTGTATTGATTTCATGCCCTTTCCTAAAGACTAAAGAGAGGTGGTTTACATTTGTTTTTAATTGAAAATTTTAGAGGCTATAATGGCCTGTAAAATAATGTAGGCACTTGCAATGGTTGGTGTCCAAAGTAGCAACTACACTCCTGAACAAAGATTGTTGATGTAAATCCAAATGTTTCCATGTTAGATGCTGCATTCCATAAACTCACTCATCTTCTGATTGTTTCTACCTTGTAGGTTAACATACTGATTTAAATATTTAATCCATTTTCCTGCTCCTCCCCTCCCGGACTGCTGGCATCCAACAGAAATGACAAAAGATGGAGTATAAAAGTAGCTGTTGGTTCGTTTTAAGGTGGCAGGCACCAGGTGAATTCGTTAATAGGAAAATGTAGAAAACACCCATGATTGCTATAGTTTGTATATAGAAAAACTTCAGAGATATTGTTATGATAATCTCTTAGTTCATTTGGAGCAACTTGTAGTTCATTTAAAGCAAGTAGTTCCACTTCAGAATTAACATCATGATAGTAATAGCATAAAGCTACCAGCATTACTATAATAGAATCCTTGGATTTAGCCTGGGAAAATCTATGCGCAACTGATCTTCTAACAGAACCTCGTATTCTTTTCGCGGCGACCACAATACTTTGACAGACTGTTTATACATAAGAAATGACAAACTTTTAATAATAGGACAATGATAAAAGAAACTGAGAATGAGAAATTTACCAGACTGTATACTGATTAGTCAGTTACCTGTATTTCATTCTTTGCGATACATTGAAGTGTTTGTAACACTTCAGAGACATGATGATACCTTGTTCCGTTTTCTTTAAAATACGGAATCAAGTGTTTACCAGTAGCAAGCACCAACAATGTAACCACAGTATACCCATTGTTGTTTCTGCGATTAGCTCTAACCATACGGGCCTTGTTTCGATATGTAACATTATTGTCAACATTTACCAATGTATTCTCGCCTTCACCATGTGTCTCGAGCTCTTGACTTAGAAATTCTTCGAAACACTTGCTTAAGCTCTTCATGGAGTCATACCTTTTCTGCAACAACTTGCAACTTCAGAAACAATATGCTAGACTACACTTGCACACACTCACAGACACACACACAATAAACTTACATGTAGCTTAGTAAAATGGATACAGGAATCGTTACATTGACGAAGAGCTTTTACCGCCTCTGCAAAATAATAGTAGCAGTTAAACCATGCACAGTTTATCAATCGGGAACAGTCACAACTTTGGAGAGAAATAGGAAATCAAGGATAGAGTTAGCTAAAGATTATTACGCAGCTACAGAACACATACAACGATGCTAAACAACCATCCTATAGGTTATGAAACAGAATGAAGACAAGATAATGTTTACTCTCTATGGTGATTTCGAGTTTCAGTCAGTATGTTAGATTCATCCTCAGTAGCAAGCAACTTGAAGACTAAAAATAATGAGGAAAAATAGGGTTCCATCAGTGAGTTCACCTTTCAGTTCATAGTTTAGACCATCTAAAGTGGATGTATCTGCTTTTTTAGCTATGTTGTTAAGCTTCCTTCGTAATGTGTGTCCCTTGTCCGAAACTGCAACCTTAAGGAAGCAGAAATATGTCAACACTGAGGCTCGAACCCTCATCAAATGGCATCATTAGGCTATAATGCTAGGGATATTGTGTGCCCTATAGCATAAAAAAGGGAAAAGTTACAGACAAGTAAATTGAATCAAACCTGAAAGAGGAGAAGACTTCCATCTTGTAGAGACATCATTAACTGGTCGAAAAGCGGGTGTAGTATGCTATAAACATGGGCTATCATCTCAATGGTCGGAGAAACGGATAATTGTGGAAAACCGATATTTATCTGAATAAATGGGCTAGTATTCTGGCAATTGCAAGAACATGATCTTGTGCTCGATAAAGATGTTAAAGATGATGATGATCCGGATATCATATCGTCGTTGTTGTTATTATTATTATTATCGTCTACTTTTAAACTAGCAGGATTATTATAGGTACATGGACAACAATTATTATTATTATTATGATCGTCCACTTCTGAACTAGGAGGATTATTATAGGTACGTGAACAACAAGTAAACTGCTTACAACTCCGCAAAATGGTAATTCGACGGGATTGAAAGTTAGTATTTAATCTCGAAGAAAATTGAATAAAATTATTATTATGAAACTGGTTGGAATAAGAGGAACGAATATTAACAAGAGATACTACTTGTCTCGGAAAATAAGAAGAAGAAGACGACAAAGTCGAAACCTTAGGGTGGCAGCAATTATCCCACGAGCCAAACATTCCAGTTGCGACTGAGTTGAGGTGTGAGTGTGTGATCGTGATTGCCATGGCCACCGTCAACGATGATCAGTGCTGTCCTTTTATAGGGCTCAAACTTTCCTCACTTGCCCGCCCCAAATGGCCTCTTGGGCTTTATATTTACCGGCCTGCACAGATGAATTTTAGTATTTTTTAAATTATTATTTATATCTTGATTTATAAGATTTTAAAAAGTAATGAAATATAATAATATATATATATGATGTCATTCTAAGCATTTATTTGTATTTTGATCTTAAAAATTCTTAAAATATTGTCGATGGAATAATATCTTAAACTTTTGAATGTAGCTTAGAAAAATAGATGATATAAATACTTAATAATAATATGTTGTTAACGGGATTCGAATCTTGAACCGTGGGAGCATTTTAATATCAAGAAAAAAAAATATTTTTTTAATATTACATCTTACGGTTCTCATTTATCTATATTTACATTTTACGATTATTATTTAGATGACCAAACTACCGACCAACCAAATAGAGGGTAGTATAAATAGATAGATAGTATAGATATAAACGATCTTGTGCTTGATAATTAGATCGGTTTTTCTTTCAATGCCATTTTCTTTTTAGAAAATGCTGATATTTTATCTTCATATGTTGATAGATAAAATGGTTGGTAAAATAATATAAAATAATAATTAATTAAAATTTATTGAATCTTTAAGGTAATATGTTTCAATGGGGTTTATTATAATAATTAAATTTATATGTACAGTTTTGTTACAGTTCTCGAGAGATTCGACAAATTTAGTCAACGAAAGAAGATTGATTATAATTTTAGCTAAGGATTTTCCATGGTTGGAACTTTGCTATTTATACAAATTATGTATAAAATGTGTCATCTAGAATTTTTTTGCTAAGGTATTGAAGATGCTCTATTATAAGTAGTAACTAGCATAAAAGCCCGTGCGAGGCACGGGCTGCTAGCTTAAATTATGTTTACAAATTATCATATGTATGATCATTATAATTATCGTTTCAAGTATATGATTGATATGGAGTTTTTCTTATTGATGGTATATGTGGCTATTGGGTCCTTACTTAAGTTTGTTCAAGTTTTTAATTTAAAAACTAATACGAGTATTACTGATAGCTGTCATGTTAGTTTATAATTTTTCTGCGGGATAGAATAGATACTGAGTATTCTAGATGAGTTTTAGAACATTGCAATCCTAAATTTTCTTCCAATTCTTCAAGATGGTACATTCTGGAGATTAGGTTTTATTACTGATTTTGATCAAAAGCCTTCGTAAATCTTCTAATACTCTACTTAGGTCTTGCGCTTTCAGTTCTTAAAACTTTCTTTCTAACTCGTTCATATCTTTTCTTGCAATTTGTTAATTTTAAGCATTCTTTTCCTTTGTTTTGTTTCATCTATCTTTCAGACTTTCAAAACATCGAACAATTCAGTGCCAAGTAATTAGCCCAAACGCAACAACTTGGGTAATCCACAAACCCACCCCAGATTCCCAAAAGATCATGATTTGTTGGTGCAATTTGTAATAATACTTTATGTTACAAACTGAACTAAAGTCCCTCTTCTCGATTTTGAGGCTCGAGTGGTACAAACTCCCCCACTTAAACTTTTGGCGTCATCGTTAGATCTGAACGGATAGCCCATAGGTCCAAAATCGTACATCTCTAGCGATTGTGAGATAATACTGGCTAGTTCATG
The DNA here is from genome assembly GCA_030848705.1 of Heracleum sosnowskyi. Classification (NCBI taxonomy): domain Eukaryota; kingdom Viridiplantae; phylum Streptophyta; class Magnoliopsida; order Apiales; family Apiaceae; genus Heracleum; species Heracleum sosnowskyi. The sequence goes on along the minus strand of CM061245.1, from coordinate 117,858,437 downwards.
TCCCCACCTCTGGACCTAAGTCCATTGTGAAATAATACCACCAGCCTTCGTGTCCCCACCTCCAGCAACTTACCGAATCAACCGAATAAGCCGGTCAATTGGCCCAAATGCAATAACGTGGGTAATATACAAACCCATCATAGGTCTCGAAAAGATCATGATTGTTGGTGCACTTAGTAGTTGTACTTTGTCTTATAAACTGGACTAAAGCCCCCACATTTCTCGACGTGTGACTCAGGTGTTACAATATGTTTTAATTTAATAATATTTCAATCTGTTGCCAATATTAATTCTTTATATATATATTAAAATAAATTTTGCATACAATAAATGTTTTTATTTTACTACTAAAATTTTAAAACATAATTATGTTTAAATGACATGGGTTTGTTTATTTAGTTATATTTGTATATTTTTTGTTCGTCTCGTTATAATATATTTACTTTAATTCATATAGATAATTTGATTGATCGGGGCCTATGATTTTAAATAACTCGGGGTGTATAATGTGATCGATCCGATCATAATATTTTTGTATGCTATATAATATCTTGTTTTCTAAAAGTTGTTAACTGGACTATATATTTTTCTCTATATTTGTTTTACACAAATTAGTAACACCAAGTATTTACTCATTTTTTTCTTTAGATAAGAGAGTAGTGGCATGCCATGTAATTTCAAAATATATAATGTGAATCACCATTATTTTTACTTTAAAGTATAGGACAAATAAGAGGTCGGATTTATCTAAAAGGATTTTAAAATAAAAATCAAATGACAATGTAGCACAATGGTTGGAAGGATGAATTGTTTATAGGAGGTTAGTGGTTCAAATCACCACTTAAGCAAAATTAACTTTTTTTTTCAAATTAAATAAGTGAGTGGCATATGCATGTAATTTTGTAAAATAAAAGGGTATATCAGTAATTTCACGGGGGTTTTTCTTGCTTAAATTACCCTTGTGTTCTCCTATTATATATAGACTAGCGTAACAGCTCGTGCAAGGCACGGGCCTGCATAGAGATGTCAATAATTTTTATTGTGAAAAAGTTGGTCGTGATCGATTTATTAGCTTAAGGATTGTGTAGTCTTAAGTTTGAGAGCGTAAAATGAGAAGTATGGTTCATGCATAGTGAGGAGTAAAGAATTTTGTTGGCGAATAGTGTAATTACTTTGAATCACAAACGTAACTATGCCAAGACTCTAAGACTTGTTTAAAGTGACTATTATTGATTTTGAGCCAGATTTAAATAGTGTAGAATTTGAAGCACGAGTGTACTATTGTTCTTCTTGCGATTATAAGCAGGTTTACCTGAGTTTTGTGTGTCAGAGAAAGGATAGTTTGTAGATTGGTAATTTGCGTTAGAGAGCGGTTGTTATCTGTTTTTCGGGAATCGATTGGTTTTTTTTTTTGCAATCTAGATTATGAATAGGTTATATGCATGCAATGTTGTTGTAATATAATCGAACATGCATGAATGAGATAGAGGATTTTAAAACGAAGCTGAAGGCGACGCATCTTTGCACACTCTCACATCACTCAAGTTTGTGATAAACACTTTGGGAGATGAACACCTATTACAGTTTGGAGTATTCATGTCACCTGTTTGTTTTTAGTTTTTTACTTGGGAACTGATTCTGCACTCCTCTCATGTGTTCGTCTTTATATTAAATTATATTAACACACTTAGTAAATGCATTAATAATGTGTTTGTAATATCGTTTTACAGTTACAAATTTTAATCCAATTTATTACTATATATTAAACCTCAACACAAGGTCAAAAGTTTCTAATTAAATGGCCGTCACAAAAATGTCACTCATATATTATTATGCAAAAATATATTAATAGTTGTTATACGAAGAAACAAACCTCCAACCTCCTTCTAAGATGTTCATGGGTTTAACCACTATTCTACATACCTGTTTGAGTTTACTTCAAAAAATTTATTAGATAATCCACGTCTTTCCTCTCTTATCTTATATTATTTTTACTTTGATTTTTAAATAAATAAAATATTGGTTTGTATTATTTATATAAATCAGTTTTTCTTTCCATCTTTTCGTAATTTTGGTCAAAAAGTGTATTTTCCGGACACCCCAACCGGTATCACGCCAGACCCTAGAGTGCAGGAAGAATTCCCCATGCTCCATGAATCGAACCTTGAATGCTTTGGTCAATAACCAGTGCTTTCACCAACTCATCTACAGGTCCGGAGGCTTCTTTTTGTAATTTTATATACCTATATATTCAATCACTGAATTTTATTCCAGTTGTATGTTTTCGATTAAATATATATTAATTATGTTGTTTAAAATTCATACTTTTATATTATATATCTTTATTATACTTTATTTGAATTAAATTAATTATTCATACATAAAATATACTATTGAAATTCGACCTAATATAAGAAATATTGTATATGTTGTAGATGATGTCGTCAAGGACCCACAAACCCTATTTAGAATTTCATTTTATTAAAATGATTATATGACATTACGAATCAATTTAATGTATTCTACAAAGTTCTATAATTATTATGAAAGATTATACTTTTTTTTAACATCGTACAATAATTTTTGGAATATAATTTGAAATTCTATTTTCAAAACTTGTAATTTTCAATTTTCCCAAACTTAATCGTCTACTAACAGTCTGACTGATCATTATGTAATTATAATATTATATACTATGTAATATCCCATATTTTAAAAACTCACCCCGATTTTTGACACGAACGTCACTGGGGTTGAGGGGGAGGGGGTTAGAAAGGTGGAAAAAGATATAGATAAATTAATAAAGAATGACATGTTACTTTAGAAAATGTTAACAAATGAACAATACATTATGGAAAAGAAAATTGTTAAGAAATGGATGTGACGAACAGAGTAGGCAGACAAATTTTTTGTATAATTTGAATGCTAATGTTCTTAATTTAAAAATTATAGAAATAACTAATAATGAGAGATATAATGTGTATAATACTTCTTATATTAGATCAAATTTTAATAGTACTAGCTTAAAACCCGTGCGATGCACGGATTGTTAATTGTTATTTTATTATTATTATTTTAATATTTTATTAATTGTAATTTTGCAAAAAATAAGTAGGCATGTTAAAATAGCTAAACACTTTTAATTAATTAAAAATATTAAAACAGATTTTAAAATAAATAAGTATGGGTTTGCCCATTATATTTTTGGAAATGAGGGGTTTTAGTAAGAAAAAATAAAAAATGTAACATAGATTTAGTTTAATAATATTTAGTTTAATATTTGAAAAAGTTGGGGAATTTGTTAGAAAAAATAGAAAAAATAATGTATTTTAGGTGAAAAGGGTAATTGATTATAAATAGGTAATATTATTATTTAATAATATATTTCTATAAATAAGTAAAGTTAATTAAGTAAAAACTAATTAAGGGCAATTAAGTAAAATCACAACATACCATACCGAGCAACCAAAAGTAAAAACTAATTAAGGGCAATTAAGTAAAATCACAACGTACCATACCGACCAACCAAACTTTTAATGTTTCGTCTATTATATAATAGTATTGATAATATAAATATATAATAAATAAAGTATAATATAAATATATAATATAAATTATGAATTATAATCAACATAATTATTATATATTAAATTGAAAACATACAACTGTAATAATATATAGTGATTGAATATATAGATATATAAAATTACGAAAAGGAAAAAAGAAAAACAAATTTAAATAAATAATTCAAACCAACATTTTATTTATTCAATCATCAAGGTAAAAAAAAATAATATAAGAGATAAAAGACGTGGGTTATCTAATAAGTTTTTTGAAATAAACTCAAAAAAGCATGTAGCATAGTGATTAAGTCCATGGATATCTTAGGTTGGAGGTTCGATTCTTTGTAGTAACACATCTATTAAAACATTTTTGTATAATAATATACGAGTGACATTTTTGTTATTTTTCAAAAGAAAAGGGTAAAACGGTAATTTCACGACCATTTAATTGGCAACTTTTGCCCTTGTGTTGGCCTATTATATATAGTAATAGAAGAGATTTATTTTTTTGAAAGATATAAATACTTGATGCTGATTTTTCTTTCTTTGAAGCTAATGCTGATTTTTTTGATCATTTTGACGATTATTTTAATCAATGAAATACAAACAATTACCGAAGCGGACGTAAAAATTTCGTATTATTATATAAAACATGCGGATATCAATATTGTGCTCTTAAATCCTCAAGTGATCGATAAATTTAGTAAATTCATGAAAGAAATATGAATTTTAGAATTAGATGAATAAATAAATTAAAAACATATTTATTTTATACACATTATTCTTACTTTAGACTATAAATCACGAAAATCTTTAAAGTTTAAATTTTAATTTTGTTTATTTCAGTTATGTTATATTTTAAACTATTCGTATAATATAACTATATGGACTTTTTTCATAAATACCCTATGTCAGAAATATTTTTGCAAAAATACATTTTCAAAAAAGAATAATTTGCAAAAATACCATCTTATTTACAAAAATATCTTCTGTAACCAAATCAACTGGATGCAACCGTAGGGAATCTGTTTGCAACCACATATGCAACTATATGCAACCTGCTGCGCAACCACATATGCAAATTCAATTTTAAAATTTTCACAATCCACCAAAATCAACTAAATTATATCAACAGATTGAATTTGGTTGCATTTAGTTGCAGAACGTATTTTTGCAAAATCTTTTTAAAAGATGGTATTTACGCAAATTATTTTTAAAAAAAAGGTATTTTTACAAATATTTTGAGAAGATGGTAAAATCGCAAAAAAACTTTAAAAAGATGGTATTTTTGATAAATATCCATGTATAAATGAATATATTTTGTTTCTACTAACATGAATAATAGGTTATATTTACTTTTTAAATTTATTTAGTATTATTATTTATTTATTGACTTATCTATTTCTATTAGAAAGATTAATAGATAGGGGTGGTGCAAATCCAGCCGTTGAAATAAGGAAAAAATCTGAACCGTTAAAAAGCTACCTAAACCCCCTGTTCAACATCATTCTTCCTCTCACTTTCAGCTCCCCAATTTCAGCCTCCATTTTTCTCCTAAAAAACAATTTGAACCATATAATTGATATGAATCTGGTGCAATTCGCAATTCATAATCACCGAAAGTTGTGATTTTTAGCATGGAAAGACTCGTTTCAGTGTAAAGGTCGGAGCTTTACTGTGAATTCATGGTCAATTCATAGTAAAGGTCCGATCTTTACTATGAATTCAAGCAATTTGTTCATCAAGAATCAATCCTATCCGTTTTATATTACCACCCAGATCTTTAATTGTCAAGAAATCAGCACTCTGATGAAATTGACTTATAAAGGTTTCATCTTTTTACTCTGTTGTGTTTATGTTTTGTTTTTGAGCTTGTTATCAAGAACTGTTCTTTTTGTTTTATAAAATTTGTATAAATCTTGTCTACTTGGTTACAATCAACTCTTGTTTTTTTGAATATTTATAATTTGTTTAATCTTTCGAAGATGCCCAGGTTTCATGTCTGCATATGTTTTTGTATGTATAGTGGGTCAAAATTTAGTCTTAATATTAGTGTTTTTTTGGTTTCATGATGCAAGGTGTATTATTGGTAAAATTCCCCAAATTCGGCCTCCGTTTCCTCCTAAAAAGATAATTGGTGTTTATCTCATGCAATTGACAGTTAATAATCACCGGAAGGGATGGTTTTCGGTAGCAACAGACACCTTTCAGTGTAAAGGTTGGATCTTTACTGTGGACTTATATTAAAGGTAATTAATAGTAAAGATTCGATCTCTACTCTGAATGTAAGGAATTTTTTCATTAAAGAATTACTGTAGGTTTTTCCTTTTTTATACATTTTTGGTTGATTAAGTTGTACTCTATATTTACAATACCAGAGGTTTCTCCCTGAATTTAGATATGTTAACAATCATTAAGATTTCCTCTTTTAAGTATTCATGTGAATCTTTGAGTGGATGTGTTGTGTTTCAATCAGTACTGCACCTTTTTTAAGCTCAGATGATATTTAACTATTATAACTGACTTTTACTTGGAGAAGTTTTTTTTTCCGGGTGTAATTTTGTAGTCCCCTGCAATTTTGTTAATGAAGTTTATAAATAAGTGATTAAGCACAATTTTGAAATTGTTGTCTTTAATTGTAGAGTAGCCTTTTAGTGTTAATCGAGGAAAAACAGAGGACTTATGTTATCAGTGTAAGTCTTCTTATGTCTATAGCATAAAAATTTACAGTATCTTGTTACCTGCTTTTATTGATTTTCCCCCTTGTTAATCTTCTGTTTATTGGACAATCTTTCTGCAGTTATCTTTTTCGGCCTGCAATCTTGTAACCTATTTAAGGAGTACGGGCACTGAATTGTATTTACCATATGAATACTAAGGTTGTTTCTTACTATCTCGTTTGATTGATTACCAATTTCTAGACCTTATTTATGTTTTCAAAAATTGGGGTACTGTTTTGTGCAACTAACAATATACTTATCATCCTGCTTTCTCTCAGGCAACATTTCATGCTGGAAACCATATTTGATGATAATTTGCAGTCCAATTCACCTCTCTATATCACATATATGATGCAGCCTTTGCACCAACTAATAAGTGAAGTGGCATGATTTTCATTTGGTATCACACTGAGATAATTAAATACTGTTGTTGCATTGTTAGTGGTCAACTTGGGTAGTTCTATTTTCTGGTAAAGATTTGGACATGTTATGTTTGCAGATGCCTTATTATTTTCCACAGCAGTGGAATCTTTTTGTTCTCATGAACACCGTGAGGTTGTACAGCATATAGCCCAGAAACAATGGGAGATGTCGAGTATCAGATTGTTTCTATTTTCTGGTGTCACATTATTACAAGTTATATATTTATATCTCGTTATGTTAATTTGCAGTGGTTCTTGTCTAGTGTATCATGCTTTTTACCTCGTCTTGTTTGGGATGGAGATTTTTTTGCCCTCGAACAATGTGTACCTGAACTGATTTAGGGTAAATAAAGGTCTTTTACCATTTTATGTACTAAGAACTTCTGGGCATTTCTGTTGCAACATCACAAATTGATGGAGAGTTGAAGCCAGAAATATGCACACTATTTGTTGCGAATAAGTTATCTTCCCTGCCTTATCTCAAAACAATATAAAAAAAATGCTCAGAATTTATGTGTGGTAATCAATACAGACCAACCAAGATGCATATACACTTGATGATACTATTCGAATTTGCCTAGGTTCTCATGTCTACATATTTTCGTGTGTGTAGAATGAGTCAAAAGTCTATGTTAACGCTATTTTCATGGTTCAGGTTGTAGTAATGGATGAAGATGAACCTGACATTGGTCCTAATAACCAAAGTTTATTTTTGAACAATTGGACAGTGATACTGCACTTCTTCAGTCTTCATTTTCAATTTCTCAAAAAGGTTGCAAGAAAAAGATTTTCACTTTTGGGGATATTTTTATCATTGGTTGATATAGTTTAGAGTTGACATTTGATAGACATGTATAACCGAAAGGCTGTTACTATGTCAGAGCTCAAGCTTGCATAAGGAAGACTGTAGGTATGAGTGTATGACTGCTCTGCTTGGAATGGCACTGGTATTATGGTGATGTTAGCATTTTAGGGGCCTACAGCTCAAGCTTTTATTGTAAAGGCTAAAGTCAGGTGGCGAGAAGCTCAGAATGACTTTACTACTGTGCGGTTATTTTCATGAAACAGGTATATCTCAAAGCTTCCTGATGTACTTGTTGCCTCCATCATATTCATGATAATCAACAAGACGATGTCATTGGTAACAATTTTCTGCCCTAGGTGTTGAAATTGTTATTGCAAACTCAGTACAGTTGATCGACATGTGGGAAACTCGTCATACGAATTTGTGTGGTCACTTACCTTCTGTTAGATGAGGCCTGATCGAATGCTGGATCTGGAATGCGGACTTCAGATCCGAAAAATTGTTTTGCAGGTTTCTTGTTTCTTTTTGTGTTTCCATAGAGATGTTCACAATGTATTTTATAGTAAATTTTGAATTACCGTGAACTACATATAGTAATCACTGCTAATTTACTGAAATGCATACCCCGGGTGCATGCACGCACGCAGACACCATTTTTCCAATTTTGTTAAACAATCTGGTATACATGCTTCATAATGTCACTTTGATATACATGCACACCATTTGCCAATTTTGTCAAAAAATCTGATATACATGCATCATACTATACAGAATAGATTCTCCATCTCACGATATAGATTCTCTATCTCGCCTATTTCATAGTGCTTGTAACTCAATGGATTCTTGTATTCAGATTCGCTTGGATTATCAAACTCTGTACTGGTGTGGCGCATGACCAAAGGAGTCTGAACAACTAGCGAGGAAGTTCCTTTGCACTGCAAATGAAGTAAGAATCTTTCTCTTGCAATATTTTTACGCTTTTGCCCCTGTGCTAGTCTTGCCTATTTAATTGGCAATCGATGTAAATCTTACTGTATGGCCTGCTTCATGAGTTGGAGTGTTGGACCTTTCAATATAACAAAATATTTCTAATCTGTTACTTCTTTTATTATTGTGATTTCTTTTTAAAACATTCTGTCTTTCTACTTCCAGCCATTTTTGTGTTGACTTGTGGCCGCTTATGTGTTAATTTTAATATGTATTTGGTCATATATGGACTTGTTCAACCTGCTGCATATTTGTCTTCTCTGAGAGCTCATGTTGGATTCTGAACATTATTAGAGCTAAAAATAGGTTATGGTAAATATGGTTTCGTCTCTTTTATTCTTTCTGAAATTCCTTATCTTTATTGCAGATGTGAAGGATGTTAATGTTCATAAGTATGATTTTTCTTGACACTCGAGGATTACGTTCATTGGATTGAGCGTATGGAAGAGCTGTGGCTAGTAGAACTGCACAGGAGGTCGAAAGTGAGTTGGCAGCATTGGGCTGCCACACACCTCCTCTCTTATCAGGTTGGTTTCAAATTTCTAGCTCTTTCTGATTTTTGAAATTTGGTATTCTTCGTCATGTGCAATCTCTTAATCGATTTCTTACTTACATGTCATTCTGAAAACCATAATTGATGCTAGCTTGCACGCCCATTTCACTTCACTGGATACCATATGTGATGCTACCTTTGCCTACACCAACCACAAATTGTAGTTGGCCCATTTTCATTTGGTCTCACAATGAGATGATTAATTACTGTCAGTGCAGTGCCTAGCTTCAGTAGTTCTACCCTGTTTCAGCCTCCATTATTTTCCTCAAACTATATTAGTAATCCTATTTTATGACAACAAAGTTTAGCTCTGCTAGTTCACTAATGATGACAATGTTGAGCTAGGAATGTATATACTAGTTGGAGATTGGTTGCTAACAGGTGCTTCAATCCTTTTTAGGGTAAATGATGAAGAAACCAATAGAACATGACACTCCTGAGTAAATTCTCAAATGCACAAGTTTTCATATCAAACATATATTAACGCTAATTCTGCGATGCAGGGTATATTCAGACATGAACCTGACATTGAACACAACTACCAGAGTATAGGTCTTAAACATTGCGCAAAAAAGGTACTGCTTTCCTACATTCTTCAAAGTGTCAACAGGGACCATGATAAATAGTAGTTCTTGGTAGACATTGTCAAATTAAGATGAGTCTCCTTTCGAATTATAGTTCTTTATCTTCCAGATGATCCCAACAGCTATGATGAGTCCAACAATCCCAATGTAAACTCCGTATTTGGCCACGATAGGCTTAAGTTTCTCAAAATCTGTCAAAGTAGGAGATTATATATCAGTAGAATATAATTGGAGAATGAACTGGTCTTGGCTAAGAATACCTACGGTGGCCTTGTTTGGTTGGAATACGTAGCCATAGGAACTGTATAACCCCGAGAACAAACGGTAGCATGGCCTTGTATGGTCCAAAACTCTTTACGAGTTTATTGAACTTCAGCAAGGCTGTGAGAGAATATTATAAACAGTTAGTAACAGCAGTTGAACAGAGGTAAGTTTCAGGTAATAAAACGTACGTTCATAGGTGCTTGTGAATTTCCCCACGGTGTCTATAAATTCTGGCTGTTGTGTACACCATTTGGGCTTTTTGTCAGCCTCTTCAGTTGATTTGCTGGGGAGTTTCTTGCCGCCTTTGTCCTCAGGTGGAGGCTGTGGTGGGTTTGCAGCAGTTTTCCTATTATTCCTAGCGTTCCTAGCAGCTTTCCTAATACAGAGGCAGCCTCTGCGAGGACCAACGGCTTTCACAAAAAATATATAGTTCATGTTAGTATTGAGTCCAGAATAAATAAAAAAACTCATACAAGGAATTTGATTTTAAACCCACATCTATTAGATATATTCCCCCATCTATTTTAGTTTTGGTACTTCTAATTGCAGGCTTGCTCACAAAACACCTCTCATCTACTTTGTTTTTCGTACTTCTAATTGCAGGCTTGCTCAGAGAATATCAGATTACCCATATGGAGAGGGAAGAAGATAAGAAGAAGAAGAAAAAGAAGGGAGAGAGAGAGAGAGAGAGAGAGAGAGAGAGGTACAGTAATATATATATAGAGAGAGAGGGAGAGAGAGAGTAAGTAATGAAGAAGAGAGATGGTTTTTTGATTTTTAAATATTGAATTTAATTAGTAAACACTAGTGACAGGACACACATATGCATACATTTCATCATATCATAAAGTATACACATGTGAAAGGGGTTAGTTTTGTTCACCTGACCCGAAGCAGCAGCTCTGTTTCTTGAGCAGCAATCCAGTTTTTGCAAGTGGTACGACTGCTGGTGAATACATTTTCAGAGTTGTTAAGCTTTCTAGGGATTGGGGAAAGAGAAGAGAGAAACTCTTTCTTTAATAGTACGTTTTACACTACACTGGGCTTTTTAAAGGCCCAATCTCTACATCCCCCTCTCCCGTTTTATTATCGTTCATATATGATCATTTCACTTTCTTTTCTCTTTTGAATCACAAATTGTAAATAATCCTTTTTTGGTAAATATCTGGAAACATGTAGGGTAATAATGAGCAGAAGAAAGTAAAATTCAATAACTAATTTGATTGAAAAGTAATAAATTATTAAATAAAATTAAAATGACTTGAAGAACAAAACAAAAGAAACCATAAAATTAATAAAACATTGCTTAAAAAATATAATAAATCTAAGGTTTTCAAGAATGAAATACACCAATGTTTCCGGGTTTAGTGACAACTCTCGTTTTTTTAATGAGATATCGAGAGTTTAAAATTTATCACGGTGGATCGAATTACAACAAATACCCCCTCTTATGTACATTCCAACCTGGTTGTATTGGTCTAATATAGAGAGGGATGATAAAATTTGCCAAGATCCGAAACCTCACATACCCGAACTCAATCCGAAAATTTTATATATATAATAAATTATTTAAATATATAAATTTCTATTACATAATTATAGATAATTTGATATATTTTCATATTATTTAAATAATTTTAACACATATATCATATAATAATTTTTTAAATATATTTTAATAATAAAATTTAATTTATATATAAATAAATAATTTTTTTTAATTATTTACGGGTTAAAACGGGTTATTTTCGGATTGATCGGTACTAACCAGCCGAGTTTGTATTGAGAAAATTCAACCCATTTCGAGTTCGGATTTAGGTTAACTCAAAAATAGGATCGGATATAACAAAACCGACACGAACATGGCCCATTATCCGAAATTGCCACCCTAGTTGTATATCTTTGTTCTCGTATGGTCCTAAACTAAGCACTTTTCAATCTTCGATCACCGCTCGATCAAGTTTGATACTCCATTCGTCCCACCTATTTGTTATCAAATGGGTTGGGCACGGAAATCAATGCAGTGAATAAAGAATATTTGTTCACAATTCAAATTGGTATAATAAAGATTAAAAGTACAAAGATTAATATATGGTGGGAAACTTAAGCTTGGTAGGAAACTATTAAAACCCCCGCCTAAACAAAAGGTTGATCTTAGGTCCTGATAAGTTTGTAGAAGCGGGGTTGAATACAAACTATACCGTTTTATCGAAATTTGTTCTTTGAAGAATTTAACAATATAGAACAAATTAAGGCGGAATATAAATGAAACAAAATTCAAGTTAAATATAAACTATATTAAACTTGAAGGGTGTTGCAAATACAATAAGAATTACAAAGTATTTATCTCAAACTAATTAATACAAATTTAGAATAAATTCGACATGAACTTTTCTAATATTTGTAATAAAAAGATCGAATGCTAAAAGCAAGTTCGAGATAAATTCTAGGGATAAAAATCCGCTAGATAATCAAAGCAATACAAGTAATCAACTTCTAGTGGTTTGGATTTAACAATACAAACTAGAATTAATTGCTTGAGAAGAAATGAGATCAAAAGGTTTCTTCGTTTTTGCTTGAGAGAGAAAGTGGCTGCTGTGTCTTTTGATTTGATAATGCAGTGTGTTTTTCAAGTCTGTTGCTTTTTCCTTTTTGGCCACGGGTAAAAGCAAATTAATTTGCCTTGTATGACCTGAAGAAAATGCCTTGTATGACCTTTTAATAAATCAAAAATGATTTAATAAAAGAATCAAAAACACTTGTATGACCTACTGTACTTTTCACCAACTCTGGATAGAACCTGGAAAGCACTTTGTATGACCTTTTAAAAGAAGTCGGTATGACCTAAAAAAAACACTTGTATGACCTTATTAAATAGGTCATACCGTGTTTTTGCTTTTAATTTACTAGGTCATACCGGATTTTTGATTTTTAATACCCCAGGTCATACTAGTATTAAGACAGGTCATACTAGTACTTAAGTTACTTTCTTTTAATTAATTTTAGTTGAATTAAATTCTAAATTAAATTAATTCTTTTCTGGAATTAATTTAATAAATAATTCAAACAACTAAATTAATTAATTTAATAAATAAATAAATTAATTCTGAAAGAATTAATTTATTAATTAAATTGATTAATCATTTAATTAATTAGAAGAAGATAACTTAAAAACATAGTATCTCTCTCTCTCTCTTCTGAAAACCACTGAAAATAGATGATTTAATTCCACTGATTGATGTCGTCATTCGATGCACTGTCTGGTTTCATGAATAACTGACTTCAATGATAATTCTTCATCTTTAAAACATTTAAAGCTGTGGCTTCTTTGCTTTAGCTTTGACTGAACTTTGTATCCTGTACTTCTTCTGTCACCAACTGGAAATCTCTGTCACTGTAGTAAATCCACTTCCTTGAATACTTCACTGAGGCTTGAACAATAAATTGAACTTCTTTCAATGTAGAATAACTTCAAGTCTGTAGATGACTTTAATCTTCAATCTCTTGACAGATAAAACTCTCTGAGATTCCTGTGACCTTTAATCTAATATTTACTTATTACATTCTTGTTTAAGTTGAGTAGAATCCTCGAATTACAAATAGGCTATAGCATATGCCTTTCAGTTGATTACAGTACTTTTGCCTCCTTTTTATCTATTGTACAATAAAGTACATCCCATACAGATCTTATATACAAAAATAGACTACTAATCCAAACATACTTTACAAAACTTCACTTTATAAAAGCTCAAGAAAGTGTTATTTTTTATTCTTCACCTAGGCAACAAAAGATGACATGTGATTACACAGGAGTTGCTTTCAATACCACTGCATCCACCATAAATTCAACCTCCAATGTTCTGACTCCAAAGCAAAAAAGATTGAAAACATCAGAAAAGAAACAGATAGCTTACTTACTGTCAGTCTGTCACTACAGTACAACAACAACCAGCTCAAACATGGGCTTATCAAGAAACTGGGTTTTGATTTTGGGGTTAGCAGAACAATAATATCTAAGATTTGGAAGGTTGTCCTTAAAGCAATTAAAGAAGGTGTAGTTCCTAATGTTGACAGAAAGTACAAGGGTGGAAATAAAAGACATATTTTGGACTTGGAAAAGGTAAGACAAATTCCTCTTCATCTCAGAACCAATATTAGGACATTGGCTCATCAATTACATGCAAGTAAATCTACTATCCACAGACTTGTTTAATAAGGAAATATAAGATCACATTCAAATACATTAAAGCCATTTTTAACTCCTTTAAATATGGAAGCAAAAGTTAGGTTTGTCTTAAGCCATATTGAAAATTCAACCCTCCACACAAATCCTACATATGTAGGCATGTATAAATGATTCTATATGACAAGACAAACTCAAAAATATTATCTTCTACCGAGCGAACCGGAACCAAATCGAACATGTAAGTCAAAGCGATTCATAACTAAAGTTATGTTTATGAGTGCAATAGCTAGGCCTCGGTATAATAAGGATGGGGGTATGTGTATTCGATGGAAAAATAGGAATATTTCCTTTTACTATTGAAGAACCAACGATAAGGTCAAGTAAGAATAGAGCTAAAGGTGTTATGAAAGTGAAGTATAATATACGTAAATTTTGGATATATGATAATAATAATAATAATAATAATTTAAAAATCTGAAATAAAATTTAATTAATAAGGTTGGTTTTAATAATAATATTTAATTAGAAAAGGTATCTATATTTAAAGTAATAATTATATTAGAAGAAGGATAATTATTATAAATCTATATATGTAGACAGTGGGTGCTTCTTAAAATCTATAATCTATTATATTGTAAACCCTAAAATAAAAAGATAATGTGGGGTGAAAAAGCAGAGTGGCGCATGGGAGGAGAAGTGAAGATCGGCGAACATGTTTGTGAATAAGGTGAATACTTTTACAATTAATTTCATTGGCCAATTTCATGTAAGAAACAATTTTTATAACACAATTCTCTTAGACTTTGTAGCAAAGACCTCATATGCAGGGATCAATATGTCATGTTAATTGAATGTCACTGCGAGTAAGTTTTAGTACTCTTATTTTATTTACTCAAACAATTCAATCATCACACAAATAAAGGTGGTCTGATTTAGCTTTAATGCTAGCTTGTGTTGTATTATAACGTGAGTGGCCAAACACTATATTATTTGGGTAGAGTTAATTAATAATTAGTATTAAAACTGAAGTAGAACTATTATTAGGAGAGTTAATTGATTTTATAGGTTGATCTCCCGTTACAAGTTACTAAAAATTAGATTTAACTAGCTAACATTAATAGTCGTATGTGTTATTATTAATAGAACTAAATTTAATCAATATATGGGTATTGAGAGCTAACATCAATCTATTGATTTCAAATTATAAATTTTTAATTAGGTTTGGAGCTGGGAATTTTAGCGAGTCAATTTTCTTAATTTCGTTAGTATTGGTGGTTGTTATATTTCGAGGTACGAATTCTCTCTTCTTTTCATTCAGCACAATTCATGTTAAGGATTAGCTATGTTTGTTTTGATCAGTTCTCAAATCGGTTCTACTATTATCCGTCTTGACTGTTTTGACTCTTTAATATTATTTTAAAAAAAATGTTTTGCAATATTCAAAAATCTATTATTTTTGTGGCTCTCCAAAAATAAAATATGCATCTTAAATATCCTTTTTAAAAATCTGAATACCTCTCTCAATATGCATCTTAAATATTTTATTTAATATATGAATATCTCCCTCAATTATGTTCCAAAAAAATTCAAGTATATGTTTTAGTTTTGTTCCGAAATATTTAAATACAAGTCACAGTGATTTTAGAATTTTTCATATAAAATATTTGTTTATGCGCTTTGATAAGTGGGTATTTTATCTACTTAGAACGTTTCCATTTGACTTAAAACGAATGTTTGTACTTGAGTTGTGGTACTTTTGATCTCTTTTTAGGGTATTGTGCAGGAACATCATTCACAGGTGTTAAAGGAACAAAGCGTACCAATCGAAGTGCGAAACGGAGTCAATTTGAAGAGAGGTAAAAAAAAGCTGAAGTGGCTGGACAGTAGCTAGGGCGACGCGTCGCCGGATTTGCACTGTAGGAAGGCGCCGCGTCGCTGTGGAGTAACAAGGGCGCCGCGTCGCCGAGTTTTAGCTTGAGGACGGAGCCGCGTCGCCGGCCCGTCTGACCCGATTTTCTTGAATTGTTTCGGGCGGAATAAAAATAAATAAAAAGAGACTCTTTCGAGGACTAGCTCCTGGAGGCCTATATAGAGGAAGTAGAAAACCCTAGAAGGGAGAGGAAGGCTTGTATTATTCTACGTAGTTTTTAGCACAAAGAAGAAAGGGAGAAAATCATTTTTTTCAGTTAATTATTGTATTCTTCCTAGCTTGTGGATGCTTACATTGGTGTATTCTTTGGAACCCATTAATCTTAATCTCAATTTCTATATGTTTTCTTTTATCATGTTTTCATTTGAACCCATGGTGACGATTAGTTGAATTATGAACTAACTCGTTATCATGGGGTTTTAGCGGATTTATTCATGAAGTCTTTTTGTTGAATATTCTTGATGCCTATAGTGTGATTGATGCGATATCCTATCATGGTTGCTTTAATTCGTTATAGGAGAGTAGCTAACTCCTATAATTGTGTGTTAATTCTTATTGAAGCGAAAGTGGATTTAAGAGTTTAGAACTTGCCATGCTAGCATAGGTTTATGCATGAGAATATCATTCGTAATTAGTGTCGTAACTCTAACCGTTTTATGACGACTATGTGATCAATTGAATGCTTGTACTTCAACCATTATGTTTTCAATCTTTATAGACATATAAGGACTAAGCATAATTGGAAGACTAAGTGATTTCTATCTTTATTGTGGATATTATTTAGGATGGTATTTGTGCAACGAAAGTTGGCTTATATCAGTTTTGTGTATTCGATCAGGTATTAATAAATCACATGAAAGGGCTAGAGAATTGAAGACTTTAGATGGATTGTTTAATGAAGTTGAAATCCCATGTTTTAATCGCATAAGTAATTCAGTATAATTCTTAGAGTAATTGTAGTGATAACACAAGTCCACTTTGTTATTTGTTTTAGCATCGAATAATAATCATACATTGGTGAGTAATTTAACTAGACAAACAACGAGTCCCTGTAGGAACGAACCTTATTTGCTATCTGTATTACTTGAGATCACGTGCACTTGCGTGTTCAGTTTGGTCGTAACAAGTTTTTGGCGCCGCTGCCGGGGACGCGGTTTTATTTGTTTAGTTCAATATTTGCCATCAGTGGTCATTAAATTTCGGTGACTAGGACGTTTTCATAAAATTTCTTGTTGGTGAATTTCAGGTACGTGTTGAGAGTTTATGCGTACACGAGCTCGGGCACGTAGAGACGAACTAGCAAGGAGAAGACTTGATTTTGGGTTAGAAGACAATCTGGAAGCCAGGGAAGTTATGGCAGATCAAGAGCAACCAGCGAGGGCTTTGAGTGAATTCTCTCAGCCGAAAGTGGAAGACATTCATACTAGTATTGTTCGCCCAGCTATAGGGGCTAACAATTTCGAGCTAAAGCCAAACATCATTCAGATGATTCAGAACACAGTCCAGTTTGGGGGTAGTCCTGCTGAAGATCCCAATGCTCATATTAGGGACTTCCTTGAGATTTGTGACACCTTCAAATTCAACGGAGTTACAGATGACGCAATCAGATTGAGGCTATTTCCCTTCTCTCTTAAGGATAAAGCCAAGAGTTGGTTACATTCTATGCCATCAGGCTCTATTACAACGTGGGCGGACTGTGCTCAAAAGTTCTTGACCAAGTATTTCTCCATGGCGAAGACAGCAGCTTACAGGAATGCCATCTCTCAGTTTGCTCAGCATTCCCAGGAAACTTTGGGAGAAGCGTGGGAGAGGTACAAGGAGATATTGGCACGTTGTCCTCATCATGGAATGCCGGATTGGATGATAATCAGCAATTTCTATAACGGGTTGGGAGCTCAGTCCCGGCCTATGTTAGATGCAGCTTCTGGAGGTGCGCTATGGGCAAAAAGCTATGAAGATGCTTATAATCTGATTGAAATGATGGCGGCCAATGAGTTTCAGAATCCTACTCAACGCTTGCCACCTGCTAAAGTGGCTGGAGTTCTTGACTTGGATGCAGCTACTGCTATTGCTGCCCAACTCAAGGCGTTGACAATGAAGGTAGACTCCCTTTCTAATCTTGGGACTAACCAGGTTGCTATGGTGTGTGAATTGTGTGCAGGGGCACATGACACAAATATGTGTGCTATCTCAGCTGAATCCGCACAATTTGTTGGTAATTTTCAAAGACCTCAGCAACCAGTGCCAAACTTCTATCATCCCAACAATCGGAATCATCCTAACTTCAGTTGGAGCAACAATCAGGGAGGTGCTCATCAACCACAAAATCAGCAGTTCAATGCAAGGCCAAGTAATCAGAACTATCAACCACCTCCGTATGCGCCAAGGCAACCATTCAATCCACCGGGGTTTCAACCATCTCAAGGAACTTCCTTGAATCAGTCTGAGAAGTCGGAATTGGAAGAGCTTCGAATGATGTACAAGAGTCAGGCGGTGTCATTGAAGACTTTAGAGAATCAAATTGGCCAGCTTGCCAATGCTTTGTTGAACCGACAACCAGGAACGCTTCCGAGTGACACAGAGGTGAATCCAGGCAAGAAAGATCAAAAGGAACAAGTTCAGGCAATAACCTTGCGATCAGGAAGGAATCTACAGGGTCAGAGCGACGAAAAATCAAACGAGGAAGAAAACGAAAAAGATGGACAGACCCTACGGCGCCGCGGCGCCGATGTGCAGTACAATTTGGGCGACGCGTCGCCGACCTCCCTGGAGAAAAAAAATGACTTTTCAGACGGGGACGAATCTGGTTCTGATTTTCTGCCCAAGGCTACTCCTGTAACTCCTATCAGCCTCAAGAGTGATAATTCCAAGAAAGAAGTGGAAGATAAGGTGTTCCCGCCTCCTCCATTTCCAAAAAGAATTCAAAGGCAAAAGTTAGACAAGCAATTCGCTAAGTTCTTGGATGTATTCAAGAAGTTGCAGATCAACATACCATTTGCGGAGGCTCTTGAACAAATGCCGAGCTATGCAAAGTTCATGAAGGGTATTCTATCGAAGAAATTGAAACTTGAGGAGTTAGAGACCGTTGCCTTGACGGAGGAGTGTAGTGCCATCTTGCAACAAAAGTTGCCACCTAAGTTGAAGGATCCGGGAAGTTTCACCATTCCATGCACTATTGGAGACCTCTCATTCAGCAAGTGTTTGTGTGATTTGGGTGCAAGTATTAATCTCATGCCCTTATCAGTTTTCATGCAACTTGGTCTTCCAGAGCCAAAGCCCACTACCATGACTCTACAACTTGCGGACCGTTCTGTCACTTATCCGCGAGGGATAGTTGAGGATGTTTTGGTGAAGGTCGACAAGCTTATCTTTCCAGCCGACTTTGTTATTCTTGACTTCGAGGAAGACAAGAAAATCCCTATCATCTTGGGACGACCATTCTTGGCGACGGGCCGAACTCTTATCGATGTTCAAAAAGGAGAGCTCACAATGAGGGTGAGTAATCAAAAGGTCATCTTTAATGTGTTCAAGGCTATGAAATTTCCGACAGAGGAGGAAGAGTGTTTTAGCTTGAATATGGTTGATACGGGTCAGAGAAAGGAGTTCGATCAGCTGTTGAGCAAAAATTCGGACATGCACAAGTTCGAGCATCACATCAGTGATTCCATTGACAATTCTTCCATTCGAGATCTTTCGAATGTCAAGCTTGGAAAACTTCCACCACATTTGAAGTATGTCCTTTTGAATGATGAGTTGGTGATTTTTAAAGAGTGTGAAGATAATGTGTTGAGAAGGTGGAACAAGGATGATGAGGTAAAAGAGTGTTCTTATCAATCGACGGAGAAGCATAAACACCTTAGAGGTGTTAAGAAGAAAAAGAAAAAATCGATTGGTGGAAAAGTCAAGGTGAAGTTTGATTGGGAGAAGATGTGGGAAGAAAGCAAGAAGGTTATCAAACAATGGGTGAATGGTCCTTCTGCTAAGGACAAGTCAAATGCGATCTTCGAGCCACCATGATTTGATTCACATTTGTCCGGCTAAATGACATTAACGACAGCGCTTCGTGGGAGGCAACCCATGTGTAGGTATGTTTCTACTATCTTTTTATTACCTTCAATGAGGACATTGAATATTGTAAGTTTGGGGGTGGTAATTAAGGATAGTGTGTGTGTCATATAGGTTTCATATTGCATATGTAGTTAGTTCATTCATATCTTTGCATGTTTGTGTCATATAGAGCATTATGTTTTGCATTGGTATGTATATCTGTTATGTGAGTCCATTTTAGTTGCATGCATATTTCATGATCCCGTAGGACTTGACTATTTCCGTTGGTGAGTCGATGTTGATTAGAGTGTGGTTGTGATGAATAGGGGGTTGATTAAGTTTCTAAGTATTGACTTGCATGCCAGAAACAAATCTATTTCATAAGTCTCATTGGTTGCTTTTGAATTTGATCAGACCATGCTTGTTTGGTGTTAGAATTTAACCACTTGTTTACATTTAGAATGTTGGCTAGATTCTTGATAATGTAAGGACACTAAAGTATAAGTTTGGGGGAAACTAGGGATTTTATGCTAGTTGTTAATAGTTGTTATGAGTAGTGGATAAGGTATCATTGTCTTCCTTTGAGATCATTGGGTAGCAATGTTCTAACCATTGGTTACTGGAAAAAGACTTGACCGTTGTTGTAATGTCCTCCTTTGAGATCATTGGATAGCAATGTTCTAACCATTGGTTACTGGAGAAAGACTTTACTTGTGAAAAAAAAAAAAAAAAAGGGAAAAAATTTGTTATGTGTCGTAGTTGTTATTTAGTAATAAAGCATGAATTCTTGTCTAACTCCGATGGACTGCGAAGGTGTCTCTTAAGAGTTCTTGTGTCTAGCGTTCATTCTGTTTGTAAGCTTGTGGTTGTGTTGGCTAAGAGTAGGTATGGTTTTGATTTAGTTTGGGAGTATATTGGTGAGCATCGCACACACGCACGTTTCTGTGTTTGTCTTGTTGGTCGATGGGAATTTGGTCGAACTCTGTTTGGAAGACTGTGTTCTTTGAGATGTTGGCTCGTTGGTTGGTTTTGGTTGGTTTGAAGGGATCGTTGCATTTTCATATAGTTGCATACATGTAGTTAGTTGCATTGTAGTTGCATTGTTAGTAGATGGATTTTGTGGGTTCATTCACTATAGGCCCTCACGAGACCTTACTCGTCCACTAGGGCTACTTAGGGGTTTAAAGGGCTTGTTGCATATGCCAAATGCAACCGTGATCACCTACGGAAGTGGTACTAGTTAGTTGTACATATTTGGTTGGTTATGCTTGAGGACAAGCATCGGTTTAAGTTTGGGGGTGTGATAAGTGGGTATTTTATCTACTTAGAACGTTTCCATTTGACTTAAAACGAATGTTTGTACTTGAGTTGTGGTACTTTTGATCTCTTTTTAGGGTATTGTGCAGGAACATCATTCACAGGTGTTAAAGGAACAAAGCGTACCAATCGAAGTGCGAAACGGAGTCAATTTGAAGAGAGGTAAAAAAAAGCTGAAGTGGCTGGACAGTAGCTAGGGCGACGCGTCGCCGGATTTGCACTGTAGGAAGGCGCCGCGTCGCTGTGGAGTAACAAAGGCGCCGCGTCGCCGAGTTTTAGCTTGAGGACGGAGCCGCGTCGCCGGCCCGTCTGACCCGATTTTCTTGAATTGTTTCGGGCGGAATAAAAATAAATAAAAAGAGACTCTTTCGAGGACTAGCTCCTGGAGGCCTATATAGAGGAAGTAGAAAACCCTAGAAGGGAGAGGAAGGCTTGTATTATTCTACGTAGTTTTTAGCACAAAGAAGAAAGGGAGAAAATCATTTTTTTCAGTTAATTATTGTATTCTTCCTAGCTTGTGGATGCTTACATTGGTGTATTCTTTGGAACCCATTAATCTTAATCTCAATTTCTATATGTTTTCTTTTATCATGTTTTCATTTGAACCCATGGTGACGATTAGTTGAATTATGAACTAACTCGTTATCATGGGGTTTTAGCGGATTTATTCATGAAGTCTTTTTGTTGAATATTCTTGATGCCTATAGTGTGATTGATGCGATATCCTATCATGGTTGCTTTAATTCGTTATAGGAGAGTAGCTAACTCCTATAATTGTGTGTTAATTCTTATTGAAGTGAAAGTGGATTTAAGAGTTTAGAACTTGCCATGCTAGCATAGGTTTATGCATGAGAATATCATTCGTAATTAGTGTCGTAACTCTAACCGTTTTATGACGACTATGTGATCAATTGAATGCTTGTACTTCAACCATTATGTTTTCAATCTTTATAGACATATAAGGACTAAGCATAATTGGAAGACTAAGTGATTTCTATCTTTATTGTGGATATTATTTAGGATGGTATTTGTGCAACGAAAGTTGGCTTATATCAGTTTTGTGTATTCGATCAGGTATTAATAAATCACATGAAAGGGCTAGAGAATTGAAGACTTTAGATGGATTGTTTAATGAAGTTGAAATCCCATGTTTTAATCGCATAAGTAATTCAGTATAATTCTTAGAGTAATTGTAGTGATAACACAAGTCCACTTTGTTATTTGTTTTAGCATCGAATAATAATCATACATTGGTGAGTAATTTAACTAGACAAACAACGAGTCCCTGTAGGAACGAACCTTATTTGCTATCTGTATTACTTGAGATCACGTGCACTTGCGTGTTCAGTTTGGTCGTAACACGCTTTTCAGAAATTATATATGTTTTGTATCTGTTTTGAATATTTGAATATGTGTATCAAGTGATTCTGAAAATTGTGAAATATTTTATTAGAACCCTTAGTGATATAGGGTATACCGAGTTAACCAGCTGTAGGGGTACTACAGCCATGTCATTGCGGCACCAGTGGCATGACACTTCCGTGATAGTGTGATTAGTCACGGCGTATCCTTCTGATAGCTCAGGAGGCGAGCTTTTGCGCATTTTGATATTTGTTTTAGGATACGTGGGTGCACCCAGAGTTTGATTTGATTTGCGATTTGATTTGGCGGTGACGATGTATATGCCGTACACGTTATCCGGTTTGTTGCATACATTACGGTACCCTATGATGTATGTATTTGTATTTGTTCTGTTCTGATCTCGGTATGAAATATCCTACCCTTTCGTTGCTTCAGCCATGCTTATTTTTAAAATAATTGTTTTATTATAAATTGTCAAATATGTATATCCGTTTTTCTGTTTTATAAACTGTATTCCAAATTCGTACTGGGCGTTTAGCTCATGCCGTATTCTTTTTCTGGCAGATGCTCACCTCTCATTGAAGAACTGATTGCAAGAGAAGAACTTCAAGAAGCCATCATAGACATGAAGAGAAAAGAAGAGATAAGGAAAAAGAAGATATATGATGATTTGCTAGAGAAGCAATTGGAAGCTGAAGCTGCTGAGCAACAAAAGTAATCTGTAAGCTTTCAATTTTTCTATGTAATCAAATCTCTAATCTCAATGTTCATGAATTGTCCTCTCTGTTACTAAATTTCCTTTTATGTAAGTTAGGCTTGTTATCAGACATGAAATTGTGCCTAAGGATCTTACTCACAATTTGGGGGAGATTGTTAGGCTCAAGACATGTCTGAATACCACTATTAACAAGCCTACACTATGTGACTATGTCACACTACATGACCTAGTGATTTCTATCACTGGGATATAGTATAGGTCTCTAAATGTACTTGTCTTGTTCTCATAAACAATAGCTTTATCATGTATGCTCAAATTTATAATGAGCTTAGTAAAGTTTCTTGCATCTAGATTGTATATAGGCCATTGAATAATTATCCTGGTAGAAGTTCAGAAGTGTTCATGTAGCAGGATAGAGATGAATAAGGCTATAAAGAAATAAGTTGCAGGAATTTGTCTAAGGCATTATATAGCAAAGTCAAAAGAAAGCTATGTCGTGAAGTCACCAAAATCCATGTCGTGAAGTACTATATCGCATAGTCCATTTTGTACTATGTCGAGAAGTCCTCAAGACACATGTCGTGAAGTGTTGAAGTCAGCAAAGTCAAAGGAGCCTAGATCGTGAAGTCCTCAGAAGCCTTATGTCGCATAGTCATCAAATGACCTATGTCGCATAGTCGTCAAATGACCTATGTCGCATAGTCGTCAAATGACCTATGTCGCAAAGTCTTCAAAGGCTATATCGCGTAGTCCTCACAAGTGAGATCGCGAAGTCAGGAATAAAGTGGAGTTCACGATATCAACACTTAGCCGTTTATAACAAGACAAATCAAGGTACAGAACCAAGAATCAAAGGAGACAAATACTGAAGCATTTGTTCTGGCAAGGTGGTCCAAAGAACAGATGGCAAATCTACAACTAAACTTGGAGAGAAAGATAAGAGACAAGCAGCTACAGAAACGGGAAAGACTCCGAAAAGCAGGTGGTCCTTCCTGTCACAGTTAACTTCTTATGGCAGGACAAGTTGGACTTTCAGAAGGGGTAGCTGTGTAATATTGTGTGTGCCTAGTTTGTATAGGTGAATATATATATCGTGCACACACAACTGTAAGCTGTAAGAGAGATACACATAGTTATTTGCTAAGCTCTTTTCTCTGTAAGCAAGCAAGTTCAAACTGTTCTTGTTTAGTAGCCAGAAATTCTATTGTGAATTTCTTGGAAAGCTGTAGTATTTAATTTGCTTATACAAAGTAGATTAAAGTGATTGTGTGTGTTATTTACTTTCTGCATATTACATATCATAATCATATACAGTCTGTTACTTAGTTTTCAAGAATCGAAAAATATATCAAACTATCCATTCACCCCCCCTCTGTCTAGTTTCTAGTAGTATTCATTTCTAACACCAACTGATTTCAACAAGCATATAATCATTCAACAAGACAACGCGAGGCCTCACATAAAGGATACTAACTAGGATTTTGTCAAGGCTGCACAATCAGATGGGTTCCATATTACTCTAGCAAATCAGCATGCTAATAGTCCTGATCTAAACATCAACGATCTTGATTTTTTCCGAATAATACAAGGATTGCAGCATGAAAAAACACCAAAAACGGTATGTCAATTAGTCCATGCAGTGGTTAAAGCTTACGAAGAGGTTACTTCTACGACATTGAATTATGTTTGGTTATGCTTGATGAATTGTATGACGGAGATACTGAAAAATGGGAGGAATAATAACTACAAACTACCTCACATAGGGAATAAAAGACTTGCAAATTTGGGACAACTTCCCACTTATATTACTATTCCTCAAGACTTGGTGCATGGCATTTTAAGCGGAACACATAATGAAGCAACATAAACACAGAATGAAACAACAATAGCGACACAAAATCAAGCAACAGCAACGGCATAACAACAATAGTAGTTGCTTCAGCTTTTGTAGTTCTAAAATTGTAGATATACTATAAGTTTATAATTATGCAGTATGTTATCAGCTGTTGTTCTTGTTTCGCAACTGCACTTGTTAGCGCAACAACGATATAGCAGCAATAGTAGCTGTTTCAGCTTTTGTGGTTCTAAAATGAAGAGGACTAAATGTTTTTCCTTTCTAAAATTAAGAGGACTGAATTTTTTCCTTTCTACTGCTTCAGATTTTACAAGTTAAAGTCATAAAACTGAATATTCTAGAACTCTAGAAGGATATGAAATTAACACTCCATGACAAAGCCCCATAGATAATCACAAACCCTTATGTAATACAATAAGTACTAATCACGAACAAGATGTAGACACAACAAGTTCAAAACTTTAACACAGAAGATTAATATAGAGACAAACTAAACCATGGATACAAAGAATATATAGCCTGTACCACACTAAACTAAATCCAAAAAAGACAAAAACATAAAGTTCTTGCAAGTGAATAAAGCAAGAAATTCACAAACAAAAGGGCATATCAGAGTGATAATGAACACATATACACGCATTTACAATTAACATCACATCACCGCATATTCTCAAATCCAACATCTTCTATAAATGCCATCGACTTAAAAAACAAACTAATTGCACTACAATTCAGCATCTTCAATCAAATAACCACAAAATCACTGCATAAACTATTGAATGAACTTAATTCATCAATTTAAGAAGTGTCCAGTAAATAAAAAAAACACACAAAAAAAAATTAAGACTTCAATTTAACAAAACATTCTACATAAATCAAAATAATCACAAAACAAATTGAACACATTAACCGAAGATTTTATCAGAAAAAATCATACCAACCTTCACTGGTAAAATAGGGGGAGATAAATTTGAAACAACCCTGTTGGATCCTCGAACTGCAGTTTTTGCGGTTTTAAGTTGTTTATCTTTGATTTCATGGTTTGTGCTTTTATTCTATCAGTAGTATTTTCGACAACTTCAAAATAATCAAGATAATTCTCTATAATATATTGTGTGAGATTTGTAGGAGGAAGTGGCGAAGGAGACGAAGAAACACTATTCTCGGAATCGAATTCAAGATTTGGGGCTAATTCCTGGATATTCTGTGATTTCATTAAAAAAAACTTAATTAATTGAAGAAGAAGACGAAGAACGGGAGAAGAATTGGGGAAGAAGAGGATTTGGGGATAAAAAAGGATAGTCACACATTTAGGCTTATCGGTTGAGAGAAAATAAAAAAAAAGTAGGTGTCAAAATGATTAGTATAGTTAAGATTAGTGAGTAATTAGATTAGCTAATTAACTGACATACAAGTAATAAAATAATAATATGCAATCTTTTTATATTATATAAAACTTATTATTTTGGGTAATGTAAATAATTGGACGGAACACTACAAAAAAGAAAGTGTAAAGAAATGGGTGGGACGGAGGGAGTACAATATTGAATGTTAAAATCACTAAATGAGAGGATAAATAGTCGTTCTGGCTTGATTTTTTTATTACAAACTATTACTTTCTTCTTTTTTACGTATCGCACGTATGAGCCGGGTATGCATAATACTCGCTCTGTCCCAACCATTTCTTTACACTTTTGTTTTTAGAATGTTTCATCCAATTTTTTATATTTCTAAACTTTTCTTTTAACAATATTAAAATTAATTAATTCCACTACTCATATTTTCTATTTTTTCCACTATTTTATTAATTTTTTTTAACCTCCGTACCCGACCCAACAAATGGGTGGGACGGAGGGGCAGTATATTTTAGTTCATAATATAAAACCGAAATCCACAATTGAGATGTGGTAAGAGCGGGTCGACTTTGAACCGCCCGAATATCCAACCCGATTCAAGTACTCCTTGCCCGTTGTGATATATAATATAGATAGCCCTAAAATGAACGATTTTCAATCTTGAATCAATCACTCCTAAATTTAAAAACGTTCCGATACAAAACAGACCCTGTAAAAATCACACTATGAGCCGATACGACAGCCGTTCCGGCGACCCCGCTTCGTATCGCGACCGGCGAAGGTAACCCTAACTCACTCTTTTTATTTCCACTTTTTAGGGTTTATGTTTGATTTGTATATATAATTTTGGGGATTTTATATCTTAATTTTGTTATTTGTTGGTGAATTAACTGTCAATTTGTTATGTAATTTGTGAATTAGCTGTTAATTTGTGTTGTTATTTTGATATTCACTGTGAATTGTTAGGGTTTAAGTTTCGTAAAACGACACGGTTTCGATAACTAAATTAGCATTGTGTACTAGTGCTTAGTAGAATGTTATTCTATCGGTTTTATAAATGTGTGTTTTAGAGATTTAGGTTCGACGAAACGATATGATTGAGGTGTGGTTGGGTTGATTGTATTTGTGGTTTGTTCAGTGACTCGGGATTTGGAGGTATTAGTTCATCTGCTAGTAAGAAGGTTGACTATGAACGAGCAGAGTCTCCGCGGAAGTTGGATTTGGATGGACTGACTCCGTTTGAGAAGAATTTTTATGTTGAGTCTTCGGCAGTTTCTGCTATGTCGGAAAGTGAGGTAGAGGAGTATAGGCTTAAGCGAGAAATCACGGTTGAAGGTCAGGATGTGCCCAAGCCTGTTAAATCTTTCCGAGATGTACGCTTTCCAGGTACGTCATTTGTGTTGAATAGTTAATTATAAGTTGTTAAAATTGAGTGAAAGTAAGTGCAGTTAGTGGATTGTATATGCCCTGCTCTAGTGGACCTCTGTGAGTAACGTTAGCAGTATTTGAAATCTATAAGTTTATGGCTTCCTCCTTATTGTATCAAAAGTATTGTATTTACTGGTCCTAATCTTCCCAATATAATATGATGTGGATTAGAGATTATTTATTCATCAGTATCAGTATATATCAAAGGTTGAGCATAGCTAACATAATTGAAATCTACAGAAAGTCTAAAAAGAACATTATTAAGGAGCAGAGGGAGTTTAAACTACAAAGTACAGACTGCTCATTTAAGATAGTTGGACATGTTGCATACACGTGTTCATTAAAGAGATATCTGTGCATTACTGATAGGTAGGTCCATGGTGATTTTTTAAATCATTAAATGACTGCAATCTTATGAATTACAAAAGTAACTAAATGTTTTTCTAATAAAACTAAAGTATCAACGAGTTTACGAGATATCACATAAATTGTGAGAATTGTTTAAAATAATAATAATATCTCTTCTAAATTTTTAAATGCTGGTGATGTGTTTATTAGATATCGTTAAATGATTGTTTTTCTCTGCTGCAGATTATGTGATGCAAGAGATTGAAAAGGCTGGATTTTCTGAGCCTACAGCTATTCAAGCTCAAGGATGGCCAATGGCTTTAAAGGGTCGTGATCTTATTGGTATTGCTGAAACAGGATCTGGAAAGACACTAGCGTATCTATTGCCTGCAATTGTCCATGTTAATGCCCAACCATTTTTAGGTGTCAACATTTCCTATCTCCAAGACATCGTACTTATGCATCTTTTTGTATTTTAATTTTTATTACGGCTCCTAGGAAGTCGAAATCCTGATCTCCATTTTATGTTTTCAGCTCCAGGAGATGGTCCAATTGTTTTAGTTTTGGCCCCGACTCGTGAACTGGCTGTTCAGATACAGCAAGAAGCTACTAAATTTGGTGCATCATCGAAGATTAAAAATACTTGCATATATGGTGGGGTCCCAAAAGGACCTCAAGTTCGTGATCTTCAGAAAGGTAGGTGGCGATAAGCTCAAGATGACTTTACTACTGTTTGGTGATGTTCATGAATCGGGTATATCCTAATGCTTCCTCTTCTATTTAAAGCCACCATTATATTCATGGAAATTAACACGACAATGTCATTGGTAACAATTTTCTTTCCTAGGTGTTGAAATCGTTATTGCAACACCAGGACGATTGATTGATATGTTGGAAACCCATCATACAAATTTGCGAAGGGTCACATACCTTGTGTTGGATGAGGCTGATCGGATGCTGGATATGGGATTTGAACCTCAGATCCGGAAAATCGTCTCACAGGTTTGTTTATTGGTTTTAAATAGAGACTTTCAAGATGTATCTTGAAGTAAATTACGCATTACAGTTTGCATATAGAAATCTCATAAGTTTTCTTTGTACAGTAGAAACAAATATAGCTAATGACATATTGATGAATTGGATTGTTAAGCTTTTTGGGGTAAAAATACTGTTTTACATGTATCACTTTTGTTTTCTTTTGGAAGAACAAATTGCTAAACTCTAATAATAGACAGCAGTGATATCTAACTGAGTAGGCATTGCAATTAGGGTTGTAAATTGATCCGGACTATCCGGTTCGAAAATATGATACATGTCAGGAACTAGTGAGTTCTTGACCTATTTTACAACTATTTTTGGTGTTTTCTGGTTTATAAGTGCAGAAAGTAAAGGATAGACAGCAGATAGAGGTAGTTTAGCAGAGAATAGAGAGAAATTAGAAGAGAATCAGAGAAGAGCAGAGCAGAAATGAGAGAGAGAGACAGAGATTAGAGAGATTTCTGTTAGAAACCCTAGAGAGAGAAAGAGAGATTCAGTTATAGAGAGAGAAAGAAAGAGAGAGAGAGTGGTGGAAACATTTCCATTCATATATCAACATAATGAAAACACACAGAACATTACAAGTATTTATAGGCACCACTGACACCACTGAAATGTAACTAACTATGACACATGAATGTACTATACTACCCCTGTTCACATATAGTGTTTATCTATTACTACTAACAGGTACTACTGGACAATCCTAACAATCCTTCCCCCTTAAAAAATGAACCATGTCCTCATGGTACTGCTGTAGAAACAACTGCACCCTCTGATAATGTTGGCTCAGCTGAATCCTCATGCATTCTTGACAAAGCATCAGCAACAGTGTTATCAGCACCCTTCCTATAGAGAATAGTATAATTGTAGCCCATGAGTTTACTAATCCATTTTTGTTGCAAGAGATTGCTAATCTTCTGCTCAGCCAGAAACTTTAGTGCCCAGTGGTCTGTCTTAATATAAAAATGCTTATCCATAAGGTAAGAAGACCATTTTTTAACAGCTGCCACCACAGCCATTAACTCCTTCTCATAGGTGGACATAGCCTGCCCTCTCACACCCAAAGCTTTACTGAAGTAAGCCAATGGTTGACCTTCCTGGGTCAGAACAGCACCTATACCAGTGTTGCAAGCATCTGACTCCACAGTAAATTCCTTGGTAAAATCAGGTAACCTTAGGATAGGAGTAGTTGTCATAGCCTGCTTCAGAGTCAAGAAAGCATTGGTGGCTTCCTCATTCCAGTGGAAATTATCTTTCTGCAGTAAATTGGTCAAAGGCTTGGCTATCACCCCATACCCTTTAACAAACTTCCTATAGTAGCCACTCAGCCCAAGAAAACCCCTCAAAGCCTTGAGATTTTTTGGTACTGGCCACTTTAACATATCAGCCACCTTGGTCTGGTCCACAGCCACTCCATGTTTAGAAATCACATGACCTAAATAAGCCACCTGTGTTGTCAGAAATTCACATTTAGATTTCTTAGCAAACAAGGTATGCTGCCTCATAAGCTTGAAAATCTGCTCCAAGTGATGTAAGTGCTCCTCAGCAGTTTTGGAATATACCAATATGTCATCAAAGAAAACCAAAGTGAATTTCCTTAAATGAGATTTGAACACATCATTCATTAAATTTTGGAAAGTTGCAGGGGCATTTGTGAGGCCAAATGGCATCACAGTGAACTCATAATGCCCCAAATGAGTCCTAAAAGCTGTCTTCTCCACATCCTTTTCATTCATCCTCACCTGGTGATACCCAGCTCTAAGATCAAGTTTTGAAAAATATTCAGCCCCATGAAGTTCATCTAACAATTCCTCAATCAAAGGAATTGGAAACTTGTTCTTAATAGTCAAAGAATTTAATTTTCTATAGTCAATACAGAATCTCCAAGTGCCATCCTTC
Organism: Heracleum sosnowskyi; assembly: GCA_030848705.1. NCBI lineage: Eukaryota > Viridiplantae > Streptophyta > Magnoliopsida > Apiales > Apiaceae > Heracleum > Heracleum sosnowskyi. The sequence continues at coordinate 117,827,053 of CM061245.1, read as the reverse complement.
TTCTTTACCAATAGGATTGGAGATGCAAAAGGTGAACTGCTGGGTCTGATTACACCAGATTCTAACATTTCAGCCACCAGTTTCTCAATTTCATTCTTTTGGTCAAATGAATTTCTGTAGGGCCTAATAGAGAAAGGCTGGGAACCCTCCTTCAACTCAATAGAATGTTCAATGTCTCTCTTTGGAGGCAACCCTACTGGTGGTTGGAAAATATCATCATATTCCTCTAACAGCCTTTGCAGCCTTTGCAACTGAACCTTTTCCTTAGACACCACAGCATTGGCATCCAACTGATGAGATAATAAAGATCCATCTAACTTCTTCACCACATTCAGTAAGAACATTAAACCATGCTCTTGTCTTTGACAACTTCTTACAAACTGATCAGCAGTCATCTGTTGTAGTCTTGGCTTGTCTGGCTTCTGATTTCCTTGCAGAGTGATCATCTGATCCTGATGTTTGAATTGCATCTGTAGTAACTTGAAATCGAATGTGACTGGTCCAAGAGAACCTAACCAATCCACACCTAGCACCAGGTCATAGCTTCCCATTGGAAGGGTTCTCACCGGAGATTGAAAAGTGTGCTCACCTATCTTCCAAGAGAATTTATGACACTCATATTGACTTACTAGTTGATTACCATTAGCTACTAACACCTTCATTGGAGAAGTCTTAACCAACTCACATTTCAGTTGACTTGCTGTTTGCTCATCTATAAAACTGTGAGTACTACCTCCATCTACCAATATTGAAAAACTTTTACCTCTTTTCTTTCCAGTTAAGGTAATAGTTTGATTTCCTTTGACTCCTTCTATTGCATGAACTGAAACCTCCATTTGTTGACCAGGAGAAACCTCCTGTTTGTCAAACTCTATTATCTTATCTTCTTTACTGTCCAGCTCCTGTGGACTTTCATCTTGTGACTGTAGTCCTTCCAAAGTTTGTAACCTGCTTTTATCAACAATTGTCTTGTTACCACAGATAGCCTTCTTGTCCCTTTTCATGACTTGCTCAACACCTCTGGCCTTCTTAAAAGCCTGGTCCACAGATATAGGATCAATCAATTGAATAACCTGCTGAACATCCCTCTGTAAGCCGCTGATAAAACTCTCTACAAAGTATTCCTCTGTTAGAGTTGGTATCTTTCCCTTTAATTGTTCCATATACTTTTCATACTGGTTGTAATATTGTTCCACAGTAGCATCTTGTTTAAGTTGCTTGAATTTCTCAAGTAAAAGTTCTTGCTCTTTTGCACTGAATCTTACTATTATGGCCTTAGAGAAATTATGCCAGCTAGAGTGTGAATCCTCCAAAACATAGACCTGGTACCAACTCTTGGCCACATCCTCCAAATGCATACCAGCTATAACTACTTTCTTGTTCTCACTAACTTCAAAAATCTCAAAGTACTGATTACAATCACTTATCCAATCCTCTACAGCCTTTCCTTTCTCAAACTTAGGAAAACTCAACTTAAGATGTTGCAAATTTCCTGTCATCTGTTGTTCTTCATTCTTGCTGTATCTTTCCTTCCCTTCCTTCTTCCAACCAAACGGATTGACAAAACCTTCCTCCAATTTCTGAGCCTTTAACTGGAAAACATCTCTCATCATGTTCCTGGCTATCTCAATTGTAGCCTCTAATTTTTGTAACTTCTTACTAGTACTTTCTTTATAATCCTTTATCTGTTGTTGCACCTTGATCACAGCCTCCTCAAAAGCTGAATCTCCAGATTCTACCACTACTAACTCCATTAATGTACTTTGTCTACACAGTATAGCACTCCACAATTCTTCAAACACTTAGAGTGCACTAAGTGATTTACAAGTAGATCACTGGAATTTCTCTCAACAACTCCTCAAATCAACAATTCAGTCTTATCAACACAGTATTGCAACTCCTTAACAGTATTCAATCTCAATTCTACCACAACTTCAGAATTATCCTCAATTACTTCCCAAAACAGAGTAATACTCAACTATAAACTACAAACACAGAATTTAACCTAATTCGTTTGTGTTTTCTTCAATATCATCAACTGATTACACTAATTATATAGAAACGCCACTGAACAAGCCATAGAAACACTAATTTTTACTGAATTCAACATACTAAGAACTAGGGCTGTCAAAAAAATCCGAAAAATCCGAGATCCGTCCGAATTATCTGTATTCGTATCCGGAATAAAGCGGATTTTATCTGTATCCGAAATAAAGCGGATATTATCCGTATTCGAATTCGGTAGTTGCGGATACGAATATGGATATAGGCGCATCCGTATCCGGTAATATCCGAATCCGAAATTAAATAAATATGATAAATAAATAATATATATAGTTAAATATATAGTTACATATTATTTAGAAATTATATTTTAAGTTTACAGAATATATATATATAATTTAATCATTAAACAATATATTTATATAAGTTGTAGATAATTGTAAACATATATATATATATATATATATATATATATATTACAAATTTAATATTTTAAAATAAACAAAATTATACTAAAAAGTAAATTTTTGAAAAAAATAAAATAGACTTTAATAAATTTAAGTTTTAGTTAGGTTTACTTTTTTTTAAAAAAATAAATTTTTTATTATTTTTTTCAATTTTATTGAATTAAAATTTAATATAAAAACTAAAAAATTCTAACTGAAATTCGGATTCGGATATTATCCGTATCCGGATACTATCCGGCGGATTCGGATTCAGATATTTTTATTTAAATATTTTTGGATTCGGATACGGATCCGGATACGAATTCAGATTTTCGGATTCGGATTCGGATACAGGCAGATCCGTATCCGAATTATCCGTTTGACAGCCCTACTAAGAACAGATCTGTAAGTAGAAGTTAAAAACAGAGCACCTGAACAGAAAAAACTAAAGTTCTGAACTTTGAGATGCGATTACAGAGATTCTAGGCTCGCACCACTCGGAATCGAGTATACAACGCAATCGAAGCAGTAGTTGATCTCAATTTGAAGCTCTGATACCAATTTGTCAGGAACTAGTGAGTTCTTGACCTATTTTACAACTATTTTTGGTGTTTTCTGGTTTATAAGTGCAGAAAGTAAAGGATAGACAGCAGATAGAGGTAGTTTAGCAGAGAATAGAGAGAAATTAGAAGAGAATCAGAGAAGAGCAGAGCAGAAATGAGAGAGAGAGACAGAGATTAGAGAGATTTCTGTTAGAAACCCTAGAGAGAGAAAGAGAGATTCAGTTATAGAGAGAGAAAGAAAGAGAGAGAGAGTGGTGGAAACATTTCCATTCATATATCAACATAATGAAAACACACAGAACATTACAAGTATTTATAGGCACCACTGACACCACTGAAATGTAACTAACTATGACACATGAATGTACTATACTACCCCTGTTCACATATAGTGTTTATCTATTACTACTAACAGGTACTACTGGACAATCCTAACAATACATGACTCATATCCGTTTTACAAATGATCCAAATCTGGCGGAAAAATCAAACCCGGATAAAATATGATCCCGGATATGAGCACCTATATACCCGCTCAGATTTGGTCTCATATTCTTTTTTATAAAATGATCCTACCCGAATATGATCCATGATCCGTATTTGGTTCAAACCCGAATATAAATTATAAGTTTAACCTATTACATTTCTATGTAAATAGTCATTTTATAATTTCTTAATATTTTTATGAGTTTAAATTTTCACAAAATAAGATTTATTCATCCTTATAATGCAAATATTATCATCATATATACTTAATACATCATATATTTAACCTTTGAATTCATGATTATTATGTTTTTAATAATAATATTATTATTTGGAATAAATGATCATTTATTTAGTTCAAATAAAATACAATACTGGCTCATATTTGACTCGTATCCGATGGATCACAAACTACCCGGTTAGAAAAAATAAAATACGGTGCTGGCTCATATTTGGTTTGGATCCGAAACTCAATACCCGGGATCAGTTTATATCCGAATAAAATGATCCCGGGCCCAAATCTGGACATTATAAAAGTAAAATGATCCGATACTTGAGCAAAGGGTGTCCACCCGGATCATTTTACACCCCTAATTGCAATATCTGATTTACCTCATTTCCCAATGCTTGTAACTCAATGGTTTCTGTATGCAGATCCGGCCAGATCGTCAAACTCTGTACTGGAGTGCCACGTGGCCCAAGGAGGTTGAACAACTGGCACGGAAATTCCTTTACAATCCATACAAAGTAAGATTTTAATTTTAATTTTTTTTTAATTTTTTGCGGCAGTATTAGTACTCTGTTGCCCAAGCTATTCTTTCATTAATCCTGACCATATATATTGGCAATTGATGTAAATCTTAATATATGACATGCTTGATGCTTCATGACTTGCACCATGTGATGTGAGAAGATCCGCAAACTGTTACTTTTGCTATAATTGCTCAATCTTTTAGACCTTTATTACTGTTGTAAGTTGTATTCTTTTACACAGTGTTGTAACATCTCTCTTCTTGGGATTTTTGCAGGTGGTAATTGGGTCACCAGAGTTGAAGGCTAACCATGCAATTCGACAGCATGTGGACATTGTTCCTGAGAGTCAGAAATACAATAAGTAGGCATCACTTTTATCATTTTCTTAGTCTTAGTTATTGCAGTTTTTTAAGTATAATACGCTACTTAAAGCCAATTGTTGCCTGCATAACGAAACCTTCTTTATATATGCCAGATTAGTGAAGTTGCTGGAGGATATAATGGATGGTAGCCGGATTTTGATATTCATGGACACTAAGAAAGGCTGTGACCAAATTACTAGGCAACTTCGGATGGATGGTTGGCCTGCTCTGTCCATTCACGGAGATAAAAGTCAAGCAGAAAGAGACTGGGTCCTCTCAGAGTTTAAAGCTGGCAAGAGCCCTATAATGACTGCCACAGATGTTGCAGCTCGTGGTTTAGGTATGTTTATTAGGGGAAATGATTTTTTATTTGAGTTTCTCTAATTTTGTCTGATGTCAACAATAATGAATTTTGATCTGGCTTATTAATCTAGTGCATATATCTCAGTATGTGGGCAACTCAGAAACAGCACTTGAGACCCATTTTTTGGGGACCAATATCATATCCACTGTTACAAGCATATGATCTGTTAAAGCACTTGTTCATTGTTGCCTATCTGATTTCAACTTTCTGATGCTGCGTAACCTTCAATAATCCCAAGATTTTTTTTTTGACAAATAGATACACACTTCTCTACAAATTTATTGAAGTGCTGAAGTCAGTTTCTCGTGTGATGAACTATTGTTGTTTTGGGCATTATCACAATGATAGATTTTGTCCCAGCGCATTACTTCGTCATATTGCTAGTAACCATGTTTGCCCCCATACTTGTATGCAAGTAGGTGTACAAGCTTCTTAGTTGATCCCTACTAGCCTCAAGTGTCGGCAGCTATAGGTTTTATTTTCTTAGACGTAGCCAGTCGGATAATAACCCTTCTTTAGAACTCAGTTTCCACTTGCTCATAGTTGATTACTATAAACTTTGAGATTTGTATTTCGGGTATTTCATTTAATTATTGCAAGTGACCCAGTTTCTATTTTACTTTGCAATATCTAAAGTTGTATGGCTGGATACAAACCGCAGTCTTCACTATATGGTGTCAAGATTTCACCTCTTCGATTTGTACTTTCGGATTTGTCTTATTACTTTTAGCATTTTGTGTGTTGACAAGTGGCTTCTTGTGTTTTAGATTCAATACACTGCCAGTTTAACTTTAGCTGAGAGTTGCAACTGATGTTGGATCTCAAAATTTTATCGAGATGTCCAATATATGGGATCGTCTCTGTGATTCTCTCTAAATTTATTATCTGTATTGCAGATGTGAAGGATGTTATGTATGTGATCAACTACGATTTCCCTGGATCTCTTGAGGATTATGTTCATCGGATTGGTCGTACGGGAAGAGCTGGGGCGAAAGGAACAGCATATAGTTTCTTTACAGCTGCAAATGCCAGATTTGCCAAAGAACTTATTACTATCCTCGAGGAGGCTGGGCAGAAGGTCAGCAGTGAGTTGGCAGCAATGGGCCGTGGCGCACCTCCTCCCCTAGCAGGTTTGTTGACTGGTTAACTTAAATAATCATCCTATATAGACAAAAATCAGGGTACTCGGAATTTGGGTAATTTTTATTCTCATGTCTTTCATTATTAAGGCAAGATTTCATATTTTGGGATTATCTGGAACTGGTACCTATCCGAGTCTTATAAAAGATTGTTATAGTCCAGAAACTTTGAGCTGCACCTGGGTTGAGTGAGCAGTTGACATTAGAATAGAGATAACAATTGGAACACTTCCAGTTGGCATGTATACTGTAAAAAAAATTGCAAACCTACGTGACAGTGAACAGTTGCAGTTACATTCATACACATTGATCAAGTTAATGTCAGAATTTTAATTTTGTCGCTATCTTTGCTTGAAAACAGGTGGGGGATTTCGTGATCGTGGCCGTGGCTATGGTGGTGGTCGCCCATGGCACAAATGACAAGATTTGACTTGCAAACTGAAGATTGGAACAATGGGAGTTATTCTTGTATTTCCCTTGTAAATTAGCGAGTCAGTATGAGTAGCAGTACAGACATTCGGAACTTTAAACCAGTAGGGCTTTATCCAAAAGATTTGATCCCGAGTTATTTGCATGATTTAATAAGCTGTTCTTTTATCTTGTGTCGGTTATCATCCAAAAGATCGGTTTTCTTCTTTTGGAGGCTTGAGAGGTGACATTGTTCAATAATATTATATGGTTCTAATTATAATGAGAAAAGGGTGAAGATAGCGGGAACTATAGACCAAATATAGAGAACACCTATAGAGAGAACATTGTACCTGTTGATCGGTACAAGCTGTATAGAGAAAAACTTGAGATGCTACTTGGCAAAAATCTATAGAATATATGACACTTTCAATTACAATGTGACACTTGGACATTCAGAAGAGGTTCAATATATATCTATATCTATATATATGGGTCCTGGTTCAATTGTTTGGGATCATTTATTTAACATTCTGATAGTCAATGATTAAAAAAAAGAAATTCAGTTGTTCCGCGTATTTTTTCGCGGAACCTATCCTTTCGAGCAAATTTATCGTGGAACACTGTATCCGTTCCGTGATTATTTTTCATACCAAAAATCATTACTTTTGGAGGTTATGAATTGCCAATTGCACCAAATTCATACCATTTTTAGTAGGGGTGTGCATTCGGTTAAAACCGAACCGAACCGAATTTTATTTCGGTTAACCGAAACCGAAATTATGAAAAAAGGGCTACCGAAAACCGAACCGAAATAAATTCGATTTTGAACCGAACCGAAATAAATATTTCGGTTATAACCGAAAACCGAAATTTAAAACCGAAATTTGATACAAGTTACTGAAAATGCATAAAAACATTAAAAAAAAAAATCAATTTGACACAAAATCACTGGTAAGGCTGCTGAATAGTTAGTTTACAGTTTGCAGCACCAAATTGTAACAATCAAAAATTTAAATGACACAGACCAGAGGGCAAATATAAAAACATGAGCGTGATTGATAAGGTCTTCACTCTTAAGTCACGTTTACTGCTCTTCCAGAATCTACACAATAATCAACACAATGCTGGTAAAAAAGGCTAATAGTAAATTAGTAATAGATTAATAGATAATATATTATTGATATAAATGTTTTATTTTTTATGTATATAAAAAGTAATTCGGTTATTTATTCGATTTTTCGGTTAACCGTGGTTAAAAACCGAATTACTGATATTTCCTTACCGAAAACCGAACCGAATTATGAATATTGGTTAACCGAAACGAAATTATTTCGGTTATTCGGTTCGGTTATCGGTTAACCGAACCGAATACTCACCCTTAATTTCTAGGGTTCACGACAAAATTTTGGGGATGGGGTTGGGGAAATTGAAGCCGAAGATTGAATACTTTCTGACTTGTTCTTCTTGATGGCCCACTTGACCCTACCTAGCCGAAGCCGAAGAGTGAATACTTTCCTAAAGCTAATAATAATCTAATAATAATATCTCATTCTAATATTAAAAGTATTTTAATGCTTTAATAAATTTACAAATCAATCTTATACACCTAATAGGATTCTTCAATAAAAATGCGTAGCTGTATGATCCATTAAGTTTCTGTGCCGCTCCACTTGGATTTTGCTTATTGGACCACCTCTGAATTAAAGAGAATTCCACAAGTTTCGCGTGGAATGTAAGATCATCAAAATCAGACTTCTGGAACTCAACTAAAGATACGGCCCAAACAATGTAGTCAGCCTACCTAATCCAATAAATCCGAATTTCCACATAATAAATATGAGAATAAAATCATCTAATATATATATATAAATATATTCTATCATTTTCCAGGCCGTTTTAAAATAATATTAGCAATATAAATTTGATTAATAACATAAAATTTTAAATTATTTTAATTCATAAGTAACTTTTAACATTTTATGTGAATAAATACACAATCTTTTTTAGTATTTTTAATTTATTAAGAGCATCTCCAATGGGGTTGACTAAAATGATTGACTAAAATAATATAAAATACTGATTATGTAAAATTTGCCGAACATGCAAGGTATTTTGCTCCAATGGTGTTGGCTATACTCATTAGCTATATTTTATAAATAACATGTTATTATTATTTCAAGTTGTTTTAAATAGAATTTATTATTGCAGTATGGTAATAGATGACGTGGAATTTTGCTACAGGTCCCCAGAGATTGGCCAAATATAGCCAATATGAAGAGGTTGACTAAATTTTTTGCTAACAGTTATGACTCGTTGGAGAGCTAACATTTTTACATAATCTCTATATTTCTTATTTAAGGTATGCCATATAGGATTTTAGCTAATGGCTTCTCATGGTTGGAGATGCTCTAATAAGACATATATTCTCATTAGCTTGATAATATGTTCTATATAAGCATATTATGGATCTCTGAAGTTCAGATAGTAAACTGGTCCTACTTCTTCTTTATTCCGTTATCAATTAGGTGCAGTTATTAGACTCATCAAAATTTCATTATTAAACTTTTAAAATCTTAATGCAGATGGAGACGATATATCATTTATAAATTTGCAGTGTTGAAGATGTAATCTGGGGAACTCTATATCATTAACCATACATATAAATGCAAATGTGGTAAAATCATTTCAAACCCGAATAGGAGAGATCATATTTAATAAATCAAATTCTTCGAAAATATTTTTCTTCTTATCCTCTTTACCATAATTATGTATAATTATATTAGGTTTAGGGTACCCATATATTTTATTAATTGAAGTAAAGTATTTCAAAGATTGTGAAGTGGTGTGGTCAATATCATCAAATGTTGACGAGAACCTTTGTGGTCAAATGTATTGACGTACTTAATACAAAATACGAAAAGTATAGCATATTAAATGTAAGTTTAAAATTTATTCTAATGAATTTAAAACCTTTATCATAAGAAAAAAATTAAAACCGGTATCCTGGAAAATTGAAAATCAGTACAAATTTTTTTTAAGACATTCACTACATCTCTGAACGGTTGAAAGTTAGTATATATCAATACAATATACTTCGCCTCGAATGTGAAAAAATAATTTCAAATTCTAGAGTTTTAACGCTTTCACAAGAATTTAAAATCACTTCAAACAAACTTAATTTTGATGTGGTGAAAATAAAATTTTCAATTCAAATAATTAATTGTGATATTTGTCCAACATCAAATTTGTCTTTCTCATTCTTAATAACTCAATCGTTTTGTTTCTTTTGAAGCAGGTGCATGATTCATCTAATAATGATAATTTTATTGCGATAATATAAAGTCAAAATCGGGAACAAATAAACACATATACACGTCAATGATGATGGAGTTAAAAAGAAATATAATTCTAAAATGGGTTAGGACGCTCAACATTCTTATTAATTTAAAAATCGATGGTACATTTCAAACAAATTATAATATCGTATTTTATGTTATTTTGTTATGATTTTAGCATTATATATATTTGTTTAATCAATATTTTATGCGTTGAATATTTAATTTTTAATTATAAATGTATATTTTCTTAGCAACCAATAACATAACTAGGGATGAGCGTCGGATCACTTCGGGGTCGGGGAGTGTTATCCCTGCACCCGACCCCTGACCCCGAAATCAGTCCCCGAACCCGTCCCAATTTCATACGGGGCGGGCATTGGATCGGGATCGGCGCGGTGGGGAGAATGCTCATCCTTAAACATAACTTATATTTAAATGCGTGCGTATATTCAGTAAACGCAAGTGAAAAAAATTAATATGAGTTCTATTATATAATAAATTTGTAAGATTTAAATTGTTTTTAGAGTATACTTTCGGTGCGTAGCACATGTAAAATACTAGTTATGAATAATTTATGAGTTATTAAAAAAAATAAAAAAAAATTTAAGTTTGATAAATAATATATTTGAATGATGATGTTAAATTTTATCAAATAAAATAACTAAAATGAAATAAGTCGTTCAAAAAAGTACCTCCGACCAACTTGTGACTTTATGTTATTTCTTTAACTTTAAGTCATTTTTTGACTTATTACACAAACAAACATTTATCAGCTTAAAATAAAAAATCACTTTAAAAACTTTAAAATCAAACACCCTCTTAGATTAATAAAGGGATGACCCCTCTGAGTTCGGATGACTACGTCAGATTCATATATTTTCGGCCGACTGAATGATTTTGTTCCGAGAAAGCGACAACGAATATTAGTATATAGTTCAGAGAATTTAAAATTTTTGAAATTTATATATCTTTCAATTATTAATTCATTAAAAAAAATCAAACACTATAACTTCTTAATAAAAATAAATATCAATTAAACTATATTTTATATATTTCTGTTATTAATATAAAAAAAATATTTTTACTATAATAGAAATATTGTATTATATTAAAAGAATCCCGTGCTTCGCACGAGTTATAAGCTAGTATTAATATTTAAAATTATTAAAATAGATTTTAAAATAAATAAGCAACGGGTTGTCCGTGATATTTTTGAAAAAAGAAGGGTTTTAGTAAGAAAAAATAGAGAGAATACCATGTTTTAGTTAAAAGGGATAATTTCATGTAATTAGAAGTATTAAAATTGGTTTTAATGTAAATAAGTAAGTATTTGTTCGTGATATTTTTGGAAAAGGAGAGATTTTAGTAAAAAATAATAATTTTTTTTTTACATATTTTAGTTGAAAAAAGTAATTAACTATAAGATTAATTAATAATTAGAATACGCTTTAGGGGTGACAAACTTCGCCAACATATTGAAAATAATATTATTTAGTTTTTTCTCATTCACATTAAATTTGATATACTCATTATAACTTTAATAGTTAGAATCTAATTTGTCCTATTAACTCCTTATATATATTAAGCATAAGGGAGATCTTATCCAAAACTTTGGTCGGTCACTGTACTACCAAAAGTATACAATCCGTTGGATTATAAAACTATAAATATTCAAATAGATGAGGACCGTTAGATATAATATTAAAAATTTTATTTGATTAATAATAGGATAATATTTAAATACTAAAAGGTGTATTTTGATAATTTAAACCAATTATAAATAGGTTTTCTATATTGAATAGAAATCTTTATGTAAAAATTCGTAATTATCTTTTCTCTTTAGTTTATGGATAGTTCCAGTTAGATAATAATTATTAAACCATCATTAAATTAAAGATAATTTTTTTGGCGGACTGTAAAATCGTTAAAATATGTTGTCTAAAACTCAAGATAGAGCTCCAAGAGTAAAGTGATTATCTAAATTTTAATAAAAAAAAATTTATTATTGTAGCACCAATTTAATTTTTTTCCTAATTCTTTTAAATTTATAAATTCTATGTTTATTTCAATAAAATATTAAAACCAATTTAAGAAAAAATTAAAATCGATCTGGTCCGTTTACAATCACTATACGACCAAATCAATACTATTATATAATAGACGAAACATTAAAAGTTTGGTTGGTCGGTATGGTACGTTGTGATTTTACTTAATTACCCTTAATTAGTTTTTACTTAATTAACCTTACTTATTTATAGAAATATATTATTAAATAATAATATTACCTATTTATAACCAATTACCTTTTTCACCTAAAATACATTTTTTTTCTATTTTTTCTAACAAATTCCCCTACTTTTTCAAATATATCACGGACAATTACCTTTTTTTAACTAAAACATGTTAGTTTTTCTATTTTTCTTTACTAAAATTCATCTTTTTCTAAAAATATCACGGACAAACATTTAGTTATTTATTTTTAAACCTATTATAATTTTATAATTATTTTTAAAAGTTTACCTATTTTAACATATCTACTTATTTTTCTTAACAAATACAATTACTAAAAATATTAAAATATAAATAATCAAATACCTATTTATAACCAATTACTTTTTCAGCTAAAACACATTATATATTTTTTCGAACAAAGTCCCTCCTTTTCAAAATATATCACGGAAATTGCCTTTTACAATTTACTTTTTATATCTTTCTCACTAAAATCCATTCTTTTTCCAAAAATATCACATGAAACCTTTTACTTATTTATTTTAAAATGTATTTAAATACTTTTAATTATTAAATTTTAAAACCTAATTTTCTAAAAATATCACGGCATTAACCTTTTTAAACTAAATATATGTTACATTTTTTATTTTTTCTTACTAAACCCCTCATTTCCAAAAATAGAACGGGCAAACCCATACTTATTTATTTTAAAATCTGTTTTAATGTTTTTAATTAATTAAAAATGTTTAACTATTTTAACATGCCTACTTATATTTTGCACAATTGCAATTAATAAAATATTAAATTAATAATAATAAAATAATAATTAACAATCCGTGCATCGCGGGTTTTAAGCTAGTATGTACAAAATCAAAATCGATTCTTTTTTCTTACGACGCGATAATTCAATGATACCTAAATATTTTCCACCATAATAAATACTTACTATTTTGTTGCAGATAAATTAAAAAAAGAGAGCTAAATAACGCTAAATAACACAAAATAGGTATGATCATATATACTTTCATAGAATAATTTATATTATTTTCAAATTGAAAGGTGTCAAGAGTATGCAAAAAATTAACAATCTTTTTTGGTATCTTGCAACTTTAATGGAAGAACACCAAAAAGTGTCATGTTATATACTACTAAAATCACAAGATTGTTAGAGCGATAATTTCAGCAAGTCCTTAGCTATAAGGCCCTACGGTGATTTTGTAGTCTAGGGCAGACAAGTGAAGAAAGTGAAACCCTAAAAAGGACAAAAACAGATACACTACTGATCATCGTTCATCTTCATATTAATAATAATATGACGATCACACTTTCACACCTCAACTCAGTCGCATCAGCAAGAGTGATGGAGGTGTTAGCTTTGCCGGCGTCTTCTTTTCCTCGGAGACAAGGAGTTTCTTTTGTTAATATTCGTTCCTCGTATTCTAAGCACTGTCAAAATATTAATAATAATAATTTTATTCAATTTTATTCCAGACTAACTACTGTTCCATCTACTCGATTTTCTTCTTCTTTCTCTCCGCACGTTGTAAAAGAAGATTATGATAGTAATTACATCAACAACAATGCTGATCTTTTTGCTGACAAATTTGCGACGATGATGCCTAGTAATGCAGCTACTAAAATCCTTGCATGCTTATTATTGCATGGACTACTTTTCGCTTTTACCATCACTGTGTGTTAGTGTGTAATCTGAATATTTGTCTTTGTGTTTTTTATTTGCATTAGTTTGTTTTTTATCGTGTCTTAATAATGGGCCTAATATGACTGGGTCAGATGTGTAGTGGAGTCTTTTTAGGATCGAGTGTAGAAGTGGCAGTGTAGTAGGAGTTTTAGTTGTTTCAGTTCCTATTTGTTAGGCTATCTCTCTTGTAATCGTTATATATTGATCAGCTGTGAAATAAACAGAAGCAAGTCTTAGACAAGCAAGTCTTTGGTGTTTTGTTTTGTTTTCTTCGTTTGTAACTAAACAGTTAGTATACATATATACAGGCAGTGAGTCAATATTGTGGTATCAGAGCAGGTTCAAGGTGAATGCCAAACTATATGCCAAAAAGGACGACGATGGAAACAAACAAAGGAAAAGGTGGTGCGTTTGGCCTGAACTATCCTATGCTGTCGAAAGAAAATTACACAGCTTGGGCTATGAAAATGCAAGTGTTTATGCAGGCGCACGGGGTGTGGGAGGCTGTAAAATCCAGTGATCCCAAGGTTGAAATTGACGATAGAACTGATAAGGTGGCTCTGGCAATGATATACCAGGGAATACCAGAGGAAATGCTGCTCTCAATCGCAGCAAGAAAGACGGCAAAGGAGGCCTGGGATGCGCTCAAAACCTTATGTCAAGGAGCTGAGCGTGTGAAGACGGCAAGAGTGCAGACAATGAAATCTGAGTTCGAGTCGATGTACATGAAAGATAGTGAACAGATAGACGAATTCTGTATGCGACTAAATGGGCTTGTAACCAATATACGGGCCTTGGGCGAAGAGGTTGCGAATCGTATGTGGTGAAGAAAATTCTCCGAGCAGTTCCTGCAAAGTTCCTTCAAATCGCTTCCACTCTAGAACAGTTCGGAGACCTGACAACCATGACAGTGGAGGAAGTTGTGGGCTCCCTGAAAGCACACGAAGAAAGGCTAAGGGGAAAAACCGAAACCAGTGATAGCAAACTCCTTCTTACAGAAGAAGAATGGATCAAAAGGGAAAAGGAGGAGAAAAAGCTTTTGTTTACTAGAAAGGAATGGCAGAAACGTTCTAACAGAAACGAAGGAGACGCAGGAAATCTGAGAAGGCGAGGAGGACGTGACAAAAGTCGAGTTCAGTGCTACAATTGCAATCTCTACGGACACTACGCAGCCGAGTGCAGGAAACCAAAGAAAAATAGAGAAAGAGGACAGGAAGTTAACATGACTCAAGTGGAGGATGAAGAACCAGCACTGCTACTAGCTAAGTACGAAAAGGAGAATGTTGATATGATGTTGCTGAATGAGAGGCAGGTTGTTCCAAATTTATATGAAGATAACGAAAAGAATCGCTTAGAGTCAAATCTGTGGTATCTTGATAATGGGGCTAGCAATCACATGACGGGTTACAAGGCAAAGTTCACAGAATTAGACGAAGGAATCACTGGGTTGGTGCGTTTTGGCGATGGCTCAACGGTGAAGATCGAGGGAAAAGGCTCAATTGTGTTCAAGTGTAAGAACGGAGAAGAACGAGTTCTACGTGAGGTATATTATATCCCTAATCTACGCAGTAACATTATTAGTTTGGGACAAATGTCTGAAAGTGGAAATAGAGTTGTTTTAAAGGGAGACTATTTGTGGATATTTGATAAGCAAGAGAAGTTACTTATGAAAGTTAAGAAGTCACCTAACAGGTTGTATAAGCTCTTGATAGATACTGTAAAACCAGGGTGTCTTATGTCAAAAACTGAAGAAGTTACACGTTTGTGGCACCTGCGCCTCGGACATGTAAACTATAAAGCTATGGAACTAATGTCGAAAGGGGAGATGGCTAGAGGGTTCCCAAAAATCTCACAACCAAGAGATGTTTGTGATGGATGCTTAATGGCGAAACAGACAAGAAAGTCATTTCCATCTCAAAGCAACTACAGTGCAAAGCGTGTGCTAGAACTGATTCATGGCGATCTCTGTGGCCCCATCTCACCTCACACCGCAGCTGGTAACAGGTACTTTCTCTTGTTAGTGGATGACTACAGCCGTTACATGTGGGCCTATCTGTTAAAAAGTAAAGATGAAGCAATGAATGCGTTTAAGAAATTCTGTGCACTAGTCGAAGACGAACCAGAGAAAAGGGTGAAAGTATTCAGAACTGACCGAGGTGGGGAGTTCTGCTCAAATGAATTCAAGACCTACTGTGAGGAGAAAGGGATAACTAGGCATTACACAGCCCCGTATACGCCACAACAAAATGGGGTCGTTGAAAGGCGCAACAGAACTGTGGTTGAGATGGCCCGAAGTTTTTTAAAGGAGATGAAATTGCCATCGAAACTATGGGGTGAAGCAACAAGACACTCGGTGTACATTTTGAACAGACTGCCAACACGTGCTCTCTCCGGGCAGACTCCATTTGAGGCGTGGTTTGGATACAAACCGAATCTTGGGCATGTGCGAGTTTTCGGATGTCTTGCCCATATGAAAGTCCCAAGCTGCAACACTAGCAAACTCGATGACAGAAGCTTGAAAATTGTAAACTTGGGCAAGGAGCATGGTACTAAGGCATACCGTCTATATGATCCCGTGAAGGATAGAGTATATGTGAGCAGAGATGTCGTTTTCGAAGAGGACAAGATGTGGCCATGGTTCGAGAATAATCCAGGAGAAAGCAACCAATATTATGCCTCAGACATGTTCACTGTGTTGGACATACACAAAGAAAGGGAAGACATTCCACATGGTGAAAATGGAGATGAGGAAGGTGAGAACGCTTCTGAGCAGAACACACCAGTGCAATCTCCAGTACAATCTACAACTCACTCTTCAGCACAATCGACTCCCATATCAGAACTGGACAAGGAAACTTATGACGACAGTGCGACGCCCAAAAGGTTCAGGTCTACAACTGAGATTTACAGTTCTACCGAGCCCATTGAGTTGGACGAGGAGCTGCTGCTTATGGGAGTTGATGAACCAACAAGCTACAGGCAGGCAGTGAAAGAAAGCAACTGGAAACATGCTATGGAACGAGAAATGGACTCGATTGAGAAAAATAATACATGGTCCCTAACAGAACTTCCGAAGGGGCATAAGGCAATCGGTCTAAAATGGATTTACAAACTCAAAAAAGATGCTGAGGGAAAGGTCATTAAACACAAAGCGAGACTCGTCGCCAAAGGTTATGTTCAAGAACAGGGTATCGACTTTGACGAAATATTTGCCCCCGTGACACGCATCGAAACAGTTCGACTGCTGCTAGCTCTATCAGCAAAGAACAGTTGGAAGGTTCATCATTTGGATGTAAAGACAGCATTCTTGAACGGAGAAATAAAGGAGGAAGTCTATGTACAACAGCCGGAAGGATTCGAAAGGAAGGGTAAAGAGCACCTTGTATACAAGTTGATTAAAGCGTTGTACGGACTGAGGCAAGCGCCCCGTGCATGGTATGCAAAACTGAATAAGTGCCTCGAAGATTTTGGCTTTAACAGATGTCCATATGAGCATGCTGTCTATACTAAAAGAGAAGGAGGGGAAGTAATAATCGTCGGAGTATACGTGGACGACCTGTTGATTTCTGGTTCGAATGCAACAATCATTGATGCTTTCAAGAGACAGATGAGCAGTATGTTTGAAATGACTGACATGGGCGAACTAAGTTATTACTTGGGCATCGAAGTGCAGCAAGGTAATGGATTTATCGAGTTAAAGCAGGCCGGCTATGCCAAGAAATTGCTGGACAAAGCCGGCATGACAAACTGCAATGCATCGACATTTCCCATGGATCCCACTGTACAGATTGATAAAGATGTGGAAGGGAAGGCAGTAAACACGACTGACTACAAAAGCCTGATTGGGGGTTTAAGGTACTTAATCCACACCAGGCCAGACATATCTTTTGCCGTAGGAGTTGTGAGCAGGTACATGGAGCGACCTACGACTTTGCACATGAATGCTGTAAAACGCATCCTTCGATACGTGAAAGGTACGATTCACTATGGTTTAATATATTCAAAAGGAAGTGGAAACCACATATTAACAGGTTACTCAGACAGCGACTTGGGTGGCAACGTAGACGACAGAAAGAGTACTGGGGGAATGGTATTTTATCTTGACGAAAGCATGATCACTTGGGTGTCTCAAAAACAAAGGTGTGTTGCTCTATCATCATGTGAGGCGGAGTTCATGGCGGCTACAGCAACGGCATGTCAGGGAATTTGGCTTAGAAATCTGTTAACACAGGTGACAGGTGAACGCATTGGTCCCGTAGTCATCCTCATCGACAACAAATCAGCTATTGATCTCGCAAAAAATCCGGTATTTCATGGACGTAGCAAACATATCAGCATACGCTACCATTTCATCAGGGAATGTGTCGAGCGTGGGGAGATTATACTGAAGCATGTTAAGAGTGAATGTCAACGAGCTGACATTTTGACAAAAGCACTGGTCACAGTGAAGTTCGAAAGATTGAGAAACCTGCTGGGAATCAAGGATTTGAACAGACAAATTTCAGATTAAGGGGGAAATTGTTAGTGTGTAATCTGAATATTTGTCTTTGTGTTTTTTATTTGCATTAGTTTGTTTTTTATCGTGTCTTAATAATGGGCCTAATATGACTGGGTCAGATGTGTAGTGGAGTCTTTTTAGGATCGAGTGTAGAAGTGGCAGTAGAAGTGGCAGTGTAGTAGGAGTTTTAGTTGTTTCAGTTCCTATTTGTTAGGCTATCTCTCTTGTAATCGTTATATATTGATCAGCTGTGAAATAAACAGAAGCAAGTCTTAGACAAGCAAGTCTTTGGTGTTTTGTTTTGTTTTCTTCGTTTGTAACTAAACAGTTAGTATACATATATACAGGCAGTGAGTCAATATTGTGCATACCTTGTGTGCCAGAAATTATGCGTTTGCAGCCTCATACGATAGAATTGGAGGATCAATATCATCATCATCTTTAACAACTAGCTCTTATTCATGTTCTTGCAATTGCCAGAATAGTAGCCCATCTGTTCACATAAATATGGCATCTCCACATTCGTTACAAGCACGCACTTCTCTGGCTATTATGATACTAGCCAATCTTTTTAGCATACTACAGCCGCTTCTGAACCAATTAATGATGCCTCCAAGATATGGAAGTGTGCTCTTCTTTCAGGTTTGAACAAATCTTGTCTGCAATTTCCCTTTCTTTTTTAATAATGTTTACACATATCCCTAGCATTATAGCCTATTGAGACCTCTCACCTTTAGTAACAAAGGTCGAGTCTCAGTGGTGACACATGTGTGCTTCACTAAGTTTTTACATTTTTCACTCGTGTGTCTGTTTTCTCTCTTGGTGCTTGATCAAGGTTGCAGTTTCAGACAAGAAACGAGCATTTCGAAGGAAGCTTACGAGAATAACTAAAAATGCAGATACATCCACCTTATACGGCCTGAAGTACGTTCTGAAAGGTGCACATACTGACATAAACTTTTTTTTCTCTCTTGTTTTTCTATGTTTGATGTTGCTTGCATATTATTGTTGAGGAAGAGATCCAACATATTGACGGAAACTGAAAATGAAAAATTCTCTGGTCCTCTATGTTTCTAACCTACATTAAGTTGAATCTATCTATATACAAGATAATATTTTCAGATCTAACTCACAATTTTGAAGTTAAGGACTTTCACCATGCACCATATAAAAAAACTTGAAGAAGCTAATTTTGTAATTTGCGTTAACAGGCCTGTGTTTGGTTGATGCAACTTTATGAATCTTTAACCTTCGGGGTCAAGCTGATGGTTGTTGAGGAAAACCTGTCATTTCTTGAATATGTTTCTTACAACTGATAGTTATAAGTTTTACTTCAAGAGAATTTTTTAATATCTACTGGCTTCTAGTGTTTGCAACTATTTACTATAGCTAACATTAATTAGAACTATATTACAGACTTGCAAAGTTTCTAACCATTTTTTCGGACTATATTGGGGCCACATTTGGTTGCAACAATTCTGTGAGAATGAATATTTCGGACAAACAGGGTGTTTGTATCTGAAGTTCCGAACCTTAGTAGCAGTTTGAAGACACATTAGCATCCTACTAGTTGTTTCCGTCTTAGAAATAAAAATTGCAGATCATAAACTTCCAGTATATCATATATGTATACATGCTCTGATCATCATCATCCACACAGCTTGTGACAGTTGTACTATTAACTAATTGTTATGAAATAAATGTTTCAGTACTTCACATGTTATCATGTGCTGGTTATTCTCACGTCATCATATGTGTTCCGATCATTCTCATACTCTTCTTATGTTTAATTTTGCAACCCTATTATTGTTTTGCAGAGGTGGTAAACGCTCTTCTTCAATGTAATGACTCCTCTTTCCATTTTACTAATCTACAAGTAAGCTCATTTATATCCTTGTAAATGTGTGTGCGCGTGTAGTCCATTCAACTACCAATTAATTCTCCCCGAAAAATTGAGGAGCCCTGGCTAATTCAGATGTATAAGATGTACTTGTGTTATGCATTCAGATGCAGTGTGTTGGTTTCATGTGTAATTCACATTGCAAGAGTTGCACTCATCCCATATTTTTATTATATACTGAGCTATGGACATTCTTGCAGACAAGGTATAACTCTATGGAGAACTTAAGCAAGTGTTTTCAAGAATTTTTATATAGAGGGCTTAAGGCACATGGCAAACACGAGAATCCGTCGGTGAATGTAGATGGCAATGTCAAACATAAGGACAGTATGGTTACAGCTAATAGCAGCACTGGAAATGAATATACAGTGGTTACAGTCATGGTGCTTGCTACTCGTAAACACTTGATTTCATCTTTCAAGGAAAATGGACAAAGGTACTTTGATTCCATTGAGGTGTTGCAAACACTTAAACGTATCCCAGAAAATGAAATACAGGTAATCGACTAAACAGTGTAAGGTTGTACTCTGTAATTATTTTTTGATCACTGTCTTATAATTATATTGAGTTTTTTTCTATGTCCAAACAGTCTGTTGAAGTATTGTGGTCGCCACCAAAAAAAGATGAGGTTTTGTTAGAGGATGATCTTGTGAGAAATTTCCACAGGCTGATATGAATAGAAAAAGGACGAATCTATCTGAAGTAAAATTTGGTAATACTCTGCGCTTTCAGGTAGTTGATAAAAAGGAAATTATTGGCAAGGTTTTGTAGTCACGTTGACAGCTTTCAGAAACCTATCAAGTTCTCTGTAGAATTTCTCAATGATAATATTTTGTTTCTGATTTGGTTTGTTAGTTTACAAAATAATTTGTTATTAATTTTTTTTTTTGATACGCTGTTTATTTCAAATAAGTTTTCTTTGGTTGCTTCCCAGACTTGGGTATAGACGTAGACAGATTTAATGTGTCGGGATTTTTTTTTTGTTTGGTTGCTTCCTGAGACCTAGGTCCGGACACAGCCGGCCTCATGTGTATTGGGATATAAGATTAACTTTTTTGGCTGTCAGGACTTGAGTCCAGATGTAAGCAGATTCGGTATCTTGGGAGAAATTTTTGTTTGGTTTGAGAGTAGAAACAAATGATACTCAGACGATAAAACCCAAAAATCATTCTAGTAGAAGATGAAGAATCTTTGAGTTGAGTCGGAACCTTTGACAAATGACAAGTCAAATGAAGTTTTAATACCATTTTGTGTCCTGTCTTTGAAGGGTCACATAAGGAATTTACAGAGATGCCATATTTAGACGAGCTTTTGCCTCAGGACCTTGAAAGATTCAGCCCTATTCGAGAAATATTGGATGGTTGTAACTCGCTAACTCGGACATCCAGAAATATTAGAATGAAGATATGTTATTTCTGGACTGGAGCTCAGTATCTGGAAGGAGTTGCTGCATCTTGGTTATTTCTTCCTGTTAGATGTCAAAGTGTATTCGCAAACCCATTTTGCCATACATATCACAGTTCAGAAGTGTAATCACTGGTTGATGGTTGCAATATCATATCAATTTTTCTTTGAGAATCTGAAAGTGTTGCAGCTACTCTTGTAGAAGTGTCAACAACCTTCTTAGTAATGATGGTATTTTGGAATTGGGGGGACAAATCAAGCCTTTGTTTATAATGAATGCCTTGATTAATTCTTGTCCCTTTAAGGTTGTTTCAAAAAGAAAACTCAGAACTCCTTGCAAAACAAATCTGGGTGGATTTCGGATCTGACGACTATAAACAGGACACTACCTTCATGTAGAGATATGCTAGGATTCAATGACGGGAACCACGTGTAGGGGAGCCACATCGAGAAGTAACAGAACCCTTGAGCAGCAGAGAGAGGAGTTGAAGGGTCGTAAGGATCCACAGACTTTGATCCAGAATGCAAGCACTAATGTCGCCTGTCAAGGGCCTCGAAAATGAACTGTTGTCTTGGTGTCTATGCTCTTTCACTTTGCATGTATGCATTATGCATGCATGTAACTTTGCTCTTAGTTCTGTCCAATATAACTTTAGTTGTAACCATTTTTTGTGACTATACTGGGATTTGGGCTCCATTTGGCTGCTACAATTCTGCAAGGCAAAGGATAGTAGTCCAATATAACTATGCAAAATAAACATAGGATTGAAAAATTTAAAGGATAATAGTCCAATATCATGATTATCTCTCAAAACAAACAAAGGATTAAATTTTTCCAATTCTATACTTGATACTTCAAAACAAACACGGGATAACATAATTTTAAGGATTATAATCCCTAATACTTTAATTGATGGAATTATTTATTCTACTATTCCGGGATTATAATACTTCCAAACAAACATGACCTAAGTTCCCAAATACGTACTTAAGAGTCTTTTACTCTTTTATAAGTAAAATTGATTTTCTTTTTTGTGTGGGACATAAAATGAATTCTACGTTAACAAAGCTCTTTTAAGTTTGCATAATTGTATTGCAAAACATTTTAGTATTTAATTTAATATAATTAATTATTATCACTGCTGGTAAATGTAATAGGGGTTTGGAAGACTGAAGACAAGAATCGACGTTGAAAATGAGCAACAGCGACACCACCACCACCACCGCCACCGCAGCAGCTCCAAAGCTATTCACCAACAAGCCTAAGAAAGGTCAAACAATGTTATCATTATCATTTTAATTTTACTCCATATTTGTTTTAATCAGTAGATCAATTATTTGTTTTAATAATTGATTTCAACAGCTCAATTGAAGCAAGCTCAACAAGCAATGGGGACTACTTCAGCTCCTCCCTCCTCTAAAGTTCCTCCTATCACTCCACCTCCACCGCCTCCTCCTAAAGAATCGTTTGCTCGTCGTTACAAATTCCTTTGGCCTCTCCTCATCACTGTTAATCTTGCTGTTGGAGGTCTCTCTCTCTCTCTCTCTCTCTCTCTCTCTCTCTCTCTCTCTCTCTCTCTCTCTCTCTCTCTCTCTCTCTCTCTCTCTCTCTCTCTCTCTCTCTCTCTCTCTCCCTCTCTCTCTCTCCCCCTCTCTCTCTCTCCTTCCATCTCGCTCTCTATCTCCATCTCTCTCTCTCTCTGTATTCACATTTTAGGTGTGTTTGATATTGTTAACTTCATTTTGTACTTGATGTGTTTATTTCTCCTGATTTCTTAATTGATGTCTTAGACATGTTCTTGACACCAATTGTTTAGTTCCGTGCATTGTACTTGATGTTTTACCCTATGCGTTGTGGTTATGTCGATCTATTTAGGGTTTCCCTAGTTATTTGTTTCGTATAACTGTTATAATGATTGGTCCACTCGAATGAGGACTTGGGAATCTAGGAGTGGGGACCAACCAAGCCGAATTTAACCTACTCGGATGTCGGGAATGAGTATTTGGATTTGAACGACACAATCGAGTACAATAGATTTCCGATTTTTACAACCTTAGGTAGTATTTGTACTTCTGGGCTTGTTTTGTGACTCTCCTATCAGCTGCAAGCACATTATTTTGTTGAAGTTTTCTTGTTATCTTTATTCCAGAGGTAAATAAGAATCTCATGATCACATTCTACATCAATTGATCTTTTTAACTTCTAGGGTTCCCTCCATTTTGGTACATTTCCGCAGTTCTGCTTGTTTGCTTAATGACACTGTCATCTAGAAGAGATGCCTTAAAGCTCATCGAAAGAGACCATGAAGTTGGTTTTTTTATATGCTAGGTGGTCAATTAGCGTCAACTTCAAATCAGTGGAGGATCTAGATAATTTTCCCACTAGGGAAATTATAATGGTAAGTTTCTCCGAGGTTAAAAAAATTTGCAAAATATATTCTAAACAAAATATTGCATGTTTTGCTTAGCTTATCTAGTAATGACCTCTCTTTTGTCAATCTTAGTAGTTGGAGGTCAGAGCTTCGTTTATTTTTTGTCTTTGGCCAAGTTTGTTTGATACTGAACTCAGTGATCTGAGATGAAGTACATAAATGATAAAACCCTTCTATTTGGTCCCACAATCAGTTGAGATGTTTTAGGGCACTTTTTGAGGCCTCAGAAATTTTTTGTGGTGGAACAAATATTTCAAGAATCTATGAACAAGTGCATGATTCAAACCGTGAAACTGGTACAGCCCTTCTTTTTTTTGCTTACCATAAAAGTATGGAATTTAATATAAATGTTGTGGAGCTCTTGTCCATGATATTCCTTCACTCCATTTCAACAATTTAAATTAACCTTTATTCTTTCCAATTATGGTATGCTGATCCCTTGCTCTTATTCAAATCCTTTCAAATGCTCTCACCCTTTCAATTGTTGGCTTCATTTTGTACTTCAATGTATTTTGTCTCGCGATTTGTCAATTAATATTTATCTCAGACATGTTCTCGACACTAATTGATTACTTCTGTGCTTTTAACTGGATAATTTACCCTCTGCATCACGTTATGTCAATCTATTTAGGTTTCCTTGGTTGTGTGTTTTGTATATATACTTTCGGGCTTATATTGACTTCTCCTACCAGCTGCAAAGACTTTGATTTGTTTAATGTTTCATGTTAGCTTATTCTAGAGGAATATGTGAATCTCATGATTACTTTCTACATCAGATTGGCCTTTTTGACTTCTAGGGTCCCTTCTTTTTTTGTACATATCTGCTTGTTTGCCTTAATGACACCGTCATTTGAAAGTAAAGCTAGGCTGCTCATCAAAAGCAACCATTAAGTTGGACTGTACTTTATATTGCAAGGTCAGTAGCGCATTTAGGACATTTTCCACTGGGAAAACTATATATACATGAACAGAATTATGGGTGGCATGAGGGTCAGTTTCCCCCTGATTAAAAAACTTGCAACATATTTTTTTAACGATTTGCATCTTTTGCGTATCTCATTAAATAATGACCTCTGTTGTCAATCTTAGTTTAAAGCTATTTGACTGAAATGAGATGATAAATCCAACACCCTTCTGTTCGGTATCACAAGCAGTTATGATGTTATAGGTCACTTTTGAGGCCTTCTAGCAGAGAATCTTTTTCCTTTTGGAACAAGTAACTTACCCCAAAAATCTGCGAATTAGTGCATGCTGCATTTTGAAAGAAGCCCACGCTTATTATTGATTACCATATAAGTAAAGTAAGGAATGCTATATAAATGTTGTGGACCTCTGTCCATGATATTCCTTCGTACTATTTCGACTATTTAAAGCAACTTTTATTCTTTCCAATTATGAAATAAATGACTTCCCTTTCTCTCGTTCACATCCTTTCAAATTTTTATCATACAAAACACTCTCGCACATTCTTCATCTTTCTTTTCATCTTTAATTTTCTTCACCTTTTTTATCTTTCTATATAAACTTCACTTTTTCTTCACATTTTTTCATTCCATTCCCATACAACTAACCGAATTCGTGTCTTTCTATTGGAGCTTGAGGGGTTTAAAAGTGGTCCATGGCATGGTTCTCTTCTTTACTGTTTTTTATAATAACAAAATGCGCTGACCACATATATATTGATTTGTAGAATCTCGGTCATGCAAATAGGATTAGTATCTGACCATATTGTTTGGACACATGGTCATGCAAGTAGGATTATTAACTGACCATATTGTTTGGACTTTGGACCTAGTTGTAAATAAGCATGCATATTCAGTGCGGTAAGCTTATAAAGCGATGGTAATGGAATTGAGTATTGTTAAATAACAGCTAGAGAATGACATAAGCAAGATGATGTCACTGCAGTGACATCATAGTTACTGTAGCAAGAGTAGCCACCAAGTAACTACTGTAGCAATCTTTGAGGAGAAGCTAAGTTTATCTATATAAAGAGACTTAGCGATCCTTATTGTAATAGCACAGAAAATATAAAAATGCAGCAGAAGTAGTAGTATAATATATACACAGTTCACTGCACCTCTTGTGTTCAACATCTCTCTTCCTTACCACTCTATATTCTGCCTATATACATATAAATCGTGACATGGTATCAGAGCAGGTATGTAATCAGGCAGATAGAATAGATTTTATCATCTGAAGCATCAAGTTTCTCAAGAGAAACTTCTGCCTAGTTGTTTATTTTCAAGCAATCTATAAAACAAATATCATCTGATCAGAAAGGGGAACATACCACATAGAAGTGCACTGAAAAACGACTCATCAGATAGAGATTGGCTACAAGTAGCCACGTGAAGCACCCTGGTGTTATCTTTCAGATCTGAAGATCTTTCATTTTACATCTATCTGTTGTATCGTTTATATGTTGCGGTCTGCCCTTGTCCCGATCTTGTTATATACAGACTGTTATATATACTATATATATACGGCTGTTTTATATAACATATAAGTGATTTATCTATTGCATCTGTTAGAACAAGTTAATGTTAGAACAAGTTAAGGCTTGATTTTAGTCCTAATAAATTATCTGGGTTTGAGTTTGTTCAAGCTATTAGGCCAGTCTAATAACAATACATTCTGTGGTGCTAGTAGAGGGGTAGAGTTCGTGAAATATCAAGATATTTGCGAGTCTTTTTAATACATATCTTTGGATAGTCCTTGCCAGGAAGAGTGTTGTTATTAACTGATCCTTTACACTTTCCGAACTAAAAAATAATGGCGGAGGTTGTGAATGATTCTGTTACAAGTAACAATACTAATCAAGGGACTGTTAAATTTGGTTTTCATGGTACACCATATGTAAGTCCTAAATTTGATGGAAAGAATTTCTTGCAATGGTCGGAGTCTTGCACACTTGCACTTAAATCCCATCGATCGATGAAATATATTAATGGGAAGGCCAAGAAACCCTTGGCGACTGATACAAGCTTCGATGATTGGGATAGCGAGAATGCCATGGTCAAGTCATGGTTGTTTAACTCTATGGAGTTAAGTATTCGCAAAAGTTATTTGTTTCTTGATACTGCAGAAGCTGTTTGGAATTCCATCAACCGAACTTACTCATATTCGGGAAATATGGCTAAACATTTTGAAGTGAAGCAAAAAATATGGGCTCTAACTCAAGGGGGCAGAACATTGACCGAATATTATTCAGAACTCACATCTCTATGGCAGGAATCAGACCACTACACTGTGTTCGAGTGTAAACAGGCTGAAGACCAAGAGAAGTACCAAAAGTTGGTACAAGAAGAAAGAGAAGAGTGATGAAGTTTCTTGCTGGACTGACAATTGAGTATGATTCAATCAAAAATCAACTTATTGGTCAGAATCCCTTTCCAACAGTTGAGGAAGCACATGGCCGGGTGCAACTAGAAGAGACTCGGAGAGAAAGCATGGCTCCTATAGATAGTGTGCCTGATCGATCTGCACTTTTTACGGAAAGTGTTCCACATCAAGGCAAGGCAGGACAGACTGAGGCTTTTAAGGATGAAAAAGATGTTCTCCGGTGTGACTATTGTAACAAGTTTTACCATTCTCGGGAGGAATGTTTTATGTTACGTCCTCACTTACGAGGTTGTGGCCGAGGAGGACGAAACCGAGGCAATTCATCCGGTAGAAGCTCTGGAAGAGGCACTCACTATAGAGCTCATCACACTACGAAAGAGGAGCATGCTGTCTCTGCTACTTCAACAACGGGGGCTATGAGTGCGACTGAACTTAGTGCTCTCCGTCAGCTATTGTCTCGAATGGAGACTAATTTACCAGGACCTTCATCCGCCAATTCTGCTCATGCAGAATCAGGCGACAAACAAAATCCTTGGCAGTGGTAAAAGGGGTCGAAAACCCCTTAATAAGGTGCCTATCTACTATAGAGCTGACAACAACACCTTCTGCATTTTGACATGGCCTAAAATATACTGTGGTCGAAAATTCGAGTCCCGGTATCCCAAAATTCTCTATTACTTAATCCCAAGATAGGTCAATCCCAAGATGGGGAATCTCAAGATGGATCTTTAATTCCAAGATGAGTAAATCTCAAGATGGGTCAATCCTAGAGATGGGTCTAGTTGGATACCTAGGTTACGCTCAAGAGCTCCTAGTGTTCCACTCTTCAATCCCAATATAGGTATTTCATCCCAAGATGGGATTTCGAGTGAGGGGGCGTGTTAAATAACAGCTAGAGAATGACATAAGCAAGATGATGTCACTGATGTCACATCATAGTCATAGTTACTGTAGCAAGAGTAGCCACCAAGTAACTACTGTAGCAAGCTTTGAGGAGAAGCTAAGTTTATCTATATAAAGAGACTTAGCCATCCTTGTTGTAATAACACAGAAAATTTAAAAATGCAGCAGAAGTAGTAGTATAATATATACACAGTTCACTGCACCTCTTGAGTTCAACATCTCTCTTCCTTACCACTCTATATTCTGCCTATATACATATAAATCGTGACAAGTATTGAGGCAAGAAACAAAACGTCGGTTCTAGCATCATTTATGTGACACTTATGCTGCATATATTGCATTTCAATTTGATGTTGTATATGAAGTTTCCTAATTCCTAACCATATATAAGACCGCTCTCTTGCCTTTAATTCGTTCACAGTTAGGTACATGTCACTCAATTGTGGTGGAATTAAAGCTTGAACTTCTCTGGAAATGTATGCTGATAGAGATTGATCTCTTATGATATGTACTTGACTATATAGCCTGTACTCTTAAAAAATTTCGTCAAAGAAGCTTGATAGTTTTGCATATTCTAAGCATAGCAAACTTTTGGCCCCAAGATTGCATACATAGAGGTTGTCTGAATCAGTTTCTGGCCTTTATGGTTAACTTTGGTAAGAGCAGCATGATACCGGTTTTAGTTTAGAAGTGTGCAAAGAGTTTATTGCAGTTTTCACTTTAAGGCATCAAAGTTATGAGTTGCCATCAACTAATGAGGTGTGGGCTATGGGGTGTTAGGTTTTCTTCCCTATATGTATAATTGCCAAAACTGGGCAATTCAATAATTCATACTAATTAATTAAGTTGAATTCCGGAATGTAGAACACTAGTATGTCGAAAAAAATATTACTCTGTGTACTTGTGCTTGACAGTTGAAATGTACCTCTCTTTTTTTGTTTTTGAGAAGCCGAAAGTTGAAATGTACATTAAGCTTTGCATTGGTACTGGTTATACTCTTTATGTTGAACTTCATTGAATACATAGTTTAAAGATATTGCTATGTGACGGGAACACAATAATCTGTTAAAACTGACCAATTCTGAGCCATTTTTGTAGCATACATATTTACGAGGACCAGTAAAAAAGGAGCCATAGAGGAAGAAGAAGAGCCCACTGCTCCGGAAGCTGCAACTGTAGCTGCTTCAGTCAGTGAAAACC
Source organism: Heracleum sosnowskyi (assembly GCA_030848705.1). NCBI lineage: Eukaryota > Viridiplantae > Streptophyta > Magnoliopsida > Apiales > Apiaceae > Heracleum > Heracleum sosnowskyi. The sequence goes on along the minus strand of CM061245.1, from coordinate 117,797,577 downwards.
CAGTAGTTCCTGCATCTGTGAAGATACGTGAACCACTACCTGAGGATCAGCAGCGTGAACTTTTCAAGTGGTTATTGGAGGAGAAGAGGAAGGTCAAGGCAAAAGATCCTGAAGAGAAGAAACGGATTGACGAAGAGAAAGCCCTTCTCAAACAATTCATTCGAGCCAAATCCATTCCAAGTTTGTGATTGTTAAACAAATGAGGTAGAGAACCGTACAGTTGAATCTGTTTCTCCAGCACCCTTTAGGAGTGTGAAGTCTGATATATCCTTTTGATCAAATCACTTGATATACTTTTCGTTGATCATTTAACTTCAAACTGTGAAATTCCATATTGGCTTTAGCTGTTTGTTAAATTTGGTTGACTGAAAGTATTAAGAGAACTACATCTTGTGGAGTCTAGTCACTTGGCGACGGCTGTTTTCTGCCTTCTTGGAAAATTACAGTCATATATTCATCTCCTATTACTAGCTAGAAGTCTGTTATTTTCTGGTCTTTACAATACATTTATGATAAGATCCGAAGATAGACTATCAGCTGTGGCAGATAGAAATCTCATCCACCTTGTCGTGCAGTCGTCATAGTTTGCAGTCGTCATAGTTTAACAATATTTGCGTGATCCATATGTTGAGCGTTCATTACAGATGTAATCAAGACAATATAAATATATAATTTATCCCTTTTCAAGAATTGAAACACATTACAAGGGTGTTTTGATTGGGTGGGAGATTCTGCAGGGTGTTTCCACTGGTTCGAGATTCCGGTGAGGAGAAAGAAAGAAGGGGGACTGGGGGGAGGGGGAGGGGGAGGGGGGTGGGGGTGTGAAACAAAGGGAGGTGATGATGGAGGATGTGTTGGAACTCATAGACTCTCACATGAATGCACGAGACAATCATAGTAGTAGGGACATGTAAAATAGAAGAAGTATAATACTACTAGGCATACCCCATTCTTAGTTTATTTCATTTCTGCAAACAAGCTCCATCTCCTTGGCAGTTTCATCATGCAACAATTCCCCTAAATTTCCATCCATTTTATATTAAACTATGATATGTCCCATTCAAATTTTGAAGGACTCGTCGTCTTGATATGTTAATGAGTGTTTTTGGGAACGCGCATAAATATTTAATCATATAAATATGAAATACACTTGAAATACATGTAAAATTTATTAATGCGGCTCAAATTCACAATAATATTTAGACATCTAATAAATAATCCAACATGTAAGCATCTAGTAAAAATGAATAGATTTATAAATTTTCAAATGATTTAGTGATTTGGATAAATCATTTTTTAACAAAAAATAATCGATTAATCTCAACAGTTAATATTATATAAAAAAATACTATCATTATAAAATCAATACTGTACAACTTAAATTTACATAAAAAAATTTATAACTATATTTTGACATAATTTTCACATACGTAAAATCCGGCCATTACATTCTTAAATTCATTCGGTGGTTAAATATTATGCACAGATCCTGGCTTAGTCCATGACTGTAGTAGTGATCGTAAAGCTGCCGACCTTTGGATTATAATGATTTTTGTAATTAGTATATCATTTCTTTCTCTAACAGATCTTCATTCCCCTTCAAATTCTTAAGAGGGTGTTTGGATGATGGGTGAGAATGAAATTCGAGAATGAAAATGAAGGGTACGAGAATGAGATTAAATTGGAATAAGAATGAAACAAAAATTCTTGAATATGGAAGATATGATAACACAGAGTCAAATTACTAATCCAAACAATGACACATAATATTGAGATTTCGATTCTCGTTAACCAGACTCAGTAACCATGAATCCACGGTACTCTCGTTATCTTGATATGTTAAGAGAAAAAAATGCGCATAGAATTAGTATATCATTTCTTTCTTCAACGGATCTTCATTTGACTTGAACAACACTAAAATTAGCAAGGGCATGCATCTAAAACCGAATGGGGGGTCATAGTACAGATACAGCTTCTTCTCTAATCATCAAATCTAAGCACAATATAGCTAAGCAATGATGCAGATAGGTCATGGACCTTATACTAAATCATATCTGCATGCGGCTCTTTTAACTACTCCCTTTGTTAACTCCAGTCAACAAAGCTCTTGATTTCCTCATTTTCCTGTTATAATATCCTCACACAGCCACACTTTCTTTCTCAGGAATCTTATTCAACAAGTTGCTAGTTTTTTAATTCTTGATTTACTCGATTAATGCACATAATTAAAGGTAATCAGATTACAAAAAGCAACTAAAAAAATATTAATACACATAATAAAGCTTCTGTATTTTATTTGTAAAGAGCCATCCGAACATACATTCTCTCTTTAAATTCGCATTGTACACAAACATATATTCCAAAATATTCATATTGTGTACAATATTCTCTGTTTCTAATCTGTGTGCACGAGTGCATTTTCATCTCTCTCTCTCTCTCTCTCTCTCTCTCTCTCTCTCTCTCTCTCTCTCTCTCTCTCTCTCTCTCTCTCTCTCTCTCTCTCTCTCTCTCTCTCTCTCTCTCTCTCTCTCTCTCTCTCTCTCTCTCTCTCTCATAAAAGAAACAAATACAGTTAAACCAATCATATTCTATATAAGGGCACCTGTAAGATAGTATCCAGTATTGATATCTGCCTATATAAGCACTGAGTGAAGCTAAACAATTTATAAATATCTAAACATTTTAAGAAAATGGAGGATTCTTGTTTTATGGTTGTCATAGCAATATTGTTCTTGTCCTTTATTTTAGTCTTGTACAAATATTGTAAGAGCAGCACAAGTAACTGCTTGAAGGGCAGGAAAAATGAGACCTCACTTCCCTTAGGAACTCTGGGATGGCCTTTACTTGGAGAAACCATGGAGTTCATCTCTTGTGCTTACACAGACCAACCAGAGACTTTCATGGACAAGCGTCGTCGCATGTAAGTTATAAAACGTGTGTGTCTTTGTGTTTGTTTCGAGTTCTGTAGCTTCATCATATTTTGTTACTTGAAGAGCTTCTCTGGTCTATTCATGTTTCAGTAATTTTTCGAGAAATGGTTCTAACTTTTGATACTAGTTTGTTTTCTGTTCTAACTGCCATAGAATTTGAAATTTGTAGTATCACAGAACTAAAGGACATCAGATTAAGTATGCATTGATTATTTTGCCATGTATTTCAAATTCAGTTCATTTATTAGCTTCTGAAGGCAGAGCACCACTTAATTATTTTCAGTACTAATATGTTTCAGTAAGTTTATTAATGTTAATTAACATAATGCTTTGAATAGGTATGGAAAGGTGTTCAAGTCGCACATATTTGGAAGTCCTACAATTGTTTCCACAGATGAAGAAGTTAGCAGAATTATATTACAGGGTGATTCCAACACTTTTGTACCTTCGTACCCGAAATCTCTAACAATTTTGATGGGAGAATCTTCGATTTTGCTTATTAATGGATACTTGCAAAGAAGAATTCATGGACTCATAGGTTCCTTCCTCAAATCTCCGAATCTTAAAGCTCAAATTACTCGCGATATGCAGAAATTTGTTCAAGAATCAATGCAGAGTTGGGACGAGGATGGTCTCATTTACATCCAAGACGAAACCAAAAAAGTGAACACTCTTCCTTCCTTCCTTTTTTTTTGTTTGAATTCTATTCCATTGTTACAGACACAGAACTTGACAGGCCATGTCTTTTGATTCATTAACAGTAAAAGAACTTGAGTTTTTGAGTTATTCTTAAAATTACTATTGACATTTCCAACATTTGCATTATCTAGTGGCCATGTTTGTCTCTTTGTTTTAACTTTTAGGAATTACTTTGTAATAAAGTCATTAGTAACTTGATTAAGGGTTCAAGATAAGCTAGTAGTCATTATTTTTATTATCTGGTAAGTTTTCAAACTATAAGCAATTATTATGATTCCTAATCCTTTTTCAATGCACTAATCTAGTTCCCCACTAATCTGCATTTTCAACAGATTGCGTTTCAAGTACTAGTGAAAGCTTTGATAAGTTTGGATCCTGGTCAAGAAATGGAGTTCTTGAGAAAGCAATTTCAAGAATTCATCGCGGGGCTCATGTCATTACCTATAAATATACCTGGAACTAGACTCTACAGATCATTACAGGTAAATTAATCACCTAATCAAGAACTTAATCATTACGTTTAATATATTAATCAATCCTTAAAATTCTGGTTACAGGCAAAGAAAAAAATGGTTAAGTTGGTCCACACGATCATTGAAGCTAAGAAGAAAGATGGGTCGAGTAAAGTACCAAAAGATGTAGCTGAAGTTCTGTTAAATGAAAATATAGCAGATGACATTATTTCCGATAATATGATTGATTTGATGATACCGGGAGAAGATTCAGTGCCTGTCCTTATTACTCTTGCTATAAAATACCTTTCAGATTGTCCTGCTGCTCTCCAACAGTTGTCGGTAATAACAGCTTGTTTCGTTTCTTATTATGTATTAATACCTCGTTTTAGTTAATTTATTATTAAGGTTCATTGCTGATGAAATTTCAGGAGGAAAATATGAAGTTGAAAAAACTTAAAGATCAGACAGGAGAGGAGTTGATATGGAGTGATTACTTGTCACTGCGATTCACACAAACTGTATGCCAGTTTTGAGATGCTACATTTTACACTCTTTCATAAAATTATCGAAATTAACTTATATTATGCTTATGCTACAAATATTGATGTTACTTCTTATGCACAGGTAATTACAGAAACTTTAAGACTCGGAAATATCATCAACGGGGTGATGAGAAAAGCGATGAAGGATGTACAGATAAAAGGGGGCTATGTGATACCTAAAGGATGGTGTGTTTTTACGTATTTCAGATCAGTTCACTTGGATGAAAATCTGTATGACTCTCCTCATAAGTTCAATCCATGGAGATGGCAAGTAAGTGGATCACTATACGTTAAGAAACCTTAACTAATATGTATATAAATCTATAAATTTTGTTACTTCTTAAGCTTCCAACAAGTTAAACACCGAATTAGCTCACTAATGAACTCCCTGATCCTTTTTACAGGATAGAGACACAAGTGGCTGTAGCTTCACTCCTTTTGGAGGTGGACAAAGGCTATGCCCTGGCCTTGATCTTGCCAGACTGGAAGCTTCTATCTTCATTCACCATTTTGTCACTCAATTCAAGTAATTCCAAATTTCGCCAAAATAATGCATACACATTCACATGCATACAAATCTTGTCCACGAGACTTGTAGTATAACCAGTCTGATGTTAAGTTAACAATTCTCCGAAAATCTTAAGGTGTTCAATAACGTCGTCAAAGTATCATTTTCTAGATGCACACATCAATGTAACATTATTGCTCGATTTCTGTAAATGAACATAAATTTTCTTGATTTAAATGAAGGTGGACAGCTGAAGATGATTCGATAGTAAACTTCCCAACTGTGAGAATGAAGAATAAAATGCCAATAAGGGTCAAAAGAAGAAGCAACCAAAATGCTTTTTGCCTAAACAGCAAACTCAACTGTGAAGGATCTTCCAAACAATGATACAGAAACAGATGATCAGTTTGCAAAGACAACAAAAAAGGAAATAGTATAAAGCATTATAAAGTTGGCTGCAGTTCACACGTGCGGAGGGGCATCAGACAGTGACACTCTTGTCCTACTTAAAATCTACTATGATTTTGAAGATAACTAGTCCATCTGTACATACATACTACTATAATATAGGTATATACATATTTGTGAAATCCAAGTCCAGCAATTTTTCTTGTTCATTTTTCTGATTTTGGCAACTAGTGATCTGTTAACATGCAATGAACATTAAATATACAGTGGCGCAAACAGAATCTTAAAAGATCCGGAGCTAAAATGCGTTACTATAAAAGGTAACTATAAAAGATGCATAAATAAACTATAGGGCTTATTTCACGAGATTAGTCGGGACTTGAGCCTACCCCACTCCCCTGTTTCTTGCTTGGAAATTTATAAGCTTAGCAAGCAATAAAAAACTTATTTTGAAAGAAAGAAATCATTGTGTTATGGGCTATATGGTCCCAGAGATAATTGGGTTTAATATAAGTGCCTCAATTATGTGGGAAATTAGTTAAGTAAATCAAATCTTAGATAGAAATGAGTTTGGTAGTGAAAATCTGCAAATGTGACCCACCAGCAATGGCCTTCACCATATCTGGACCACGTTACAGAAGCCATTTTGTTTAGACAAATGTTCATAGATACGAATTCTAACTATGTCCTTGAGTTACTTTCTTCTTTTTCATAAATTCTGTCGTTTGGCAAAAGAATTTAATCTGTTACAGTAACAAACAAACAATGGTGGTGAAACGATAAGTGTGTTTGGCAGTGTTCTTACTTTTACATAATCATGTCACTTAAAAGTAAAACCTTGATTAATACAACTTGGACATAAAGAGAAACAAAAATAATTTGCAGGGCAATCGTAAACTAGCTTGGCAATCGTGTCGTATTTTCGGGTATTTTCGTGTTTCGTATCTTGTTACAGTAACAAACAAACAATGGTGGTGAAATGATAAGTGTGTTTGGCGGTGTTCTTACTTTCACATAACATGTCACTTAAAAGTAAAACCTTGATTAATACCACTTGGACATAAAGAGAAACAAAGTTACTTTGCATTTTGTCGACAGTATATCTTAAGTGTGTTTAGACTGAATTATTCACAAATGTAGCTTACTTCAACTCAGTGCAAGTAAAAAGTGGGAAATAATGATGAGATTAAAGTACTAATCACTTAAAAAGAAGATTAGTGGGACACTTTTGTTAGGTTTTCATTGATTATTACCATGAAATGATTGACATAGATTAATTAGTGTGATGCTTAATTTTTCAAGATTAGCGAAACTTCTGCAGACCTGCTGACGCGTAGACTTGTCATCTTGTGCACTGCACTGGTTAAGGAACGCAAGCATTCCTCAAGTATTGAAAAGCCTTGGTGTTTAAGTAAGGAATCATGTCTACTTAATTTTAAGAAAACGTGTATACCTTCTAATTGCAACACAGGCACTGTTAATACTTAAGTAGATGGAGCAATAAATCAATAGATTAGGAGTCTATCCCTCAGCTCCAACGCGGATTTCTTGCTTATATATATCTAGTATCTACAGTTCAGAATTTGGCCATTTGCATAAGCCATAAGGAACTAGAAAGCTCCAGACATGCACCAGTTCTATTATGTTGAACTACTCGAGCTTGAAAAAGACAAAAAAGGAAACAAAAGCAAGTTGACAAAAGGACAAGTAAAAGTCACAGCAAAGAATAATGACAGTCACAAGTGTGCGTGAGTCATAGTCAAGTCATTTGAGCTAGTCTTCGATTCTGTTACAACAAACTCCAGCTGGTGGATGAATAGAGAGCAAAGGATATAAAGCAATTGAACTCTTTTTTACTAGTTTAGTTTTTACATTTTATTTTTACTTCTTCTACAAGATAAGATGAACTCTAAGTAAGTAGTACTTTTCTCAAGCTTTGTAAAAAGTAACAATGGAGTTGATGATTGATTGATGAAGATGATGACAAAGTAGATTGTTTTAAACTTTCTTTCATATTTTAAGATGGCATCAGAGCACCGAGTTACGATTCTGCTCTTGATTGTGCGTGAATTCAGAAAAATGATGAACAAGGTGCAAAATTCTCATCGTTGCGTTTTATAATTGTTTTTCGTTATACATCTATGTATGTATAATTGATCTGTTGTTGATAATAGTTTGTTTCTTGATCTTTAATCAATTTGTTCTTGCGTTTGCGTTTGTGTTTGATTCTTGACTCGATCATAAATTTGATCAATATCTTTCAATTGCGTATCATCTCATTCTAGAATCGTCATCTTGTTTGATTGTTAAAATCAAGATTTTTGTTCGTCTTGATTATTAGTTAAAATCATTGATTCTGTTCCAGTTTTATCATAAAATCGATCTGTTTCGATATACTTTTCTTCTTGATTCAATCTGTTGAAATGGCTACAACTACAACACTAGTAGTTGATCTATCTCAGAATCCTAATTCACCATTCTATATACATCCATCTGATAATCCGGGAATGAAGCTAGTTTCAGAGAAATTTAATGGAAGTAGTTACAATTATTGGAAGAGGTCAGCAAAGAATAAGATGGGATTCATAGATGGAAGTATAGTAAAACCAATGGTTATAGATGTTAATTACAAAGCTTGGGATAGATGCAATATCATGATGATATCTTGGTTAGGAGTGCTTGAGCAAGATATAGCACGAAGTGTTTTGTATTTTCATACTGCAAATGAGATCTGGACAAATTTAGAGGAACGGTTTGGTCAGGCATCAGGGACAACTCTTTTTGCAATTCAACAAGATTTGAATGAAATCAAACAAGGTAATGATACCATATCTGGATATTTTACCAAGATGAAAATATTATAGGATCAGCTTGACTCAGTAGATACTTTGCCATCTTGCTCTTGTGCGAACTGTACTTGTGAATTGACAAAGAAGTTGGTTAAAAGTCAGGATGATAGAAGATTGATTGAGTTTCTGATGAAGCTCAATGAAGGTTATGAAGTAGTAAGAGGGAATATTCTAATCATGAATCCTTTGCCTTCTATTTCACATGTTTATCGGTTGTTAATGCAAGAGGAAAATCACAAGAAGTTGTATCAACATCAAGGATCAAATGAGATAGAAGCTATGACATTTGATGTGAATAGAAGGAGATTTCAAGAGAATTATCAGGACAAATCAAGGTCTTTTCGAGGGACATCTGGAAGACAGAATTATGGGGGAAATGAATCAAAAGGAAGATACAATAACTATGTTTGTGAGCATTGCAGAATGTCTAGATATACCATGCAAAAATGTTACAAACTACATGGTTATCCCCCAAGTTTCAAGAATGAGAAAATTGCGGCTAATACTCAATGTAACAAAGATGATCAATCAGTAACAACAGATGCAAATCAGAGTTTCATACCAGCTCAGTATCAACAATTGCTGAAGCTATTAGGAAAACAAGAAAACAAGAAAGATGGGCAGGATTTGGCTGATAATCAGAATGAAATGAAGTATGCAAATATGGCAGGTAAAATGTGCTTGTTATCAACTGTTGGTACAAATTGGATTGTAGATAGTGGAGCTACGGACTATATGTGTCATGATTTAGCTTTATTTCGGTCTTATAGTTGCATAAAGGATCATCATGGTAGTACCATCACTATACCTAATGGCAAACAAGTTTCTGTGACACATCATGGTGTTATTCACCTTACTAATAGTATTTTTTTTGGAAGATGTGTTATATGTACCAGATTTTAAGTTCAACCTGATATCTATTCCTAAATTATGTCATGACATGAAGTGTAATATAGTTTTCAATGATTTGGGTTGTGTTCTTCAGAGGCCTTCAATGAGGCCACTACCTCTTGGTAAATTACAGAATGATTTATACTACTTGAAGGACAATACTACTTTCGTTCACCCTGGTCCTTCAAGTACTCCTCATCATCCATCAATAGTCACCAATAGGGCTGAGCAAAACCGAACCAAAACCGAAAAACCGATCCAAACCGAAATATTTCGGTTCGGTTTGGATTGAATTTTTTCCAAGATTTCGGTTATTTCGGTTTTTCGGATTAAACCGAAATAAAATCGGTTCGGTTCAGTTTTCAGAATATTGGTTCGGTTAAAAACCGAAAAACCGAAATATTTTTATATGTTTTTTAAAATTATATATATCAGCTTAAAACTCGTGCGATGCACAGATTGTTTGTAATAATTGTTACTTTTATGTTTTAATAGGTATTAAAATAAATAAGTAATGATTTGTCCGTGATATTTTTGAAAAAGAAAATATTTTAGTAAGGAAAAATAGAAAAAGTAACATGTTTTAGTTGAAAAAGTGTAATTCTCTGTATTTTTTTAAGAAAAAAACGGGAATTTTGTTTTAAAAAACCATGTATTTTAGCTGAAAAGTTAATTGATTATAAATAATGCTACTATTTAATAATAATTAATAATTTTTTAAAAAAATGTTTTTAAATTTCGGTTTTTTATAAACCGAACCGAAAAACCGAATTATTTCGGTTCGGTTTTAGTAAAACTTCGGTTCGGTTCGGTTTCACAAAATCGATATTTCGGATTTTTGGTTTTTCTAATTCGGTTCGGTTTTTAACCGAATTAACCGAATGATCAGCCCTAGTCACCAATGCATCTGCTACAAGAATTAATTCTGTCAAGACAAAGCTTTGGCATCTAAGGTTGGGTCACATGTCTGTGGATCACATGCATCATGTCAAAGAAGTATTTGCTGGAGAAAGATGTTCTTTGGATAACATTTGTCAAATCCGTCTTATAGCCAAACAGACCAGGGCTAGCTTTCACAATAGTTTTATTAAGACTACTAAGGCTTTTCAACTGGTCCATCTTGACACATGGGGTCCATATAAAGAGGTGACATGCAATGGTTGCAGATTCTTCATTACTATGGTTGATGATTTTAGCAGAATGACATGGATTTTCTTTATTCAACACAAGTCTGAAATGCTTCAGACATTCAAGGATTTCTTTATGTATGTTACCAAGCAGTTTAATGTTTCTATTGGTTCTATAAGATCAGATAATGCACTAGAGATTTGTTAAGGAGAAATGAAGCAATTTTGTGATTCTCATGGTATATTGCATCAGAAAACCTGTCCTTATAGTCCACAGCAGAATGGAACTGTCGAACGGAAGCATAGACATATTTTAGAAGTGTCAAGAGATCTATATTTTCAGTCTAAAGTTCCAATCAAATTTTGGGGAGAGTGTGTTTTATGTGTTGTTCACCTGATAAACAGAATGCCACTTCAAGTACTACAATTTATTAGTCCTTATGAAAAGCTGTTTAGAACACCACCACCGCTGGACCATTTAAGAGTATTTGGATGTCTCTGTTTTGTCTCCATCGTGCCGCAAAATAGGACAAAATTTGATCCAAGGGCAACTCAACATGTTTTTCTAGGTTATCCCCCTGGACAAAAAGGATACAAGGTACTTCATCTTAACACTCTGCAAATTTCAGTTAGTAGAAATGTTGTTTTCCATGAGCAACATTTCCCTTTCCACAATTTACAATCCACACCACAAAATTTTTTCTTTCTTCCTCGGATTACAGACTATACACCATTTGTTGACGTTATATTGCCAGAAATATTTACTGTTCATACTGATATTCCTACAAATAGTCCTCTTGAAGATTCTTCTTCATCATCTCACACTCTTGATCTTACAAACATTCCATCTCAACCTGTTCGAAAAAGCACCAGAAACACTAAAGTTCCTAGTCATTTTACTGACTATGTTTGCTTGCATAGTCCTATAACTCAACATTGGTGTAACTTGGTACAGTTTATTGATTTCCCTTTATCTCATAAAGCTTTAGCTGCTTCTATAGCCAACATTACAGAACCAACAACATACGAAACGACAGTACAATATCCCAGATGGCAAGAAGCAATGCACAAAGAGATTGATGCACTGTAAAAGAATAATACTTGGGTTCTTGTTGACTTGCCACCAGGGAAAAAGTCAATTGGCTGCAAATGGGTCTATAAAATTAAATGTAAAGCTGGTGGTTCAATTGAACGATATAAGGCTCATTTGGTGGCTAAAGGGTATAATCAGAAATGGGGGATTGATTTCGAAGAAACATTTTCACCAGTGGTGAAAATGACTACTGTGCGTTGTCTGATTATAGTTGCTGCTCATAAAGGCTGGATTCTTCATCAATTGGACATTAATAACGCATTTCTCCATGGAGATTTACATGAGGAGGTATATATGCTTGTTCCACAAGGTGTTCCTAATCCCTATCATAAAGTCTGCAAACTTGTCAAATCATTGTATGGATTAAAACAAGCTTCTCGTCAATGGTTTGCCAAGTTAGTGGGGAATTAACTACTAGAGGCTATCATCAGTCAAGAAATGATTACTCATTGTTCATTAAGCACAATGCAGGACATAATACTATTGTGGCTGTATACGTGGTTGATATTATTTTGACTGGGGATGACATTGCAGAAATAAAGAATCTGAAGCAACATTTGGATAACATGTTTAGTATAAAAGATCTAGGGAGACTTAGTTTCTTTCTTGGTATTGAGATTGGATATCATGATGATGGTATTACACTCTCACAAGAGAAGTTCACAAAAGAACTACTGGATGTTGCAGGAGTTTCAGAAGGAAAAATTGTCACTCCATTACCAATCAATCTTAAATTGTGGTCAAGGAATTCTATTAAAAGCAGATGAACAGTTGACTCTACAAGCTTATTCAGACTCAGATTGGGGGGCATGCCTAGATACAAGAAGATCTATTTCAGGGTATGTACTGCTATTAGGCAAATCACCTATAAGTTGGAAGTCTAAGAAGCAAAGTATTGTGTCAAAAAGCTCTTCAGAAGCTGAGTATAGATCAATATTGTCAGCAGCTGCCTCATAAGTAACTTAGGTAGTGAGGTTATTGGAAGACTTAGGAGTGAAGAATCTCAGGCCAGTAACACTTCACTGTGATAATCAAAGTGCAATTCACATTGCAAAGAATCCAGTACATCGCGAGAGAACCAAACATATAGAGATTGATGTACACTTCACAAGAGACAAGGTTTTGGAAGGTTTACTGCAGATTACTTACTTGCCAACTACATCCCAGTTGGCGATGTCTTTACAAAGATTCTACCATCCGGACAGTTTAATAACTTGCTATCTAAACTAGGTATGTAATGCACATCCTAGTTTGAGGTAGGGTGTTGAAATACTCGATCTTGAAAAAGACAAAATGGGAAACAAAAGCAAGTTGACAAAAGGACAAGTAAAAGTCACAGCAAAGAATAATGACAGTCACAAGTGTACGTGAGTCGGAGTCAAGTAATTTGAGCTAGTCTCCGATTCTGTTACAACAAACTCGAGCTGGTGGATGAATAGAGAACAAAGGATATAAAGCAATTGAACTCTCTTTTACTAGTACATTTTACTTTTACTTCTTCTACAAGATAAGATGAACTCTAAGTAAGTAGTACTTTTCTCAAGTTTTGTAAAAAGTAACAATGGAGTAGATGATTGATTGATGAAGATGATGACAAAGTAGATTGTTTTAAACTTTCATTCATATTGTAAGATATTATTTGTTCTGAATTCTAGTTTGAGCTTGGTACTACCATAGTGCATGTAGCATGACTTTTATAGTCAACTGCAAGTGAAATAATTAAGAAAATAACTAACCACAACTGAAAAAGGAAATGTAGTATTTTGGTTAACTTGTTCAACATAACATTGCTCGACTGATTACCTTATTTTTAGAAGAAATCCGCGTGTTGTCCAACTAACGAAATATCTGGTGAAAAATTGACACATATAACTCTTTTTTCGTTAAATATTACAAAAATGATCAATTTGACAAAGATGGCCAACTTTAGCCTTCTGAAGCTGCCGTTTGAAAATGCGTAACAGTCTAATAAATACAGCAGCTCACACCCATGTTCACTGTCTAACACCCTGATCCATAACTTTGTAAAGCCCCGCAGAATACCTCACCTTCGATTGCGTAATCACTAGTAATACCTTAATGGCAATTGCGTATTCTGCAAATACTCTGATCCAAAATGCGTAATATGTTTTATATATTACGAAATACTCCACCCAAAAATGCGTATTTCACGATACTCAATTCTTAAATGCGTATTCGATCGGCTATTTTTGCACATTAAACTAAAATTGTTTAGTTTCGTCAATTTTGTTTAAAAAACGGGTTAGAGTTGTACTTTACCCATATCTGGTATTAATACTACATAGAGCTAGGAAAAACAACCACGGTTCCATCAAACCTCTGCAAATAATTCAGTCTTGGAGATGTTAATATTGATGAACAGAGACACTGTTGTGGGGAATGTTGCTTAAAGAAAATCATTGTTGCATGATGTTAATCTTGAGGTCGTGATGAGAGAATTCACCAAGTTACACACGAATAAGGCTGCCATTCTTGATATACTTAAAACTGAGAGTCTGAGACTGATTATTAACCTACAACTACAAGACCATCCAACTCCTGGTACTGCAAATACCATGAGGACCCCGGACACACAATTGAAAGGCATGGCAATTATGTCATCTCATTGAAAGCAAGATTAGACGAGGTCATCTTGTTCACTTCGTCTATTAAGAAGCTTCACAAACAAAGTCCTCGTTATCGATTGTGGATAGGGTCATCGACATTATCTCTGGAGGCCATGATGCTGGAGTCTCTTCCAATGACTCTAAAAACCATTACACGCATGAGGTTTTTAGCATCAACCCTGCAGGTCACAAAGGAACCCGTCCTAATCCTTCACATATGATGTCCTTTTTAAATGATGATTACCCCTCGAAAAAGATTGAAACACATTGCGATGCATTGGCCATAACACATCAATATTCTTTATCACAACGCCTCCTCAAGAATAAATTTGGACGATAGTGAAGAATTTTTAACTGAAAATAGAAGCCCCGTCAATATTCTCAATCACACCGCCTCCTCAAGAATAGATAAAAAAAATTCGATTGATAACAGAAATTCCGTCAATATCCACTTAACTCTCTCTAAACCAAACCAGGAACGAGGTAAAAGTAGTTTAAACCATAGATTTTCCTGTCCTTATTGGCTCCAGGCTTAAGAAACATGACAAATAGTTAAATTTTATGTTGTAAATACAGTTTCGAATATCAAGTATATTCGATTTTTTTCGAAACTAAGAACTGTTCCATTTAGTCTAGTTACCAATGTACCTAGTAGTAACCGATTTTCTTTATCTCCGTACACGTATAATTACATTATTAGTTCAGTAGAAGAAGAAGATTATGATAGTAATTATATTAACAACAATGCTGATCTTTTTGCTGACAAATTTACGATGATGATGCCTAGTTTGTCGTAACAAAAACTTTGTTAGTATGCTGTGTGTCCTTGCATCCTTATTACCATATCGAGACTGTTTGGCTCCTACTTAAATCCGGAGCTTAATTTTTGACTTTAAGATGAAAAATATATGTTTGTGTAATAAGTCAGAAAATGATTTAAAGTTAAAAAAACAGCTTAAATCCAGAAGTTGGCAGGAGGTACTTTTTTGAATGACTTGTTTTTTTTACTGTTTTATTTGATAAAAGTAATAATATAACCATTTAAATGTATTATTTATCAAATTTGTTTTTATTATTACAATTTTAATAACTCATAAGTCACTTGTAACATAAAATTACCCAAACAGATATTGACTTAAAATTTTTACGTATTACTTATTACTTTAAGCAATTTTAAGTCATAAGCAATAATTTTAAGTTCAGCCAAACCAAGTCATAAACTACTCTTCGCTTTTACTATCACTGTGCATACTTTGTATGCTAGAAATTCTGCATTGGTAGCCACATACGATAGAATGGGCGGATCATTGTCATCATCTTTAACATCTAGCCCATCTTTAACTGTGCATAAATTTTGTTAGCTTGTTCAATATAACATTGTTACTGATCTACCTATTAGAAGATTTGTCGAAATATCCTGCAAAAGATTCTGTCTTGGAGATGTTAACATTGATGAACAGAAACATGTCGCAGGAAGTGTTGCTTAAAGAAAATAATTGTAGCATTTGTGCTTAATCGTTAAAAGTATGTCCAATACTTCAAGTTGTAGCATTTGAAACCTTTATTTTAAGAAAGATCATTCCCTAGAGAAAGCAAGAGTAAAGGAAATATCGATAAGTTAATAATACATTCCAGAATAAATTTCGGTTCTTGAAAATGAGAACCACATTTGTTAATCCCTAAACAGTACTTAAATCCTGAATGAGTACGAGCTGTTCAGACTGTTTGCTAAAAAAGTTTGTCCTGAACTGGACGACTCCCAAAATATTCTGAACAATACCGTCTAAAAATTTACCATTATGTTATCCAAATTCACACCAATGAAATAATTAATTCCAATATTATAAAAGTTTATCATATTTAACTAACATTTGAATTTATACTTTATTTATTTTTATTATTGAAGGTATATTACATATATAGTAATAGGGTATATATATATAACTAACATTTGAATTTATACTTTATTTATTTTTATTATTTTCTATATAATAAAGTGTGCTATAGAAGGCCACCCATGAGATATATATGTGTGATATATTATAGCCTTCAAAAAAAGAAAGATATGTGTGTGAGGGGTGGTGTAAATCGAGCCTTACAAGAAAAGGTCAAAGCAATCTAGACCGTTAAAATGTAGATGAAGGGATGAATACATTCATTCTCTGGCCTTGAATTCCTCAGCCCCCATTTTTTCTCCTCAACCCAATAATTGGTGTGCAATTGGCAATTCATGATCATCGAAAGTTGTGATTTTTAGCATGGAGAGACTCGTTTCAGTGTAAAGGTCGGAGCTTTACTGTGAATTCATGGTCAATTCATAGTAAAGGTCCGATCTTTACTATGAATTCTAGCAATTTGTTCATCAAGAATCAATCCTATCCGTTTTATATTACCACCCAGATCTTTAATTGTCAAGAAATCAACACTCTGATGAAATTGAATTATAAAGGTTTCATCTTTTTACTCTGTTCTTTTTGTTTGTAACAATTGCTCTCTGTTTTTGTTCACTTTTTGTTCTTGTTATGCAGCATGTATGTGCATAGAAGGAATCCCATTTAGTATACCAAAGACTCTCTCTCTCTCTCTCTCTCTCTCTCTCTCTCTCTCTCTCTCTCTCTCTCTCTCTCTCTCTCTCTCTCTCTCTCTCTCTCGCTCGCTCCCTCCCTCTCTCTGTCTCTCTCTGTGTTGTGTTTGTTATCAAATAATTTTTAATTTCTCTCTGTTTTTTGTTTTTCTTGAGTGGATTTGTATGTCTATACAAATTATATTAGAAGTGTATATTTTGTTTAGTTAAATTATATATGATATTAGAAGTGTATATTTTTGAAATTATTGTTCAAGTGTTTACTCATGCTCCAAATTTACACAATGCCTAAATAGAATCGTAGTTATCTAACTTTGCAAACTATTTCAAGTATAGGAAAAAAATTTTATTTAATTAATTCTTCTTGTAGTTTTGATTGAAGTATATCATCAACCCTCCTATAAAGCTATCATTAGTCAGAACCTCCAGGTCCTGGTTGCTCAAGTGATAAGAATTATGAGTTTATAAAATTCTCATAATTAGTTATTAGCTTACTTGTATTGAAAGAAAGGAGATCCATTCATATATTGGAATCGCCATTTTTTGACAAGTCAATATCAAATAATTGGAAGTAATATTCAAATCAGTACCAATCGCGCACATCATACTTTTATAATAGCTCATGATTCATATGTCACAGAAATTTAATTTAGTGGAAATGTTTACTGTTTGGTTAGTAATTCTAGGATTTTCTTTAATGTTCTTTGCAATATTCATGAAGTTTAGCAATAGTGACGAATGATAAATTCTCTTAGACCCCATGGTTGTTCCCAGCTTTTAGTAGTCTCGTGAAATTGTAGGACCACATGAGATCCAAAGTATAGTGGCTTGTGAAATTGTGTTTGTCCTTGGTTTTACGGTAACTGCAAAAATTCCTGAACCTTTGACCCAGTGTCTGCTACCCAATTTTGGTTTTACCATACCAAAGGTTTTGGAATATCAACTTTTGAGGCCATAAAGTTAGTGTAATGTGTAGCTCAGGCAGGTCAGTAGATAGCCTTCAGAAATTACACAACTCAAAATAGAAGCAATAAGGCACTTCAAATTGCGGTCATTTATCTGTCATTTTTTCTTGTTTGATAAGATGACACGAGCTTTTATGATTATCCTTTATCGTGTAATTACTACGCTATGTTAAAAATTTAAAAACATATCATAATAGGCTGGTTTACAATTAGTTATACCACTATATTTCTGGGTACCGTAAGACACTAATTAGTAATCACCGAAAAGGCTTCATCTGCAAACACAAGGGTTTTCTTCAAACATGTATTGTTTTCTTAGACTCAGCCTCTACTTTTTTCCAGTGTTTGGTTGATGTTTTGCTTGTGTTAGTTCTGGTTTCTTGACAATAAGCTTGTAGTTGTTGTTCACATCTTTATATGTTTTGTGATTTTGCTAATTCTAAGGATTTATTCCGGACTTCATATATAATTGATATTCGTTGATTCTCTTTGCCTGTAGTTATAACATATTAACATAGTTGCTTCAAGTTTAAGTCCTCTTTTTCTTGGCAAATGCTGCATTTTAGAGTAGGAATTGGCAGTGTAGCTATTTTGCTTAGAATTAATTTTTTGGCTGACATGCATTCAACTTTTGTTAATTTTTTATTGTTAATATACCTAGTTTATAGGTAAGAATGTATTGGATATATAAAACTTGTAATCCAATCTGTATTTGGCTAGGTTTCCTATACGATCCGTATTTTTCACAATAATTTGTAGTTAATATTGATCTGGAAGCTTATTCTGGCAGGTGACTATTGACAGTGATCCTTTTATACAGGGAGAAAACGGGGCTTCCCGTGATTCGCGGGAGATTGTGGCACTGGCCACCGAAAATCTCACTCAGGAACAAGTTCAGAACAAAAAATTGATATCACCGATTCCTGCTCTCAAATGATCTTACAACTACATGATGTTTATGATCCTAATAAGGTGAGCATCACAGTATGCCTCTAGATTTACTCCACTTGGTAATGATTCTTTCTCTTCTTTCTCTTACACATAAATGTGAAAATTAAACTTGTTCCTGGATCTCCATGTGGGTAACTAGCTGCAGAAACAAAAAAAATTCAGGCTAGCTGGGTTGTACTGGTCTAGTAAAGTTTATTTATACTTTTAGATAATTCTTAGCAAAGTCTGTATGTGTAAGTCATTTATATGTCCATTCCCTGCAGACATCTCAAACATGAAAAGAAACGGTGCATATTACGAAACAAAAGTATTGTTTAAACTCGCATTTTAAGCACACCATATTTCAAGATCCACTCTTATTTTGAACATATAAAATATACTGTCTAAACAGAATACTACTGGGGCTAAGAGCTTGTTCCACTGTCTAAACAGCAAACTACTCGGGGTTAGAGCTTGCTTCTGGGTCCTGCTCAGGAGGGCTCTTGGATTGCATCTTCTTGATCCAGATAGAGGCTGCAACAACCAACATCACGATCGCGAAGGCACCAATGTAAGCACGGTTCTTTGCTGCAACTGTTTTTAGTTTACCATAATCTATGCAAAACAATTAAATATCTCAGAAAAAACAATTTAAGGAAGAGATTAGATTTGAGTTAAAAGACATACGTTGCTTATTTTTTTCGAACGAACCCAATATCAAGGAGATGATCCATTCCTAGGTTTCGCAGTAGGGGATACACTTCAAAGCTCTTGATAATCTTATTGAATTTTTCAATATCTACGAGACGAAATTATTTAAATGATCAGCTAGCATTGTTATTAGAATGAGAAATAAAATGTAAAGGATATACTTACACCCAAGCTTCTTGTTAAAATCTTCCACCCACTTCACAATTCAGAGGAATTTTCCTCTTTTGATGTTGGTGGCACGTCATCATCATCAGAGGTCGCTTAGATAATTTTTCTGTCCTCCAAAGGCTGAGTTGGAGTTGCGGAGTTGGAGTTGCAGTACACAAAGTCCTTGTGAAAGAGGATTTAGTGAAAAAGGTTTTAGGCAAAACTTTGAGAAACCCTGTAGTCACATCAATACATACTAAGAATGGGATATGTATGCATATAGGATAATTCAACACATACATCAATACAGTACCAGTTTTCTACACATACTTACAATAAAAACACCCTGCCAAATCTCCCACCCCAATCAAAACACCCTTGTTATGAACGCACAACATCTGGAACACCGCATATTGTTAAATTATGACGATTGCACGACAGGGTGGATGAGATTTTTATTATTGTATCTTTGTTAAAACTGTCAAGTTTTGTGCACATAATCAAAACCTCCATCATCACCTCCCTTTGTTTCACACCCCCAGTCCCCCTTCTTTCTTTCTACTCACCGGAATCTCCAACCAATCGGAACACTCCGCGAATCTCCCACCCCAGTCAAATCACCCTTGTAATGCATTCTTACATATGCAAATGCTATTTTTGAAAATGTATAAACTATATATTTATACGCTCAGTCTTGATTACACAACATCCTAAATCCTCTTTCACAAGGACTTTGTGTACTGCAACTTCGCCTCCTTTGGAGCCTTTGGAGGACAGAAAAATTATCAAAGTGACCTCTGATGATGATGTGCCACCAACACCAAAAGAGGAAAATTCCTCTAAATTTGTGAAGTGGGTGGAAGATTTTAACAAGAAATTTGGGTGTAAGTATCCTTTACATTTTATTTCTCTTTCTAATAACAATGCTAGCTGATCATTTAAATAATTTCGTCTCGTAGATATTGAAAAATTCAATAAGATTATCAAGAGCTTTGAAGTGTATCCCCTACTGCGAAACCTAGGAATTTGGATCATCTCCTTGATATTGGGTTCGTTTGAAAAAAATAAGCAACGTAAGTCTTTTAACTCAAATCTAATCCCTTCCTTAAATTGTTTTTTCTGAGTTATTAAATTGTTTTGCAGAGATTATGGGAAACTAAAAATAGTTGCAGCAAAGAACCGTGCTTACATTGGTGCGATCGTGGTGTTGGCTGTTGCAGCCTCAATATGGATCAAGAAGATGCAGTCCAAGAGCCCTCTTGAGCAGGACCACCCAGAAGCAAGCTCTAACCCCGAGTAGTTTGTTGTTTAGACAGTGGAACAAGCTCTTAGCCCCAGTAGTATTCTGTTTAGACAATATATTTTATATGTTCAAAATAAGAGTGGATCTTGAAATATGGTGTGCTTAAAACAATACTTTTGTTTCGTAATATGCACCGTTTCTTTTCATGTTTGAGATGTCTGCAGGGAATGGACATATAAATGACTTACACATACAGACCTTGCTAAAAATTATCTAAAAGTATAAAAAAACTTTACTAGACCACTACAACCTAGCTAGCCTGAATTTTTTTTGCTTCTGCAGCTACTGACCCACATGGAGATCCAGGAACAAGTTTAATTTTCACATTTATCTGTAAGACAAAGAATCATTACCAAGTTGAGTAAATCTAGAGGCATACTGTGATGCTCGGATCATAAACATCATGTAGTTGTAAGATCATTGAGAGCAGGAATCGGTGATATCAATTTTTTGTTCTGAACTTGTTCCTGAGTGAGATTTTCGGTCGGATCATAAACATCATGTAGTTGTAAGATCATTGAGAGCAGGAATCGGTGATATCAATTTTTTGTTCTGAACTTGTTCCTGAGTGAGATTTTCGGTGACCAGTGCCACAATCTCTCGTGAATCACGGGAAGCCCCATTTTCTCCCTGTGTAGAAAAGGATCACTGTCAATAGTCACCTGCCAGAATAAGCTTCCAGATCAATATTAACTACAAATTATTGTGAAAAATACGGATCGTATAGGAAACCTAGCCAAATACATATTGGATTACAAGTTTTATATATCCAATACTTTCTTACCTATAAACTAGGTATATTAACAATAAAAAATTAACAAAAGTTGAATGCATGTCGGCCAAAAAATTAATTCTAAGCAAAATAGCTACACTGCCAATTCCTACTCTAAAATGCAGCATTTGCCAAGAAAAAAAGGACTTAAACTTGAAGCAGCTATGTTAATATGTTATAACTACAGGCAAAGAGATTCAACGAATATCAATTATATATGAAGTCCGGAATAAATCCTTAGAATTAGCAAAATCACAAAACATATAAAGATGTGAACAACAACTACAAGCTTATTGTCAAGAAACCAGAACTAACACAAGCAAAACATCAACCAAACACCGGAAAAAAGTAGAGGCTGAGTCTAAGAAAGCAATACATGTTTCCAATATATGAATGCATCTCCTTTCTTTCAATACAAGTAAGCTAATAACTAATTACGAGAATTTTATAAACTCATAATTTTAAAGATGCTGAAGAAGGCATTAAAGAAGATGTTGGAAAATATTTACAGTATTAATTACCTAACGTGTATTACTTTTAATAATATAAATTTAGATTTAAAAATTAGTTAAAAAAATATTTACAATTGGGTCAAAACCACTTGGAAGTACAAAACCCACTTAGAAGTGAAATGGCAAGCCGCAAGACTAAACTTGTTTGTTCACACAACAGTTTACAGGACAGTACTTGGGTCTACACTGAACGCTCCAGGGGCCCGATATCGATGAGATCACTCGGTACCATAAAAACTAAATCAAGTCTTGTAGTGGGCCTCATGGTCGTCGAGGAATCAAATGAAGTCTTTCTTTTTTGCTTGGTAAGAAAATAAATTTTGTTTAGTATATAATTTACGAATTTTGAACCTTGGATTTTTGAAAAATAATTTATCTATTAAACGATAAAATGTTACTTGACATTATATTCAACGGTTTTCATCTATTTATTTCAGGATCTAATGATTCTTACTTTTTTGTAATACTAACGTGACCAAAACTCTGCACTTTCTATAAATAAATTTAGACATAAAAATATTAATTTTTATATTTAATATGTTGTTGATGGAGCTCGAACATCTCATGATTCTCATCAATTTATTTAAAATTTAACGATTTTTTTTATGGTATTATACTGTGACAACAAAAATCATGGATAAAATATATATGGATATATATTTGGATAAACTATTTCGTGTTGCAGTTACCATGTGCAAAACACATATATTTTATGTATATTTATTTCTTCAAAATATTAAATTCTTTTTTAATTTTTGAAATAGGTAATATTAAAATGTCATTGAGATGATCTGAAACTTAAATATTTATTAATATGTTATGAGAATTAAGATCTCGACTCCTGAGTTAGTAATTGATTATTTAAGTATATTATATTAACTATCTTATTATTCAATTTCCTAATTTAAAATGAATCAAATACATGGTAATAAATATTTAACAATAGATTATCAGATTTATTTTTTTAAAATTATTATTTAGCTGGAACTACCCATAAATTGAAGTGAAAACAAAGTTACGGATTTTTATATAGAGAATTCTATTCAATATTGAAAACTCAATTATATTTGGTTTAAATTATCAAAATACACTTTTTGTATATAAATATAATCATATTATAAATATACTTTTTAATATTAGATCTAACATTTTTCATTTATCTATTTAAGATTTAACGGTACTTATTAATTTGAACAGGGACCAACTACCAAAAATTTTGAATACGGTCCCTGCGCTTAATATATATAAGGATATAATATGATGCCCGTGTTATTTTTAGAGGATAAGTTGCTTAAGTTAGAAAATATAAAATAGGTAATGTGTCTGTGTTATTTTTACAAGATGAATTATTTAGTTACAAAAATATGTAATTTACTATATTTAATAACTTTTAGTATTTTATCTAACGACTCTCATTATACTGATTTGAAAGATTCAATGATTGAGATTTGAGTGACCAATTTATAAAGGACTAGACTACAAACAAAATTTTTAATGTTTCGTTTTTAAAATAATAGTATAGATTTCTTCGTCAGAAAATGAAAAAGTAAGTAAAAAAATGTGAGTGTTAGACAGTAAAACCTATATAAATTAATATGGTTTGGACCGGTGAATTCTATTAATTTATCGAGGTTATTAATTAATCGATATTAAATTTATATTTTTGCTATTATATTGGAACCAAAATCTTCATTAAAAAAATTAATTTATCATAGTATCAAATATTAATTTAACGAGATTTTATTGTACGCGGATCCCTTTAATATTTTAACATTTTCTTATACAATTTGTTTTCAAAAAATAATTCACATGGAATAATTTATGGTACGATTACAAAAATGGGAATCTGATAATATCTAAAAGATTTGAAATATTAAAAATATCTGTTAAGAGATACAAGATGAAATGAATCATAAATAAAATGCGGTTGATTAGATTTGAACTTTACGCATTTATTTATTTGTATACTTATAATATTATATTCTTACATATAATAAATATAAGAGAGATTTTATCCAAATTATTGGTCTATGACGATCAAGTTAGCTAGATCTAAAAAGGATAAATGTGCACATTTAGATTTAATATTATAAATGTATTTGATTATTAGCAGAATTATAAAAAGTTAATTTGATTATTAACAGGATTATATGCAAATATAAAGTATAATTTAATATTTTAAAAAATAAATAAATAGGTATTCTAAATTATATAGAACTCTTGATGTAAAATTTTAAAAAATGCTTTTTAATATATATGTAAAATATATAGATAAATTAATTGTGGGTGTCAAATTAGTTGACTTAAACTTTTTTTTAATGAAAACCAATACTTCGAGGGTATCACTAAGAAGCCAATAATTTTTGTATCATTTATAAAAGTCAAAACTACATGTGTACCAAATAGAATTTTCCTTTTTATTTTAAAGTCAAATTAGTTGACTTAACGTTTGTTTAACTGTCGTTAACGAGAGGGTTACAACCGATAATGTACCAATACTTCGGGAGTACCACCGAGAAGTCAATAATTTTTGACGTACTATTTAAAAAAGTTAAAAGTAGAGGTGTACCATTTAGAATTTTCCATATTTTTTTGAATAATTACATTTCTTGGTTTAGACGCAGTTTGGATTTAAGACTTATTTTCACATCCTATAACATGAGTTTATATACTTTCGTGTTCTGTATAATTAGCGATTAATGAAATATTTTTTTAGTAGAATGAAATCACCATGTTACGAGCCTTTACATGGGTTAGGGCAACTCCAACTGTGTATCAAAAACTAAATTTGTCCTAAATCACTCCAATGATGAATTAAAAAAATGATTCAAATTTGGGTAATGAATAATACTCATCCAAATTTTCGATCTATGGTTAGAGTTGGTATAAGAAAAATTGGCTTTAAGCTAAGTGGCTCAATATATTAGTTAAATAAATAAAATCTTAGATATGGATGAGGTCGGTAGTGTTGATCTTCAAATCAAATGTGTTCCACCAACATTGTCCAGGGAGCTTCATTGTCCACAACCAATGTCGTAAAAGTTGAGAATTGATTTAGGATTAATCGGTAAATCGGAAGGATTATTTGGATCTATTTTAATATTATTGAATATAATATTCTGATTCTATTAGTTATTTATTAACGAATATGTATTTATCATATTATAAAGTTTATATTTGATTATTATATTATATTATTTTAATTCTAATAAATAAAAAATCGAATCGATCGACTATCTTGTATTAGATTAATCGGGGATTAAATCTATAAAGTCTGGGGATTTTTAGAACCATGTCCACAACAAATGTCCCTAAAAATCTGAATTTGTAAACAACAAACATGGTTCCATCAATGTCCTGCAAAAGATTCAGTCTTGGAGACGTTAATATTGATGAAAAGAAACATTGTTGCTTAAAGAAAATCATTGTAGCATTTGTGCTTAAAAGTATGTCATGAATACAAGTCACATCTGATTTATCATATAAAACTTAATGTCTTGTAGCAAATATTATTTAAAAAAAGGTCATTCAAAAGTGAGGCAAAAGTTTCATAGGGTGAACCACCTCAAACACAACCACAACATTATCAAGTTGCGTTCAAGTTGGACATAAGTAAAGCTTATGACAAAGTTAGTTTGGAGTATTTGAAGCAACGGATGCAAAGTATGGGGTTCTGTAGAGTCTGGGTAAATTGGATTATGAAATGTGTGATGACTGTTTCATATAATGTCTGTGTGAACGGGGAGTTAGTTGGCCCTATCATTCCCAAGCGAGGTCTTCATCAAGGAGACCCTTTGTCTCCATATCTATTCTTGTTGTGTGTAGAAGGGCTTTCGAATGCAATAGATGAAGTAGCTGGGAGAGGTAGCAATCATGACTGTCGTATAAGTAATGACGCTCCTGAGGTTACTCATCTTTTGTTTGCGGACGATAGTTTCTTATTTTTCAGAGCGTCAAGAAAAGAAGCTATCCAAGTTAAATCAATCCTGGCAAAGTATGCAGAGTTCTCTGGTCAACTGATAAATTTTCAAAAGTCGAGAGTGATTTTTAGTTCGAATGTACGTCGTGATAAGCAACATGAAATTTCCACAATTCTGAAGGTTTTAATGACATTAGTGAGAGCAATTATTTGGGCTTACCATCACTTGTGGGTAGATCAAAGCGGAAAGTGTTTGGTTTTATTAAAGAAAGGGTATGTAAAAGAATCCAGAGTTGGGGACCAAGACCTATCTCAAGAGCTGGTAAGGCAATACTTTTAAAAAATGTAGCACATGCCATTCCTTCGTATTCTATGACTTGTTTTTTTATTGCCAAAGACTCTGCTACAGGAGATAGAGAGACTTTTCAATAGTTACTGGTGGGGCTCGGGAACAGGTGGTAACAAAGGAGTTAAATGGCTTGCCTGGGAAGCTATGAGTATGTCTAAAGAGAGAGGTGGGTTGGGGTTTCGTAATCTTGTTGGTTTCAATATAGCATTACTTGGAAAGCATGTGTGGAGGTGCGTTCTTAAACCTGATTTGCTAGTCTCTCGAGTGCTCAAAGCGAGATATTTTCTAGAGTGCACTATATTGCAAGCAATTAAAGGACAGGGGGAGCTACATTTGGGCGAGTATATGGCAAGCTAAGGAAGAACTAAAATCTGGTTTTAGGTTTATTTTGGGAGATGGTCAGAGTACAGTTGCAACGAGGGATCCGTGACTGAGATCAAAGAATAATTTTTGTGTGGAGAATGATCATTTATATGAGGGGAGGACTGAAAAGGTTTCAGATTTTTTTGGCCCAGGTTCAACGATGTGGGATGTTGGAAAAGTCCGAGAGATGTTCACAGAAGTTGATGCAGCAGCTATTCTGGTAACGTTTGTGCTGAACGTCCAGGTGACGATCGAATAGCTTGGTCACAGTCAAAAGATGGTTTTTACGACGTGAAGACTGGTTACCATTACTGGCAAAACAAAAATCTTGTCATTTCAAAGAACATTTCGCAGTCTGGTGGGTGGAGAAGAATCTGGAAGTTACTTATACCGCATAAGATGAAAATTTTTCTCTGGAGATTCTGCAGAAATACTATCCCTGTTCGTAATAGATTGAGAGGGAAAGGAGTGTCAGTCCTAATCATCTGTTCTATGTGCAGCATTGATGTTGAGCACCTCTATCATGCATTTTTTGAGTGTCAGTTTGCTGCTAGTTGCTGGCAGTATATAGGTCTCCGGTTTCATATGAGTAAATGTAGAGTCAGCTCCGGAGTGGCTTCTTCACAAATTGGAGTCATCTGGTGTCGAAGAGATTCTGAGTATCTGCACTATTCTGTGGGGGATCTGGTACTGGAGGAATAAAATGGTTTGGGAAGATAAAGGTACCTCTGCTACGATTGCTATGGATGGCAGATTCAATACGGTGCAGGAATGGAAGAGAGCTAAAGTTGGCGATGGTGGGGATAACCAGAAAGGTAGAGAGACCACTGACATCAAAAATGAAGGTTGGAAAAAACTTGCAGATGACACGTTGAAGGTTAATGTGGATGCGTCTTTTCAGCCAGGAGCCTCTGTGATTACTGTGGGGATGGTGTTGAGAGATTGCACGGGAAATTTTGTTGATGGGAGAAATATATCAATGCCGTGTCCAACTACTGTCATGGAGGCTAAGTGTATTGGGGTGAAGGAAGCTCTTTCCTGGGTTATCTCAAGGCATGACATAATGGAGGTGACTGTCGAGACAGACTCATTACTCACTGTGAATGCTATTGCTGGGAAGAAGAATTACAGACTTGAGGTTGGCCATGTGGTTCATCACTGCCATGCTATGCTTCAAGAGTATACTAATGTTAGCATTTCTCATGTTCGAAGACATGCGAATAGGGTAGTGCACGAGCTAGCTAGATTGCCCTGTTTGCTTGATTGTTTTAACGTGTTTACAGCTCCCCTACTCAATTGGTGGATGCTCTTGTTTTTGACATTATGAATTAATGAAATTTTTCTTTCAAAAAAAAAAAGTGAGGCAAAAGTAAAGTAAATATCGATTAGTTAAATAAATATTCCAGAATAAGATTCAGTTCTTGAAATTGAGATGTAAAACGCAGGAATTGTTGACCACTTCACTTCCCTGTGCATGTATCGATTTAAGCTTACATTGTGCAGGTATCAGTTTAAGCTTAGAGATGAACTAATCGAATATGTACGCAGATATTAATCTTATAAAAAAATTCGAGGGCCAAATACCAGTGTTCAGATCAGTTGAGTTGGTGACAACAATCATTCGTACTCCATTCAAACAAGTGCACGATTAAGTCACAAAACATCTCCAGACTGTGTCTTCTCCCCTTCTATACAAGGACACCATAGATTATATATAGAACAAAGATATACTAGCCAAAAATAGAACCTCTTCACTTAAGATATTTTTTTTTTTTTAAATTCATCCCCACTTTATGCCCTCCTAACTCATCCCTTTTCCAGAAAACAGGCCTCATTGTAGTGTCGATATAGAGCTTTCCTCGCTTTCCTCTATATCCTCCGAATGCCTCTTTTTACAATGGAGGACTGAAGCGTTAGTGTTGTTGTTGCTGCTGCTGATTTAGGTAGATCCTTCCGCTTCGATTGTTCACATCATGTCCAGGTGTTGACATGTGACTAGAGTCCATGATTGCATCTCCCTCAAGTATCCGGATCACCTTTAGCAAAGCACATTTTAAAAAAAAAGGGTTTAGCCATTTTATTTGTGAACAATCAAAACTTTCAGGACGAAAGAGGCTTCAGAAAGTAAAACCATTCTAAATAGTATAGGGTCAAAAACAGATTAAAAATTTGTGATATTCTTCAAATCTATTTAGACATATGGCAACCACCTCATAGCATTACAGTTCTATAGCTAAAGATTCTTACCTGAGACATGCGTGGCCGTAACTGTGGATCTCGACTGATGCACAAGGACGCAGCTTGCAACATGCAAAAGACCTCCTGTTCTGAATATTTGTCCATTAACCGTGGGTCCACCAACTCATCAATGGCATACTCTTCCAGAAGTGGTCGCGCCTTTTACACATTTGAAACATCAGTGATAGATACGGAATTACAGATGTGCAATTTTGCAGTTGATGAAATGAACTTGGTACAAATTCGAAACCGGGATTCGGTAGACAACTAGAATTGTCTTAGCTGCCACTTTGTACCAGATAACAAATAGATAAATAAACAGAAATAAAAATGCATACTCACCCATTCTGTGAGGCATTGCTGACCCTTTGGTCGGTTAAGATCCACAGCTTTTCTTCCAGTAACAAGCTCAACTAATACCACCCCTAAAGAATAAACATCAGCCTTTTCCGTAATCTGGCCACTTTGAGCGTATTCTGGAGCCAAATATCTGATTGAAGCCAAATAAATTACTGTATTTTATGATAACATCTAGATGATTTGTAGAATATACCAAATATCTGAACATACCCAAATGTACCAATAACTCTGGTATCTACTCCAGTGTCCCCGTCAGGCTGCCACCTCGCTAGGCCAAAATCTCCAACCTTTCATACCGAGAATCGATTATAAGTATTATAATCTAGACACTAATATAGATAAAAAAATTCTTAGATGTACATCAACAGTTCAAATCATATTGTTTTCTATGTTCACAATCCAAACAACACAGGGACTCAAACTTCACTTACAATAAAGCATCTACATTATGAAAGTGACATTCACTGCATCACATTACATTTTTTTTTGGAGGGGGTTGGGGGAGGCAGTTTATATGAATTTCGCTAAACTGGAAGTCAGCCACCAAGTAAGATGTTTCCATACCAATGGTTCAAAATCATGGGTGATCAAAATGTTGTTAGGCCGCATGTCACGGTGTACAATGCAACCGACTCTGCATTCTTCATGCAGGTACCGCAATCCTCGAGCAGCTCCCAAGGCAATCTTATGACGTGCTGACCACTCTAATGTATCTCGATTACGTCCTGAATATACCACCAATTTTAGTAACTTTGTGACTTTAAATTTATCACAAAATTGTTTAGCTTAAATTCATTAGGAACACTATTGTAATACTTTGTTTCTGCTTGGAAAATCTTGCAACGCAATATATACTTTCTAGCAAAAAGCATGTTGTTCAGCTCTTTGCGAACAAGTTCTCATTAACAAAAGGGCAAAGCAATGCTAAAAATTATATTGATATGAGAACTCATTATCAGGAATCATTATAGCAGGCCTACTTAGGAATCGTTTTCAGGGACCATAATGTAAGCATTATATTTAAAACGTAATATAGACCTATAATATCTACTTAGACAGAAAGGAGATAACGAGAGGAATATGCGCATCATAGAGTTGCATTTAACAAAAAGGGAGGAATTTACCATAGAGATGTGAATCCAATGACCCATGACATATATATTCATATACAAGTAGCCTTCGACCATCCTCAATACAAAATCCAATTAACATTACAACATTTCGGTGTTGGGCGCAGCTAAGAACTTCCACTTCGGAGCAAAATTCTCGATCCCCTTGAGAACTTGCCAGTTTGTGTTGCTTGACAGCAACTGCCTGGCCATCAGGAAGAACTCCTCGGTGAACCGACCCATAGCCCCCTTCAGCCAAGAAATTTGCTTGAGAAAAACCTCCGGTAGCAAGCTCCAGTTCAGCAAAGGTGAACCATCTTGGTGGCTTCCCAAATGCAGGTGTCTTGTGCTGACATATCGAACATAATGGAGGCGGGCCAAGAGGTGCACTCCTGGATAAAGAAATTGCTTCTCTAACATTTCCACTGAATTCCATATCAGGTTTATGGTTTCCCATTCCATTTCCAGTTTCTTGATCAAGTTTAGAGAACTTCTCGTTCAAGGCCTTCATAGTACTAGTTTGAATGCAGTATTTAGACCCCTGTAAACTTTCTTCATTTTGTGGGGATGAATGACGCTGAGAACTGCCAATGTCTGCCATCCATGGTTGGAACCTCGTACTTGAAGATATGGACATATTTTCGCTGTCTGAGTCTGAGCTTGATTCATCAAGATCACAGTTATACTTTTCAGCTAACTTCTCCTTCTTTAGGTGTTTATTCAGATCAGGAATGAAAAATGGCGAAGTACTTGGATCAGAACTTGAAACAGATGAACTTCCTGCTTCAGTAGCGGTAAATACCTCAGGACTACTGGTTGGAGTAACTTGGGGTCCTTGGATTGAATCTCGAGACTCGTTCTTTTCCAGTTGCTTCTCAGACGTCTGATTCAGCTCGAGAGGTAACTGACAACCATCTTCTGGTTCTTTTTTAGGTGATCCAACTAGATTTAGACGGAGGACTTTTGCTTGTGACTTCTTCATAATCACAATGTTGCATTGTAGCTCTTCCATGCACCGTTTCTTTTCATGTTTGAGATGTCTGCAGGGAATGGGCATATAATAAGTGACTTGTACAAACAGAACCTACTAAAATTAATCATTCATTTTAAAGAATAAAAAACGTTACTTGTCCAGTACAACCCAGCTAGCCTGAATTTTTTTTGCTTCTGCAGCTACTGACCCACATGGAGATCCACAAACAAGTTTAATTTTCACATTTATCTGTAACAGAAAAATTAAAAAGTGAAACATGGTTAACACTCTGTAAGAGAAAGGATCATTATCAACTGAAGTAAATCTAGAGGCACACTCTGACACTCACCTTATTAGGATCATAAACATCATGTAGCTGTAAGATCATTTGAGAGCAGGAATCAGTGATATCAATTTTTTGTTCAGAACTTGTTCCCAAGCGAGATCTTCGGTGGCCACTGGCACAATCTCCCGCAAATCTGGGGAAGCCCCATTTTCTCCCTGTATAAAAGGATCAGTGTCAATAGTCACCTGCTAGAATAATCTTCAAGATCAATATCCACTACAAATCATTGTGAAATATGGATCTTACAGGAAGCCTAGCTAAATAAAAATTGGATTACAAGTACGACATATTGTATACGTTCTTACCTAAAAACTAGGTATATAAAGAATTAAAAATTAAAAACAAAAGTTGGATGCATGTCAGCCAAAAATTAATTCTAAACAAAATAGTTACACTGCCTATTTCCTACTCTATAATGCTGCATTTGCTAAGAGAAGAAAGAACATAAACCTGAAGCAACTATGTTAATATGTTATATAAGTTATAACTACAGGCGAAGAAAATTGACCAATATCAGTAATATATGAAGACCGGAATAAATCCCTAGAATTAGCAAAATCACAAAACATACAAAGATGTGAACAACAACTGCAAGCTTAATGTCAAGAGACCAGAACTAACACAAGTGGAGGCATGTTGTATATAAATTTTTGTAATTGACCAGTAAAAAAAACAAGCAGGGGACAAGCGTAAAGAACTGAAAGAATTGGAACATGACCGCAACTAATAGTATCAGTTGTACAGAACTTCATAAATGAACTCAAAACAAGCATATCATAAACACTAATTCTTGTGACTGGAAGGCAATCCTTTGGGCTAAATTCTCCAGGAAAATATTTATCACCATATTTTAAATATAAATTGTCATAAAAATGAATACATTGTTACTCGGACCACAATTTAAAGCAATGTAACTCAAAAAAAAGCTACAAGCATACCTGAACTTTGTGCAGGGACAACCACAAGCAGTGTGATGCAGTCCCCAGGTTGAACAACATGAGTCAAAGCCCAAACAAGGGCTGTTTTGGGCACTTCCTTCAATGCCTTGACAGCCACAATAACCTTCGAAATCACATTAGAGCCCTTTTCTTGCCTTCCCAGCTTCGATACCGTAGTCATTATCCAGAAAATAGTAACAGAAGTGCTTACAAGTTTTTCTATAACAGAAGTATCAATCCTCCATATGCATTCCAACTTCTAATCAAACCTTTACAAGGACAGAACTGAAACAAGTATATATGTCCACAGTCCAGTTAAATGAAAGAAGATCTCAACATTATTTGGTTGCTATGTCCTCTGCCCCCACCATGAAATGAATACTACTCCTGCATGTACAGCCAACATGGTTACTGCTTCCACACAACAATTGGGCCACCATGTGACCTTGATTCCACAGACTAGACCTTTTCAATCACAAATAGTATCATGTACATCTCAAGCAAATCATGAAATTTAGGTAGAAAAACTTTCCAACAAATATTTCCCAATTAATCATAAAAAACATACTATTACCTCATCAACAGATTCCAAAATTTGCATGAAACTAATATTCCAAATTTCCTGAAATGAAATCTTTGAAATGAAGAAAGAAACCCAAGATAAATCCAAAAAGATAATTTAAAAAAACATGGGCCTCTCTGACATTCAAAACAAAGAGTCAACTAAAACCATTGATAAATAAAATGGAGGTGGATGAGTTAGTTCCCAGATCCAAATTAAAATCTTCTTCTTTGGGCCTTATGTAAATTTTAAAAAATGGGATTTTAACGAAAATGACAAAACCAGATTCCCCACCAATAATATCATCACACACCCTATCTCTAACTCTTTCTTTGAACTCAAGTTGATATGACAAAAGAGAGAAGTTTTAACAGGAAAAAGATATACTAGCAATCTTGATGGCCTTTTTTAAACCTTAAAAGGCCATCTCTGCAAAAAGACCATTCACAAGTACACAACAATCAACATGGCAAAATCCAAAAGTTAAACAGAGAATCAATACGAAAACAGAGAGATAGATACAAAGATGAAAATGCAACCAAAATATAAAGTTGGATATGAAAAGAAAGCTCACTGCAAATCAATTACTGGGTATTTAGTTCTGTAGTTCTTGTGTATATGGCCAATGCTCCATATCCCAACACTCAAGAAACAAATATGAAATAAAAAAGACACAGTGCATAAGTAGTATAGTATGATTCTCTCCCTCCCTCTCTCCCTCTCTCTCTCTCTCTCTCTCTCTCTCTCTCCCTCTCCCTCTCCCTCTCCCTCTCTCTCTCTCTCTCTCTCTCTCTCTCTCTCTCTCACTCACACACACACTATAAATGCTACTGTGGTAGTGTAGGTTAGTCAGTGAGTAGTAGTGTAGTGTTACTGTCTGAAGTTAAAGACTTTTCTAACACTTGAGTAAAAGAGTAAGTATAATCACTGTTTTTAAGGCTTCTTTTTCTAAATGCATAGAAATGTGTGTCTGAGTACTTTGTTACATAGATAAACATGACCATGAAATTCTGGAAAGATTTACCTTTGATATTGTGCATTTCAAGATATGCCTGACTGCCTGTTGTGATGAAGCTTGTTTACAGATCTGACCTCTCAAAATGCAATCCCATCACCAGAATTTATAGATTAATAAAAATAATATAAGAATACTAATAATTTTAATTTAATATTGTGAAATCTAATTACTTTTGTATAATTTTTTAGTACAATTATACAAGTACTGCCTACATGTCATAGTCCTACAAGTTCGTTTAGTTTTTGCAGGATAGGACATTTTTTTTTATAAGTAGTACTCTAGCTCATAATCGCGTGAAATACTGGCTGAGTTTAAAATAATTTAAATAATATAAATATTTAAATTACGTAATTATAGGAATCAGTGTAAAATCAAATAAATTAAATCAAATAAATGAATCTTGTTTAATCAGAGAATCAAATCCAACTCTCGTGATAATTTAAATTTGATAATTTATAGTAGTTTGTTACTAAAATATGGTTTTGCTTTTCTCCACAAAACATAACTATTTATTATAGTTCTCATTTGTGCAATGAATGTGGGAGATATTACTTTTATAAACTCGCGTTTGAAATTTAAAGATACGATTTTATGGTAAATATATTTTGAATTTGAATTTGAATAAATTTGTGTGGGGACACGGTGGAGAAAAAGGCCAAAAACTGGATTTGTGACTTGTCTCTAGTAAAGCAAATCTATTTATTTTATTACAGTACCGTAAATTAAGTAAGGTCACGTTCCTACGTGTTATAATTAGCAAACGATGCGCTGCAGCAGTCTTCAGCTTGTCTAGTCTTTTTCTACCACTCAATGCTGATCACGCACTTCCATTTAGTTTACTGTAAGGATGTAATTGAGCCGAGACGAATCGAATAATGCTAGATTCGAGTTTGAACTTAATTAAAAAATTTGGGCTCGAGCTGGATCGAAATTTCAATTTTAATTTCAAGCTCGAAGTTTAGCTCGTTAAAAATTCGATATGTTCGAGTTCGACTCGAAAGCTCGAATCGAATTTAGCAAATATAGACAAAAACTCAAATATGATTGAAGTTCGACTCGATATATGGCTCGAGTTCGACTCGATTATATATAAAAATTATATCTAAATACTAATATCTATATAAATATATATTTAAAAAATATAAAAATTAAAAAAGATAGAAGTTCAATTAAGCTCGCGAACCTTACGAGACGAGAAATTGAAAGCTCGAGCTCAGATCGGTAGAATATTCAAATAGCTCGAACTCAATTTAATTTAATTTTTTATGAAATTCAGTTGTGTATTGAAAGAAAAGGTTACGAGTTTGGAGCTTGCAAAATATTTAGGTTGTCCTTTTTCTACTTTATGTATAGTCACCTCGTGTCGTGACTCTATGAATGTTCCACATTCAAAAAATTATTGTAGTATATGTACTGCATGCACACGTATTACGTACAGTATTACTCTTGAAGGTTAAATTAGAACGTACAGGGTTTTGCTGGTCCACCGGCACCCACAATCACATGTTCAGTTTATGTTACCTTCCCGAACGGGACTCTCTCTCTCTCTCGATCTCTCTCGATCTCTCTCTCTCTCTCGCGTAATATCGGGGGACCCATAACCGTTATCCATCTCCTTTTGAATTTAACCCCACACTCGTCGAGTTTGAATCATGAAAACGATCTTCTCCGATTTATCATTTCAAGTCCCGATGTAAATGGCTATCTTTCCGTGGTTAGACCATACTTCGACCACGACTAGGCCTCGTATCTCCATCTCTCAGATTTTAAAGTCCACCGATCCCTTTCCAGTTAGCAACGTCAACGTTGCTCAAGATATCTGCAGATACAAACCCTATACTATAATTGAGAGATGGCCCGTTCTCTTTTACACTTTCATTTTTTAAATAAATTTTGTTCCCGAATCTATCTAAATTTCCATTTACAAGATAAATTATTGTTTAGCAAATTTAGCAATGAATGACATAATTTCAGGAGAAGGAAAGTTCGGTGGAGGCATTCAAGAAGCAAATCCCGATACTTGAGCAGTCCAATGCGCAAATAATTGTATATTAAGGGCATCTTTATTGGGATACATGCTTAAAATTAGTAAGAATAAAGACAAAATGTTATAATCAATAATTGTAATTAGTAGGATTGAAGTGAATATAGATGGTTACGTCTAATTTTTTTTTAGTCAATTATAATACAATATTTGTAAATTTTTGGGTATATATTTTAATTTTCTAGCATTTATGATATGTATAATATAGGGTTAAAATCAAGAAAGAACCTAATTAACTCCTTATCTATACTATTATATTAAAGACGAAACATTGAAAGTTTTGTAGTCTGGTCACATTAAAAGTTTTTGTAGTCTGGTCACTCAATTCATAGCCGTTAGATATATGTAATCAAATCGATAAGAACCGTTAGATAAAATATTAAAATTATTATATAAAATATCTTTTTATATTTTTCTAACTAAAATATCTCATTTTCCAAAAATATCGCAGGCAGTTTTATTTAATAAAATAACATAATAAAGTTATAATTATTAATAACTAACTCATTACCTTGTTTAGCCAAAGTGTTTATTCTTTTTTATAATTTCTAACTAAAATTTCTACTTTTCTATTTTTTCTAACTAAAACCTCTCATTTTCCAAAAATAACACAGAGAGTTCTATGTAATAAAATAAAATAATAATATTATAATTATTAATGACTAACCAATTAACTTTTTTTCCAAAACTTATATTTTTTTATATATATTTTATAACTAAAATTTCTCCTGACTAAAACCTCAAAGATATCACGGACAATTTAATTTAGTAAAATAAAATACTAATAATTAACTAATAACCTTTATTAGTCAAAGCGTATATTTTTTTTATAAATAAAATTTATACTTTTTTATTTTTCATAACTAAAACCTCTTATTTTCCTAAAATATCACAGGCAGTTCTATTTAATAAAATAAAATAATAATATTATCTATACTATTATATTATAGACGAAACATTAAAAGTTTTTGTAGTCGGTTTGTAGTCTGGTCCTCCATAGTTTGGTCATCCAATCTCTATTAATGAGAGCCATTGGATATAATACTAAATATTTTTTGGTATATTGTGATTTTACTTAATTACCCTTACTTAACTGTACTTCGTGTTTTTACTTAATTATCCTTACTTATTTATAAAAACTATTATTAAATAATAATATTAACTATTTACAACCAATTACCTTTTATACCCAAAATCTACTCCCTCCGTCCCACTCATTTCTATACAGTTTTTTTTCAATGCTTGGCACGCATTTTAAGGTGTATATAAAGTATACTTCAACAACTTATTTTTAAATTATTTTTTCTCTGAATAAAAATTTCAACGTTAAATTTTAATTCAGAAGAAAAAAAATTTTAAAAAAAATTATGAAAGTATACTTTATAGGAGCCTTAAAATGCGTGCCGAGCCCCCGTCCCCCAATGTATACAATTGATTGGGACAGAGGGAGTATTATTTTTTTTATTTTTTCTGAAAAATTCCCTTACTTTTCCAAAAATATCACGAGTAATTACCTTTTTAACTAAAACATATAAACTTTTTCTTTTTGCTTACTAAAACCTCTCATTTTCCAAAAAAATATCACAGACAGTTTCATTTATTAAAATAAAATAAGAAAATTATAATTGTTAATAACTAACCAAATACCTATTTTAGACAAAGTGTATATTCTTTTTTATATTTTCAAAGTAAAATTTTTACTTTTCTATTTTTTCTAACTAAACTCTCTTATTTTCCAAAAATATCACGATTTTAATGAAATAAAATAATAATATTTATAATTACTAATAACTAACCGATTAGTTTTTTTTTCTAAAGCGTATATTCTTTTTTATATTTTCTAACTAAAATTTTTTCTAAATAAAGTCTTACATTTTTCAAAAATATCACATGCAATTTCATTTAGTAACATAAAATAATAATATTATAACTATTAATAATTAACCGATTACCTTTGTTAGCCAAAACGTATATTCTTTTATATATTTTTTAACTAAAATTTCTCATTTTCTAAAATTATCGCAGACGACGTCTATCTATACTATACTATCTATACTATATTATTAAAGACGAAACATTAAAAGTTTTGGTCGGTCGGTCAGTCGGTCGGTCGGTCGGTATTTGGGCCGATTCACGGGCCTATCTATAATCAATTTATTAATAACCAATTACCTTTTTCACTACATTACCTATTTTATATTTATTTTTTAAACCAAACCAACTCATCTTCTAAAAATAAAATGGGCAACATATATATAATATGGTAATATTATTATATATTTATAACTGATTACCTTTTTCAGCTAAAACACATTATTTTTATATTTTTTACCTAAAACAACTCATCTAACATATATGGAAACCAAGTTATTGATAACCAATTACCTTTTTCAGCTAAATTATATTACCTATTTCATATATCTATTTAACTAAAACAAATCATTTTCTAAAAATAAGACGTGCAATATATATATAAAATGGTAATATTATTATATATTTATAACCGACAGCTAAAATACATTATGTGTTTTATATTTTCTAACTAAAACAGCTTATCTTCTAAATATAATACATGCAAAATAAATATACAATGGTAATATTGTTTTATATAAATATTAATAAATAACAAGTTATTCTTTTCAGCTAAAACAAATTACCTCTTTTATATTTTCTAACTTAAACAACTAATTTTCTAAAAGTAATGCAGACGTATATATAAAAAAATTAATATAATTTTATATAATTGTTAATAAGTAACTAATTGTCTTAAAATATTACATGTTTATATTTTTTAACCGAAACAACTCATGTTCAAATTAAAAATAACACGGGCAAAAGATAGATATATTGGTAATATTATTATATTAAACTTATGAAATTCATGTTTATTATAATTTTTTTAACATTCAATTTAAACGAGATAATTAATTAAAATAAAATTAAAAGTATATTCAAATAAACTCGGTATATTGAACAAGCACATATTTTGATATTTGCACTTGAGTCGTTTTTTAGATTTTTAAGAGTAAAAAAATACGAATCATTAGATATGTTATTTTAAAATATTTTATATTTTAATATCTAAAATACTACTATTGATTACGTCAATAATATATTAAATTTAAATATTATATTGTTAGATTTATAAATCCAATATATATATATATATTAAAATTTTATCAAATTATATATAATAACTAAAATCTAAATAAAAAATAAAATAATATTAAAGAAGACCGTGCATCGCACGGGATATAAGCTAGTATTATATAATAGCCGAAACATTGAAAGTTTTGATTTCGATTTTCGATAATTTATTCTATTTCATCTATCTATCTGTACTATTATATAATAGCTGAAACATTAAAAGTTTTGATTTTCGATTTTCTCACATATATAACATAACTACAAACTCTTTTAATTATACTTACTTAGAATTCAAAAACACGACCATTTTTTAGAAAATATTTATATTTATATATATATATATATATATATATATATATATATATATATATATATTACAACAAAATATATTGATAATTTTGACGGTTATCTTGACTGACATGTTTATTAAGCTAATAAACTTTTATAAAATCTATAAGTTTTTTTAGATTTAAAGTATTAAAGTACTACTTTTAATTTGTTTTTTAAAAAGTTAACATTTTCAAAAGTATTAAAATATCAAAAATTTAAAAGTAAATTTCAAAATTAATATTAAAGTCGTCCGTGCTTTGCACGGGTTATAGGCTTGTATATAATAAGCTTAATGGAGATTTTATCCAACACTTTGGTCGGTCACTGTACTACCAAAAGTATATGATCCGTTGGATATAAAACTATAAATATTCAAATAGACGAGGACCGTTAGATATAATATTAAAAATTGTATTTGATTAATAATATGATAGTATTTAAATACTAAAAGGTGTATTTTGATAATCTAAACCAATTATAAATAGGTTTTTTATATTGAATAGAAATCTTTATGTAAAAAATCGTAATTATATTTTCTCTTTAGTTTATGGATAGTTCCGGTTAGATAATAATTATTAAACCATCATTAAATTAAAGATGATTTTGTTAGCTTCGCGTGAGCTATAAAATTGTTAAAATATGTTGTCTAAAACTAGAGATAGAGCCCAAACAATAAAGTGATTATCTAAATTTTAATAATTGTTTTTTAATTTAAACCAATTATAAATAGGTTTTCTATATTGAATAGAAATCTTTATGTAAAAAATCGTAATTATCTTTTTTATTTAGTTTATGGATAGTTCCAGTTAGATAATAATTATTAAACTATCATTAAATTAAAGATAATTTTGTTAGCTTCGCGTGAGCCGTAAAATTGTTAAAATCTGTTGTCTAAAACTCAAGATAGAGCCCAAACAATAAAGTGATTATCTAAATTTTAATAATTTTTTTATTATTGTAGCACCAATTTCATTTTTTTCCTAATTCTTTTAAATTTATAAATTCTATGTTTATTTCAATAAAATATTAAAATCAATTTAAGAAAAAATTAAAATCGATCTGGTCCGTGTACGACCACTATACGACCAAATTAATTATTACAGTTAGATCTTGAATAGATCGATGAGAATTGTTAGATCTAATATTAAAAAGTGTATCTGATTAATAATAGAATTATATTTAAATACTAAAAAGTATATTTTGATAATTTAAAATTTTTCTATGTAAAAATTCTTAAATATCTTTTCTCTTTAATTTATGTATAGTTCGAGTTAGATAATAATTATTAAACCAAATATCATATAACAATTCATTCGATTACAATATTAAAAATTATCAATATAATGCTCATGTATATCATATAACAATGATACACGTGGACCCGCGTTATAAGAGACTTAGGAGAACTCCTAACATGAATAAATTTAAACATTTTTTTTCTGAAGTAACATAACAATTTGATTAATCCAAATTATAATTATATTATTTTACATATAACAAACATAAAATGATAATATCAAAATATTATTAAAATATTGAGGGTTTCATATTCATAAACAATAATTTTGAATATAATACTTAACCATATTTTCTTTTCGGTTTATGGGTAGGTCAACTTGTCAAGTTAGATAATAATTATTAAATCATCATTAAATTAAAGATAATTTCGTTAGTTTCACATATGTTGTAAAATCGTCAAAATTCAATTTCTAAAACTCAGGATAGAACCCAAATAGTAAAGTGAGTATCTAAATTTTAATAAATATTTTTTTATAATTTTAGCACCAATTTATTTATTTTTCCACTAATTCTTTTAAATATTGAAATTTTATTTATCTTTCAATAAAGTATTAAAATAAATTAAGAACAAATTCAAATCGATAAAGACTATAATAATATGTGAATAAAATTTCATATAATCATAACATAATTTTTATTCTGTTTAATAATTTTAAAGTAATAATGTATTTTAAAATTTTATATACACTATAAATAAAACCGAAACATTAAAAGTAAAAGCAGTTAGTAAGATACTTATATCAGTATGTACTTAATATCCTTATTATATTAAACTCTTTTATATAATAAGCATAATATATATTAACAAGTGTATTTTATTTATAATAGGATTATATTTAAATTTCTAAAAAGTATATTTTGATAATTTAAACCAAATATACCAAATATAAATAAGTTTTCTATATTGAATAGAATTCTTCATGTAAAATATTCGTGACTTTCTTTTCTCTTCCATGGACAATTCCAGTTAGATAAAAATTGTTAAACCATCTTTTAATTAAAAATAATTTAATTATCTTCACGTGGGGTGTAAAATCGTCAAAATCTGATTTTAAAAACAAAAGATAAAGCTCAAATGAGTAAAGTGAGTATTTAAATTCTAATAATGATTATTATGTCATCATTATTTTAACGCTAATTTAATTACTTTTTTCTAACTATTTTAAATTTAGAAATCTATGTTCAAAAATTAAAATCAATCTAAGAAAATTCAAATCAACAAAGAATATAATAATACGAGGATAAAATTTTATAAAATTGTGCATATTTTTTATCCTATTTTATTAAGTTATATAGATCATAACTAATCAAATATAATTTATTATTAAATAATAAATTATACGCAAATGGTGATTTTGTTTTATAAGCACTCATAGAGTCCTAATTTCATTGTTAGCAGGACTATATTCATATTAAAAAAAAAACGTATTTTGAAATTGTAGACTCAGCTACAGAAGATGTCTAACTTTTTTAACCTACATACATTGTAAATTATTAAATTCGAAACTTTAAAAGTTTGTTAATCAATTAGTACAGTACTTTTCTGAAAAATCGTACTTTACAAAAAATATTATCAAATAACCTATGTGTGAAAGAAAAAAAATGAAAAAAATTCTTTTTTTTTTCAAAAAAAAACCTATAAATTTTAGTATGTTGTTGGTAGATTCAAACCTTAGATCATTATACATGATAATTTTACTGTCATATGTAACGTTTCTCAACAATTTAATTTGAAAGATCCAACGATTATGGATTGAGTGATCAAACAAAGCGACCAGACTTATAAGAAAGCTTTCATTATTTAGTCTTTAATATAATAACATAGATATTTACGGGATATACTATAAAACAAATGAATTTTATACAGAATTTTGATCGTCACGGTGTACTACTTTAAAAGAAGAACTATTACAAAAAAATATATTTTTTAATTGATAATTTATTTTCTCAAAAGTTCAAAGTTCCTGCATCATTAACATATTACAAAAAAGAGTATATTATATTTTAGCAATAATAATTTAAAAAAATAAAAAAATAAAAAAATAATAAATATTAAGAAAAATTAATGATGTTATCCTGGTAGTTTGGTCCTAAATACCGCCAAAACATTCTCAACCGTTAGATCCAATACTTTTAAAAATAGATGATCAAGATTATATCATATAAAAAGAAATTATTATCTAAAAATGATATAAGTTAAAAGATATTATATTAGGATTGGATTTTCCAAAAAGTTAAAACATAAAAATAGTTGTAATTAAATAAGGAAACTCATTTATAACCAAAATAATAAAAATCGTTTATTCTTAAATAGATAGGTGAAAACCGTTAGATTTAACATTAAAACCTGTATTTGGTTAATAAAGGTTATTCTAATAATCTAAACTACATATAAGTTAGATAGATTTCCTAAATCGAATATAA
This sequence comes from Heracleum sosnowskyi, assembly GCA_030848705.1. Classification (NCBI taxonomy): domain Eukaryota; kingdom Viridiplantae; phylum Streptophyta; class Magnoliopsida; order Apiales; family Apiaceae; genus Heracleum; species Heracleum sosnowskyi. The sequence continues at coordinate 117,754,105 of CM061245.1, read as the reverse complement.
TTCTCAACATTAAATTTCGTCACTTTATTCTCTTTTTAGTTTTAGAATAGTTTTTAATTGAAAAAGAACTATTAAACTACAACTAAATTAAAGATTATTTTGTGAATTTCATGTGAACCGTAAAATTGGTCAAATCTAACTTTTATAACTTAATATAAACAAATATTAAATTGAGCGTGTAAAATATAATAAATATCAAATTTTTAACTATAATTTTTTTGGCTAAATCTTTTTTAACAATAATTTAATCATGTAAACTAATAACTTTTAAATATTAAAATATTCATAAATAAATATAATTATAAATATTAAAAAAACAATCGTGTGTTGCATCGTAATAAAAATATAATTATAAACAAAATAATTATAAATAAAATTTAAATAACCGTGCATCGCACGGGCTATAAGCTAGTACTAAAAAACAACTGTAAAACTATTATTAGTCATTCGATTGCCTTTAAATCAATTGTTCAGATTCATTTTATTTTCAAGTACAAACATTTTTGTAAAGATATTGTTTAAAATAAAAATAAATACACTATTAGTTCAATTAATTTAAATAAGAAAATTCAATCAGTTACTCATCTCTTTTTATTTTATTTTTCATATCACCTATCTTTTGGCTGAGTTTTCAATTTTAAAATTTGTTTTCTTTAAAAATTACAATTTATTTTATTAAAACTTTTTTTACAAGAAAATAATTTTTGAGATTATAGAGTTCTATTGCAGAATCTATTTTGTTTCGTTGTAAAAATACGGTGTTCTATTACTGAACTTCAAAAGTTATGCACATAAACTTCAAAATTCTACAACTGAACTTACTTTCTTTTATAAAGTTCTGCAACTTAACTTACTTTTTTTACAATGTTCTGTTGTTTAGCATTGTTATCTCATATTATATTTATATTTGTTAGGAATTATGTTGATTCTTGACGATAACCAAATTAACTTAATAAAATTTGTATAAGTGAAAATGTAAATTTCAACGGATAGCAGGTTGTTACAGTATTCGTTGAAAGATAGATTATCTCTTGATAAGTCTAAATGTAACATACTCTTTTTTGTTCAAGGACTAGCAGTTTGTAATAGTGTAGGCTGAACAAGTTGTTTTATTGACTTACAAATAGATGTGTAGAATAGGAATGCTAATTGTAAATACTCTTTGCCTTTTAATTCTACATAAGTGAAATTGTATTTCAACGAATAGTCATTCAGCTTTTAACGGATGCACCTTGGAAAGTTTCAACGGATGCAACCACAACACTTTCAACAGATGCTACATCATTAACCTCAACCGATACCACTTCAATTATTAACAGTTAAAATTGTGAAAATGACAGTTCTGACAAGTCACATGGGTTGATGGAACAGAAATAGCATGGAAATCAACATTTTGGGAAACCCTGAAAAAAAGTAAGCATTCTATTTTCATATGGTCAAAAGATATGATTCTTCAAGGACAATTAGCTAAAATGTAAATCATTGCAAGGGCCATTGGACTTATAGTGAAAAAGCAAGTTTTTGGACTTTACCTACTACACTTTTATGTAGTTCAATTAAGCTTGTAAACTTAGAGTATATAACCAAGTGTAGCAATGTTTTTGTAAGTAAGAGATCAAATTTAGTTTTAAGAGTTTAAGCAATTTTCCTGTGTAAATTGCTGAAGCAAAAACATTGTAACTACAGCTGTGAGTTTGTTCAAAAAATACACAGATTTCTTCAAATAAAAAATGTCTCAGGTGAAACAATCAATCCACCTGAATTTTTAATTCTTGTGTTATTAGTTTTCTGCAATTTTTACATTTCTGTTCTAAGGTTTAGCTTTGTCAGTGAAAAAGAATTGAAAATTTAAAGGATTGTATTCAACCCCTTCTACAATTCTGTTATTTCATTGTTAGGGAATAACAATATTATACCTTAATATTTTACAGTTGAACTTAAAATTTATGCATTCTGAATTTTAAGTCAAGTACATGAATTATAAAGTTCTACAACTGAACTTATTTGTATGTAAATGTTCTGCTGTTGAACATTGTTATCTCATATTGTGTTTATATCATAACATGATTTTTCTCTCAAAAATTGATGAAAACAATGATGAGATTTTGTGATTTTAATAGAGGATTTTGTGATCGATGTTTGATTATAATTGTCAATCAAATATCAACTGTCTCTAAATTATATATTTTGTGTTTCTTGACAATTTTGTTCCTAAACTCTATATTGTAATATGTATATTTTATTAAAATATAAATAATAGTTTCTTAGGCTAGGAGTTGTAGAATGAACACGACCCATACATGGGTCGTTTGGTTCGGAAAGTGGTATGAGGTTGGAATCAAGAATCGGGTTGAGCTGGTATGGGGTTGAGATATCATTTTTGATATTGTGTGTTTGGTTGAGTGCTGGAATCAATATGTTTGATTTAAAATATTTTTCAGTTAGTAATTTTAAATAATTTTAAATAATTTTAAATATTAAATTAATTATTAATTTAATATATTTTTGCATCATTGATTTATTTTGTGTTAAAATTTTACATTTAATGACTTCAATTTAGATGAAAATGGTAGAAATAAAATGATACATCATATTCATCCCTCAAACCCAACTCATCCTAGGGTATCAAAAACTCATAACTTGGGGGTTTGAGGAATGAGTTTTAAATCAAATTTTACTCCAACCAAACAACCCCGTAGTAGTATATAATGACATCGGTTCTTTGGACATATATCCTGTCATTTAATTTTTTTTAAATTTTATAACATTACCATTGCTTCACTTTGCGTGAACTTCATAGCTAATAGATGCACAACAAGAAAAAAAAACATATTCAATCACAAAAAAAAAACAAGGAAGAATCAAAATTTGTTTTTTCGAACTTATGAATTAAATCATTTAAAAATAACAATTTTTACTATATTGTCGATGTATCTGAAAATGGTGCCAAAAAATTACTACCGGAAAAGTGAAAACAAAGTGAGTATCAAGTTACGGCTATATCCCTGTCAAAAAAAAAGTGACGGCTAGATCCGCAGCCATGGCCCATGATGCCGATGCAGGCCTGCATTTATACGGATAATCAGATACTAGCATCAGATAAAGCAAATGTGAGGACCATGCTGGGCCCAATAGTGTGTTGGTCCATGGACTGTCTGATTTGACAAGCCACAAATAATGAGAACCAAATGCTGGGCTAATTTTGATGTTGCGGGGTTTTTCTACTAGAGCCTTGACTTTGGGCTTGTTTGGATGAGGGTTTATAAGTCAGCTTATGACTTATAAATCCATTTTAGAGGGCGTTTGTCTACTCAATTTATAATCTAACTTATAATTTATAAGATGATAAGTTGAATGTTAGAAAATACTAATATTTTGCTCAACTTATTTCATTTTTCATGATTTCTTTATCTATTTATACTTTTAAATGTTTATATTTAATCTAAAATGTTATTTTTATATTTTACTAACATTTTAGTAGTTTATATTTTTATATTTATACTAACATTTTAGTAGTTTATATTTTTATATTTATACTTTTAAATGTTTTTTAATCTAAAATGTATTTATCGAGATCTTTATATTAATTAATTATTTTTTTAATTTAATTTAACAAAAAAATTATTAACTTATAAGTAAATTTATCCAAACACTTACTTAACTTATAAGTTTGCATCACTTATATAACACTTACCCATTATAAATCACTTATGAAGCACTTACTCATTTTAAGCTGTAAGTCAAATTTTGTTTGATGATACCCCAAACGCCACTTTGGTGTCATTCAATGAACAAACTCTGGCCTTTATGTAGTGATTGTTGCAGAAATTCAGAGCCTTTCGCACTCCAACTTTCGAGCAGTGCCCTGCCCAGTATCTTTGATTAATTTTAGTTAAATATACTTGTCCACTTTTTAAAATTCGATGTTTACAAAATATATGAATTCGATGTAAAGGTTGAGTCATTTCACACCATACTCGAGTTAATTTATTTTTAATCCGAAGATCCACAACATAAATTACACATGGAGATTTTTTTTTGAACATGTGACATACGAGATCTTAGTTTTTATCATTCGGTTAGGACCTCATCGGCACCATACTTGACTTGACTTGATGGTTTAAGTAAAAAACACAAATGTTTCGAGAAATATAAAACATTTTCATGATCAAAACACATAAAAGGATGATTATATTTTAGCGCGGTTCATAAATTTGTATTACTTAGAGGTTGTGTTTGGTGTTATGATCAAAGTTAAGCTTGTTAATGCTTCTTTCTGATGAATGAGCCTATGTAGGGACTAGGAAGAATGACCTTAACTGATTCAGGACATCAATATCTTGAACCTACTGGTTGTCTTGATTTTCTTGCTTTTAGGATTCATCAGTGGTCAGAACAACATCAACAGTAACCGAATTGCTCTGGTTTTTCATAATTCATAAGCTTATTACATAAGTACATTTCTTCGAAATGGAGTAGTTAAGGTAAATGCAAATAAAAAGCATCTTAAAAATTTGGACCAGTTCGCTTTTGTTTGTCATTCAGTTCGCTGCCGTTTTGTATATGGCATTATGGCCTTGGCAGGATATAAGACCAAATCTTCCCAGATAATACATAAATATTTGTAAAAAGGGACGTAAAGCAAACATGTTTCCACAAATATGAAACTTTATTAGAGTGATTATAACCGATAAAAGATAATCTTATAGCAGGTTTTGTTTTAATTGAATGTCGTGTTTGGCGCTATGATTAATTAAAGCTTGTTATCTGTTTGCTTACATCTGATGGAGGAGCTTCTGCACTGAGCATTTTTGGATATTATGGTTTGGTTCAGCTCGATTTGGAATAAAATCAAAATCAGAAATATATATTTTCAGTTTAATATAACCCTGCAGAGCATGACCTTTGATGATTCGGACATCAATTCTAGTAATTCTAGCAATTCAGCAAGTCCTGACTTTCAGAAACTTATCACTTCAATGGCTTTCTTGGATTTCTTGGAGCCAGGGACTGACCTTGGTACTGTCTCAACTTTACCCTTCCTTGTAAATAGTTCGTGTCCTGTGTAATCCAAGTTGTTTGTGTTCATCCATAAGGTGCAACATCATTTTGCAACTGCAATTTTGATATGGAATCAATTTTGGTCGTATTTCTGATGTTGACATTTGAATAATATGCAGGTGGACTTTCTTTCTTTTGCCAAGAAAATTTTGATTTGGGCTCACCATGCATTCAAAGATCTGGATTGCATATCTTGAACCTACTGGTTGTCTTTATTTTCTTTATTTTTTTGCTTTTAGGATTCATCAGTGGTCAGAACAAAATCAACAAGAACTGGATCGCTTTGGTAGTTTCATTCTGTTGTGCTCTTATCAGCATTGCAGATCTCACTAATGCTGTCTGGGGACTAGTAGCTAAAAGTGGTGAAAAGTTTAGCTGGTTGTTAGTGCACTTCCTTGGAGCTTTAATATGGTTTACCTTGATAATATCGGTGCTCGTAAAAGGATCGAAAAGTTTACAAGTTCTGACTTCTGTTTGGTGGGGTTTATTGTTTCTTGCAGTTACAGGTATAAACACAAATGTATTGCTGAAACAGCAAAATCTTGAAATCGTGGATGCAGTTACATGGCCCGTTAACTTCTTGCTTCTCTTATGTGCTTTGAGAAATTTAAAACATTTTTTATATGATGATATGTTAAGAACAAGATTATCAGAACCTTTACTGGCCGAGGAATCTGAAGAAAGGTGTAGCCAATTAGGTCAGGCCAGCTTTTTTAGCAAATTGGTGTTTTCTTGGGTGAGCCCTTTACTCTCCTTGGGTTCTGTAAAGTCACTGACTCTTGAAGACATTCCATACTTGGCTATTGATGACCAGGCAATTGTAGCGAGTGAGAAATTTGTGCATGCATGGGATTCACTTCTGCAAGAAAAAGGCTCAGACTGTAATAGAAATTTGGTTTTTTGGGCTATTGCAAGAAATTACTGGAAAGAAATGGTGTTTGTTGGGATCTGTTCTTTCCTAAGAACAGTGTCCGTATCACTTTCTCCATTATTGCTATATGGCTTTGTTAATTACTCAAAACGCGAAACAAAAGATACTACATTGCATGGTGCAATTTTAGTGGGGAGCTTAGTTCTTTGCAAGATTATTGAATCTTTTTCTCATAGGCACTTCTACTTCAGTTCAAGAAGGTATGGCATGAGGATGAGATCAGCTTTAATGGTAGCCGTTTATCAAAAACTGTTAAGGCTTTCTAGTTTAGGAAGACGAAGACATTCAACTGGAGAGGTTGTGAATTACATTGCAGTTGATGCTTATCGGATGGGGGAATTTCTAATGTGGTTTCACACAGCATGGTGTGCTGCAGTGCAATTACTTCTTGCAATTGGTGTTCTTTTTGTAGTTGTGGGGACTGGTGTTCTTCCAGGTTTAGTCCCATTATTTATCTGTGGAATTCTAAATGTGCCATTTGCAAAAATACTTCAAAACTGTCAGATGCAGTTTATGACCGCGCAAGACCAACGACTTAGGTCGACGTCTGAGATCCTAAATAATATGAAGATCATCAAGTTACAATCATGGGAAGAGAAATTCAAAAACCTGGTTGAGTCTTATCGAGAGAATGAATTCAAATGGTTGTCTGAATCTCTGTTTAAAAAAGTTTATGGTACTGTATTGTACTGGATGTCTCCTACAATTGTATCTTCAGTCGTTTTCATTGGGTGTGTACTTTTCAAGAGTGCCCCCCTCAATGCAGGAACAATTTTCACAATTTTAGCAGCACTGCGTACTATGTCAGAACCCGTGAGAATAATACCTGAGGCTCTTTCTATGTTAATCCAGGTCAAGGTCTCGTTTGATAGGATCAACTCTTTTCTGCTTGAGGATGAACTAATAAAAAATGGAAGTGAAAGGAAACCATGGGAATCAGAAATTTGTATAAGAATACTAAATGGCGATTTTAGTTGGGATCCTGATTCAGGCATTTCCACACTTAATAATATGAATCTTGAACTTAAACGGGGCAATAAAATTGCAGTATGTGGCCCTGTTGGAGCTGGAAAATCATCACTTTTATATGCCCTACTCGGAGAAATAAGCAAGACATCAGGAAATGTAAGCAAACAAGTCATTATGCATATACCAAGTGCTAATATCTGTTAATCAGTATCTGATTGATTGTTTCTACTGATTTAGGTGGATATTTTGGGTTCAGTTGCTTATGTTTCTCAAGGTGCTTGGATCCAAAGCGGAACAATTCGTGATAACATTCTCAGTGGACGACCAATGGAAAAAATCAGATATGAGGAGGCCATAAGAGTATGCGCTTTGGATAAGGATATTGATAACTTTGACCATGGCGATCTCACGGAAATAGGTGAGAGAGGGCTCAACATGAGTGGAGGACAGAAGCAGAGAATTCAACTTTGTCGAGCAGTTTACAGCGATGCTGACATTTATCTTCTTGATGATCCTTTTAGTGCAGTAGATGCGCATACATCAGCTACTCTTTTTAATGTAAGGTTGATTTTTGACTAAAATTTAATTCGTATCACATTTATAAGCAGTGCACGGTGGCACTATATTGTAACTAACATCTTCAGGGCAATTGTAGGACTGTGTCATGGCTGCTCTAGATAAGAAGACTGTCATCCTTGTGACTCATCAAGTAGAATTTCTTTCAGTGGTTGACAACATCCTGGTATGGGAATTATTATAGTAACTAGCGTGTTTTTTTTTTTTTTTTGATAAAATCGTACTTGCATTAAAATATCTCAAAGTAACAGATGATACAATCTCGAGCAGAAACATTCCACTCTGAAAGACCTGACATAGAATATGTCGCCCTTGCTAAACAATAAGCTACAATATTCGCAGACCTATGTGTGTAACACACTAACACTTCATCAAAGTGTTTATCCATATTATCCGTACAAGCCTCCAAGATAATATAATCCAGCACCAAAACTCACACAAACGGTGAGACAAAAACAAACTCACACAAACAAGCGGTGAGACAAAATCAACAAAACAAAATCGATCTTACAATCGGAAAAGGCTTAGAACCTTAGATCCGAATTAACTTTAGATCAACTAAAACAAGCAATCCTTAGATCCGGAGCGAAACCACAAAAACAAGAGGAACCGAAAATCCACCCGCTTGAATCTGAGAAGAAGGACAACGGAAGCTCTGATGGTTAGATCTAGGGCTTTTCTTATTGAAACAAGAAACAAATTCGAGGATAAAACTCGATTTTATTGAAAGAAAGAGAGGGATTGATGGCGGGGAAGGAGATGGGTGGTGAGGGAGGAGGAGGGAGGGTCGGAGAAGAGGTAGGGGGCGGCGGCGACTACGTTAGTCGACTCTCATTTAGAGAGAGTTTTGACCAAATACTCCCGTCTCAATCTACCTCACAACTGTACAAATAGTAACTAGCGTGTTTTAAATGCAAGTGTATTATGCATATTCTGTAATTTAGTTAGACTTTCTTTCTTTCTCTTCTTCCAAGGTCATGGAATGCGGACAAATTAATCAATCAGGAAACTACAAGGAACTACTGATGGCAGGCACAGCATTTGAACAACTTGTATATGCTCATAAAAATGCAATAACAGGACTGAAATCTTCAGGTCATAGAACTAAAAATTTTGAACATATAATGGGACAAATGGATGGTTTCAAAGATTCTAATTCGGGTCACCTCAGTAAGGGAAACAGTGATGCTGAGATTTCAAAGAAGAATGTGCCAGGGGTACAATTGACAGAAGAGGAAGAGAAGGAGATTGGCAATGTTGGTTTGAAGCCATTTCTGGATTACATACAGATTTCAAAGGGAACATTGTTTCTGTGTTATACGATACTGAGTCAGCTTGGATACGCAGGTCTCCAGGCTGCTGCTAGTATTTGGCTGGCATTTGGCGTTCAAGAACCTAAAATCAGCATTTTCATGTTAATTGGTGTTTTTACTGCACTATCTACATTAAGTTCCTTTTTTGTCTACCTAAGATCTCTATTTTCAGCTATTTTGGGATTAAAAGCCTCAAAAGCATTTTTCTCTGGTTTCACTGATTCCATTTTCAGTGCTCCCATGCTCTTCTTTGATTCTACCCCAGTTGGGCGGATTCTAACACGAGTGAGCAGACTTTTTCTTTTTTAGCATGTGCAAAAAGATCAATCATTTTACAGAAACACTAAACGAGGACTATCTCTTTGCAGGCTTCATCAGATATGAGTACACTAGACTTTCACATTCCTTTCTCCTTTTGTTTTGTATTGGCTGGTGTAGTTGATTTATTCACAACTATTGGCATCATGGCTTTGGTAACATGGCAAGTTCTTATAGTAGGCGTCGTAGCAACTGTATCATCAAAATATCTCCAGGTTCTTATTCAATGTTATAATTTATCACACTATTTTTCTTCAATAAGAAAAAGTTACCACCCTTAATATTTTCTTCGGTGATTGAAGGGATATTATCAACCCTCTGCAAGAGAGCTAATGAGAATCAATGGAACAACAAAAGCTCCAGTCATGAGTTATGCGGGTGAGACAGCACTTGGGGTGGCTACAATAAGAGCATTTAACATGGAGGAAAGATTTTTTGATAACTACCTAAAGCTTGTGGACACAGATGCAAGTACTTTCTTATATTCTAATGCCACATTGGAGTGGCTTATATTGAGAACAGAAGCACTTCAAAACATGACCTTATTCGCTGCTGCTTTTCTTATTGTGTATCTTCCCACCGGTTATGTAGCTCCAGGTACTCAAAGCTGTCATTCGTCAGAATTAAACATATGCAGTTGGTCACCTAAGTACTCCCCTAATATGTTGTTTCTTTTCTCTTTCATAGGACTTGTGGGGCTATCTCTTTCTTATGCACTAGCATTGGCAGGCACACAAGTTTTCTTGATCCGATGGTATTGTAATTTATTAAATTACATCATTTCAGTGGAACGGATTAAACAGTTCATGGATATACCAGCAGAGCCTGCTGCAATAATAGAGAACAATAGACCACCTCCTTCTTGGCCTTACAAGGGTGAAGTTAAACTGCAAGAGCTGAAGGTGAGGATACTAACAACTTTTTTGTGTGTAACTAGTAAAATGAGTTTTGGACAAACCTCTGAACTAATCGCATATGGCGTTTTGATATTTGATTTGATTGTTTGTTAGATAAGGTACCGTCCCAACTCTCCCTTGGTTCTTGAAGGGATCACATGCACTTTCAGAGAAGGAACCAGAGTAGGCATCGTTGGTCGCACTGGAAGCGGGAAAACTACATTAATAACTGCTTTGTTTCGTCTGGTGGAGCCTTACAGTGGAAAGATTCTTGTAGATGGGATTGACATTTGTTCCATAGGCCTCAGGGATTTGAGAATGAAACTCAGTGTCATCCCTCAGGAACCAACTCTTTTTAAAGGTAGCATTCGCACAAACTTGGACCCTTTAGGCCTTTACACGGACGATGATATATGGAAGGTAAGCCACTAACTCAATCGACATGCAAAATTATAACTATGATCACCGACTTCTGTTTCTTTCTCCATTTTGAATATTATGACAAAAAAGAATCCCTGTCCATGCTATCTTTATGTTTAGTTCAACAAACTCATCTTTGTTACAAATAGAAAAGTTAAGCAGTGCTTGGTTCTACTTGGTTGAATTTCAATTAAAACAAATTTAGAGCTGAGATTAATCAACCAAACTGCTTTTTAAAGGGTCTCCTCTGGTGTTAGTTTTACCATATATAAAAAATTTACCAGAAATTATGATTTTCAGGCATTAGAGAAGTGCCAACTAAAGGATATAATCAGTAGTCTTCCAAACTTATTGGATTCTTCTGGTTAGTTATATCTTCATTATGTACTTGTTTGATAACATATGCAGATATGCAGTAAAGCAAGTAACAAGTTGCTGTTTCTTTTGTTATTATGGTAATATTAATACAGTAAGCGATGAAGGTGAGAATTGGAGTGCTGGACAGCGCCAACTTTTTTGTCTAGGAAGAGTACTTCTTAGAAGAAACAAAATACTTATTATGGATGAAGCAACTGCTTCTATAGACTCTGCAATAGATGCAATTTTGCAGAAGATCATTCGGGAAGAATTCTCAAACTGCACGGTGATAACAGTGGCTCACAGGATTCCAACTGTTATAGATAGTGACATGGTTATGGTCCTCTCATTCGGTAAATATTCATGCATTCTTTGTTAATTGTCATTTCGGTGTGTGGATTATAATATGTTGAAGATAACATGTGCTTGACGAAAACCATATATACAGGGAAACTACTGGAGTATGAGGAACCAGCAAAGCTTATAAAGGATACTAATTCATCTTTTGCTAAGCTTGTAGCAGAATATTGGTCTAGTACCAGTACCACAGACGAGTATCTTTAAGACCAAAGCAGCAAAAGTACAGGTTAAAGTGAGAAGGTGCCATGTAAAAATCTATTAGAAAGGAATATTACCCACCCTTAAAACATTATAGAATGCAGCCCTGTGAGCCTCAGAGAATGGATTTTGTTTTATTTTAGCTACCAAACATAAAAAATTTAATGTTCGGATAAGTTGCAACTTCTTAAAAGGACATCAGCTAAATTGTATTTCAAGGATAAACTGAGCAAACAAGATCTGTTATCTAATCATTTCTGCGGCTAAAGTTTAAGGAGAATGTTCAACCAGTTAGCATCCCTTGGACCTGTAACATGATTCAGAATACTGCCACACTTTTCGGATTCTCTCAACACCAAATTTATGTTCATGGCTCATGGGTGAAAATCTAACTAAAAAATTAATAGGTTATATAAGCTGTTAACCTGTTTGAAGCATGCTAAAACAGAGAAGTGAGAGGTACTACAGCAGATTAACACACTAAACAGCCTTTCTTTACCTGCTCTTGAGTTGCTTAATAAATACCAGTAGATCAGAAAAAACAACATACATGCTAATTCAGTCACAAGCAACGTAAAACGTAACACATTACTATACAGAAGTAACATGGAATCACTTTAGATAAACATAAGAGTACTAGTAAGATATATGTCAACTAAAGAACATATGAAGTCATAAAAACCAAATTTAGCAGTACTAGATAAATATCCCAAGCTCCAAGGCACCTTTCATTTTTCGATGACTAACCTAAAAGCTAGAATCATCAGAGTTAACTATTCAAACTATCAACCTTCACCAACTGAGATCTTCAGAAATTTGATCATGAGCGTCAGGTTGATGAGAAGTCATAACCATTTGATGAGGAGCAGACCCTGGTCTCATTGGATGATATTTCATGATGTGTTGTGCAGTTGGTTGTCTAGCTTCACTATAGTAATTCGGGGGTTCCATTACCAAATTGTTTATATAGGGTATACTGTCCATTGTCCCTGCCATCGTCGGACAATCATAAAGAGCCTGGAACGGGGGAGGATTATACACAATGTTTGACGCGCCACCAACATAATCATAACCAAAATTGACCATGCTTTGATCTTGGTAATGGTCCATAACCGGAAACCTCTCTTGTTGAATTGGCATTGGAACTGGCACCCGCATGGACCCTGCCTGGTGCGGATCAAGTGTAACTCTATACTTGTTAGCATGATTTCCCACTTCGAAATCCATGTTCCTTTTCTTTGTTAGCATCCTTTGCTGCTGCAACTGCAAATTAGCACAATCAATATTATTACTATAATTAGCTTTCAATTGTCCCACTTTAGCCTTTGCATTTTCAATATTATTCTCGAGATTTGCAGCAACTGTGCGAAGATCATTTTCTGTAAAGCTGCTCAACCTCGAATCCCATGTTGGATACTTGGACCGAAGATTAGTGATACGCAGCTTGGTTAGGTCTTTCCGGGCCTTTTTGATCATGTCTTCAAAAACGTCGGAAAGAAGATTTGTCTTGTTTTTATGATCCTCAACTGACTGGCCTTTGTATGCGTTGATTAATTCGAGAACTTCATCACGATTATCGGGAAAAATCTCGGGTTCAAGAGGACAAGTCTGCTGTATGTCTTGGTTAGGCCCGTTAATAATCATCATAACTTTGATGTCGCACAAAGTTGCAAGCTCATGAACTTTCTTCTTTAAAGTGTTTCTTCTCATGTGAAAAGCAGCAATCCGTGCTTTCGACTTCTGTATGAGTTCCAAGCTTAATTTTGCTCTACCCATCTACACATTGCAGAAGTCCTGATTAGTTAAGCGATCAAAACTAACATTAATCAAGCATATATTTGAAGCCAGACCTTATTATAATAGCAACTCTTGTAACCGATTTCTCGTAATGAACTTTAAAAGTTATATAACTTGTACTGTTGAATTGGATATTCATGACATTAGCTACTTACAAGTATAACAGCTCACTTGATGATCTAACTTGCTAAGTACATGGTGAGAAGGTCAAGATCTTTAACATCTAAGCAAACTTGGTACATCAAACTGAATGTGCAGAACAATCATAGCAACTCGCAAGTGAAGCAGCTAATGCGACACTTTAGACATGCATAAAATTTCAGAGATTGTTACACTGATTAAACAAAACCATGCAGTGCAAGAATAAGCGAAACAGTCATGACTAAATTCCAGATATTGGCCGGAGTTTAAACGTACTGCAGATACATGCATAATGTCGTTGCAAATCTAATAACAACACGGATTATGGCAAAAACAAAACAAAGAAACAGGATTAACTATGCATGAGGTATATGAAAAGAGGATGCAGAAGGAAAAATACCTTAACAATGGTCTTTTATATGGATCTCTCTCTCTCTCAAATTTGATAATGATAAATTTGTCTCTCTCTTTTCTTGTAAGAAAATTTTTACCCTGTATGTTGTATATATATTGAGAATGTAGATCTGTAACCTAGTACGTAATTGTTTATATTTTTGGAAAACCAAAAGATTGCTTGGTAAAATAAAATTTTATGGAAGCTAATCTTTATTACAAAGAATAAAAACGATTTTATATATAGAAAGCAAAATAATTATAGAATAACACAATAAATAAAGTTTATTTGTATCCTAAAATAAATCCTAAGAAAAAATTCATGCAATTTAATAGCTAGCCGTCTTCGATTACATTTGTCACTTGTCACAAAATTTGTTTTCGATTAACCCATAATCCAAAGACGTCAAACGTGACCGTGGTAAGATCCCCATGTTTTAGAGAGAATATTATAATATAAATTTTTAATTAATAATAAAGAATGAAAACAATATGCGTTCATACTTATTTTTGAACACCCCAAAAGTATAATTTTAGTTATTGTTGAATTTTTATATTATGTTCTTACAAAAATATAGACAACTTATTATTTATAGATATCAATAATTTTAAATTCCTTTTCCTGAGCTAATTTGAATTGAGTGTATGTTCATAAATATTATTGTTTTTGATTTTTATATTGCACTCAATTGATAGGTACTTCTACGGATCAATAAGTAGGTGTATGGATGTTAAAATAGTTTCTTGAATTTAAACTTATGAAATTGTTATTTTATTTTACAAAATTGCTTCCTTTAATATATAAGTTAATATAATTGATTAAACTCTATAAGAATTAAAATATTTAACTAAAATAAATATATATGACAAATCTTTTCAAGTAAATTGCGTAACAATTAATATTGTAAAGTTTACATAAAAATAGTATATATTAAATCCTTATCAATACTATTATATAATAGACGAAAGTAAAAGTTTGTTCTATGGTACGTTGTGATTTTACTTAATTGCACTTTCTTAAATTTGTGTTTTTACTTAATTAACCTTACTTATTTATAGAAATATATTATTAAATAATAATATTACATATTTATCATCAATTACTTTTTCCACCTAAAATACATTATTTTTTTTTTCTAACAAATTCCCCTATTTTTTCAAATATATCACGTACAATTACTTTTTTTATCTAAAACATGTTAGTTATTCTATTTTTCCTTACCAAAACCCCTCATTTTCCAAAAATATCATGGACAAACCTTTAGTTATTTATTTGTAAACCTAATATTATAATTATTTTTTTAAAAGTTTACCTATTTTAACATGACTATTTATTTTTCTTAACAAATGCAATTACTAAAAATATTAAAATATAAATAATCAAATACCTATTTATAAACAATTAACTTTTCAGCTAAAACATATTATAGATTTTTTTCTAACAAAGGCCTCATTTTCTAAATATATCACGAGAAATTGTCTTTTTCAATTTACTTTTTCTATTTTTCTCACTAAAATCCATTCTTTTTCTAAAAATATTACGGACAAACCCTTTACTTATTAAATTTTAAAACCTCATTTTCCAAAAATATCACGGGCATTTACCTTTTTTAACTAAATATATGTTATATTTTTTATTTTTCCCTACAAAACCCCCTATTTTTCCAAAAATATAACGAGCAAACTCTTACTTATTTATTTTAAAATCTGTTTTAATGTTTTTAATTAATTAAAAATGTTTAGCTATTTTTACATGCCTACTTATTTTTTTAACAAATACAATTAAAATAATAATAATAAAATAACAATTAACAATCCGTGCATCACACCGGTTTTAAGCTAGTATATAATAAGCGTAAAAAGGGATATTATCCAAAATTTCGGTGTCAAATCAATAAAAATCGTTAATATTAAAATAGATAAATGAGAACGGTTAGATTTAATATTAAAAATATTTATTTTAAAAATATAACAAATATGAGTACGTTTTCTAAGTTAACTATAATTTTCAATGTAAAATTCGTTACTTCAAATTCTAAGTTAAGTAGGTTTATTTGATTTTTGGTCTATACTTTAATTCTAAGTTGAGTTGATTTTCTTTATTTTAATTCTATCCCTAAGTTGAATAGAACTAATGTAAAAAAAATTATTTTTTTCAGGGTAGTTTTAATTAGAAAAGAATTTGTTAAACTATCACTAAATTAAATATTATTTTGTGAATTTTATGTGGACTGTAAATTTGTTTTTAAATCTGATTTTTAGAACTTAAGATACAACATAAATAATGTATTAAGCGTATAAAACTTAATAAATAAAATCTAAAACATAATAACATAAAATTAATATAATTATAAATATTTAAAAAAAGTCGTGCATTACATGGATTATAAGCTATATTAAAAAAATTATTTTAGAATTGTGAATATTAATAAAATTAAAAATCAAAAGACTAAAACAAATATAAATACTAAAAATATATTGAGAAAAGTTCCACCGGAGACTGTTTGGAAACTTGGAGACCTACATCCTTGCCGTCACCACTTACTTTTGTTTCATATTCTTTTGTTAATTTAATTGTTTGTGGGATAGTTTACCAATAAAAACACAATCCTGCAAAGAAGTACAATCCTGCAATCTGCATATACCAATTTTCCAAAACAATCTAAATAAACCAAAACCGCAGTTTTTGGAACTCATTACACCAATTTTGCAAAACAATCTAAATACACCAAGAGTGCAGTTTTTGGAACTTTTTATATTGTACATAATTTTTTTCATTTCATTTTTGTCATTATATTATGATGTAATTTTTTATATTAGATTCTGAAAAGTAAGTTGACAAAAATCTAATACTAGATAAATAATCAAAATTACTAAACTATTTCTTTTTGTTTTAAAAAATAATATTTAATCCTTAAATTTTGGATTCTTAAAATGATGGAACCAATTTTGTTTTGTTAATTTTTCATTAAATACCTTTTTTCTTTATGTTCTACTTAATTAAATACATAAAAAATATCTTGACAAAAAATTCATCAAAAATATAATTTATGTGAAATAAATAAAATAATTTACATAATAATTTTTATTTGTCCTGCACTCTACTACAAATAAATTGAAAAATTATTAAGTTTTGTTCTACATTAAATTATATGATAAGTCATGCACAATTTTAAATTTTGATTAAAATTTTATTTGGAGACTTGGAGACGGGGAATCATGACCCTTAATTTTAGTTTAATCCAACGCTCATATTTCTTCACGTTGGATGACAATATGACATTGTGTATCCGATACTGCATAATTCTGGCATCTAATTGCATTACATAAAAAAATTTATTCCATTAAATTTGATGATCTTTGTTACGATTTTTTCTATACATTTTTCATTATAATTTTACAATTTTAACTAAAAAAGGCAAAATGTTGAAATTTAAAAATAAAAATAGTACAATATCTGGTATTGATGTTGCTCGTGACATTTATCACTGGTGTGTGGAACATGTTTCTTGATCAATCAAGATTTTTAAATTTTACAATGGAATACCTAAAATTCATCAACTAAATTATTAGCTTTATTAAATTTTTTTTAAAAAGAATTGTTAAATAACGTTTTTATGTTATTCTAATTTAGAAAACTAGGTTATTGAGCCGCGCTTCGCAGCGGCATTAGAATATATTTATTAAGAAAAAGAATATTAGAATAAAAATTGTGAAATAAATATCTATAAAATTATATAAATTATCAAATAAAATATATTATGTAAAATTTGCATTTGGGTAAGTAATATTATAAATTATTTACATATTCCTTTTGTTTATAGAGTTTGATTTTTTATTTTTTTGGACCGATACCATTGCCATATATATATTAAAAAAATTATATTGATAAAAATCAATATAAACATATAATATTACTATTTTCTCAGGGATGACACATACGGTGTATCCAGATTTGTATAAATTTTACTATTTTTTGTGGTAGAAAAGCTAATTGTGTGAGTAAATAAATGGTTAAAAAACTAATATAAGAATTAAATCAATAATATCAATGAAACAAATATTTGTATAATATCTAATGATATTCGTTCAATCGAGATAAGATAGATTTATATATGTGCAATTTCTAAAACTATATATTATAAAAACATTAATAATGATAATTACTTTTAAATTTTTTAATCTGGGTAGATGTGACAATTATTATATAGGGTCCACCATCCTCCTTGTATAAATTTGTATCAACATCTCGGCCAACGTTTCCCACAAAGATATGGTATTGGTGATGGAGTTGTTTAAGAAAAAAAATTAGAACAAATTAAAAAAGTAAAACAAATAAATTGGGGTAACCAAAGAAGTAATATAAAATTACAAGAACAATAAAGAACAATTAACAGTTATATTAAAATTAATATAATGCATAACTTACTAATTTGTGACAATTTTGAGATCTCTTTTTTTCCAACCGCCTTTGACAACTTCAATGCCCCCAAGTAGGTCAAGCAGCCTACAACATCTAAATCAACATAGAAAAAATAATATTACAACATGATAGTTTGAATTATAATTTATATAATAGTATTACTTATATATTACTCTAATATATTACTACATCAAAAAAACCTGAGAGTATGTTGGTGTCATTAATACGTGCATCAATCATATTCGGACATATGAACTGAAATCCATGTAGTGATATGTTGACGATGCCTTCTTCCAATCTCTTAGGCAACGTTATGCGTATGAAGAGCAATTTAGACCCATGTGATAGTGGTCTATATTTTCCTGTACTTGAAATAACTTTTAGATTTTTGATGTTGTACACGGAGCCTTCCTCTAAAAATATTTTTGAACCAAGAGACCAGAATCTTCGGGATCGTAGCATGGATCAAATTTTCCAGTCATACAACATATCTTAGAAAAGTTAATAACATCATACAATTTGACAAACTAATAAGTTATAAGTATATTGATTTATTAACCTTTTCATCGATCAAAATCATGTCAATACTGATCAGTTCTTCAGTATTTGGATTGACAGATTCCCACATTCTACACACTCGTACTCTTATCATCCAGGTATAGTTGTTGTCGTTCAAAGCATCCAACATGGTGTAGGCCATAGTTGTACTGATTGTAAATATGGTTGTAAAAATTTGAAGATATGTAAAAAAATTCCGATGTAGATTTTTTGTTATGAATGACCTTTAATTTATAGGTGTTTGTAAGGTGAATAACATGGAAATCCATTATGTTTAAAAGTCAAGAAGTATAATAAAAGAAAAGTTCTATAAAGTTTGAAAATAATAAAAGAAAGTTCTATCAAGTTTGAAAATAATAAAAGAAAGTTTTATCAAGTTTGAAAATAATAAAAGAAAGTTCTATCAAGATTAAAAATAATAAAAGAGAAAATTACAATTATTAACATAACATCCTAAAAATTCGAAAATAATAAGAAAGTTGTAATTTTCTAAATCAAAGAAAGTTCTATCAAGTTTGAAAATAATAAAAGAAAGTTCTATTAAGATTGAAAATAATAAAAAAGAAAATTGCAATTATTAACATAAGAGCCTACAAATTCGAAAATAATAAGGAAGTTGTAATTTTCTAAATAAAAGAAAGTTCTATCAAGTCCTACAAATTCGAAAATAATAAGGAAGTTGTAATTTTCTAAATCAAAGAAAGTTCTATCAAGTTTGAAAATAATTAAAGAAAGTTCTATCAAGCCTACAAATTCAAAAATAATAAGGAAGTTGTAATTTTCTAAATCAAAGAAAGTTCTATCAAGTTTGAAAATAATAAAAGAAAGTTTTATCAAGCCTACAAATTCGAAAATAATAAGGAAGTTGTAATTTTCTAAATCAAAGAAAGTTCTATCAAGTCCTACAAATTCGAAAATAATAAGGAAGTTATAATTTTCTAAATTAAAGAAAGTTCTATCAAGTCCTACAAATTCGAAAATAAAAAGGAAGTTGTAATTTTCTAAATCAAAGAAAGTTCTATCAAGTTTGAAAATAATAAAAGAAAGTTCTATCAAGCCTACAAATTCGAAAATAATAAGGAAGTTGTAATTTTCTAAATCAAAGAAAGTTCTATCAAATCCTATAAATTCGAAAATAATAAGGAAGTTGTAATTTTCTAAATCAAAGAAAGTTCTATCAAGTTTGAAAATAATAAAAGAAAGTTCTATCAAGTTTGAAAATAATAAAAGTGTAATTTTCAATTTCCTTCCTACAAAATCGAAAATAATAAAGGAAGTTGTAATTATTAAAATTAAAAATTGTGAAAAATTGAGAAAATTAGAAAAATAGAACGGAGCGATTCTAAGTCAAGAAGTATTATAAAAGAAATGTTCTATAAAGTTTGAAAATAATAAAAGAAAGTTCTATCAAGTTTGAAAATAATAAAAGAAAGTTTTATCCAGTTTGAAAATAATAAAAGAAAGTTCTATCAAGATTGAAAATAATAAAAGAGAAAATTACAATTATTAACATAATATCCTAAAAATTCGAAAATAATAAGGAAGTTGTAATTTTCTAAATCAAAGAAAGTTCTATCAAGTTTGAAAATAATAAAAGAAAGTTCTATTAAGATTGAAAATAATAAAAAAGAAAATTGCAATTATTAACATAAGAGCCTACAAATTCGAAAATAATAAGGAAGTTGTAATTTTCTAAATAAAAGAAAGTTCTATCAAGTCCTACAAATTCGAAAATAATAAGGAAGTTGTAATTTTCTAAATCAAAGAAAGTTCTATCAAGTTTGAAAATAATTAAAGAAAGTTCTATCAAGCCTACAAATTCGAAAATAATAAGGAAGTTGTAATTTTCTAAATCAAAGAAAGTTCTATCAAGTTTGAAAATAATAAAAGAAAGTTTTATCAAGCCTACAAATTCGAAAATAATAAGGAAGTTGTAATTTTCTAAATCAAAGAAAGTTCTATCAAGTCCTACAAATTCGAAAATAATAAGGAAGTTATAATTTTCTAAATTAAAGAAAGTTCTATCAAGTCCTACAAATTCGAAAATAAAAAGGAAGTTGTAATTTTCTAAATCAAAGAAAGTTCTATCAAGTTTGAAAATAATAAAAGAAAGTTCTATCAAGCCTACAAATTCGAAAATAATAAGGAAGTTGTAATTTTCTAAATCAAAGAAAGTTCTATCAAATCCTATAAATTCGAAAATAATAAGAAAGTTGTAATTTTCTAAATCAAAGAAATTTCTATCAAATCCTATAAATTCGAAAATAATAAGGAAGTTGTAATTTTCTAAATCAAATAAAGTTCTATCAAGTTTGAAAATAATAAAAGAAAGTTCTATCAAGTTTGAAAATAATAAAAGTGTAATTTTCAATTTCCTTCCTACAAAATCGAAAATAATAAAGGAAGTTGTAATTATTAAAAATTAAAATTTTTGAAAAATTGAGAAAATTAGAAAAATAGAACGGAGCGATTCTAGAGGCGCCATCTCACCGCCTCCGTCTTCTCCTTTATATAAGTATATTGATTTATTCATTAAACAGTACTTGATGAGATATTTTTGCATTATATCATATATGTATTTGAAAAAAGAAGAATCCTTTGTAATTTTTGCATTATATCATATATGTATTTGAAAAAAGAAGAATCCTTTTACAATTGATTATATTTATACTATCTATACTATCAAAACTATTATATAATAGACGAAATATTAAAAGTTTGGTTGGTCGGTATGGTACGTTGTGATTTTACTTAATTGCCCTTAATTTTGGTTGGTCGGTATGGTACGTTGTGATTTTACTTAATTGTCCTTAACTAACTGTACTTTGTGTTTTTACTTAATTAACATTACTTATTTATAGAAATATATTATTAAATAATAATATTACATATTTATAACCAATTATCTTTTTCACCTAAAATACATTATTTTTTCTATTTTTTCTAACAAATTCCCCTATTTTTTCAAATATATCACGGGCAATTACCTTTTTTTTAACTAAAACATGTTAGTTTTTCTATTTTTTCTTACTAAAACTCATCCTTTTCCAAAAATATCACGGACGTTTAGTTATTTATTTTTAAAACTATTTTAATATTATAATTATTTTTTAAAAGTTTACCTATTTTAACATGTCTACCTATTTTTCTTAACAAATGCAATTACTACAAATATTAAAATATAAATAATCAAATACCTATTTATAACCAATTACCTTTTCAGCTAAAATATATTATATATTTTTTCTAAAAAGTTCCTTCTTTTCTAAATATATCACGGGAAATTATCTTTTATAATTTACTTTTTCTATTTTTCTCACTAAAATCCATTCTTTTTCCAAAAATATCACAGGAAACCATTTACTTATTTATTTTAAAACGTATTTAAATACTTTTAATTATTAAATTTTAAAACCTCATTTTCCAAAAATATCACGGGCATTTACCTTTCTAAACTAAATATATGTTACATTTTTTCTAACTAAAACCCTTCATTTTCAAAAATATAACGGGCGACCCCATACTTATTTATTTTAAAATCTGTTTTAATGTTTTTAATTAATTAAAAATGTTTAGCTATTTTAACATGTCTACTTATTTTTTGCACAATTACAATTAATAAAATATTAAAACAATAATAATAAAATAACAATTAACAATCCGTGCATCGCACGGGTTTTAAGCTAGTATTATATAATAGACGAAACATTAAAAGTTTGGTTGGTCGGTATGGTACGTTGTGATTTTACTTAATTATCCTTAATTAATTGTACTTCGTGTTTTTACTTAATTAACCTTACTTATTTATAAAAATACATTATTAAATAATAATATTACTTATTTATAACCAATTACTTTTTTCACCTAAAATACATTATTTTTTCTAACAAATTCCCCTACTTTTTCAAATATATCACGGACAATTACTTTTTTTAACTAAAACATGTTAGTTTTTCTATTTTTCCTTACTAAAACCCCTCCTTTTCCAAAAATATCACGGACAAACATTTAGTTATTTATTTTTAAACCTATTTTAATATTATAATTATTTTTTAAAACTTTACCTATTTTAACATGTCTACTTATTTTTCTTAACAAATACAATTACTAAAAATATTAAAATATAATAATCAAATACCTATTTATAACCAATTACCTTTTCAGCTAAAACACATTATATATTTTTTCTAACAAAGTCCCTCATTTTCTAAATATATCACGGGAAATTGCCTTTTACAATTTACTTTTTCTATTTTTCTCACTAAAATCCATTATTTTTCCAAAAATATCACAGGAAACCCTTTACTTATTTATTTTAAAACGTTTTTAAATACTTTTAATTATTAAATTTTAAAACCTCATTTTCCAAAAATATCACGGGTATTTAACTTTTTAAACAAAATATATGTTACATTTTTTATTTTTTCTTACTAAAACCTCTCATTTCCAAAAATATAACCGGCAAACCCATACTTATTTATTTTAAAATCTGTTTTAATGTTTTTAATTTATTAAAAGTGTTTAGCTATTTTAACACGTCTACTTATTTTTTACACAATTACAATTAATAAAATATTAAAAAAATAATTAAAAAGTTAACAATTAACAATCCGTGCATCGCACGGGTTTTAAGCTAGTATTATTAAAGCCGAAACATTGAAAATTTAGTTTTTGGTTTTTGGTCATTTATTCTATTTAATAAATAATAAAATAATATAAAAATAGTAACTAGTTGATTAGCTTTTATAATTAAAACAATTTTTTTTCTAACAAAATCTACTCATTTTCCGAAAATATCACGGTAATTACCTTTAAATTAAAACATATTTTGTTCTCACTAAAATATCTTTTATTTATTGCAAAACCTATTTTAATAATTTTAATTATTTAAAAAAGCTTATCTATTTTAACATGCCAAAATATTTTCTTAACAAATACAATTAATATAATTAAAACACTTCCAAAAATATCAAGGACATTTACTTTTTTTAATTTAAACATGTTGGCTTTTCTATTTGTCCTTATTATTAATATTATTTTAATAAATAATAAAATAATATTAATAATGCCCCATTTATGCACCATTTGTATTCTTTATTTATTTTTTCTATGTTCCAATTAATATTTAAGTTTCTTATTTTATAATTTATCATATTGATTTTTATTTTTTATTTAATTTTTTTTATTTCCATTAATTTTTTTTAATTTATTATTTTTTAAATTTTTTTGATGAACCTCGGGAGTTATAAGCTAGTACGTATAAGTTGTAAGAGTCTCTAAGTTGTAAATATCCTCTTCTATATATAATAGGACAACTGGGGGATAATTTTGAGTCAAAAAACCCCTATGAAATGACAATTTTACCCTTATATATTTTGAAATTACATGGCATGCCATTACTCTCTTATCTAAAAAAAATGAGTAAATAATGTTTTTGTGCAGAATCGAACCCTTGACCTTCCCTAAGAAAATCATTCTTATAACCATTGAGCTACATGACTTCTTTTGATTTTGATTGAAAATCACATTAGATAAAACTCACATCATTCTTAATCCTATATTTATTATTATATTAACTTTGAGCAAAAAACAAAGGTGATTATATAATATATATTAATCTATGTTGTTTCAGTTTTCAAAATGTTGTACATAATTATTTAAACAACCAATCTTATATAATTTTAATATTAAATTTTAAAAACAATGTTGTGTGTGATGTATATCTACATTTGTTTTAATCATACAAATATCTTGTATACTGAACATTGATTATAACATAAGTAATATATTACAAGTAGTTTCCTTATATATTATTTAATTATTTATTTTTAATTTAATAAAAAGTAGTGTCCGATATTTAAAAATTATACAACAATCACGGGTATATAGCACATATCGATAACATGTATACACGATATTCATGAGTATTTTTATTACATATACAAATACAAGCTCGTAACATGTGTCATGCACGAGTTTAATATTTTCTTTTAATATTTATATTTGTTTCTTAAGAAAATGATTTTAAATATGAATACTTATATATGGTTGTTAAACTCGGCGTTGAATTGACATAGGTGTTTGATCGCAATAAATTGTGCTTTAAGAGTTTTGTGTTGAACAATTTTTTAGAGATATGTTTTGAATAAAATTATTATTTTAAAAAATTACGGTACAATTGTAAAATTAAAAGAACTAAAGTATAAATACCAAAATATGAGTACCGTACTGACCAACTATCAAAGTTTTAATATTTCAATTTTAATAATATTGTATAAATATAATAAAAGTGACTAGATTTAGAACTATGTTGGATGAATTATGTATGTAACGCATTTGTAATTAATTTTAATATAAAATTTTATATTAATTTTATGGAAGTTAATAATTGCTTATTTTGAATTAAATTAATAAATATATAATAGGTAAATTTGAAAATTGTATAATAAATTAAATAGATTAAAATTGTTAGGCCGAATACACAATATATAATCAATATATGTATGAGAATAACAATCAAGAACACTGTTTATGAACAATAAACTGAATTATATTAAATAACTCTTCTCTCAGTGATGTAAAATATCACAGAGAGCTGCTAGGTTACAAGAATAATGTATTCAGTATTCGCGCATCCTTTTAGGGTTAACCTATCTGTGTTTATATAATACACAGCTACATAGAATCAATCTCTAATTGATATTCCTATAAATTAGCTATACAATTTATATCAATTTAGAATTGCTTCTGTCTTCTGTCCCGTTTCTTTAGCTATCTCAATATATCTTGCTTCTTTCCATCTTCAAGATATATTGCTTCTAGAATCTTCAAGTATACTTCAAAAGCTAAATAAACTCTCACCCCGTTAGACTTTAACAAACTCTGACTGGCTTCTAGTATAAACTCTGATGAGTACCTGTTGCTTAAACACTGATAAACAATCATCAGCAATTATATCTAACAATCTCCCCCAACTTGTGCATAACAAAAATGTACAAGGTTAAAAGATAATTGATGATGTCAAAACATATAACAAATGCAGTGTTTATAACATAACAGAGTTTAACTTTTACTTAGAACAGAAAACTTTAAAAACTTACAGTCAGCCTTTACTTAATTTCTTCAATGTCAGCCACTGTCCTGAGATAATCTGTAAGCAGTCTTCTTTCAGCTCTTTCTAGCTCAGCAATCATAATATCTTTCAGCTCCTTAAGTTCTGGATCTCTTTCACCAGTCTGATATATGGCAGCTCTCAGAGAATAGATGATGTTTCTATTCATCTCATTTCCAAGTCTTATATAGAAAGACTTATCAGACTCTAGATTGAACTCTAAGACTTTTATTCCCAGTGCAGTTCTGAACCTTGCACTATTCCTCTTCATTTCTACAAGCTTTCCTTGAGCATCTCTATATTTAGGAATATAAGCACTTGAAATTCTTGCTCCAAGCAAAACTTTAGACTTCATCATTCTCTCTCTTAAGACTCGAGCAGCATTATGAGTACTTCGATTTTTGACTTTTAGCAAATACAAAACATACTCCAGCTCTTCCCATAGCTTCAAATGAATGTCAGCTTCTCCAACTCTATAAACTCTTCCATCAGCCATAAAGTATAACAGAAATTCCTTTTTAATTCCTCTGTGATAGATCATCTGAACAGACTCTAGCTTGTCAAGGCTTTCTTGAGTTACCCCAACACCAGGTTCTGCCAGTGATGTATGATCTAAAGGACTGTTATTTATTCTTTTCTCTCTATGTGATCCCAAACCAGATTTATCATAAGATTCCTTTCCTAACACTGTTCTGGTTTGAAGAAAATTCACATTTCCTGGCTTCAGAGTTTCATCTCTAGTTGGTCTTGCAAAAGTACCTTGGAGTTGTGTAGACAACAACTGAGTTTGTACAACTTGAGCAGTGTCAGAGGTTGCAACAATTTCCATTGACTTATCAACTTGAGCCTTGTCAGAGGTTGATTGATTTAGAACAGATTCAACTTGAGCAATGTCAGAGGTTGAATAGTATTTCTTGGTCACTGTATCTTCTATCAACTTTCCTTTGCCCTTACCAGAAACATTATCTGTTGGCCTCCTTGAGTATTGTATACTCTGTTGAGAATTTTCCTTGATAGAGATACCCAGTTATTTCTTTCTTGGAGCTTTTACAGCTTTCTTCTTGTATTTACCAGAAGAAATTTTCTTTCTATGCTCTTCAGATAGCATATTCATTTCAGCTTCCATATCCTCAACTGTAGCTTCACCATCATGCTCTTCTAAAAACAGCTTAGCTGCAATCTCTTCATCTGTAGTTGGTTGAGAGGAAACCAATAAACTTTTAGCTTTTGAAGTAGATTGAGCTTCAGTGTTTGCTCTTTCAGAGATTGTCAGATTTCTAGCAGAGTTTGACCTAAGTCTCCCTTGCTCTTGAATAATTTTTGACCTTTTCTCTGATTCTTTGCTTCCACCATCATTTGCATCATCCCTCCGTCTCAGAGTTTGAGCCCTTTTGCATTTGTCCTTAGAAACTCTCTCCCCCTTTTTGACATCATCAGGAATTAGCACTGATGTCAGCAATTCCAAAGATGCAGCAATAGAGTCAATCTTTGTAGACATTTCATCTTGATTGCTCTCAACTTTACTTAGTCTTTGCTTTATTTCCACTTGGTCCTTGATCATAGAAGAATATTTAGCTCTATCATTCTTCAAGGCCAACTCCTTAGCAACAATATCATTAGTCAAGCCAATGACAGCTTTATGAGTCTCATCAAAGCGATTGTTAAGAGACTTCACTTGTACTATTGTAGCCTTTAAATGACTAAGAAGCTCTGGATTTGAAATCTCTTTAGCAGATTTATCAACAAAATCAGCAGTCCTTTGTTTAGAGAAAATACAATCTGCCCCTAACCAATTTGCATAATACATTTCTCTATAATGAGCTTCAGTGGCAGTTTGTTTTTCCTTGACAGACTCTGCAGCAGGATCCCTTAGAAATGGTGTTGAATCATGTTCATCAGAGTTTGAAAGTGCAATATTGATCCCAGAGTTTGCATGATCAGAATTTACAGAAGTATGATCATCACTATCAGAAACAACTCTGTCTGCATCAATATTTTCTGCTAAATGCTCTGCAGCTTCTTCAACAACATTCTCTGCAGTAACTTCAGTGTTTAACTGTGCAGCTTCATCATGAACTTGCTCTGCTACAGCTTCATTTTTCTCAGCAACTTCTTCATCTGCTAAAACAGCTTCTTCTACATTTTCTGCTGTAACTTCAACCACTTTCTCCTCAGCATTTCCAACAATCTTCTCAGAAGAGACAAATTTTGCTTCCTGATCAACCTCTTCACCCAAATCAGGAATCTGATTGGTGATAGAGAGAATCTCTGTATGAGTTCCCACAGACTCATCAATTATTAGAGTGGGTTGATCAGCTGCCACATCCTCAGTGTCACAAACACTGATTGTAGGATGTGCTTCAAGCTCATTCTCTTCAATATCCATTTCCAAAATGGGT
Source organism: Heracleum sosnowskyi (assembly GCA_030848705.1). Lineage (NCBI taxonomy): Eukaryota > Viridiplantae > Streptophyta > Magnoliopsida > Apiales > Apiaceae > Heracleum > Heracleum sosnowskyi. The sequence goes on along the minus strand of CM061245.1, from coordinate 117,725,884 downwards.
TCAAGAAAATCATCATTTACATCAGCATTTTCATCAGCATTTGCTGAATGATCTTCAAGATTGTCATCAGCATTTACTCTGTCCTTTGTAGGAACAGTAGTTTCATCATTGACAGCAGCCTCCTCAATAACAATAGCAGGAGCTTCATTCTGTTCATCTTCAGGAACAGCTTCAGTATCAAATTCCTCAAACAAATAGTCAGCTACCAGCCTTCTTCTTCTATGATGTAAAGTTTCAGAATCTTCCACATCATCAGACCTTGGTCGCTTTGCCCTGCTCTTCTTAGATGTACCAACAGAGTTTGGCACAGAAGATTTTGATACACCAACTTCAGTAGCTGGCTTAACAATCTTTGCAGGTTTAAAAGCCCTGTGTTTGATTCTACCACCAGTACGAATTGGTTGTGATGTAGATGCTTCAGTATTTACTGGTTCTGGTTGTTGTTCTACTTGGATAGAATCATCCAAAAACTGTTGCACTAAAGCAGGTAGTAGAAGATCACCTACATTACCCTTCTTTACATCCTTGTTTATAAGATCAGAGAATATTCGTTTGTGTAATTTAAAACATGGAATAACATCTTCATCAGAAATATCTACCCCACTAACACAAGCAGAAAATAAAAGCTGACAAAATCTAGAAAAGTAAACTACTCCCCTATTTTCAGTCATCTTTTCACCCAAATTTATAAGAACTAGTCTACCAAAATCAAAATGAGTACCATAGATAAGAGAATACCCAATTTGTAGACTTTCAGTGGGTATTGCATCCCAGTTGGTGCACTTTTTCCCGAACGTTCTTGTGATACAATCAAAGAAAAAGCTCCACTCTTTCCTTAAGAACGGTCGCTTCAATTGACCAATCTTTGCCAAAGATCCACCATAACCGATTTCCTTCATCATTCGCAGCAAATCAGCATCACCAACTGCAATGGTGTAAGCAGTATGATCACCAAAGCCCATAGCAGCACGAACTGTTCCAGGAGTAATAACATACTATGTGTCTAGATACTCGAAAAGAATGGATGGCGTTCCAGAATCACCACCATCATCATAGACACCAGTCTCCCAGAAGCTTTTGATTTGTAACGCAGAAAGCCTCTCTGGTTCTGTAAGAGCACGCCCAATTTGAGATTGGGCAAGAAAATTTTGCATCATATGAAACGCCTCCGGTGCGTTTGCATTAGCCAATGGAGCAGCATAATTGTTAGGAACAAATTCAAGCCCAGAAGAAACAAACGCAGTAGAAGCCATTAGTACGATTTAGAAATAAACAGAGAATGGCTTAGAGAGTATTTGAAAATGTTTGCAGTAAAAGTGTTTGTGAAAATGTGTGTGTCACAGTAAAGTTTGAATTGGAGTAAGATGTGAAAAGTTCAAACGGGTTTGTGTATTGTATATTAATACAAAAAGAAAGAATTAAAAACTGAACAGTTTCTAATCAATACACACAACTGTCTTACTCCGTGAATCGTGTAAGTGGGACACGTGGCACACATGCAATGACTGACAGCAGGAAATGACAGTTTCCAATGCGCATGCGCAGTAAAAACAGCAATAATTACCGCCTTTTACACTTTCCTATACACTCAACCTCTTTCCTCTGTTTAATAACCTTGTGAACTGTTGTCCAATCATTCTCTTTTGAATTTTCAAAACAAATGTCTTTTCTCAAAATCATAATATATCTGAAACAAAAAAAATATTTTAATCATCAGAGATTAAAATTAATTACCTCGGCGTAGAGTACACAGTTCATCAGTGTTTACCAATCCTCCTCCTTTATTCATAAACTCTTTTCACAAACTGTACATGTGTGAATATGTGTGTGTGTATAGCAGAGTTTACTGAATATAAATATTTAGATCATCTCAAAGTGCATAAAATCCACAAAATAAATCAGTAAAAACTGGTTGCCCAAACTCTCATGTATAAAACAAAATCTGATCTCATCTAAACTCTGTACTTTTAAATTTATTATCTTCACCCCCTTCGGTTTTTTTTTAAATTATTTTTCCAGTAATCAGTGGTTGGCACTAGTCACCAAAAATCAAAGATTTTAGCCCTTATTTCATACAATAAGTTCCTGGGTCTTCCTAGGCACAACATGATCTCAAAGGAATTTGTGCTTATTTTTGCATCTTTTGATTTGAGGGTGAAAATTAGCAACTAATTATCATAGTTTAGACTTTCATCAGTTAACACAATTAATTTATGAGAGAAAGTGCAAACAGCTAATACAGACTCAGTGTATAGGATCAATAAACTAAGAGATGCTATAAATATAGAGACAGTATCATGCTGTGTAAAATTTCTGCACATTTTGAAATCAGAATCTATATCACTCAGAAGGATTCATGATTACTTACTGAGAATCATGCTTCATACAATTTTCTTCATCGGTTCATATGTTTCAGACAAAATCACAATCAGAGTTTAACATCAGAGTTTAACTAACAGAGTATGACTGACAGAGTTTGACTAACAGAGTTTAACATTATGACAGAGTATGATTGACAGAGTTTGACAAACTGGTATGAATGACAGTTAACATATGCAAAGAAACATGAGCAACAAATCACAGAGTATAGATTTTGAGTCTAACCAGTATCTCTAGTCAAAACCAGAGACCATTCCAAGTTCATTTACCAGTCTTGTAAAGGTAGCTTCACTCAAAGGCTTGGTGAAGATATCTGCAAGCTGTTGGTCTGTAGACACAAAATGAAGCTCAATATTTCCTTCTTCCACATGTTCCCTGATAAAATGATACCTTATGCTGATGTGCTTGGTCATGGAGTGCTGTACTGGATTACCTGTCATAGCAATAGCACTTTGATTATCACAGAAAATAGGTATTTTAGAGTACCTTAATCCATAATCCAGCAATTGATTCTTCATCCATAAAATCTGTGCACAACAGCTACCAGCAGCAATATACTCTGCTTCTGCTGTGGATGTGGAAATTGATTTCTGTTTCTTGCTGTACCAAGAAACTAATCTGTCACCTAGAAATTGACAGCTTCCACTTGTGCTTTTTCTGTCTATCTTACAGCCTGCAAAATCTGCATCAGAGTAACCAATTAATTTAAACTCTGATTCTCTAGGATACCACAAACCAAGGGTTATGGTTCCTTTGAGATATTTGAAAATTCTCTTCACAACTGTTAGATGAGGCTCTCTGGGGTCTGCTTGAAATCTTGCACAAAGACATGTTGCATACATGATATCTGGTCTACTTGCAGTTAGATAAAGAAGAGACCCTATCATCCCTCTGTAGTTTGTCATATCTACTGAGGCTCATGTGTCTTTGTCTAGCTTTGTTGCAGTAGCCATGGGAGTTGTGGCAGATGAACTATCAAGCATACCAAATTTCTTGAGAAGATTTCTGGTATATTTTGCTTGATTAATAAAAATCCCATCATCTGTTTGCTTGACCTGTAAGCCTAGAAAATAACTAAGCTCTCCCATCATGCTCATTTGATATCTTGATTGCATGAGCTTTGCAAACTTCTTACAGAGTTTATCATTAGTAGACCCAAAAATTATATCATCTACATAAATTTGAACTAACAGCAAATCATCACCAGAATTAAAATAGAACAAGGTTTTGTCAATTGTACCTCTAGTGAACCCACTTTCTAAAAGAAATTGAGCCAGAGTTTCATACCATGCTCTAGGTGCCTGCTTTAGTCCATATAATGCCTTGTCAAGCCTGTAGACATAATCTGGATGCTTGGGATCTACAAATCCTGGAGGTTGTTCAACAAACACTTCTTCTTCAAGTTTTCCATTGAGAAAAGCACTTTTCACATCCATCTGAAAGACTTTAAACTTCTTGTGAGCAGCATAGGCCAGAAAAATCCTTATTGCCTCCAATTTAGCAACTGGAGCAAAGGTTTCATCATAGTCAATTCCTTCCTGCTGTGAATAGCCTTTAGCCACAAGTCTAGCCTTATTCCTTGTAATCACTCCATCACTGTCTGTTTTGTTTCTGAAAACCCACTTTGTACCAACAATAGATCTGTTCTTTGGTCTTGGTACAAGTGTCCAGACTTCATTCCTCTCAAATTCATTCAACTTTTCCTGCATAGCTGTTATCCAGTTAGCATCTTAAAGAGCTTCTTCCACTTTCTTGGGCTCTGTTTGAGATAAGAATGCATGATACAGACATTCATTTGTTGTTGCACTTCTAGTTCTCACACTAGCTTCTGGATCTCCAATTATCAAGTCAGGTGTATGAGCTTGTGTCCACCTTCTTGCTGTTGGTAATTGGCTTCTATTATCATTATTAGATCCTCCCCCTTGATCCATGCTCTCCTGATTTTCTTCTTGACCATTTGCATTCTCTGAGGCTCCCTCTGAATTGGACTGTTCAGTATTTGAACTTTCAGAGTTTGACCCAGAGTTTCTATTTGATTCTTCAGCTGACTCACGTTCAGAATTTGAGTCATCATTTTGAAAAGTTTCTGAAGTATCTTCACGCTCCCCCTCAACTGGTTCTCTATTTTGTTCTGTCAGAGAAAATTCTTCAGTGTTTACCAGTAGAGGATCAGAGTATGCTTCATCAGAGTTTGTTGGATTTGCTTCATCAGAGTTTACGTCATCAGAGTTTAGCTCTTCATTTTCAAAGCGAAGTGGATCATGATATTCTTCATCTTCTATTCCAGTTATTTTCTTGTCATCGAATGACACATGTATAGATTCCATGATCACTTTAGTTCTCAGATTATAGACTCTGAATGCTTTAGTTGACAGTGGATATCCAACAAAAATTCCTTCATCAGCTTTTAAGTCAAACTTGGTCAATTGTTCAGGATGAGTTTTCAACACAAAGCACTTGCATCCAAAAATATGAAAATATTTCAAATTTGGCTTCTTATTTTTCACCATCTCATATGGTGTTTTCCCATGCCTGTTGATTAGTGTAGCATTTTGAGTAAAACAAGCAGTTTGAACAGCTTCTGCCCAGAAATAAGTTGGCAATTTTGCTTCATCAAGCATTGTTTTGGCAGCTTCGATTAGAGTTCTGTTCTTTCTTTCAACTACACCATTTTGCTGTGGAGTACCAGGTGCAGAAAATTCTTGCTTCACTCCTCTTTCCTTACAGAATTCTTCCATTATTGCATTTCTGAATTCAGTGCCATTATCACTCCTGATAACTTTCACTTTATACTGTGATCCTTTGTCCAGTAGCTTTACATGATCCATCAGAGTTAAGGCAGTTTCATCCTTCTTTGCTAAGAAATACACCCAGGTGTACCTAGTGTATTCATCAACAATGACTAGAGCATATTTCTTTCTGCCTATTGACATTACATTTACTGGACCAAATAGATCAACATGTAGAAGATGATAAGGTTCCACAATTGAAGATTCAGACTTACTCTTGAAATATGACTTCCTTTGCTTGGCCTTTTGACAAGAATCACACAGACCATCTAAGCTGAGTATTGACTTTGGAAGTCCCCTTACAAGATATTTTCGAATTAGCTCATTGAGTTGTTCAAGTTTAGATGAGAGAGCTTCTTATGCCATTTCCAACTCTCTTCATTTGACATTTTTGCAGACAGACACACAGCTTTTCCTTCAGAGTTTGTTACCAAACTTGCTTCATAGATATTATTCCGTCTGTTTCCAACTAGAACAACTTTCCCTGTAGATTTACTGATAACTTCACAGTATTCAGGTTGAAAATCTACATGATAACCTCTGTCACAGATTTGACTCACAGATAGCAAGTCATGCTTGAGTCCTGGGACAAGAGCTACATTTGTGATGATGACACTTCCAAGATTGATATTGCCATATCCCATAGTACGTCCTATGTTGCCATCTCCATAGGAAACTTTTGGGCCAGCCTTCTCCTCATAGTCTGATAGCAGGGCTTTATTTCCAGTCATGTGTCCTGAACATCCACTGTCCAAGACTAGGGTACTTTCCCTTATGCCCTGCAATCACAATCAATTACAAAGAGTTAGATTTAAGGATCCAGACTTGCTTGGATCCTTTGTCTTTCTTAACATTGTTAGCTTTTGCAGCGGAATTACTATCAACAGAGTTTAAGCTAACTGTGTCAGATTTTACACTTGCAGAGTTTGCTCTAATCCATTTCAAGTTGGGTTTCAACTCATAATAGTTGTGATAAATAGCATGATAACTCTTGCAAGTATAAATGGAATGCCAAGTTCTCCCACAGTGTGTGCATAAAGTCTGTGGTCTAACCCTAACATAATCATTCTTTACTCCAGACTTGGAGGGTAAAGAATTAATATCTTTGTTCTTCCTGCAAAAACTGGCAAGATGGTTAGTACTACCACAATTATGACATGTCTTTCTATGAGCATCAGAATTAGGCAGATAATCATTTCTTTTATTAATGCCTACTTTTCCATTCCTATTTTTCTTAGACACTTTCTGTTTGTTGACAGACTTTACCTCTTTGAGCTTATGGTTGAATTGTTTTTCTGTCATCAAACCAACATTAACCTGTTTATCACAGATTTTTCCTGGTTCTTTAACAGCTTCTTTCTCAATCTGTTTTTCTGTTATTGAACCTGCATTAACCTGTTTTTCACAAGTTTCAACTGGCTCCATAACAGCTTCTTTCACTACTACAGATTTTAGCTTACTGGATTCAGGAACAAATTTCACAGCTTTAAGTTGTGGTTTAACTTTAACTTTATCTTTAAACCTAAGTTCATCTTCCTCACAGTAACCTAATCCTACAGTATCTGTCTGAAACACTTGATGAGTGTCTTTTCCAGAATTTGTCCAAGTTTTGATTACTTTCCTCTCTTTTTCCAACTCAGATTCTATTTGCCTATATCTTTTAAACAATTCCTGTTCAACATAAACAGCATCATCTCTCTCCTTTTGAACTTGTTGCATGTTAACAAGTCTTTCTTCAAGAAATTTATTCCTCTCTTTAAGACCTAGATTCTCAGATTTGATTCTTTCATTCTTTAAAGTCTGATCCCTATAACTAACATGTATGCTTTTTAGATAAACTCTCAATTCAGATATATTATCAGTATCATAAGCATAAGTTGTTAGGGGTACCTTGTTTTCAGATGATTCAGATTCATCTTTGACAGTTGCCATGAGAGCATAGTTTACATCCTCATCTGAATCTGAAGTGTCTGCCCAGTCTCTTCCTTTAGTGATGAGTGCTTTTTCTGATTTTCCTTTCTTGCATTCTGGAGCATAGTGACCCATCTCTTTACACTTGTAGCACTGGATCTCAGACTTATCTTTCTTTCCAGTCTTGGTATCCCTTCCTCCAGACTTTATGAAACTGTTTCTTTCAGAGTTTGAATCTTTCCTTGAGAATCTCTTTCCTTTCTTGAAGTTCTTGAAACCCATCTTCTTGAAGGTCTTCACCATCAAAGCAGCCATCTGCATCATTTGTTCTTCATCATCCTCAGATTCAGAAGAAGCATCAGTGTTTGAATCATCATCAGAGTTTGATGACTCACTATCAGATTTTATGACCAAAGCTTTTCCCTTAGCTTTCTTCTTTGATGTTTCTTTCTTCATGAGTTTTTCTTCAACTTTGAGAGCAACAAATTTTGTCTTCTTTCCAGATCTTTTGTTTCTTTGTTCTATCTCAAGTTCATGAGTTTTAAGCAACCCATAGATTTCATCAAGATCTGTTTCTGCAAGATCATAATTATCTCTTATTGTTGTCGCCTTTAAATCCCATCTTTCAGGTAGGGATAGAAGAAACTTGAGATTTGACTCTTCAAGTTCATATTCTTTATCAACCAGAGACAAATCATTCAACAGTTTACAAAATCTGTCATATGTATCTGTCAAAGTTTCATCAGATCTAGAGTCAAAGTGTTCATACTCATGTGTTAGAATAGTCTTCCTGTTCTTCTTTATAGCACTAGTTCCTTGACACCTGACTTCTAAAGCATCCCAAATTTCTTTGGCAGTTTTGCAGCCAATAACTCTGTTAGACATGACATTATCTAAGGCACTATGGAGAAGATGTCTAACTTTTGCATCCTTTGCAATTGATGAGATGTCTTCAGGAGTCAAATCTTTCTTCTCTTTTGGAACAGTCTTTTGTTCTTGACCAGTAATAACAGGAGACAGTTTAGTTGGCATATGAGGACCATCATTGATTCTATCAAGGTATTATGGATCTGTGGCTTCCAGAAACATGGTCATCTTCACCTTCCATATTGGATATTCAACTGGTCTGAGAATTGGAACCCTTATAGTCTCATATCGACTCACAGAGGTAGGTTGAACCTTTTCAGGAGCTGCACCGGTTGGAACTTGTTCAGTCATGATTATACTTGTGTTTGAATCGTAAAACTGTATATATTAAACAACCTTGGCTCTGATACCAATTGTTAGGCCGAATACACAATATATAATCAATATATGTATGAGAATAACAATCAAGAACACTGTTTATGAACAATAAACTGAATTATATTAAATAACTCTTCTCTCAGTGATGTAAAATATCACAGAGAGCTGATAGGTTACAAGAATAATGTATTCAGTATTCGCGCATCCCTTTTAGGGTTAACCTATCTGTGTTTATATAATACACAGCTACATAGAATCAATCTCTAATTGATATTCCTATAAATTAGCTATACAATTTATATCAATTTAGGATTGCTTCTGTCTTCTGTCCCGTTTCTTTAACTATCTCAATATATCTTGCTTCTTTCCATCTTCAAGATATATTGCTTCTAGAATCTTCAAGTATACTTCAAAAGCTAAATAAACTCTCACCCCGTCAGACTTTAACAAACTCTGACTGGATTCTAGTATAAACTCTGATGAGTACCTGTTGCTTAAACACTGATAAACAATCATCAGCAATTATATCTAACAAAAATATATAGTCAAGTGAACAAATTTTAGAAAATATGATATTTCATATCATACAAGTAAGAAAAATATTATGATCGATCAATTACATTATACACTCGGGGTTATTTAAAATTATAGATCTAAAAGATAAAAAATTAAGTTATATAAATTATTTTTTGTACATTGATTGGACAATACCTTTATCGATTCTCATCGTTACCGTAAATAAATATTAAATTTCCTACAATGCCAAAAATTTAAAGAACATGACTGATGCAAATAAGTATGTCACATGACCAACTGAGAGTCGATTATACTTTTGAAAAGAAAGGAAATAGAGAACTTTATTTAACCCGTGTTTATTGAATTTTTTAATACAAGATAGGCAAAACAATTAGATTAAATTATAAAACAATTAACTCCAAAATTTAATTTTCATAGATTTACTGAGAATAAAAAGAAAAACAGGTATATTTATTAAACTTTATGTTCTCTTAACTTCAGTTCTTTTTTTTCGACTAGAAATTTAAGATTCAAAGTTGCCGCAAGACCTGTAATAAATTCGTACACGTTCAGTGAATCAATCTAAATATGACTTATACACATGTTTATAAGTTAAGAAATATCATATTTTTAGTGCACGAATAATTTTGAATAAATCAAATTATCTATAAATTAAATTAGGGACATTGCGAGAATCGATAGAAAATAACACGTGACTGGGAATATGCTTTACCGGATTGAGAATAATGACACTAGAAGATGCAACAGGCTCCCATCCTAAATCGCAGCCTGCTAAATCTTTGAGTCAGATAAAGGAACTAGCATAGCTATTCAGAGTTTTTCATACCGCTGCTGACAAAAAAAAAAAGGACATCATGTGTTACCGTAAAATCTTATATGATATCAACGCATGGATGCATGCACACATATATACATAGCGGGTCTAACTTATACCATCCCAAGTTCACACAGGGTGCAGACTCGGAATGATATGGCATGTCGAGTTCAGAACAAATTTGTTTGCTATCAAAGAAACTAAAGTTTTATTCGAGGTACATGAGAACGCAGTTACGGATCACTTACAACCAAAATATATGTGATCACCATCATCATCGGAGTCTCAAACCGTCAACAAAAAGGCAAACATGACACGATCTATCGTCACCCGAGTGTTTAAACATTTACTAAGAAATGGATGCTTCCGGTTGCATTTTAGTTGGCTCATACATTTAAAATACAATGCTTATGAGTTCTTATATTTTATTTCAAATAAAGTCAGTGTACAATCATAATTTTCAAATTCTAAAAAATTAACACTTCCACACATTGATAGAAAAAGCCCTGTACCTCGCCTGAGTTATTATTCTAGTAGTTTTCTAATCGAGGACCTCAAATATAGTTTTCGTCACTCGGAGGAAACACTTCTCTCCGGCATGGGCTTTGGTTCTAGTCTTTCAGAGTTAGAGAAACCAGCAGTATGGGATTGGGAGTACCATAACAACTTTTTATTTTAATTTCTTCAAAGAAAGCTTTTTATTTTAATAATCTATAAGCCTTGTTCGAACTCTTAAAAAATATCATCTTTTTAAGTTTTTTTTGTTAATTCTATAATCTTTTGAAAATATTCGAAAAATATGTTTGTAATTAAATGTAACATTTTTTCCCATTTTTTTGGAAAATAATTGAGTTGATTTTAATTATATTTAATTTAAAAGTAACCTATTATGTAACAAAATATAATTTCAATTATTAAATTTTAAAAATGTATTAATGGTTGATTCAGTTATGCAAAACTATAAACTGTATTTTTACAAATATTTAAAAAAAAATTGTAATATATGTTATCTAACCTTCCTCATTAAATCTTTATATATAATAAGCATAAGATGAATCTTATCCAAAATTTTGGTAGTAGGTCCGCTGTATGACCATCAAATTAATAAGAGCCGTTACATCTTAAATAAATAAATGAGGATCGTTGGATCTAATATTAAAAAGTGTATTGATATTAATAATAAAATTATATTTAAATACTAAAAGATGTATTTTGATAATTTAAACCAATTATAAATGAGTTTTCAATATTGAATATAAATCTTTATGTAAAAATTCGGAATTATCTTTATTCTTTAGTTTATGGGTAGGTCTAATTAGATAATAATTATTAAACCATCATTAGATTAAAGATAATTTCATTACCTTCGCGTGGGCTGTGGTCAAATTCCGATGCCTAAAACTCAAGCCCAAATAGTAAAGTGAGTATCTAAATTTTAATAAATATTTTTATATTATTGTAGCACCAATTTAAATTTTGTTCCCTAATCCTTTAAAATTTAGAAATTCTATGTTACTTTCAATAAAATATTAAAATCAATTTAAGAAAAAATTCAAATCGATCTGTGTACGATCAATATACGACCAAATTAATAATTACCGTTAGATCTTAAATAGATATATGATAATTGTTAGATCTAATATTAAAAAGTGTATTTGATTAATAATTGGATTATATTTAAATACTAAAAAATGTATTTTGATAATTTAAAAAAAAATATATGTAAACATTCTTAAATATATTTTCTCTTTGAATTCATGGGTAGTTCAAGTTAGATAATAAATGTTAAACCAAATATCAAGATAACAATTCATATCGATTAGAATATTAAAAATTATTAATATAATTCTCATGTATACAATGCTAACAATAATACATGTGGACCCTACATTATAACAGAGACGTAGGAGAAGTCCTCTACATGAATGAATTTATAACACTTTTTTTATTAGTATTAAACATAACATTTTTTCTGAAATAACATAACAATTTGATTTATCCAAATTATAATTATATTATTTTACATATAACAAACATAAAAGGATAATATCAAAATTAAATCCTTATATATAATAAACGTAACAGATATCTTATCCAAAATTTTGGTCATATACTACCAAATCAATAGGCACCGTTGATCTTAAAATAGATGAATGAGAACCATTAGATCTAATATTAAAAAAAATTATTTTAATAATATAAATTAAATATGAGTATGTTTTTTAAGTTGACTAGAATTCTCAATATAAAAATTCGTAAGTTTAAATTCTAAGTTGAGTAAGTTTATTTGATTGTTGATCTATACTTTAATTCTAAGTTGAGAAGCTTTTCTTTATTTTAATTGTATTCCTAAGTTGAATATTTAGAAATCATTTAATTATTTTGGAAAGTGTTAACCAACCAACATTAACAATTTTTTAGGAAAGTGTTAAGCATAACCAAACCAACCAATTATCCCATGTTTCTCTTATAATATTATAATAGTATAGTATAGATTCCTAAGTTGAATATAACTATTATTAAAATTCATCATTTTATTTTTTCTTTAGTTTTAGGGTAGTTTTAATTGGGAAAAAAATTTGTTAAACCATTATTGTTGCCCAGTGAATAACAATTGTAGAAGGGGGGTTGAATACAATTGTATAAGATTCTCGACTTTATATAACACAAATATGAAAGATCATTAACAATAACAATAACAGCTTTATTAACTTTGATATAAAACTGTTACAAACTCTCTTAAGAAATTCTGATGTTCTTAAGAGCTGCTAGCTTACAAAAACTCTCTCAAGAAATTCTGTTCTTAAGAGCTTCTCTCCGATTATGTTCTCTCTCTCTGATGAGTACATAAATCGAAACCAAAACTGTGTTTATATAGTGCACACAGCTTCTCTATCAATAACAAGATAAGTCCTAATCATAATAAAGATAGAAACATATCTTTAATCGATAGCTGCATTCTACAAACCAGGAACAAATAGAATAAACTTCCATGTTTATCTAGACTCCAAATATAACTCGAAGTAGGAATCCTGATCAGCTTCAAGTCCTGATGATCAAACCTGATCATAGTCTGAGTAGGAATCTTGATGATCAATAAGATACTGACGCTTGATCAAATACTGATGACCATGCAATACTGATGACGTCAGCAATCCTGATCAGTTGAGTCTAGCTTCTGACGATCATTGAATTCTGATCTAACAATCTCCCCCAATCTCATACTTTGTGAAATAAAGTATAGATTCCAAATATTCAATGATGTCAAAAACATGTATCAAAATGTACGAGTATCTTCAGAAACAACTTATCTGTTTAAGCTTTTTGATAGAACAGATTCATCTTCAAGAAGTTGGATAATAAACTTTCTTCTTTTTCTTCAAGAATTTGAATCAGTCTTTCCTTAAGATTTCTGAGTTCTTCATCTTCCTCATTAATCTGGTAGATATCTGCTCTGAGATTCTGTATGGAGTTTCTCTGTAGACTGTGCTCTTCAAGCAAAAGATAAGCAATTTCCTTCCCATCAGGATTGAGAGAAAGATGAGTCATGCCAAAATTTACTTCTTTAACAGCAGTACCCCTTTGCATTTCCACATCCTGACCTCTTTGATTTAAGTACATGGGAGTATAATTACCATCGAAATTACTGTTTCCATCCAGTCTTCTTCTTATAGTTGACAAAATCATGTCACTCCATTCTTTGTACACTTGGTTCTTCCATCTTAACAGATAGTGAACATATTTCAGTTCCTGTGTAGTTTTCATCAGCAGATCTTGAATAGATAGAATCTTCACACTACCATCTTTGATGAAGTACAGAAGCTTTTCTTTCTTTTCAAAACCATCATGACAATCTATAACTATATCAACAGCTAATAAATTGTTCAGGTTTTCAGAAGTTAAAGTACCTCCAATTTCTGTCAAGGAGTAAGGATCAACATATGACATATTCAGATATTCACCATCTCTGTGTCCAATACCTCCTCTTGAATTACTTGACAATTGCTTCAGATTTGAAAACATCTTTAACCAGAGTGTTTTTGATCTAGCCATATCAGACAAATCAACAACACTTGAAGCGCTTGTAATAATTCCACCAGACTGAAAATTGATAGGTGTATCACAACTTAATGTGCTAATATGTTTCCACTTCTTGTATTTCTCCTTTTCATGAGCGTAGCTTCTTTCAAGTAAAGATTCTTGTCTGCTTGAATTTCTCCATTTTCTTTCATTTGAAACTTTAAGCCTTTGTAGATAGAGATTAAAATCTTCATTTGTTCTCTTTGTAATATCTCTTCTTATGGCTTCTTCTTCTTCATCTACTTCTTTGTTGTGACAATCAACAACAGTAGATAAGATTATCAAATCAACCTCTTGCAGAATTTCAGATTCGTCAGGATCTTGAATATTGTCAGGATTAGAATCTTTAATTTGATTTGTATTGCTGAGAGTTGATTTTCTTGGTTTTCTTCTCAATTTAGGTTCTTCTTCAACAATTCCATCATCACCAAAAGTAGATCTGTCAGGAACTACTAGAGTTTGAATAGGTTCAGGAATTTCTTCAATTCTTAACCCTCTAGACCTTGTCTGTCTAGGTAATATTTGAGTTGAAGAACCTCTTTTACTTCTTCTAGCACCTCTCCTACCTCTGCTTCCTCTACCTCTAGCAGGAGCAGTATAGCTTTCCACTGTCTCTCTTTGTAGTCTCAAGAATTCTTCATGTGAGAGATCTGGATATTCTTCACTTGCTGTAGAGAGTGCTTTTCTTGCATATAATTGTTGAACTCTTTTATCAGTGTGATATAGAGTAACACTTCTACCGTCTTTTGTAGAAAACTTCTGGAATAATTTTGATGCATCTTCAGGATTATCAATAATCACATCTTCATCACCTTCAGGAATTGTAGCAAGAATTTGTCCATGACCAGGTGTCAGGATTTGATCTTCCGTCAGGATCTGAGATTGCACCAATGTTCTTACTGTCTTAACTCCAGAATCAGAAACATGAGTTGACTGCGTTGTTTGACTTTGAGAAGTTTGGATTGTCTTCATAACAACAGCATCAGAGGTTTCTCCTTGTATCGCTTTGTCACCACCATCATCTCCAGTATCATCATCATTATTTCTTAATACTAGATCAGGTGTACATTTTGTCTGAATAACCTTCTCCCCCTTTTTGACATCAGGATTTGACAATAATTGCAAAATTAAGGAAAGAGAGGCTTGAATTTCAGTTACCTTAGTATCCAGAGAATCAATTCTTTGATTGATTGAGGTTTGTTCTGAAACAACAGATTTCACTTGGGATTCCACTACCCTCAGTTGTAAAGTAGTAGGCACCTTTGTAAAATTATTAAAGATATCAGTCCTCACTTTTTCAGTTGAGCCCTTGATAGAATCAATCTCACTTTTCAGGCTTTTGGATAACAGAGTAGTAGCCTTCAGATGATTCTTCAAGTCTTGATTCTCTATAGACTTCACTGCATTATAGGCATGTTCAATAGCAGAAGAAAAACTGATAGATTCATCAGAATTGTGCCATGAATTGTTCCATTCATTCTGTCTAAATGCCTCTGCAGGATCAAAGGAAGGAGTAGAAAAATCTTGTCTCTGATCTTTCCCAGTGAAAGCATTGCTAGCCATATATGTACTTGATGAACCAAAATTAGTTCCAAGACTAATCTTGAGTGCTGTAGCAAGCTGTTCCTTCTCTTTTCGATTCTCATTATCATCATCACTATCATCATCAGAACTATCATCATCAGTATCAGGAGTAATATCAGGATCAGGAATAGCAATACCTTTCAGTTTATCCTGTGATTCTGAGATAGGATGATCCATTGGTCTTGAACGAAGTGGCTGTATCAAAATAGGCTCAGTATCAGGAGCACCACTAACGTCAGGATGAACATCGTCAGGATTTGATATGCTTGCATCAGTATTTGCTACCAATGGTTCTTGTGGAGCTTGAGGTTCAGAAGCTGCTTCAACACTTTGAGCTAAAGGTTCTTGTGTGCTTCCCTCATTGACAATGTTCTCGACCAATCTTTCAACAGAAGCTGTAGCTTTGCCTGCATCTTCACTTTGAGAAGATGGTTCTTGTGTAGCTGGAATGTTGATGTCTTCATTCTCCCTTTGAGAAAATGGTTCTTGTGTGACCATTCCACTAGCTAAGCCTTCACCCAAACTTTGATTGAGTGGTTCTTGTGTGGCAGGATCAACAGTAGCTGCTGAATTACTCTGAAATTCAGGTTCTTGTGGGCTTGATCCTTTCAGCTTCTTCTGTCTCTGATAGACTAACTCTTCTGCATTCCTCTTTTTCTTTGATGTAGGTGTAAGACCAACCAAGGAAGCAGTTGTAGAAACCTTCTCCCAAGAATGTCCTCGAATCTGAGATGGAGAGGCTGGAGAGTCTGATATAGAGACAACTTTTGTTGTTGCATCAGGAATACTAACATCAGGATTTGCTAGAGCATCAGGAGTAGATGACTCTTCAGGATTTGATGTCTGAATATCAGTATCCTTCATTTGCACTGTCAAAGGAATATGATACCTGCTCTTTGATAATTTCCTTGTCTTTTGTGGTTTTGATGAAGGTACCACAACTTTAGTAGCAGTATCAGCAACTTCCTTGTTTACATTCATCACAGAGGATATAGGTAAGTCATCCTCTGAATCACTTTCATCAATCAACCTTAACTTCCTTTTCACAGGAACATTCTTAACAACCTTATCAGCTGTCTTCACCAGGACCCCTTGTACACCCCCTTGTATCTTCTTTTTATTGAGTGGTGTAGAGGAAAAATCCTTTGAACCTGATTGCCTTCCAGACACATCAGTTCTAGCTGATTTCTTTGATTTTACAACTAAAGTCTTTTGAGAGACAGTAGAGGTGGTTGTTAACTGTTTAGACTGTTTAGGTTGCATGCTTGTGTCAGGAACAAGGTGGGTTGGTCCTTGTACCATAGCATTAGAAAGTAGTCCATAACGAGTAGGCATTTTCTGATGTAAGAAAAACCTAACCTCATCAGGAATAAAAGCATTTCCGCACAAAATATTTTGCCATATCAGGATTAAAAAAATATTCAATAAGATTAAAATAAAATTTTATTTAAGAAAACAAAATTTATTTTAACAATCCTGAATAGCGTTTTGGTTTAAGAAAAATAACCAAATTAATGGTCATAGAATTAAAACACGCTTACCAGCAAACGAGGCAAAAATATTTATGGAAAACCGAACCGTCTCCTTGAGATTGTAGAAATGACCTGCACCCTTAATACACATTCTCTATAAAAGAGAACTGTTAAGCATAATCATCATATATCTATTAAAACACAAACCCTCTCCAGAGAAAAACTTACAAAAACCTTTCACCTTCTTTGTTTTTCAATGGCTGCCAACAATCAAAACAACATACCCGATGAAGAACTTGATAGAATTTGGCAACAAATGGATGAGGCTCTAGCAGAGATTGCAGAGCAAGAGGGACCTCAGCCTATTCCTGATCCACAGGAGCATCATGCTTTTGTGAATGCAATGGCTGATGTGCTTCTTCATAACTTCCATCAAGCAAATCCGGATTGGAATCCTCTTGAAAATCTCATCGTTGTCAATGAAGAGGATGAAGACGATTGGGATGATGAAGAGGATGAGGATGAAGATGATGAAGAGCTCGTCCGAGAGCTTGAGAAACGTAAGAAGAGAATCTGTGATGCTTGTATGTCATGCAAGTTGGAGGCACGGAGGCGTCCCGGTGGTCACGGTGACGATCCGCCTTCAAGTAAATCAGCTCCTCTTCTTGTCTCTTAAGGATGGAACAAGAGACCTTCCAGTTCTGAAGGACTGTGAAGCTGCTCAGGAGCATTCATGCTAATTTGCAGGGCACGTGTTCATGCTTATCTGTAAAGCACGAGTTCCTGAGTAGAAAATAGACTAGGAAAACAAATATGTAATTTCCATATTTCATGTGTAATGTATCTTCAAGTATTAATGAAATTTGTCTATTTTCTCAATTGTTTGCTTCCTGTACTTGCCTGCAAAATTTGTTAGTAACACTCAAAGTGATATAGAGATGATAAATAATAAACTCTGTTAATAATGAAATTGAAATTGATAATTAAGACTGAAAACTTAATCAAAGACTAAGTAATAATCTAATTGTCCAGAGTTTACCAGGAGTGTTGATGACAAATTAGCATAGAACCTCTGGTTTTCATACCAGCTTCAATCATCTGAGCATCAGGATTTGACCAGTTGACTTCCTGTCAGGATTGAGTCCTATCAGGATTTGATCAAAGATACATACCTTTCTGAATAACCATCAGATTTGACAGTTATCAGGATTTCCTCTCTGTAGCTTTCCTCAGAAATTCTCAAAATTCATCATTCCAAGTTCATTCACCAACTTATTGAAAGTAGCTTCAGGTAGTGGCTTGGTGAATATATCAGCTAGTTGTTGATCAGTAGGAACAAAGTGAAGTTCAATTGTTCCTTCCAGAACCTGTTCTCTTATAAAGTGATATCTGATACTTATGTGTTTAGTAAGAGAATGCTGAACTGGATTTCCTGTCATTGCAATAGCACTTTGGTTATCACAATAAATAGGGATTTTTGAGTATGACAGGCCATAATCTAACAACTGATTTCTCATCCACATTATCTGAGCACAACAACTTCCTGCAGCAATGTACTCAGCTTCTGCAGTTGAAGTGGAAATAGATTTCTGCTTTTTACTGAACCATGAAACTAGTCTTCCACCCAAAAACTGACAACTTCCTGAAGTACTTTTCCTGTCTATTTTGCATCCTGCAAAATCAGCATCTGAATAACCACACAACCCAAAATCTGATTCCCTTGCATACCAAAGGCCAAGTGAAGGAGTGCCTTTGAGATATCTGAAAATTCTTTTGACTGCAATCAGATGTGGTTCTCTAGGTTTTGCTTGAAATCTTGCACATAGACAGGTTGCAAACATGATATCTGGTCTACTGGCAGTGAGATACAATAAAGAGCCAATCATTCCTCTGTAGTGAGTTACATCTACCTCTTCACCTTGATCAGGATCAAGTTTGGTAGCTGTAGCTATGGGAGTTGAAGCAGGAGTACTGTCTTGCATGTTAAACCTTGTCAGTAAATTCCTTGTGTATTTAGACTGATTAATAAAAATCCCTTCATCAGTCTGTTTAACTTGAAGACCCAGAAAGTAACTCATTTCTCCCATCATGCTCATTTGATATCTTGACTGCATAAGCTTGGAAAACTTTTCACACAGCTTATTGTTTGTTGACCCAAAAATGATATCATCAACATAAATCTGAACTAACAGCAACTCCTTACCATGATTCAAATAAAATAGAGTTTTATCAATTACACCTCTTTTGAATCCACTTTCCAGTAAGAATTGAGCTAAGGTTTCATACCATGCTCTTGGAGCTTGCTTTAGTCCATAAAGTGCCTTATCCAGTCTGTAGACATAATCTGGATATTTAGAATCAATGAAACCAGGAGGTTGTTCAACATAAACTTCTTCCTCCAGTTCACCATTTAAGAAAGCACTTTTAACATCCATCTGGAAAACCTTGAATTTCTTATGTGCTGCATAAGCAAGAAATATCCTGATGGCTTCTAGTCTTGCAACAGGAGCAAAAGTTTCATCATAGTCAATTCCCTCTTGTTGGGAATACCCCTTTGCAACTAGTCTAGCTTTATTTCTGATAATGACTCCATCAGAATCAGTCTTGTTCTTGAAAATCCACTTTGTACCAACAATTGATCTATTCTTTGGTCTTGGTACCAGTTTCCAGACTTCATTCCTTTCAAATTCATTCAGTTCTTCTTGCATTGCAGTAACCCAATCAGCATCTTTAAGTGCATCTTCAACTTTCTTAGGCTCCTCCTTGGATAGAAAATTATTATATAAACATTCATTCTGAGTTGCACTTCTTGTTTGAACACCTGCATCAGGATCTCCAATTATCAAATCAGGAGTATGATCTTTTGTCCATTTCCTTGCTGGTGTCAAATTGTTTCTTGAAGTAGATGCTCCCCCTGGATTGGTGTTATCTTGATTGAAAGAATTTGATTGATTTGAAGCTCTCCCTGAATTATTGCTATGCCCTCCTGATGTGTTATCAGGATCTTCACTTGAATCAGTATCTGAAGAATTCTGTCCTGATGATTGAGTTGACTCTGAACTTGTAGTTGAATGCCGTTGCTCCCCCTCAACATTAGCACTACTAGTTGTATCACTATTGTTTGTATCATCAGTATTAGCACCATCAGTATCTGGTGTGTCATCAGGATTTGGTGACCCATCAGGATCTGATGTATTGACAGGATCTGATTCACTTTCTTCAGGTTCCTTGGAAGCTTCATTTTCAAATAACAATCTATCATGCGAGTCTTCAATGATTCCAGTTATCTTCTTGTCATCAAAAGATACATGTATTGACTCCATGACAGTTCTTGTTCTCAAATTAAAAACTCTGAAGGCTCTTGATGTAGGATAACCTATGAATATTCCTTCATCAGCCTTTGTTTCAAATTTCCCTAGCTGTTCAGGATGAGTTCTGAGAACAAAACATTTACAGCCAAACACATGCAAATGCTTCAGACTTGGCTTCTTCTCTTTGAGAGACTGATAAGGAGTGACACCATGCCTGTTTATCAATGTAAGATTTTGTGTAAAGCATGCTGTGTTGACTGCTTCTGCCCAGAAATATGTAGGTAATTTAGCTTCTTCCAACATAGTTCTGCCAGCTTCAATAAGAGTTCTATTCTTCCTTTCTACTACTCCATTTTGCTGAGGTGTGCCAGGAGCAGAGAATTGTTGAATGATTCCTTTGTATTTGCAGAACTCTTCCATCTTTGAATTCTTAAATTCAGTACCATTATCACTTCTCAGAATCTTGACTTTGTACTTTGTGGTTGTCTCAATCATCCTCACATGATCCAACAGAACTTCAGGAGTTTCATCTTTTCTATGCAGAAAATACACCCAGGTGAATCTAGAATATTCATCAACAATTACAAGAGTGTACCTTTTCTTACTGATGGACATGATGTTGATTGGACCAAACAGATCAAGATGTAGCATGTGATATGGTTCTTCAATAGAGGATTCTGATTTACTCTGGAATGATGTCCTTCTTTGTTTTGCTTTTTGGCATGCATCACAGAGTCCATCAGGTATATATAAGACATTAGGTAATCCTCTTACTAACTCTTTCTTAACCAACTCATTGATGTTGCTGAAGTTGAGATGAGAAAGCTTCTTGTGCCAATTCCAACTTTCATCTACTGAAGCTTTACTGATGAAACATGTAGGGGAGCCATCAGTATCTGAGAGAATGTTGGCTTCATATATGTTACCATGCCTGTAGCCAGTTAGTGCTATCTTCCCTGTTGCTTTACTGACTACTTCACAATGTGTGGAATAGAAATTGACATGATAACCTCTGTCAGTGATTTGACTAATACTCAACAAGTTGTGTTTTAGTCCCTTCACTAGAGCTACTTTTTCAATGATGACATTTCCAATGATTATATTGCCATATCCCAAGGTTTGTCCAATGTTGCCATCTCCATAAGACACAGTTGGGCCAGCTTTTTCCTCATATTCTGATAACAGGGCTTTGTTTCCAGTCATGTGCACAGAACATCCACTATCCATGACTAACACATTTTTCTTTTTACCCTGCATCAGAATAGTAAAACACTAGTCAGAATGTTTAGGAACCCACACTTGTTGGATTCCTTGTTCATGCATTTTATTAAATTTAACAGCAGAAGACTTTTTGACTTTAGCAGTCCTGACAGGATTTACTCCATCAGGATTTGCTTTGTCAGTATCAGTATTAACAAAAGCATGCTTCATTATGACATTTTCAGTTCTATCAGACTTTGTACTACTTTCAAACTTAGGCAATGGATCATAAAAGTTATAGTACAAATCATGATACTCTTTACATGTATAAATAGAATGCCATAGACTACCACAATGAAAACAGGACTTCTGCGGTTTATAGAGTACTGATCTATTCCTAACATCAGACTTAGGAATATCAGTAATCTTTTTCTTACTCTTCTTACAATCAATAGCAAGATGATTAGAGTTACCACAGTTAAAACAACACTTTCTAGGTGCATTTGGGATATACTTATAACCATTTTCTTTATTGATCCCAACTTTACCATTCCTGTTTCTCTTAACAGTAGCTTCCTTTTTCTTATCTGTAACATCACAGATTTTATCTTTAAGCTGTTTCTGAGACAATAGACCTAGATTCTTAGTGACTTTGTTCACGACAGGTTTAGACTTTATAATTTTAATTCCTTGAGTAGAAGAAGATCCCTTTTCAAAAGTAGAATTGGAATCCTTACCAAAAACAAAATTAACAGGAGTAATCTTAGATTTGGTTGAGTCTATAACATGTCTATAGGTCTTTGGACTGACTGTCTCATCAATGACAATTTTCTCTGCTAATTTCTTATCTTCATCTGACTTATATCCTAGACACTCTTTCCAATTCTTAGAGGTATTAATCTCATGAAATTTCCTACCAGAGTCTGTCCAGGTTCTGATTTTCTCATTAGCATATTCAAGTTCTTTTTCAAGGGAAGTACATTTAGATGTCATCTCTAAGTGCATGTGTTTAGCATTATCACATTCTTTTTGTACTTCTTGCATACGAGAAAATTCAGCTTCTAATATCTCATTCCTCTTTCTAAGGTCAGACATCTCAGATAAGATTCTAGTATTCTCAGCAGTTTGACTTCTAAAGCTAATATGTAATGACTTTAGAAAACGTCTTAACTCAGAAGCATTATCAGTATCAAAATCAAAGATAGTATTTAGTACCTTATCATCAGGAGCAGCAGTTACATCAGCATTGGCCATTAACGCATAGTTGACTACCTCAGTATCAGATTCTGAGGAAGAGTCCATCCAATCCTTGCTTGATGTGATGAGTGCCTTTGTCTTGTTGCATTCAGAAGTAAAGTGACCCATACCATTACACTTGTAGCATCTAACCTTTGACTTGTCAAATTTGCTACCCTTGCTGTCCTTCTTGATATACTTGTCTTTGTCTGCTTTGAAGGTCTTTCTCTGAAAGTTGCCCTGTCTTCTATTCTTCCTGAACTTCATCCTTCTGAAGTTTCTGACAATCATAGCAACCATCTCTTCCATGTCTGAGTCAGAAGAATCATCACCAGTATTGGCATCAGGATTGCCATCAGTATCTGATGAAGAGTCGTCAGGATCTGACTCAGCTACTCTTGCTTTCCTTCTAGAGACCTCCATAGCTTTCTCTTTTGATTTTGCTTCTACATTCAAAGCAATTGACTTTGCCTTGCTGCTTTTCTTGTTCTTTCTCTGTTGAACTTCAAGATCATGAGTTCTTAGCATCCCATAGATCTCATCAAGAGACACAATGTTCAGATCATACTGATGTCTAATGATTGAGGTCTGAGTATCCCATTCTTCAGGTAAAGCTCTAAGAAATTTGGTGTTTGAGTCTTCAGTTTCATATACTTTGTCAACTAAGGATAAGCTGTTCAATAGTGTCAGGAATCTATCATATAGATCAGTCAGGCTCTCTTCAGGTCTTGCATCGAATTGTTCATATTCTTGAATCAATAGAGCCCTTCTGTTTTTCTTGACAGATGCAGATCCCTGGCACTGAGTTTCCAAAGTATCCCAGATTTCTTTTGAAGACTTGCATGCAATCACTCTGTTTGACATAACAGCATCAAGACCATTGTGCAAGATATTCTTTATCTTTGGTTCCCTGAGTACATGAGCTTTTTCTTCTGGAGTCCATTCAGATTTAGCTTTGACCACATAATGTTCTGGTACAGTATCTGTTCGTTCTACGAACTTTGTTGGTATATATGGTCCATCACGAATCCTGTCCAGATTGTCAGGATCCATAGCCTCCAGGTACATCAGCATCTTTACCCTCCATGTGGGATATTCTGATATCTTCAAGATGGGAATCTTCATGCTTTCATACTTGGTTGTCGACATCTTTAGATCGTATCTGATTCAGAATTAAATCAGTTTGCTCTGATACCAATTGTTGCCCAGTGAATAACAATTGTAGAAGGGGGGTTGAATACAATTGTATAAGATTCTCGACTTTATATAACACAAATATGAAAGATCATTAACAATAACAATAACAGCTTTATTAACTTTGATATAAAACTGTTACAAACTCTCTTAAGAAATTCTGATGTTCTTAAGAGCTGCTAGCTTACAAAAACTCTCTCAAGAAATTCTGTTCTTAAGAGCTTCTCTCCGATTATGTTCTCTCTCTCTGATGAGTACATAAATCGAAACCAAAACTGTGTTTATATAGTGCACACAGCTTCTCTATCAATAACAAGATAAGTCCTAATCATAATAAAGATAGAAACATATCTTTAATCGATAGCTGCATTCTACAAACCAGGAACAAATAGAATAAACTTCCATGTTTATCTAGACTCCAAATATAACTCGAAGTAGGAATCCTGATCAGCTTCAAGTCCTGATGATCAAACCTGATCATAGTCTGAGTAGGAATCTTGATGATCAATAAGATACTGACGCTTGATCAAATACTGATGACCATGCAATACTGATGACGTCAGCAATCCTGATCAGTTGAGTCTAGCTTCTGACGATCATTGAATTCTGATCTAACAATTATTAAGTTAAATATTATTTTGTGAGTTATGTGGGCTGTAAAATTGTTTAAATCTTATGTTTAGAATTCAAAACACAATATAATTAATGTATTAAGCGTATGAAACGTAATAAATAAAGTCTAAAAATTAATAACATAAAATTATAAAAAAATTATGAATTAATATATTTATAAATATTAAAAAACCATAAATTGCATTGGTTATAGGATACTAATATTAAAAGTCTTAAGCAAATGAAAGAGGTAATTTGTGTGTTGAAAAGTATAGCCATGGACAATTAATACAACAATTTTGTGAAAACAATGACTATTAGTATTTCTGTAAATTATGTTATTTCTCAAATCTCGATCGAATAAATTATATCCTTATATATAATAATCGTAAAAGAATTTTATTCAAAACTTTGATAGTCTAATTCATGTACGAACCATTGTACAATCAAATTAATAAGTATCGTTAGTTCTTAAATGATATATAAGAATAGTTAAATCTAATATAAAAAAAAGTATTTGATTAATTGAAGGATTATATTTAAAAATTAAAAAGTGTATTTGATTAATAGTAGAATTATATATAAAAACTAAAAATTGTATTTTGATAATCTAAACAAAATATAATTGGGTTTTATGTATTAGATAGAATTCTCTATATAAAAATTGGCAACTCTTTTTTCTCTTTAATTTATGAGTAATTCCAGTTTGATAATAATCGTTAAACCAAATTTTGAGATATCGATTCATATCAATTACATTATTAAAAAATTCTTAATATAAAGCTCATGTATACCATGACTAAAAATCATATCAATTACGTTATTAAAAAATTTTCAATATAATGTTCATGTATACCATGACTAACAATAATACACATGCACCTATGTTATAAGAGACGTAAGAGAAATGATGCAAATTTTGCAAATTTTACTCTATAATTTACAAGTAAAACGACTTAGTTAATTAATATTAACATAACACTTTTTTAAGGGACATACAATTTAATTCATCCAAATTATATTACATTATTTTACATATAACAAATATAAAAGAATAGTATTAAATATTATAAAAAATGAGAGTTTCATATTTATTAACGATAATTTTAAATATAATACTCATAGAGAAAAAGGATCATGAGGTTAATTTCACCATACTTTTCCTAAGATCGCAATACATGCAAACAAATAAATCTAATCATCTATTGTTAAATATTTACCTAACATATATTTTGATTTATTTTATAAATTAGAAAAGTGGAGTAATTAGATAGTTGATATAATACACTCAAATGATCAATTACACTATCTCGGGATCTTTATTCTCATATTCATAACACACTAACAAAAATTTAAGTTTCGAATCAACTCAATAACATATTAAAATTACATATTTCAAAATTAAAAAAGAATTAAGATTTTGAAAAATATAATTTTGAATAAATACACATAAAATATTTGTATTTTGCACAGCGTAAATGCAACACGAAATAATTTATCCAAAAATATATCGTTACACTCCCTCCGTCACATTTTGGTGGGGGCACGAAAAGAAAACGAAATAAAGAGTGGGTGAGTTGTGGGACTTGCTAAAATTAATGAAGAAAATGTACTATTTTAAGAAATGTTAATAATTGGATGAGACATCTTAAAAAGGAAAGTGTTGACAACATACAAATGGAGTACTATATTTTATCCATAATTTTGGTCGTTACGGTACAATAGCATAAAAAAAATAAGAATAGTTCAACTTTAAAATAAATAAATGATAATCGTGAGTTGTTCGAACTCCATCAACGACTTACGAAATATAAAAATTAAAAATTTTATCTCTAAATATATTAAAAAAGAAAATCCAGAGTTTTGATCGTTAAGGTACGATAATACTATAAAAAAGTAAGCATCATTGGATCTTAAAATAAATAGACTAGAACCGTTTAATATAATGTTAAGTAATATTTTATACATTAATATATAAATTATTTTTGTAAAAGTCCAAGGTTCAAAATTCGCCAACAATATATTAAAAAAATTATATTTTAGTATCATAAATATTAAAAAAATATATGGATACTAATGAAATTGTGAATTAGTATAATAAAAAATATTAAAAAAAAATAACCAGGCATAGCACAGACTAGTAATATATTATTTATTGAAGGTGCAAACAAGTCCTTATCTAACATAATATATAACTAGTTTATTAAGCCGCGCTTCGCAGCGGCATTAATAATATCTCTACATTTTCTCAAAAAATATTCTACAAAATACGTTTTTAAATAAAATAATATTTCTAATATAAAATTAAGTTTGGTTTCGAATTATATATATATATATATATAAAGTTCTAGATCGTTCAATCAAAAACTACAATTATACCTTCAGAGCTATTAAAATCTTCACTACCTCTAAATCTAATTCCAGTAAGAAAAAAATCAAAAAATATGAACAAACATCATTTTTCCATTAGTGATATTTAGTTTCCTCCATTAGTAAAGATCTATTGTATATTTACTTTCTCCATTATTAGAGATTTTAAAAGCAAAAATATTATATGTTTCCTCTATTGGTAAATATTTAAAAGGTAATTGAGATTTTTTCGAATTTTTAGTATTATTAATTCAAAAAATTGAGAAAATTAGAAAAATAGAACGAAGCGATCTGAGAGCGCCACCTCACCGTCCCCGTCTTCTCCTTTATATAATAGTATTATTATTAATTCAAAAAATTGAGAAAATTAGAAAAATAGAACGAAGCGATCTGAGAGCGCCACCTCACCGCCCCCGTTTTCTCCTTTATATAATAGTATTGATATTGATGATTGATTTTCTCGCGTATGAATCACGAAAATCATTGTAAAATCTCATTGTATCGCCCCACTTTATTTAACATAATAAATAATTTAGTTAATAAAGCTAATAATTAGTTGATGAATTTTCTTGCGTATGAATCACGAAAATCATGAAATATCTTTTACTTTCAGTATCGCCCCACTTTATTTTCCTCCTCTTCTTTTTCTTCAAACATCATGTGGGCAGAATACAAGAATGATAATTGAAGATAGAAGAGAACCGTTCGATCAGTAATGCAATCGAACTTCAAAAGTCGTCGAATCGCTACATCAGCGTGCTGGTGCTATACTTTTATAAAGTGACGCACGCATCATGTTATGATATTTATATTATTTTTAATTTATTGTAACATTATTCAAAAAAGTATTGAACTCCATACGAAATTGGTATTACATTATACCAATTATTTTTGCGTATTATTCGGTGAATACGAGTCAAATTATTTGCAAAAGATTGATTATTCAAAAACCCAATACAACATTTTTATTTTATTTTATTTCTTAGAGCATTTTCAATAATATTTGCTAAATTAATTGACTAAAATATTAATTATTTAAAATTTATTAATCTAATGTGTATTTCAATGAAACTAATTATAATGATTTAAACATGACTCAAAACTCTAATTTTATCTCAAACATCTAACTTTCAAATATGACGATTACTCAAGCTGACTTTGTTGAAAAAGCTGACTTTCAAAACTCTAATTTTATCTCAAAAATTTATTTTATTTTTTCAAATAGATAAAAAGACGTAACCACTAAAATATAAACATAGAAAAAGCCTAAAAGATTCAATCACAATATGAATTTGTTGCGTATGGATCATCAGCGTTTAAAATTGTTGTTGAAATTCAAATGCCCGTAGAATCTGATCCTGATCATAGTACAATTTCTAATATTATTCTATGTTTAATTTTTAAAAAAAAAATCAAAAAAAAACCTGTAAATTTTAATATGTTGTTGGTAGATTCAAATCTTAGATCATTCTACATGATAATTTTACTGTTATAATTTTACTGTTATATGTAACGTTTTTCAACAATTTAATTTGAAAGATCCAACGATTATGGATTGAGTGATCAAACAAAGCGACCACACTTATAAGAAAGCTTTCATTATTTAGTTTTTAATATAATAACATAGATATTTACGGGATGTACTATAAAAAAAATGAATTTTATACAGAATTTTGATCGTCACGGTGTACTACTTTAAAAGAAGAACTATTACAAAAAAATTATATTTTAATTGATAATTTATTTTCTCAAAAGTTCAAAGTTCCCGCATCATTAACATATTACAAAAAAGAGTATATTATATTTTAGCAATAAATATTTAAAAAAAAATTAAAAATTAAAAAAATTATAAATATTAAGAAAAATTAATGATGTTATCCTGGTAATTTGGTCCTAAATACCGCCAAAACATTCTCAACCGTTAGATCCAATACTTTTAAAAATAGATGATCAAGATTATATCATATAAAAAGAAATTATTACCTAAAAATGATATAAGTTAAAAGATATTATATTAGGATTGGATTTTCCAAAAAGTTAAAACATAAAAATAGTTGTAATTAAATAAGGAAACTCATTTATAACCAAAATAATAAAAATCGTTTAATCTTAAATAGATAGGTGAAAACCGTTAGATTTAACATTAAAACATGTATTTGGTTAATAAAGGTTATTCTAATAATCTAAACTACATATAAGTGATACCCTGATATTTTGATGATAACACTAACAGCAAGCTGGGTTAAGTGTATTATACTAACATGGTTTTGCAGGAAATAAAAGCTATGTATTTTTCTAACAAAACATGTTGTAGCAGCTAGCTGGCAGACTAATTTTCTATGCAGGTAGCAAGCTGGCAGAGAAACTTTGTCTACAGGCAGCAAGCTGGAAATTCTTCCAACAGATAGAGTTTTAGTCCTAATTTATAGGAAAAATTCTTGGAAACGTTTTGTAAGGACTCTATCAGTTATATAAGGTATATATATATATATGGGCTCAAATATTTTCAAATATATTATATATATATATAGTTCCTAAAATAAAGGAAGTTGATATACGTTGTTTATCATCTAACAACTTCTATTATTTTATGGGCTTTTCAAACCAGATTGAATTTGTCTTTCTTAAACGTTCCTTCTCTAACTCATCTGATTTCTGATTTCTGAACGTTGATTTCATGAACGTTGGTTTGAATTAATCAAGGAACACAATACGTGAGACTTGGTAGTCAAGACCGTTAGTTGTTGATCGATTAATTCAAAATCATTGTTTCATTATAAAAAGACTTGTGCTGTTTTCATTCTAGTTGTTGGACGACTTTCAAAAGAAAACACAAGTACTTTCGAACTGATTTGATATATTCTAATATACGTTTGAGCTCTAATATATATTACATCTTATATCTTTGATTAGAGTTCATATATTCAATTGTAATTGATTATACTTGTATTGTTCAACTTGTAAGTTGGTAGTTGCTGGTTTTGTGAGCTTGGGAAACAAGGGTTCAAGGAACTTGATAGCTAGAGGAGTTTATACTTGGATTAGTATAGTACTTAGAGAGCTGTGTTCAAGGAACAAGGTGTTTCAGCAAGCTGCTAACAGTAACAGGGAGTTCAGGGAGATATATTATTGTATTGTGTAGTTGTAATTCACTTTGATCAATAATATATTCCTTTGCCGTGTTGGTAAAGGACCAGGACGTAGACCTATAGGAGATAGGGGTCGAACCTGGCTAAAATTGCTGTGTGTTCATTATTTTCTGCACATTTTCTATACTGCTGTGAACAACGTAGCTAGCTGCCATTCTATATTCTGTAAACTCAGTAAGCTGCCAGACAGCAAAAACAGACTGATTTTTGCTTTTTCAGTCACATAACTTGGTAATAATTAAAATCGGTCATTGTTAGTCATAACACCTATTCACCCCTCCCCTCTAGGTGTTGATTCTCATTTGGTATCAGAGCATTGGTATACTAATCTTTCTGTAACAGGAAAAGTATCGATCAAATGGCTGACAATTATCCCGAAGGAAAGTCTGACTACCGAGCTCCTCTCCTCACTGGAACGGACAATTACAACTGGTGGAAAGGGCGTATGGAAACATATTTATCCAGAGATCCACTTGTTCTAAGGGTTGTTCAAAAGGGTCCATATGTATTTCTTGACAAAGATGGTAAAGATAAGGATGTTGATGATCTTACTACCGATGAATTGATCAAGTTTGGCTATAATGGAAAGGCAAGAAACTCTCTCATGAATGGGCTTAATCAAGCTGAGCATGACAAGGTATCGTCTCTTAAATCAGCAAAGGAGATGTGGGATGCATTGGAAACTTACCATGAAGGCTCAGCATCTTTGAAGAAGGTCAAACTCAGCAAGTTAATGAATGAATTTGGAAATTTTAAACTCAAAGAAGGAGAATCTATCAAAGAAAGTCAAGCTAGATTTCAAGTGAACATCAATGCACTTAAGAGACTTGGCAAAAAGATTCCTCAAGATGAAATCAATATGAAAGTTCTAAGTGCGGTGCCATTTATTTATGAACCCAAAGTTACTTCCTTGGAGTCTTCTTCAAATCTTGAAACTATGGATCATCTAGCTGTCTTTGCTGAGCTAGAACAATTTGAAACCAAGATACTTGAAAGCAAGGTGGAATCTATTAGAGCTCCAGTCGAAAAGATGAAGAATCTGGCCTTACACTCCAGTAGCAGCAAGCTGATCTCAGATGCAGAATCAGAATCTGATGAGGAATTGGCTCTTATGTCCAGAAAAATCAAGAAGATGATTGAAAAGAGGAACAAGCTGAAGAAGGAAAAAGGAAAAGCTTTTGGAGCAAGAAGAGAGTCAAGAGATTCAAAGGATGTTGCATGTTTTGAATGTGGGAAGAAAGGACACTTCAAAAGGGACTGCTACAAGCTGAAGAATAGGCCTAGGCAGCAAGCTGTTTCAAAGGACAGAATGAAATCTAAAGCACTTTTGACATGGAGTGATGATGAGAACTCAGCTTCTGATGATGAATCAGGTGATGAGATGGTGAACCTGGCTCTTGTTGGTCTGGATGATGAAGACACTATGCGAGGAATCACAGAAGATGGCCTTGTAGCGAGTGATGCTTCAGATTTGGACGACAATAGTAGTGAGGTAAACTCTATAAATTCTGATTCAAATTCTAGTAATCATTCATTAGATGAACTAACCTTGCAGAGACATAGTACTATATCTATTGTGGAATTCATGGAATTAAAGAATGAGAACAATGAACTTGAAAAGAAGAATGCTTCACTTCGAAAGATGATTTCTGAGCTATTGGTTGAAAAAACTCCGTCAAACAATCATGAAGATCTTATTTCTGATCTCAAAAGGAAGTTAACACAACTTGAAGGGTTCAACAAACTACTTCTCAAAAGAAATGATACATTGATGAAGGAACTCAGCGAGCTACGTGCAGAAATTGAAGCTAGAGATGTATGTCTTGAGACATTCAAAATCAGAGAATCCATCTCAATTGAAGCTACTCAACAAGCTGAGAAGATAAAAGAATTAGAAGCTGAAGTTGCAAAGCTTGAGAAAGGCATGGGAAAATTTGTTCAAGGAGAGGAAGTATTAAAAACTATTATGAAACAAACAAAAGTTCCTATGGATAAAGAAGGACTTGGAATGGCTTCTACATCAAAGACCAAGGCTTTTCAATATGAAGGCAAACAGGGTATACCATATAATTATGCTATGCCGTGGAAAATTTGCTACAAATGTGGAAAGAAAGGTCATTTGTCACACCACTGCCCAACAGAGAACACTAAGCCAGCGAGCTGGAACAGACAGACTACTTCTGGGCAGCAAGCTACCAGAACAAGGAGAACAGGAAACCAAGCATCTAAAGTGGTCCAAATGTGGATCAAGAAATCTGAATTGAATGTTCTTTATGTTTTATCAACTAACCATGCTGGACCCAACAAAATTTGGGTACCAAAACGTTGAGATGTTTGTTCTTTGTTTTGTAGGTATGTCTTGTGGTCAAAGTCAATGCAAATCAATGGATATTGGATAGTGGATGTACAAGACATATGTGTGGTGACAAATCTCAGTTCCTTAGCCTCAAGATGAAAAGGGGTGGTAGTGTTACAATTGGTGATAGCAAAACTCTCCGTATACTTGGCAAAGGAACAATTGGTAATAGTAACATTTCTATTGATAAAGTACAATATGTTCAAGGTCTTAAATATAATTTGCTTAGTATAAGTCAGTTATATGATGATGGACATACTGTTGTTTTTGATAAAGAGAAATGTACTATTAATGTTGGCACTAACAAAGTCCCCCTAGTTGCTAGAAGGGAAGGAAATATATATATGTTGGACTTTGAGATGCAGGAAGTAGGCTGCTGTTTAGCTACTGTGGATACAAACCCAGATCTTTGGCATAGAAGGCTAGGACATGCTCATATGGACTTACTCAGCAAGCTGTCTACAAAGAAGCTAGTTAGAGGACTACCCAAATTGAAGTATGTCAAGACAGAAACCTGTTCGGCTTGTCAATTAGGCAAACAAATCAGGACTCCACATAAGTCAAAGACAATGGTATCATCTACTAAACCTTTAGAGCTTCTTCATTTGGATTTATTTGGTCCGGAAGCATATAAAAGCATTGGAGGTAAACAATATGCATTTGTTATTGTTGATGATTATTCTAGATATACATGGGTATTGTTTCTTCGTACTAAAGATTGTGCTTTTAGTGAATTTGAGAAGCTAATCACTTTACTTGAGAACAAGTTGAATACGAGACTTATAGGTATAAGAAGTGATAGAGGAGGTGAATTCATCTCAAAAGGCTTCCTTGATTATTGTGAGGAAAGAGGTATTTCACATGAATTCTCTGCTCCAAGAACCCCACAGCAAAACGGAGTTGTGGAGAGAAAGAACAGATCTTTGCAAGAAACTGCAAGGACCTTGCTGCAAGAAAGCAAGCTGCCAAGAAGTTTCTGGGCAGAAGCAGTCAACACAGCAAGCTACGTTCTGAACAGAGTGCTTATCAGGCCTATTCTCAACAAAACTCCATATGAATTGCTGAGGAATAAGAAGC
Organism: Heracleum sosnowskyi; assembly: GCA_030848705.1. Taxonomy (NCBI): domain Eukaryota; kingdom Viridiplantae; phylum Streptophyta; class Magnoliopsida; order Apiales; family Apiaceae; genus Heracleum; species Heracleum sosnowskyi. The sequence continues at coordinate 117,692,568 of CM061245.1, read as the reverse complement.
CAAACATTGGATATTTCAAGGTTTTTGGCTCCAGGTGCTTTGTACTCAAAACTATTGATAGAGATGGTAAATTCGATGCTAAATCTTATGAAGCAATATTTTTGGGTTATTCTTTAACAAGTCGTGCTTATAGAGTGTATAATACATCTAAACGTATTGTTGAAGAGTCTATAGATGTTTCATTTCAAGAGTCTAATGTTGATCTGTCAAGAGATGAGGAAGATATTGCAGGTGCAGGTGATGACAGCCAGCTGCCAGTGACAAATACTGTATCGCAGCAAGCTGCCAACCAGCCTGAGACAACTACAGCAGCTGAAAAGCAAACTGAAACCTCTTCTCCAGTAGATGAAACTATTGCTAAGTTGTCAAAGCTCACCTTGGAAGGTCCAAGAGGTCAAAGATCACAAGAAAAGATGCCTATATATGAAGGTGGTGAAGTTTCTCCTCCATCCAAGCGAATTCGAGTACATGAGGAAGTCATAGCTCAACATTCTTTGCCAAAGTCAACAAGAACAGTGAAGAACCATCCTCCAGAGTTGATCATTGGTGATAAATCAGAAGGAATCAAGACAAGGAAGGGTCAAGCCAACTTTTGTGCATTTGCGGCCTTTCTAGCTCAAGAGGAACCAAAGAATGTCAAAGAAGCACTTCAAGATGAGAATTGGATCATGGCAATGCAAGAAGAACTCAATCAATTTGAAAGATGTGATGTTTGGGAACTTGTGGAGCCACCTAAAAATGCTTCCATCATTGGTACTAAATGGGTCTTCAAGAACAAAGTTGATGAATTTGGGACGGTTACTCGAAACAAAGCAAGACTAGTTGCACAAGGATACAATCAACAAGAAGGAATAGATTTTGAGGAAACTTATGCCCCAGTTGCAAAACTTGAATCAATTCGGATGCTACTTTCATTTGCGTGCTTCAAGAAGATCAAGCTACATCAAATGGACGTGAAAAGTGCATTTCTTAATGGATTCTTAAAGGAAGAAGTTTATGTCAAGCAACCCCCTGGTTTTGAGAATGAGCAATTTCCAAATCATGTTTTCAAGTTGAAGAAGGCATTATATGGATTGCGGCAAGCTCCTAGATCATGGTACGAAAGGTTAAGTAAGTTTTTGATCAAAAATGGTTTCATTCGAGGTAAAATTGATCCCACATTATTTACTAAACATAATGGTACTGATATTTTAGTTGTACAAATATATGTGGATGATATTATTTTTGGATCTACTAATGATGATATGTGTAAGTGGTTTTCTAAGTGTATGCATAGTGAGTTTGACATGAGCATGATGGGTGAGCTCAACTACTTTTTGGGTCTTCAAATTAAGCAAACTCCAGAAGGTATTTATGTGCATCAATCCAAGTATATCAAGAATCTACTCAAACGATTTGGATTTGAAAATATCAAGCCGAAATCAACACCAATGACTCCTGCCAGCAAGCTGACAGTAGATGAACAAGGTATAGATGTTGATGTTCGCAAGTATAGAGGTATGATTGGTAGTTTATTATATCTTACTGCCTCTAGACCTGATATAATGTATAGTGTTTGTGTATGTGCAAGGTTTCAATCTAAACCAAAAGAGTCTCACTTGAGTGCGGTTAAAAGAATATTCAAATATTTGAGTGGCACAATTACTCTTGGCTTATTTTATCCAATCACAAATGCTTTTGATCTTGTTGGGTTTAGTGATGCAGATTATGCAGGTTGTCAAACTGATCGTAAGAGTACAAGTGGTGTTTGTGCCTTTTTAGGACAGAGTTTGGTGTCTTGGCAAAGCAAGAAGCAAGCTTTTGTTGCATTATCCACTGCAGAAGGTGAATATTTAGCTGCAGGAAGCTGCTGTGCCCAGATTCTTTGGATGATCCAAACACTCAGGGACTATGGCATCAAATGTGACAAGATTCCAATTTTTTGTGACAATACGAGCACCATTAATATTTCCAAGAATCCGGTGAATCACTCAAGAACAAAGCATATTGATGTTCGACATCATTTTTTGCGAGATAATGTTGCTAAAGGCCAAATTGAGCTATTATTTGTTTCTACGGAATACCAGCGAGCTGATATCTTCACTAAGCCATTAGCTGAGGAACGGTTTTCTGTTCTTCGTCGAGAACTTGGCATGTGCAATGTTTTGGCAGCAAGCTGCCAATAATATATCTTGGTACTTTCTTATCATTATTTCGTCTCTTTATTATTTCGTTTTTTTTATTATTTTTGGTGTTCTATAATTGTTATTTGTTATTCGTGTAGATATATAAATGTGTTTAATAGTCTTCCGTGTTTATTTGCAATACGTTTTGTATTCGGCTAAGTCTATTTTTTTCTTTTCCTATGTTTTTGGGGTGGGTCGCATTTAATGTTAATCCTAAACTCTTCGCCTCCCCTTGAAATTCTAAAAAGAGGTTAAACCAAATTAGGCTTCCCTGACTTCTCATTTTCTTTACGCCCCATTTCAATATTCTCTCCAACCTAAGGTTTTCTTCATTTCACAATGAGAAACACTCGTGGTAAAAAGGCTTCTTCTACTGCTCTTACTCCGGCTGAATCCAAGGTGGCTAAAGGGAAAAATAAACGATTGTTTGATGAAGATGATGATGTCTACCTCTCTCCGGTTCGACTTGACAGTGGGGATGAATTTTCCGGTGGACAGCGTTCTGGTCATGGCGACGGTTCTTCAGTCAAGCGCTCCAAGTATGATATCACGTTTGTTTCCAAGGATCTCGAGGTGCGGTTTAACAAATTTCGTTTAGGTGACAGAACAATCATCTCCGGTCGTCCTCTGGCAGGTAATTCATACCATAAGTGTGGAGCGATTAAGTTCTTTACTCAGTTAGGGTTTGATTCATTCATAAAAGATTTGCCACGCGACTGTTATCCTAATTGTGTTTACGAATTTTATGCTAATTTGGATATTGTGAAGAATGGTGTTTGCATGTCAAATGTTCGAGGAACTAAGATAATGTTAACTGCAAATTCACTAAATGATATTTTGGGTATTTCTGCTCCATCTACTCTGTCTATTTGTACGAATAAGGGTCCAGTTGATATTGAGGGTTTTTCTGCTTTAGATCAATTGAAAGTCATTCGTAATATTGATGGGTTATTGCAATATGCTTCTCCGACTACTAAATCTGTGACTCCGATGGCCCATTTATTGTTTCGCGTGGGTTTAGCCAATATTAATCCTCGTTTAGGCAGTCGCTCAAACTTTGCGGGTCAAGATGTTACTCTTATTGCTATGCTGTTGTCTGGTCGTAAGTTTGATCTGTCTGGGTTAATTATCAAGAATATGTTGGATGTTTTTGATTCTGGTAATCAACCGGGTTTACCCTATGGATTGTTATTAACTCGAGTGTTTGAGTGGTATGGTGTACCACTAAGAGAGGCTGATAAAGAGGTTGTCACAGAATTTTTAGATCAAAAGAGTCTTCTCCAGTCTCATCTCAAAGTGGAATCTGATGGTACGTTAGTCCAAATGCCAATTCCAACACCACCTCTTCCACAACCAACTCCTGTTGATTCTGATAAGCTTGATGTTCACGAGGTTGAAATGGCAGTTTTTATGGATGACGTTCGTGAGTCTTTCAAAGCTGTTCATACTCGACTTGATGTCATGACTGATGAAATAAGGTTTCTTCGAGATTTGATTATTGGGTCAAAGTCTTCTTCTCGTTTTTGTGCGTTTGCTGCTACTGTTGCAGAATCTGGTTCTCCTGCTCATACCACTCATCAGAATGCTGCTATGACTTCAACTGCTGTGGATGCTACTCTGGATGCTGCCAAGACCTTGGTTGCTGATATTGCTCAGGATTATGCTGTTGCTGATGGAACAGAGGAGGATGATGATAAAATGGATGCCTAAGTTTTTCTTCTTTTTATGATTAAGGGGGAGTTAAATTTTAGGATTTTCTGGGTAATTTATGGGTTATTGAACATGTTTTGAACTTATGTGGTTGTTATTTGAACTTATATGTTTTGTTATGGGGTACTGCTGGTTTATGCAGTTAAAACTAATTGCTGGTACAATTTGGTAATTTAAGTTGGTTTATGTGAACTAATGGCTTTATTTATCTTAGTTGAAATGCATATCTGTTAGATAAATATTTTGGTGCAGGATTATTAGATTGAGGGGGAGAATTATTCTTTTCCTAAAATTGTTGTGTAATCATCAAAAAGGGGGAGATTGATACCCTGATATTTTGATGATAACACTAACAGCAAGCTGGGTTAAGTGTATTATACTAACATGGTTTTGCAGGAAATAAAAGCTATGTATTTTTCTAACAAAACATGTTGTAGCAGCTAGCTGGTAGACTAATTTTCTATGCAGGTAGCAAGCTGGCAGAGAAACTTTGTCTACAGGCAGCAAGCTGGAAATTCTTCCAACAGATAGAGTTTTAGTCCTAATTTATAGGAAAAATTCTTGGAAACGTTTTGTAAGGACTCTATCAGTTATATAAGGTATATATATATATATGGGCTCAAATATTTTCAAATATATTATATATATATATAGTTCCTAAAATAAAGGAAGTTGATATACGTTGTTTATCATCTAACAACTTCTATTATTTTATGGGCTTTTCAAACCAGATTGAATTTGTCTTTCTTAAACGTTCCTTCTCTAACTCATCTGGTTTCTGATTTCTGAACGTTGATTTCATGAACGTTGGTTTGAATTAATCAAGGAACACAATACGTGAGACTTGGTAGTCAAGACCGTTAGTTGTTGATCGATTAATTCAAAATCATTGTTTCATTATAAAAAGACTTGTGCTGTTTTCATTCTAGTTGTTGGACGACTTTCAAAAGAAAACACAAGTACTTTCGAACTGATTTGATATATTCTAATATACGTTTGAGCTCTAATATATATTACATCTTATATCTTTGATTAGAGTTCATATATTCAATTGTAATTGATTATACTTGTATTGTTCAACTTGTAAGTTGGTAGTTGCTGGTTTTGTGAGCTTGGGAAACAAGGGTTCAAGGAACTTGATAGCTAGAGGAGTTTATACTTGGATTAGTATAGTACTTAGAGAGCTGTGTTCAAGGAACAAGGTGTTTCAGCAAGCTGCTAACAGTAACAGGGAGTTCAGGGAGATATATTATTGTATTGTGTAGTTGTAATTCACTTTGATCAATAATATATTCCTTTGCCGTGTTGGTAAAGGACCAGGACGTAGACCTATAGGAGATAGGGGTCGAACCTGGCTAAAATTGCTGTGTGTTCATTATTTTCTGCACATTTTCTATACTGCTGTGAACAACGTAGCTAGCTGCCATTCTATATTCTGTAAACTCAGTAAGCTGCCAGACAGCAAAAACAGACTGATTTTTGCTTTTTCAGTCACATAACTTGGTAATAATTAAAATCGGTCATTGTTAGTCATAACACCTATTCACCCCTCCCCTCTAGGTGTTGATTCTCAATAAGTTAAGTAGATTTCCTAAATCGAATAGAATTCTCAACATTAAATTTCGTCACTTTATTCTCTTTTTAGTTTTAGAATAGTTTTTAATTGAAAAAGAACTATTAAACCACAACTAAATTAAAGATTATTTTGTGAATTTCATGTGAACCGTAAAATTGGCCAAATCTAACTTTTATAACTCAATATAAACAAATATTAAATTGAGCATCTAAAATATAATAAATATCAAATTTTTAACTATAATTTTTTTTTTTGGCTAAATCTTTTTTAACAATAATTTAATCATGTAAACTAATAACTTTTAAATATTAAAATATTCATAAATAAATATAATTATAAATATTAAAAAAACAATCGTGTGTTGCATCGTAGTAAAAATATAATTATAAACTGAATAATTATAAATAATTTAGTTAATAAAGCTAATAATTTAGTTGATGAATTTTCTTCCGTATGAATCACGAAAATCATGAAATATCTTTTACTTTCAGGATCGCCCCACTTTATTTTCCTCTTCTTTTTCTTCCAACATCATGGGGTAGAATCAGTAATGCAATCGAGCTTGAAAATTCGTCGAATCTATGCCTAATTATATTCCACATTTTTGAAAAGTCGTCGATATTCTTTTTTCTTTTCTTGTTATCTCTATTTATGTAAAATCCAAATGTATGGAGTCTAATTTTTTCCCTTTTGGAACGCTACATCAGCGTGCTGGTGCTATACTTTTAAAAAGTGACGCACGCATCATGTTATGATAATTATATTATTTTTTATTTATTGTAACATTATTCAAAAAAGTATTGAACTCCATACGAAATTGTTATTACATTATACCAATTTTTTTTTGCGTATTATTCGGTGAATATGAGTCAAATTATTTGTAAAATATTGATTATTCAAAAAACCAATACAAAATATTTTATTTTACTTCTTAGAGCATTTTCAATAATATTTGCTGTGAAATGGGAGTATCTTGAAATTTTTATTATGAAATTATAAAAATTTGGTCCTCTTTCTTTTTTCACATGTATATATCTAAGTTATCGTTAGTGATGGAATATTTTAAGGTGCATAATTTTCCGACTTTTGTTAATTATGACAGATATAAACAGCATCCTTAAAATACTGAATTTCAGTCGAAAGAATTAATTAAGAATTCATTAGAATATTCAATTTTTTAATTTAAAAAAGTATTATAATGACATCTCGAGCAATCCAACCTTGAAACTAGTAACATCGCAATTGACACATAAGACCAAAACTACTTGATGACAAATTGGGGGAGAATTGACAAGGTTTTTAGTTAAGTATAAAAATTACCAAACCCTACTAACATAAAATAAATATGGATAGAGATACATGAACAAAACAATTGATGACAAATTCAATATTCCAACCTGCCATCGCACAAACATACTTATTAGAAAAGGAGAGAACAATAAATAAACGGGTTAAAAAATTTCAATATAATAATTTACATGATTCTTTTAAGTTTTATCATAGAGTAGGTAGATTTGCTTTAGTATTTTATACTTTCTAGGTTACATCGGTCTCATGTTAATATTTGAATTAAATATAAAAATTAAGAAAGGCAATGAATAGAAAAAATGAATAAATTGGTAAAATTTATTGAAGTTAATAAAAAAAATATATTATTTCAAAAAATATTAACAATCGAATGCGATATCTCAAAAAAAAAAAAATCTATGTTAGGATTGAGGTAATTTTTAATAACTGACAGATGCAAGCTTACATAAAGTTAGACTAAAAATTCAATGTAAATTAGAAAAAGTTAAGTGAGATTGCAATAATTTTATAATATATCGTGAAATTCAATTGGGTACACAAATTTATATAAAAAAAAATTGAAATTAATAAAATTTTAAATATCATCATATTTTAATAAAGGATTTAAAACTCCTAAATATTTGCTCACCTCATATTCTAAAAATTCATGATTTATCCAAAAATTTCTGATTAATTCTTATAAAACATTTTGTCGATTATTTGAAAAACTCCAATTTATCTAAAAAGTCCTCGATTAATCAAAAAAAGTAATGCTAGATATCCCAAATTTATTCCCAAAAATTATTTCTTGCGAGTCCTATTTTATTATAATCAATTAAATTGATACACTTGACATTTGAGAAATGTTTTGAGAATCAATTTGAGATATCTAGCATTTTTCAATCAAAAATCGCCATGTAATTTGATAAAAATTTTGAAAATTGTCTCGTGTATCTCACATCACTCTTGAATATTCAAACTTTTTAAACCGTTGAAAATATCCCGGATGTCAATAATAAATATGTGTATTTAATCTGAGTTTGGGTAGTGGGCCTGGTGGCACAGACAGTACCAACAACCAACCTAGTAAGTGTAATAAGCCGAGGATAATATTTCCAATAATTGTTCCTCCGTTTCAATTTCGCTTCTCCCTCTCTTTCTCTCTCAGCATGTATCGCTTTATGGACTGAAACCTGAACAAAATATATTGTAAGATTGTACTTGCAATATAACTTGCAAATCAGAAGGGAGATTATATCTTGTCTTCAATGGCTTTCTTGGAGCCCGGGACTGTACTTGGTACTTGCTCAATTTTTTTTTCGTAGTTCAATACAGTCGCATACTCATTTTATTTTTGACAAGGTTCGAATTTAGGGAATGTGAGGGACTGAGGGAGGAGATGCTCATGTATAGTGCTTGTCTATGTACATATAGAAACAGTAAAGATGATACTGCATGATCATGTTTTCGATGTAGGGTGAATTCGAACACAGACCATATCTTTAATTGTTTGAGAATTTAGATAAATACTTTCTATAAATGGTAGACATCATCCAGAAAGTGTTATCGTTGATTGCCTGCTATGCTTTATTGCTTTAGCCCACGTTTGTCATCTTCTTCCTTTTTTGATGAGAAAATCATATATTTCACTTGTAGCAATTTTTAAATATGCCATTTTTTTTGTTGCTCTTGGATTTTAAATCATATGGTGATTTTAATGTCGAAATTTGATTTATGTACAGGGGGGCTTTCTTTTTTATGCCAAGAAAATTTTGATTTGGGCTCACCATGCATTCAAAGATCTGGACTGGATATCTTGAACCTACTAATTGTTGTTATTTTTTTGATCTTCTTGCTCTTGGGGTTCGTCAATGGTCAGAACAGAATCGACAAAAACTGGATCGTTTTAGTCGTTTCATTCTGTTGTGCTCTTATTAGCATTGCATATCTAACTAAGGGTGTCCTATTTGCTAAAAATGGTGAAAATTTTAGCTGGTTGTTAGTGCACTTCCTTCGAGCTATTATTTGGTTTGCCTTGCTAATATCTTTGCTCGTAAAAGGATCGAAAAGCCTACAACTTTTGGCTTCTGTTTGGTGGGTTTTATTCTTTCTTGCACTTACAGCTATAAACACAAATGTTTTGCTGAAAAAAGACAATCTTGAAATCCTGGATGCACTTACATGGCCCGTCAACTTCTTTCTTCTTGTGTGTGCTATGAGAAATATCAGTCATTTTGTATCTGCTGATATGCCACTCAAGAGATTATCAGAACCTTTATTGGCCGAGAAATCTCAAGAAAGGCTTAGCCAATTAGGCCAGGCCAACTTTTTTAGCAAATTGGTGTTCTCTTGGGTTAGCCCTTTAATCTCACTGGGTTCTTCAAAGCCACTGGTTCTTGACGACATTCCATATCTAGCAACTGATGACCAAGCGATTGTAGCAAATCAGAAATTTGTGCAGGCTTGGGATTCACTGCTAAAAGAGAAAGGCTCAAACAGTACTACGAATTTGGTATTTTGGGCCATAGCAAGAACTTACTGGTGGGAGATGATGTTTGTAGGAATGTGTCTTTTCCTGAGAACAGCTTCTTATTCTCTTTCTCCGTTGTTGCTATATGGCTTTGTTAATTACTCCAATCGCGATACAGGAAATACATTAATGGATGGTGTTTTGTTGGTTGGGATCTTAATTATTGTGAAGAATGTTGAATCTTTTTCTCAAAGGCATTTCTATTTCAGTTCAAGAAGGTATGGCATGAGGATGAGATCAGCTTTAATGGTAGCTGTTTATCAGAAGCTCTTAAGGCTTTCTAGTTTAGGAAGACGAAGGCATTCAACGGGAGAGGTAGTGAACTACATTGCAGTGGATGCTTATCGGATGGGGGAATTCCCCATGTGGTTTCACACTGCATTGTTTTCTGTAGTGCAATTATTTCTTGCAATTGGAGTTCTTTTTGGAGTTGTGGGAGCCGGTGTTCTTCCCGGTTTACTCCCTTTATTCATCTGTGGAATCCTGAATGTGCCATTTGCAAAAGTACTTCAAAAGTGTCAGATGCACTTTAAGGCTGCGCAAGACCAGCGACTTAGAACTACATCTGAGATCCTAAATAACATGAAGATCATCAAGTTACAGTCATGGGAAGAGAAATTCAAGAACTTGATTGAGTCTTATCGAGATAATGAATTCAAATGGCTGTCTGAATCTCAGTTAAAAAAAGTTTATGGCACTGTTTTATATTGGATGTGTCCGACCATTGTATCTTCAGTCGTTTTTATTAGTTGTGCATTTTTCAAGAGTGCCCCCTTTAATGCAGGAACAGTTTTCACAATTTTGGCAGCCCTGCGTACTATGGCAGGCCCCGTGAGAATGATACCTGAGGCTCTTTCTATGTTAATCCAGATCAAGGTCTCATTTGATAGGATCAATTCTTTTTTACTTGACGATGAACTAATAAAAAATGAAAATGCAAGGAAATCATGGGACTCAGAAATTTCAACTAGAATACTGAATGGTGATTTTAGTTGGGACCCTGAATCAGGTATTCCCACACTAAAAGATATAAATTTTGAAGTGAAACAGGGAAAGAAATGTGCCGTCTGTGGTCCGGTTGGGGCTGGAAAATCATCACTTCTATGTGCCCTACTCGGAGAAATAAGCAAGAATTCAGGAACTGTAAGATATCAAGTCTATATATAACTATTGTTAGTTTTCTGTTGAGCTGATCGATATCTGATTTATTGTTGCTACTGTTTCAGGTGGATGTCATCGGTTCTGTTGCTTATGTTTCTCAAGGTGCTTGGATCCAAAGCGGAACAATTCGCGATAATATTCTCAGCGGACAACCAATGGTGAAAAGTAAATATGAGGAAGCCATAAAAGTATGTGCTTTGGATAAGGATATTGATAGCTTTGACTATGGCGATCTAACAGAAATAGGTCAGAGAGGTCTTAACATGAGCGGAGGACAGAAGCACAGGATTCAACTTTGTCGAGCAGTATATAGTGATGCTGACATCTATCTTCTTGATGATCCATTTAGTGCTGTAGATGCACATACAGCAGCTACTCTTTTTAATGTAAGGTCAAGTTTCGATTAACATTGAGCATTTTAAGGTGGCACTACGTTGTAGCTAATATTGGTAATGCAATTGTAGGATTGTGTCATGGCTGCTCTAGAGAAGAAGACTGTCATTCTTGTGACACATCAAGTAGAATTTCTTTCGGTGGTTGACAACATTCTGGTAATGTTTAAAATTAAAAATGTAAGTTCATCATATATATTCTTAAATTTTGTTTGCATCTATTCTTTTACTCTTTCGAAGGTTATGGAATGCGGGCGAATTACTCAATCAGGAAACTACAAGGAATTACTGATGGCAGGCACAGCATTTGAAAAACTTGTAAATGCTCATAAAAATGCAATTACAGGACTGGGACCTTCAGATAATAAAACTGAAAATTTTGAACATGGAATGGAACATATGTATGGTCTAAAAGAGTCTAATTCGGGTCACCTCTGCAAGGGAAGCAGTGAGGCTGAGATTTCAATGAAGTGTTTACCAGGAGTTCAATTGACAGAGGACGAAGAGAAGGAAACTGGGAATGTTGGCTGGAAGGCTTTTATGGATTATATACTTATTTCAAAGGGAACATTGTTTATGTGTTATGCGATACTTAGTCAGATTGGATTTCTTGGTCTCCAGGCTGCTGCTAGTATTTGGCTAGCATATGGTGTACAAGTACCTAAAATCAGCATATTTATGTTAATCGGTGTTTATACTGCACTGTCTACATTAAGTTCTTTCTTTGTCTACCTAAGATCTCTATTTTCGGCTATTTTGGGATTAAATGCCTCAAAGGCATTTTTCTCTGGTTTCATTGATTCCATTTTCAGTGCTCCCATGCTCTTCTTTGATTCTACCCCAGTTGGGCGGATTCTAACACGTGTGAGCAAACTCTCTCCTTTTTTAGCGTGCTCAGCAATCGTTCATATTTCAGAAACATGAAGCAATGACTATCTCTTTGCAGGCTTCATCAGATCTGAGTACACTAGATTTCGACATCCCATTCTCCTTTTGCTTTGCATTGGCAGCTGGAATCGAACTTGTCACTACTATTGGAATTATGGCTTCTGTAACATGGCAAGTTCTTATTGTAGGTATTGTAGCAACTGTATCTACAAAATTCCTCCAGGTTTTTACTCCTCATGACTCTTTAATATTTTTGTAAATAAGGAACGTGTTCGTTAAAATACAATACAAGAACTTATATTATACTCAAATACATCTTTGGTTGGTTGAAGGGATATTATCAACCCTCTGCAAGGGAGCTAATGAGAATCAATGGAACAACAAAAGCTCCAGTCATGAGTTATGCGGGTGAGACAGCGCTTGGGGTGGCTACAATAAGAGCATTTAACATGGAGGACAGATTTTTTCATAACTACCTAAAGCTTGTGGATACAGATGCAAGTACTTTCTTATATTCAAATGCCACATTGGAGTGGCTTATATTGAGAACAGAAGCACTTCAAAACATGACCTTATTCGCTGCTGCTTTTCTTATTGTGTATCTTCCCACTGGTTATGTAGATCCAGGTACTCATAATAAAACATATGCAGTCTGATCACTTAAGTACTCTACTAATATGTGATTTTTTTTCTCAATTTACAGGACTTGTAGGGCTATCTCTTTCTTATGCTCTATCTTTAACAAGCACCCAAGTTTTCATGATTCGATGGTATTGTAGTTTATCAAACTATGTCATTTCAGTAGAACGAATAAAGCAGTTCATGAATATACCACCAGAACCTCCTGCAATAATAGAGAATAATAGACCACCAGCTTCTTGGCCTTCAAAGGGTGAGATTAAACTGCAAGAACTAAAGGTGAGGGTACTAATAAAGTTTGTGTTCTTGACTAGTGGAAAGAGTTTTAACATATCTGCAAATAAATCGTATACAGAAATTAATGTTGATTCAATTCTTTTTAGATAAAGTACCGTCCCAACTCTCCCTTGGTTCTTAAAGGGATCACATGTACTTTCAAAGAAGGAACTAGAGTAGGCATAGTTGGACGGACTGGAAGCGGAAAAACTACATTAATTACTGCTTTGTTTCGTCTGGTAGAGCCTTGCAGTGGAAAGATACTTATAGATGGGATTGACATTTGTTCTATAGGCCTCAAGGATTTAAGAATGAAACTCAGTGTCATCCCTCAGGAACCGACTCTTTTCAAAGGTAGCATTCGTACAAATTTGGACCCGTTAGGCCTTTATTCAGATGATGATATATGGAAGGTAAGCCACTTAATAAACATGTCTTAAATTTATTTTTGATCACCAACTTCTGTTTCTTTTACAGTTTGGATCTTATGCCAAAGAAGATACCTTGTTCATGCTATAAACTTGTTGTTTCCGTAAGAAAAAAAATGTAGAGATCTTCTACTAGGTTGCACTTTAATATAAAGGAGATTAAAACATAGAGATGAAATAACTCATTTAGAAGGCTTTTTAATAGGCTTTCAACTGGTGTTCCTACATATAGAAACTGACTACTAGTCTTTATATTTAGGCATTAGAGAAGTGCCAACTAAAGGACGTAATCAGCAGTCTCCCAAGCTTATTGGATTCTTCTGGTAAGATCAAATTTCTCTGTGCATATATTTGATAACATACGCTGCTATGCTACTATGCTGTAAATTAACTGAGAGTTGGCTGTTTGTTAATTTTTGTTATTTCTATGTAGTAAGTGACGAAGGCGATAATTGGAGCGCTGGACAGCGGCAACTCTTTTGTCTAGGAAGAGTACTTCTCCGAAGAAATAAAATACTAGTTTTGGATGAAGCAACTGCTTCTATAGATTCTGCAACCGACGCAATTCTGCAGAAGATCATTCGTGAAGAATTCTCAAACTGCACAGTGATAACAGTGGCTCACAGGGTTCCAACTGTCATAGACAGTGACATGGTTATGGTCCTCTCATTTGGTAAACTTTCATAGTTTAATGCATTCTAAGCTTGTGCTAATTTGTGTGTGTAGAATATGATGTGTTTTAAAGGTTAACATGGGCAAACTATTTACGCAGGGAAACTACTGGAGTACGAGGAGCCAACAAAGCTTATGGAGGATACTAATTCATCTTTTGCTAAGCTTGTAGCAGAATATTGGTCTAGTACTAGTTCCAGAAAAGACTATTGACAGAGGAGCGACGTAATCAACGAACTTCCATGCGAGATTTGTCAGGAAAGAAACCGTAGCATGGTTACATATGATATAATTGCTTGAATGTTGTTCCTATGATGGCATTGGTAAGAAAACAAATTGGTAAGTTAATATTTAATCTGAAGAGACCATTTCGGCATATCAATAACAGATTAACAGTTCAGCATACAGAGATCAAATATATCAATCTAAATGTCTAGTTTTATTCCTTATTACGCACACACATCAAGTTCCAGGCTTATGTTTGGTCTGTTAGAAATTAAGCACTACTTAGACTACAAACACACATATATGAATACTAAAAACAATTAAGAACACATAATTGTTGATACAAGCTAATTAACATTATCAAATAGTATAACCAAAACACCAGCTCAATTATAGACAAGAATAATAGGTATTTGTACTAAATTGTAAGAGTTTAGAGAGTGACCTGGTGAGGCGTGTAAAAACACTGCCCTAAGGAATCGTGCCCCTTCTCGTGCAAGGTTTTTGCGGCAACTCCTTAGCGGTACAACATCCAAATCAGCTTTTCCTTTCTCGCGCACGAACGATTAAGGATATCAACAATGATTTTCCGATGCTCCAAATAACATCCACAAAAACCAAGTATATAAATATATTTCTCATATGATAGTGTGTGTGACATGTAAAACAAAGGAGTGAAAATAGAGACTGAGAGATTGACCGTGAATACAGTATAATGAATGTGTCTATTCTAGTCCTTTTGCAAACCATCTCCATATATAAGGCAATAACATTATAACTCAAACAAATATTTAATGAAATATACTAATGGGAAAATATTTAGTATTTAAGGAAATCAAAAGTAACGTACTTTGCAACGGGAGAAAAAACAATGGAAGAAAAGCTGAAAATATAATCATTTATTAATATAAAAGATTTTCTAAAAATTTTATTTTTTATAATATTAGATATTAACAAATATCTAACATGGTCAAAACGACAACTTGAGCATTCCGGTAATTTGACACTCCAACCTCATTTTCTCAAACTCAATAAACTGAGTTTCCAAGACAGCATTTCTATCACTTAAAAACATATTAGCATCTTTAATCCTAGTATTCTCTTTTGTAAGTGATTTAAGAGTTACACGCAAATGGAACAATTCAGTAGACATGTCATTAATAGTACTATTGCATTCCTCTTTAGAAAGCTCAGTGAGATTAATATTGATTACCTGATTGCTTGATGAGCTTGCGTCTTGCTCATTTGAATCAACCATGAGTGCAAGGTTGACATACTCAGTGTCTTCATCTGAATCATTTCCTTCATCAGCCCAATCATAGTCCTGAGTAATGAATGTTCTCTCCTTTTTGAGAAGTTCAAAGTATTTCTTCTTGTAATCTACAGTCTCAGATTTTTTGTCCTTCTTCTCAACTTTAGGTTTCCTGCATTCACTTGAAAAGTGACCTCCAATACCACTGTTAAAACATTTGAACTTAGATCTCTCAACATAATTTTTGTTTGGTTGAAAGTCTTTCTTGTAGGGTTTGGTCACTTCAGGATTCTTCTTGAATTTGAGCTTTGAAAATCTCTTAGACAGAAAAGCTAAGTGCTCATCTAGGTCATCCATCTCTTCTTGATTAGAAGAATCACTTTCTTCATACATCTTTCCTTTGCCCTTGCCTGAATAAACTCTACCTTCACAAACATCACTATTTGGTGTAGCTTTGGCCTTTCCTTTCACTTTTGTGTCCTCAGCCTCATCCTCACAAGCAACTAGAGCTACAGAACCACCTTTCTTCTGGACTTTCTCAATTTCTTCATCTTTCTCCATTTCTAACTCATAGGTCTTTAAAGTTTCATAGAGCCTTTCAAGAGTAAAATCCTTGTACTCTTGAGTGTTTCTCAAGGAAACAGTCATAGGTTTCCATTCCTTGGGTAAAACTCTTAGAACTTTGATATTTGAGTCCTTGGTTTAATACACCCTTCTATACAACTTTAATCCATTTAACAATTTCTGAAATCTACTAAAAATATCATTTAGAGATTCACCACTCTTGAAGTGAAAGTGTTCATACTGTTGTATAAGAAGTTGCATCTTGTTCTCTCTAACTTGCTCAGTTCCTTCACACGGAGTTTGAACTGTGTCCCAGACTTCCTTAGTTGTAGTGCAGTTGATAACATTGTCAAACATGTCAATTTCTAGGCCATTGAACAAAATATTCATTTTCTTTTTATCCTTGTGCATTTCAGCTATATCTTCCAGTGTCCATTCTGATGGAAGCTTGGGAATTGTGTCTGGGGATCCTTCTCCTTGTTGAGCAATTGTAGTGTTTGGCTTCATAGGCACATGAGGACCTTTTTCAAAGCAGTCTACATACCCTTCATCCGTAGACATGAGGTATAGATGCATCTTTACCTTCCAGTGAAAGTAATTGTCTTTATCAAGAACTGGTATCTTTACTCAATTATCCTTCTTTTCCATGATTCTGAATGTCTTTGATCTTTCAACTTCTTGTATGTTAGAAGCTTGCTCTGATACCAATTGTTATTCCCAGTTATACACTTACAGAATTGTAGAAGGGTGGGGGGATTGAATACAATTCTTGATTTTTAACAATTTATCAGCAACTTAAAAATCAAGAACAGATAAACTAAATTTCAAGATAAATTTAAAGACACGAGGCTTTAAAAATTTTAGGTGAATTGTTTGTGTTCCACCTGAGATATATATTGAAGGAATACTCTGTGATACTTGTAAACAAATACACAACTGCTTTTATAGTTCTTTGCTTCTAGAAATGCTAGAGAGAAAACCTAAGCAAAGACAATGTAAACTATTTTTTTTACAAAGAACAGTTATACTTGGTTATATTATGTCCAAGTTTACAAGTCATACGAGAAACAAAAAGTATTTCTATTTTCTAGGTCCAGTATGCTTGCTTCTTCATTCTAAATGCATGTGACTGAGATGTTATACTCGTAACAAATTGGCTTATTGGTACATCTACATTGTTTGCATGGAAATGAAATGTTTCTTCTCCTTCAGGGTTCACCAATGTTTGACTTCCATATTCTTTTTGTTTACTCTTTCAACCCATGTGCTTCGTACCAGTGTCAAGTCACCATCAACCTATAATCTTTGAGCTTCATTCGTTGGTAGTGTTCTTGACCATCCGTTGTCAGATAATGAGATGACCATCCGTTGTCAATGTTGAGACTTCATCCGTTGTCATTCATTTTCACTTAACAAGAATTTCATAACACAACCCATTTATAATTTAGCTACCCTATTCTACTTATCCATTGAAAGTCAACATGACTTAGCACTATATATTGTCAATCTCTAAACAAAATTCCGTGGATAAGCTTCCTAACTACGGATACTATCAAAGTATGTCATCCGTTGTTACTTACAGAAATGACTTATACATAATGTGTTAAGTGTTAAGTTATCATCAAGAACAACATATTTTCTAACATTTATTAATAAAAAAATATTATTAAATAATAACATTATTTATTTGTAACCAATTATCTTTTTAAACTAAAACACATTATTTTTTTTCTAACAAAGTTCCCTTATTTTTCAAAAATATCACGAACAATTAACTTTTTAACTAAAACATATTAATTTTTCTATATTTTCATACTAAAATTCCTTATTCTTCAAAAATATCACGGATAAATTCTTATTTATTTATTTTAAAACCTATTTTAACATGCCTATTTTTTAATAAATGTAATTAATAAAATATTAAAATGCAATTAATAAAATAACAACTATTAATTTTCTATTTATAAACAAAATTACCATTTTCAGCTAAAACACATTATATTTTCTATTATTTCTAACAAAATTCATTTTTTCCAAAAATATCACGGACAATAACATTTTTTAACTCTTATATATTTATTTTAACCATCTCCATATATAAGGCAATAACATTATAACTGAAACAAATATTTATTGAAATATACTAATGGGGAAATATTTAGTATTTAAGGAAATCAAAAGTAACGTACTTTGCAACGGGAGAAAAAACAATGGAAGAAAAGCTGAAAATATAATCATTTATTAATATAAAAGATTTTCTAGAAATTTTATTTTTTATAATATTAGATATTAACAAATATCTAACATGGTCAAAACGACAACTTGAGCATTCCGGTAATGAACCTTTCGTAGTCCATCAGAAATCAGAAATGACATCTGAGAGCGAATGTACTCTCCTAAGTCCTAAAGCGTTTTGAAAAATATTGCACCGGTTTATTGACACGATTCAAATTGGAGTGCTAATGAAGCGAAACAGGCCTGTGTTTAAATTATATACAAATGTTCGTCCATTACACGAGGGGGAAGCTTGTACAAAATATTTTTAAGTTCAACAAACAGGTTCTCTAAACCAATTTGTAGATTTCTGTAAATGTAACTATCTAATGTATTGAAATGAAGAAGAAAAACTTATTCTATTTACTTGCTCTGTAAGATGTTGTAACAGAGTTTATATACAGCAGAAAAGAAACAAAGTCTAACTAACTATTCTAACAACCTGATCTATCTGTAAAGACTAAACTACCCTGACAGTTAGAAAACTATTCCTAAATTATCCCTGTACATTCTAACTATCTAGCTTTCTCAATATCCTCCCTCAAATTAGAAGGGGTGAACAAGTTCATCACTCCTAATTTGGACAGTAAATAAGAAGAACGAGATGCAGTCATAGGCTTGGTAAAGAGATCTGCAGGTTGTGAGTGTGTAGACAGATAAGTAGGAACAATAAAACCAGCTTTCACTTTATCTCGAACCAAGTGAATGTCAAGCTCGATATGCTTAGTGCGTTCATGAAGCACAGGATTTTCTGCAATGTGAATAGCTGAGGTGTTGTCGCAGTATAATGGAATAGGAGTAGATATAGGAATGTGTAACTCTTGTAGTAAGTGAAACAACCAGGTCAGTTCACACACAGCTGATGCCATAGATCGATATTCGGCTTCAGCCGAGGATCTAGCCACAGTGTTTTGTTTCTTACATTTCCAAGAGATAAGAGAATTACCCAACAAAACACAAAATCCAGAAACAGACCTCCGTGTCATAGGACAGGTAGCCCAATCAGCATCTGAGAACAGTTTTAATTTCAAGGGACTGGTAGAGGACAAGAGTAAGCCCTGACCAGGTGAAGCTTTAATGTATTTGACTAGCTTGAGAGCAGCGTCCCAATGTATATCAGTAGGATGAGCCATGAATTGACTTAAAATGTGAACTGGATATGTAAGGTCTGGTCGGGTAATCGTTAAGTAGATTAGTTGACCAACTAATCTCCTGTAGGAAGAACCATCAGATAAAACAATACCTGAAGTATCTGACAAATTATGTTGTGCCTCAATAGAAATTTTACTTGGTTTAGCAGCAAGAAGTCCAGTATTAGCCAACAAGTTAAGAGCATACTTCCTTTGATGTATGTAGATACCAGATGGAGATCTAGCTATCTCAATGCCTAGAAAATAGTTGAGATGCCCCAAATCCTTGAGATTGAACTTTGAGTTAAGAAAGGTCTTAACAGTAACCAACTGAGAAGAAGATGAACCAGTTAAAATAATGTCATCGACATAAACTAGAATAGCAGTGAATGAAGATGAGGTATGTAGAACAAACAGTGAACTGTCAGCCTTGGACTGAGTAAATCCATATTCAAGTAGAGCCTCAGAAAAAGTAGTAAACCACTCCCTTGGAGCTTGCCTCAAACCATAAAGAGATTTAATCAATTTGCATACAGGTCTGTTGCCAGTAAAGGAAGCAGGTATAACAACACCCGGAGGAATACTCATATAAACCTCTTCATGAAGAGTACCATTTAGGAAGGCATTATTAACATCCAATTGTGTGATTTCCCAGTTCTTTGAAGCTGCTACAGAAAGAAGCAGTCTCACTGTAGTCATCTTAGCTACTGGAGCAAAGGTTTGTGTGTAATCAACTCCTAAGGTCTGTGTGAAACCCTTGGCTACTAACCTAGCTTTGTATTTATCAAGACTCCCATCTGCTTTGTACTTAACTTTGAACAACCATTTGCAACCAACCTTCTTTTTATGAGGAGGCAAATCAGTAATAATCCAAGTATTGTTAGCTTCTAGTGCTGTTAGTTCAGCCTGAATTGCCTTGCACCAGTTAGGATCTGTGATAGCTTGGTTATAAGTTGTTGGTTCAAAGATTGCAGTGGAATTAGCAATAAATTTCTGGTATCTTGGTTGAAGATTATCAACAGTGTCAACAGAAGAAATAGGATACTGAACAGATGAGTTGACATGGCTTTTAGGTAAACCAACATAATCAGAAAATTTTGCAGGTAGAGTTCTTTGTCTGACAGGTCTTTGAGGAACATGAGGTATAGATGATGGAATGGACACTGAAATTGGTGATGTATGATCAGAAGAAGAAGTTGAATCACCTGAAGGAGTTGTATCTGATAAATGAGATGATGAATTATGATTGTTTGTAGATGAAGGAGACAATGGTTGAATAGGTTTAAGACTAATCAGTTCATCTACAAATGTGTGAGAATCTGGAAACAAGGTAGAACTGTGTGGAGTAGAAAAACTATAAGGAAAGATGTCTTCATAAAAATGAACATCTCTGGAAACAAATCGTTGTTTTGTTTCCAGATTCATAAGTTTGTAGCCTTTTTGGGCTGAAGAATAACCCAAGAAGATACATCTAACAGCTCTAGGATAAAATTTGTCTTGCCTTTGAGACAATGTGGATGCAAAACTTAAACAACCAAATACTTTGAGATGACTGGAGGAAGGAGGTTTTTTGAACAACAGTTCATAAGGAGACATATTCCTTAGAAGAGGTGTGGGTGTTCTATTTATAAGATAAGTTGCGGTAAGCAAACAATCTCCCCATAAGTGAATTGGTACCTGAGACTGAAATTTAAGTGCCCTAGCAACACATAACAGATGTCTATGTTTCCTCTCAGCTCTACCATTTTGCTGAGGGGTTTCTACACATGAATGCTGGTGACTTATACCTTTTTCAGAAAAGAATGTGTGAATTTCAGAATTGAAGAATTCACTCCCATTATCAGTTCTAACATTCTTGACAGAAGTATTGAAATGAGTAAGAACATAAGCATAGAAAGCCTTTATCAAAGATGAAACTTGAGATTTACTAGATAACAGATAAGTCCATGTAACTCTTGAGAAATCATCCACAATGGTTAGAAACCCATTACAAGTAGAATATGTTTTATGCCTATAAGGCCCCCATACATCACAGTGTATGGTATCAAATGGTTTATCAGCTTTGTGTGTACTAATAGAAAACGGTAGTCTGCTTTGTTTAGCCAAATGACAAATTTCACAGAAAAACCTGGATTCACTAGCTTTCTCAATGAAAGGAGAGACATCATGTAGTTTGTGTAGAAGAGAAACCGGAGAGTGGCCAAATCTGTTGTGCCAAAGATATGTAGTATCCTGAGAAATAGTATTAAGAACTGCCTTGGAAGAAACATCAGATAGGTTGGCTTTGAGTTGGGAAAATGAAGGTACTGTAAGTTTGTAGAGATTACCAACAGCTTTACCAATCCCCTTCACCGTCTTCAGGGTAAGGTCCTGTATGAGACATAATTGAGTAGTAAACTTGACACAACAATTTAATGTCTGTGCTAGTTTGCATACTGAGATCAAGTTAAAGTGAAAACTTGGTATATAAAGAACATCATATAGAATAATGTCAGCAGTCAGATGTATAGAACCCTTTATATGAACAGAAGTATGTTGACCATTAGGAAGACAAATGTCAATATTGCAAGTCTGGGGGTTAACTAGAAGATCACTATGACAAGTGATATGATCAGTTGCCCCTGAGTCGATTATCCAATCTGAAGTATTATGCATGTTAACAAGACAAACTGACGTCATATAAGAGCAAGTATGTCTACCTGACTGAGGAATATCAGTGATGTTGGAAGGAATGTGATTCTGATTTAAGAGAGTAAGTAACTGTTGATACTGAGACGCAGACAAACAATTGTTAAGAGAGACATCTTGATCAGCAGATGCAGAAACAGTTGGAGACTGTTGTGGAGAAGATTCAATAGGATCATTTTGTGATGTCTGAGCATGAACTTGTGCCACCATTCTGTTTTCAGATGAAGCTGATCTGTTAGGGAACTGAGAAGACTTGAATCTGTTATTAGGAAAACCAATAATATGATAGCATTTTTCCTTTGTGTGATTTCTCCCATGACAGTGAGAACATTCCAGAGGTACTCTCCTGGTATCATTCCTTCGAAAATCAGGTTTCCTTGTATCAGGCCTGAACTGTGAGAAATTACCAGGAGGCCTATTATTATTGTGCATTTTACTCAAGAGAGCAGCAGACTCAATTGAAGGTTGAGCAAGAGTAACATAATTTCTTTGCCTCTCTTCCTGATGAAGCAGGGCTAACACTTGAGTCATTTTGGGCATAGGACTCATCATTAATAGCTGACCCCTAATATTTGTATAGAGTTCATTCAATCCCATGAGAAACTCTGTAACTTTCATGAGTTCATCATGTTGTTCAGCCTGTTGTTTGGCAGTGCAGGTACAAACACAAGAACATTTAGGAATATTAGTGACATTAATCAGGTCATCCCAGAGTACCTTGAACTTAGTATAGTAGGCAGATACAGACAATGTGTCTTGAGTAAGTGAGGAAAGAGCCTTTTTCAACTCAAAAATTCTAGGTCCATTGATTTGAGTGAATCTTGTATGTAGATCACTCCAGACATCAGAAGCAAGAGTTATATACACTAGGCTAGACCTTATTTCAGGAAGAATTGAATTTAGAAGCCAAGTGATGATCATATCATTGCATCTCTGCCAATGATCAAGATAAGGTGAAGTATCATCTGGTTTCTTATATTTACCAGATACAAAACCAAGCTTATTCTTCGCAGATAATGCAAGTGACATTGAACGTTTCCATTCATTAAAATTGTCTCCAGTCAAGAGAGTACTAACTAAGATTTGACCAGGATGATCTGAAGGATGAAGATATAGTGGATGACTAGAGTCAAGAGTTATAGTTTGATAGGTATCATCACGATCATAAAGTACATCGTGACCTTGAGAATTATGATTACGATTAGCATGTCGTGTTTGATTTTGTGTGGATGTAGTTGCATCAGAATGAATTGTCATGATGAATATGAATTCGCAGAGACAAAAACTCAAACAGATAGAGTGCAATAAGAAGCAGTAAACAGTTGATCAAATTTGAAGATCGAACAACACTTTGGAGGAGAGAAATCAACAACAAGATGGCATACAACTGATTATATGCAGAATCAACAAGAACGAGTGAGTCTGATGATTAAACACAACTTTTGATCAAAAATTCAATATGAATGCCACAGTATTCAGAAATTTTCACAACAAAGAAGTGAAATGATAAACAAATTGATTGTTTTGGAGATATGATTGTAACAAGCAAACGATAATACGATATATTCAGTAGATACAAGTGTAGATAACACCTGATAGGAGTCAAATATGTATGATGTATTTGCAGATCGCCATTGATGATCGTCTTTGAAGAAGCTTTGATACCATGTAGATTTCTGTAAATGTAACTATCTAATGTATTGAAATGAAGAAGAAAAACTTATTCTATTTACTTGCTCTGTAAGATGTTGTAACAGAGTTTATATACAGCAGAAAAGAAACAAAGTCTAACTAACTATTCTAACAACCTGATCTATCTGTAAAGACTAAACTACCCTGACAGTTAGAAAACTATTCCTAAATTATCCCTGTACATTCTAACTATCTAGCTTTCTCAATACAATTCTGGTGATAATCTAATCTAGTTTTAAATGCTCTCAGCAAATTAACAGAAACATAGGTGCAGTGATTAAATGAAAAATCTTATTATTCTTTAATGCCAGTAAGGTAAAAGTTACACTACGCCATAAGTGGGATTCAGCAACACCTGAAAAAGTGTGGTTATAGCCCAAAAAACTGTTGCTAAAAGGAAACAAATAGGCTATGGCTACACTTTGACCAAATTTGAGGGTGTTAGAAAAATGGCCGCTACCATAGGGGTCTACGCCAACACTTTTGTAGTTTTTGGTAACACGGGAGAAATGTGTAGGCGTAGACCCCTACGCCAACACTTTTTATTTCTGTGGCTACGAATTATTAGTTGTTGCTATAGATCTATGCCAACACAGTTATCTTTGTAGTAACACTACTAATAGTATTGCTATAGACCTATGCCAACACATTTTCAGTACTACTGTAACACCAAATTTTGAAACACTTAGATGTTTTTACCAACACCCTTACCACTATGCCTACACTTTTTCTTAAACATTTTTAGATTTTGTGCCAACACTTTGCTATACTTTTGCCAACACTTTAAATACAGAATAGCAACATATGACATTGAAATATAGAACTTCCCATTCAAAATATTACCAAACATTCCAAAACATCAACAGGCTGTTCAGAAGCCATTTCAATACATAAAAAACCATCTAAAATAACAACAAATCCACAAACCATTCCAATCATCCATCTACTACATATACCAAACCAACATTGAAAAGGTAACTCAAATACCACAAAATAGCTAACTTAAGTATGTTTTAAAAGTTAAGTACATATAACTACTGTTTTTACTTAGCATAGCATAAAATGATCTGATCAGTCAGTATTGACATCATTGTCATCTTCATAAGACACTTCGGCAGATTCTTCAGAGTTCGCAGATTTCTCAGAGTCCTCAGTAGTGTTTAACTTTAAGACACTTCGCAGATTTTTCAGTATTGCTTGTGCACGTATCCAGAACTGCAGATTCCACTTGAGTACTAAACTGTGCAGAGTTTTGCAAGAATAAACTGTATGTACTGACCTGCAAATTTCAGTAAAAGTACTAAAGTCTGTGATTGCGACAAGAATATCAATGCAAATTTAGGGTATTAAACCTATATAGAACCTAGCTCATCATTGTATTTTAATGCTTTTTGTCCCTGAAAATTCTGCAGATATATATTCTTAAGTTTGCAACTTGAATACTACTTGCGGTGTGGTTAACTATGTTGCAAAGTAACACAGACTCCTGCACTTCTTGTGTAATTTATTAAAACTAAAAGTCTAGAAGTGCCCTCTCCAGATTAAGCACTTTATAGATACCATAACCATAACTTAAAATTTTAATTGTTTATCTACTCTAAAGTTTTAATTATGTGCAAGAATTTGGAAGTTTAGTTCTAATTGTCTAGTCCCTGATAGCAAAAAAATCCATCAAATACTTAGGTTGTTCTAACTGTTTATTAAATACACAGACAAAGCATGGCATAGCTTCTGCAAAAGAAATACAAAGTATGTCCTTCTCTAGTCTCTATGCGTGTAAACTTAGATGTAAACCAAAATAACAAGATATGTTACTGCCTCATAGGCGAGATAAGGCGAGAAAACTATATGTGTTATGAATGTCCTGGAAGGAACCAAAGGTGTTTAGACAGAGAATTTTCACAAGTATAGAGTGTGATATATTCATTGTTACCTTTTCATTTTTTTTCTCCATAGTTTTCACTTTCGTTCCCATCAGTGCTATTAGTCAAATACAATACACTTGATGAGGAATGTCCTGCATCAACAATAGTCAAATATATTAGTGACTTCATTAATGACCTAATATCGATACAGTTGTATTTTTAGCATGAATCATACTTTCGAAATTATTAAAAAAAAAAAAATTGAAACAACAATCCTGTGGATCCAGCCAGAGAAAGTATTAGATTAATTATCATCACAATCATATCTACCTATGTGTATTTACCTTGAAAAATAAAAACCTCAAATTAGAATAGTTTATGCATGGCACTATGGTCATTCTCTTGGCCCATACAAAGATTTATATAGAATCTATATTTTAGACCAACAAGCATCGGTCCGAGTTAACAAAAAACCGTTAAATAAAAGCACTGGAAAGTTATAAACGGGAAAAATGTGGAAGCAATGTAGAGATACTTCTACTAGCAACACACTGCATCTCCCAGGTTTCCCGGCCATGGTAGTCTTATTTTGAAAATCTCTTCTCGGTTCACCACCACCATCAACATAATTTCCTCGATTTAATAATTTGTATTTGCACTAAGTAATGTTTATTTCTCTGTGTAGACCCTGAATTTATAAAACCCTGGGTATACATAACACATGATACATGCCACACATGAGTGTGTATCCACTAGTGTGCATGTGCTTCTGTGACGTGAATCAATGCAATTATAAATAGCACAGGACAGAAGAAAATAAGATGTCCCTTAAATATATACTTGTGAGTATTGAAGAAAATAACAAGAGTTTTGGTTTGTAAATCTTTGCAACTGAATATCATGATATCAACTCTTGTAGCTTACCATCTGGGCTTCCTCCTTTACTGTCAAACGTCGATGCAGACGAAATGTATGATTCTGACGCTTTGTAAAAAACCAGTAACGTTGTAATTCAACTGGTATACCAAATTCTTTTGCAACTTACACTATAAAAGAGAGACTTTATATCCCAATTATATGCATGATCATTGAGGGAGATGCAATCAGAAAGTGTAATAATTAAAATAAAATAAAATTTCCATACCGTAAGACGCAGTGAATGGCGAATGGATGAATATTCAGGTGACTTAATAGCTGATAAACAATCTTTACCACAGTTTACTTTATTTGGATGTCAGTCATGGTCTCCTGCTTGGAGTGCTTTTTGCTTGGCTGTGATTGACTTCTACTAGCAGTAGAAACTGGGGTAGCTGCAGAGATTGTAGAAGTGTCTTAGTTCAAGGGTTACAAAGTTAGGATTAGTACTTGGTGTCATAGGAGTTCTACTTATAACTTAGCCCAAAAACTGATCTTCATTAGCAACAAAACACAAAACTAGAATAAGTACCTGCAAGTGGTACAAAATCTCATGATTTAATGGAAGTTTCCCATCAACAACAAGATCAAGGTAACCCCGTATCTCTCGTAGCCGTGCATCCAATCCCTTCAAGGCTGCAAGCTTTCCAGTTACCTACAATAGATAAAAGAATATAAATATTAACTCCTCTAATAAGCAAAATGAGGTAAAATTACAATTTGACTACAGTAAAGCAGACACAAGCATATTGGCAACTAATAATATCTATAAAAATTAACTAGTTGCACCAAAAAAGATGCAAAAAATATAACAAAATAAAAATAAAAATTAGGACATGTGAAGAAGAATAAACCTCTGTCGCAAGGGTACTTATGATTGTATCCTTCACATCCCTCAGCAAGTGCTCCACACCTGCCACAGGTAAATTGTTTAAAGTCCAATTGATGCTTTTATTTATCTTATCCGCTGCTTAGTAAGGAGAATTATGGTTCAAATAATAGTTAAGAGAAAGATCTGTCTTTTCTTCTCCTAATTAAAAGGGGCCAGCAGCTTTGCCATGAATTAACATCTCATTTTAATGTAAGGTGCAACTAGACACAAATACTGTCATTCCTTCAATTAAATCAAGCACAACATTTAAATAAAAATCAATGACAATGATCTTACCTCTTTAACCTCTTCAACAACATAGTAAGCTTTTGTAGGTATTCCCAACTCCTTAGGTTGCACATCTATGATAACCAACACATGATTTGGAAAATAGCTGCAACACCAGCACTTGATCAGAAGAATAGGAAACAAAGCAAGGGGCATCTGCAAAACTAGATAGCAGTTCAGCTATGCCCAATATAGATACAACATCTACAACCTTTACAACACGCGGGAAGTACACAACCTATTAGAGGTCAAAAACAAGTAAACTGTGAGGCATAAGGAAATAACATGTACAAACCAAGGGGTAGTATTATCACAAATTGATTAACTGAATCACACCATAGAGCCATATAACTATGTATGGGCAACATGGTAATCCAAGTGTTTTGCTATGTCGTTAAGGCCCCAGAGGTTCGTCTAACAAACCAAAAAAAAACATGACAGAAGCAACAGTGAGGCATATAATTACATTCAATATACCCGATTGAAACATGTAATAACATAATACAAAACACAAAATAGAGTACAACAAAGAACTTATATGGATATAGCTTATATTCAGTATAAATACAAACACAAACACAAAACAAAGACGATGTTTACATGAAATCGAAGCATGTTATAAGCATAATATACCCAATCAAAACAAAGACCTAATTCAGCAAAGAAGAAGAAGACCAAGAAGCCCTAATTGCTTGTAGTTCCAAACGAAGCCCTAATTAGAGACTGTAAAGAACCCCTAATTAGAGAAACTCAATTGCTTGTAGTTCCAATCGAAGTCCTAAGTGTTGAGCAGAGATTGTAAAGAAGCCCTAATTGCTGAGTATTGAGAGAGAAGAAGAGGGTGTTCAATTGAAAGAGATATATGAGAGAGCTGAGAGAGAGAGAGATAGTTGAGAGTGTTGACCTGCTTAATTGAAAATATGGGGACAAATATTGACCCGCTTAACTAATTGAGTGAAAATTTAAAAAAAGTAATAATTGACCCGCCTAGTGTTAATGTGCAGCCCGCCTATTTTTTTAGTTAGTGCTAACACTTTTTTAAAAGACCAACGGCTACACTGATTTTGGCGTTAACATAGATACCAAATGACGTCTATGGTAACACCTGTTTATAGTAATGATAACACTGCAAAAAAGTATAATCTTAGATCAATTTTAAGGCATATATGGCTACACTTTTGCTTGCAACACCGAAAAAAGTGTGATCGAAGCCCATATATGGCGTAGTGTTATGGCATTCACAGGGGGAGAGATGGGTGACAAATGCAACGCATACACCAAGTAGCGAGGTTCCGATGAAAGCAGTAACAACGGGGAAAGGGAATGCAGCTCCAACACCAGGACAAGGTGCAGAGGACTCAACTGGGCTGACACAGCTGCTAATTAAATACTAGTAGATTATCTACATACATGCTAATTCAGTCACAAGCAACGTAGAAACGTAACGCCTTACTATATAAAAGTAACATGGAATCACTTTAGCTAAACATAAGAGAGAGAGATGTAAAATATTGATCAAGACAAACTGGAGGTGCATAACATCATTAACAATTTACAAATTACCAGTACGAGAGAGAGAGAGAGAGAGAGAGAGAGAGAGAGAGAGAGAGAGAGAGAGAGAGAGAGAGGAGAGAGAGACATAAGTATGCATATTAGATGTTACAATGCTAAACAGAATCATGCAATGTCAGTGTAAGAGCAACCAGTTTACCCGAATTTTGAAACGGCAGGGTAAATATGAATTATAACTAATCTAAGGTTCAAAACAATTTTTTTTGCTAATTTTTAAAATTTTAACTGAAAACATGAATTTGAAGAAAAAAAATTCTCGGTTAAAGTTCAACATTAAGTTAACCCTCCTTAATTACGTCCTTATTGAAAAATCAAAAGAAAGAAACTGTTAACGGAGGAATTTGGTGATAACCAATTCGGGGAGGGTTGCTGGAATTGTGGTAGAAACTGAGGAT
This sequence comes from Heracleum sosnowskyi, assembly GCA_030848705.1. NCBI lineage: Eukaryota > Viridiplantae > Streptophyta > Magnoliopsida > Apiales > Apiaceae > Heracleum > Heracleum sosnowskyi. The sequence goes on along the minus strand of CM061245.1, from coordinate 117,663,113 downwards.
GATAAGTAGCGTAGGTTGCAAGGGTTAGGGTTTATGGTTTGGGGATGACTGGGATTGTATGTGAGAATAGGTCGCAATTGAGATTGAATATTGAATTCTCTCTTGTTTGCAAGTTTGCATCGTACCATACAATGTGCCTACGTACCCTATTTATAGGGATCAAGCCATACGTAGTTCTTGAGGAGCAAGTAACCCATGGGCCGAGTTTCCTTCTTTAAAGAACGGAAAGACCGGGACCACCGCCTTTGATATGTCATTATGAGTTGTCATGGTTTCACTATTTTCTTGGGACTTATCAGATAATTCATTGACCCGGATTTATCGGAGCCAACGCTTATCTCGATCCATGGAAAATAAGGAAAGACAGGCTCTTATGAATCTCAAAAAGGCGAGGCTTCTCGCAAGGCGAAGTTTCTCAGCGTTAATAGGTTAATTTTCAATAAATCAATAAAAGTTAAGGAACCTTCATCTTTTAGAAGACGAGGTTCCTATATTTAAGTGATGAGGTAAATAAGGTAGTTTATACCTCAGAATAAGCCAAAAAGGGCACATTCCTTACTTACACTAGTCATCCATTTTTATCTGTAACCTAGGTTTCCAAGAAGGCGAGGCTTCGTTTGAACCTAGGTTAACCCCGATACTTTGATTGTCACCCAATGGGCTAGGCTTCATATGAACCTAGGATATGCCCAACATCAGTAATGGGCCAGTAATTTCGTCAACTATTGGGCTAGGCTTCGTATAAGCCTAGATTAGACCCAATATCTTCATTTCGTCAACTAATGGGCTAGGCTTCGTATGAGCCTAGGTTAGACCCAATATCTGCATTTCGTCAACTAATGGGCTAGGCTCCGTATGAGCGTAGGCTAGACCCAATATTGGCATGTCGTCAACTAGTGGGCTAGGCTCCGTATGAGCGTAGGCTAGACCCAATATTGGCATGTCGTCAACTAGTGGGCTAGGCTTCGTATGAGCGTAGGCTAGACCCAATATCTTCATTTCGTCAACTAATGGGCTAGGCTCCGTATGAGCGTAGGCTAGACCCAATAAATAGTAAACGGGTATGCTTCCAGAATCCACCATATGATAACGTCGTTACTGAAGGCGAGGTTTATTTTTGGCCATAACAACTACCCCCCAGTTTCTTGCAACAAGTATTTGTAAAAGAAACTAAGTCTTGATATCCAGAAAAAATCCCAAAGGCGAGCCTTACCCTTGGTGTCACTCCATGCTATTGATGTAATTTCTTCTTGACCCGAGATAAAGATTTCAACGAGAGTTCCAGTTGATATTTAAGCTTTTTCTAGCGGTTCCTTTAACAAATTGCCAAAGTAAACATCCTTCATGCCTTCTTCGGTAGATGGCATAACCTTCTCAGGTAGGCGAGGTCTCCGGTGGAGTTGATAAGTCTTTTGATATGAATCATCTTCAAGAAAGTAAATGGAGGTTGACGTCTATCTGAACATGTTCTTGAGTTAATCGACATATGCGTCGTATGCTTATTCTTCTCATTTTCTTCAAAGTAATTCTGAAACTTTTCGATGTTGAGGTAGGTATAGGCGAGGTCCCCTAATAAGATATCTTCATGTGCTAATAGTCTTCATGACCTCGACCTTCATTGGAAGACGTCGACGCCATTGAAGTAAGAGGTGTCATTGAGATGCGAGACCCTTGATATCTTAATTTTTCCATTAATAATATTTCTGTGTTTATCTTAATCCTATAGGTGAGATGCCTCCTGGTAAGATCCTAGGTAGGGGACGAAGATACAAAGAGAAGGAGATGACTTTTGTAGAGTGTGAGGTTTCACTAGTAACGTAGGATGCTGATAAGTAGGAGATGTCTTTAGTTGATAAAGAGGCACAAGACATCATCTTCAATATCTCACTGTAGTCTTCAATTAACAATTCTAACATATATTCTGAACTAGGCCTTAAGAGGGCGAGGCCGCTTCAGTAGAAAGCAAAGACGTTGGTTGACAAATAGGCATAAACACATCTTCTAAATTTTTCAAATTGAAGTCTGCACACTATCTTCAAAATCTATTCTCCTTCAAAAACTTTGATAGTCAAGAGAGGTTGGTGATCATTTGGATTGTAGTGACATTTTCTTGATCTTTTGAAAAAATGATAGGCCTATCTCTCTCTAAGAAAGCTTGGTAGTTAGTATCCCTTCAATTTTCTTCTGACGTAGGATCACTATTGATGGCCTATGCTGAAAGATCACCCTAGATGGGTCTTCTAAGAAAAACCACCCTGAAGGGCCTTCAAAGACAATCACCCCTTAGGGCCTTCTTACTACAAATATTTTCTTCGTAAGCGTCATCCTCCGGGAAGACGTCACCTACCTGCATAGAAAGCCTCACCTAGTTTGAAGCATATATTCTGATATAGATTTCCCTATTTTTTAGACTCGTTATCAAGAGGTCTTCTTGTTTCGGCCCATCAGAGGGAGACGCCTCTGTCTAAAGAGAGACTGATATTTATCATTACCCTTGGTTCTCTTGTTGCAAGCCATTATTCAGATGATGACAAGAGGCTATTTATGAAGAGAGATAGCACTGATGCCGAGTTTTCTTTCAAGATGGGTCTGGGCGAGGCTTTCTACCATGGTCTCAACATCCTTTCTGAGAAGAATACCATCATTCATGATCAAGAAAAGACTGTGAAGAAATGGAAAGCCGAGGCTTCTTCGCTCAAGGCTCAGTTATCAGATACCCAGAAAAAGCTTGATGAAGCATCCAAGGCAAAGCAAAGCGAGCTTGAGAAACTTCAGGGCAAGTTTAATGAACTTTCTACATATTCCAAAGCCAGGGGCGAGGCTCTGAATATGGACAATGAGAGGCTGCAGAAAGAATTGAACGAGCTTAAAGGAGGCATGGCAAGGAGATGAGTGATGCTTATAGCCTTGGCTTCCTTGGTTATCTTCAAAACTTCCTTGCAGCCGATCCTGACTACGACTGGTCAAAGCATTTCGCCCCCTCAACTTCTGAATACATGGCAACATTCAAGGCAACAAACATCCAGGCAATTGAGGAGGCGAAGAAGGATCTCCAAAAGAAGATCGAGGCTAAGCTGAAAGCCCAGGCTAAAGACGAAACGAAGAAGGCTAAGGACGAAGCGAAGAAGACTGAGGTAAGAGAAAACCTCGCCCTAGGCGGAAAAGACAGCCTCTCCCTAGGCGGAAGAGACAACCTCGCCTTAGGCTGAAGAGACAACCTCGCCCTAGGCGGAAAAGACAACCTCGCCCTAGGCGGAATAGACAACCTCGCCTTAGGCTGAAGAGACAACCTCGCCCTAGGCGGAATAGACAACCTCGCCTTAGGCTGAAGAGACAACCTCGCCCTAGGCGGAAAAGACACCTCGCCCTAGGCGGAATAGACAACCACGCCTTAGGCTGAAGAGACAACCTCGCCCTAGGCGGAAGAGACAACCTCGCCTACTTATCTACTTATACACTCTATACAAAAGTAGAGCTTAAGAAAAGTGAAGAGCAACCTTGCCTTCTTATACACTCTATGCAAAGCAGAGTTTAAGAAAAAGGAAGAGTAACCTCGCCTTCTTATACACTCTATGCAAAGCAGAGTTTAAGAAAAGGGAAGAGTAACCTCGCCTTCTTATACACTCTATGCTAAGCAGAGTTTAAGAAAAGGGAAGAGTATCCTCGCCTTCTTATACACTCTATGCAAAGCAGAGTTTAAGAAAAGGGAAGAGTAACCTCGCCTTCTTATACACTCTATGCAAAACAGAGTTTAAGAAAAGGGAAGAATATCCTCGCCTTCTTATACACTCTATGCAAAGCAGAGTTTAAGAAAAGGGAAGAGTAACCTCGCCTTCTTATACACTCTATGCTAAGCAGAGTTTAAGAAAAGGGAAGAGTAACCTCGCCTTCTTATACACTCTATGCTAAGCAGAGTTTAAGAAAAGGGAAGAGTATCATCGCCTTCTTATACACTCTATGCTAAGCAGAGTTTAAGAAAAGGGAAGAGTAACATCGCCTTCTTATACACTCTATGCTAAGCAGAGTTTAAGAAAAGGGAAGAGTAACCTCGCCTTCTTATACACTCTATGCTAAGCAGAGTTTAAGAAAAGGGAAGAGTAACCTCGCCTTCTTAAGAGCTAGAACTCTCTTCTTGGTGAGCTTTCCGGAAGTACGGATAAGCACCCCGGAAGTACGGGTTTACCAAGGTTTTGTAAGAGATAGATTCCAAGCTTCATGCGTTTAGTGGACTTACGCTCCCTAAGGAAGTCGTATTCCTAAGCATCTTCTGCTGAGGTGTTAGAAATGAATACCACTAGAAACTAGACAGAGGGGGGGTGAATGGATAGTTTGATATATTTTTCGATCTTGAAAACTAAGTAAACAACTGTATGTGATTATGATATGTAATATGCAGAAAGTAAATAACACACACAATCACTTTAATCTACTTTGTATAAGCAAATTAAATACTACAGCTTTCCAGGAAATTCACAATCGAATTTCTGGCTTCTAAACAAGAACGGTTTGAACTTGCTTGCTTACAGAGAAAAGAGCTTAGCAAATAACTATGTGTATCTCTCTTCTGCAGCTAACAATAGGATGTGCATGATATATATAAGCCCTATACAAACTAGTGCACACACCTATTTTTACACAGTTACCCCTTGCTGAAAGTCCAACTTGTCCTGCCATAAGACGTTAACTGTGTCAGGAAGGACCACCTGCTTTTCGGAGTCTTTCCCGTTTCTGTAGCTGCTTGTCTCTTATCTTTCTCTCCAAGTTTAGCTGTAGATTTGCCATCTGTTCTTTGGACCACCTTGCCAGAACAAATGCTTCAGTATTTGTCTCCTTTGATTCTTGGTTCTGTACCTTGATTTGTCTTGTTATAAACGGCTAAGTGTTGATATCGTGAACTCCACTTTATCCCTGACTATGCGATCTCCCTTGTGAGGACTACGCGATATAGCCTTTGAAGACTTTGCGACATAGGTCATTTGACGACTATGCGACATAGGTCATTTGATGACTATACGACATAGGTCATTTGATGACTATGCGACATAGGTCATTTGATGACTATACGACATAGGTCATTTGATGACTATGCGACATAGGTCATTTGATGACTATGCGACATAGTGCTTCTGAGGACTTCACGATCTAGGCTCCTTTGACTTTGCTGACTTCAACACTTCACGACATGTGTCTTGAGGACTTCTCGACATAGTACAAAATGGACTATGCGATATAGTACTTCACGACATGGATATTGGTGACTTCACGACATAGCTTTCTTTTGACTTTGCTATATAATGCCTTAGACAAATTCCTGCAACTTATTTCTTCATAGCCTTATTCAACTCTATCCTGCTGCATGAACACTTCTGAACTTCTACCAGGATAATTATTCAATGGCCTATATACAATCTAGATGCAAGAAACTTTACTAAGCTCATTATAAGTCTGAGCATACATGATCAAACTAATGTTCATGAGAACAAGACAAGTACATTTAGAGACCTATACTATATCCCAGTGATAGAAATCACTAGGTCATGTAGTGTGACATAGTCACATAGTGTAGGCTTGTTAATAGTGGTATTCAGACATGTCTTGAGCCTAACAATCTCCCCCAAATTGTGAGTAAGATCCTTAGGCACAATTTCATGTCTGATAACAAGCCTAACTTACATAAAAGGAAATTTTAGTAACAGAAAGAACAATTCATGAACCTTGAGATCAGAAATTTGATTACATAGAAAAATTGAAAGCTTACAGATTACTTTTGTTGCTCAGCAGCTTCAGCTTCCAATTGCTTCTCTAGCAAATCATCATATATCTTCTTTTTCCTTATTTCTTCTTTTCTCTTCATGTCAATGATGGCTTCTTGAATTTCTTCTCTTGCAATCAGTTCTTCAATGAGAGGTGAGCCTTCCAGGTCATCAATTGCAGCTTTGAGTGCACTTTCTACATATGAGTCCAGAAACTCCATCCTTATTTTGCTTTGGCCTCCATGTGAGTTTTTGTACTCCACAATGTAAGGATTTTGTTTGACCCTGCACATCCCTTTCTGCCTTAGCTCCTTAGCCCTCTCTTCCATCTCAGCCATTTCTTTCTCTTTCTGTATGTTTTTCTTTTCATTCTCTTTCCTCATGTTTTCTTCATAATCAGCATGCATTTTCAAGTACCTGGCAATATCTATCTTCCATGTCCTTTCATCCTTTTCTTCAAAATTCAGTAAGGCATTTATCCTTTCAAGCTCATACTTATAGAAATATTGCCAGCTTCCTTGCTTCATTATTCTTTCTCTTCCATCAGTGTATTTGATATCTAGATGATCCAACCTCACTTTGACTTCAAAGATCCTTTGAGCCCTCAAAAATGCTAGGGCATCTTCATCATAGTCCTCATCTAGTGGAAGCACATTGATGCCAATAACATTTGTGAGTTTTCCAGTCTTCTTTGTTATCCTTATCCTTTTGGGTACACTCTTGATCTTCAAATGCTTCACAAGAGATACCTTTCTTGAACAAGGAGAATTAGTCTTCAGTGCCACATCACTTGGAAGTAGCTTCATTCCTTTCCCCTTCATCCACTGTAACACTCCACTGGCTGTGACTTTGTGGAAGTGTTTTCTTGAGATTATTTTAGTGGCTTCATCTTTCATCTGTGGCAATTCAGGTTCAGAAGTCATGGATAATGATTTTGGAGGATCATTGCTAACAGTACCCACCCTAGACTTAGAGTCTTGTGTTGTGGTTAAAGTACTACTAGCAATGTCCTTGACTTGCTGAATTCCACTCCTCGTTCTCTTCACTGTCTCCTTTGCCCCCTTAAGTTTTGATTGCTTGGCAGGTGCTCCCCCTTTCTTTTTCACATTGACCTCCTTTCCTTTCTCCCCCTTAGGCTTGGGATCAGACAAGATGTCTTGAGCTTCCCCAGGAATAGGCAGGTTGAGCTTCAACATCCTCCTTATGGCAGAGCAGGATAGCTTCATAATCAGCATTTGGAAGGTTGGAGGTGAGGAGATGTTGAGCTATCTTTGAGAACTCATCAATCTGTGCCACATGGAGATTCTGTATGGCTTCTTCTGTCATTTTGGAGGGCACAGATGATGATCCTGAAGGCCTGTCATGTTGCACAGGCTTCAGCCATTCTGACATTGTGGCCTGAGCCAAGTGAGAGCTAGTGCTAAGCACTTCATGAGATGTGTGAGTTTGAGTTTCCTCCAGCCTTGGAATGGCTGTAGGGTCTGATGTTGTCTCCATTGAAATGGGATGTGTTACAACATCAGCCCTATTTGTCTGTGAAGACATTTCCACATCCCTAAGGATGGGAGAATTAGGCACAGAGTCTCCAGTGAAAACTGGTGAATCCTCCATGTTTGTGTTGGTGTCATTAGGATATGCCTCAGCATGCATTCCCTGACCAACCAAATGTGGGTCCTGAGTGGTGAGCACAGTGTCAAGCACCATGTCACTTGAAGTTGGCTCAATCACAGGGCTGGATTGTGATTGATCAAGGGCAAGATTGTCATGAGAATGACTCTCTTGTTCAGAAGAAATTTGAGTGGAAGAATCTGAGAGAGAAGTGGGGTTCAGATTAGATTTTGGCAACTCCCCCTGAGAAATAGGAGGAGTTTCAACATTGATGTGCTCTCCACTTAGTGTTTGATCACCCTTATCACTCCTAGGATCAAGAGTGAGGTCTTGACCCTGTGCAGACTCTTTACAACTTGCAGTGGGGAGGCTGCTCTTTTCAATGCCCATGACCTGTTGAGAGGCCATAGACAGTAGCAGGTGTACCCCTTTTTCCACATCTGAATCCTGTTGGGAGGATTCAGTGGTAGCTTTAGATTTTGACTTCTTCTTTGGTCTGGTGAGAGGTGACTCAGGAATCTCACTTGCTAGTTCTACAGATTCATGGATAATAGCTAGGGTTCTCTTCTTCTTCTTTTTAGGAACATCAACCTTTTGAGAGATTGATGCACTTGGCTGACTAGACTCTACAGTGGTGTTTACAGTGGGGTTGCTGGATGGGATAGGGAGGCTTGGGTTAGACTGTGAAGCTCCTTCAGTCTCAGCCTCCCCTGTCCAGGAAAGAGCATGGTATATGGGCTTATCAAGTGGATAAGACGCGAATGTGTCCTGCATATGCTTGGTCACACTCAAGATCACATCCACTTGATTCCTTGTGTCCAATGAACCAAACAGAATCTTGGACATGGACTTGGAATAAGCCAACTTTGATTTATCAATACCCTCCAAGTCATGGACATTAGCATCAAGATAATTTAAAATAACTTGAAGAAAGCGAGGGTAAAAGATGTCATTACCTCTTCCACGGACTGTCCTCCCTAGCCTTTGAGCCAATTCCTTGAGGATTATTGCTCCAACATTGATTTCCTGATTGTGGGCTAGGGAATAGGCCAGCTTCACAGCAATGTGACTGATATGGTCCCATCCTGTCTTTCTGCAAAGGAACACCTTCTGGAGTGCATCAAATAGGAATGACCACTCCCTTCTTACAAATTTCTTGTTCAGCTTTCCGGTATCTATCTCATCTGCATACCGAATGAAGGTCATGAAGTCTACAATTTGAGCATCTGTAGCTTCTTGGTCATGACCCTCCACCTTGAACCCTAATGCTTCATTTATCTCCTTCTCCCCAAACTGGAAGTGTTTGCCTCCAATTGAACAAGCTATCTCCTGGAACGAAGTTCCATCTTCCCTGGCCATTGTAGAAACCAACGCCGTTCGCCAAAATCCTTCCAATACATCAACATACAACGTGGGGTTCAAGGTTAGGGCTTGGCTGAGGTAGGAATCGTTCAGGAACCGTACAAAACACTTGTACCTGGGTTTAGCCTCAGCCTCAGAGGGAATGGTGAGAAGATTTGTTTCTTTGGGGATGGTTAAAGGAATAGAGGATGATACTGTTTGAGATTTGGGTGCCATTTCAAGAGAGAGAGTAAGAAAGAGAGTAGAGAATTTGTGCTTAGGTTAGAAAGTTTGAGAGCAATAGACAAGATGAAAAGATGCAAACGGTTAGAAAAAGGTATTTATATGATAGAGACACTGCGATATGGATTTATGAATGTGTACAGTCTATCTGTATGTCGCGAAGTCAGAAATGGCCTGTACCGCAAAGTCTTGCAAAGTATATCGCATAGTCTCAAGAATGAACTAAGTCGCAAAGTCCTCAAGAGGAAAGGATTGGGGAGACTTTGCGATATAGTAGAAATACCCTGTCTAAAGCTCTCTTTTAGGAATTTGAAGCATTTTGTCAGACTTTATCAAATTTTGAAATAAAATTAATTTAAATCAAAATTCTGTCAAATGTGGAGACTTGTCGATATAGTTATTCTAAGTCGCGAAGTCATAAAATTAACTATGTCGCAAACTCATGAAATGAACTATGTCGCGAAGTCTCACAATCTCAACAGTTTGCGATATAAGTCTGTTTAATTTGAACTATGTCGTGAACTCTGAAAATCATCTATATCGAGATGTCTCAAAAGCTCACAACTCCACTAACAAATATGATTTTGAAAAATATGCAGTAAAATACTGAAATATTTATAAATCATATCTCAGCTAATTTTCACTCCAAACAAATAGATCATTTAAATACAGTGAAAATTTACTGCTGCAACAATTAACCAGCATATTTACTTAGAACAACTGAATGAAGGATTGAGCATTCCAAATTCACTCACAAGTCTGTTGAAGACTGCTTCATTCAGAGGTTTAGTAAATATGTCAGCTAATTGTTTCTCAGTTGGAACATAAGAGACTTCTATGGTACCATTTGCAGCATGTTCCCTAATGAAATGGTACCTGATCTCAATGTGCTTTGTAGTAGAATGATTAACAGGATTGGCAACAATGGATATTGCACTAGTATTATCACACATCAGAGGAATGTGTTCTAACACTAGTCCATAATCCATGAGTTGATTTCTAATCCAAAGCAATTGAGCACAGCAACTTCCAGCAGCAATGTATTCAGCCTCAGCTGTGGATGTTGCTGTGGATTGTTGTTTCTTACTAAACCAGGACACTAACCTTTGACCTAGGAATTGACAGCTTCCAGAGGTGCTCTTCCTGTCAATTCTGCATCCAGCATAATCAGAATCTGTATAACCAACCAGGTTGAACCCAGTGCCCTTTGGATACCATAGCCCAAGATTAGGAGTCCCCTTCAGATATTTGAAAATTCTTTTGATGGCCATCATGTGAGATTCCTTGGGATCAGACTGGAACCTTGCACAAAGGCATGTGGCAAACATGATGTCTGGCCTGCTAGCTGTGAGATAGAGTAGGGATCCAACCATTCCTCTATAGACCTTGATATCAACTCTCTTGCCTTTCTTGTCTTCATCCAGCTTGATTGCAGTAGACATAGGAGTTTTAGCTGGGGATGACTCTTCTAAACCATATTTCTTTAAAAGATCCTTGACATACTTAGATTGGTTTATAAAGATGCCATCCTCCCTTTGATGTACTTGCAGGCCTAGGAAGTAGGTTAACTCTCCCATCATACTCATCTCATATTTACTTTGCATCAACTTAGAGAACCTTTCACAGAGTTTTTCATTTGAAGAGCCAAAGATGATATCATCCACATAGATTTGAACAAGAATGATATCATTTCCATGCTTCTTGAAGAATAGGGTTTTGTCTATTGTACCCCTAGTGAATTGATGCTCAAGAAGGAATTGAGATAGAGTTTCATACCAGGCTCTTGGTGCCTGTTTGAGTCCATAGAGTGCCTTGAGCAGTCTATACACAAAGTTTGGGAAGTCTTCACTTTCAAAGCCAGGTGGTTGAGACACATAAACTTCCTCAGCAAGATCACCATTGAGAAAAGCACTTTTCACATCCATTTGATACACCTTAAAATCTGAGTGAGCTGCAAAAGCCAGGAAGATTCTTATGGCTTCCAGTCTAGCTACAGGTGCAAATGTCTCATCATAGTCAATGCCTTCTTGCTGACAATAACCTTTGGCAACCAGCCTTGCTTTGTTTCTGACTACCACTCCTTCTTCATCCATCTTGTTCCTGAACACCCATTTGGTGTCAATAACATTCTTTCCTTTTGGAGGTGGCACTAGTTCCCATACCTTGTTTTTCTCAAATTGATTCAACTCTTCTTGCATGGCAACAATCCAATCAGAAATCTTCAAAGCTTCTTCAATTAATTTAGGTTCCTCTTGTGACAGAAAGCAGCTATACAGACAAGTATTTAATGTTGCCCTTCTTGTTCTAACTCCCTCACTAGGATCTCCAATGATTTGATCCCTAGTGTGGGCTCTGTCCCATTTCCTTGTGTGTCCCTGTTCATTTCCTTGATCTGTTCCAATCTCATTTTGGTTGACAGTTGCATTCTCTTCTTCTCCCCCTGTGTTTGTGAATCCCTGCACAGGTGTTTGAAGAAGATTGTCAACTTCAAGAATTTCATTTTCTAGAACAGTTTGAACAGGGGGTTCATCTTCACTTTCAGAATCCTCAAGATAACCTTGATTCTCAAATCTCAATAGCACACTGTCTTGATCACTTGTTTTCAGTCCTGGAGTTTTCTTGTCATCAAAGGTAACATCCATGCTTTCCATGACTTTGTGTTGCTCAGGTACAAACACTCTGTATGCTGTCCTTTCCAGAGAGTATCCAATGAAGATACCTTCAAATGCCTTAGCATCAAATTTTCCAACATGCTCAGAGGTATCTTTCATCACAAAGCACTTGCTTCCAAACACATGCAGGTGCTTGAAGGATGCTCTTTTTCCAGTCATTAATGAGTAAGGAGTTTTGCCAGACTTCTTATTGATTAATGTTCTATTTTGCACATAGCATGCTGTGTTAACAGCATCAGCCCAAAAGCTAGTGGGTAGCTTTGCATCCAGCAGCATTGTCCTTGCAGCTTCAATGAGAGTTCTATTCTTTCTCTCAACTACTCCATTTTGTTGAGGTGTTCTAGGAGCTGAGAATTGTTGAGAAATTCCTCTATCTTTGCAAAACTCATACAATGTTGAATTTCTGAACTCAGTCCCATTATCACTTCTCAAAGCAACTACAGAGGCACCAGTGCTTTGTGCTTCTTTATCAACTCTCTTGATATGCTCTATTATGACTTGGGGTGCTTCATCCTTGGAGAATAGGAATTCCACCCAAGTATATCTTGAATAGTCATCAACCATCACTAGAGCATATTTCTTTTTGGAAAGGGACATTACATTCACAGGGCCAAATAAGTCCATGTGAATTAGTTGCAGAGGTTTTGAGTTTGTATTGAGCAACTTGTTCTTGTGACTTGATCTTTTAATCTTCCCTTTCTGACAAGCTTCACATGCTCCATCTTGCACAAACTCCAAGGCAGGCAAATCCCTGATGAGTTCTCTCTTGGTTAGAGAGTTCATTGCCTGAACATTCAAGTGAGACAGTTTCTTGTGCCACAGCCAGAATTCCTCATTTGTGGCTTTTGTGTAGAAACAACAAATTTCTCCCTTATCTGCAGCCTTGAGATTAGCTACAAACAAGCTTCCTTTCTTCACACCAGTTAGAACAACTTCACCACTTTCCCTTTTTGAGATTGAACAAAGGTCTTCATCAAATTCCACTTTGAAGCCTCTGTTGGTAAACTGTCCAATACTCAAGAGATTATGCTTCAGTCCTTCAACAAATGCTACATCTTCAATAATGACATTTCCAGATTCAACACTGCCATATCCCATTGTATAACCAATGTTGTCATTTCCAAAGGTTACTGATGGGCCAGCCTTTTCCTCAAAATGTGATAGCAGGGCTATATCACCAGTCATGTGACTTGAGCATCCACTGTCCAAGATCCATATGACTCTTTTATTCCTGTTGCCCTGCATTCACAAAGTGACTAAGTTGTTTTTGGTACCCACACTTGGTAGGGTCCAGATGATTTAGAAACATTTTGATTAATAATTCTTCTGTCATAAATTGCATTTCTCATAGTAGGAGACTTCACTTTTTCTGTGGCTTTGGAGTTTACACTCTTAGGCTCACATGAAGTTTTCACCCTCTCAACCCTGATTGGGGACCCTGTCCTATGAGAATGTATGTGTGTGTGTGATTCACCAGATTGTGCAGAGTCAAGTTTATGTTTAAGAGATAAACAGTTAGCAATCACAGTCACATAGCATGTCATGCAGTTTGGCTTACCACAGAAAGAATCATGACTAGAATTTATGCTAGCAGAAAGGTTACTTAGGTTATCAACTTCAACAATTTCAAGCTTACTACACTTATGAGTCAAATGATTAACAGATAGGCATTTTTGACATTGTTTCCTGGGAGCATTTGGCACATAAGCATAGTTGTTTCCTTTGTTAACACCAACTTTACCATTTCTGTTTTGTTTCCTTTTCTTAGCAACTTCTTTCTTTGCTTTAGGACTCTTGACAAGATTGTCTTTGGTCTCTTTCTGATTGACAAGTTCAGGAAAGGAAGAAGTGTTCTTAGCAGCCTCATCTTCTTCAAGTAGTTGTTGCTTGATGATCAGTAGTTCCTCATCAAACTCAACAACACTCTTCCTGAAGATGGGCTGTTCAACACTTGACAGAATGGTTGGTGCATTTTTGTTTGTAAAAGTTTCCTTTCCTTTGCCCTTGACTTTCTTCCTTCCCTTGTCATTATCATAGTCAAAACCAACTCCAACCTTGCAATCTTCAGTGTGTTCCTTGTGGTAGGTTTGAATAAGTTCAGAGGAGTTTTTGAAGCTTCTTAGTTTCAGTTCAGTTTCAGCAATTTGTTCTCTAAGAGCATTCTCTATCTGCTCAGCACAAATCACTTTGTTTTTAAGATACTCAACCTCCTTTTTCAAACCATTAACTCAAGTTGCTCATTCTTTTCTGTAAGCTCAACATTCTTAGCAGTTAGTCTGTCAATTTCTTCATTAGCCACTAACATGCTAGTATGAATATTAAACATCTCAGTGCTCATATCTTCAACAGTTTGCTTATATTGAAGGGGAGTCATATCAAGAGAAGTAAGAATAGGTACCTGACTTGAATCACCTTCATCAGAGAATGCCATCAAGGCATAGTTTGAGTACTCTTGTTCTTCTTCTTCATCAGAGTCATCCCAGCATTTTCCCTCAGCAATAAAAGCTTTGCCCTGTTGTTTCTTGAGTAGAGCCTCATACTTAGCTTCAAGCTCTAAGTATGCTTTGTCCTTCTTGACTTGTTTAGGCTTTTTGCACTCAGTGGCAAAATGCCCAAGTTCATTGCAGTTATAGCACCTTATCTTGGTCCTATCCACACTTCCTGTCTTGTATCCACCTTTAGCAGCACCAGCAATCCCTTTTCATTTATTGAAGGTGTTTGAGCCACTAGATCCACCAGTGTTTCCATTATTGAACTTGGACCTAAATGGCTGCTTTCTTTTAAACCTTATGTTAGGATACCTCCTAGCCATATAAGCAAAAGATTTGTTTTCCATTTTGTCCAGCTCATCTATACTGTAGAACTCATCCTCTTCAGGTAAATCATACACCACCTGAGTTTCATCACCAGTGTCTTCAACTTCTAGTTCCTCAATCTTGACCTGACTGATTTTAAGAGAGTCCATTCTTTGACTTAGGTTGTCAGCAATAAGTGCACAGGAGGTATTAGCCACTAACCCTTGCTTTGCTTGAATAGATCTCTTTTGAAACAGCTCTAACTCATATGTCTTTAAAACACCATACAACACATCAAAACCAATCTTTGTCAGATCTCTTTCTTTAAGAGAAGAGATTCTTGGTTCCAAGTGATCTGGCAGAGTTAGTAGAAACTTCATATTGAGCTCTTCTGTTTCATAGTGTTTGTCATAGAGTTTGAGCTCGTTTATCAGCTTGTTGAATCTCTCAAACACTTCTGTGATTCCCTCTTTTGGCTGAGCCATGAAGGCTTCATATTGTGAAACAAGAATCTGCTTCTTGTTCTTTCTTACTTCAGTAGTTCCTTCACAGAGCACTTCTATAAGATCCCACATCTTCTTGGCACTAGTACAATGAGCAACAGTGCCATACATGTTGAAGTCCATAGATTCACAAATGATAAGTTGAAGATGTCCATCCAATGCCACTTTTTCCTTTTCAGGATCAGTGTATTTTAAGGGATCTTTGGGCACATGTTTTGCTGGTATAATCTCAGTGCCACTGGTTGTTTCACCAATCTCGATCATTGGAATGAAGGGACCATGCTTTAGAATATCTAAATACATGGGGTTAGAAGCTTTGATGAAAAGCAACATCTTCTTCTTCCATAAACTGTAGTGCTCCTTGTTAAAGGGAGGAATCTTGATACTGCTTAGTTTCTGTGAACTCATTCTTGATCTTTTCCTGTTTGTACGTTAACAGCCTACGCTCTGATACCACTTGTTAGAAATGAATACCACTAGAAACTAGACAGAGGGGGGGTGAATGGATAGTTTGATATATTTTTCGATCTTGAAAACTAAGTAAACAACTGTATGTGATTATGATATGTAATATGCAGAAAGTAAATAACACACACAATCACTTTAATCTACTTTGTATAAGCAAATTAAATACTACAGCTTTCCAGGAAATTCACAATCGAATTTCTGGCTTCTAAACAAGAACGGTTTGAACTTGCTTGCTTACAGAGAAAAGAGCTTAGCAAATAACTATGTGTATCTCTCTTCTGCAGCTAACAATAGGATGTGCATGATATATATAAGCCCTATACAAACTAGTGCACACACCTATTTTTACACAGTTACCCCTTGCTGAAAGTCCAACTTGTCCTGCCATAAGACGTTAACTGTGTCAGGAAGGACCACCTGCTTTTCGGAGTCTTTCCCGTTTCTGTAGCTGCTTGTCTCTTATCTTTCTCTCCAAGTTTAGCTGTAGATTTGCCATCTGTTCTTTGGACCACCTTGCCAGAACAAATGCTTCAGTATTTGTCTCCTTTGATTCTTGGTTCTGTACCTTGATTTGTCTTGTTATAAACGGCTAAGTGTTGATATCGTGAACTCCACTTTATCCCTGACTATGCGATCTCCCTTGTGAGGACTACGCGATATAGCCTTTGAAGACTTTGCGACATAGGTCATTTGACGACTATGCGACATAGGTCATTTGATGACTATACGACATAGGTCATTTGATGACTATGCGACATAGGTCATTTGATGACTATACGACATAGGTCATTTGATGACTATGCGACATAGGTCATTTGATGACTATGCGACATAGTGCTTCTGAGGACTTCACGATCTAGGCTCCTTTGACTTTGCTGACTTCAACACTTCACGACATGTGTCTTGAGGACTTCTCGACATAGTACAAAATGGACTATGCGATATAGTACTTCACGACATGGATATTGGTGACTTCACGACATAGCTTTCTTTTGACTTTGCTATATAATGCCTTAGACAAATTCCTGCAACTTATTTCTTCATAGCCTTATTCAACTCTATCCTGCTGCATGAACACTTCTGAACTTCTACCAGGATAATTATTCAATGGCCTATATACAATCTAGATGCAAGAAACTTTACTAAGCTCATTATAAGTCTGAGCATACATGATCAAACTAATGTTCATGAGAACAAGACAAGTACATTTAGAGACCTATACTATATCCCAGTGATAGAAATCACTAGGTCATGTAGTGTGACATAGTCACATAGTGTAGGCTTGTTAATAGTGGTATTCAGACATGTCTTGAGCCTAACATGAGGGGTCTTCCAAAGATAGTCTTCTTGATAACCAAATTTCGGGGGAGACAACCACAAAATCTAGGATCATCTTCTGCTGAAGGGCCTTCAAAACAAGATTACCCCGAAAGAATTCACAACTGACTATGGGTTAAAGGAGATACACATCTTCTAGAGTAGACTAAGAGAATAGACTAAGGGAGACCCTCCTAAAAGGAGGACATCCTCTAGAGAAATCCATGAATAATATATTTAAAGAACGAATTTCGAACAGATATAACCACAAATCTAAGAATATGCAATGCTACGAATGAATATATGATGCAAATAAGTGTAAATAAATACAAGATCAGATGGAACCTCGATGGAGTATCTCAAACATAGGCGTCTCACTGAGAGGCGGATGCCAAAGTTGCTGTCGATCTCCCAACGGGCGACGCTGGTTGCCGACACCAAGCCGAGGCCTCTTTCTGTTGGGTAGATGGCGTTCTTCGATCTTCAACCAATCCTTCCAATTTTGACAATGTTCCCTTAACTTCTCCCTCTTAACCATCTCCACAAAAATAGCCATGTTCAGTCCTCGTGGCTGGGGTATAGGTCCTTGTTGCAGAGGCGTAGGCTCCAGCTGCTGAAGTGTAGGTCTCCGTTGTTGAGGCGTAGGCTCCCACTGTGGGTATGCTCCATCTATAGAGGAGGACCTGGTTATCTCTCAGATCTCAAGTGTCTCTCATATTTGGTTGTCTTGGTGGTGGTGGAGGTAGATCCATGTGGGAACCACAACCCCGTCTACGTGATTACCTTAATTAACTAGTTCTTCGGTATGATGCGACATCCTTCCTCCAGAGATGTCAATCCCCCTCCTTCTAGCGCCAATTGTTAACGGAGGAATTTGGTGATAACCAATTCGGGGAGGGTTGCTGGAATTGTGGTAGAAACTGAGGATGATAAGTAGCGTAGGTTGCAAGGGTTAGGGTTTATGGTTTGGGGATGACTGGGATTGTATGTGAGAATAGGTCGCAATTGAGATTGAATATTGAATTCTCTCTTGTTTGCAAGTTTGCATCGTACCATACAATGTGCCTACGTACCCTATTTATAGGGATCAAGCCATACGTAGTTCTTGAGGAGCAAGTAACCCATGGGCCGAGTTTCCTTCTTTAAAGAACGGAAAGACCGGGACCACCGCCTTTGATATGTCATTATGAGTTGTCATGGTTTCACTATTTTCTTGGGACTTATCAGATAATTCATTGACCCGGATTTATCGGAGCCAACGCTTATCTCGATCCATGGAAAATAAGGAAAGACAGGCTCTTATGAATCTCAAAAAGGCGAGGCTTCTCGCAAGGCGAAGTTTCTCAGCGTTAATAGGTTAATTTTCAATAAATCAATAAAAGTTAAGGAACCTTCATCTTTTAGAAGATGAGGTTCCTATATTTAAGTGATGAGGTAAATAAGGTAGTTTATACCTCAGAATAAGCCAAAAAGGGCACATTCCTTACTTACACTAGTCATCCATTTTTATCTGTAACCTAGGTTTCCAAGAAGGCGAGGCTTCGTTTGAACCTAGGTTAACCCCGATACTTTGATTGTCACCCAATGGGCTAGGCTTCATATGAACCTAGGATATGCCCAACATCAGTAATGGGCCAGTAATTTCGTCAACTATTGGGCTAGGCTTCGTATAAGCCTAGATTAGACCCAATATCTTCATTTCGTCAACTAATGGGCTAGGCTTCGTATGAGCCTAGGTTAGACCCAATATCTGCATTTCGTCAACTAATGGGCTAGGCTCCGTATGAGCGTAGGCTAGACCCAATATTGGCATGTCGTCAACTAGTGGGCTAGGCTCCGTATGAGCGTAGGCTAGACCCAATATTGGCATGTCGTCAACTAGTGGGCTAGGCTTCGTATGAGCGTAGGCTAGACCCAATATCTTCATTTCGTCAACTAATGGGCTAGGCTCCGTATGAGCGTAGGCTAGACCCAATAAATAGTAAACGGGTATGCTTCCAGAATCCACCATATGATAACGTCGTTACTGAAGGCGAGGTTTATTTTTGGCCATAACAGAAACTAACCAACCATGCAGAAGGAAGATGCTTGCAGAAGGAAAATTTATATACCTTAACAATGGTCTTCAGTATGAGATCTCTCTCTCAAATTAGATAATAATGAATTATCTCTCTTTTGCAAGAAAAAAATTACCTGTAAAAGATTGTTATTGTAAAATTAATTGTTATGGAAGTGAATCTTAATTACAAAGAATTAGAGGGATTGTATTATGTATATATAGAAAGTAAATAAAAGAGAATAAGACAGCAAATAAAAAGATTTTACATTTTTAAGGAAAAAAATATACATTTTTATAACTGGCAATTTTGTGAAGATGCCAGCGTCTTTTTTTCGATTTTTTTAAAATTAAGACACAAAAATATTATGTGTATGGTAGCATTGTTATATCAATGGCATGGCATGGTAATATATTATAAGATTTTTCGTAAATAGGTATTAAACTTTTTTCATTATCTTTTTGGAATAATTTTTTGCAGGACCTTCTTAGTTTTTAAAACCTTGGAGACACAATCGGCTCGGACAAAGTTTTTAACTTTATTTTGACCCATGAATTATCCAGTTTTAGGTTTTGTGCCCATTTTAGGTTCGTAAAAGATCCACTTTGGTATTTGACCCATTTTCAATATTGAAAAATTTCTATTTAAATTTTGAATAACATTAATATACTCTATAATATTTATAGTAATCTCATTAATATAATCTTTCAAATTTGGTAACTCATTATTACATATTATCACATAACATATATAGTAAGATATTTAACTAAATTAATTTTAAAATGTATTTATTAGAAAACATTTGAAAATAACATTTTTTGCATTAAAATTAGTTCTTTCAAAAATATATATTATCTTAAATTTGAAATTACTTAATTTTATTATATATAACTAATTTTATTAAAATATTATTTTCAAACTACCGTGTGCGTAGCATGGGCTATAACCAAGTTATTATTTAATGTTTTAAGTGTTATAGCCTTATAGGAAAAATCATTTCAATTGTTTATAGTACAAGGATCTCGACGTAACCTAAATAGTTACGGGTAATATTTCGACTAACTTGGAGAAAGTTAATTTAATTTGAGCAACTAAATTGATTTAAATTATATTTTAATTTAAATTATATTATATTTTAATGTTTATATGTTATAATCCTTCTTTTATGTGTTTGAAATTTGAATGTTGTTTCAATATGAATTTAAGAAATGCAAGTATAATTGATTTAATTATATTTTAGTATTTAATTGATTTAAAATATATATTAATTTGTTAAATCTGTAAGGTACTTTACTAATTTTCTCAAAGAATGAGTATTTGTTGAACACATTCTCTTTACTTAATTGATATTAAAATAAAAATAAATAACAATTATATTTTAATATTAGTTAATTATATGTATAAATATCTTAAATGAAGACTGTTGTGCCATAAATTTGTGTGGGCTTGATTTATAGTCCACTAAAGGTGATAAGCCCATTTAGCTTGATCAAATGGGCCCAATGGAGATACTAATAAGTGAAATATGGTCAAGTCATGAGTTATTAGGGGGTTCGATCCTCATGGCAGCCTCATAGGCGAACCCCGTCTACAAGCTTACTGTCCAGGATGCATCTGCCCGAGTCTTACAACGGTACCGCCACCAGAACCTCCTAGAGGCAGTGTCCTACTCAACTGCGTTCTCCTAAACTTAAGGACGTCTCTATCATCAAGGAATGGATTCTCAGTCAATCTCTATCACCTTAGACGTGATAGATACACCAGCTATGGGGATATTTACTAAATATATAAGATATATATTTAAATATGTCGAATATATCATTTTATGCATGAAGATGAAGGCTTCTAGTGACCTACTAGGAGTAGGACTCTTGGAGGAATGCTTAATGATTATCAATCCAGCTTATCAAGGAGGCAAATATATATATCAAAAATATGGAGTGATCAGCTTAGAGGAGTCTAGCATCAAGAGAACTACATATGGACTTGATTCCTATAAATATAGGATGTGTAGGCCATTTACAAGGATACACACTCACATTCTCTCTACCATTCTCGTGTAGGAGCACTTGTGATATTTATTTACGACAATTATATTCTCATAATTGTCCGGGAACTTTGTGAATTCAGTCCAAAACAGCCACAAATCTCTCTCGGTTCTAGGCAGTTGAACCCCATGGCAGCAGCGTTCGCACCTGTTCTTGTGCCAGATTCTACGCTCTTATTCCGTTATTCCAGCAGACCTCCAACTAATTATTGTACCAAATTCCTCTCACAATAAATTGGCGCTAGAAGGAGGGGTCTAACCCTTCTTAATCTCTAGAGATGAGAGATGTCGAACAATTCCGATGATAATCGAACACCGAAGAGCAATCGCGAAGATAGTGAAAATAATTTTGGGGATGAAATGACGGCTCAAGAGCTACGAGATGAAGTAAAAAGAATGAAGAAAAAGCTTGGTTCTCTTAGAAGAAGGTCCGACAAGATAAAGAAGTGGAAACAAAAGTTCATTTCTCTTGAGAAAAAGACTAAGAAGACACATGTGACTCCGATTCGGCTCGATTTCGAAACTGATGATAAGGACTCTGGAAATGAATCCGGAAAACCGAACCTTTCAGATGTTAAGACGGATCAAACTGACCCTGATTGGAAAGAAAATGAGGAAGAGGTTCGTAAATCGCAGGCTTCCCCCACACGTAGCGTGAGTGTCTTCGACAGGTTGGGTAACAAGTTGAACAGCGAGGATTTGCGTCACAAGCTGGATGAACGCAAGAAGAAAAAGCCTAAAAAGACTTGTTCTGAAAGGTCTCAATCTAAGGGTTCGAAAAGCCACAGAAAGGAAGAAGATGAATCTGATTCAAGCTCAGATCAAAGCTCTGCTAATAATGATGACAAGGGTTCAACTGATGGGGAGGAAGAGCTCTTTTTGGATGAAGAGGAAGGGCAGTTTAAGGTGAATGACTTGCGTGAAGCCCTAAAGTAGCTGAAAAAGGAAAAACAGTCGCAATCTGAGCTGACGGTGGCATCCCCCTTTACCAAAAAGGTCAGGGATTCGCCCTTACCCCCGGCTTACAGGGGTACGCCTGATTTGAAGTTTGATGGAACCCTTGATCCAGTCGAGTTCCTTAGCCGATTTAACACTGAGATGGAAGTGTACCAAATAAAAGACCTCACTAAATGTCGTTTATTATCAGCTACGCTAAGGTACAATGCTCATCAGTGGTTCATACGGCTGCCTGCAAATTCCATCAAGTCATGGAAACAGATGAGTGAGCTCTTCATAGCCCAATTCAGGGCTTCAGTCGCTTATGTCCCGCCAATAAATATCAAGCAAAGGGAGAATGAAACCCTCACTCAATATTTCAAGCGGTTTAACGCCGAGGTTCCAAAGGTGAGGAAGGCTACCGATGAAACCTATAAAAATTTTCTGATTGCAGGCGTGCGCCCTGGTACTGATTTCTGGAAGGAGTTGCAGCGTAAGGAACCCAAAACCCTTGCTGACTTTTACACGAAGGCAGAGTCCTACAAGGTGGTTGAAGAGTCGATTGCTAATTTGAAAAAAGATGGAAACTCTGGTCAGGGAAATTGGAATAGGAACAAAAGGAATAGATCCTATAGTCCAAGGGATAGGGGATACAGCAGGAGAACCTCCTATCCTCGTACCTCAGAGAGGGCAGCCCCAAGGGATGATAAGACTGCTCCAATCAAGGTGAACCGCACCCGTACTCGCAAAGGCTTGGGTTACAGATATCCGCCTGAGAAAGATTTGTCGAGGTACGCTGAATACACACATTTGACGGTTTCAATTGATCACATACTTGAGGTAAATGAAAAGACTGGGATGTTCCGAAAGCCCTACAAAACTGGCCCCCTAGGAAGGAAGGACATGGCTCGATATTATGTTTTCCATGATACCAATGGGCATGAAACATCGAATTGTCACCAACTTAAAGATTAGATTGAGGATGCAATCAGAAGTGGTTATCTTACTGAGTTTGTGGCTCAGGAAGCCAAGAAGTACAAGGATACTAAGGTTGCTAAGGATGGAGGAAAGCCTAATCCCGAGCATACGACTAGGGCTGGAAGCATCCATATAATTATTGGATGCCCTTACATCGGTGGTGCTAGCAGAAATTCGATGAAGAATTATGTTCGTGAGGCAAGAGGACCACCTCTTACAAATGTGTGTCACTTACATGAAAGGCCACCCAAAAAGTTCAAGGGTGAAGCTGCTGACATAACTTTTACTGAAGATGATGCTAGACACGTTCACCACCCTCATAACGATGCGTTGGTGATAAAGGCTGCTATTGGAGACTTAAACGTTCATAGGGTGCTGGTGGACAATGGAAGCTCCGTTAACATTCTCGCCTATAGCACCTACCAGAAAATGGGACTTATGGACAAAGAATTGACTCCATCTTATAATGAGTTATATGGTTTCACAGGAAACCTAGTCCAGATCGTAGGACGTGTAAAATTTCCAGTAACCCTAGGGGAGATGCCCCGGGTTTTCACCCAAACTGCTGAGTTTATGGTGGTAAATGAAGACATATCATACAATGGGATCATTGGAAGACCCTTACTTAAGCAGATGAGAGTGGTAACTTCAATATACCATCTCTCTATGAAATTCCCGACCCCTGCTGGGATTGGGTGCGTGCAAGGCTGCCAATCAGATTCAAGAGAATGTTATAGTAAAGCCTTGCGTACAGCTGAACAGGCCTGCAAACACTTGTTGCTGGTAGATGGAGGTTCAAATGATAATTGCTACCGGCAGCTCGAATCATTGGAAGAGCGAATGGAAGAAGCCTCCAAACCAAAGCCGAGTTGTAATGCTATTGTAATTGTGCAACATCCTGGTGAAGACCCTTACATGGATATTGCATCTTTTCGGGGGGGGGGGGGGGGGGGGGTAGATACCCCTAGAGAGGTACTCATGGTCGAAGCTCCTCCGGTCGAAAGCTCAAAAATCGTTGAACCTCTCATTGAGGGGATTGTAGAAGAAGTTAACGACAGTGATTTCGAAGGCTTTGATAACACCCCGAAGGCGAAAGAAGATACTGTCGTGGAAGTTGACTTGGATCCTCGAATGCCGGAATCCAGGGAGAAAGCGGGTGTATCCGGGGATACGATCTCTATCTTGATAGATGCTGCTGATTCTACAAAACTACTAAAGGTGGGAAATAATTTGAACCACGAAGTTCAGGAAGCCTTGGTTACATTCCTAAAGAGCAATTTGGATGTCTTTGCTTGGAGCCACTCCGACATGGTGGGGATAGACCCTAGGGTGATGTGTTACCGACTTAACATTGATCCTGAAAAGAAAGTCGTAAGGCAGAAAAGGAGAGCTATAAGTGGAGAAAGAGCAATGGCTTTAAAAGAAGAGGTTGACAGGCTATTGGAAGCTAAACTCGTGAAAGAATCCTTCTTCCCCATGTGGCTAGCGAACCCTGTACTGGTGAAGAAGTCCAATGGAAAATGGCGTACGTGTATCGACTTTACTGATTTAAATAAAGCCTGCCCCAAGGATAGCTTCCCACTGCCGCGCATCGATCAATTGGTAGATGCTACTGCTGGCCATGCTTTGCTAATTTTCATGGATGCATATCCGGGCTACAACCAAATCCCGATGTATGAACCCGACCAAGAGCACACATCCTTCATAACTGATAGAGGTCTCTACTGCTACATTGGCATGCCCTTTGGGTTATTGAACTCTGAGGCTACTTACCAAAGGTTGGTCAATATGATGTTCAAAGAGCAAATTGGGAAAACTATGGAGGTGTACGTGGACGACATGCTATTAAAATCTAAGTTGGCGAATGATCATGTCTCACACCTCTCTGAGATGTTTGCCATACTGAGACGATTTAGGATGAAGCTGAACCCCCAGAAGTGTGTCTTCGGGGTTGAATCTGGAAAATTTCTTGGTTTCATGGTGAACCATCGGGGTATTGAGGCGAACCCTGCAAAAATCAAAGCACTAATCGATATGAGGTTACCTCGCAATGTAAGAGAGGTTCAATGCCTCACTAGGAGGATCGCAGCCCTCAATAGGTTTGTCTCGAAATTCTCAGACAAGTGCAAGGAGTTTTTCGCAGCAATAAAGAAAGGGAAAAGCTTTGAGTGGACCCCTGAATGCGAGGAAGCCTTCATCAAGCTAAAAGAGCAGCTCAGAAGCCCCCCACTATTGGCAAAACCTATTGATGGTGAGACTCTTATCTTATACTTAGTTGTTTCTGAATATTCCATTAGTGCTGCTTTAGTTCGGGAAGAGGAACAGGTTCGGTACCCTGTCTACTACATAAGCAAAAGGCTGTTAGATGCTGAAACCCGATATACAAACATGGAGAATCTTGCATATGCCTTAATCTTAGCCTCATGAAAGCTAAGACCTTATTTCCAAGAACATAAGGTGGATGTACGAACTTCATACCCTCTCATGCAAGTTCTACACAAACCGGAAGCCTCAGGAAGACTCATGAAGTGGGTAGTCGAGCTAGGCCAATTTGATGTGGAATATAGACCAAGAACAGCCATAAAAGGGCAAGCCTTAGCTGATTTTTTACTGGAATTTCCTCTAACCTTTGAAATTAAAGAACAAGGTCTATCAGCAGAACCCCCAATTGAAGAGGCTCCGACAGAGAATTGTGCACCCTGGTGGACGCTGTACGTTGATGGGGCTGTAAATGGGAATGGGGCTGGAGCAGGCATAGTGCTGGTAAGCCCAGAAGGACACAAGCTCCAAAGCCCAATTCATTTCGCATTCAAGGCGACAAATAACGATGCAGAATATGAAGCCCTGATTGCAGGACAAAAACTAGCCCTTGAAATGAGAGTCGAGAACATGACTGTCTACAACGATTACATGCTTGTAGTTGGTCATATCAAAAGAGATTTTCAGGCTAGGGGTCCCCATAGTGATTTGTACATGAGGTATGCTCAAGAGTTAATCAGAAAGTTCAACGAGGTGAACCTTGAGCAGATTTCAAGGTCAAGGAATGCAGATGCCGATGCTTTAGCCAAAATGGGATCCCAACGAGAAGCTACTATGTTAGGGGTGATACCATTGGAAATTCAGCTGCAACCTAGCATCCCACAATTCGAAATTATGGGAATTGGAAGTCAGGAGGAGGAGTCATGGGTCACTCCTATCATGGAATACATAACGAAAGGGGTTCTCCCTGTTGACAAAGGGGAAGCCCGGAGAATGAAGTATAAGGCAGCCAGGTACACCCTCTATGATGGAAAGCTGTTCAAGAGAGGTTTCAACAAGCCACTATTGAAATGCATTTCTGGAAATGAGTGTGAATATATTATGCGAGAAGTCCATGAAGGTGTATGTGGAAACCATGCTGGTGGAAGCTGTTTAGCTCATAAAATACTCCGTCAGGGGTACTACTGGCCAACCTTACAAAAGGACCCGCACAGGTTTACCAGGGCGTGCGATAAGTGTCAAAGGTTTGCAAACCTTAATAGCAACCCAGCTGTGCCACTGAAACCACTCTCTAGCCCTTGGCCTTTTGCTGTATGGGGAATTGATCTAATCGGAGAGCTTCCCCAAGGGAAAGGAGGTCTGAAGTATGTTGTCGTAGTTGTCGACTACTTTACCAAATGGGCGGAAGCGAAGCCCCTGGCTACTATCACAACAGTTAAATTGAAGGAATTCGTGTTCAGAGAAATTGTGAGTAGGTACGGGGTACCGTACAAGCTAATATCTGACAATGGCAAGAAATTTGATAGCAAGGAAATGAGATGCCTCTGCGAGGACCTTGGCATTCAAAAGAACTTCTTGGCAGTATGCCACCCCCAAAGCAACGGCCAAACTGAAGCCGTTAACAAGATCATCAAACATACCCTCAAAGCAAAGCTGGAGGAGAAGAAGGGAGTTTGGCCAGAAGAACTCCCCATGGTCTTGTGGTCCTATAACACAACACCAAGAACAACCACGGGGGAATCCCCCTTTACTTTGACCTACGGGTGTGAAGCTATGGTTCTAGTTGAAATTGGTGTTGGTTCTTTCAGGAGGGATAACAATGATCCCACAAACGATGAGGTCAATCATCGTCTCTATTTGGATTTAATCGAGGAGGTTCGTGCGAATTCCCAGCTAAAGCTTGCTGCGTACCAGCAGCGAACCCGAAAATACTTCGATAAAAAGGTTCGTGCACGACCTTTAAAGGTCGGAGATCTAGTCCTACGGAAGATGTTGCCTAACATGAAGACTAGAGGCCATGGAGCCTTCGAGGCCAATTGGGAAGGCCCATATGTCATCAAAACGGTCCTTTGGGAAGACACATATCATTTGGAAGACTTGGATGGGAACCTCATCCCACGAGCGTGGAACGCCTCTTGAAGAAATATTACCAGTAGATCATTCCAGGTAATTTCAGTAAACCTCTTTCAGGTCTAGGAATAATAAAGGGAGTTTATTAGTCGAAATTACCCCATTTTTAGGATTCAATCGATTAGAATTTCCATCTTACCTTGACAATATGCCGGGGGTAGTGCATGTACACCCCTCGTTTAATGAAATTTTATGCTTTTATTGAATAAAACTAAGTGATATCTTTTTGCTTACGGTTGCTTGAATGCCATGAATGTTTATATGCTATTATATGTTTATCGACTTATGTGCTTTCATGCTGGGGGGGTACGTAAATTTGAACCTAGTTCTTTACTATAACTAGCATTATACCAAAGAACTCGGGGGGTGGTGAATATATACATACGCACCCTGAAGCAATAACTTGAAAATATCAGTATTTTAAAGCAAAGTTAGGAACTTGAATGAAACTTAACTATCATGTACAAACCATACACACTTTGGCTTAAAATATGCAAAACATACATCTACTTAAGCCCACGTGAACCCTCAATCGGTGGTGGTGCCTTATATCAATTACATGGGGTACGCTATACAACTCCACGTTACATAGCACCCATCATTCTATGCCCACGTGAACCCTCAATCGGTGGTGGTGCCTTATATCAATTACATGGGGTACGCTATACAACTCCACGTTACATAGCTCCCATCATTCTATGCCCATGTGAACCCTCAATCGGTGGTGGTGCCTTATATCAATTACATGAGGTACGCTATACAACTTCACGTTACATAGCTCCTATCATGCTATGCCCACGTGAACCCTCAATCGGTGATGGTGCCTTATATCAATTACATGGGGTACGCTATACAACTCCACGTTACATAGCTCCCATCATTCTATGCCCACGTGAACCCTCAATCGGTGGTGGTATATCAATTACATGGGGTACGCTATACAACTCCACGTTACATAGCTCCCATCATTCTATGCCCACGTGAACCCTCAATCGGTGGTGGTGCCTTATATCAATTACATGGGGTACGCTATACAACTCAACGTTACATAGCTTCCATCATTCTATGCCCACGTGAACCCTCAATCGGTGGTGGTGCCTTATATCAATTACATGGGGTACGCTATACAACTTCACGTTACATAGCTCCCATCATTCTATGCCCACGTGAACCCTCAATCGGTGGTGGTGCCATATATCAATTACATGGGGTACGCTATACAACTCCATGTTACATAGCTCCCATCATTCTATGCCCACGTGAACCCTCAGTCGATGGTGGTACCCTGTTTCATCGATAACCCGGGGTACGCTGTACAGCTTTACGCTACACAATTCCCTTCCACTAAGGTCAATATGAACTCTAAATCGGAAATGACACCCCTTTAGGAATTACTAATGTTTGCTTAAGAGTACCCTAAATTTAAAAACGTACTACCTTAACTGAGTTGTTATTCGCTCATTCTTACTTGGCAAAGTTCTTATCTGCACAAATGTGTTACATGATTAAACTCTACGATTCGCACATAGCTTACAAGTTTATCAAGATTTCGAGATTTTTATCTTATTTACTCTATTGAGTTTGGTATACTATTGTGTGATCACTAACGTGCAAATTGAAAATGTCTTGACATGCTTGCAATATTACTTTCTCCTATAATACATTCGAGTGAATTCCAACATGTTGTGTACTTGGTGTGTATACTTGAATATATTTGTCTAAAGCAGCATAATCCATACTTGGTGTGTTTACTCCTATTATTTAACACAACGTACTTGAGTTTTGTGTATGCAAGACGAGAATAGTGTGACAGGCGTAGACGGAGGCACCATAGCAAATAGATAAAGTTTCAAGCATAAAGTAAATCCATAAAAAGCTCCCAAACCAGCAGGGAGAAAACCAAAGTTAAGTTTACAACTTGCGAGGCATTCGGAGGTGCCCGCACCCTCGTCCAAGCAAATGTTAAGGCACAACGGCCAGGAATGTTATCAAAAAACGGAATAAATTAAAATTCGCCCACGCAGGGGACTTAAAGGGTCATTCAGAGTATCACTGAAACAGTAACTGCGTTACTGAGTTGATTTGGCAGGAGAAGTTATGGGTTCGTCCCCACCTGTAGGGGTACCAGCTGCATTCAAGCTTACGGAAGGAATAATTGATTGGGGTTCCATGAGAGGGATCTCGAGGGTAGCGTTTGCTACCTGAGCTTCAACCTCGGTACCTTCCACCTACTTATCTTTGGCATCATTGGCGGAATCTACAACCTTTCCTTCATCAGCAACGGCGGCCTTCTCCTTCTTAATTTGTTCCACAACATCAACAGCGTCCTGGCCAAGCAATTCCCACTCTAAGTCGGTGAAAACCTCATACGTGGAAGCCATGTAGTCCTTGATTCCTGTGGCATTCCCTGCTTCGTATTGGTCAGGGGATTGGCCCTCCTGGGGTGCCGATGCAGATGCCTTAAGGGCTTTCATTTGCGTTTTCAACTCCTTCACTTTCTTGACATAGGAGGCCTCCATATCGTCTCTTGCCTTATCCACCTTCAGGATAACCAGCTCACGCTTTTCTTGTTCCCTCAACAATTTTTCCCGCTCCTTGAGCAAGGCAGTCTCACTGGCGAACAACTTCTTGGTGGATTAAGTAGCTTCTTCTTTTCCTCCTTCTAGGACTGGGCTTCCACTTTCAATATTGCAGCCTCCTCACGGGCCTTCGAGTCTCCCCGAGCCGCCTCTGCAATTTGACCTCCATACTTGAGAAAGAAAAACAAGCATTGGGAGCTTGCGTTGGTGACCACCGGGGCAGCTTCAGCAAGAGATAGCTTGTCCCACTCAGAGACAGAGCTGTTGGAAATGTTGTCGTTCACAGATTCAAGGAATTTGCTCTTGGAGGTAACAGAGGCAGGGCTTTGTGGGCTTTTTAGGGTCATCTGCTTTAACCTTTTTTGTGAACCAGAGGCATGGGAAGCTCATGGGGTTTGCTGAAAATCTCTCTTCTTGGACGACGTGGATTTATCAATACTAACTGAAGCTCCCTGTACCTTTGAAGGTGTAGGGGCAGGAACATCTGTTTCTTGAGTACCAGTGCGGCCAGATGGACGGACAGACTTCTTGATGAAGGACGGGACGGAGAACGACATATCTGCATAAAAATATGAAAACGAAGTCAACGTGTGATATAATCAAGAAAACTAATAAATATGTATCACAGATGCAATCAACAGTCAGATAAGTCCGGGAAAATGCATGAGGAAATCGTCTATTAACCTTGCTGTACTAGGGTTCCCTCTTCAGGGTTCACAACATCAAAGAAGACCTCAGGAGCACCCTCACGGGTGAACCCTAACTCAACTAACTTTTCATGTGTCATCAGACTGGAACCATCCCCCAGTCCTACACACAGTTCGAGGATCTTTTTAGCATGTCTAAGTTTTGTCCCTTTTAAAGGGGTCTGTTCATACATGTTTGGGTTGGTATTGAAATTTTTCCTATATTCAGGACAATCATAACAGTATAAAAACTGATTGTGCCACCCAGACATCCCCTTCTTGTTACCTTTGATGCACCTTCCCTGGTGTACGTTCCAGGTGGTGAGGTAATATAATCCTGTGGTCTTTACTGTCTCCTTTAGCTGGTAAAAGAAACCCAGCTCGCGAGCGGTCAGTTTGACATCAAATGTGGAATCATACAAAATGAACATGCAAACCGCCATGCGGTAGGAATTTGGGGTGAGATGAAGTGGAGCTAGCTGATAAAAGTCAAAGATTTCTACGATAAAGGGATGCATGGGTAAGGATAACCTAAGCCTGAAGAACTGAGCTGAGAGGACGACATTTGGTATGGTTTGATCTGGTTCAAAATTGTCGAATCTATGACATCTTTCCTTAGGACTGGGAACTACAAGCCTGCATCCTGAGGTACACACATCTAATAGGTTTTGCAACTTCACCGGGTTCATTGATGAGCTAGTATTCTCACAAGAAAGTTGGGTTGGAGAAGCATCCAGTAGTGGAGGATTGGTTTCTGTGACTTCATCATCACTCGCATAGTTTTCATCTACTTGGGTTATGGAAGAATCAGCTTCTATGATTTGGTTTCCAGCAAGTGAGTTCAGGGGTTGAACCTCCTCGGCTTCCTCAGAGGTGGTCCAGTTAATAGCTAATGGTTCAATGTCTAAGGTGTTAGAGGCGCTCAGAGTATTCTTTATGGAAATCTGAGCTTCAAATTGATCCGGGACTTTAACTTTAGAACGGGTTCTGGCGCTGACAGTAGCTAGTGTGTTAGGAAGAGGCCCACATGTACTATGAACCATGGGTTGGCTTTCATCGGCTATAGATCGTTGAGAGTCAATAGAGGTGTTATCGTTTGACATCTGCAAAAGAGAGAGGGAGAATTAGTGATTAATTCTGTAGTCTCTCAGTTGGCAGGGAGTGAGCACCCGATGAATAATGGAAGAATCCATACTAATGGTTAAAATGGTGTCAATGGATGGGCTAGAGTTTCAAGTGTCTCGGTTCGGATCAAACGAATAGGGGGTTCCATTAGTTGAAACCCCAATACGATTCAATAGAAGTCCTAAATGAGAGAGATGGTCATTCTAAGGATTCACATGGGTTCGATAGAAAGACACTTACGATTGAGGTCTTAAGGATAGAAACGTGGGAGCAAATCTCAAGTGGGCATATGCAATTTAATTAAAGGTTTATATCTAGAAGTTCGCGGGTGTCCTATGGTTACCCTCATAGGTAAATATGTATATGACAATCCTATGAGATCATCTACACAGGAATATCGACATGCAAGTTGTATGCGAGTAAATACGACATGGCAAAATCAGAACGGATTCGTGGATATTTACTGGAACACTCAAACGAAGAATACATGGCAGTAATGAAGAATGATTTGAACAACATGAGTCGATCTAATCAAGCACAATTGGGTACGGATACATGCGATTGAGGGTCAACAGATACGGAAATAATTCATTGCATGCAAGCAGCAATCGAGGATGAATCATATGGAAATTGAGCATTATAAGGGTGAAGTATTCATACCTTTCGTTGATGACGGCTGAAAGTGGGAGAGTTCGTCGGAATCCTGGAATCACAGCTTCACGATTAAGGGAGAGAGAAGACCGTGGTTGTATCGTTGAGTGAAGAGAATTGTAAAGAGGGGAAAGTAAAGGTTCGGGGGTTTAAATACACACGTGTAAGGAGACGTAAAGCACCCCAACGAACGTGGCTTTCGAAAAAGAAAAAAAAATAATGAAAATTTGCAAATGAATCTGGACGCGTGTAGGGGTGGGTATACAGTCCCGAGGCGTGGCTTTCAATGCGGAAGAGGAAGAGTTTAATTCAAATTTGGGGTTTATCTTTCCAATTTTGAATTAATTCGGAATTCTACTTTTAATCAAATACGAATTACTTTTGATTCACTGACAATTTTTGAAGTCTTTCAGCAGTATTGGGTAGGGTTTCTATCATTCGAACCCTAGAGTTCAGATAAAGGAGTTATTACAGGCTATTTTACTTTAATTCGGCTGGAGCCCGGGAGGACCTTTCATTAGGTGATTGCCTTTCCACTATAAACCTCTTGTTTCTTACAAAGAGCTAGCTCACGTAAGCTTAGGGGTTCATATGGTAAGGTAACTACTGATTAGAAGGGAGTACGACTA
The DNA here is from genome assembly GCA_030848705.1 of Heracleum sosnowskyi. Classification (NCBI taxonomy): domain Eukaryota; kingdom Viridiplantae; phylum Streptophyta; class Magnoliopsida; order Apiales; family Apiaceae; genus Heracleum; species Heracleum sosnowskyi. Next base: position 117,630,336 of record CM061245.1, on the reverse strand, counting down.
GTCGAAACTTAGAAAAGTCTTCTACTGGTTCCCCTTGCATGTTCCCCTTGCATTCTATAGCTACGTGGAACCGGGGGGTAGTTGTTGTGCCATAAATATGTGTGGGCTTGATTTATAGCCCATTAAAGGTGATAAACCCATTTAGCTTGATCAAAGGGGCCCATTGGAGATGCTAATAAGGGGAAATATGGTCAAGTCATGAGTTATTAGGGGGTTCGATCCTCATGGCGGCCTCATAGGCGAACCCCGTCTACAAGCTTACTGTCCAGGATGCATCTGCCCGAGTCTTACAGCGGTACCACCCGAACCCCCTAGAGGCAGTGTCCTACTCAACTGCGTTCTCCTAAACTTAAGGAGCACGTCTCTATCATCAAGGAATGGATTCTCAGTCAATCTCTATCACCTTAAACGTGATAGATACACCAGCTATGGGGATATTTACTAAATATATAAGATATATATTTAAATAGGCCGAATATATCACTTTATGCATGAAGATGAAGGCTTCTAGTGACCTACTAGGAGTAGGACTCTTGGAGGAATGCTTAATGATTATCAATCCAGCTTATCAAGGATGAAAATATATATATCAAAAACGTGGAGTGATCAGCTTAGAGGAGTCCAGCATCAAGAGAACTACATATGGACTTGATTCCTATAAATATAGGATATGTAGGCCATTTACAAGGATACGCACTCACATTCTCTCTACCATTCTCGTGTAGGAGCACGTGTGATATTTATTTTCGGCAATTATATTCTCATCATTGTCCGGGAACCTTGTGAATTCAGTCCAAAACAGCCACAAATCTCTCTCGGTTCTAGGCAGTTGAACCCCCTGGCAGCAACGTTCGCACCTGTTCTTGTGCCAGATTCTACGCTCTTATTCCGTTATTCCAGCAGACCTCCAACTAATTGTTGTACCAAATTCATCTCACAACAAAGACTTTATCTATAAACTAAACTAGAAAATCTCAAAAGTTATTATTTTAGTAATAAACAAAATTTGGACCGATGAATAGTGTCAGTCCAAATTTTTTTCAAATTTAAACTGAGATTTCAGGTCATTATTTAGTGAATTTAGACCAAAATTGATCCAAATTAAAATTTTTAAGTTATTATTGAAAATGGCCTTAAGACTGTTAAAAATTACATTGGAGTTTTTTTTAATGGACATGGAACTGAAATTTGAACAAAAGGGAGTAGATCTTTTCTTTTTTAAGTTAAGTAAAGAGAATGTGTTCAGCAAATACTCATTCTTTAGAAAAAATAGTAAAGTACCTTACACATTTAACAAATTATAAATGTTTATTATTTTATTATATTTTAGATAATGATTTTAACCGATATTATTGGAATCCTCCTACGAGGTTTTCTTTAAATTTAATTTTCAAAAAATAAATAACTAAATAATAGCATTTCTATGTACTATGTAGTATTTTAGAAAAAACGAAACTTAAAACAGTAACTCAAGTTTGCAGCTTTTAACCTCCAGATTTTAATGAACAAATAATTTATTAATTTTAGAAAATTGCTAATAATTTTGATTTCACGTAGAGTGTCGTATAGTTTCGTCAATTTGTACGGCGTCTCGTAATTGTTTTTGAAATTTCTCTGAATTAACCAGATTTCAAAAGATATAATAAATATTAACAAATTCATAAAAAAAAATTATTTTATTAAATTCAACCAAATTCACGAATTTTAAAATAACCTCGTATTTTAATGAGTTTCTGAAAGTCCAAATTAAATTACATATTTTGATGAATTTTTAAAATCTAAATCAAATACATCCAAATTTTATTAGATTTTCAAAATGCAAGTTAAATATACTTAGATTTTAAAGAATTTTAAAATTCTAATTTGAATCTATTCCAATTTATTGAACTTTTTAAACTTTATCCTATAAACTTTTTGTCGACAAAAATTACCCCAAAAAAAATTTCTCCAAATATTTTCCCAATAACATTTTTCTTGAAATAAGTTTTCTGAAAAAATAATTCACGAGAAGTTATTTTCAAAAAAAAAATTCTCTAAAAATATATTCCCCGAGTTTGTGCGAAAAAATTTCCACAACTACACTGGGGTAGAATGATACTTGAAGGTAGAGAACTGCTCGTTTACTAAGAGCATCCCCATCCCCATCCCCAAAAACTTACTAAAAGTAATAATTACTCAAAAAAATTCTCACATTCTTTTTCTCCTCTAAAAATTTCCTACGTCCCATTCCCCATCTCTATCTCTATTTTTGTTTATTAATCTTTCTTTCCTTATATTTATAATTTTAACTTTCAATTTTATCTTATTATATATTCTTATGTTGCGTTATTTTGTCATATCAGATTTTTTCACATAATTTAAAACTATGTTTATATTTAATTTTTTTGAAAATTTATTTTTTGGTATAAAATTTAAGATTAAAATTTAAAATTAAAGATATTATATTTAAAATATTAGTATGGGTGTGTAAGAGTTAAAACAAAAAAAGAGTTATGAGATAAAAAGAATTATTTAAAAAGATGGGGATGAAATGGGGATGAATAGGGAAACCCCAAATATGGGGATTTAGTTTTAGTCCCTAAAATTATACCCCATTTTGGGGATCCGGATGTAGACGACATCTTAACAAAATTTAGCAATTTTCTCCAAATTATAGGGATGGGGTTGAGTTTGTCAAGTCCAATGTGAATGCTCTAATGCAATCGAAGTTCAAAAGTCGTCGAATATATTCCTAAAGAGTAATGCTAGAGGTACCGAATTCAGTACCGAATTTTGGTATCAAATGATGTGGCATTGGTGATGTGGAAGTTTGGGATGATTTTATTGGGAGACTTAATGTGAATGCAAGGGGGTCCACTATTATTAATTGAGTTGTAACCAACCAGAATATGACATGTGGCATTTATGATCCAATTTGATATCCAATTTGGTACCCCTAACATTATTCATTCCTAAATATGGCACACATTTAGAAAGTAACGCATCACATCGTGTTACGATAATTATATTATTTGTAAATTATTATAACATTGTTAAAAAAGTAACAAATTCCATACAAAATTTGTGTTACGGGGTAATAATGATGTTATATAAATACACGAGACAAAATTATTTTGTGTAATAACTAATAGGGAAAATAAATTCTTTCGTCCTTAAATTATATGTCGTTTTTGGTTTAGGTCCTTGAACTATACGAAAAAATATTACGGTACCTAAACTTTCAAATTTTCTGATTCTCGTCCTTCCGTCCAAAAACGCTGACGTGGCAATTATGTGAAAATTGAAAATTCTTGGAATGGAGTGAAATTTTGATATGTTAATTTACTACTGCTTACAAGAACCCGTGTTGTGAAAATTTTCAATTTCGAGTTCACTAACGTATAGAAATCTGCACTTTAATTTCAAGAACACGAATTTTTTCTACTAAAATCTGCAGATTTCCATATGTTAGTGAACTTGAAATCGAAAACTTTCACCACAGATGTTCTTGTAATCATTCGTAGATTAACATGCCAAAATTTCATTCCAATCCAAGAATTTTCGATTTTCACGTAATTGTCACGTCAGCGTTTTTGGACGGAAGGACGAGTATCAGAAATTTTGAAAGTTTAGGTACCGTAATATTTTTTTCGTATAGTTCAAGGATCTAAACCAAAAACAACATATAGTTTAAGGACGAAATAATTTATTTTCCCAATACGACTCAAACTATTTGTAAGAAATTGATTATTTAAAGAAACAATATAAATAATTTATTCGATATATATAAATAAGATCTGTCAAAATTGGTACATATAAGTAACGTTATTACTCAAGCTGCAGGTTCTAACCTCACAGTAAAAAAAGAAGAAACCACCAAAATTTAAACATAGTAAAAGCGTAAAAGGCTCCATCAAAGTTAGAATTTGTTGCGTATGAATGATCAATGTCAAAGAATTATTTCATATATTTCCGAATAATTTTAGAGGTGCAAAAATAATTATAAATAACACAGGTAATTATTTGATTATTATAAATTAATTAAATATAATCAAATTCCTACATTCGAATTATTTTTATTAATTAAAACATTGTGTACTTTGTATACCTCAGAGTTACTGTATTTTCATTTCATAGGCCCACACTATTTTAGCAGTCGACGAGAATGGAAAATTTGTGGTGCATGGTCAATGTTCATTGATGCCTGGAGGAGACAAAATACTCTGTCCGGGATAAATTAATTTTATACATTGGATTATCTTGACAAAATAATACATCTATATTATCTATCTATACTATAATAATAGACGAAACATTAAAAATTTGATCGGTATTTTATTTAATTATCCTTACTTATTTTTAAATAATAACATTATAAAAAGTTTGGTCGGTCATAAGTGATTTTACTTAATTATAAATAATAACATTATTTATAATTAATTACATTTTTAGCTAGAATACATTACTTTTCTATTACTTAAACAAAATCTCCTCTTTTTCCTAAAAATATCGCAGACAATTACCTTTTTCAACTAGATCATGTTACCTTTTCTATTTTACGTTACTAAAATCTCTCATTTTTCAAAAATATCATGAACAGGTCTTTATTTATATCACGAGCAATTATCTTTTTCAACTAAAACATTTTACATTTTCTATTTTTCCTTACCAAAATCTTTCCTTTTCCAAAAATATCATGAGCAAATCTTTATTTATTTATTTTAAAACCTATTTTAAAGCTTTTAATAATTTGAAAAAGTTTACATATTTTAACATGTTTACTTATTTTTTCAACAAATGTAATCAATAAAATATTAAAAAAACAAATAATCAAATAACAACTATTAAACATAATCCGTGCATTGCACGGGTTTTAAGCTAGTCATCATCTTATAATAGACGAAACATTAAAAGTTTGTCAGTTGGACGGATGGTCGATATTTCGTAATTTTACTTAATTACTCGTACTTACTTTTTTTAAATTTTTTTATGAATTATTTAAAATTTAAATTAAGTATTTTTGAATTTTTAAAGTCAATTTTTTTTTAAAAAAAAAACGGATTAAAATCTCAAATTTGTAGTAGGAGACTAGGAGTGTAGGACCTTATTTTGGAATTGTACACGACAAATATCCGCAATATAAAACAAATATGCACAGGGGTTCTGGAAAAGCGTGCTTGCTTGCGGTGGCACATACAGTCAAGGACAATATTCCGACCTGCCATCGCACAAACACACTTGATTAGAAAAGGACAGAACGTAATCTCCCACAAACAATAAATAAACGGGTTAAAATTTTCAATATAATAACTTACATGATCCTTTTGTCATAGAGTAGGTAGATTTGCTTTAGTATTTTATATTTTTTCCGTTCCATCGGTCTCATTTAATTGTTAATATTTGAATGAAACATAAAAATTAAGAAAGATAAAGAGTAAAAGAAATTTATAAGTTGATGAAATTTATTGAAAATAATAATAAAAAAAAAGTATGTTATTTCAAAAAATATTAATAATCGGACGAGACATCTCAAAAAAAAAAAATGTTAGAATTGAGGGAGCAATTTTTGTTACGGACAAATGTAAGCTTACATAAAGTTAGACAAAAATTCAATGTAAATTGAAAAAGTTAAGTGAGATTGCAATAATTTTATAATATATCGTGAAATTCAATTGGATACATGAATTTATATAAAAAATTGAAATTAATAAATTTTTAAATATCATCATATTTTAATAAAGAGTTTAATACTCCTAAATATTTGCTCACCTCATATTCTAAAAATTGACGATTTATCCAAAAACTTCTGATTAATCCTTATAAAACATTTTGCCGATTATCTGAAAAACTCCAATTTATCTAAAAAGTCCTCGATTGATCAAAAAGAGTAATGCTACATATCCTAAATTTATTCTCAAAAATTATTTTCAAATTTGTTCCTAAATGATATGGCAAAGGTGATGTGACATAATAAAAAAAAATTAGTGGAGTGATTGGTGAATGGTTGGTGCAAGTCCCATTTTATTATAATCAATTAAATTGATACATTTAACATTTGAGAAATGTTTTGGGAATCAATTTAGAATACCTAGCATTTTTCAATCAAAAATCGTTACTTGCCATGTAATTTTATAACAATTTTGAAAATTATTTTGGTGTATCTCAATTCTCACATCACTCCTTTTCTTTTTATTATATTACTTATAATTCATGTTAGATATTTAAACTTGAATTGAATATTCAAACTTTTTAAACTAGGAGTGTTCGCGGTGCGATTTTTCTCTAAAATCACGGATCAATTCGCGCATGCGGTTTGGTCTATTTTACAAACCGCGACTGCATCACATAACTCAAAAATCGCGTAAACCACATCACATGAATGTGGTACGGTGTGATGCGGTCTATGCGATCCATGCAATCTAAAATGTGCCAAATGTTTTGCAAATCAGAGCTTTCTACTTTAATGTTTAACCCTAAAACTTAAAAGAAAAGCAACCAAAGCCGGAGACTTAGATTTTAAAAATTACAAAACAAGTCTAAACATTCTGAATACGCTGCTCCCCGTCTTTGGAAAATAGAAATTGTACATATTTATAAATATATTTAGTGCAGTAAAAATCAAATATATGTATGTATTTATAAATATATTTATATTATAGTAATATGCGGTGCGGTTTGAATCGCGAGAACGAATTTTCAAATCACAAACCACACCACACCGCACAGTTTGACTAAAATGCAAATCACGACCGCAGCACATAAAATTTAAACTACGCGGAACGATACGGTGTGATGCGGTGCGAGCGATTTATGCGATCTATGCGATTTGATGAACACCCCTATTTTAAACCGTTGAAAATATCCCGGATGTCAATAATAAATATGTGTATTTAATCTGAGTTTGAGTTTGGGTGGTGGGCCTGGTGGCACAGACAGTACCAACAACCAACCTAGTAAGTGTAATAAGCCGAGGATAATATTTCCCAATAAATTTTGTTCCTCCTTTTCAATTTCGCTTCTCCCTCTCTTTCTCTCTCAGCATGTATCGCTTTATGGACTGAAACCTGAACAAAATATATTGTAAGATTGTACTTTCAATATAACTTGCAAATCAGAAGGGAGATTATATCTTGTCTTCAATGGCTTTCTTGGATCCCGGGACTGTACTTGGTACTTACTAATTTTTTTTCCCCAATTCAATACAGTCGCATACTTATCTTATTTTTGACAAGGTTCGAATTTACGAGATGTGAGGGACTGAGGGAGGAGATACTCATGTATAGTGATTGTCTATGTACATATAGTAACAGTAAAGATAATACTGCATGATCATGTTTTCGATGTAGGGTGAATTCGAACACAGACCATATCTTTAATTGTTTGAGAATTTAGATAAATACTTTCTATAAATGGTAGACATCATCCAGAAAGTGTTATCGTTGATTGCCTGATATGCTTTATTGCTTTAGCCCACGTTTGTCATCTTCTTCCTTTTTTGATCATAATGGTGGAGTTATGATTATTGCTACTTTTGACTTACTATATGCAGAAAATCATATATTTCACTAGAAGCAATTTTTAAATATGCCATTTTTTTTGTTGCTTTTGGAATTTTAAATCATATGGTGATTTTAATGTCGAAATTTGATTTATGTACAGGGGGGCTTTCTTTTTTATGCCAAGAAAATTTTGGTTTGGGCTCACCATGCATTCAAAGATCTGGACTGGATATCTTGAACCTACTAATTGTTGTTATTTTTTTGATCTTCTTGCTCTTGGGGTTCGTCAATGGTCAGAACAGAATCGACAAGAACTGGATCGTTTTAGTCGTTTCATTCTGTTGTGCTCTTATTAGCATTGCATATCTTACAAAGGGTGTCCTATTTGCTAAAAATGGTGAAAATTTTAGCTGGTTGTTAGTGCACTTCCTTCGAGCTATTGTTTGGTTCACCTTGATAATATCTTTGCTCGTAAAAGGATCGAAAAGTATACAACTTTTGGTTTCTGTTTGGTGGGTTTTATTCTTTCTTGCACTTACAGCTATAAACACAAATGTTTTGCTGAAAAAAGACAATCTTGAAATCCTGGATGCAGTAACATGGCCCGTCAACTTCTTTCTTCTTGTATGTGCTATGAGAAATATCAGTCATTTTGTATCTGCTGATATGCCACTCAAGAGATTATCAGAACCTTTATTGTCCGAGAAATCTCAAGAAAGGCTTAGCCAATTAGGCCAGGCCAACTTTTTTAGCAAATTGGTGTTCTCTTGGGTTAGCCCTTTAATCTCACTGGGTTCTTCAAAGCCACTGGTTCTTGACGACATTCCATATCTAGCAACTGATGACCAAGCGATTGTAGCAAATCAGAAATTTGTGCAGGCTTGGGATTCACTGCTAAAAGAGAAAGGCTCAAACAGTACTACGAATTTGGTATTTTGGGCCATAACAAGAACTTACTGGTGGGAGATGATGTTTGTAGGAATGTGTCTTTTCCTGAGAACAGCTTCTTATTCTCTTTCTCCGTTGTTGCTATATGGCTTTGTTAATTACTCCAATCGCGATACAGGAAATACATTAATGGATGGTGTTTTGTTGGTTGGGACCTTAATTATTGCCAAGAATGTTGAATCTTTTTCTCAAAGGCATTTCTATTTCAGTTCAAGAAGGTATGGCATGAGGATGAGATCAGCTTTAATGGTAGCTGTTTATCAAAAGCTCTTAAGGCTTTCTAGTTTAGGAAGACGAAGGCATTCAACCGGAGAGGTAGTGAATTACATTGCAGTTGATGCTTATCGGATGGGGGAATTCCCCATGTGGTTACACAGTGCATTGTTTTCTGTAGTGCAATTATTTCTTGCAATTGGAGTTCTTTTTGGAGTGGTGGGAACCGGTGTTCTTCCTGGTTTACTCCCTTTATTCATCTGCGGAATCCTGAATGTGCCATTTGCAAAAGTACTTCAAAAGTGTCAGATGCACTTTATGGCTGCACAAGACCAACGACTTAGATCTACATCTGAGATCCTAAATAACATGAAGATCATCAAGTTACAGTCGTGGGAAGAAAAATTCAAGAACTTGATTGAGTCTTATCGAGAAAATGAATTCAAATGGCTGTCTGAATCTCAGTTAAAAAAAGTTTATGGCACTGTTTTATATTGGATGTGTCCGACCATTGTATCTTCAGTCGTTTTTATTAGTTGTGCATTTTTCAAGAGTGCCCCCTTTAATGCAGGAACAGTTTTCACAATTTTGGCAACCCTGCGTACTATGTCAGAACCCGTGAGAATGATACCTGAGGCTCTTTCTATGTTAATCCAGATCCAGGTCTCATTTGATAGGATCAATTCTTTTTTACTTGACGATGAACTAATAAAAAATGAAAATGCAAGGAAATCATGGGACTCGGAAATTTCAACTAGAATACTGAATGGTGATTTTAGTTGGGACCCTGAATCAGGTATTCCCACACTTAAAGATATAAATTTTGAAGTGAAACGGGGAAAGAAATGTGCCGTCTGTGGTCCGGTTGGGGCTGGAAAATCATCACTTCTATGTGCCCTACTCGGAGAAATAAGCAAGAATTCAGGAACTGTAAGATATCAAGTCCTATATATAACTATTGTTAGTTTTCTGTTGAGCTGATCAATATCTGATTTATTGTTGCTACTGTTTCAGGTGGATGTCATCGGTTCTGTTGCTTATGTTTCTCAAGGTGCTTGGATCCAAAGCGGAACAATTCGCGATAATATTCTCAGTGGACAACCAATGGTGAAAACTAAATATGAGGAAGCCATAAGAGTATGTGCTTTGGATAAGGATATTGATAGCTTTGACTATGGTGATCTAACCGAAATAGGTCAGAGAGGGCTTAACATGAGCGGAGGACAGAAGCAGAGGATTCAACTTTGTCGAGCAGTATATAGTGATGCTGACATCTATCTTCTTGATGATCCATTTAGTGCTGTAGATGCACATACAGCAGCTACTCTTTTTAATGTAAGGTCAAGTTTCGATTAACATTGAGCATTTTAAGGTGGCACTACGTTGTCGCTAATATTGGTAATGCAATTGTAGGATTGTGTCATGGCTGCTCTAGAGAAGAAGACTGTCATTCTTGTGACACATCAAGTAGAATTTCTTTCGGTGGTTGACAACATTCTGGTAATGTTTAAAATTAAAACTGTAAGTTCATCATATATATTCTTAAATTTTGTTTGCATCTCTTCTTTTACTCTTTCGAAGGTTATGGAATGCGGGCGAATTACTCAATCAGGAAACTACAAGGAATTACTGATGGCAGGCACAGCATTTGAAAAACTTGTAAATGCTCATAAAAATGCAATTACAGGACTGGGACCTTCAGATAATAAAACTGAAAATTTTGAACATGGAATGGAACATATGGATGGTCTAAAAGAGTCTAATTCGGGTCACCTCTGCAAGGGAAGCATTGAGGCTGAGATTTCAATGTTGTGTTTACCAGGAGTTCAATTGACAGAGGACGAAGAGAAGGAAACTGGGAATGTTGGCTGGAAGGCTTTTATGGATTATGTACTTATTTCAAAGGGAACATTGTTTATGTGTTATGCGATACTTAGTCAGATTGGGTTTGTTGGTCTGCAGGCTGCTGCTAGTATTTGGCTAGCATTTGGTGTTCAAGTACCTAAAATCAACATAATCATGTTAATCGGTGTTTATACTGCACTGTCAACATTAAGTTCTTTCTTTGTCTACCTAAGATCTCTATTTTCGGCTATTTTGGGATTAAAAGCCTCAAAAGCATTTTTCTCTGGTTTCATTGATTCCATTTTCAGTGCTCCCATGCTCTTCTTTGATTCTACCCCAGTAGGGCGGATTCTAGCACGTGTAAGCAGACTATCTTTTTTTTTTTTAGCGTGCTCAGCAATCATTCATATTTCAGAAACATTAAGTAATGACTATCTCTTTGTAGGCTTCATCAGATCTGAGTACACTAGATTTCGACATCCCTTTCTCCTTTTGCTTTGTATTGGCAGGTGGAATCGAACTTCTCACTACTATTGGAATTATGGCTTCAGTAACATGGCAAGTTCTTATTGTAGGTATTGTAGCAACTGTATCTACAAAATTCCTCCAGGTTTTTACTCCTTGTGACTCTTTACTGCAATATTTTTGTAAATAAGGAATGTGTTCGTTAAAATACAATACAAGAACTTACATTATATTCAAATATATCTTTGGTGGTTGAAGGGATATTATCAACCCTCTGCAAGAGAGCTAATGAGAATCAATGGAACAACAAAAGCTCCAGTCATGAGTTATGCGGGTGAGACAGCACTTGGGGTGGCTACAATAAGAGCATTTAACATGGAGGAAAGATTTTTTGATAACTACCTAAAGCTTGTGGACACAGATGCAAGTACTTTCTTATATTCTAATGCCACATTGGAGTGGCTTATATTGAGAACAGAAGCACTTCAAAACTTGACCTTATTCGCTGCTGCTTTTCTTATTGTGTATCTTCCCACCGGTTATGTAGCTCCAGGTACTCATTGATATCGTTCATCATAATAGAACATATGCGGTCTGATCACTTAATACTTTACTAATATGTGATTTTTTTTTTCAATTTACAGGACTTGTAGGGCTATCTCTTTCTTATGCTCTAGCTTTAACAAGCACCCAAGTTTTCATGATTCGATGGTATTGTAGTTTATCAAACTATGTCATTTCAGTAGAACGAATAAAGCAGTTCATGAATATACCACCAGAACCTCCTGCAATAATAGAGAATAATAGACCACCAGCTTCTTGGCCTTCAAAGGGTGAGATTAAACTGCAAGAACTAAAGGTGAGGGTACTAATAAAGTTTGTGTTCTTAACTAGTGGAAAGAGTTTTAACATATCTGCAAATTAATCGTATACAGAAATTAATGTTGATTCAATTCTTTTTAGATAAAGTACCGTCCCAACTCTCCCTTAGTTCTTAAAGGGATCACATGTACTTTCAAAGAAGGAACTAGAGTAGGCATAGTTGGACGGACTGGAAGCGGAAAAACTACATTAATTACTGCTTTGTTTCGTCTGGTAGAGCCTTGCAGTGGAAAGATTCTTATAGATGGGATTGACATTTGTTCTATAGGCCTCAAGGATTTAAGAATGAAACTCAGTGTCATCCCTCAGGAACCGACTCTTTTCAAAGGTAGCATTCGTTCAAATTTGGACCCTTTAGGCCTTTATTCAGATGATGATATATGGAAGGTAAGCCACTTAATAAACATGTCTTAAATTTATTTTTGATCACCAACTTCTGTTTCTTTTACAGTTTGGATCTTATGCCAAAGAAGATACCTTGTTCGTGCTATAAACTTGTTGTTTCCGCAAGAAAAAAAATGTAGAGATCTTCTACTAGGTTGCACTTTAATTTAAAGGAAATTAAAACAGAGATGGAATAACTCATTAAGAAGGTTTTTTAATAGGCCGTCAACCGGTGTTCCTACATATAGAAACTGACTACTAGTCTTTATATTTAGGCATTAGAGAAGTGCCAACTAAAGGATGTAATCAGCAGTCTCCCAAGCTTATTGGATTCTTCTGGTAAGATCAAATTTCTCTGTGCATATATTTGATAACATACGCTGCTATGCTACTATGATGTAAATTAACTGAGAGTTGACTGTTTGTTATTTTTTGTTATTTCTATGTAGTAAGTGACGAAGGCGATAATTGGAGCGCTGGACAGCGGCAACTCTTTTGTCTAGGAAGAGTACTTCTCAGAAGAAATAAAATACTAGTTTTGGATGAAGCAACTGCTTCTATAGATTCTGCAACCGACGCAATTCTGCAGAAGATCATTCGTGAAGAATTCTCAAACTGCACAGTGATAACAGTGGCTCACAGGGTTCCAACTGTCATAGACAGTGACATGGTTATGGTCCTCTCATTTGGTAAACTTTCATAGTTTCATGCATTCTTAGCTTGTGCTAATTTGTGTGTGTAGAATATGATGTGTTTTAAAGGTTAACATGGGCAAACTATTTACGCAGGGAAACTATTGGAGTATGAGGAGCCAACAAAGCTTATGGAGGATACTAATTCATCTTTTGCTAAGCTTGTTGCAGAATATTGGTCTAGTACTAGTTCCAGAAAAGACTATTGACAGAGGAGCGACGTAATCAACGAACTTCCATGCGAGATTTGTCAGGAAAGAAACCGTAGCATGGTTATATATGATATAATTGCTTGAATGTTGTTCCTATGATGGCATTGGTAAGAAAACAAATTTGCCATAATAAGTTAATATTTAATCTGAAGAGACCATTTTAGCATATCAATAACAGATTTACAGTTCAGCATACAGAGATCAAATATATCAAGCTAAATGTCTAGTTTTGTTCCTTATCATGCAAACTCATCAAGTTCTAGGCTTATGTTTGGTCAAAACGACAACTTGAGCATTCCGGTAATGAACCTTTCGTATTCCATCAGAAATCAGAAATGACATCTGAGAGCGAATGTACTCTCCTAAGTCCTAAAGCATTTTGAAAAATATTGCACCGATTTATTGACACGATTCAAATTGGAGTGCTAATGAAGCGAAACAGGCCTGTGTTTAAATTATATGCAAATGTTTTTTAAGTTCAACAAACAGGTTCTCTAAACCAATTCTGGTGATAATCTAATCTAGTTTTAAATGCTCCAAGCAAATTAAGAGAAACATAGGTGCAGTGATTAAATGAAAAATCTTATTGTTCTTTAATGCCAGTAAGGTAAAAGTTATGGCATTCACAGGGGGGGAGATGGGTGACAAATGCAACGCATACACCAAGTAGCGAGGTTCCGATGAAAGCAGTAACAACGGGGAAAGGGAATGCAGCTCCAACACCAGGACAAGGTGCAGAGGACTCAACTGGGCTGACACAGCAGCTATGTCGATGGTTGAGAACACAACAGCTACAATGCTAAACAGAATCATGCAATGTCAGTGTAACAGCAACCAGTTTACTCGAATTTTGAAACGGCCGGGTAAATATGAATTATCACTAATCTAAGGTTCAAAACAATTTTTTTTTTGCTAATTTTTAAAATTTTAACTGAAAACATTAAAAATTTTAAAAAAATCAAGCTCAGCTCGATTCGGACAAAACTCGGCTCTGTCCCTATCACACGGATTTTAAGCTATGTTATTAAAGATCAAACATTAAAAGTGTGATCGATTGGTCAGTACCCTTACTTATATGTAAAAGAAATTTATTCAATAATAACGTTACCTATTTAAAACCAATTACATTTTTCAGGTAACACATCATTTTTTCTATTTTTTCAAACAAAATTCCCTTCTTTTTTGCAAAAATATCACGGATAATTACATTTTTTTCAACTAAAACACGTTATGTTTTCTATTTTTTCTTACTTATTTTTAACATGAGTATTTATTTTTTTAACAAATACAATTAATAAAATATTAAAATACAAAAATAAAATAACAACTATTTAAAATAATTCGCAATATAAAACAAATATCCGCGATATAAAATTTGTACTAGGAACTATTTAAAATTTGTTTTAGAATTGTACACTACACGACAAATATCCGCAATATAAAACAAATAAGCACAGCCGGGGTTCTGGACTGGAAAGCGTGCTTGCTTAGTCAGTGTCGAATGATAAGCAAATATTTGTTCGTATTTGACAAGGTTTTTAGTTAGGACATTGGCTCTTAAGTTAGAACTTATGTATTTTAAGTTGAGAATTGTTTATCAGGGTTTTTGTATACTCAACTTATTTTATAACTTATAACTTATAAATTGATAAGTTGAATGTTGGAAATTACTAACATTTTACTTAACTTATCAACTTATTCTTTGATTTTTTATTTTTCTAATATTTTATATTTTTACATTTGTGTTTTTAAATATTTTTAATTTAAAATACAAGTGTTGAAATCATTTTATTTAAAAATTATTTTTTCAAATTTAATTTAGCAAATTCTTCACTAACTTATAAGTAAATTTATCCAAACACTCGTATAACTTATAAAAATTCATCAACTTATCACTTATATGACACTTACTCATTTTAAAGTATAAGTCAACTTTTTTATGATACCCCAAACACGCACTTAAGTGTTAAAATTACCAAACCGCACTCCACTGGCAGAATACAAATATGGATACACCTAGTGCGTAGGGTTGTAATTCGAGTAGAGCCGGGCGAGTTCGAGCCGAGTATTAATTCAAGTCGAGCTTTTTTTCACGAACTGAGATGGCTCGTTTAATTAAACGAGCCTAATCTTCTGCCCGAACTCGGCTCGTTTAATTTCACGAGTCGAGCCGAGCCGGCTCGTTTAGTTAAACGAGTCTATTTAAATGAGTCGGGCGAGCCGGCTCGTGTAAAACTACACTTAAACGAGTCTAATTTTTTGCCCGAACTCGACTCGTTTAATTTCACGAGTCGAGTCGAGCCGGCTCGTTTAGTTAAACGAGCCCGGTCTTATGTTCGAGCTCGGCTCGTTAACGAGTTCGAGTCGAACCGAGCCGTACTAAACGAGCCGAGTCGGGTCGGGCTCGCGAGCCGCCCGACTCGAATTATAGACCTACTAGTGCGTGTTTGAGATTTCACAAAAAAGTTGACTTATAGCTTAAAATGAGTAAGTTTCTTATTATTGATAAGTTGATGAATTCTTATAAGTTATACGGGTGTTTGGATAAATTTACTTATAAGTTAGTTAAGAGTTTGCTAAATTAAATTTGAAAAAATAATTATTAAACACAATGATTTCAACACTTGCATTTTAAATTAAAAAGATATTTAAAAACCCAAAGGTAAAAATATAAAGTATTAGAAAACAAAGAAATCAAGTAATAAGTCAATAAATTCAGGAAAATGTAATTCATTATTAATATTCAATTTATCAATATATAAGTTATAAGTTGAGATCATAAGTTGGATTAACAAACACCCCTCTAAGCTCTTACGGATTTATAAAACATAAGTCGGTTTATAATTCAGTTGCCAAACAAACCGATAATATGGATAAACAAAAACAATTGATTAATAATAATATGATGCAAATTTAAAAAACTACCCGAATAGCACAGACATTGTTGATTAGGTACACTTGTTTGTAATTTCACTAGTCTGTGATTGTGTACGTGAAAGGAGAGAACCAAATCTCCCACGTCCACAAACAATAAATAAACGGGTTAAAAATTTTCAATATATTAAATTACATGATCCTTTTGTCATAGAGTCGGTAGATTTACTTTAAGCCTTTCATATTTTATAAAATTAAAAATGTAAGTGAGATTTTAAGAAAGGTACATATTTAGCACAAATATTTGCTATCGTTAATTATGAAAACACGTATTGTAAAAAGTTATACTCTCCCTGTCTTTTTCATTTTTATACGGTTTTCATTTTGGGATGTACCTCTCATTTCTACACATTTCAAAAATAATAACTTTTAATAATATAAAACACATTACACCCACTACTTTTCTCCACTATCTTTATTCTATAATAATTTAAAACTCTGTTATACCCACTACTTTTTCTCCACTATCTCAAATCTATTATTAAATATCTTTTCTCCACTATCTCAAATTTATTATTAAATATTGATAGTTCCACCATTTTACCCACTTTTCATCTAACTTTACTCATTTTTTATACATTTTCTTGATCACCGTGTCCGAACCCAACCTATATAATTCAACGGGAACAGAGAGAGTATACAATAAATTTTTTAATGTATATACTCTCATTTCTTTACAGTTTTTTTACATGACTTGACACGCATTTTAAAGCTCCTATAAAGTATAATTCTACAACTTATTTTCAAATTTTTCTTTTTCTAAATAAAAATTTAAACATTATACTTTTAGTCAGAAGAAAAAAAAATATTTAAAATAATTTATGAAAATATATTTTATAGGAGCCGTGCCGAACTTCGGTCCCTCAATGTAAAGAACTCAGAGGGACATAGGGGAGTATACGGGACCTTACTCCGTTGTTGAAAAGTACAATATAGATGAAGTCAATAATAAATTTGTGTATCCAATCTGAGTTTGGGTGGTGGCAAATACGCCTTGAACTCATTCAAGGTCAATACTGCCAATAATTGTTTGCAAATTTTCTTCTCTCTTTATTTATTTCTTTCTCAGCATGTATCACTTTTATGCTGGACTGAAACCCTGAACAAAATATAGTAATAATGTAACAAAATATTAAATATTATGCTGAGAAGCTTGCAATAGTGCAACTTTGACACCCATTTATTATTTCGCAAAACAGAAGGTTATAACTTCTGATCTCCAATGGCTTTCTTGGAACCTGCAGGGACTGTACTTGGTAATTGCTCAACTTTCTTTTTCTTTTTTATCTAGTTAAACACACTCACACACCCGTCTTGTTTTTTGACAAAGTTCGAATTTACGGAATGTCGAGGGAGAAAGAAACTAATGTATAGTGCTTGTCTATGTATAATACTAACAGTAGAGATGATACTGCATGTTCATGTTTTCAATAATTGTTTGAGAAATTAGATATATACTTTTGATTAGATATTAGACATCATCATCCAGAAAGTGTTATCAGTGAGTTGTTGATAGCCTGATATGCTTTATTGCTTCAGCCCACGTTTGTCATTTTCTTCTTCTTTTGATCATAATGGTGGAGTTGTGATTATTGCTACTTTGACTTGCTATATATATGCAGAATATTCTACTTAATACTACTAAATTTCACTTGAAGCAATTTTTAAATATGCCATTTTTTTTGTTGCTTTTGGAATTTTAAATCATATGGTGATTTTAATGTCGAAATTTGATTTATGTACAGGGGGGCTTTCTTTTTTATGCCAAGAAAATTTTGATTTGGGCTCACCATGCATTCAAAGATCTGGATTGGATATCTTGAACCTACTAATTGTTGTTATTTTTTTGATCTTCTTGCTTTTGGGGTTCGTCAATGGTCAGAACAGAATCGACAAGAACTGGATCGTTTTAGTCGTTTCATTCTGTTGTGCTCTTATTAGCATTGCATATCTAACTAAGGGTGTCCTATTTGCTAAAAATGGTGAAAATTTTAGCTGGTTGTTAGTGCACTTCCTTCGAGCTATTATTTGGTTTGCCTTGCTAATATCTTTGCTAGTAAAAGGATCGAAAAGTCTACAACTTTTGGCTTCTGTTTGGTGGGTTTTATTCTTTCTTGCACTTACAGCTATCAACACAAATGTTTTGCTGAAAAAAGACAATCTTGAAATCCTGGATGCAGTAACATGGCCCGTCAACTTCTTTCTTCTTGTATGTGCTATGAGAAATATCAGTCATTTTGTATCTGCTGATATGCCACTCAAGAGATTATCAGAACCTTTATTGGCCGAGAAATCTCAAGAAAGGCTTAGCCGATTAGGCCAGGCCAACTTTTTTAGCAAATTGGTGTTCTCTTGGGTTAGCCCTTTAATCTCACTGGGTTCTTCAAAGCCACTGGTTCTTGACGACATTCCATATCTAGCAACTGATGACCAAGCGATTGTAGAAAATCAGAAATTTGTGCAGGCTTGGGATTCACTGCTAAAAGAGAAAGGCTCAAACAGTACTACAAATTTGGTATTTTGGGCCATAGCAAGAACTTACTGGTGGGAGATGATGTTTGTAGGAATGTGTCTTTTCCTGAGAACAGCTTCTTTTTCTCTTTCTCCGTTGTTGCTATATGGCTTTGTTAATTACTCAAATCGCGATACAAGAAATACAACATTGGATGGTGTTTTGTTGGTTGGGACCTTAATTATCGCCAAGAATGTTGAATCTTTTTCTCAAAGGCATTTCTATTTCAGTTCAAGAAGGTATGGAATGAGGATGAGATCAGCTTTAATGGTAGCTGTTTATCAAAAGCTCTTAAGGCTTTCTAGTTTAGGAAGACGAAGGCATTCAACCGGAGAGGTAGTGAACTACATTGCAGTGGATGCTTATCGGATAGGTGAATTCCCCATGTGGTTTCACATTGCATTGTTTTCTGTAGTGCAATTATTTCTTGCAATTGGAGTTCTTTTTGGAGTTGTGGGAACCGGTGTTCTTCCCGGTTTACTCCCTTTATTCATCTGCGGAATCCTGAATGTGCCATTTGCAAAAGTACTTCAAAAGTGTCAGATGCACTTTATGGCTGCGCAAGACCAGCGACTTAGAACTACATCTGAGATCCTAAATAACATGAAGATCATCAAGTTACAGTCATGGGAAGAGAAATTCAAGAACTTGATTGAGTCTTATCGAGATAGTGAATTCAAATGGCTGGCTGAATCTCAGTTAAAAAAAGTTTATGGCACTGTTTTATATTGGATGTCTCCGACCATTGTATCTTCAGTCGTTTTTATTAGTTGTGCATTTTTCAAGAGTGCCCCCTTTAATGCAGGAACAGTTTTCACAATTTTGGCAGCCCTGCGTACTATGGCAGAACCCGTGAGAATGATACCTGAGGCTCTTTCTATGTTAATCCAGATCAAGGTCTCATTTGATAGGATCAATTCTTTTTTGCTTGACGATGAGCTAATAAAAAATGAAAATGCAAGGATATCATGGGACTCAGAAATTTTAACGAGAATACTCAATGGTGATTTTAGTTGGGACCCTGAATCAGGTATTCCCACACTAAAAGATATAAATTTTGAAGTGAAACAGGGAAAGAAATGTGCCGTCTGTGGTCCGGTTGGGGCTGGAAAATCATCACTTCTATGTGCCCTACTCGGAGAAATAAGCAAGAATTCAGGAACTGTAAGATATCAAGTCTATATATAATTATTGTTAGTTTTCTGTTGAGCTGATCGATATCTGATTTATTGTTGCTACTGTTTCAGGTGGATGTCATCGGTTCTGTTGCTTATGTTTCTCAAGGTGCTTGGATCCAAAGCGGAACAATTCGCGATAATATTCTCAGTGGACAACCAATGGTGAAAACTAAATATGAGGAAGCCATAAAAGTATGTGCTTTGGATAAGGATATTGATAGCTTTGACTATGGTGATCTAACAGAAATAGGTCAGAGAGGGCTTAACATGAGCGGAGGACAGAAGCAGAGGATTCAACTTTGTCGAGCAGTATATAGTGATGCTGACATCTATCTTCTTGATGATCCATTTAGTGCTGTAGATGCACATACAGCAGCTACTCTTTTTAATGTAAGGTCAAGTTTCGATTAACATTGAGCATTTTAAGGTGGCACTACGTTGTAGCTAATATTGGTAATGCAATTGTAGGATTGTGTCATGGCTGCTCTAGAGAAGAAGACTGTCATTCTTGTGACACATCAAGTAGAATTTCTTTCGGTGGTTGACAACATTCTGGTAATGTTTAAAATTAAAACTGTAAAATCATTATATATATATATATATATATATATATATTCTTAAATTTTGTTTGCATCTCATCTTTTACTCCTTCGAAGGTTATGGAATGCGGGCGAATTACTCAATCAGGAAACTACAAGGAACTACTGATGGCAGGCACAGCATTTGAAAAACTTGTAAATGCTCATAAAAATGTAATTACAGGACTGGGACCTTCAGATAATAAAACTGAAAATTTTGAACATGGAATGGAACATATGGATGGTCTAAAAGAGTCTAATTCGGGTCACCTCTGCAAGGGAAGCAGTGAGGCTGAGATTTCAATGAAGTGTTTACCAGGAGTTCAATTGACAGAGGACGAAGAGAAGGAAACTGGGAATGTTGGCTGGAAGGCTTTTATGGATTATATACTTATTTCAAAGGGAACATTGTTTATGTGTTATGCGATACTTAGTCAGATTGGGTTTGTTGGTCTGCAGGCTGCTGCTAGTATTTGGCTAGCATTTGGTGTTCAAGTACCTAAAATCAACATATTCATGTTAATCGGTGTTTATACTGCACTGTCAACATTAAGTTCTTTCTTTGTCTACCTAAAATCTCTATTTTCGGCTATTTTGGGATTAAAAGCCTCAAAAGCATTTTTCTCTGGTTTCATTGATTCCATTTTCAGTGCTCCCATGCTCTTCTTTGATTCCACCCCAGTAGGGCGGATTCTAGCACGTGTAAGCAGACTATCTTCTTTTTTAGCGTGCTCAGCAATCATTCATATTTCAGAAACATTAAGCAATGACTATCTCTTTTCAGGCTTCATCAGATCTGAGTACACTAGATTTCGACATCCCTTTCTCCTTTTGCTTTGTATTGTCAGGTGGAATCGAACTTGTCACTACTATTGGAATTATGGCTTCAGTAACATGGCAAGTTCTTATTGTAGGTATTGTAGCAACTGTATCTACAAAATTCCTCCAGGTTTTTACTCCTTGTGACTCTTACTGCAATATTTTTGTAAATAAGGAATGTGTTCGTTAAAATACAATACAAGAACTTACATTATATTCAAATATATCTTTGGTGGTTGAAGGGATATTATCAACCCTCTGCAAGAGAGCTAATGAGAATCAATGGAACAACAAAAGCTCCAGTCATGAGTTATGCGGGTGAGACAGCACTTGGGGTGGCTACAATAAGAGCATTTAACATGGAGGAAAGATTTTTTGATAACTACCTAAAGCTTGTGGACACAGATGCAAGTACTTTCTTATATTCTAATGCCACATTGGAGTGGCTTATATTGAGAACAGAAGCACTTCAAAACATGACCTTATTCGCTGCTGCTTTTCTTATTGTGTATCTTCCCACCGGTTATGTAGCTCCAGGTACTCATTGATATCGTTCATCATAATAGAACATATGCGGTCTGATCACTTAATACTTTACTAATATGTGATTTTTTTTTTTCAATTTACAGGACTTGTAGGGCTATCTCTTTCTTATGCTCTAGCTTTAACAAGCACCCAAGTTTTCATGATTCGATGGTATTGTAGTTTATCAAACTATGTCATTTCAGTAGAACGAATAAAGCAGTTCATGAATATACCACCAGAACCTCCTGCAATAATAGAGAGTAATAGACCTCCAGCTTCTTGGCCTTCAAAGGGTGAGATTAAACTGCAAGAACTAAAGGTGAGGGTACTAATAAAGTTTGTGTTCTTAACTAGTGGAATGAGTTTTAACATATCTGCAAATTAATCGTATACAGAAATTAATGGTGATTCAATTCTTTTTAGATAAAGTACCGTCCCAACTCTCCCTTAGTTCTTAAAGGGATCACATGTACTTTCAAAGAAGGAACTAGAGTAGGCATAGTTGGACGGACTGGAAGCGGAAAAACTACATTAATTACTGCTTTGTTTCGTCTGGTAGAGCCTTGCAGTGGAAAGATACTTATAGATGGGATTGACATTTGTTCTATAGGCCTCAAGGATTTAAGAATGAAACTCAGTGTCATCCCTCAGGAACCGACTCTTTTCAAAGGTAGCATTCGTTCAAACTTGGACCCTTTAGGCCTTTATTCAGATGATGATATATGGAAGGTAAGCCACTTAATCAACACGTCTTAAATTTATTTTTGATCACCAACTTCTGTTTCTTTCACACATTGGATCTTATGCCAAAGAAGATACCTTGTTCATGCTATAAACTAACTCGTTGTTTCCATAAGAAAAATAATTTAGAGATCTTCTACTAGGTTGCACTTAAATTTAAAGGAGATTAAAACATAGAGATGAAATAACTCATTTAGAAGGCTTTTTAACAGGCTTTCAACCGGTGTTCCTACATATAGAAACTGACTACTAGTCTTTATATTTAGGCATTAGAGAAGTGCCAACTAAAGGACGTAATCAGCAGTCTCCCAAGCTTATTGGATTCTTCTGGTAAGATCAAATTTCTCTGTGTATATATTAACTGAGAGTTGACTGTTTGTTATTTTTTGTTATTTCTATATAGTAAGTGACGAAGGCGATAATTGGAGCGCTGGACAGCGGCAACTATTTTGTCTAGGAAGAGTACTTCTCAGAAGAAATAAAATACTAGTTTTGGATGAAGCAACTGCTTCTATAGACTCTGCAACTGATGCAATTCTGCAGAAGATCATTCGTGAAGAATTCTCAAACTGCACAGTGATAACAGTGGCTCACAGGGTTCCAACTGTCATAGACAGTGACATGGTTATGGTCCTCTCATTTGGTAAACTTTCATAGTTTCATGCATTCTTAGCTTGTGCTAATTTGTGTGTGTAGAATATGATGTGTTTTAAAGGTTAACATGGGCAAACTATTTACGCAGGGAAACTATTGGAGTACGAGAAGCCAACAAAGCTTATGGAGGATACTAATTCATCTTTTGCTAAGCTTGTAGCAGAATATTGGTCTAGTACTAGTTCCAGAAAAGACTATTGATAGAGGAGCGACGTAATCAACGAACTTCCATGCGAGATTTGTCATCAACGAACTTCCATGCGAGATTTGTCAGGAAAGAAACCGTAGCATGGTTATATATGATATAATTGCTTGAATGTTGTTCCTATGATGGCATTGGTAGGAAAACAAATTTGCCATAATAAGTTAATATTTAATCTGAAGAGACCATTTCGGCATATCAATAACAGATTAACAGTTCAGCATACAGAGATCAAATATATCAAGATATCTATCTATTTAATGAATAATAGCAGGTAAATGTCTAGTTTTGTTCCTTATCATGCAAACTCATCAAGTTCTAGGCTTATGTTTGGTCAAAACGACAACTTGAGCATTCCGGTAATGAACCTTTCGTATTCCATCAGAAATCAGAAATGACATCTGAGAGCGAATGTACACTCGTAAAGAACATAAACTACTAAAACTTGAAGGGTCAATTGGATGGAGGGAGAAAAGTAGCGAAGTTTGATGAAAGCAGCAAAAACGGGGAAAGGGAATGCAGCTCCAACCTCGAATGCCATGTTGGATACTTGGACAGAAGATTAGTGTTACGCAGCTTCATTAGGTCTTTCTGCGCCTTTCTCATCATGTCTTTAAAAACGTGGGAAAGAAGATTTGTCTTGTTGGTGGATATTTTTGGACGAAACATCTTGTTGGTGATTATTTTGGGTAAAAAAATTGATTTGGCGGGTATTTTGGGAGCTTAACCCCTTGGAAATGCCTTTTAAAAGTTGTATTGGATTTTTGTAAAGAACATGGAACTTAAATTTGAACAAAGGGGATTAATTTTTTCTTTTTAAACAACACTTTCACAAATTACAATTTGAATGGTAATTTATTGTTATAATAGATTTAGATTGTATTCATTACATATGAATGGAATGAGGTAGAAATAGAATTAAATACGAGAATGGAAGTAGGGAGAACGGAATAAGCATTTCATTCTTTTGTTTATTTAAAATGCAATTCAATTGGAATGAAATTGAAATTAAAATTTATATAAAATTTAATATTTACATGTAGAAAAAAATCTGATTTTTTTTTTCTAAAATAAAAATTTTCAGAATTTCTCGAAAGTTTAAAAAAAATTCTTGAAAAAAACTTTCCCAAAAAAAAATTTATCGGGAAGAAATTTCTTGAAAAAAAAATTCCGACAACATTTTTCTCGAAAACTTTTTCCTAGAAACTCTTTCTCGACAAAAATTTACCCCAAAAAAAAAAAGTTTCTCCAAATATTTTCCCGATAACGTTTTTCTTGAAATAAGTTTTCTAGAAAAATAATACACGGGAAATTATTTTCGGTAAAAATATTCTCTAAAAATATTTTCTCCAAGTTTGTGTGAAAAAATTCCCAACAGTTGTCATGGATTGAAATGAGTACGAAAGTGATTGATTCCATTCCTTTATCTCAAGTGAACGATCTCAATTTTCATTTTGCTGCTGGATGGGACATTCTAGCAAAATTCATTCGAGCCTTAGTTTTTAATAAATTTTTAAACATCCAAAATGAATCTATTATAATTTATAGAACTTTTTAAATTTTAAATTAATAATTTTCTAAACTTTTAAATTAAATTTATAATACAAAAAAATTAATTAATTACTTCCCTAAAAACCAAAAAGGTCATAACAAATCCGTAATAACTAAATATAATATATATTTTTTAGGTAATCAATAACTAAATATAAATTTATTGTCGTATGAATCGTAAATATAGTAAAATTATTCAAATCTCTTTCACTTTCAATATCTCCCCGCTCTATTTTCCTCCTCTCCTTTTTCTTCTAACAACATCATCTGAGTAGAATGATAATTGAAATTTGAAGATAGAAGAGAACTGCTCGATCACAATCGAACTTCAAAAGTCGTCGAATCTATTCCTAATTATGGTACACATTTATGAATTTATTCTATTCTTTATTATTTTCTTGTTGTTTATGTGAAGTCCAATTATTTATGTGATGCTATGCTTTTAGAAAGTGACGCATCACATCATGGTATAATTTATATTATTATATTTGTTATGGATTAAAAAACGTGCTTGTATATTAATTGCTAGGATTTATGAGTTTTCGAGCTTTAATTGATGCACTTGTGTTTCGAGACTAAATTGGTCCTCATAAGATGCCTACGTATCTCAATTAATGCTGAGAATCAAGCCAAAGACGTAGTTCTGATTGTAGGATCATGATCCTTATATAGGTGTCTGAAGCCTCGTATTTATGGTATGTTTAGGAGACTTAGCGAATAAGTCTTCTTATTGATAATGGATAAACATTATATTTCTTGCTAAATAAGTCTTTTCCTTGTTGATAAAGGCTATGACTCATTAATTGGGATTCTGGATCCTTCTTTGATAAATTTGCCATATTTTGGACTCTTTTCATGAGCTGTATATTTTCCCTATTTATTAATTACGAAATTAATAAATAATCAGGGTTTCGGGCCTTTTTGTCGAGCCTATCTTTTGGACCAACTTAGGTCTAATTAATGCATCATTAATTACTTTCTAGGATTATTTTTTAGCCCATATCATTTGCCCCCAACTTCTAGGATAAACAGTTTCTTGGCGTTGATACCCCCGCCTAGGAGACGTTCTAGGTTGCCACGCCTAGAAACTATGTCTCCTGGACGTGGGTTTTATAAAGCCACTTCAAATAGTTTCTTGGCGTTGATACCCCCGCCTAGGAGACGTTCTAGGTTGCCACGCCTAGAAACTATGTCTCCTGGACGTGGGTTTTATAAAGCCACTTCAAATAGTTTCTTGGCGTTGATACCCCCGCCTAGGAGACGTTCTAGGTTGCCACGCCTAGAAACTATGTCTCCTGGACGTGGGTTTTATAAAGCCACTTCAAATAGTTTCTTGGCGTTGATACCCCCGCCTAGGAGACGTTCTAGGTTGCCACGCCTAGAAACTATGTCTCCTGGACGTGGGTTTTATAAAGCCACTTCAAATAGTTTCTTGACGTTGATACCCCCGCCTAGGAGACGTTCTAGGTTGCCACGCCTAGAAACTATGTCTCCTGGGCGTGGGTTTTATAAAGCCACTTCAAATAGTTTCTTAGGCGTTGATACCCCCACCTAGGAGACGTTCTAGGTTGCCACGCCTAGAAACTATGTCTCCTGGGTGTGGGTTTTATAAAGCCACTTCAAATAGTTTCTTAGGCGTCGATGTGAACGCCAAAGGAACATTGGGCCTAATAATTTTTCGAAGTTGGGCCTTATGTCGGGCCTTTTTCCTTTGTTTGGATATGATTAACCCATATCTATTTTTTTTTATATGTTGAATTTTCTAGATTCTTCTAGAACTTTCAATTCAAAATTCGAATTCACTTGGGCTTCTCGCCTAGGAAAGGCCCAATGACCTGTTTTAGGTCCATATACCGTCTATAGACGGTTCATTTGAACGTTCTTACCGACTGAGGTCCTTATAAATTGAGTATAGTAGAGTTTTCATTTCTCACACTTCTCCTAATCAAAGTCACTCTATCAAAATTTTCTCAAAACTTTCTCTTAAAAAAGTTCTGCTAGGTTTCTGTGGCGAAGCGATTTACGGCGTTCAAACCTCCGTGTGTTCTCTAGTTTTTGTTTAAATCTTCATCTTCTTTCTCAAACTTTCTGGGTTTGAGTATTCTTTGGAAGGATTTTAATGGCGGATTCAAGTTCATCCCAATCCCAGCTCTCTCAACCTTCTCGTCCTTCTAGAGCAAACCGAGGTAATCCACCTCCAAAATCTCTAGTTCATGCAAATGTTTTTTCTCTTAGGGATTTACTTTCTGATTTTGAGAATCAAGCCAAAGACGTAGTTCTGATTGTAGGATCATGGTCCTTATATAGGTGTCTGGAGCCTCGTATTTATGGTATGTTTAGGAGACTTAGCGAATAAGTCTTTTTATTGATAATGGATAAACATTATATTTCTTGCTGAATAAGTCTTTTCCTTGTTGATAAAGGCTATGACTCATTAATTGGGATTCTGGATCCTTCTTTGATAAATTTGCCATATTTTGGACTATTTTCATGAGCTGTATATTTTTCTTATTTATTAATTACGAAATTAATAAATAATCAGGGTTTCGGGCCTTTTTGTCGTGCCTATCTTTTGGACCAACTTAGGTCTAATTAATACATCATTAATTACTTTCTAGGGTTATTTTTTAGCCCATATCAATATTAAAGATGAATATTAAAAGTTTTTGTATTCAATTTGTAGTGTGATCCTCCGGTCATCCAATCTCTAATCTCTAACCGTCAGATCTTTTAAATTAAATTAACGAGAATCATTGGATATAATACTAAATATTTTTTGGTATGTTGTGATTTTACTTAATTGCTCTTATTTAACTGTACTTCGTGTTTTTACTTAATTACTATTACTTATTTATAAAAATATTATCAAATAATAATATTATCTATTTATAATCGATTAACTTTTTCATCTAAAATATATTACTTTTTTTTATTTTTTCTTAAAATTCCCTTATTTTTTCAAAAATATCACAGACAATTACCTTTTTAACTAAAACATATAAGCTTTTTATTTTTGCTTACTAAAACTCCCCCTTTTCCAAAAATATCACATACAGTTTCATTTATTTAAATAAAATAATAAAATAATAATTTTTAATAACTAACCAATTACCTATTTTAGCCAAAGTGTATATATTCTTTTTTATATTTTCTAACTAAATTTTTTATTTTTCTAACTAAAACCTCTCATTTTACAAAAATATCACGGACAGTTCTTTTTAATGAAATAATTTAATAATATTTATAATTACTAATAACTAATTGATTAGGTTTTTTTTTGCCAAAGTTTATATTATTTTTTATATTTTCTAACTAAAAATTTTCCTCAGTAAAACCTCACATTTTTCAAAAATATCACATGCAATTCCATTTAGTAACATAAAATAGTAATATTATAAATAATGATAATAATTAACCGATTAACTTTGTTAGCCAAAGCGTATTGTTGTGGATTAAAAAACGTGCTTGTGAATTTAATGTTAAGGTTTAATGAGTTTCGAGCTTTAATGGCTGCACTTGTGTTTCGAGACTAAATCGGTCCTCACAAGATGCCTACGTATCTCAATTATTACTGAGAATCAAGCCAAATTTTCTTAGTTCTTGGTGTTGCCCTCGGGGCTATGGTGGCAGGGGCACACCAAGGACGTAGTGACTTGTATGTCCTTATTCGAGGATGAAGTCTAAAACGTAGTTCTAGGGGTGCCTTCGTGGCTTGTTGCGCCTTCGAGGCGTTGTGACGTATGGAGTTGTGCCCAAAACGTAGTGGACGACGTATGGAGCTATGTCCAAAACGTAGTTCTGATTGTAGGATCAGGGTCCTTATATAGGCGTCTGGAGCCTGGTATTTATGGTATGTTCAGGAGACTTAGCGAATAAGTCTCCTTATTGATAATGGATAAACATCGTATTTCTTGCTGGAGAAGTCTTTTCCTTGTTGATAAAGGCTATGACTCATTAATTGGGATTCTGGATCCTTCTTTGAGAAATTTACCATATTTTGGACTCTTTTCATGAGCTGTATATTTTCCTTATTTATTAATTTCGTAATTAATAAATAATCAGGATTTTAGGCCTTAAATATTTGGCCTTTCCAAAGAATCAGCAATTATATTTCTATAATTACTTTTCTGTCCATATCATTTGCCCCCCAACTTCTGGGAAAATCTCCTTGGGGTTTTCGTAGAAGTTATAGCGTGTTTTTCCTCAAAATTTTCTATTTTAAGGGTATTTTCGACCTCAAAATAGGTCATTTTCGACCAAGATTTAGTTCATTTTCGACCTCATTTTCGACCAGGATTTCGGTCATTTTCGACCAGGATTTCGGTCATTTTCGACCTCGTTTTCGACCTCAACTGGTGTGAGGTCGGAGGTTTCGACCTCGATTTCCCAGTCTTTTTCGACCTCGATCACATATACTTTCGACCTCGTTTTGGTGCGAGGTCGAATGCTTCGACCTCAATTCTTAGTATGTTTTCGACCTCAGGTCTTCGACCTCGAACCTATACATTTTCGATCTCAATTTGGTGTGAGGTCGAAGGGTTCGAGCTCAATTCTCAGGTGTTTTTCGACTTCGAGTCTTCGAACTCGATCTAAGGTCTTTTCGACCTCAAAATTTTAATTTTTCGATTTTATTTGGGAGCGAGGTCGATGGATTCGACCTTGATTTCTCGTGTATTTTCGACTTCGAGCCTTCGATGTCGATCTAAGGTGTTTTCGACCTTAGTTTCATTATTTTTCGTTCTTTCTTGGGCCTTAACTAGCCCAAATTTTAATTGGATTTCAATTTATTCCAGCCTTGGGCCTTATTGGGCCTTAAATTGTTTAAGCTTTGAATTCGCCTGAGTTTCAATTTGTTTGGGCTTTGATTTTTGTAATCCATAAATGGATTTATGGGCCTTAACTGGCCATAGACGGTTGCCCTTCCCTTAACCGGTTGGGTGACCGGTTGTCTCGATTATAAAAGAGTGGGATTTCCACTATCACTCTTCATTTCATACTTTCACTTTCTAAAAATTTCTCTCTTCTTATTCCGTAGTAAGGCGATTTCCGGCGAAGTTTCCGCGGTTGTATTCTTTGATTTTCTGGGTTCAATCTTCATCCTTTTAAGATTTTCGGGGTACAATCTTCATCCTTTGAAGATTTCATAGAAGTTATACCGGTCTTTTTCGAGACTTAGGGTCTTTTTATCCCTTACCTGGGACTTACTACCCTTTTTGGGGATTTTAATATACACTAGTGTTTCACGAGTATCGTCTTGGTGTAAAGTGTGGAGCGACCTACACATTTACGACGATTTTGCCTTATTCGAGGCTAACTTGACATTTGCATAAGCCTTTTATGTCTTATACCGTCTTGTTTTGGCTTCAAGCCTTTCATTGAGCATATCGAATGATGGGGTTTGGACGGAATGTCTTAGGTTTCTGGGGTTTCAACCCTTCACCCTTACGAGTTCTTACTGATGGCTCCACTCGTAGTGATTCATTCTCAAGTCTATCATATCAAACTTCTCTTGAGCTTCAAATTTTTGCTAATTAACAATAAGCATCTTAGGCTTTCTTTTGTATGTTTATTAGCAACATTCACCCATCGGGGTTCGTTGTATTCAGCTCTATTTGTGCAGTTGACATGCATATTTTGTATGCTTTCCTTTGCATTCATTTGTAGTTTGTCTTGGAAATGCTTTGAGGATGTTTCTACCAATCAAAACGGGTTCAACCCTTCATCTTCTTTCCAGGAAGCTCATGATTTCATCGAACCATACTTCTACTTGTCCTACTAGCGGATCCTTTTAGGATGCACTAAACATAATAGACTTTCAAATTTGAGGCATGCCAAGTCCTTGGCACCTCATGCCCTTCGAGGGTTTCCAATTTGTAAGAGCCTCGACCAAATACGTTTTTAACGCGATATAGTCCTTCCCAATTTGGGGCCAGCTTGCCTTTTTGTCCAACTCCGGATGCCTCAATCTTTCGTAGAACCAAGTCTTCTTGTCGAAAGAACCTTTCTTTAACCCTTAGGTTGTAGTAGAAAGATGCCTTCTTTTGATGTTCAACTATCTTGGCATTTGCCTCATCTCTAACTTCGTCAATTAGATCTAAGGCCAGCCTCAAGCCTTCCTCATTTGTTTCTGGTTCATAAGCCTCAACTCTTGGAGACGTGTGAGTAATCTCCACTGGAACCACTGCTTCTGCCCCATATGCCAGCAGAAATGGGGTTGCTCCAGTGGTGACTTTGCAGGTAGTACGATATGCCCATAGTATGGGGAGCAACTCATCTACCTAAGTGTTTCTGGAGCGTTCAACTCTTTTCTCCAGTCCATCTAGGATAATTCGATTTGCAACTTCAGCTTGCCCATTTGCTTGAGAATTGGCAACATAAGTGAATCGTAATTGGATATTATTCTCTTCACAATACTTCTTGAACTCATCATTGTTAAACTGAGTTCCATTATCCGTAACCAGGATTCGTGGGATTCCATATCTGCATATTACATTTTCCCAGAAGAAATGCATCACTTGCTTGGTGGTTATCTTGGCTAATGGCTTAGCCTCAATCCACTTGGTGAAGTAGTCGATTGCTACTATCAAGAACTTTCGTTGAGCACTTGCCATTGGAATGGCCCGAGTATATCCATTCCCCACATGGCAAAGGGGATTGGTGAGTTTATGGATGTCAACATCTCTGGTGGTTGCCTAACCACTGGGGCATGCTTCTGGCACCTTTCACATTTCTTTACGTAGCTTTTAGCATCTGTTAGTATGCTTGGCTAGTAGAAACCTAGACGAGTGATTTTATGGGCAAGGGCTCTGCCCCCCAAGTGCTGCCCGCAAATTCCTTCATGTACTTCCTTCAGGGCCAATTCTGCCTCTTGAGGTCTTAAACATTTCAGATATGGAATGATGAAAGACTTCTTGTATAGGATTCCCTCAATCAGGGTATACCTTAGTGCTCTGACGTATAGCTTTCGTGCTTCTGAAGTGTCGTTGGGTAACCACCCAGTTTCTAGATGAGATTTGATGGGATCCAACCAACAACTGCCAACATCAATGGGTGCTACCAACTTTCCGTTGATGCTTGGGGTCCTCAGGACTTGGAATTAAACACTCCCTGCATAGTTTTCAATTTCGGAAGAAGAAAATTTAGACAAGGCATCAGCCTTCACGTTTTCTTCCCTTGGAATGTGCTCTACATAGCATTCGTCGAACTGAGTCATGATGGCCTTGACAAGTTTCAAGTACTTGGCCATGACTTCATCTCTGGCCTCAAATTCCCCATTTACTTGGGAAACCACTAGCCTCGAATCTCCACATACTTTTAGAGTTTTGACCCTCAAGGCTCCAGCCAGCCCTAAACCAGCTATCAGAGCTTCATACTCAGCCTCATTGTTTGTCGTTGAAAAGTCAAGTTTTAGTGCATACTCTATGAGGAATCCATCAGGACTTTGTAGCACTAAACCGGCTCCACATGATTTTGTTTTTGATGCTCCATCAAAATAGAGCACCCAACATTCTTTGGAGATTATGTCTTCAGCTTCCTTGTCTTCCACTATTACTTCCTGCCCCCCGACTTCTTGGTTGTCAATGGTACATTCAACCATGAAGTCAGCGAGTGCTTGAGCTTTAATGGTCGTTCGAGGCTTATACTTGATGTCGAATTCGCCCAATTCAATGGCCCATTTGATCAATCTTCCACTGACTTGAGGGCTATGCAAGATGTTTCTTAGAGGTTGATCAGTCAAGACCTCTATCTTGTGAGCCTGGAAGTATGAGCGTAGCTTTCTTGAGGCCATTATCAAGGCTAAGGCAAACTTCTCAATCGTTGAGTAGTTTATTTCTGCCCCATGTAGAATCTTACTCACATAGTAGATGGGTTTCTGAACCTTCAATTCTTCTTTTACCAAAACGTCTCCAAGGGCTGTGCTAGAAACCGCCAAGTACAAATAGAGAATTTCCCCTGGCTTGGGCTTTGCCAATAGTGGTGCCTCAGCCATGTATTTCTTCAGGGACTCAAAGGCCTCTTGGCTTTCAGTTGTCCATTCAAAGTTTTTCACATTCTTGAGTGCTTTGAAAAAAGATAAGCACTTCTCTCCTGATTTGGAGATAAATCTTCCCAATGCTGCCACTCTTCCCGTTATTTTTTGGACATCCTTGACAGTCTTTGGTGGTTCCATGTCTAGAATCGCTTTGATTTTGTCGGGATTGGCCTCGATTCCTCTCTTGGAAACCATTAGGCCTAAAAACTTTCCTGAGCCTACACCAAAGGCACGCTTAGCTGGATTCAACATCATTTTGTGGTGCCTTAGCACTTCAAATGCCTCTCGGAGGTGCTTAATGTGATCGGCCGTATCGAGGCTCTTGACTAACATGTCATCTACGTAGACTTCCATGGTTTTTCCAATTAGGTGTCCAAAAATTTTGTTCACCAATCTTTGGTATGTTGCCCCTACATTCTTAAGTCCAAATGCCATGACAAGATAACAGAAAACACCAAAGTCAGTGATGAATGATACCTTGGAGATGTCATCCTTGTGCATTTTGATTTGGTTGTATCCACTGAAGCCATCCATGAAGCTGAGCATCTCGTGTCCAGCTGTAGCATCTATTAATGCATCAATCCTTGGTAAGGGAAAACAATCCTTAGGACATGCATCATTCAAGTCAGTGAAGTCTACACACAACCTCCATTTTCCATTGGCCTTTTTGACCATTACGGGGTTAGCCAACCATTCCAGGAATTGTATCTCTTCAATGAATCTGGCCTCTAGAAGTTTTTCAACTTCTTGTTTAATGGCCTCTTGTCTTTCTGGAGCAAAATTTCTCTTCTTTTGTTTCACTGTCTTTCTTTCAGGATCCACATTCAACTTGTGAGTTATCAATTGGGGATCAATCCCTAGCATGTCAGCCGTTGTCCAAGCGAAAACGTCATTGTTCTCTTGAAGAAAAGATATGAGCTTGCTTTTCAATGGCTCAGGTAGTAGTGCCCCGACATAAGTCACCTTCTCCGGTTCACCAGGGACTAAGGGAATTGGGATTAAATCCTTAGCTGGTTTCCCTCTTCGGTCCTCATTGTCGTCAGTATCCATGTCTTCAATTGGGAGAACTTGCCCCCCGATTCCATCAGGCCTTAACGCGGCTACATAACAACTTCTAGCCATCTTTTGGTCTCCTCGTTCTTCACCAATCCCATTCCTCGTTGGGAATTTGATTTTCAGATGATAAGATGAGGCAACGGCCTTGAACGCATGAAGACCAGTCCTTCCCAGGATTGCATTGTAGGTCGAAGTTGCCTTTATAACTATGAAGTTCAGCATTTGAGTAGACGTATTCATCCCTTGCCCCATGGTCATTGGGAGTTGGATAGTGCCTTCCACTTTTGATTCCACCCCATTGAATCCGTATATGGGCATATTTGAGGGTGTTAACTGAGAATCAGTGTAACCCATCTTGATAAAAGCATCGTGGAACAAGATATCCACTGAAGCTCCATTGTCGACTAGGACTCTCTTTGTTTCGGAATTGCCAATCACAGGTATGATGACTAGAGGGTCATCGTGGGGGAACTTCACCCCTTCCAAGTCTGAATCATCAAAACCTATTGACACTTCTGTTCTGGCACGCTTCGGTGCTTCTCCAACCACAGTCATTACCTCTCGAGCATAAGCTTTTCTTGAGTTTCGGGAGGACCCAGCAGCAGTTGGCCCTCCGAATATCATGTTGATGACTGGCCCTCGGAGCTTAGGGTTACGATCTTGGTCGTTGTCCCTTCTGTCGTAATCCTTCCTTTCATAGTTTCCTCTTTGACTCCCTTGATTTCCATCCTTGGTGAATTTGCTGAGTTTTCCTCTTCATATCAGAACTTCGATCTCATCTTTCAATTGCCTACAATCGTCGGTGTCGTGACCGACTTCTTTGTGGAACCGACAGAATTGATTTTGGTTCCGTTTGGACATGTCAGCCCTCATTGGCTTCGGCCATTTGAGATCTCCTTCCTTAGCTATCTCCATCAGAATTTGACTCCTGGGAGTGTTCAATCTTGCATACTCCGTAAACTTTGGCCCAAAATTGTTTCTCTTGGGTGGAGAATCGGAGTCCTTTGACGTTCTGGGAAACTTTTCCTTGACGTCGTACTCCTGAACATCCTTTCTTTTCTTTGAGTTTCCACTACCGCCAGCAGTGGGTTCATACTTTCTCATGCTTTCTTCAGCCTTGATATACTTTCCGGCTCTATCTTGGAGCTTCAGCATGCTCTCGGGTGGATGTTTAGCTAACGACCTTTTGAAGTGGTCATCAGTAGTTCCTTGTTGCAGGGCTATCATAGCCACTTTGTCCTCTAAGTCCGGGACTTTCAAAGCTTCTCGAGTGAATCGATTGATGTAGTCCCTTAGGGCTTCATTCTCTCCTTGCTGGATTGCCATGAGTGATGCGGAGCTTTTCTCATGCACCCTTCCACTAATGAACTGATTGATAAAAGCTTTGCTTAGCTCTTTGAAAGACCCAATTGAGTTGGGAGGAAGACGGATATACCAGCGTTGGGCCATGCCTGCCAAGGTTTGTGGAAACGCCCTACACTTGACCGTATCGTTGGTTGGCTGCAACAACAGTGCATTGGAGAAGGTCCTTACATGATTTGTGGGATCTTCCGTTCCATCATAGGCTTTAATCGAAGGCATCTTGAATTTTCTGGATATAGCCGTTTTCATGATGTCTTGAGTAAACGGTGGTGTAGGATCATCAGGATCTCCTAGGGGCAACAGAATACTAGGATCTCCCCTTGGGGCTTCGGCCCTCTTGGTTCTTCTTACCGGTGGATCCAAGTTGATTATCGGGATCCCTTCAGTCGTTCGACCTTGAGATTGAGCGGCCTCCTCCTCCGCAAGGAGTTTCTTGAGTCTTGCAGTCTCTGCCTCATGGGCTGCGATTTTCTCCTTAGTAGTTTGGGGTTGATCCCGATTTGTCTGGGAAGAACGTCTCCTTCTTGGGGCGACATCCTCCCCAGTTGTATAACCCTCATCTTCGGTGTATGGGCCAGTGTAATCTTGAACGAAAGGGATCTGGCGAGTTTGTTGATTTTGGGGTCCCAGACCTTGAATGTAAGGGGGCACATATGCCTCATGGTAGATTGGATTGGTTCCACTACCGCCCGCCATGGGTCGAGGGGGCATGCCATAGCTTGGCATCCCCAAAGTCTGATTCGCGTATTGAGGGAGATCAGTAGTATGGAGTTGAAGGCTTCTCGGTGCATTCATGATGAGTGGAGAAGTCGAGATTGGTTGCTGGTGAATGGTCTCTTGTGGATTAGATCCATGAATGACCATCTGCAGGGGATTCGTCCCTTCAACCGAAATCGGGATTTCCGGTCCTTGAGTGTTGGTGGGGATATTCGCCCCTTGAGTGCCAGTAGTCGGCGGTGGTTGATCAGCCTCAGAGGTGATAGGGCGATCCTCGGGAGTTTGAGTATCCCGAGCTGTTCTTCGTGTGTTTGCCATGGTTGATGTTGTCTTCCCACAGACGGCGCCAAATGTTGTGGATTAAAAAACGTGCTTGTGAATTTAATGTTAAGGTTTAATGATCTTCGAGCTTTAATGGCTGCACTTGTGTTTCAAGACTAAATCGGTCCTCACAAGATGCCTACGTATCTCAATTATTACTGAGAATCAAGCCAAATTAACGTAGTTCTTGGTGTTGCCCTCGGGGCTATGGTGGTAGGGGCACACCAAGGACGTAGTGACTTGTATGTCCTTATTCGAGGATGAAGTCTAAAACGTAGTTCTAGGGGTGCCTTCGTGGCTTGTTGCGCCTTCGAGGCGTTGTGACGTATGGAGTTGTGCCCAAAACGTAGTGGACGACGTATGGAGCTATGTCCAAAACGTAGTTCTGATTTTAGGATCAGGGTCCTTATATAGGCGTCTGGAGCCTGGTATTTATGGTATGTTTAGGAGACTTAGCGAATAAGTCTCCTTATTGATAATGGATAAACATCATATTTCTTGCTGGAGAAGTCTTTTCCTTGTTGATAAAGGCTATGACTCATTAATTGGGATTCTGGATCCTTCTTTGAGAAATTTACCATATTTTGGACTCTTTTCATGAGCTGTATATTTTCCTTATTTATTAATTTCGTAATTAATAAATAATCAGGATTTTAGGCCTTAAATATTTGGCATTTCCAAAGAATCAGCAATTATATTTCTATAATTACTTTTCTGTCCATATCACGTATATTCTTTTTTATATTTTTTAACTAAAATTTCTTCTTTTCTAAAATTATCGCAGACGACATCTATCTATACTATACTATTATATAATAGCCGAACATTGAAAGTTTTGATTTCGATTTTCGGTAATTTATTCTATTTAATCTATATATCTGTACTATTATATAATAGCCGAAACATTGAAAGTTTTGATTTTCGATTTTCTCATATATATAACATAACTACAAACTGTTTCAATGATACTTTATTAGAATTAAAACAAAATATATTGATAATTTGGACGGTTACCTTGACTGACATGCTTACTAAGCTAATAATTTTTTTATAAAATCTATAAGTATTTTTAGATTTAAAGTATTAAATTAGTACTTTTAATTTTATTTTTTTTAAATATAGCATTTTCAGAAGTATTAAAATCTCAAAAAATTTAAAAATAAATTTCAAAATTAATATTAAAGTCGTTCGTGCTTTGCATGGGTTATAGGCTTATAATTATATTATTTGTGAATTATTATAACATTGTAAAAGAGTAACAAATTCCATACGAAATTTGTGTTACGGAGTAATAATGATGTTGTATAAATATTAGCTTATAATGAATAATTATACAACATCAACGGTTAAGATTAAAAGAGATCCAACAACGGATAAGATTTGGCCTTTTGAGATTCAGTCTATCCGTTGGTGAAACAAATAGCTGACATCCGTTTTAGAACAAAAATTTCAGTAATGTGTTATATTGTCCACGGATAAAAATATCCATTTGTGGTGTAATTTTGACTTAGATAAAATAACACATTTCTGGCTGCATTTTGACTTGCAAATAATTTAACAGGAATTAAGAGAAATTAAGCATACCTAGCTCACTTACTAATCTTGAGAATGTAGATTCATCAAGTGGCTTGTTAAATATGTCTGCAAGTTGTTGTTCACTTGAAACAAAATGTAGTTCCACAATAACATTCATCACATGCTCCCTGATGAAGTGATACTTGATGTCAATGTGCTTGGTCCTTGAGTGTTGAACTGGATTCTTAGTAATGGCAATTGTATTAGTGTTGTCACGGAAAATTGGAATCTTTTCAACTCTTAATCCATAATCAAGTAGTTGATTTTTCATCCAAAGAATTTGTGCACAACAACTTCCAGCTGCAATATACTCAACCTCAGCTGTTGATGTGGAGACTGAATTTTGCTTTTTACTGAACCATGACACAAGCTTGTTTCCTAGGAATTGACAGGTTCCTATTGTACTTTTTCTATCAATTTTGCAACATGCATAATCTGCATCTAAATAACCAATTAGATCAAAACCAGATTCTCTAGGATACCAAATGCCAAGGTTTAAGTGTTCCTTTGAGATATCTGAAAATTCTCTTAATAGCAATTAAATGAGACTCTCTAGGATCAGCCTGAAATCTAGCACATAGACAAATGGCAAACATAATATCATGTCTACTAGCTGTTAAATATAGAAGTGAGCCTACCATGCCTCTATAGTTTGTAATGTCCACAAATTTTTTCTTAGTATTCATTTCAAGCTTAGTGGCAGTTGGCATGAGTGTTTTTGTTGGTGAACAATCCATTAGATCAAACTTCTTTAGAAGATCAAGAATATATTTAGTTTGAATAATGAAAATTCCTTCTTTTACTTGTTTAACTTGTAAACCAAAGAAATAGGTAAGTTCACCCATCATGCTCATTTCATATTTACTTTGCATAAGTTTGGCAAATCTTTTGCAAAGCTTCTCGTCTGTAGACCCAAAAATATGTCATCCATATAGATTTGAACAAGAATAGTAGAACCATTAACATTTCTATAAAAGAGAGTTTTATCAACAGCACCTCTAGTGAAATGATTCTCAAGAAGAAATTGTGATTGAGTGTCATACCAGGCTCTTAGTGCTTGTTTCAAACCATAGAGTGCTTTTAATAAAAAATAGACATACTCTGGAAGATCTAGATCTTCAAAGCCAGGAGGTTGATTTACATATAACTCCTCTTCTAATTCCCCATTCAGAAAAGCGCTCTTCACATCCATTTGATAGACTTTGAAGTTTGCATGTGTTGCATAAGCCAAAAAATTTCTAATTGCTTCTAGTCTTACAACTGGAGTAAAGATTTCATCAAAATCAATTCCCTCTTCTTGAGAGTAGCCTTGAGCAACTAATCTAGCTTTGTTCCTTGTGACAATGCCATTTTCATTCATCTTGTTTCTAAATACCTACTTTGTACCTATAACACTCCTGTTTTTAGGTTTGGGCACCAGCTTCCATACTTTGTTCCTTTCAAATTGGTTTAGCTCCTCTTGCATAGCTAAAACCAATCTAGATCTAGAAGAGCATCCTCCACCCTTTTTGGTTCATCTTGAGAAATAAAATTGTTATACAAGTATTCTTCTTGATTTGCTCTTCTTGTTTGAACTCTTGAGGTTGCATCACCAATGATCAGTTCAAAAGGATGTTCCCTAGTCCATTTTCTTTGAGGTGGTAGATTTGTTCTTGATGAAGTTGCTTCATTAGCATGATCATTTTGACTGGAGTGATGACTTTGAGAAACTCCCCCTGAGTTTGTTGACCTTGGATTGTCAAAATGTGAACTATTAATTGATGTTCCAATATAAATCTCAACGGATGCTCCTGGTTGTCTATCCACGGATGCTCTAGTTTGTCTGTCCACGGATGCTCCAGTTTGTCTGTCATCCATTGTTGGAACATTCACTCTAGGTGATGTTTCATCATCATGATCATTGTTTCCTTCATCATTTTCACAATGAATGGATTCATCTACCTCATTCTCAAATCTGAGAGTATCATGGAAACCTTCATCACACAGTTCTAAAATTTTGTGATCATCAAAGACAACATGTATAGACTCCATAACAATGTTGACCCTGAGATTGTAGACTCTGTATGATTTCCCTGTTGCATATCCAACAAAAATAGCTTCATCTGTCTTTGCTTCAAATTTGCCTAAGTTTTCACCTTGATTCCTTAGCACAAAACATTTACATCCAAAGACATGCAGAAACTCCAGAGTTGGTTTTCTCTTTTTGAGCAATTGGCAAGGTGTCATTTCTTTGGCTTGATTCACCAAAGAAATATTCTGAGTGAAACATGCAGTGTTAACTGCTTCAGCCCAGAA
The DNA here is from genome assembly GCA_030848705.1 of Heracleum sosnowskyi. Taxonomy (NCBI): domain Eukaryota; kingdom Viridiplantae; phylum Streptophyta; class Magnoliopsida; order Apiales; family Apiaceae; genus Heracleum; species Heracleum sosnowskyi. The sequence continues at coordinate 117,590,165 of CM061245.1, read as the reverse complement.
ATAAGTTGGGAGCTTTGACTCTTCCAACATTGTTCTTGCTGCTTCAATTAGGGTTCTGTTTTTCCTTTCCACCACACCATTTTGTTGAGGTGTCCTGGCTACAGAAAATTCATGAATAATTCCATGCTCTTCACAAAACATTTTTAGAGTTGAATTCTTGAACTCAGTGCCATTGTCACTCCTGATTCTTCTAAATTTTTGATCAGGATGATTGTTTACAACCTTGATGTGATTGATTATGATTTCACTTTCCTCATCCTTAGAGTGCAGAAAATAAGTCCATGAAAATTTAGAGAAATCATCCACAATCACAAGGCAGTATTTCTTATTGGAAATTGACATTACATTGACTGGCCCAAATAAATCCATGTGAAGTAATTGAAGTGGCTGAACAATAAATGTCTCAGTCTTGCTTTTGAAAGAGGCCTTCTTTTGCTTCCCTTTCCGGCATGCATCACATAATCCATCCTTGGAAAACTCCAATTGTGGAATACCTCTAGCAAGATTTTTCCTTACCAAATCATTCATGACTTTAAAATTCAAATGTGACAACTTTTTGTGCCATAGCCAACTTTCATCCTTACTTGCTTTACTGAGAAGACAAGTAATTGTGTTTGCACTTGTTGAGTTGAAGTCAGCTATGTACATATTTCATTTTCTGTAACCTGTCAACACCACATTGTTGTCCTTTTTGCTTGAGACAACACAGGCTTCTTGAGTGAATTAAACTGAAAAACCTTTGTCACATAATTGGTTGATACTCAGCAAATTATGCTTAAGTCCATCAACTAGTGCTACTTCATCAATGATGACATTTTCTTTTGAAATCAAGCCATATCCCTTAGTATACCCTTTGTTTTCATCTCCAAAGGTAATGTCAGGGCCATCTCTTTCCTTGAACTTTGTAAGTAGGGTGGAATCTCCAGTCATATGCCTAGAACAACCACTGTCTAAGTACCACAAATTCCTTATGTTTCCCTGCACACAACAAAACCAAATCAAGTTGATTTTGGTACCCAAGTTTCCTTGGGTCATGTCTTGTTAGCCTTCACCTTGTTTCTCGGGTCATTTTGCACTTTAGGCTTTAATTGATTTAAATCAACCTTGACCCATGGTGTTGACCTTTGAGACAAATCTCTGTACATGTTCTCAGGTGCATAAATGTTTGATGCAGGCATCTGTGAGTGCTGTGCATACATAGTGCTCATGTGTGGCATGCTCCATGACAATTGAGGCATAGTAAATGCATTCATATAAGGATTTGGAACAAATGACATGTTAGCATACATGTTAGATGCATGTGCATTATATGCAAACATGTTAGGCATGACAGACATATGACATTGGGTATAGGTATTGGCATTTGAACATTAGCATTCTAAACAGCTTTGCAGTTAGTAGATAGATGATTAACACTACCACAATTAACACATGTCTTTCTAGGAGCATATTTATCAGGTGTGTAATTGTTATGCTTGTTAATCCCTACCTTACCATTGCTGTTCTTTTTCTTTTTAACCTCAGCCTTAACCTCCAAGTTTTCTAACTTGTCATTCAATTGCTTGCTGGACAAGTGGCCTATGTTAACCTTTTCAATGTTTTTGGTTTTGCTGCTTTCTCCCTGAACAAAATTTTTGTTGGTTGGACCATACTTTTTGTTCAGTTTCTCTAATTTTTTTTGCTTATACTTGCTGTATGTTTCACCGGATGGCTCTCATCCGTTGAAGAACTATCTTTCAACGGATGGTCACTATCCGTGGAAACATCATCAGCTCCTAGATTCTTAACAACAGTATCTAGTTTCTCTTTGTTCTTTTTCACTGATTCCTTGTAGAATGTATCCATACCCTGAACTTTGATTATGTTGGTGGCAACATTCCTGGAATCATTCCATCTAGAAATTACTTCTTCTTTTTTTGTTAACTGTACCTTGAGAATTTCTTCTCTTTTTAGTACAACTTACAGTTTATCTTTAGCAATTTGACACTCTAACCTCATTTTATCAAACTCAATAAACCGAGTTTCCAAGACATCATTTATATCACTTAAAAATAGTTTAGCATCTTTAATCCTAGTATTATCTTTTGTAAGTGATTTAAGAGTTACAACTTATACGCAAATGGAACAATTCAGTAGACATGTCATTAATAGTACTATTGCATTCCTGTTTAGAAAGCTCAGTGAGATTAGTAGTGATTACCTGATTGCTTGATGAGCTTGCTTCTTGCTCATTTGAATCAGTCATGAGTGCAAGGTTGACATACTCAGTGTCTTCATCTGAATCATTTCCTTCATCAGCCCAATCATAGTCCTGAGTAATGAATGTTCTCTCCTTTTTGAGAAGTTCAAAGTATTTCTTCTTGTAATCTACAGTCTCAGATTTCCTGTCCTTCTTCTCAACTTTAGGTTTCCTGCATTCACTTGCAAAGTGACCTCCAATACCACAGTTAAAACATTTGAACTTAGATCTCTCAACATAATTTTTGTTTGGTTGAAAGTCTTTCTTGTAGGGTTTGGTCACTTCAGGATTCTTCTTGAATTTGAACTTTGAAAATCTTCTAGACAGAAAATCTAAGTGCTCATCTAGCTCATCCATCTCTTCTTGATTAGAAGAATCACTTTCTTCATACATTTTTCCTTTGCCCTTGCCTGAGTCAGCTCTACCTTCACAAACATCACTGTTTGGTGTAGCTTTGGCCTTTCCTTTCACTTTTGTGTCTTCAGCCTCATCTTCACTAGCAACTAGAGCTACAGAACCACCTTTCTTCTGGACTTTCTCAATTTCTTCATATTTCTCCATTTCTAACTTATAGTTCTTTAAAGTTTCATAGAGTCTTTCAAGAGTAAAATCTTTGTACTCTTGAGTGTTTCTCAAGGAAACAGTCATAGACTTCCATTCCTTGGGCAAAACTCTTAGAAATTTGATATTTGAGTCTTTGGTTTGATACACACTTCCATACAACTTTAATCCATTTAATAATTTCTGAAATCTACTAAAAGTATCATTCAGAGATTCACCACTCTTGAAGTGAAAGTGTTCATACTGCTGTATGAGAAGTTGCATCTTGTTCTCTCTAACTTGCTCAGTTCCTTCACACAGAATTTGAACGGTGTCCCAGACTTCCTTAGTTGTAGTGCAGTTGATAACATTGTCAAACATGTCAATTTCTAGGCCATTGAACAAAATATTCATGGCCTTTTTATCCTTGTGCATTTCAGCTATTTAATAATAATGTTACCTATTTAAAACAAATTACATTTTTCAGGTAACACATCACTTTTTCTATTTTTTCAAACAAAATTCCCTTCTTTTTCCAAAAATATCACGGGTAATACCTTTTTTCAACTAAAACACGTTACATTTTCTATTTTTCCTTACTAAAACCTTTCATTTCTCCAAAATATCACGGAAAATCTTTATTTATTTATTTAAAATCCATTTTAATTATTTAAAAAAATTACTTATTTTCAACATGAGTACTTATTTTGTTAACAAATATAATTAATAAAATATTAAAATACAAAAATAAAATAACAACTATTTAAAATAATTCGCAATATAAAACAAATATCGACAATATAAAATTTGTACTAGGAACTATTTAAAATTGAATAATGTTAAAGGTACCGAATTGATTCCCAAAATGGATCACAAATGCCATATGTCATGCCCTGATCGGATACAACTAAATTAATAGTAATTGACCCCCTGCATTCACAATTTCACATTAATTCCATCAATTAAATCATTCCAAGTTGTCACGTCATCGACGCCATGTCATTCGGTACCAAATTTTGGTATCCAATTCGGTACCCAATTCGGTACCTCTAGCATTACTATTTAAAATTTGTACGAGGACGGTAGGACCTGGTTTTGGAATTGTACACTACACGACAAATATCCGCAATTATATCCTATATATAATTAGTCTAGGGGGGTTTAGATGGTATGGTCGTCAGGGGCATGTTTGTCTTTTCATAATATTATTAGTAATTATAATTTTTGTTAATATTAAATAAAAACTAAAAATTATATAGTTATCCTATATATAATTAGCATGAGGTTTAGACATTTTGGTCAAAAGAGTATTTGTCATTTTATAAGTATTGTTGTAATCATAGTTTTGAAATTATGTGGAATAAAAATTAAAAATATTATTAGATTGTGAACAAATTGTGACCGGAATTTGTAAATGTTATTTTGATTTTTCTTTTAAAAAAAATCAGAAATTAACTAAATATAGTAAAATAAAGTTATTGAATCTAAAAATATAAAAAATATGAAATTTAATAATTTTAAAATTAAAGAAAACAAGGAATTTCATGAAAAGAAAAATAAAAAATGGAAATAATAAACATTAATATTAATAAAATAAGTATCATCCATCCTATATATAATTAGCATGAGGTTTAGACATTTTGGTCAAGGGAGTATTTGTCATTTTATAAGTATTGTTGTAATCATAGTTTTGAAATTATGTGGAATAAAAATTAAAAAAATTATTAGATTGTGAACAAATTGTGACCGGAATTTGTAAATGTTATTTTGATTTTTCTTTTAAAAAAATCAGAAATTAACTAAATATAGTAAAATAAAGTTATTGAATCTAAAAATATAAAAAATATGAAATTTAATAATTTTAAAATTAAAGAAAACAAGGAATTTCATGAAAAGAAAAATAAAAAATGAAAATAATAAACATTAATATTAATAAAATAAGTATCATCCACTAAATATGATTTGCAAACATTAGTCTATAATTTTTCAAAAAACATTAATTAAAATTAAAATATAAAATTTATAAAGTATCCCGTGCATTGCACGGGTATGAAGCTAGTATAAAACAAATAAGCACAGCGTGCTTGCTTAGTCAGTGTCGAATGATAAGCAAATATATGTTTGTATCTATAACCTTTATTAATAAGCGAAAATCCCTTTTTATTAGTACCGTACCAAATTTGATTCGCACTTTTTTTTAGTTTCCCCCTAAAATTCTAAGTCTTTTTCAATATATTAAATTACATGATCCTTTTGTCATAGAGTAGGTAGATTTACTTTAAGTCTTTCATATTTTATACTGTCATAGAGTAGGTAGATTTACTTTAAGTCTTTCATATTTTATATTGTAGTTCCTAGTAATTTGTAGATGTTTTTTAAGTGTGCATAAAGTTGGACAAAAAATTCGATATAAAATAAAAAATGTAAGTGAGATTTTAATAAAGATACTAGATACATGTCTAGCACAAATGTTTAGTACCGTTAATTATGAAAACACGTATTGCAATAAAAATTTTAATGTATATATATGGGACCTTACTGCCTAGTTGAAAAATACAATATAGATTAAGTCAATAATAAATTTGTGTATCCAATCTGAGTTTGTGTGGTGGCAAATACAGTACGTTGCCTTGAACTCATTCAAGGTCAAGAACCGAAACCCTGAACAAAATATAGTAATAACTAGGGGTGAGCAAAAAACCGAATTAAAATCGAAATCGATAAAAATCGAACGGTAAAAAATCGAAACCGAGTTGAAACCGAATCGAAACCGAAAATTAAAAAACCGAACCGTTCTTGAGGTTTCGGTTTCGGTTTTAGGTCCAAACCGAACCGAAAAAAACCGAACCGATCCGATTAATAAAAATAAAGAAACAAATATATTATATATTCTACTATACCAATTTTTACGAGTACTAGATTAATAAAGATCTTGACATTCCTTTTAATAATTATACTATTTTGTTCTTGTTTTTGAAGTTTTAATTTGTAATAGTTGATTAATAAATGTAGTTTAATAAACTTCTATATCTAGGTGTTTTATATGTTACTTTATTTTTTGATGTGGCGATTTTTCTTCTCTTTACTTATACAAAGACTTCAGATAGACTCGAGATTGTTGAATTTCTAACATTGTCTTATATACATTTCAAAGAAAATATTTTTGAAGATCATGTTAAATTTTCATTATTATCGGATCATGTTGGACTTAAATAATTTATTATGAAAACTGTGTATGTTTATTTTGGACGAAAAAATAATTTGTAACTTTGCAAGCTTAAAAATATGAAGTTATTTTATTTATTTTGTTATGTTTATTTGAGGCGGTTTTAAAACCGAAACCGAACCGATTATAACCGATCCGGTCATTTTAAAACCGAAACCGAACCGAAGGTTTCGGTTGCGGTTTCGGTTTTCGATTTTAAAAACCGAGGATATGCGATTTCGGTTTCGGTTTTAACCTAAAACCGAACCGATCCGACCCGCGCTCACCCCTAGTAATAACTAGCGTAAAAGCCCGTGCGAGGCACGTGCCAGTTTATAGACTGAAATAATTTCTCGAACGAACATGTATTGATATCGGAATAATTTTGTAATTAAAAATATGGAAAATGATATTATTTTGAATTTATCTTTTATTTGCATGAAAATTCTTTTAACTATTTATTTAATTTAATAAAATTTTAGAAAATTTGAATAAATTTCGATATGATAAAGATCAAATTATTTTTTTTTTGCCAAAATTTTATTTAGTTTTAAATGATATGAAATGCATTTTATCAAATTTAATAATTAATTATAATATAAATGATAATTTAAGTATAGTTGTCCGTATATAATACGGACGTATCTAAACTTATGTATATTTAATGAAATGACATTATACTTGTAAATAAAATATAAAGTTGGTCATATATGTAATACTATACCGTGATCACATCATAAAATCTCCAATCATCCTATTAATCTCTGAACGGTGACTCAATCGAATACTCCGATTAGGGGTGTTCATGGTTTACCAACCCTGATTACCGAACCAACCCAACACTATTTTTGGCCGACCAAGACAATAGAAGAAAACTCGATACTAATTGGGTTAAAAACATTTCAAACTGATTTAAAAGGATTGGATATGAAATGTATATTTTTTGGCCAACCGGATTTAACTTACAATTAATTTTTGTTTGATATTTAAATATATATTTATATTGTTGATATGGTCAGAAAAGTAATTTTAGAAATATAATTGACTGTCCAATGAAAAGGCTTGATATTTAATGCCCAAATCCCTAATTATTCATTAATTTTGTAATTAATGAATAGGGAAAATATACAGCTCATTAAAAGAGCCCAAATTATGGAAATCTTATCAAAGAAGGATCCGGAATCCCAATTAAAGGCAATTAATGAGTCATAGCCTTTATCAACAAGGAAAAGACTTATCCTGCAAGCAATACAATGTTTATCCAATATCAAAAAGGAGACTTATTCGCTAAGACTCCTAAACATACCATAAATACTAGGCTCCAGACGCCTATATAAGGTCCCTGATCCTACAATCAGAACTACGTCTTTGGCTTGATTCTCAATAACGATTTGAGATACGTAGGCATCTTGTGAGGACCAATTTAGTCCGGATACACGAGTGCATCCATTAAAACTCGAAGCTCATTAATCCTAGCATTAAATTCACAAAGCACGTTTTTTAATCCACAACATTTGGCGCCGTCTGTGGGAAGACAACATCAACCATGGCAAACACATGAAGAACAACTCGGGATACTCAAACTCCTGAGGATCGCTCTATCACCTCTGAGGCTGATACTCACGGAAATCAGCCACCGCCGACTACTGGCACTCAAGGGGCGAATATCCCCACCAACACTCAAGGACCGAAAATCCCGATTTCGGTTGAAGGGATGAATCCCCTGTAGATGGTCATTCATGGATCTAATCCACAAGAGACCGTTCACCAGCAACCGATCACGATCTCCCCGCTGCTCATGAATGCACCGAGGAGCCTTCAACTCCATACTAATGATCTCCCTCAATACGCGAATCAGACTTTGGGGATGCCAAGCTATGGCATGCCCCCTCGACCCATGGCGGGCGGTAGTGGAACTAATCCAATCTACCATGAGGCATATGTGCCCCCTTATATTCAAGGTCTAGGACCCCAAACTCGCTAGACCCCTTTCGTTCAAGATTACTCTGGCCCATACACCGAAGATGAGGGTTATACAACTGGGGAGGATGTCGCCCCAAGAAGGAGACGTTCTTCCCAGACAAATCGGGAGCAACCCCAAACTACTAAGGAGAAAATTGCAGCCCATGAGGCAGAGACTGCAAGGCTCAAGAAACTCTTTGCTGAGGAGGAGGCCGCTCAATCTCGAGACCGAAGGACTGAAGGGATCCCGATAATCAACTTGGATCCACCAAGAAGGATCAAGAGGGCTGAAGCCCCAAGGGGTGATCCTAGTATTCTGTTGCCCCTAGGAGATCCTGATGATCCTACACCACCATTTACTCAAGACATCATGAAAACGGCTATATCCAGAAAGTTTAAGATGCCTTCGATCAAAGCCTATGATGGAACGGGAGATCCCGCAAATCATGTAAGGACCTTCTCCAATGCACTGCTGTTGCAGCCAACCAACGATGCGGTCAAGTGTAGGGCGTTTCCACAAACCTTAGCAGGCATGGCCCAACGTTGGTATAGCCGTCTACCTCCCAACTCTATTGGGTCATTCAAGGAACTAAGCAAGGCTTTCATCAATCAGTTCATTAGTGGAAGGGTGCATGAGAAAAGTTCTGCATCACTCATGGCAATCCAGCAAGGGCAGAATGAGGCCCTAAGGGACTACATCAATCGATTCACTCGAGAGGCTTTAAAAGTCCCGGACTTAGGACAGAGTGGCTATGATAGCCCTGCAACAAGGAACCACTGATGACCACTTCAAACGGTCGTTAGCTAAACATCCCCCCGAGAGCATGCTGAAGCTCCAAGATAGGGCCGGAAAGTATATCAAGGCTGAAGAAAGTATGAGAAAATATGAACCCACTACTGGCGGTAGTGGAAACTCAAAGAAAAGAAAAGAAACTCAGGAGTACGACGTCAAGGAAAAGTTTCCCCGAACATCGAAGAACTCCGATTCTCCCCCCAAGAGAAGCAATTTTGGGCCAAAATTCACATAATATGCAAGATTGAATACTCCCAGGAGTCAAATTCTGATGGGGATAGCCAAGGAAGAAGATATCAAATGGCCAAAGCCAATGAGGGCTGATTTGTCCAAACGGAACCAAAATTAGTTTTGTCAGTTCCACAAAGAAGTCGGTCATGACACCGATGATTGTAGACAATTGAAAGATGAGATTGAGTTTCTGATACGAATGGGAAAACTCAGCAAGTTCACTAAGGATGGAAGCCAAGGGAGCCATATGGGGAACTATGAAAGGAAGGATTATGATAGAAGGGACAAAGATCAAGATCGGAATCCCAAGCCCCGAGGGCCGGTGATTAACATGATATTCGGAGGGCCAACTGCTGCTGGGTCCTCCCGAAACTCAAGAAAGGCTTATGCCCGAGAGGTAATGACTGTGGTTGGAGAAGCACCAAAACGTGCCAGAACAGAAGTGTCAATAGGTTTTGACGATTCAGACTTAGAAGGGTGAAATTCCCCCATGATGATCCTCTTGTCATAATACCTGTGATAGGCAACTCCGAAACAAAAAGAGTCTTGGTTGATAATGGAGCTTCAGTGGATATCTTGTTCCACGATGCCTTTATCAAGATGGGTTACACAGACTCTCAGTTAACACCCTCAAATATGCCAATATACGGATTCAACGGGGTGGAATCAAAAGTGGAAGGCACTATCCAACTCCCAATGACTATGGGACAAGGGATGAATACGTCTACTCAGATGTTGAACTTCATAGTTATAAAAGCGACTTCAACCTACAATGCAATCCTGGGAAGGACTGGTCTTCATGCGTTCAAGGCTGTTGCCTCATCTTATCATATAAAAATCAAATTCCCAACAAGGAATGGGATTGGTGAAGAACGAGGAAACCAAAAGATGGCTAGAAGTTGTTATGTAGCGGCGTTAAGGCCTGATGGAACCGGGGGGCAAGTTCTCCCAATTGAAGACATGAATATCAGCGACAACGAGGACAGAAGGGGGAAACCGGCTGAGGACTTGGTCCCAATTCCCCTAGTCCCAGGAGAACCAGAGAAGGTGACTTATATTGGGGCACTACTGCCCGAACCATTGAAGAGGAAACTCACGTCTTTTCTTCAAGAAAACAATGACGTTTTTGCTTGGACAGCGGCCGACATGCCAGGGATTGATCCCCAATTGATATCTCACAAATTGAATGTGGATCCAGAATGGAAGACAGTGAAACAAAAGAAAAGAAATTTTGCTCCAGAGAGGCTTGAAGCCATTAAGCAAGAAGTGAATAAGCTTTTGGAAACTGGGTTCATTGAGGAAATCCAATTCCCAGAATGGTTAGCTAACCCCGTGATGGTCAAAAAAGCTAACGGGAAGTGGAGGATGTGCGTCGACTTCACCGACTTGAATGATGCATGTCCTAAGGATTGTTTTCCCTTACCAAGGATTGATGCTCTAATAGATGCCACTGCTGGGCATGAGATGCTAAGTTTCATGGATGGCTTCAGTGGATATAATCAAATCAAGATGCACAAAGATGACATCGCCAAGGTATCATTCATCACTGACTTTGGTGTCTTCTGTTTCTTAGTCATGGCTTTTGGGCTTAAGAATGCAGGAGCGACCTATCAAAGGTTGGTAAACAAAATCTTTGAGCACCTAATTGGAAAAACCATGGAGGTCTACGTGGATGACATGTTAGTCAAAAGTCTCGATAAGGCCGATCACATTGAGAACCTCCGGGAGGCATTCGAAGTGCTGAGGCACCACAAGATGATGTTGAATCCAGCTAAGTGTGCTTTTGGTGTAGGCTCGGGAAAGTTTTTAGGCCTAATGGTTTCCAAGAGAGGAATCGAGGCCAATCCCGACAAAATCAAAGCAATTCTAGACATGGAGCCACCAAAGACTGTCAGGGATGTCCAAAAACTAACATGGAGAGTGGCAGCATTGGGAAGGTTCATCTCCAAGTCAGGAGAGAAGTGTTTACCCTTCTTCAAAGCACTCAAAAAAGTGAAAAATTTTGAATGGACAACTGAAAGCCAAGAGGCCTTTAAGGCCCTGAAGAAATACATGGCTGAGGCACCACTATTGGCAAAACCCAAGCCAGGGGAAACTCTCTACTTGTACTTGGCAGTTTCTAACAAAGCCCTTGGAGCTGTACTGATAAAGGAAGAATTGAAAGTGCAGAAGCCCGTCTACTATGTGAGTAAGATTCTTCATGGGGCAGAAATAAACTACTCAACCTCAAGATAGAGGTCTTGACTAATCAACCTCTAAGAAACATCTTGCATAGCCCTCAAGTTAGTGGAAGATTGATCAAATGGGCCATTGAATTGGGCGAATTCGACATCAATTATAAGTCTCGAACGGCCATAAAAGCTCAAACACTTGCTGACTTCATGGTTGAATGTACCATTGACAACCAAGAAGTCGGGGGGCAGGAAGTAATAATGGAAGACAAGAAAGATCAAGAAATGGACTTCAAAGAATATTGGGTGCTCTATTTTGATGGAGCATCAAAAACAAAATCAAGTGGAGCTGGTTTAGTGCTACAAAGTCCTGATGGATTCCTTATTGAGTATGCACTAAAACTTGACTTCCCAACGACAAACAATGAGGCTGAGTATGAAGCTCTGATAGCTGGCTTAGGGCTGGCTGGAGCCTTGAGGGTCAAAACTCTGAAAGTATGTGGAGACTCGAGGCTAGTGGTTTCCCAAGTAAATGGGGAATTTGAGGCCAGAGATGAAGTCATGGCCAACTACTTGAAACTTGTTAAGGCCATCATGACTCAATTTGACGAATGCTATGTGGAGCACATTCCAAGGGAAGAAAACATAAAGGCTGATGCCATGTCTAAGTTTGCTTCTTCTGAAATTGAAAACTATGCAGGGAGTGTATACTTCCAAGTCTTGAAGACCCCAAGCATCAACGGAAAGTTGGTAGCACCCATTGATGTTGGTAGCTGTTGGATGGATCCCATCAAAGCTCATCTGGAAACTGGGTGGCTACCCAACGATACTTCAGAAGCACGAAAGCTATACGTCAGAGCACTAAGGTATACCCTGATTGAGGGGCTCCTATACAAGAAGTCTTTCATCATTCCATATCTGAAATGTTTGAGACTCCAAGAGGCAGAATTGGCCCTAAAGGAAGTGCATGAAGGAATCTGTGGGCAACACTTGGGGGGCAGAGCCCTTGCTCATAAAGTCACCCGTCTAGGTTTCTATTGGCCAAGCATACTTGCTGATGCTAAAAGCTATATGAAGAAATGTGAACGGTGCCAGAAACATGCACATGTGGTTAGACAACCACCAGAGCTGATGACATCCATTAACTCACCTATCCCCTTTGCCATGTGGGGAATGGATATACTCGGGCCATTTCCAATGGCAAGTGCACAACGAAAGTTCTTGATAGTAGCAATCGACTACTTCACCAAGTGGATTGAGGCTAAGCCATTAGCCAAGATAACCACCAAGCAAGTGATGCATTTCTTCTGGGAAAATGTGATATGCAGATACGGGATTCCACGTATCTTGGTCATAAACAATGGAACTCAGTTTAACAACGATGAGTTTAAGAAATATTGTGATGAGAACGATATCAAGTTGCGCTTCACTTCTGTCGCCCATCCTCAAGCAAATGGGCAAGCTGAGGTTGCAAATCGAATTATCCTATATGGACTGAAGAAAAGAGTTGAACGCTCCAGAAACACTTGGGTGGACGAATTGCTCCCCATACTATGGGCATATCGTACTACCTGCAAAGTCACCACTGGAGCTACCCCCTTTCTGTTGGCATATGGGGCAGAGGCAGTGGTTCCAGTGGAGATTACTCACACGTCTCCAAGAATTGAGGCTTATGAGCCAGAAACAAATGAGGAAGGCTTGAGGCTGGCCTTAGATTTGATTGATGAAGTTAGAGATGAGGCAAATGCCAAGATAGTTCAGCATCAGAAACGAGCATCTTTCTATTACAACCTAAGGGTTAAAGAGAGATTCTTTCGACAAGGAGATTTAGTCCTCCGAAAGATTGAGGCATCCGGAGTTGGACAAAAAGGCAAGTTGACCCCAAATTAGGAAGGACCATATCGCGTCAAGAACGTATTTGGTCGAGGCTCGTACAAGCTAGAAACCCTCGAAGGGCATGAGGTGCCAAGAACTTGGCATGCCTCAAATTTGAAAGTCTAATATGTTTAAAGTGTGTCCTGATTGGACTCACTACTAGGACAAATAGAAATAAGGTTCGATGAAATCATGAGCTTCCTAGAAAGCAAATGAAGGGTTGAAACCCCAGAAACCTAAGACATTCAGTCCAAACCCCATCATTCGATATGCTCAATGAAAGGCTTGAAGCCAAAACAAGACGGTATAAGACATAAAAGGCTTATGCAAATGTCAAGTTAGCCTCGAATAAGGCAAAATCGTCGTAAATGTGTAGGTCGCTCCACACTTTACACCAAGACGATACTCGTGAAACACTAGTGTATATTAAAATCCCCAAAAAGGGTAGTAAGTCCCAGGTAAGGGATAAAAAGACCCCAAGTCTCGAAAAAGACCGGTATAACTTCAATGAAATCCTAGTGCATTATCATAGACGTTGGGAAGCGCGATCGGCCATTTTAAATCCAGAATCTTCAAAGAAATTCCCAGGAAATCTTCAAAGAAACCCAGAAATCTTCAAGGGAGGAAGGTGAAAACCCAGAAATCTTCGCGGGATGAAGATTGATCCCAGAAAAAGAAGAACACCACCGTACAAAAGCTCACCGGGAATCGCCTTACCACGGAATAAAAGAGAGAAAAGAGAGAAAACTAGAGAGAAATTTTCAGAGATTTGAAGATATAAAGTGAAGAATAAAGTGGAAATTCCACTCTTTTATAAGCAAAGTGATTGGAAACCCTACCGGTTAAGGAAGGGCAACCGTCTATAGCCAGTAAGGCCCATAAAATCCATTTAAGGATTACAAAGGCAAAAGCCCAAATAAATTAAATCTCAGGCCAAATCGAAGCCCAAATCAAATAAGGCCCGTTAAGGCCCAAGGCTGGAAAGATTTAAGTCCAAATTAAAATGGACTAATTAAGGCCCAAGAAAAATGAATCTTGGATTAAAACCAAGGCAATGATGAAAAAATCGAGGTCGAAAAGACCTTTGATCGACATCGATGGCTTGAAGTCGAAAGTATATGGGATATTAAGGTCGTATCGCTCGAACTCACTCCCAAATAAACTCGAAAATTAAAGATTTAAGGTCGAAAAGACCCTGAAATGAGGTCGAACGACCCAAGTCGAAAAGACACACGAAACTAAGGTCGTATACATCGACCTCACACCAAAAATAAGTCAAAAAATTGAAAAAATGAGGTCGAAAAAACCCTAGATCGAAGTCGATTGACTGAGATCGAAAATACACGATAAATCGAGTTCGTATCCCCCGACCTCACGCTAAAACGAGGTCGAAGAAACACGAGGATGAGATCGAGCAAATGAGATCGAAAATATATGGGAAATCGAGGTCGAAACGTACGACCTCGTACCAAAATAAAACTAGGATAACTACGAAATCCTGGTCGAAAACATACTGAGTCGAGGTCGAACAGGTGAGGTCGAAAAAGACCTGGGATTCCTGGTCGACGGCTTCGACCTCACAACAGTTTGAGCTCGAATTCCAGGTCGAAATCCTGGTCGAATTTGTACTGATTCCAGGTCGAAATCCTGGTCGAATTTTTACTAATTCCAGGTCGAATTCCTGGTCGAAAATAACCTAGTTTGAGCTCAAAAAATGCCCTAAAAAAATGCGTTGTAACTTCTACGAAAATCCCAAGGGTATTTTCCCAGAAGTTGGGGGCAAATGATATGGTCAGAAAAGTAATTTTAGAAATATAATTGACTGTCCAATGAAAAGGCTTGATATTTAATGCCCAAATCCCTAATTATTCATTAATTTCGTAATTAATGAATAGGGAAAATATACAGCTCATTAAAAGAGCCCAAATTATGGAAATCTTATCAAAGAAGGATCCGGAATCCCAATTAAAGGCAATTAATGAGTCATAGCCTTTATCAACAAGGAAAAGACTTATCCTGCAAGCAATACAATGTTTATCCAATATCAAAAAGGAGACTTATTCGCTAAGACTCCTAAACATACCATAAATACTAGGCTTCAGACGCCTATATAAGGTCTCTGATCCTACAATCAGAACTACGTCTTTGGCTTGATTCTCAATAACGATTTGAGATACGTAGGCATCTTGTGAGGACCAATTTAGTCCGGATACACGAGTGCAGCCATTAAAGCTCGAAGCTCATTAATCCTAGCATTAAATTCACAAAGCACGTTTTTTTATCCACAACAATTGTACATACAACCATACATTAGATAATACATCATACTGACATTTATAGATATATGTGTATATAATTCTATTATTAAAATTATTATTATTCAAAAATAAAATATTAACACTAAATCGTAAGTTACGTGTGTTTTAGTTTACTTAGATTTTCTAAATGAGAGGTGTTGTATAATATTAATTTTTTAATAAAATTATTTAAACCATTCAAACTGATGCAACCGACCCAAACTAATGTATTATAAGCAGAGTTGGGTTGCAAATTTAAGTTTTGCGGGTTGGATAAAAAAAATCAAAATGATATAACTGGGTCGAGTTACAAAAATTCTTCCAACTTATAAACAACTCCTCACACTGATTCCCTATTTTTACAATGATGTGTGCAACTTAAAATTTATTTTTAAATAATAAAAGTAACCGACAATATGTTACTTATAGATTTTAATATTATATTTATGTATTAGCACCTGAATATTTCATATAAAATATAATAAGTAACATATTATTATATAAAAATATAAATCATATAACAATTAATAACCTAATTGATATTTAATCGAAAAAATATAATTGAAGTAATTTTTTTTAAAGATAATTGAATACATTACTGTATACATAAAAACACGAAAACTAAAAAATATGAAGTTGTATAAATAATATGAACTAACATTTCATTTGGAAAATTTAAAATTTAAAAAAGCAATTGTAGAAAACATGTTATATAAATAATATAAAATAACATATTGGTCACTCAAAAGTTAAAGTATTAAAAGAAAATAGGAAGAGAGAATTATAGGCTTTATCTAATAATTTTTTTAGAGTAAACTCAAAATTAAATGTAGCACCGTTGATAATGAAAAGAAATTTATATAAGGAGATATTAGTTCGATTTTCAATGGCTACACAAATTCAACCTCTTTTAATTTAAACACTGATGAGATCGTTTCTGTAATTTTTATAAATACAAGGATAAAATTGTAAATTCACTACCATTTTTGACATATTTTGCCTTTGGTTGACTTTTAACATAAAAAGTAGATATATAGATACATTGCGAATTGTCAAAATGTGCTAATCTGAACCGACTAAAATCGAATGACTTGATTTTGTTAAATTATAGATTAGTAGTTCACATGTTGTTTGAATATTTTGAAAGTCGTCACCATATATGATTAAGTATGATAAGATATAGTGTACTATATAGAAGTATACATTTTGACAACTAATATATAATTGATATATGTTTAATAAAAAAAATTAAATATAATTTAAATTTTAAGAAAGATGATTGAATATGTAATTATACATAAAACCAAAAAAAAATAGTGTTATATAAATAATATAAATCAACAATTTACTTACTCAAAAGTTTTAAAAAAAGGATAATAATGAAAAACGTGAGTAATCTAATAAGATTTTTAATTGAAGCTCAATAATTAGTGTAGCACAAGTGGTTATAACATAAACTCCCTAAGAGGAGGTTAGAGGTTCGATTCCTCAAAGCAAAACGTGAGTAATCTAATAAGATTTTTAATTGAAGTTCAATAATTAGTGTAGCACAAGTGGTTATAACATAAACTCCCTAAGAGAATGTTAGAGGTTCGATTCCTCGAAGCAACTCAAATTTGTTTATTTTATTGCATAAATTGTAAAAGATGGCATTTTTGTGATTTTTCAAAAAAAAAGGATAAAACTGTAATTTCACAGCCAATAAAATGGCTCAAATTGCCCCTAGACGGGCTTTAATATATATATAAGTAGATGTAACAAAATATTATGCTGAAAAGCGTGCAATATGCAATACTGAACCCGACTGTATTGGAGATCAGAAGTTATAACCTTCTGTTTTGTGAAATAATAAAATTACTGTACCAGTTTTATTGTCTTGCAATATTGCAAGTTTCTCTCGTCTTGTTTTATAACAAGTTACTTCTCATAGTTTTTTTTTCTTTGGAATTATAATCACTTTTAGCCCGTCAATACTGAACCCAAGCCAATATGGATAGTAATCTGGAAGAGATGTACGCTAATCTGGTGTTAGAAGATGAAGAGGATGAAGGAGTAGTTGTCGCAAATGAAGATATACCAGTAAAGGAACAATCGTTTGTTACATCCGGGTTCAGAATTATTTCACAAAACAGAAGGTTATAACTTCTGATCTCCAATACAGCCGGGTTCAGTATTGCATATTGCACGCTTCTCAGCATAATATTTTGTTACATCTACTTATCTATCTATCTATCTATCTATTACTATATATAATAGGCCAACACAAGGGCAAAAGTTGCCAATTAAATGGCCGCAAAATTAGTGTTTTACCCTTTTCTTTTGAAAAATAACAAAAATGCCATTCGTATATTATTATACAAAAAGTTTTTAATAGATGTGATGTGTTACTACAGAGATTCGAACCTCGAACCTCCTTCCAAAATATCCATGGGCTTAACCACTATGCTACATGCCTTTTTGAGTTTATTTCAAAAAACTTATTAGATAACCCACGTCTTTTATCTCTTATATTATTTTTTTTTACTTTGATGTTTGAATAAATAAAATGTTGGTTTGAATTATTTATATAAACTAGCTCCCTAACCCGTGCAAGGCACGGGTTTGCTTTAAATAATAGGTTTCATTGATATATTATTTGTGGTATTTTGCTTCCTTAATTGTAATCTATGTCTATGTATATAATAATTTCCGAACAATTTTAAAGGGGTAAGAAGGTAATTTCACTTTCAAAAATAATTTTAAAAATAGCCACGTCAGCATTGTTATAAATCTAATCATTAATGTTATTAATTAAATATGGTTATCACAATCAATCATGCATTTTATTGTTTTTTTCACTAATTATGCTAAGTTTTGAAATCAAATTTTAGATTATTACAAATAAATTAAGTTATGCACATTAACATCTTTACATTTGGTATATCCAAAAATTAGATCTTCAAAAAATTTCTATTCCTTTCTTCGATCCTCTCAATTTATTTTCTCTTCCTTGAACACTATCAAATCAATATTCAATTTTGATTTTAATATAATTCAAAATTAATTAACTTAATTTAATTTTTTTAATCTCAATATATGTTTTTTTTTCTATAAATCAATGATATATGCATGTGTAAGATTCTACTATACGATGAAAATTTCTTAGTTTTAATTTCTTAATGCGTAATCATATAGTATTTTTATTATTTAATTGGTACATCAATCAGACGACATAATATAAATATTTATCACTTAAGTTATCTAATCATCACAAAATTATGTTAAAAAAGAAAATAAATCATCTTGGATATTTTTTTGATAAAAAAATTTAAATTTAAATTTAAATTTTGAATAATTTATCAGATTGACCAAGATTTTTTTGAAACTTAAATGGTGAGTTTTGAAAATAATTATATTTACTTATAAGTATAACTTCTTTTCTCTAAAATAAAAATAAAATGTACATAGTTTATCAAATCAAATTTTATATTAACGGTCCTATAAATCTACTAATAAATCGCTTTTGTTTTCTCTAAAATAAAGATAATCATTGACTTAATTGAGTCAAACAATTTGAATCAAGATTTACAAAGTTAAAAATTTCTCAAATATCTTTCAAACACGTCTTATATCTTCATAGTTGAAGCTCCTTATGAGCTACCACCATATCTCGAAAGACACCTTCAAATCCAAATTCAAAATCTTAAATATATTTTATAAAAAAAAATTATAAATATTTTAATACTTTTATCAACATCAAACCCACCTTCTCCTAACAGCAAGTAAACTCATGGTCAAATGTTGCAAGCAAAAAGATTAATTTATCGTAAAAAAAAAACAATTACAAAACGAATTTCTACCTATAAATTATAATTATAGGTTTTATCATTAAATAAATCAAAAGGATGTGATATAGTTAATAAATAAATAAAATTGGAAGCCCGTGCGCGGAACGCGGGCAAGAAAACACTAGTTGATTATAGTGGAAGAAAAATTATAAAACAGTTGTTATTATATGTTTATCAAGGTTTATTATAATTTTAGACACATGTATTTTGACACATGTATAATGCTAACAAACCTCTAACTCGCTTGCAAAGGAAGAACAACAAAATATTTTGAGCATAAGTGAAAACTCAAATTGAAGTCAGCTATGCGCTTAAAGAAAGTGTTCAAAATTTTCGTGTAGTACATTAAATCTAGTTTTTGCATAAATATACTAACGTTGATATGGTCAGAAAAGTAATTATAGAAATATAATTGACTGGTCAAACGAAAGGCCGATATTTAAAGCCCAATACCCTAATTATTCATTAATTTCGTAATTAATGAATAGGGAAAATATACAGCTCATAAAAAGAGTCCAAATTATGGCAAATTGGTCAAGGAAGGATCCAGAATCCCAATTAAAGGCAATTAATGAGTCATAACCTTTATCAACAAGGAAACGAATTCTTCAGCAAGAAATACAATACTTATCCAATATCAAAAAGAAGACTTATCCGCTAAGTCTCCCAAACATACCATAAATACTAGGCTCCAGACGCCTATATAAGGTCCCTGATCCTACAATCAGAACTACGTCATTGGCTTGATTCTCAATAACAATTTGAGATACGTAGGCATCTTGTGAGGACCAATTTAGTCCGGATACACGAGTGCAGCCATTAAAGCTCGAAAGCTCATTAATCCAAGCAATTAATATACAAGTACGTTTTTTAATCTATAACATTTGGCGCCGTCTGTGGAAAGACAACATCAACCATGGCAAACACACGAAGAACAGCTCGGGATACTCAAACTCCCGATGATCGCCCTAACACTTCTGAGGCTGATCAGCCACCGCCGACTACTGGCACTGAAGGGGCGAATATCCCCACCAACACTCAAGGACCGGAAATCCCGATTTCGGTTGAAGGGACGAATCCCCTGCAGATGGTCATTCATGGATCTAATCCACAAGAGACCGTTCACCAGCAACCGATCACGACCTCCCCGCTGCTCATGAGTGCACCAAGGAGCCTTCAACTCCATACTACTGATCTCCCTCAGTACGCGAATCAGACTTTGGGGATGCCAAGCTATGGCATGCCCCCTCGACCCATGGCGGGCGGTAGTGGAACTAATCCAATCTACCATGAGGCATATGTGCCTCCTTATATTCAAGGTCTGGGACCCCAAAATCAACAAACTCGTCAGACCCCTCTCATTCAAGATTACTCTGGCCCATACACTGAGGATGAGGGTTATACAACTGGGGAGGATGTCGCCCCAAGGAGGAGACGTTCTTCACAGACAAATCGGGAGCCACCCCAAACTACTAGGGAGAAGCTTGCAGCCCATGAGGCAGAGACTGCAAGGCTCAAAAAACTCCTTGCTGAAGAAGAGGCCGCTCAAACTCGGGGCCGGACGACTGAAGGAATCCCGATAATCAACTTGGATCCACCAAGAAGGACCAAGAGGGCTGAAGCCCCAAGGGGTGATCCTAGTAATCTGTTGCCCCTAGGAGATCCTGATGATCCTACACCACCGTTTACTCAAGACATCATGAAAACGGCTATATCCAGAAAGTTTAAGATGCCTTCGATCAAAGCCTATGATGGAACGGGAGATCCCGCAAATCATGTAAGGACATTCTCCAATGCACTGCTGTTGCAGCCGGCCAACGATGCGGTCAAGTGTAGGGCGTTTCCCCAAACTCTTGCTGGTATGGCTCAACGTTGGTACAGCCGTCTACCTCCCAACTCTATTGGGTCCTTTAAGGAGCTAAGCAAGGCTTTCATCAACCAGTTCATCAGTGGAAGGGTGCATGAGAAAAGTTCTGCATCACTCATGGCAATACGTCAAGGAAAGAATGAAGCCCTAAGGGACTACATTAATCGATTCACTCGAGAGGCTTTGAAAGTCCCGGATTTGGACGACAAAGTGGCTATGATAGCCCTGCAACAAGGAACCACTGATGACCACTTCAGGAGGTCGTTGGCTAAACAT
This sequence comes from Heracleum sosnowskyi, assembly GCA_030848705.1. Taxonomy (NCBI): domain Eukaryota; kingdom Viridiplantae; phylum Streptophyta; class Magnoliopsida; order Apiales; family Apiaceae; genus Heracleum; species Heracleum sosnowskyi. The sequence continues at coordinate 117,568,882 of CM061245.1, read as the reverse complement.
CCACCAGAGAGCATGTTGAAGCTCCAAGATAGAGCCGGAAAGTACATCAAGGCTGAGGAAAGCATGAGAAAGTATGAACCCACCGCTGGCGACAGTGGAAACTCAAAGAAAAGAAAAGAAACTCAGGAGTACGACGTCAAGGAAAAGTTTCCCCGAACATCAAAGAATTCTGACTCTCCACCCAAGAGAAATAACTTTGGGCCAAAGTTCACGGAGTATGCAAGATTGAATACTCCCAGGAGTCAAATTCTGATGGAGATAGCCAAGGAAGAAGATATCAAATGGCCAAAGCCAATGAGGGCTGATTTGTCCAAGCGGAACCAAAATCAGTTTTGTCGGTTCCACAAAGAAGTCGGTCATGACACCGACGATTGTAGGCAATTGAAAGATGAGATTGAGTTTCTGATACGAAGAGGAAAACTCAGCAAGTTCACTAAGGATGGAAGCCAAGGTAGCCAAAGGGGGAACTATGAAAGAAAGGATTATGATAGAAGGGACAACGATCAAGATCGGAATCCCAAGCCCCGAGGGCCAGTGATCAACATGATATTCGGAGGGCCAACTGCTGCTGGGTCCTCCCGAAACTCAAGAAAAGCTTATGCCCGAGAGGTACTGACCGTCGTTGGAGAAGCACCGAAGCGTGCACGAACAGAAGTGTCAATAGGTTTTGATGATTCAGACTTGGAAGGGGTGAAGTTCCCCCACGATGATCCTCTTGTCATAGTACCTGTGATAGGCAACTCCGAAACAAAGAGAGTCCTAGTCGACAATGGAGCCTCAGTAGATATCTTGTTCCACGATGCCTTTATCAAGATGGGTTACACTGATTCTCAGTTGACACCCTCTAATATGCCCATATATGGGTTCAATGGAGTGGAATCAAAGGTGGAAGGCACTATCCAACTCCCAATGACCATGGGACAAGGAACGAATACATCCACTCAGATGCTGAACTTCATAGTTATAAAGGCAACCTCAACCTACAATGCGATCCTTGGTAGGACGGGTCTTCATGCGTTTAAGGCTGTTGCCTCATCTTACCACCTGAAACTCAAATTCCCCACTCGGAATGGGATTGGTGAAGAACGGGGAGACCAAAAGATGGCTAGAAGCTGTTATGTAGCCGCGTTGAGGCCTGATGGAGTTGGGGGGCAGGTTCTCCCCATTGAAGATATGGACACTAGTGACAATGAGGACCGAAGAGGGAAACCAGCTGAGGATTTAATCTCAATTCCCTTAGTCCCGGATGAACCAGAGAAGGTGACTTATGTTGGGGCACTACTGCCCGAACCATTGAAAGGCAAACTCGCATCTTTTCTTCAAGAGAACAATGACGTTTTTGCTTGGACAGCGGCTGACATGCCAGGGATTGATCCCCAACTAATATCTCACAAATTGAATGTGGATCCAGAAAGGAAGGCAGTGAAACAAAAGAAAAGAAGTTTTGCTCCAGAGAGGCTTGAAGCCATTAAGCAAGAAGTAAATAAGCTTTTAGAAGCTGGTTTTATTGAAGAAATCCAATTCCCAGAATGGTTAGCTAACCCTGTGATGGTCAAAAAAGCTAACGGGAAGTGGAGAATGTGCGTCGACTTCACCGATTTGAATGATGCATGTCCTAAGGATTGTTTTCCCTTACCTAGGATTGATGCCTTGATAGATGCCACTACTGGGCATGAGATGCTAAGTTTCATGGATGGCTTCAGCGGATATAATCAAATCAAGATGCACAAAGATGACATCGCCAAAGTGTCGTTCATCACTGACTTTGGTGTTTTCTGTTTCTTAGTCATGGCTTTTGGGCTTAAAAATGCTGGAGCAACCTATCAAAGGCTGGTGAACAAAATCTTTGAGCACCTGATTGGAAAAACCATGGAGGTCTACGTAGATGACATGTTAGTCAAGAGCCTTGATAAGGCCAATCACATTGAGCACCTCCGAGAGGCTTTTGAAGTGCTAAGACACCACAAGATGATGTTGAATCCAGCTAAGTGTGCCTTTGGTGTAGGCTCGGGAAAGTTTTTAGGTCTGATGGTTTCCAAGAGAGGAATCGAGGCTAATCCCGACAAAATCAAAGCGATTCTAGACATGGAACCACCAAAGACTGTCAAGGATGTCCAGAAACTGACGGGAAGAGTGGCTGCTTTGGGAAGATTCATCTCCAAGTCTGGAGAGAAGTGTGTACCCTTCTTCAAAGCACTCAAAAAAGTGAAGAATTTTGAATGGACAACTGAAAGTCAAGAGGCCTTTGAGGCCCTGAAGAAATATATGGCTGAAGCACCACTGTTGGCAAAACCCAAGCCAGGAGAAATTCTCTATTTATACTTGGCGGTTTCCAACACAGCCCTTGGAGCTGTTTTGGTAAAGGAAGAAGTAAAGGTTCAGAAACCCATCTACTATGTGAGCAAGATTCTACATGGGGCAGAAATAAACTACTCAATGGTTGAGAAGTTTGCCTTAGCCTTGATAATGGCCTCAAGAAAGCTACGCCCCTACTTCCAGGCTCACAAGATAGAGGTCTTGACTGATCAACCTCTAAGAAACATCTTGCATAGCCCTCAAGTTAGTGGAAGATTGATCAAATGGGCCATTGAATTGGGCGAATTCGACATCAAGTATAAGCCTCGAACGGCCATAAAAGCTCAGGCACTTGCTGACTTCATGGTTGAATGCACCATTGACAACCAAGAAGTCGGGGGGCAGGAAGTAACTATGGAAGATAAGAAAGATGAGGAAATGACCTTCAAAGAATGTTGGGTGCTCTATTTTGATGGAGCATCAAAAACAAAATCAAGCGGAGCTGGTTTAGTGCTACAGAGTCCTGATGGATTCCTAATAGAGTATGCATTAAAACTTGACTTCCCGACGACAAACAATGAGGCTGAGTATGAAGCTCTGATAGCTGGCTTAGGGCTGGCTGGAGCCTTGAGAGTCAAAACTCTGAAAGTATGTGGAGACTCGAGGCTAGTGGTTTCCCAAGTAAATGGGGAGTTTGAGGCCAGAGATGAAGTCATGGCCAAGTACTTAAAACTTGTCAAGGCCATTATGACTCAGTTCGATGAATGCTATGTGGAGCACATTCCAAGGGAAGAAAATATGAAGGCTGATGCCTTGTCTAAGTTTGCCTCTTCTGAAATTGAAAACTATGCCGGGAGTGTATACTTCCAAGTCTTGAAGACCCCAAGCATCAATGGAAAGTTGGTAGCCCCCATTGGTATCACCAGTTGTTGGATTGATCCCATCAAAGCTCATCTGGAAACTGGGTGGCTGCCCAACGACACTTCAGAAGCACGAAAGCTATACGTCAGAGCACTAAGGTATGCCCTAATTGAGGGAATCCTATACAAGAAATCTTTTGTTATTCCGTACTTAAAGTGCTTGAGACCTCAAGAGGCAGAATTGGCCCTAAAGGAAGTGCATGAAGGGATTTGTGGGCAACACTTGGGGGGCAGAGCCCTGGCTCATAAAGTCACTCGTCTAGGTTTCTATTGGCCAAGCATACTTGCTGATGCTAAAAGCTACGTCAAGAAATGTGAACGGTGCCAGAAACATGCACCAGTGGTTAGGCAACCACCAGAGATGATGACATCCATTAACTCACCTATCCCCTTTGCTATGTGGGGAATGGATATACTCGGGCCATTTCCTATGGCAAGTGCTCAAAGAAAGTTCTTGATAGTAGCAATTGATTATTTCACCAAGTGGATTGAGGCTAAGCCATTAGCCAAGATAACCACCAAGCAAGTGATGCAATTCTTCTGGGAAAATGTGATATGCAGATATGGAATTCCACGAGTCCTGGTCACGGACAATGGAACCCAGTTTAACAACGATGAGTTCAAGAAGTATTGTGATGAAAACGATATCCAATTGCGCTTCACTTCTGTCGCCCATCCTCAAGCAAATGGGCAAGATGAGGTTGCAAATCGAATCATCCTTGATGGACTAAAGAAAAGAGTTGAACGCTCCAGAAACACTTGGGTAGACGAATTACTCCCTATACTTTGGGCATATCGTACTACTTGCAAAGTCACCACCGGGGCAACTCCATTCCTATTGGCTTATGGAGCAGAGGCAGTGGTCCCAGTGGAAATTACTCACACCTCCCCAAGAGTTGAGGCTTATGAACCAGAAACAAATGAAGAAGGCTTGAGGCTATCCTTAGATCTAATTGACGAAGTTAGAGATGAGGCAAACACCAAGATAGTTGAACATCAAAAGAAGGCATCTTTCTACTACAACCTAAGGGTTAAAGAAAGGTTCTTTCGACAAGGAGACTTGGTTCTCAGAAAAATTGAGGCATCCGGAGTTGGACAAAAAGGGAAGTTGGCCCCAAATTGGGAAGGACCATATCGCGTCAAGAACGTATTTGGTCGAGGCTCTTACAAGCTAGAAACCCTTGAAGGGCATGAGGTGCCGAGAACTTGGCATGCCTCCAACTTGAAAGTTTATTATGTTTAAGGTGTTTCCTAAGTGGATTCACTACTAGAAATAAGGTTTGATAAAACCAACCCAAGTTTCTAAAACTTGAGTATTATGTAAGGGTTGAGCCCATTCTTCAAAGTTATGAATTATATACTCGTATTCATCATGTTTTGAATGCATTACATACTGATAGATATGTACAAAATGCTAACTAAACATGCAAAAGGCAAGAAAACAACACAAGCCATGAATGGCCACAAAATATAAATAAAACTAAACTTACAAAAGTTTAAGTTAAGCCCAAAGGCTGGAAATACATAGAAAGAAAATACAAAGCCATGAACGGCCATAAAGAAACTACAAACTACGGCTGCGCGTCACCATCCTTGACTCCCGCATCTGTCTCCTCCCCTGAACTAGAGCTGGAAGAATGCTCACCAGCATCCTCAGCACCATCAGCAGAAGCGTCACTGAGGGGTGATGAATGCTCTGGAACTAAAATCCTAGCATCTTCCTCCATATCGTCAACTCCAGCCAAAATACGCTCCAAGGGAGTAGGAGGGTGAGGAGCAGGAAAGTCAGCAGCATCAAAGACTCCAGGATGCTTGGCCAAGATAGCCTGAACAGCATCCTCCCATCCTGAAGTATGCTGGACTGGGAAAAGGATCTCGTCATGCTTTTCGATCAAGTCCTTGTACTCCTGAGAGTCAAGGTACTCATCGATGCAATCATCCTTGCCTTTCCTCAACTCAACAATATCAGCCTGAGCGTCAGCAAGCTCCTTCTCCCTCCTGGCAAGAGTCTCCTTAAGAGACTTCACCTCCTCCTCAGACCTCTCCAGCTTGACCCTGTTGGCCTCAGAGGAGGTACGCCAAGCCTTAGCTTGGAACAATACCCCCTGAAAGTTGGCATTGGTCTGCCAAAAGATAAAAGTTAGGAAAATATAAGCAGAAACTTCAAAGAAATAGCTAAGGTAAAGAAAATTACCGCAGCAATAGCTTGAGCCCCAAGATGCTCAGCACCCTCAAGGGTGGAATCTGCAACGAAGTCCTTGTAATCACAAGGGGTAAGAGAGTGGTACGACCAGTCCACAGCATGTTTGGACACCCCAGTAATGGTGTCCTTCTTCCTGATACCCCAGTTGGGGCGCCACACTGAGGACTTGGCAGACACAGGAATGTCCACCTCATCCACAGAAGGGATCAAGAAGCTGGGAGCACTGGCTTTCCCCCTGGGATCATCCCCGATCCTAGCCCTTTTCATCCTGGATGTCTCTACATCCTTGGGCTCATTGGTCTTGTTGATAAAGGCCGCAGCTACAAGAAAAGCCAGAAAATGGTTAACAGAAAATCACAAAGAAATAAAAATAGGCATAATGAAAAGGGATAAGCAATAATACCCTTATCGTGAACAGTAGAGAGCCCAACGGACTTGAGGACGAACTCGTCCAGTAACTCCCAAGCCACGGTAGTCCCATTATCCTTAATGAGCTCTGAGTAGGCATGGAGCTCCTCCTCATTTAAGACAATGTTACCGGGACTACCATCAGAAACTCTCCCAAAAGATGTACGGAACAGGGTTCCCCAGTCCCCTCCTTCCCATACAAGATACATGAACTCATTTTTCCATTTGGGGTTATTATCTGGGATTGATTTGGGGTGAAAAATAAAAGGGAAGCCTACCCTATGGCTTATATACACCCAACCCAAGTTGTTGGCTGAGCTATTCTTAAACTGAAAGATCTTTCTAAACAAAGGTACAGAAAGAGGAAAGTTTTTTCGAAGGCATAAAACCATGAAACAATTAATTATCCTCCAGGCATTTGGAGGTAATTGGCAAGGGTTGACTTGGACATCTGCCAAAAGTCTAGGAATAAACTCGTGAAAAGGGAACCTAAGGCCAGCAACTATGGCATCCCTATAAATACATAAAGCATTCGACCGCCAGTGACATGAACGGTCACCGGGGCCGGCAGGAACAAGCTTCAAGGGGGCCTTTACCCTATACATCTTATTATAATCTTTTATCATATCTACTTCATGAAATCTATTGCTACAGTCATACGAATCTAAAGCAGATACAGACGGGTATTCATCCCCACGTTCATTAATCATATCATGCAAAGACATGTATTTTGAACGAATAGGAATGGGGGTACCTCGTTTTGATGCAGAATTCATCTTCGAAAGACGTTGGGAAGCGCGATCAGCCATTTCAAACCCAGAATCTTCAAAGAAAATCTTCAAATCTTCAAAGAAAATTGCCCAGAATCTTCAAAGAAACCCAGAATCTTCAAAGAAAATCTTCAAATCTTCAAGTGAAAACCCAGAAAACGGTGAGAAAATCTCGCCGGGAATCGCCTTGCGACAGAACCCTAGCAGAGCAATCTAAAGAAAATTTCGGAGAAAATTTAGCAGAGTAACTTTGAGAAAGTGAAATATGAAGAATGAATGGAAACAAATGAGAACTCACCCTTATATAGGGATCACAGCCGGTCAATGGGCCGGTTGAAGGAAGGGCAACCGGCATTAGCCGGTACGGCCCATAAAAGGCTAAAAGCCCAATTGATAAAGTTGAACAGTGAAGATCCTTGGGCCCAACTAAGCCCATTACAAAAAACAAACTACATTTTCGATCAAAGTTCTGATCAAATAAGTTCGAATAAAGCCCAAAATGGCTCTTGTATTCGACCAAAAATCTCGTCGAAAGGATAAAAGCCCAATTATTAAAAAAGGCTAAAGGCCCAATAAAAAGATGAAGGCCCAGTTGCTAAAATCCTCTGGCCCAAATGAAGCCCAATATATGTGGGCCCTAAAAGTCTGTAACGAACCAAGTATTCGACCAGAATCCTAGTCGAATGAGTTCGAATATGCACCAAAATTGAAGTCATGTTCGACCACATCCCTGGTCGAAATCATTCGACCAGGTATCAAAATTGAAGTCATGTTCGACCACAATCCTGGTCGAAACCATTCGACCAGGAGGCAAAATGGAAGTAAGCTTCGACCAGAATCCTGGTCGAAACCATTCGACCAGGGGACAAAATGAAAGTAAGCTTCGACCAGAATCCTGGTCGAAACCATTCGACCAGGAGGCAAAATGCAAGCAAATTTCGACCAGAATCCTGGTCGAAGGAGTTCGACCAGGAGCTAAAATCAAGGTCAAATTCGACCAGGATCCTGGTCGAAAATGACATGAAAAATTCAAAAATCAATTTATGTTCCAAGGAATTGATGAAAAATCCCGATTCCTGTTTTGGAGAATTATAAAATTGATTTAGAACTATACGTTCGTCAAACCAAGCCACGATATGGAAGAAAATTTCGTAACTCCTGAATGAAATAACTTCTACGATAATCCAAGAGAGATTTTCCTAGAAGTTGGGGGGCAAATGATATGGTCAGAAAAGTAATTATAGAAATATAATTGACTGGTCAAACGAAAGGCCGATATTTAAAGCCCAATACCCTAATTATTCATTAATTTCGTAATTAATGAATAGGGAAAATATACAGCTCATAAAAAGAGTCCAAATTATGGCAAATTGGTCAAGGAAGGATCCAGAATCCCAATTAAAGGCAATTAATGAGTCATAACCTTTATCAACAAGGAAACGAATTCTTCAGCAAGAAATACAATACTTATCCAATATCAAAAAGAAGACTTATCCGCTAAGTCTCCCAAACATACCATAAATACTAGGCTCCAGACGCCTATATAAGGTCCCTGATCCTACAATCAGAACTACGTCATTGGCTTGATTCTCAATAACAATTTGAGATACGTAGGCATCTTGTGAGGACCAATTTAGTCCGGATACACGAGTGCAGCCATTAAAGCTCGAAAGCTCATTAATCCAAGCAATTAATATACAAGTACGTTTTTTAATCTATAACAAACGTGGTTGAACCGTGGAATAAAATATTTCCCCAAAAAGTGTATGTTGGATTATTAGAGTAACTATATACTATTCAATATTCTAGAAATGATATAAACCATTATTTATTTACTCAAAAATAAAAATCAGAAAAAATGGGAGAAAATGTGGTTTATGTAATAAGAGGTTTGAAAGTAATCTCAAAACAAGGTGTAGCACAATTGGCCATGACATGAGTTCAATTGTGTAAAATGTCATTGGTTCGATTCTTTGCATTGTCATAATATTTTTAGACTTAGCTAAAGGGTTAGAGGGGTAAGAATGTAATCTCACGCGAATAAAATCACTCCCCAAAAACATCATGTTCCAGTATTAGATATAGAATAGATTTGTTTTTCTTTTTTCCTTTTCATGCCACTCGTATATTATTATACAATTTTTTTTAATAGATGTGTTACTACAAAGATTCGAACCTCCAATCTCCTTTCAAGATATCCATGGGCTTAACCACTATGTTACATGTCTTTTTGAGTTTATTTCAAAAAACTTATTAGATAACCCACGTCTTTTATCTCTTATATTATTTTTTTTGCTTTGATGTTTGAATAAATAAAATGTTGGTTTGAATTATTTATATAAATTTGTTTTTCTTTTTTCCTTTTCGTAATTTTATATATCTATATATTCAATCACTATATATTATTGCAGTTGTATGTTTTCAATTTAATATATATTAATTATGTTGATTATAATTCATAATTTATATTATACTTTATTTGAATTAAATTAATTATTCATGCATAAAATATACTATTAAAATTCGATCTAATATAAGAAATATTATACACATCATATCTCTCATTATTAGTTATTTCTATAATTTTTAAATTAAGAACATTAGTTATTATTATTTTCATAATAATAATAGAACTTTATAGAATACATTAAATTGATTCGTAATGTCATATAATCATTTTGATAAAATGAAATTCTAAATAGGGTTTGTGGGTCCTTGACGACATCCTCTACAACATATACAATATTTCTTATATTAGGTCGAATTTCAATAGTATATTTTATGTATGAATAATTAGTTTAATTCAAATAAAGTATAATAAAGATATATAATATAAAAGTATGAATTTTAAACAACATAATTAATATATATTTAATCAAAAACATACAACTGTAATAAAATTCAGTGATTGAATATACAGGTATATAAAATTACAAAAAGAAGCCTCCGGGCATGTAGATGAGTTGGTGAGAGCACTGGTTATTGACCAAAGCATTCAAGATTTGATTCATGGGAGCGTGGGGAATTCTTCCTGCACTCTAGGGTCTGGCGTGATACCGGTTGGGGTGTCCGGAAAATAAAATTTTTGACCAAAATTACGAAAAGATGAAAAGAAAAACTGATTTATATAAACAATACAAACCAATTTTTTATTTATTTAAACATAAAAGTAAAAATAATATAAGATAAGAGAAGAAAGACATGAATTATCTAATAAATTTTTTGAAGTAAACTCAAACAGGCATGTAGAACAGTGGTTAAACCCATGAACATCTTAGAAGGAGGTTGGAGGTTTGTTTTTTTGTACTAACAACTATTAATATATTTTTGCATAATAATATATGAGTGACATTTTTGTGACGACCATTTAATTGGAAATTTTTGCCCTTGTGTTGAGGTTTAATATATAGTAATAAATTGGATTAAAATGTGTAACTGTAAAACGATATTCCAAACACATTCTTAATGCATTTACTAAGTGTGTTAATATAATTTAATATAAAGATGAACACATGAGAGGAGTGCAGAATCAGTTCCCAAGTAAAAAACAAAAAACAAATAGGTGACATGAATACTCCAAACTGTAATAGATGTTCATCTCCCAAGGTGTTTATCACAAACTTGGGTGATGTGAGGGTGTGCAAAGATGCGTCGGCCTTCAGCTTCTTTTTAAAATCCGATCTCATTCATGCATGTTCGATTATATTACAACAACATTGCATGCATATAACCTATTCATAACCTAGATTGCAAAAAAAAAAACCAATCAATTCTCGAAAAACATATAACAACCGCTCTCTAACGCAAAATTACCAATCTACAAACTATCATTTCTCTGACACACAAAACACAGGTAAACCTGCTTATAATCGCAAGAAGAACAATAGTACATTCGTGCTTCAAATTCTACATTATTTCAAGCTGGTCTCAAAATCAATAATAGTCACTATAAACAAGTCTTAGGGCCTTGTCATAGTTACGTTTGTGATTCAAAGTAGTTACACTATTCGCCAAAAAAATTCTTTACTCCTCACTATGCATGAACCATACTTCTCATTTTACGCTCTCAAACTTAAGACTACACAATCCTTAATCTAATAAATCGATCACGACCAACTTTTTCACGATAAAAATTATTGACATCTCTATGCAGGCCCGTGCCTTGCACGGGATGTTACGCTAGTATATATATTAAAGCCCGTCTAGGGGCAATTTGAGCCATTTTATTGGCTGTGAAATTACAGTTTTATCCTCTTTTTTTGAAAAATCACAAAATTGCCATCTTTTACAATTTATGCAATAAAATAAACAAATTTGAGTTGCTTCGAGGAATCGAACCTCTAACCTTCTCTTAGGAAGTTTATGTTATAACCACTTGTGCTACACTAATTATTGAGCTTCAATTAAAAATCTTATTAGATTACTCACGTTTTGCTTTGAGGAATCGAACCTCTAACCTCCTCTTAGGGAGTTTATGTTATAACCACTTGTGCTACACTAATTATTGAGTTTCAATTAAAAATCTTATTAGATTACTTTTAGCCTGTCAATACTGAACCCAAGCCAATATGGATAGTAATCTGGAAGAGATGTACGCTAATCTGGTGTTAGAAGATGAAGAGGATGAAGGAGTAGTTGTCGCAAATGAAGAGATACCAGTAAAGGAACAATCGTTTGTTACATCCAGTAAAGGAACAATCGTTTGTTACAAAATTTGTTAGAAAAAATAAAAAAGCTGTTAATCCCAAATGACCTAACAGAATTGTAGAAGGGGGGGTTGAATACAATTCTTGATATTTTCTTAAACTTAAAACACTTATAAATAAAACTGAACTGAATAAGTAAAAACACAAGATATAAATAATTCAGTTGGATTGTTTGATGATCCAACTGAAGTGTTTTTATTTCAGAAATAATCTGTGATACAAAATGTACACAGCTGCTCAGTTACAAGGTTGTAGAGAAGAATGCTCTCAAAGATAGCTAATACAAACTATTTGTTTTTCTTCTCTTACTCTTATTTTAACTGCTACACTTGGTTATATATTCCCAAGTTTACAAAGCTATTTTTGGCTACTCTAAAGTACACTAAAGGTAACCGCCAATAGTTTGCTTTTCATCCCTTTGTCCAGTGGTCCTTGGAGATCCTTGCTTTTGTTTTCATGCTTATTATGATCACTCCCAAGAGCCCAATTGGAAACTGGGATGTTTCCTTATTCCCCATGTCCATTTTAATGGTTTCCAATGCAAAGTACACTTCCACATCACCTTTAGATCTGTTCAGTAAACTGTCACTATCACTTTGTCAACTATTCAGAAAAGCAATAATGATTCGTTGATAGCAGGGAGATGTGTTTCGTTGATAGCTTTATTCTCCATTTCGTTGATGAGTAAACTTCATTTCGTTGATGAGTAAACTTCATTCCGTTGATGGTGTATCCTTGTTCCGTTGATAGAGTAATCTTCATACCGTTGACATGTCTTCACTTGGGCAAAATTACAAGGCATGATATACTTACAATTAACCAACCTATTTTGCCTATCTAGTACTTAGTCAACATGACTTAGAAAACCTATCTAATACATACATCAAATGCATATCAAACTGTGAAGTATTGTACAGTGCAATTGCTACAACACTCATTCCGTTGATGAGCTTCCTGTCAACGAAACACTGCAAAGCATGCCATTCCGTTGACAGTTACAAAATGACTTAATACAAAATCTACAAAGTGTTTTTATAATTATCATCAAGAACAACATATTCCTAACAATCTCCCCCAATTTATGACTGATAGAATAACAGCCATAAATCAAGAGCCTTGATGATAACAAAAACACTCAGTTAAATTACACATGATAAAAGTAGAAATTGCATTGAGCTTCATTGAATTTAATTAAAATACAAAGTAGAAAATCTTACAAAACAAGTGCACAGAGTTGCTCCTCTAGACTGAGCAGATTTTTCATCTTTGCCTCTGTGGTCTTGTTTTCTTCCCTTTTCTTGCATTGTTCTCCTCAATCTGAGCTTGAAGTCTTCTGTAGAAAATCTTCTCTTCTTCATCTTGATTCCCCAACTTGGATTGCATTAATCTTAGAGTTTCATTGGATGCCTTCTCCAGTTGGTCTTCTATTCTGAAGAATCTTCTACAGTTGTCCTTGTCTCTGAATTCCATCATCCAAAAAGGTTGGAGATGAATTTTCTTTCCTGTTTGAGGGACCTTCAATACTCTGGGAAGTGCACCAGGCTTGTTCCAGCTAGCTTTGATTTGGCAAATTTTGGAAACAACTTCAGACTTAGCTGTTTTGGTAAAACCAAAATCTTTCTTCAGGCATTTAAACACAGATAGCAGTGTCTGATAGTCTTCTCCTAGAATTCTATGTAGAGGCCAAACCTGTTCTCTCCCACCCTTGTAGACAAACACCAATCTCTCTGGTAGTTTGTAAGAAGCTGTTATTCCTCTCACTTCAACTAGGTCATCAAGATTGATATGTAGGTCAGACTCCTCCCTGATATCCGCAATGTAGATGAAGTCTTCTGGGTTGGTAGGAGGTTTTTCAGCTTGTGGTCTCCTTACTAGAATTGGCTTAGCCTTGGTAGCCCTTTGCTTAGATTTCTTCTTTGGATCCATCTCAAAGAGGAATTTTGGAAAGTTGGCCTCATCAAACTCAATTGGCTCTTCCTTTGGCTCAATTGGCTGATCATGGAAATTAACAGGATGTTTAGGATCAAAGGCTAACTTTTCCCCTAGAGCTGGATCAGGAATTGTTGGAGGTGCAGTTGGTACAGAAGAGTCTGATGCAATACTCTGAGAGTCATCATTCTCAAAGGCTATATTTCTCCTAGCTCTTGCCTTTGGTTGCCTTGTGCTCTTCTTTGCACTCCTTTCCTCTCTGGCTTTTTCTTCTTGCTGTCTTTCTTCTTCATCAAGAGATTGAGCAACTGCAAGTGCTTGCATTGCTGCTCTTTCTGACTCTTCAGCCTTAGCTTCAGCAAAGTTTGGGTGACCAGCCCAAACACAGATTTGTTGTCCATTCCTGTAGACAATTGCCCTTTGCTTCCTTACCTCATAATCATTGCTTTCCTTGCTTTTTGTGATGAGTAGACCAAGAAGCTTGAGCTCATCTGGATAAGGTGCAGGATAGAAAGTCCTTTCTGTATTTTTGCCCTTTGGTTTAACAGGAGACTTGGGAGATAGGCTTCTTTGCAATGTAGCTTGTTCCACATCCTTAATGCATGAAGTTTGTCCTTTCTCCTTCCTTGATCCTTGAGTGACTCCATGTAGAAGGGGCTCTACCTTATATGAAGAATTGGTCTGTGGCTCCCATTCCGTTGATGCTAAAACCATGGCATCCGTTGATGGCTCTGTAGAAGAAGCTTGATTCGTTGATGGATATGAAATCTTTGTAGAATCAGCTAACTTCTTGACTCTTTCATCTATCCTGGACCAGTGGTCTTTAATTTGTTCAGCAAGCTGTAGCTTCATAGATGCTTGATGAATCAGGTCAATGCTGTCCAGTTTAGCTTTTCCTGACTCCCCCATAGCTAGTGGCTCCTGTGGTAGGGAAATGGCTGGGACCATAACCTTTGTGATTTGAATGTCTAGCTCCTTAGATTTCTCCCCCTTTTTGTTATCATCAAGAGAGATGACTGGGAGTCCTTGAGCTGCCACTAGCTGGGCCAACAGTTGTGTATGCTTCTCCTGTTCCTTTTGCATCTGAGATAAAGTAGCTTCCACCTTGTCCACTCTAGAAGAGAGAGTCTTCAAGGAGGTAGCCACCTCAGGTTCCTTAGAGAAAAACCTGTTCATCTTGGACACAGTGAGAAGAGGAAGCTTTTCATCTAGCCTCCTGTCATTAGCATCCTTGAGATTGCTAATTGAGTCCTTGATTTCTCTAGCCTCAATCCTTGTCTGCATCATCTGTAGCCTTTGGATTTCTAGTGAATCCATAATAGCCTTGTAGAATTTCTTGTCATTGGCATTTGCAGACTCATGAGCCAGATAGGCCTCATTGTACTGCCTTGTGATTGCAGCATCCAGGGAGATCCTTCCTTGTAAATCTTGAGAAAGCCAGTTTGGTGTAGGAGGCACCACAGAAGTCCCAGTCTGTGAAGTAGTGGCCACCTGATTGTCACCAAAGTTGTCCTCATCATCAGAGAAATCAAACTCACCACTTGCTGCAGCTCCTGGAGATAGATTGGTCAAGGCATCCTTTGCTCTTTGCATTGATGCAGTTGTATGAATTAGTTGTAGTGACCTCTCTGCCTCCACATTGCCCTGTTGAGCCAAAACTTGATAGGCTGACACAGGATGAGTAAAGGTCTCAGGATCCAGGGAAATACTATCCAGAGTTTGTTGATAGAGCTCTTGGAAAGTAAGTTCCCTTTCTCCCTCATTGACCTCCATTGACTCACTAGCAATGGCTGCTTCCTCCCTTATTACTCCTGTAGTCCCTTCTCTCTCTCCTCTATTTTCTTGCGTCATGGGCTCCCCATGGCTCACACCTCTCACACCCTCACCTTCACCTACTAAGGTGGAACTCTCAAACTCTCCTTTTGCCTGGCTGGAAGAAATAGCCAGCCTCTCACTCTCATTCTCTCCTTTTGCCTGGCTGCAAGCCAGCCTCTCAGTTTCACTCCCTCTCAATCCTAAAAGTGTCTCAACTACCACCAGGTCATCTACACTAGTTGTGGAAACAACTAGATTTTCAATAAGGGGTGTAGAATGACCTATCAACGGAATGGTAGTTTGAACTGTCAACGGTATGGATACCGTTGATGGAGAAACACTTGTCAACGAAATAGACTGTTTCGTTGATGAAGTCAAGAAAGCACTTTGAGAATGAGAAATTACAGTAGAGTCTGTGGTGATTGATTTGAGAGATTGGTCCACAGATCCCCTTGCAACTTCAGAAAAAATTGGTTGATGGCCCAACAAATCACTTAACAAGTGATGGCCACCAGCTTCAGAGTGGGGCTTCTCCAAGATTAGAGTTGGAGAATCAGGAATAGATGTATGGATCATGTCCACATCTAGAGATAAAGTTGGTGAATTTGAAGGAGATAGTTCAAGGTTGATGTTTAGAGAATGGGACTGTAACCCCAGAGTGATAATAGGGGTTACATCAAACTGAATTTGAGAAACTGGAAGTGTTGCTTCCAGTGTGTGTGCACCCTGTGAACCCTTGGACTTTTGCTTCACTCTCCTTTGGTATTGGGAAAATGTAGACTGTGGGCTTGAAGTGTCCCTTACCCTTTTGGACTGTGCTCTAGGTTGAGAGCTTGTTTCAATAATTACATCCTTTTGGGAGGATGCAATTAGACTTGTGCTTAAATCCATTTTACTCATTGTGCCTTGTTGGGAAGACACAATGGGGCTAGGCTGGGAAACACTTACCTCACCTTCCTTATTCTTGGGGTTTCTTTGACTTTCACCCCTTCCCTCACCTCTCACAACTCCAGACTCACTCCCCTTAGGTTGTGTGGTAGTTTTTACAACAGGTGCCTTTTGAGAAGCACCTGAGGTTGGCTTGGAGGATTTCTTAGATTTTGGTTTTGTTGATGGGGCAGGAGCCTGTTGGGTCACAGCTATAGACTCCATAGCAACTGGGTTGGATGAGACAATGGAAGTAACAGCTATACTAACAGGGATAGCAGTAGTTACCTCAATGATTGGCAGATCCACCACTGGAACATCACCATTGTGGTTCAGCCTCAGTATGTCTGTCAATACTCTATTCTCTTGCACAAAGCACTCAAACCTGGCAGTAGGGTTAGAGATAACTAACGGTGCTGGACTAACATGATTAGCCAGCATCATCAGAAACCTTGCATAATAGATATTTTTCTTCCTATTTGCCTTATCACCCAACTTAGCACCAATTTCATACATAAGTTGGGTGCTAAAGTTGTAATATCTATCATTTAGAAGCATGGTTAAGAGAATTAACATAGAGTTAGTTAATGCATCAAAATTACTAATCTTTCCAGAAAAGACCTTAATGAATGCATCAGCTAAATAACTGTATTCCCTAACCAAACCTCTACTAATTATCTTACCCAAGTTATCAGTAGGCAAAGAGTAGTTTATAGAATTTAGCATGGTAGTTATTTCAATGTTAGTAGGCAAAACATCACAGTTATTATCAGGAATATGTAAACATGCTTGCAAAACATCAGAATTAACTATGTACTCATTACCTTGAAGAGTGAATTGCAGTGTGCAGTTTGTTCCACTATACTCACATGAGGTCCAAATCTCCTCGATTATTTCATTGTAGAGTGGTGTAGAGTGAAACATCGCATAGCCCAACTTACAGTTCCTCATGAAGTCCATCATCTTGAAAAAGATGCTGTTCGGACTCTCCTTAACAACAAATGGAATAGAATTGTTCTTCTCATAGATGAACCCACCAGCAGACATAAGCTTGACTATGGGTGCCATTGTTGAGTGAGGAAAAGCTTCGAGCTGTATTGCTTGTTAGAGAAAAGAAGA
Organism: Heracleum sosnowskyi; assembly: GCA_030848705.1. NCBI lineage: Eukaryota > Viridiplantae > Streptophyta > Magnoliopsida > Apiales > Apiaceae > Heracleum > Heracleum sosnowskyi. The sequence goes on along the minus strand of CM061245.1, from coordinate 117,551,790 downwards.
TAGAAAAACTTTTGGAATTTTTGAGAACAGGTAGAAATGAAATAAAGATATTAAAATTTCTTAAATACTCCCCCAAAAATTCTCAGAAATTAAGTCCAATAATTAATCTAAATTACCTGATTGGCTTAAAAAAGTAACCGTTAGAATTAAATATTACCACGATTTATACTTACAGGGGTGTATGTATAGATCGTGATAAAGAACGTGCAATTTCAACGGTTCAGATTAAAAAGCGCTACATCAACGAATCAGAATTGGGCATTTTAGGTCCCTTCTATTCCGTTGATAAAGCTGCATTTCGTTGATATAAAAGAGCTATCAACGAAACACCCAGAAAAATGCTAAGACTATCAACGAAATGGTGCGTTTCGTTGACATAGTAATTTTGACTTAGACAAAATTTCACCTTTTCCTGAGAAAATCAATTCACAGAAAAATTATAGCAAATTCCTGGCTGCATTTTAACTTGCAAAAATCTCAAAATAATTAAGAGAAATTTAGCATACCTAGCTCACTTACTAATCTTGAGAATGTGGATTCATCAAGTGGCTTGGTAAAGATGTCTGCAAGTTGTTGTTCACTTGGAACAAAATGTAACTCCACAGTACCATTCATAACATGCTCTCTAATGAAATGGTACTTGATGTCAATGTGCTTGGTCCTTGAATGCTGCACTGGATTCTCAGTAATGGCAATGGCACTAGTGTTGTCACAGAAAATAGGAATTTTCTCAACTCTTATTCCATAATCAAGTAGTTGATTTTTCATCCATAAAATCTGTGCACAACAACTTCCAGCTGCAATATACTCAGCCTCAGCTGTGGAGGTAGAAACTGAGTTTTGTTTCTTGCTGAACCATGAGACAAGCTTGTTTCCTAAGAATTGACAGGTGCATGTTGTGTTTTTCCTGTCAATTTTACATCCTGCAAAATCTGCATCTGAATAACCAATTAGTTCAAAACCAGATTCTCTAGGATACCAAATGCCAAGGTTTGGTGTTCCTTTGAGATATCTGAAAATTCTTTTAATAGCAACTAAATGGGATTCCCTAGGATCAGCCTGAAATCTAGCACATAGACATGTAGCAAACATAATATCAGGTCTACTAGCTGTTAAATATAAAAGTGAGCCTACCATGCCTCTGTAACCTGAAATGTCCACAGATTTTTCCTTAGTACTCAATTCAAGTTTGGTGGCAGTAGGCATGGGAGTTTTGGCAGGAGAGCATTCCATTAAATTAAACTTCTTTAATAAATCATGAATGTATTTTGTTTGACTAATGAAAATGCCTTCATTAACTTGCTTCACTTGAAGACCAAGAAAGTAAGTTAATTCTCCCATCATGCTCATTTCATATTTACTTTGCATAAGCTTAGCAAACTTTTGACAAAGTTTCACATCTGTAGACCCAAAGATTATGTCATCTACATAAATTTGAACAAGTATAGTAGAACCATTCACAACCCTGTGAAAAAGAGTTTTATCTACAGTACCTCTAGTGAAGTGATTCTCAAGGAGGAACTGTGAAAGTGTGTCATACCAGGCTCTAGGTGCTTGTTTCAAACCATAGAGTGCTTTGAGGAGGAAGTATACATATTCTGGAAAATCATCATCTTCAAAACCAGGAGGTTGACTCACATACACCTCCTCTTCCAATTCCCCATTCAGAAAAGCACTCTTCACATCCATTTGATAGACTTTGAAATTGGCATGGGCTGCATAGGCTAGGAAAATCCTTATTGCTTCTAGTCTTGCAACAGGAGCAAAGGTTTCATCAAAATCAATTCCTTCTTCCTGTGAATAGCCTTTTGCAACCAATCTAGCTTTGTTCCTTGTGACTATGCCATTTTCATCCATCTTGTTTCTGAACACCCATTTTGTGCCTATGACACTCCTGTCCTTAGGCTTGGGCACCAGCTTCCAAACATTGTTCCTTTCAAATTGGTTTAGCTCTTCTTGCATAGCCAAGACCCAATCTGGATCTAGAAGTGCATCCTCAACTTTCTTTGGCTCATCTTGAGACAGAAAGCTGCTATATAGACATTCTTCTTGAGTTGCTTTTCTAGTTTGGACTTTTGAAGACACATCTCCTATAATAAGTTCAAAGGGATGATCTTTAGTCCATTTCCTTGAGGGAGGTAGATTTGCTCTTGAAGAGGTAGCTTCATGATCATGATTGCATTGATTGGATATTTGTCCTTGAGAAACTCCCCCTGAGTTTGTTGTCCCTAATTGATCACTCCTGGAAGCATTTCTGTGACTTTCAACGGAATGTCCATTTTGACTGTCAACGAAACGCTCATTCTGACTGTCAACGGAATGTCCATTTGGTCTACTAGCAGCTATTCTTTTCAATCTTAATGCAGCAATTTCATCTTCACTGCTGCTTTCATCTGTGCTAGATACAACAACTTTGGACTGTTTCTCAATAGTCTTATCATGATCCATCTGTTCTCCTTCCTCATTCTCAAAAGAGAGACTTTCATGGAAACCTTCATCACAGAGACCCTGAATTTTGAGATCATCAAAAACAACATGTACAGATTCCATAACAATGTTGGTTCTGAGATTGTAGACTCTGTAGGCTTTCCCTGCTGCATATCCCACAAATATTGCTTCATCTGCCTTTGCTTCAAATTTCCCCAAGTGCTCAGCTTGATTTCTCAGAACAAAACACTTGCATCCAAAGACATGAAGAAAATCCAATAGTGGCTTCTTTCTTTTGAGTAGCTGATAAGGGGTCATTCCTTTGGCCTGATTAATCAAAGAAATATTCTGAGTGAAGCAAGCTGTATTAACTGCCTCAGCCCAAAAATAAGTTGGTAACTTTGATTCATCTAGCATTGTCCTTGCAGCTTCAATAAGTGTTCTGTTTTTCCTTTCAACTACACCATTTTGCTGTGGTGTCCTTGCTGCTGAAAACTCATGCAAAATACCATTTTCTTCACAGAACACCTTCATGCTTGAATTCTTGAATTCTGTCCCATTGTCACTCCTAATCCTTCTTACTTTCAAGTCAGGATGATTGTTTACCATCTTGATGTGATTGATAATGATTTCACTTGCCTCATCTTTGGAGAGCAAAAAGAAAGTCCATGTAAATCTAGAAAAATCATCAACAATCACAAGACAATATTTCTTCTTTGAAATAGACATGACATTTACAGGGCCAAACAAATCCATATGAAGCAACTCAAGCTGATGGACAATTGATGACTCTGTCTTGCTTTTGAATGATGCCTTCTTTTGTTTCCCTTTTTGACAGGCATCACACAAACCATCCTTGGAAAACTCCACTTGTGGAATTCCTCTAGCAAGATCTTTCCTCACCAAATCATTCATAACTTTAAAATTCAGATGAGATAATTTCTTGTGTCATAGCCAACTTTCATCCTTGCTTGCCTTGCTGAATAGGCAAGTGATGGTTTCTGGACTTGTGCTACTAAAGTCAGCAATGTACACATTCCCTCTTCTGAATCCAGTCATTACCACATTGTTGTTTCCTCCTTTAGAAACAACACAGGCTTCTTTAGAAAAAGTAACTAAAAATCCTTTGTCACAAAGTTGGCTGATACTAAGCAAATTGTGCTTAAGACCATCCACCAATGCAACTTCATCTATGATGACATTCTCTTTTGAAATCAAGCCATATCCCTTAGTGTAGCCTTTGCTGTCATCTCCAAAAGCAATACAAGGGCCAGCTCTTTCCTGAAACTCTGTGAGCAGGGTAGAATCACCAGTCATGTGTCTTGAACAACCACTATCCAAGTACCAAAGATTCCTTTTGTCTCCCTGCACACAATAAAACCAAATCAAGTCGATTTTGGTACCCAAGTTTCCTTGGGTCCTGTTTTGTTAGCCTTTGCTTTTCCTTTTATATCATTTTTCACCTTGGGCTCAAATTGATTTAAATCAATCTTTATCCTTGGTGTTGATTTCTGAGGATTGCTCACATTTTCATTCACAGCATGCATAATTGGAGGAACAAACATGTTATTCATATTCCATGGCATTTGTGGCACATTAAACATATTCATGTATGGATTAGACACAAATGGCATGCTGGCATATGGATTTTGAAATTGTGCATATGGAGCAAACATGTTAGGCATAACATGCATTGTAGGCATAGAACTATTCATTGCAGGCTTGGGAATTTTCACTTTAACAGTCTTCTTAACAGATTTGAAGTTAGTGGATAAATGACTAACACTTCCACAATTAACACATGTCTTTCTAGGAGCATGTTTATCAGGTGTGTAATTGTTGTGTTTGTTAATTCCTACTTTGCCATTCTTGTTATTCTTTTTATTTCCCTTAGCCTCAACTTGAACATTCTCTAACTTATCTTTCAATTGCTTGTTGGACAAGTGACCTACATTAGCTCTCTCAACAGGCTTCTCAACTTTCTTTGATTTACTAGACTCACCTTGAACAAAGTTCTTGGTGACAGGACCATACTTATTATTAAGTCTAGTGAGTTCATCTTTTCTTTTCTCTGTCAACGAAACACCCTGATCGGTTGATGGTTCATCTGTCAACGAAACATTGCATTCCGTTGACATATCAACCTTCAACAAATGATCATTGTTGTTTGTTGACTCTGTTTCTGATTCTAAGGTTTCACAAACATACCCTAGTTTCTCTTTGTTCTTTTTCCATGATTGTTCACAGAAAGATTCCATACCTTGAACATTAATGATGTTGGTAGCAACATTCCTGGCATCTTTCCATTTAGCAATCACACTTTGTTCTATTTCAAGTTGTGTCTTAAGAATTTCTTCCCTTTGTAACACGTTCTCAAGTTCCTTCTTAGCATCCCTACTAACACATCTCATTTTCTCAAATTCAATGAGCTGTGCTTCTAACATTGCATTACTATCACTTAAGAGCAAATTAGTCTCTTTTATTCTTGAATTCTCTTTGGTAAGTGATTTAAGAGTAACACGCAAATTATATAATACAGTAGACATTTCATTTACTGCACTATCGCATTCCTCTTTAGAAAGCTCAGAAAGATTAGTAATTGTTACCTGGTTGCTTGAGGAGCTTGCTTCCTGCTCATGATTGTTAGCCATAAGAGCCAAGTTGACATATTCAACATCATCATCAGAATCTTCACCATTACCAGCCCAATCATACTCCTGAGACATGAAAGCCTTTTCTTTTTGCTTGAGAAGTTCAAAGTATTTCTTTTTATAATCAACAGGCTCAAATTTCCTGTTGCTCTTCTCAATCTTGGGCTTTCTGCAGTCTCCAGCAAAGTGACCAAGCATTCCACAATTGAAACATTTAGATTTAGACTTTTCAATCCAGTTACTTTTGTTAGGTTGAAAGTCTCTCCTTGGTGGCCTTGCTTCTGAGTTTCCCTTGAACTTGAACTTAGAGAATTTTCTTGACAGAAAAGCAATGTGTTCATCAATCTCATCTAAGTCATCCAAGTTGGCTGGTTCTGGTTCTTCTTCTTCTGTCATCTTACCTTTACCTTTGCTAACATCACTTCTACAACTAGCTCGACTAGTTGTGGCCTTTGCAGCTTCTTCAGTGTCATCTTCCCAGTTGGTTCACAGATGCAATCAATGCAATAGATCCACCCTTCTTCTGTACCTTTTCAATTTCCTCATCTTGCTCCATTTCCAGCTCATAAGTCTTCAAGGTTCCATAAAGCCTTTCAAGAGTGTAGTCTTTGTACTCTTGAGTGTTTCTGAGAGAAACAGTCATAGGCTTCCATTCTTTTGGAAGAGCTCTAAGAAATTTAAGGTTTGAATCCTTGGTTTGATAGATCCTCCCATATAACTTTAATACATTCAAAAGCTTTTGAAACCTACTAAACGTGTCATTTAGGGTTTCACCAGCTTTAAAATGAAAATGCTCATATTGTTGTATAAGGAGCTGCATTTTGTTTTCCCTAACTTGCTCAGTACCTTCACAGAGAGTTCTAACAGTGTCCCATACTTCTTTGGAGGTTGTACAGTTTATGACATTGTCAAACATCTCTTGCTCCAAACCATTAAACAGAATGTTCATGGTTCTTTTATCTTTATGGACTTCTGCAACATCTTCAATAGTCCATTCTGAGACAAGTTTTGGAATTTCCACATCAGGAGCATCATCTGGCAGTCCAACTCTAGATGCAAACTTCACGGGAACGTGTGGACCTTTCTCAATGCAGTCTACATATCTCTCATCCATAGACATGAGATGTAAATGCATCTTTACTTTCCAGTGAAAGTAATTGTCCTTATCAAGAACTGGTATCTTCACACCTGCATCCTTCTTCACCATGGTTTCTGTTTTTGGTCTTGATCTTTAAACTTCTTGTATGTTAGAAGCTCGCTCTGATACCAATTGTTAATCCCAAATGACCTAACAGAATTGTAGAAGGGGGGGTTGAATACAATTCTTGATATTTTCTTAAACTTAAAACACTTATAAATAAAACTGAACTGAATAAGTAAAAACACAAGATATAAATAATTCAGTTGGATTGTTTGATGATCCAACTGAAGTGTTTTTATTTCGGAAATAATCTGTGATACAAAATGTACACAGCTGTTGTAACACCCCAGTCCCACATCGAGGAGATTTGGGACTTCTGTTCAGTTTATAAGACAAAGTACTACTACTAATTAGCACCAATAAAATCATGATATTTTGGGAGTCTGTGGTGGGCTAGTTGTTACCCAAGTTGGCTGCGTTTGGGCCAGTAGGCTTCGGCTTATTCGGACTCGGAATCGGGACTTGACCCGATTTTCGAAAAAGACTCGGGATTTGACCCGGGTTGTCACATATGGTATCAGAGCCGACTCTCGAAAGCTTGTTAACACAAGTTGCCGGAGGTGGGGACACGAAGGCTGGTGGTATTATCCCACAATGGACAGAGGTCCGGAGGTGGGGACACGAAGCCAGTCAGTATTATCCCACAATGGCTAGGGAGGAACGATTCGGACCTATAGGCTATCCGATCAGGCTTGACGAGGACGTCAAAAGTTTAAGTGGGGGAGTTTGTAACACCCCAGTCCCACATCGAGGAGATTTGGGACTTCTGTTCAGTTTATAAGGCAAAGTACTACTACTAATTAGCACCAACAAATCATGATCTTTTGGGGGCCTGTGGTGGGCTAGTCGTTACCCAAGTTGGCTGCGTTTGGGCCAGTAGGCTTCGGTTTATTCGGACTCGGAATCGGGACTTGACCCGATTTTTGAAAAAGACTCGGGATTTGACCCGGGTTGTCACAGCTGCTCAGTTACAAGGTTGTAGAGAAGAATGCTCTCAAAGATAGCTAATACAAACTATTTGTTTTTCTTCTCTTACTCTTATTTTAACTGCTACACTTGGTTATATATTCCCAAGTTTACAAAGCTATTTTTGGCTACTCTAAAGTACACTAAAGGTAACCGCCAATAGTTTGCTTTTCATCCCTTTGTCCAGTGGTCCTTGGAGATCCTTGCTTTTGTCTTCATGCTTATTATGATCACTCCCAAGAGCCCAATTGGAAACTGGGATGTTTCCTTATTCCCCATGTCCATTTTAATGGTTTCCAATGCAAAGTACACTTCCACATCACCTTTAGACCTGTTCAGTAAACTGTCACTATCACTTTGTCAACTATTCAGAAAAGCAATAATGATTCGTTGATAGCAGGGAGATGCGTTTCGTTGATAGCTTTATTCTCCATTTCGTTGATGAGTAAACTTCATTTCGTTGATGAGTAAACTTCATTCCGTTGATGGTGTATCCTTGTTCCGTTGATAGAGTAATCTTCATACCGTTGACATGTCTTCACTTAGGCAAAATTACAAGGCATGATATACTTACAATTAACCAACCTATTTTGCCTATCTAGTACTTAGTCAACATGACTTAGAAAACCTATCTAATACATACATCAAATGCATATCAAACTGTGAAGTATTGTACAGTGCAATTGCTACAACACGCATTCCGTTGATGAGCTTCATGTCAACGAAACACTGCAAAGCATGTCATTCCGTTGACAGTTACAAAATGACTTAATACAAAATCTACTAAGTGTTTTTATAATTATCATCAAGAACAACATATTCCTAACAAAAGCCATTGGAGATCAGAAGTTATAACCTTCTGTTTTGTGACACCCATTTATTATTTCACAAAACAGAAGGTTATAACTTCTGATCTCCAATGGCTTTTTTATTTTTTCTAACAAATTTCTTTTTTTTTTACCTAAAAAAATCACGAGCAATTAATTTTTTCAACTAAAACATGGTACTCGTCGTTGGTAGTGTTCTTGACCATCCGTTATCAGATAATGAGATGACCATCCGTTGTGTGTTGAGACTTCATCCGTTGTCATTCATTTTTACTTAACCAGAATTTCATAGCACAACCTATTTATAATTTAGCTACCCTATTCTACTAATCCATTGAAAGTCAACATGACTTAACACTATATACTGTCAATCTCTAATCTAGAGTAAAATTGAATATGCTACAAAATACTTATCAATGGATAAGCTTATACTATCAAAGTATGTCGTTAGTTACAGAAATGACTTATACAGAAAATGTAAGACCCCAGATTTTTGGGTAGAATTAAAACTTTTATTATATGTTGATGTAATTATGGATAGTGGCAATTACTTGAGAATTAAGTATGAATGATTATGAATTTCAGTTTTCAAACATTTGGAGAATAATAAGAATGGACTGAACATATAAATAAGAACAATCAATCTGGAAGGTAAGAATACAATACTTCAGGGAAGAAAAGTATTTTTATGTCATCCAAATCAATATCTGGAATGCATCCGACAACTCCGTAAACAAGATAGCGTATGCCCGAGAAAGCACTAGAACGTTTTCTAAGTGCAAAGAGTAAAGAGAAGTAAACCAGGAATATTGGAACGAATATTGATCCAAAGGATTATAGAAAAAAAAAAAACCACTGATGAATAGTAACTTCTGATGAATAGTAACTTTTGATGAATAGTAAATTTTGTCGTTTAAAAGTTTTCCAGACCACCCTATATACGGGTCGATATGATGAACTTTCAAAGCCGTATTAGTGATCTACGATGAAAATAAAGGAATGCAAAAGCTGTCAGAATCGGAAAAATAGCATTTCCGTTTTCTCCGAAATTTCACCATTAACGGACGGATTAATTATAATTTGGGAATAATTGAGGATTTAAATTATCAATTCCATGGATATGGATTTAATAAAAGAATTAGAGATATTAAGAACGATTACGATAAACTACTTCGATAGAACCCTTAAGAAACCCTGCGAACATTCTACGCGATTAAACGAAGGCGGAACAACGAAACACTTACGAGATTAAATATAGACATGGAAGTAACATGTAACAAGATTAATTCGAGGAATGCAACATTTGGATCATCAATGTGAAAGGAAACAAACCAATAAAGCAAACCAGTAAAGCTACTTTATCCAGAGGCGTGCATGTGCGACACGTGCCCCTGTGACAAGCCAAAACTTGATGACTCACCCTTTGGCCATAAAAATATCAGAATTACTATCATTATCCAAGGCAAGAAAAGCAAGAACAAACCCCCCATCTACAAAGAAAACCATTCGGCCCTTTTTATAAAAACAAGTATACATTTTTCAAAATCAATCTTCCAAGCATCCATAATTCATGTTCTTGGATTCAAAAGCTTCCATATTTCTAAACTAAGGTATGCTCTTAATCTTAGCATCATCCATTAAGGTTAACACCTTCAAATCCTTGATCAAAGATGAGGGTGAATAGTGAAATGAATAGTGATTTCAAGAACTAACTTTGATTTCTTGATTTCTTTGGTTGATTCAAGCTATCTTGAGGTTATATAAGGGCTATACAAGGATTATTAGGCTCATATACACTCCGAGGAAGGTATAAAACTCTTGAACCCTTAATTATAGTTTGATTTATATGGTTAGTTTTGAGTATAGTTTAGTTGGTATGATCGTAAGGATGATCGAGTGGTTTTGATGAATGTTTGATGAAAGTTTGATGTTGTTTTGATGATAAACAAATAGATGTTGGTTTTAACTGATTTGTGATGATTATGGATTAGTAATGAGGTTGAGGATTTGACTTGGTGATTTGGTTTGGATTGATCTTGTAAGTTTATGATTAAACTTTGGAATCGTTAAAACATAGCCGTTATAATGCCCGATTTTCCCTAGCTCTGTTTTGTCTGTGATGTTCGGACATAAGGACTTCTGTCCAGAGTCACCACTGCTTAGTATTGTGTAGGTCTTGTTTCAAGGTTCGTTTTGATATAAAGCTCATGTGATTCCGAATTACGGTTTAGGAGAAACGAATGTTTTAATTAAGGATGTTTCGAGAAACCGGACTATACCACTTAGCCAACTTTGAGGCAACGATCAAACCCCTTAAGTGACCAATCAGAATATGAAACTTTGTGTTAACATGCTAGGTATGTTTAGGAGTACCCTCGAGAAGATTTCGTGTTAAAAGGATTTAATCTCTATTTTATAAAAATGTTCGAGTCAAGCGTACGCAAGAAGAGTCTTAAGGAGTCGACTTGAAAACACATTTTAGCCTAAGTAAAGTATGTACTTGGTGTCTTAAAAAGTGTTAAGTGATTAATCTCGGATATTTTGACTATGTATAGATCGCCGGATTGACTCGAGGCACACTACCCCTACCTCACCACCAGGCAAGTTTTCTAAACCTATTCTACTGTTGTTGTGATAATAACTGTTTCCAATTATGATATGCGATTGCGATATATATAAATTGCATATTTGTTTTCGAATTGCTATGTATAGCAATACTTGAGGATTATGACTTGAAGTTGGGGCTTATGAGTTAGATATGGGATATCAGCTATAGGCCAGGGATTTTATAGTTGCCCTAGGATAAGGGCGTGTGATTTTCTTGAAAGATACGTATTGATTATAATTGGTATTTGATAAAAGTTATTTTCCGATAAAGATATCGGGTACTGTCATTCGAGGATTATTAATTTACTTAAAGGTTATTAATTATATTCATTTGAGGATTATTGACATTAAGACGATTATTTATTAAAGGAATATTATTTTCAAATATTCATTTAAATATTGTTTATTTAATGAATATTATTTTCAAATATTCATTTAAGGATTATTTATTTAATGAATATTATTTTCAAATATTCATATAAGGATTATTTATTTAATGAATATTATTTTCAAATATTCATTTAAGGATTATTTATTTAATGAATATTATTTTCAAATATTCATTTAAGGATTATTTATTTAATGAATATTATTTTTAAATATTCATTTAAGGATTATTTATTTAATGAATATTAATTTCAAATATTCATTTAAGGTTTACTTATTTAGTAGCTATTGTTAGTTATTTTCAAATCAGAAAGAGGTTCCCAAAAAGCTAATTTTTCCATTTGAATCTGTCTTTTAAGAAAATTCAAATGCTCGCTCCACTATCAAAAATATGGGAAACCTGATTTAAGTAACTGCTCTTCATTTTAAATTCCCAACTCAAAACTGTCAAGGGACAGGTATTTTCTCCGAGCAACGAAACTGCTGCAAGTCAAATATTGTGTTACCACCTCAACGATCGAGGGGTAAATTCCTGGAACAAGTCGATATCCATTAACAAGCATCGCTTGGGAAATATTGGAGAATCTTCCTTTCCAACCTAGATATAACTACTTAGTGGAGTCGTATCAACAAGTATCACACTTGGGGAAAGGAGGACGATCTTTACGTTTCAGAGTCATGGATTTAATCTGAACTAGGAGCAACGTGTAAGAGGTCGAGTCGCGCCGATCCATCATTTTATTGGCCCAACCGTTGGCCGGGAGATCCAGAAAGGCGGTAGACAATGTCAGGCTGTCGTGATTCTTCCATCTACATGTAGAAAACAAATAATTTTGTTGTACAAACCTGCTACTGATCATAGTAAGGTTGGTACGACGGGCGCGGAGAAGGCTCCAGTATTGGTTCATCATCCAATTTGGATATTTTCCTGCAACATGTATTGGGGTGAAGGACCAATCGTGTTGGCAGGGGGTTGAGAAGCGTTTGGAAATGAAGTGACAACAAATTCATGCAACTTCATCTTTTATTCTATAAGTTATGAGTCTGGTAAAACCTGATTAAGGATATATATGCATAAGTGGACTTAGGGTTACGAAAATATCCCATTAATTTTCCTCGTAACTTCATCCTTTATGCTATACTAGTTTCTTATCTGTTGAAGGCATAACATGTGACTGCAATATATCTTTGAATTGTTATACTTTGGTAATCTGTTATAAGTTATTTTTGGTGGGCTCTATTGCTCACCCTTGCTTTATTTATTTATATCACAACAACAGCTAGAGCAGATGGCCCGCAACAGTCACACCCCGCGAAAGCGGGTAGCAGTCGTCAGAGATTTACCCGTTGATGTCGTAGCCGCCATAGCTGAGGTAGTAACCACTAGTGTTCTAAGCTTCAGCTTTTGTGTATCAGACTCATGTATCTTATGATTAATGTAATCAACGGCAAGAACTTTTAAATGCTCTGTAATCTTTTGGGTTTGTAATAACTTATAACTTGTGGATCATATGACTAGATACTTATTCCAATTTCATCTCTGGAACTATAACTTGTTGTGTGAGTGGTGTTGTTATTGTGGGGTCACAGCATGTAGTTTAATTGTTTTGATTCAAGTGCAAGTATTATTGATGGGAATTGAGACCGTAACGACCGGATCCCCGACCCCGGATCTGGGGCTGTTACAGAAATGGTATCAGAGAATTAGAGTTATAAACCCCAGAGATGAGGCAGCGTTACAATAATAAATTCACTAAGATAATAAGAACTCTTGCCAAGTTCGACTAAAACCCTTATGGGAACTTTAATATCATGATAGTAACATAGTTCGTTATTGTGTAGGTGAGCTATATCTCTGACCCTGAGGCTTATGAGAGACAGCACGACGAGGACTTGCTTAGGACTTCAGATCCATACTATGAGGATATTGAGGAGGACCCGGAGGAGGTCCAGATAGATGCGGATACCGAGGATATCGAGGATTCTGATGATGAGGATCCAGAGGAGGATCAGACCTTAGCGGATACTGAGGATGTGGAAGGGGATGCTGAGGACCAGCCTCCACTTCCTACTGAGGGAGCCCCTACCCCTCCACCACTGCCCTTGAGCCCTTACCCTGATGATCATGAGGAGCCTACCCCTGAGCCACAGCAGGCAGAGGCTGCACCACCAGCCGAGCCGGTTACCCCACCCCATGTTCCGTTAGAGGGGATACCAGTGTGTGTGCACAACTGGACCGTGAGCAGAGTTCAGACAGATTTGGTGGTAGCTGAGGCTAGACTAGCAGAGTCCCGGATGCAGCTAGCAGTAGAGAGAGATGCCAGGATGGTACGCCAGGGCGGCGGGAGGTCTGTGCCCCCTCGGGTTGCCCGGAGGGCGATGACTCGCATTGAGTTGAGGGCACGGATGAGGATTCGAGCTTTGCCTACTGATGGCAATGGCAGGATATCTAGGGTTGATGCTGAGGAGATCTTTCGCATAGCCATGGCGAGGGTGAGGGCATGGCGCCGCACCAGTGGCTGATTTCAGAGTTAGTGATATGGTAGTCTAGTCTTCTAGTCACGTACGGACATAGTAGTGCCGATTTTTGGTGGGATTGTTCCATTGTATATGTTATCCCTTTCTGACTAGAAGGATAGACCATGTATTTCACTTTTGACTAGATGTTGGTAGAACAGTTGTACTTGCAAACTGTTGATGTTGACCCAGACTTTGTATCTTCAGTACTATGTATATATTTGTTTCCTTTCAGTTGAATCCAGTCCTGTTATGACTCGATCACAAGTTTACTATATTATTGTTTGCACCTTATTATTGAATTGCGATAAAATATAGAACTGCGGAAGTCTCCCAATTATGTAATGACTGTATCTGTAACCCAGTAAACGATCTTAATATGAATTTTCCAAATTTCAGTAAGATGCCTCCACGAAGAGTGGGAACTAGGGCAAATCCCCCTGAATCTGCTGATCAAGAAAGCCACAATCAGAATAGGGAAGACCCTGAGTATAATGAAGAAATGGATGAAGATTATAATGAACAGGACGACTCCCGGTACGGGGAGGCAGATGAATCCTTTTTCACTGCGGACGTTGAAAATGAGGAAGAGGAAGGTGAAGCGGAACAGGGAGAAGGGGACCAGGGTGGAGACCCCATGGGTCAGTTTATGAATCTACTTAGGCAAAATTTGGACCGCTACCCTCAACCACCCCAAGGGAACAACAATACCATAGCAAACTCTTTTAGGGCCTTTAAGTCACTCAAGCCCCCAGAATTCCAAGGTTCGGCTGACCCAGTAGAGGCAAGAGCCTGGATAAAGGAGATGGAAAAGTCCTTTGAGATTTTGAGTATTGAGGAGGCACAGAAGACTGTTTTTGCCACTTACCTTCTGAAAGGAGAGGCCAATTATTGGTGGGAGGCCAAGAAGAACATGGAGACGGACGCTATTGTAACTTGGGAAAGGTTTAAGCAATTGTTTCTAGAGAAGTATTTCCCAAGGTTCATGAAGACTCAAATGGAACTCAAGTTTTTGGAACTAAAGCAGAATAATTTGACAGTGGCTGACTATGAGGCAAAGTTTACCGAGCTATCAAGGTTTGTACCAGAATTTGTAGATACCGAAGAGAAGAAAGCTAATCGGTTTCAGCAGGGATTGAAGCAGTGGATTCAGAATCGCGTAGCAGTTCTGGAGATTACAGACTATGCCACATTGGTGCAAAAGGCTTCGATTGTGGAAGCAGGGAGTGATCAGATGCATAAGGAAAGAGAGAAAGGGGGAATAAAGAGAAAGCATGCAAGTATGGGTGGAGGTTTTTCAGGAGGAAACCCCCAAAATAGGTTTAACCGCGGAGCAGTCTCCCTACCCGAGAGGAATACGGGGTTCAAACGACCCGTGAGCACAAGTGTAAACCAGGGCGGTAACCCATCAGGAGTGTCCCGCTCCTACCAATCTCAACCTCCATTACCAGTATGTGTGACTTGTGGGAGGAAACATCCCGGTGTGTGCAACCAAAAACTGATAACCTGTTATAAGTGTGGGCGAAGGGGACATTATGCTACCAATTGTGCTACGAGTAACCCTAGCGTCAGCCAAGGCCTCACTTGTTTTCAGTGTGGACGCCAATGTCATATGAAGAAGGATTGTCCCATGAACCGACCCGCAGCATCAGGGGCAAGCAGGGCTGCCTCCAATAGACCACCAACTGCTAGGACTTTCAACATGACAGTGCAGGATGCCGTGAGGAACACGGATGTGATAGCAGGTACCTTTTCTCTAAATTCAGTTAGCGCAAATGTTTTATTTGATTCTGGAGCAACTAAGTCGTTTATATCGAGGGATTTTGCGCATAAATTGAAACTTAAAGCCCGACCATTAAAGGAGTCCCTACAAATAGAGATAGCTAATCACGAGATAGTCCCAGTTAATCAGATTCACCCTAACTGCAAATTAGAAATAGGGGGACAGTCTTTTTGTGTGGATCTGATTCCTTTTAAACTAGGAGAATTTGATGTCATTTTGGGGATGGATTGGTTGTCTCGCAATAACGCACAAATAGATTGTAAAGGGAAGAGGGTTAGATTGAATACCCCAGGAAAGAAGGAAATAGTGTTTAGGGGGATGAGACAGACACAGAAATTTCTAACCATGGCACAGACCAAAAGATTGTTACGAAAGGGGAATGAGGCTTACTTAGCATATGTCGTGGACACCCAGAAAGAGGTACCTAGATTACAGGACATCCCAGTAGTCAATGAGTTCGAAGATGTGTTTCCACAAGATCTTCCAGGATTACCACCCGATAGAGTAATTGAGTTTGCTATTGAATTAGCCCCGGGGACGGCGCCAGTTTCGAAGGCCCCGTACCGGTTAGCCCCAGTAGAAATGAAAGAGCTAGCTACCCAGTTACAAGAGCTGTTGGAGAAGGGTATGATAAGACCCAGTGTGTCGCCGTGGGGGGCACCCGTGTTGTTTGTTAAGAAGAAAGATGGGAGCATGAGGTTATGCATCGACTACCGAGAGTTGAACAAGCTAACTATAAAGAATAAGTACCCATTGCCCAGAATAGACGATTTGTTTGACCAGCTAAAGGATGCTGTGTACTTCTCCAAGATTGACTTGAGAACCGGATATCATCAATTAAAGATTAAACCAGAAGATATTCCAAAGACTGCTTTCCGTACCAGATATGGACATTATGAGTTCTTGGTGATGTCATTTGGATTGACCAATGCCCCGGCAGCTTTCATGGATTTAATGAATAGGGTGTTCAAGAAGTATTTGGACGAGTTTGTTATAGTTTTTATAGATGATATTCTTATCTACTCAAAGACAGAGGCAGAACACGCAGAACATTTGAGGATAACTCTAGAAATACTCAGGAGGGAACAATTGTATGCCAAATTCGCAAAGTGTGAATTCTGGCGAAATGAGGTTCAGTTTTTAGGACATGTGATCAATAAGGAGGGAGTGTTGGTTGACCCCTCCAAGATAGAGGCAGTTTCAAATTGGGAACGACCAACCACACCAACAGAGGTGAGAAGTTTCATAGGGTTAGCAGGGTATTACAGAAGATTCGTTAAGGATTTTGCGAAGATCGCAGCCCCGTTAACCCGACTTACCCGAAAAACTGAGAAGTTTGAATGGACGGAAAAGTGCGAGAGTAGTTTCCAAGAGTTAAAGAAGAGGTTGGTGACTGCCCCTGTGTTGGCATTACCAGATGGAAAAGGAGATTTTGTGATTTACAGTGATGCTTCGCATAAGGGATTAGGGTGCGTGCTGATGCAGCACGGTAAGGTAATCGCCTATGCGTCGAGACAATTGAAGGAGTATGAGATTCGATATCCTACTCATGATCTAGAACTAGCAGCAATAGTCTTCGCTTTAAAGATTTGGAGGCACTACTTGTATGGAGAGAAGTGCGAGATTTACACTGACCATAAGAGCCTCAAGTATATTTTCACCCAGAAGGAGCTTAACATGCGCCAGAGAAGATGGTTAGAATTGATTAAGGATTATGACTGTGAGATTCTTTATCACCCAGGGAAGGCCAATGTGGTGGCTGATGCCCTTAGTAGGAAAGAGAGACTCAAGACGATAATGTCGTCGGAAGAACTGATTAGAGAATTTGAAAAGATGGAAATAGAAGTGAAGGTGACCGGAGACGGTGCCGAAAAGCTGTTTGAGATTTCCTTGCAGCCAGAGTTGCTAGAAAAGATAAGAAGGTGTCAGGAAAGGATGATAAGTGAAGACAGGCAGTCAATGACCGGTGAAGAGATCCACACTGTCAAGGATGATAAAGGGATAAGGAGGTATACTTACCGAATTTGGGTTCCGAATGTTCGAGAACTGAAGGATGAGATTTTACACGAGAGTCACAGCTCTAGGTATTCAATCCACCCAGGAAGCACCAAGATGTATGGAGATTTGAAAGAATACTACTGGTGGCCTAACATGAAAAAGGATGTAGCAGAGTGGGTAAGCAGATGCTTGACCTGCCAGCGAGTAAAGGCGGAACACCAGAGGCCCAGTGGACTGTTACGACCCCTAGAGATTCCCGAATGGAAATGGGAACATCTAGCCATGGACTTTGTGGTAGGTTTACCAAGGACCAAGGCCAATCATGATGCCATATGGGTAATCATAGACCGATTAACGAAGTCAGCACACTTTCTTCCGATCAACGAAAGGTACACTGTCGACAGACTAGTGGATATCTACCTGAAAGAGATAGTGGCGCGACATGGAGTCCCAGTCGCCATAGTATCTGACCGAGATCCCAGATTTAACTCCAGATTTTGGAGAAGCTTCCAAGAATGTGTAGGGACCCGGCTGAACATGAGTACTGCCTATCACCCCCAAACAGACGGACAAAGTGAAAGGACCATCCAAACGCTAGAAGATATGTTAAGAGTCTGTGCTATAGACTTTAAAGGAAATTGGGATGATCACCTACCACTGATTGAGTTTTCCTACAACAATAGTTTTCATTCGAGTATAGGAATGCCGCCTTATGAGGCCCTTTATGGAAGAAGATGTCGATCTCCCTTGTATTGGGATGAAGTTGGGGAGCGAAAGATGCTTGGACCCGAAGTGGTCCAACGGACTAAGGACATAGTAGAACTAATCAAAGGACGGCTGGTAGCAGCCCAAGATAGACAAAAGAAGTATGCCGATTTGGCTCGGAAGGACAAGGAATATGAAGTGGGAGACCTAGTGTTCTTAAAGGTATCTCCTTGGAAGGGTTTGATGAGGTTCGGAAAGAAAGGAAAACTGAGTCCCAGATATATTGGACCATTTGAAATCTTAAGGCGCATTGGGAACTTAGCATATGAGCTAGCCTTACCCCCAAACCTGCAGCAAGTGCATAATGTGTTTCATGTTTCAATGTTGAGGAAGTACAACCCGGATGCTAAGCATATAGTGGAGTACGAACAAGTGGACATGCAGCCAGACCTAACCTATGTGGAGCAACCAGTGGAAATCATAGATCAAAAGGAACAAGTGCTCCGAAATAAGGTCATCAAGCTAGTCAGAGTTTTATGGCAGAATCATAATGTGGAAGAATCAACTTGGGAACTAGAAAGTGCAATACTAGAAAGATATCCCCATTTATTTTCAGAGTGATTCCGGGACGGAATCCTTTTAAGGAGGGGAGACTGTAAGACCCCAGATTTTTGGGTAGAATTAAAACTTTTATTATATGTTGATGTAATTATGGATAGTGGCAATTACTTGAGAATTAAGTATGAATGATTATGAATTTCAGTTTTCAAACATTTGGAGAATAATAAGAATGGACTGAACATATAAATAAGAACAATCAATCTGGAAGGTAAGAATACAATACTTCAGGGAAGAAAAGTATTTTTATGTCATCCAAATCAATATCTGGAATGCATCCGACAACTCCGTAAACAAGATAGCGTATGCCCGAGAAAGCACTAGAACGTTTTCTAAGTGCAAAGAGTAAAGAGAAGTAAACCAGGAATATTGGAACGAATATTGATCCAAAGGATTATAGAAAAAAAAAAAACCACTGATGAATAGTAACTTCTGATGAATAGTAACTTTTGATGAATAGTAAATTTTGTCGTTTAAAAGTTTTCCAGACCACCCTATATACGGGTCGATATGATGAACTTTCAAAGCCGTATTAGTGATCTACGATGAAAATAAAGGAATGCAAAAGCTGTCAGAATCGGAAAAATAGCATTTCCGTTTTCTCCGAAATTTCACCATTAACGGACGGATTAATTATAATTTGGGAATAATTGAGGATTTAAATTATCAATTCCATGGATATGGATTTAATAAAAGAATTAGAGATATTAAGAACGATTACGATAAACTACTTCGATAGAACCCTTAAGAAACCCTGCGAACATTCTACGCGATTAAACGAAGGCGGAACAACGAAACACTTACGAGATTAAATATAGACATGGAAGTAACATGTAACAAGATTAATTCGAGGAATGCAACATTTGGATCATCAATGTGAAAGGAAACAAACCAATAAAGCAAACCAGTAAAGCTACTTTATCCAGAGGCGTGCATGTGCGACACGTGCCCCTGTGACAAGCCAAAACTTGATGACTCACCCTTTGGCCATAAAAATATCAGAATTACTATCATTATCCAAGGCAAGAAAAGCAAGAACAAACCCCCCATCTACAAAGAAAACCATTCGGCCCTTTTTATAAAAACAAGTATACATTTTTCAAAATCAATCTTCCAAGCATCCATAATTCATGTTCTTGGATTCAAAAGCTTCCATATTTCTAAACTAAGGTATGCTCTTAATCTTAGCATCATCCATTAAGGTTAACACCTTCAAATCCTTGATCAAAGATGAGGGTGAATAGTGAAATGAATAGTGATTTCAAGAACTAACTTTGATTTCTTGATTTCTTTGGTTGATTCAAGCTATCTTGAGGTTATATAAGGGCTATACAAGGATTATTAGGCTCATATACACTCCGAGGAAGGTATAAAACTCTTGAACCCTTAATTATAGTTTGATTTATATGGTTAGTTTTGAGTATAGTTTAGTTGGTATGATCGTAAGGATGATCGAGTGGTTTTGATGAATGTTTGATGAAAGTTTGATGTTGTTTTGATGATAAACAAATAGATGTTGGTTTTAACTGATTTGTGATGATTATGGATTAGTAATGAGGTTGAGGATTTGACTTGGTGATTTGGTTTGGATTGATCTTGTAAGTTTATGATTAAACTTTGGAATCGTTAAAACATAGCCGTTATAATGCCCGATTTTCCCTAGCTCTGTTTTGTCTGTGATGTTCGGACATAAGGACTTCTGTCCAGAGTCACCACTGCTTAGTATTGTGTAGGTCTTGTTTCAAGGTTCGTTTTGATATAAAGCTCATGTGATTCCGAATTACGGTTTAGGAGAAACGAATGTTTTAATTAAGGATGTTTCGAGAAACCGGACTATACCACTTAGCCAACTTTGAGGCAACGATCAAACCCCTTAAGTGACCAATCAGAATATGAAACTTTGTGTTAACATGCTAGGTATGTTTAGGAGTACCCTCGAGAAGATTTCGTGTTAAAAGGATTTAATCTCTATTTTATAAAAATGTTCGAGTCAAGCGTACGCAAGAAGAGTCTTAAGGAGTCGACTTGAAAACACATTTTAGCCTAAGTAAAGTATGTACTTGGTGTCTTAAAAAGTGTTAAGTGATTAATCTCGGATATTTTGACTATGTATAGATCGCCGGATTGACTCGATGCACACTACCCCTACCTCACCACCAGGCAAGTTTTCTAAACCTATTCTACTGTTGTTGTGATAATAACTGTTTCCAATTATGATATGCGATTGCGATATATATAAATTGCATATTTGTTTTCGAATTGCTATGTATAGCAATACTTGAGGATTATGACTTGAAGTTGGGGCTTATGAGTTAGATATGGGATATCAGCTATAGGCCAGGGATTTTATAGTTGCCCTAGGATAAGGGCGTGTGATTTTCTTGAAAGATACGTATTGATTATAATTGGTATTTGATAAAAGTTATTTTCCGATAAAGATATCGGGTACTGTCATTCGAGGATTATTAATTTACTTAAAGGTTATTAATTATATTCATTTGAGGATTATTGACATTAAGACGATTATTTATTAAAGGAATATTATTTTCAAATATTCATTTAAATATTGTTTATTTAATGAATATTATTTTCAAATATTCATTTAAGGATTATTTATTTAATGAATATTATTTTCAAATATTCATATAAGGATTATTTATTTAATGAATATTATTTTTAAATATTCATTTAAGGATTATTTATTTAATGAATATTAATTTCAAATATTCATTTAAGGTTTACTTATTTAGTAGCTATTGTTAGTTATTTTCAAATCAGAAAGAGGTTCCCAAAAAGCTAATTTTTCCATTTGAATCTGTCTTTTAAGAAAATTCAAATGCTCGCTCCACTATCAAAAATATGGGAAACCTGATTTAAGTAACTGCTCTTCATTTTAAATTCCCAACTCAAAACTGTCAAGGGACAGGTATTTTCTCCGAGCAACGAAACTGCTGCAAGTCAAATATTGTGTTACCACCTCAACGATCGAGGGGTAAATTCCTGGAACAAGTCGATATCCATTAACAAGCATCGCTTGGGAAATATTGGAGAATCTTCCTTTCCAACCTAGATATAACTACTTAGTGGAGTCGTATCAACAAGTATCACACTTGGGGAAAGGAGGACGATCTTTACGTTTCAGAGTCATGGATTTAATCTGAACTAGGAGCAACGTGTAAGAGGTCGAGTCGCGCCGATCCATCATTTTATTGGCCCAACCGTTGGCCGGGAGATCCAGAAAGGCGGTAGACAATGTCAGGCTGTCGTGATTCTTCCATCTACATGTAGAAAACAAATAATTTTGTTGTACAAACCTGCTACTGATCATAGTAAGGTTGGTACGACGGGCGCGGAGAAGGCTCCAGTATTGGTTCATCATCCAATTTGGATATTTTCCTGCAACATGTATTGGGGTGAAGGACCAATCGTGTTGGCAGGGGGTTGAGAAGCGTTTGGAAATGAAGTGACAACAAATTCATGCAACTTCATCTTTTATTCTATAAGTTATGAGTCTGGTAAAACCTGATTAAGGATATATATGCATAAGTGGACTTAGGGTTACGAAAATATCCCATTAATTTTCCTCGTAACTTCATCCTTTATGCTATACTAGTTTCTTATCTGTTGAAGGCATAACATGTGACTGCAATATATCTTTGAATTGTTATACTTTGGTAATCTGTTATAAGTTATTTTTGGTGGGCTCTATTGCTCACCCTTGCTTTATTTATTTATATCACAACAACAGCTAGAGCAGATGGCCCGCAACAGTCACACCCCGCGAAAGCGGGTAGCAGTCGTCAGAGATTTACCCGTTGATGTCGTAGCCGCCATAGCTGAGGTAGTAACCACTAGTGTTCTAAGCTTCAGCTTTTGTGTATCAGACTCATGTATCTTATGATTAATGTAATCAACGGCAAGAACTTTTAAATGCTCTGTAATCTTTTGGGTTTGTAATAACTTATAACTTGTGGATCATATGACTAGATACTTATTCCAATTTCATCTCTGGAACTATAACTTGTTGTGTGAGTGGTGTTGTTATTGTGGGGTCACAGCATGTAGTTTAATTGTTTTGATTCAAGTGCAAGTATTATTGATGGGAATTGAGACCGTAACGACCGGATCCCCGACCCCGGATCTGGGGCTGTTACAGAAAATGTGTTAAGTGTTAAGTTATCATCAAGAACAACATATTTCCTAACATTTATTAATAAAAAAATATTATTAAATAATAACATTATTTATTTGTAATCAATTATCTTTTTAAACTAAAACACATTATTCTTTTCTAACAAAATTCCCTTATTTTTCAAAAATATCACGAACAATTAACTTTTTAACTAAAACATATTAATTTTTCTATATTTTCATACTAAAATCCTTTATTTTTCAAAAATATCATGGATAAACTCTTATTTATTTATTTTAAAACCTATTTTAATTTTTTTTAATTTTTTTAATTTTTTTAATTTCTTTTACCTATTTTAACATGCCTATTTTTTTAATAAATGTAACTAATAAAATATTAAAATGCAAATAATAAAATAACAACTATTAATTTTCTATTTATAAACAAAATTACCCTTTTCAGCTAAAACACATTATCTTTTCTATTATTTCTAACAAAATTCATTTTTTTCAAAAATATCACGGACAATAACGTTTTTTAACCCTTATATATTTATTTTAACACCTATTTTAATACTTTTGATTATTTAAAAAAGTTGACCCACTTTAACATGCCTATTTGTATTTCTTAACAAATACAATTAATAAAATATTAAAATATAAATAATAAATTATTATAGACAGTCTGTGTATCACACGGATTTTAAGTTATGTTATTAAAGACTAAACATTAAAAGTGTGGTCGATTGGTCACTACTGTAAAAGAAATTTATTCAATAATAATGTTACCTGTTTAAAACCAATTACATTTTTAGGTAACACATCACTTTTTATATTTTTTCAAACAAAATCCCTTCTTTTTTCAAAAATATCACGAATAATTACCTTTTTTCAACCAAAACACGTTACATTTTCTATTTTTACTTACTAAAACCTTTCATTTCTCCAAAATATCACGGAAAATATTTATTTATTTATTTAAAATCCATTTTAATTATTTAAAAAAATTACTTATTTTTAACATGAGTATTTATTTCTTTAACAAATACAAAAATAAAATAACAACTATTTAAAACAATTGACAATATAAAACAAATATCCGCAATATAAAATTTGTACTAGGACGGTAGGGCCTGGCTTTGGAATTGTACACTACACGACAAATATCCGCAATATAAAACAAATAAGCACAGCCGGGTTCTGGAAAAGCGTGCTTGCTTAGTCAGGGTCGAATGATAAGCAGATAATATTTGTCTGTATTTGACAAGGTTTTTAGTTAAGTGTTAAAATTACTGTATATAGGTTTGTTCAATATTCATATACCTATTTTGATTCATCTTTAATTATAAAAAAATTTAGTTTATTTTTGAATATTATTAATATCGTAATAATACTTATAGTAAGTTCATTAATTAAAATATAAACTAATCTTATAATTTTTTGTGTAAGCATTTAATGTAAATTATTTTAAGATATATGTTACATATAAAACAAAATATAGATAGAAAAAATTTGAACAAATTTATTTTAACATTTAAAGCAAAACAGTTATTATACCTTTTGATCTTAAATCTAAAATTATTTAATTTATTATAATTAAATTATTTTTTTAAAATACCGTGTAGCAGAGCTATAACCTAGTATGGATAAACAAAAACAATTGATTAATCATAATATGATGCAAATTTTAAAAACTACCCGAGTAGCACAGACATTGTTGATTAGGTACACTTGTTTGTAATTTCATTAGTTTGTGAACGTGAAAGTAAAAGGAGAGAACCAAATCTCCCGCAAACAATAAATAAACGGGTTAAAAATAAATACAATATATATTTGAAAATAGTGTCGTAAGTGAACAGAGTTGTTCGTGAACAAAACTCGAGCTCAACTCGTTTTAGATGGACTCGGCTCGGTTCGTTTACTAAATGAACACGAGCTTGAACATGAAAACGTGTTCGGTTAGTAAATGAGCTCGAATCGAGCTTTACACCTGTTCGACACTTCGACTCGAACTCGGCTCGTTTTGCTCGGGATCGGCTCGAGCTCGCCTCGGACTCATTAAACTCGGCTCGATTCGTTTAACTAATTATAAATTTATGAATTTCATAATATCCTTAACAATTTGAATATGTTAAATAAAACTTAATTACGATCTATTTTAGTTATTTTGTGGTTAAATAGGGAATTGTATTTGTTACATCTAAAAGGTATAACATCAGCGTACTATCAAAAGTTAAACTCTTTATATCCAATTCAAAATAGTTTTTTCATTACTAAAATTTATAAGTTGTATTCATAAAATTACAAAAGAAAGTGAATAATATTATTTAAAAGTGGCTCGTACCTCTTAAAATTAAGGAGAAATATGAGACTTTTAGTGAATTTAAGGTTAATAAGAGTATCTTGGAGGAAAAAAAGTTGTAAACCTCCTCAAATTTCAAGTTAAGAGCCAAGATAAAGAGGTTCTTAAAGAGACTCTAAGTTAGTGATAAAATTGTTTTATTTTAACTATTGTTATTAGGTGAAGTGAGTAAGATTTGATTACTCATAAATACAAATATTAACCTAATATGATTATTAGAAGAAAATAAATTAACTTTTAGTATTGAAATTCAAACATAATCGTGTATTCTTAAGATGTGATTTTAGGCATGAGACTGCAAATCGAGTAAGTAATTTTAAAAATTGGATTTGGTTGAGTATAAAAGTACGAACTATAAGTGAACAATTCGACTCAACTCGAGTTCAGTTTGTGTTCGGCTCGACTCGAAATGTTCGTGAACAAACTCGTGTTCGGCTCGTTTATTAACGAGCCGATCTTGAATATCACTTTTCGTTCGATTAGAAAGTCCGGCTCGACTCGGTTCATTTTAAAAAAAAAATCAAGCTCAGCACGATTCGGACAAAACTCGGCTCGGCTCCGCTCTATTCGTTTACGGTGCTATTTGAAAAGTACAATATAGATGAAGTCAATAATAAATTTGTGTATCCAATCTCAGTTTGTGTGGTGGCAAATACAGTACGTTAACTTAGGTCAATACCGCCAATAATTGTTCGTCCTTTGCAAATTTGCTTCTCTCTTTATTTATTTCTTTCTCAGCATGTCTCACTTCTACGCTGGACTGAAACCCCGAATAAAATATAGCGTGTGTTTGAGATCTCACAAAAAAGTTGATTTATAACTTAAAAAGTAAGTGTCCTATAATAAGTTGATGAATTTTTATAAATTATACAGGTGTTTGGATAAATTTACTTATAAGTTTGTTAAGAGTTTGCTAAATTAAATTTGAAAAAATAATTATTAAATACAATAATTTCAACATTTGCATTTTAAATTAAAAAGATATTTAAAAATACAAAGTATTAAAAAACAAAAAAATCAAGTAATAAGTCAAGTTCAGGAAATGTACCCATTATTAACCTTCAACTTATCACCATGTAAAAGTTATAAATTGAGATATCAAACAACCCATAAACTCTTATTAACTTACCCATAGTAATATGCTGAGAAGCTTGCAATATGCAGTAAATAGCTTCTGTTAATGGCTTCCTTGGATCCAGGGACAGAGTATAGTCATTTTAAATATATATAGTGCAACTTTGACACCCATTTATTATTTCGCAAAACAGAAGGTTATAACTTCTGATCTCCGATGGCTTTCTTGGAACCTGCAGGGACTGTACTTGGTAATTGCTCAACTTTCTTTTTCTTTTTTTATCTAGTTAAACACACTCACACACCCGTCTTGTTTTTTGACAAAGTTCGAATTTACGGGATGTCAAAGGAGAAAGAAACTAATGTATAGTGCTTGTCTATGTATAATACTAACAGTAGAGATGATACTGCATGTTCATGTTTTCAATAATTGTTTGAGAAATTAGATATATACTTTTGATTAGATATTAGACATCATCATCCAGTAGAGATTGTCTATGTATATACTTTTATTGCTTCAGCCCACGTTTGTCATTTTCTTCTTCTTTTGATCATAATGGTGGAGTTGTGATTATTGCTACTTTGACTTGCTATATGCAGAATATTCTACTTAATATATTTCACTAGAAGCAATTTTTAAATATGCCATTTTTTTGTTGCTTTTGGAATTTTAAATCATATGGTGATTTTAATGTCGAAATTTGATTTATGTACAGGGGGGCTTTCTTTTTTATGCCAAGAAAATTTTGATTTGGGCTCACCATGCATTCAAAGATCTGGACTGGATTTCTTGAACCTACTAATTGTTGTTATTTTTTTGATCTTCTTGCTCTTGGGGTTCGTCAATGGTCAGAACAGAATCGACAAGAACTGGATCGTTTTAGTCGTTTCATTCTGTTGTGCTCTTATTAGCATTGCATATCTAACTAAGGGTGTCCTATTTGCTAAAAATGGTGAAAATTTTAGCTGGTTGTTAGTGCACTTCCTTCGAGCTATTATTTGGTTTGCCTTGCTAATATCTTTGCTCGTAAAAGGATCGAAAAGTCTACAAATTTTGGCTTCTGTTTGGTGGGTTTTATTCTTTCTTGCACTTACAGCTATAAACACAAATGTTTTGCTGAAAAAAGACAATCTTGAAATCCTGGACGCAGTAACATGGCCCGTCAACTTCTTTCTTCTTGTATGTGCTATGAGAAATATCAGTCATTTTGTATCTGCTGATATGCCACTCAAGAGATTATCAGAACCTTTATTGGCCGAGAAATCTCAAGAAAGGCTTAGCCAATTAGGCCAGGCCAACTTTTTTAGCAAATTGGTGTTCTCTTGGGTTAGCCCTTTAATCTCACTGGGTTCTTCAAAGCCACTGGTTCTTGACGACATTCCATATCTAGCAACTGATGACCAAGCGATTGTAGCAAATCAGAAATTTGTGCAGGCATGGGATTCACTGCTAAAAGAGAAAGGCTCAAACAGTACTACGAATTTGGTATTTTGGGCCATAGCAAGAACTTACTGGTGGGAGATGATGTTTGTAGGAATGTGTCTTTTCCTGAGAACAGTTTCTTTTTCTCTTTCTCCGTTGTTGCTATATGGCTTTGTTAATTACTCAAATCGCGATACAGGAAATACAACATTGGATGGTGTTTTGTTGGTTGGGACCTTAATTATTGCCAAGAATGTTGAATCTTTTTCTCAAAGGCATTTCTATTTCAGTTCAAGAAGGTATGGCATGAGGATGAGATCAGCTTTAATGGTAGCTGTTTATCAAAAGCTCTTAAGGCTTTCTAGTTTAGGAAGACGAAGGCATTCAACCGGAGAGGTAGTGAATTACATTGCAGTTGATGCTTATCGGATGGGGGAATTCCCCATGTGGTTTCACACTGCATTGTTTTCTGTAGTGCAATTATTTCTTGCAATTGGAGTTCTTTTTGGAGTTGTGGGAATCGGTGTTCTTCCCGGTTTACTCCCTTTATTCATCTGTGGAATCCTGAATGTGCCATTTGCAAAAGTACTTCAAAAGTGTCAGATGCACTTTATGGCTGCACAAGACCAACGACTTAGATCTACATCTGAGATCCTAAATAACATGAAGATCATCAAGTTACAGTCGTGGGAAGAAAAATTCAAGAAGTTGATTGAGTCTTATCGAGAAATTGAATTCAAATGGCTGTCTGAATCTCAGTTTAAAAAAGTTTATGGCACTGTTTTATATTGGATGTCTCCGACCATTGTATCTTCAGTCGTTTTTATTAGTTGTGCATTTTTCAAGAGTGCCCCCTTTAATGCAGGAACAGTTTTCACAATTTTGGCAACCCTGCGTACTATGTCAGACCCCGTGAGAATGATACCTGAGGCTCTTTCTATGTTAATCCAGATCAAGGTCTCATTTGATAGGATCAATTCTTTTTTACTTGACGATGAACTAATAAATAATGAAAATGCAAGGAAATCAGGGGACTCAGAAATTTCAACTAGAATACTGAATGGTGATTTTAGTTGGGACCCTGAATCAGGTATTCCCACACTTAAAGATATAAATTTTGAAGTGAAACGGGGAAAGAAATGTGCCGTCTGTGGTCCGGTTGGGGCCGGAAAATCATCACTTCTATGTGCCATACTCGGAGAAATAAGCAAGAATTCAGGAACTGTAAGATATCAAGTCTATATATAATTATTGTTAGTTTTCTGTTGAGCTGATCGATATCTGATTTGTTGTTGCTACTGTTTCAGGTGGATGTCATGGGTTCTGTTGCTTATGTTTCTCAAGGTGCTTGGATCCAAAGCGGAACAATTCGCGATAATATTCTCAGTGGACAACCAATGGTGAAAACTAAATATGAGGAAGCCATAAGAGTATGTGCTTTGGATAAGGATATTGATAGCTTTGACTATGGCGATCTTACAGAAATAGGTCAGAGAGGGCTTAACATGAGCGGAGGACAGAAGCAAAGGATTCAACTTTGTCGAGCAGTATATAGTGATGCTGACATCTATCTTCTTGATGATCCATTTAGTGCTGTAGATGCACATACAGCAGCTACTCTTTTTAATGTAAGGTCAAGTTTCAATTAACATTGAGCATT
Organism: Heracleum sosnowskyi; assembly: GCA_030848705.1. Lineage (NCBI taxonomy): Eukaryota > Viridiplantae > Streptophyta > Magnoliopsida > Apiales > Apiaceae > Heracleum > Heracleum sosnowskyi. Next base: position 117,522,453 of record CM061245.1, on the reverse strand, counting down.
TTTGGGTGGAACTACGTTGTAGCTAATATTGGTAATGCAATTGTAGGATTGTGTCATGGCTGCTCTAGAGAAGAAGACTGTCATTCTTGTGACGCATAAAGTTGAATTTCTTTCGGTGGTTGACAACATTCTGGTAATGTACTAGGCAAAAAAAAAAAAAAACTTTCTGGTAATGTTTAAAGTTTAAGCTGCAAGTCCATCATATATATTCTTAAATTTTGTTTGCATCTGTTCTTATACTCTTTCGAAGGTTATGGAATGCGGGAGAATTACTCAATCAGGAAACTACAAGGAACTACTGATGGCAGGCACAGCATTTGAACAACTTGTAAATGCTCATAAAAATGCAATTTCTGGACTGGGACCTTCAGATCGTAAAACTGAAAATTTTGAACCTGGAATGGGACATATGGATGGTCTAAAAGAGTCTAATTCGGGTTACCTCAGCAAGGGAAGCAGTGAGGCTGAGATTTCAATGAAGTGCTTACCAGGAGTTCAATTGACAGAGGACGAAGAGAAGGAAATTGGGAATGTTGGCTGGAAGGCATTTATGAATTATATACTTATTTCAAAGGGAACATTGTTTATGTGTTATGTGATACTTAGTCAGATTGGATTTCTTGGTCTCCAGGCTGCTGCTAGTATTTGGCTAGCATTTGGTGTACAAGTACCTAAAATCAGCATATTCATGTTAATCGGTGTTTATACTGCACTGTCTACATTAAGTTCATTCTTTGTCTACCTAAGATCTCTATTTTCGGCTATTTTGGGATTAAAAGCCTCAAAGGCATTTTTCTCTGGTTTCATTGATTCCATTTTCAGTGCTCCCATGCTCTTCTTTGATTCTACCCCAGTTGGGCGGATTCTAACACGTGTGAGAAAACTCTCTCCTTTTTTAGCGTGCTCAGCAATCGTTCATATTTCAGAAACATGAAGCAATGACTATCTCTTTGCAGGCTTCATCAGATCTGAGTACACTAGATTTCGACATCCCATTCTCCTTTTGCTTTGCATTGGCAGGTGGAATTGAACTTGTCACTACTATTGGAATTATGGCTTCTGTAACATGGCAAGTTCTTATTGTAGGTATTGTAGCAACTGTATCTACAAAATTCCTCCAGGTTTTTACTCCTCATGACTCTTTAATATTTTTGTAAATAAGGAATGTGTTCGTTAAAATACAATACAAGAACTTATATTATACTCAAATACATCTTTGGTGGTTGAAGGGATATTATCAACCCTCTGCAAGAGAGCTAATGAGAATCAATGGAACAACAAAAGCTCCAGTCATGAGTTATGCGGGTGAGACAGCACTTGGGGTGGCTACAATAAGAGCATTTAACATGGAGGACAGATTTTTTCATAACTACCTAAAGCTTGTGGATACAGATGCAAGTACTTTCTTATATTCAAATGCCACATTGGAGTGGCTTATATTGAGAACAGAAGCACTTCAAAACATGACCTTATTCGCTGCTGCTTTTCTTATTGTGTATCTTCCCACCGGTTATGTAGCTCCAGGTACTCATTGATATCGTTCATCATAATAAAACATATGCGGTCTGATCACCTAAGTACTCTACTAATATGTGATTTTTTTTTCAATTTACAGGACTTGTAGGGCTATCTCTTTCTTATGCTCTAGCTTTAACAAGCGCCCAAGTTTTCATGATTCGATGGTATTGTAGTTTATCAAACTATATCATTTCAGTAGAACGAATAAAGCAGTTCATGAATATACCACCAGAACCTCCTGCAATAATAGAGAATAATAGACCACCAGCTTCTTGGCCTTCAAAGGGTGAGATTAAACTGCAAGAACTAAAGGTGAGGGTACTAATTAAGTTTGTGTTCTTAACGAGGAATGAGTTTGAACATATCTGCAAATAAATCGTATACAGAAATTAATGTTGATTCAATTCTTTTTAGATAAAGTACCGTCCCAACTCTCCCTTGGTTCTTAAAGGGATCACATGTACTTTCAAAGAAGGAACTAGAGTAGGCATAGTTGGACGGACTGGAAGCGGAAAAACTACATTAATTACTGCTCTGTTTCGTCTGGTAGAGCCTTGCAGTGGAAAGATACTTATAGATGGGATTGACATTTGTTCTATAGGCCTCAAGGATTTAAGAATGAAACTCAGTGTCATCCCTCAGGAACCGACTCTTTTCAAAGGTAGCATTCGTACAAATTTGGACCCTTTAGGCCTTTATTCAGATGATGATATATGGAAGGTAAGCCACTTAATCAACATGTCTTAAATTTATTTTGGTCACCAACTTCTGTTTCTTTTACAGTTTGGATCTTTTGCCAATGAAGATACCTCGTTCATGCTATAAACTAACTCATCATTCGTTTCCATTAGAAAAATAATGTAGAGAACTTCTACTAGGTTGCACTTTAATTTAAAGGAAATTAAAACAGAGATGGAATAACTCATTAAGAAGGTTTTTTAATAGGCCGTCAACCGGTGTTCCTACATATAGAAACTGACTACTAGTCTTTATATTTAGGCATTAGAGAAGTGCCAACTAAAGGATGTAATCAGCAGTCTCCCAAGCTTATTGGATTCTTCTGGTAAGATCAAATTTCTCTGTGCATATATTTGATAACATACGCTGCTATGCTACTATTCTGTAAATTAACTGAGAGTTGGCTGTTTGTTAATTTTTGTTATTTCTATGTAGTAAGTGACGAAGGCGATAATTGGAGCGCTGGACAGCGGCAACTCTTTTGTCTAGGAAGAGTACTTCTCAGAAGAAATAAAATACTAGTTTTGGATGAAGCAACTGCTTCTATAGATTCTGCAACCGACGCAATTCTGCAGAAGATTATTCGTGAAGAATTCTCAAACTGCACAGTGATAACAGTGGCTCACAGGGTTCCAACTGTCATAGACAGTGACATGGTTATGGTCCTCTCATTTGGTAAACTTTCATAGTTTCATGCATTCTTAGCTTGTGCTAATTTGTGTGTGTAGAATATGATGTGTTTTAAAGGTTAACATGGGCAAACTATTTACGCAGGGAAACTACTGGAGTACGAGGAGCCAACAAAGCTCATGGAGGACACTAATTCATCTTTTGCTAAGCTTGTAGCAGAATATTGGTCTAGTACTAGTTCCAGAAAAGACGATTGATAGAGGAGGTGCGACGTGATCAACGAACTTCTATGTGAGATTTGTCAGGAAAGAAACCTTAGGTTGGTTATATATGATATAAACGCTATAATGTTGATCCTATGATGGCATTGCTAAGAAAATAAATTTGCCATAATAAGTTAATATTTCTGAAGAACAGATTAGCAGTTCTGCATTCAGAGATAAAATGTATCAACATATCTAATTAATAGTTAATTGCAGCTAAACTTCTATTTTTATTCCTTATCAAGCAAACACATCAAGTTCTAGGCATATGCCTAGTCAAAACAACAACTTGAGCATTCTGGTGATGATCCTCTCGTATTCCATCAGAAATGACGTCTGAGAGCGAATGTAAGCGTTTTGAAAAACTTCCGAGACAAACAGAATCTTTAGCAAGCAGTATAGAGTCTCCGGTTTATTGACACGATTCAAAATGGTGTGCTAATGAAGCGAAAAGGCCTGTGTTTGAAATTATATAATGTTCGTCCACAATACGAGCCGGAGGCTTAAACTGCAACAGCGTTTCAGGGAGACCCGGCAATTTCGTGTACTTAAATGCTAAACCCAAAACCACAGGGTTCGTGTAATTTCGTGTTCGTGTACTTTTCGTGTCGTGTTTTCGTGTAATTTAAATTAATAATAGAAATAAAAATAAATAAGTAAATATATTGAAATATTAAAATTTAAGTAATATTTTTATAAATGTGTATTAAAAATATATATTTACATAATATTTACAAATAATATTATAAATTTATGTATAATCACATAAATAAATGTTAAATATTTAATAAAAATGTTAAAATATCTAATATAAATATTAATTTTAGGGATATTCCATTTGGTACCATTGTATAATTGACTTTTCCATTTGGTACCACACAGTTTTTGACTTCCAAGTGGTGCCATCGAACTTTTGGTTTCGTCCACATGATACCACTCTGTTAACCAAACGTTAGTCGGACGTTACAAAATTATGAGATTGTCGATTTGGTACCACTCAAAGTTTTCGACTTCTAAGTGGCACCATTCTACTTTCGGTTTCAATTCCAAAATACCACTTCATCGAATTTATTAACATAGTGGTATTTTAGAGTTAAAACACAAAGTAGAAGGGTACTACTTGGAAGTCGAAAACTATGAGTGGTACCAAATGGACAATCTCATAATTTTGTAACGGCCGACTAACGTTTGGTTAACGGAGTGGTATCATGTGGATCAAGCCAAAAGTATGATGGCTCCACTTGGAAGCCAAAAACTTCGAGTGGTACCAAATGGAAAAGCCAATTGTACAATGGTACCAAATGGAATATCCCATTTATAAATATTAATTTATTTATTTCGTGTACTTCGTGTCGTGTCGTGTAATTGAAGGGTAAACACAAAACCGACACTAAATCTCGATCGTGTACTTTCATGTTCGTGTATTTTCATTTCGTGTACTAAAAATGCAAACTCAAACACTAAATTTTGGTGTCGTTTCGTGTCATGTTTTGGTGTCGTATCGAAAATTATCGGGTCCAGTTTCGCGACAAACTAGTTCAACGTTCGATAAATGAGAATGCAGCTTCAGATCATTACAACAGACACCTAATTGTAAACAGTTTCAACTAATTCACAATAATCTCCTAAATTTTTTTCCCGAGGGAAACATTCAAAAAGAGTATCCATCTTTTCCTTTATTTTTGAATATTCGGTTCCTTCCATTTTTTTACCCACATTTCTTTTTTGAATGTTCCAAAAACAATTAACCTTATATTTATGGGATGAATTTAAGATTCTTACAATTACATCTTGATGTATTATGTTTAGTTGTCATCCACTTCTAATTTATGAATAAATAAGTTACTTAGTATGGATTATAAAATACGAGACTGAAAAAGTACGTAATAATATAGTAAATATTAATTTTATATGAAATATTTGTCGCATACGCCAAAAACATCTATGTAAAAACAGTGTTCAAAAAATCGATTGACTTGATTGAGTAGTTGGATGAGTACTCGGAAATGAAAATTGGAGGTCAACCAATTTGAATTTGAGCGAGTAATTGATCGAGTATTCGAATATCAAAAACGAGTTTTCGAAAAATCAGCTAATTACTCAAATTTTGAATATTAATTTATAATTCACAATTAGCTAATATTTTTTGAAATAATTTCAGAGCTTCATTTAGATGATAATGTTGAGACTAATAAATTAAACAAGACATGAATACGGTATCTAGAAGGAGGGATGATAATATAAAATAACATATAAAATATGTGTGCGAATTTATTTATATTTACAAATTTTTCCACTGAAAAACCTCAAATTTCTCGTCCCCCACTATCACACCTCGCACGCACACAAAAGAAATAAAACCCAAAAAATAAGAGAAAAAGGATGAGGAGAGAGAAGAATAAGAACGAGAAATCTCAAATTATAACCATGATGATTTGATGAAGACGATGATGTATGTTATACAAATTCAACAGCTGCTCTGTGCTGTGCTGTAACACTTGTGATACATACACACTCTCCCTCCTTCAATCCTAATCTCTCTCCTCATGCATTTTGCTGCTGCGATCTTATTCATTTAATCTCTCTCTCTCTCTCTCTCTCTCTCTCTCCCTCCCTCCCTCTCTCGCTCGATCCTATCCTATTTATTAAACTCATTTGTACTCTCTCTCTCTCTCTCTCTCTCTCTCTCTCTCTCTCTCTCCTCTATATAAGTGAAAATGAACGGTGGCGATGGAGATGTCACGGAAGCTCCGCTGGACTGGAAATTCTCACAGGTGTTTGGTGAAAGAACTGCCGGCGAAGAAGTTCAGGAAGGTAATTCCTACTAATTACTTTTCGATCTCTATTTGTTTTGTTTTTTAGTTAATTAGGGTTTTGAATCACTTTAATTTGATCTAATTTGTTTAATTCAGTATTGTTATGTTACTTATAAGTGATTTTAACTGTTTGTATATGATTGTGAGATTGTCCATTGCGCGATTCACTGTTTTGTTACTATTGATTTATAAAATTAAGTTGCTGAATATCTTGGTGCTGTTTACGGTTTATTTATTATGATGGTTTACGTAACATTATTATGATTTTTCTAGTATTAATTGTGGTTATAAGCAACTGTGAAGTGTTTAGGGTGTGCTGAATTCAGCTTATAAATCAAATAGTTTCGGAAAGCATTTTCTGTTCTTGTGTAAGATAAATTTTTCAAAGGTTGCTGGCAAGTGATAGTTTCTTTTTAGTTTAGTTTCCTTAATGTCGTTACACTCTTGAGCATGTATATGCCTTGCAGAAAAAAAAGTGAATGAGAATGAGAATGATCAGTGAGTCATAGAGATTTTGACTTTTTTTCTACAATGTATTGTTTTCAAAGTTAGACATAGATGGCATGGCGTTATTTATGACAACAAGCCAATTATGACGAGGGTTTCGTAACCAAGTTTCCTTTTTTTCAAGGTCAAACAACACATAATTAATTTATCAACACCCGGGAATAAAAATCTTACTCCGCAACTACTTTGTTGACTGTTAAGATTCACATGTTAAAACCGTAATATGCTCATAAATAAAGGGTCTCACATATGTTGACATGTAAAACCGTAATGTGCTCATGACATACGTCAGCAAGACGGAATTAATTTTTTTAAATAATTTGCTTTATTTATGTGCTTTAGAGAAATTAATTTTAGTTATTTACATGCGATACTGCTAATGTGGAATTTTTTATATGCACGTAATCTTATGATTTTAAGCTGAAGTGATAAAGATGTGGGACCAGATGCTTGACTGTAAGGATTAATATTTTCTCTGAGAATTGCGATGCATATATGTGTCTGTGTTTATATTCTGTTACCCCTTTGTTTCTCCCCATTTATATTTAGTGATGTATTCACTTTGCTCATAATTTTATATTTTTACTTTTTTTAGTGATGTTTTAAGTTCTGCTGATGTTTTTTAATCTTACATGAACTGAAACTTGATTTGTTGTTGAAGTATGATGATCTGTCTGCTACTTTGCAGTTGATATTATATCGGCTATTGAGTTTGATAAATCTGGTAACCATCTGGCTACTGGTGACCGTGGTGGTAGAGTGGTCTTATTTGAAAGGACCGACACAAAAGAGGTCAGAATTTTGTTTAGAAATTGACTTGTGAACCTGAAGATTATGAATCCCCTTGCTACATTTTTTAGATTTTGTGAAATATGTAAATAAATTCTAAAATTGGTTTGCAGCAAGACGGAAGTCGAAGGGATGCAGAGAGGGCTGATTATTCAAACAGTAGACATCCAGAATTTCGCTACAAGACTGAGTTTCAGAGTCATGAACCTGAGGTAAAGAGTTATTAACCTATATGCTGAAAGTCTAAATAAATTGCTGAGAACCCAAAGAAAGTGTCATCCTACCGATAATTGTTTCCGGTTGCAAGCTTGCTAACATCAAGCCTTCTGACAATTTCCTTAATGATATAGATTGTTGTACTCATTCTGAACTTGCATATTTTGCACTCAGTTTGATTATCTTAAGAGTCTGGAAATTGAGGAGAAAATCAACAAAATAAGATGGTGCCAATCAGCTAATGGGGCCCTCTTTCTTTTGTCGACTAATGACAAGACAGTCAAATTCTGGAAGGTAGGTGTTCTCTTCCCCGTAGCATAAAATTTATTTGTACACATTCGCTTTAATTCATAATACAGTCGGACTTAAAAATTTATTGTTATGAAGCTATCAAAACTTGTTGGAACATGATAATTAGGAAGGGCTTTGGACCTGTAGAGTAAAAGGAATAGAGATCTAATGTTGTATGTGTATAAAATACAGAGCAGTTGATTAGCCATTTTATATTTGTTTTTGGAAACACTATACATAAAAAGTATAACTTTACTTGATCTTGAGCATGACAAGCATCAACTTTAACTTCTATGTAATTCCTTTAGTATTTTATAATATACTTAAATATTAAGGCACAGTTATACAAGATTCTTCTGACGATGACTTGCCAATCAAAGAAAAATATGAGATTTGATAGTGATGTCAATATATTGGTTTTATATATTTGGTAGATAGTACCCTAGTTTAAGTTGCATTTACTTCTTCATTAGACCCTGCACCCTAAAGGACTTAATATCTTTAAATGTTTTTTCAATTCAAGATCTTCTCATCAATATATTATATCCAAATCAGTGCGACTTTTGATCACATATATACTTGCTACCTCCTGCTTTTATATGATCTTTTTCTGGATGTCCTGTTGGTACTGGTGCTAATTTATTGTGCTGCTACTTACACAAAGAACTTTGATAGATCTTTCATATTTTATTTACTGTTTTCAACAATATATGGTAAAGATTTTGTTATATTTGTGACGTTTCTGTTTAAAAGGTTCAAGAGAAAAAGGTCAAGAAAATTTCAGAGATGAACCTAGATCCTTCCAAAAGTTCTGAGAAAGGAAATTTTTCACAGTCAAGTGTTTCTTCAGGCCATCTTTCCAATGGAGGATCTACTGATACATCATTTTCATTGTCAAGCAATGGTTTTTCTAATCCACCTGGAGGAATCGCATCCCTACGTTTGCCTGTGGTAGTTGTACCTAATTCGAGTTTTATTTATATTTTGAGACTGATGTCATATGTATATGTTTTTGGATTTAAAAACTAATCAGTTTGACTCGACGAAAAAAATTAAAGTTCTCAGTTTAAATTTTCAACAATATTGTCTCGCATGTTTCAGTTCCTCCAATAAGTTAAGGTGACATTGTATTGTACCTACTGGACATTATCATTCCCACAGTTACTAGTATTATAAATTTCCTCATGATCTCTAAATGCTTAGTTAGATTTTATTCAACCCATCTGTGCAAAATGCAGGTAAACAGCAACGAAAGTAGTCTAATAGCAAGATGTAGACGAGTCTACGCCCATGCACATGACTATCATATCAATTCCATTTCAAGTAATAGGTTAGTGTATACTTATCCTCACTTCATTATCTTTCTGACTTGGAAATTATCGTAATGATCCTTGACATTGTTTTGTCGAGACCTATCAATCGTGCTCCCTTGCATTAAGTGTAATTCTGTGTCTAATGTTGTTACTTGTTAGAATCATTTAGTGTCTAATATTATTGCAGCTCTGATTCAACCTGTCTCTCCTAATAGTACCTGTGTTGTGTATTACTGAAATTGCTCTTTTATTCTTTTTCTCTTTTCTCAGTGACGGAGAAACCTTTATTTCAGCCGATGACTTGCGAATAAACCTTTGGAACTTGGAAATTAGTAATCAAAGTTTTAATATTGTAGATGTGAAGCCTACAAATATGGAGGATCTTACTGGTAAATTTTATTGAGAATCTGAAGTTATGTAGTAGTAGACTAGTAGTATCAATGCTAGCATGTGTACTTTTATATTATTCACTTGTGACCTCACTTCTTCAGCTTGTTAATGATACAATCATGCTCTTTGGTGCAGTATCCTAGTTATTTGTTTGAACAATGTAATTATTAAGTCGATTCATGCCTGTAAATGAGGAGGATAGTTCAGCAGAAATTGAAGTGTGTGTGTGTGTATATATATATGTGTGTGTGTGTGTGTGTATAATATTTGTATTTCCAATGGTTTGATTAAATGGATTATACTACGCTACAAACATGATTTGTAGATTACCATAATACTAGAAATCTTTTGGGACTAATGAAGTTTTCTGTCTGGTTGATTAGTAATTCTGGACCCTCCTTTCCTGATTTAAAATTCATGCTACAATTTCTAGGTTTTAGATATTGTATAGCTTAGAATGCAATTGAATTATGTTTCTTTACATTTGTGAGTACAGAAGTGATAACATCAGCAGAATTTCATCCTACCCACTGTCACACATTAGCTTATAGTAGTTCAAAAGGATCAATTCGTCTTATTGATTTGCGACAATCTGCTTTGTGCGACCATCATTCTAAACTGTAAGTATTTGCTTATGCTTTCTATTCAGTTCAAGTTTCAGTGTTTTTGTGTTCTCATTATGATTGACTTCCACAGGTTTGAGGAACCGGTGGCAGCTGGTTCAAGATCCTTTTTCACCGAGATAATTGCCTCTATTTCTGATATTAAATTTGGGAAGGGTGGAAGATACATATTAAGTCGTGATTACATGACTTTAAAGGTTTGATGACCTGTGATGCCATGTTACATGATTGGTTAATTTTATTTTAAACGCTATGTTACTGACTTACTGCAGCACTTGTTTCATATCCCATGGTTTTGTGCATCTGCATCTCTCTACTTAGCAAGCCAGGAAACTAAAACCTATCAAAATATGCAATAGGCTCAGAAATGACTAATGTTTTACTTCATGACTAAATTAAGTCTATGTGTTGATATACACATACTGAGAAACAAAAGAAAAAAATAGCTAGTTCCTGTGAACCTAAATGAATTCATCATGAATATTATCATCTGAACCCTAAATCTAGTTTTTGAACTCTTCCTGCTGTGTACTGGTAATCCTGTCAGGCTCTTAGCATGTAAATAAATTACCAACCACCTTGCACTCTCTTACTTTCACCTCAATCAATTGTGACAACCCATATGAAACCATCTCCTGCCATAATATAATCTCTAGATGCAGTGCTGGTCAATAAAGCCTTTTCCTCTTTATATGATCATGCAGAGGAAAAATAGTATGAAGAAAATTTGACTGCCGAGTCATAGTTGCTACCCACATGTGATTCTTTCTTTGATAACTGTAACCTCTGTATTAAAGTCCCAAAGTCGACTTGCCTCAGTCATCGTTGCGCTTAGCTCATTGCCGTGGCGTCTCTTTAATGTTTTCACCTATTTCATTTTAGGTTCTTCTCCATCATTTTGAATTAAATGACCTCAAAAAACATTTTAACTTTGAGTTTGGAAAGCGTGTTCACTAGTGATCTGATTAGGTTATGTTTACTAATTTAGTGCCATGAAATATATATGAACCTGCTATCTATTTCAGCAACAGCAATTAATTTTAATAAGCCTGAATAATCAATTCAACAAACTACGAATTCTCACTCTTCCAGAGGAGAGTGAGGTTCTCCACTCGTGCCTGTGCTAAACAATTAACATGATGATCTTCTCCACAGCTCTCCCCAAGCTATTTACCCCCCTTTCCCTTATCACCCTTTTACCCTCTGTGTGTGTGTGCGTGTGTATATATATATATGCTTCACATGTATGATGAGTTGTTACTCTATATAGCCCGATGGTTTATTGGGCCTATGTGCGTAAGTCATCATAGTAGGAGTTTCGAGTGAGTTCTTTGCATTTGGCTATGGCTATGGCCAAAATATATCTGATTACAAGGCTATGAATAATTGATTACAATGGAACATTAATTGATATACCCATATATATGTATATAATTACTGTTTGTTTCTACTAATATTTACTAGGTCCATTATATATGACATGGTTTGGCCTTGGGCGTTTACATTGTAACCAAATACTTTTGTTTTATAGTTATGGGATATAAATATGGATTCTGGACCAGTCTCAACTTTCCAGGTTCACGAGTATTTAAGACCAAAGGTGAATTCGACTTCCCACAAAATTAACCATCTTATTTTTTATAAATGTTCATGCTTTAATTGATTAAATTATTCAATTATCATCTGCAGCTCTGTGATTTGTATGAAAATGATTCCATCTTTGATAAATTTGAGTGTTGCTTAAGTGGTAATGGTCAGCGGGTTGCAACTGGTTCTTATAGGTTTGTTGCCTGTATACATATCTGTGTACTAAAGCTACCCTCTTTACATTTTTTTTACCTTGCATGTAATATCAATCTATGTGTTCTCAGCAATTTATTTCGCGTGTTTGGGACTGCTGAGGGTAGTACAGAAGCTACCACACTGGAAGCTAGCAAGAATCCAACGAGGTATCCCTGACCAGATCAATCCTTGCAAACTAGCAATAAAACTGACTCGCTTTGAAAGTTTGTTTTCAATTTCATAGATTTGGGCATGTTCTCTCTACAAAATTGAACTACACTGAGCATATTGTTTCTGACCTTTCTTGCAACATATGCTTTCCTATACTTTATTGTTGTGGAGTAGTCAAGATAATAATGCTGAAATTTCTGATATGCTTTCACAGGCGACAAGTTCAGACGCCCTCAAGGCCTTCTAGATCCCTAGGCAGCAGTATATCCCGTGTTGTCAGAAGAGGTTGATTCTTTTTTCTTTTTTTTTTTTACATTCCTTTGTTTGCTCCTACAATATAATAAAGTTGTTGCTCCAGATAATATTCCTCGAGAAAAGAAACTACTGTCTGTCTCCAAAAGTTGTACCTACAGTTTTGCACATCTAACTTATCTTTATATGTAATATGACAGGGGCCGAAAGCCCAGGCTTAGATGCAAATGGAAATTCATTTGATTTCACAACGAAATTACTCCATCTGGCATGGCATCCAAGTGAAAATTCTATTGCTTGTGCTGCTGCAAACAGCTTGTATATGTATTATGCATAAAATGTGGGTCCTGACAAATTTGTGTTGCATACATTAATATTCTGAAATGTCAATGGAGAAGATCTCTTTGAATATCTGGAGGTCTGGTTAATGCAGTCTCGTATACGTAGAATTCCTCCATAGGGTTGAAGGTTCAGAAGGTTGGCTATCGTAAAAATCTGCAAGGAAGTTGTAGCTCTAATCTACCCTCTTTCTGTTTATTTCTTTACTAGTTCCGTTTTCTGATCTCTGTTTTGTTATTATTTTACCTTTTGTATTGAAGGAAAGATGTAGTTGATATCCCATTGTCTTGGGTTAAAATCAAGTAGAAAGGAAACGTAAACTGAAGAATGTTACTCATAGCTGCCTTTAGGTTTAGGGCAAATGAAGTTTACACCAGTGTTGTTGGGAAGAGCTGCCGCTAATTTGCAGGCCTCTAGCTTCTTAAGTTTCTCTGTAACAAACTTTTAGGATGATTATATTTTCTTTTTGTTTCAGTTTTTTGTTTAAATTAATATTTTTTGTACAAGCCAATTTAGATGGTTTGGCCGTTTATTTAAACTGAATATTTTACAGCGCATCTGAGGGGGTGCTATTATATCGGACGTTTATGATGAATTTTATTAATTATTTCTTTTCCAATAACAGGTTGTCACCTCTCATGCTTTAACATTTAGCATATTAAACTGCGCACGGCCACGGCCACGGCCATGCACCTGAGAACATAAGAATTTATGTGGGAGATCTTGTGAAACAAGGTTCTCCCATTGAACCAGGAGCTTCAGTGGTCCAAACTATAACTACTAAAACACATCATCGAAAATTTAATGTTTTATACTGAATATTCAGACGAAGAAATTCCATAAGAATTTTACAGTTCATCCAACATTTCACAGATGATCACTTATTACAAAACAAATCTCGAATCAATGATACCGATACACCACAATTTAACTCTGATACATACTCGCCAAAAAGAAAAAATAAAAATCGAAATATATAAAAGTAGAATAATGCTAGGGATATCAAATTGGATTTCAAATGTCACATGTCTTGTTCTTATTGACTATAACTTAATTAAAAATAGTGGACCCCTGCATTCACATTAATTCCCCCAATAAAATCATCCCAAACTTTCACATCACCAGTACTAAATCATTTGGTACCAAAATTCGGTACCAATTCGGTATGTCTTGCCTTACTCAAGTAAAAATAATCGGAATCTACCGCTTTAAATATTTCTCAAATATACCGCAAGAAGCCAAGAAATATACTCAAAGCCTCGTTTTTCTCGGTCCCCTCTATTACATAAAATATATAGGTTAGTGATCAAATACAAACTTTTTTTAAAATACAAACTAAGAACCAATTTAAGTCCTTAGATTAATCTAATCTATTGGTCCCCTATATACACAACTAAAATACACCCTTCCACACTCAATCACACCTATTCCCCTTCGTTTTTAATTTGACTTTTCCCGTCAATCGGAGAGTTTTTTTTTGAAATCCGACTTCACCGTATTTTTCTCCATCTCCCAACGATCGATTTGCATACCATATGTGCTATGTTTCGACACGATTTGAAAAAACATTATTTAATTTGTAGGTTTGTAGTCTAAGAGGGGTGTAAACGAGTCAAACAGTTCGTGAGCTACTCGAGCTCGGCTCGGAAAATATTCAAATTCGGCTCGGTAATAATCGAGCCGAGCTCGAGCTCGAGCTATTCGAATTATTTACCGAGCCGAGCTCGAGCTTCAAATTACTCGGCTCGTTAGGTTCGTGAGCCTAATCGAGCCTTTATTATTTTAGTGTTTATATATTATAAATATATATTTTCATAAATATTTAGTATTTAGATATATTTTATATTTATAATCGAGTCGAACTCGAGCCATATAATCGAGTCGAACTCGAGTCGAACTCGAGTCGAACCTGTCACATTCGAACTTTTGTCAATATGTGGTGATATCGATTCGAGCTCGAGCTTGAAATTGAAGGCTCGGTCGAACTCGAGCCCGACCTCGAGCACATTTTAAACCCCCGAAGAAAAAGAAAAAAAAGGGGGGATAGAGAGAAGCACGAAGAAGAGAAGTCTTAAAACGGAATGATGATGATGACGGGAGCTCTAGTGTGCCGGTACTTGTTTTTTATGTTGCACTTGTAATGCTTTCTTCATTACTTCCCCATGCATTTTTCTTCTACGATCTTACCTCTATATCCTCTCTCGTTCCTATCCTCTCTCTTCATCTTAATCCTCATCTCTCTCTCTCTCTCTCTCTCTCTCTCTCTCATTTCTCTCCCGTCTCTCTCTCGCCTCTCGCCTCTCGCCTCTCTCTCTCTCTCTCTCTCTCTCTCTCTCTCTCTCTCTCTCTCTCTCTCTTCTCTCTATCTCTCTGGCGAAAATGAACGGTGGTGAAGGAGATGTGAAGGAAGCTCAGCTGGAGTGGAAATACGCGCAGGTGTGGGGGGAGAGAGTTTTTGGCGAAGAAGTTACGGATGGTACTCTCATTTCTACTATACATTTGATTCTTAATTGTATTGTTTTTCTCAGTTAATTAGGGTTCTGAATTAGTTTAATTTATCTAATTTGTTTAATTTAGTGTTGTTTTGTTGCTTATAAGTGATTGTAAGTGTTTGTTTATTACTTGATTACTGTTTTGTTGCTCGATTGTGTGAAATTAAGTTGCTGGATATCGTAATGCTTCTTGTTGTTTATGTTTTTTGATGATTTAGTTGATTGTTTTAGTAAGTCTATAATGTTGTGATATGGAACTGTGAGGGTTTTGTGTGTGTGTGCGTGTGTTGAAGTCAGATTTCGGATCAATATTTTTCGGAAAACACTTTGTTGTTTTCGTGCAAAACAAATTTTTTCGTAGGTTGTTTGCGAGTAATAGTTGTTTTTTTCTGGTTTGGTTTGCTTTTTGTCGGAATTTTCACAACACATACATGTAAATGTAATGATTCTAAATGGGGAAAAAAGAAAAGTGAAATGATATTTTAAATGATCCGGGAGTTATGAAGAATTCTGACCTTTTCCCCGGATAAGTTGTTTTCAATGTTAGAGATGACGTTATTTATGGCGACACGCCTATTATGACAAGGGTTGTTACCCTAAGTATCCTCCTTTTTTTAATTGTCAAGCAACAAATAGTTACTTTGTCGGCTCTGCAATAAAAAACTGCGCTACGCCGCCCCTACTTTGTTGTTGCATTACTATCATTACTAAACGACCACAAATAAAGTGTCTCAACCATGGTGACTTGTAAGATATATATTACAGTTTAATGTGCTCACCACATACGTAAGCAACACGTAATTAAAATTTTTAATTATTTTATTTTGATTTGTTTTCTGCAAAGATATTTATTATAGTTTCTACTTGGAAAATACTTTCTTATATGGAATTTTCAGATATGTATAACATATGTGATCTCTTTATGTTCATCTCAAGTGATAAAGACATATGGGGTTTGATGTGGTGGTTTAAGCATTCAAATCTTCTTTGAGTATCGGGATACATCCTCTTACCCCCTTATTTCTTTCTTTATATCTAGAAACATATTCACTTTAATTGTCATTATATTTTCTTTTCCTGAAATTATAAGATTTGAAATTGTTTTAAGTTTTTTGATTTTGTAAAGTTATTATTGCAACTGAATTAAGGCTGTATTTAATTTTATTATCTGCCTGCTACTTTGCAGCTGATATCATATCGGCTATTGAGTTTGATAAAGGCGGCCACCATCTGGCTACTGGTGACCGTGGTGGTAGAGTGATCTTATTTAAAAGGCTGAACATAAAAGAGGTCAGAAGTGTTTTTCAGAAATTGCCTATTGAACCTAAAGGACTTGCATCATCTTTCTACATATTGTAATTTTTTTTAAAATGTTCACACAAATATCTAAAACTGGTGTGTAGAACGGTGGTAGTCGGAGGGACGCAGAGAGGACTGATTATTCAAAAGGTAGTCATTCAGAATTTCTTTACAAGGCTGAGTTTCAGAGTCATCAACAGGAGGTCAAACTTTGTGATTTGTGAGCTTGCTTGTGTCCAGTCCAGTTTCTTAATGATATATATTGTTCTTATTCTGAACTTGCATATTTTGCTTGCAGTTTGATTATCTTAAGAGCCTGGAAATTGAGGAGAAAATCAACAAAATAAGATGGTGTCAACCAGCTAACGGGGCCCTATTTCTTCTGTCAACAAATGACAAGACAGTCAAACTCTGGAAGGTAGGTGTTTCTTTCATGCAGCATATGATATACTTTTACATATTTGCTCCGATCTACAATAAAGTTCCGAGATTTGTTGGAAAGCGATAACTAGGAAGGGCTTTGGACCTGTAGAAAGATAGAGACTTGATTCTGTATACGTAAGACTTTTTACATATATATTTGGAAATACAAGACATAAGAAACCACCCCTCCTTGATCTTAAGCCTGACAAGCTGCAAGTTAGTTTTAACTTTAACCCTTGTGTAATTTATTCAGGTTTCCTTCATATATTTAGGATATGGTACACTTGTACAAGATTTTTCTGACAATGACTTGCTAAATGAAGAACGATATGAGATCTGGTACTAATATGATATCCATTGATTTTTAATATTTGGCTGTAAATTTACTGATTTAGATAGTTTCTTGTATTATTAAACCCCTCCCCCCTCCCAGACTTAATCTATTTAATTTCCTTTCAAGTCAAGATCTTCTCATCAATGCGTTATATGCAAATCAGTAATAAAATTTGCTTCCTCTGATGTTATATGATATTATGATAAATTTCCTATTTGTACTAGTGCTACTTCTCCCTGGAAGAAATTTGATACAGTAGATCTTCATATTTTGCATATTATTTAAATAACAACACATGTAAAATTTATCTCATACCATATGTTCTCTGTGCAACATTTGTGTTTGAAAGGTTCACGAGAAAAAGGTCAAGCAAATTTCAGAGATGAACCCAGATCCTTATAAAAGTTCCGAGAATGGCAGTTTTTCCCCGTCAAATGTTTCTTCAGGCCATCTTTCCAACGGAGGATCTTCTGATACATCATTTTTCTTGTCAAACAGTGAATCTTCTTTTCCACCTGGGGGAATGGCATCCCTACGTTTGCCTGCGGTAGTTGTACCTAACTTGAGCTGTAATTTTTTTGTTTTCTGTAAATGATATGTGTTTTAATCGAGCACATACAAACCATGCACTCTCGTGTTAAAGAGCTGAACACAGTCGTTTTATGTAATTGATTAAAAAATAATAAGAGCGTGAAAAATATTGGCTTAGAAGAAGCAAAGATAGATTCCTTTGATCATACTTTTGCTAGATCTTACTGGCACACTGTTAAATTTTTTTGTGCTTTTTGTGTACTTGGGTTCCTGCACTTTTAAGTGCTAGTGCCCTACCTTTAGTTTTTTATTGAAGAAGGGAAAGTAAAGTAGGAAAAAGTCTTTGTAATTTGTTCGTCTGTGTGATACTTTTATGTGCCTTTCACAGCACACCAAATTTTATTCTTAAACTGAATCTGAGCTAAAAATTGGCAGGTCATCAGCTTCTTTCATATCCCTATTCTGTTTTCTTTCAAGACTGATGTGATATGTATATGTTGTTGTAATTAAAAACTTCTTTTTTTTTTGCTTAATATTGTAATTAAAAACTTGAGTTTAACTACAACATTTTTTTTGCATGTTTCAGTGTCTATTAAGTTGAGGTGATATAGCAGTGCACCTAGTGAACATTTTCTTTCCCATAGTTATTTACTTGTATGTTTTATAAATTTCCTCATGATCTCTAAATGCTTAATAAAATTTTATCCAACAAATTTGTGCAATATGCAGGAACACAACAACGAGAGAAGTCTTATGGCAACATCTAGACGAGTGTACTCCTATGCGCATGACTATCGTATTAATTCCATTTCAGATAACAGGTTGTTTAGACTTGTACTTGCTCCATTCTCTTTCTAATTTGGATAACGTTATAATGATCCTTGACATTGTTTTGTTGAGAACTCTAAATTTCTTTCTCTTGCATTAAGTCTAATACTCTAATTAGGTGTCTAATGTGATTAAATTTGTTCTGTGTCTAATATTATTAATTTATTTTTTATCTTTGGCAAACATATAATCTTGCAGCTCTGATTCAATCTGTCTCTTAATTGTACATTCGTGTATAACTAAAATTGCTCTTTTATTCGTTTTCTCTCTTCTCAGCGATGGTGCAACCTTTATTTCAGCCGATGACTTGCGAATACATCTCTGGAACTTGGAAATAAATAATCAATGTTTTAATATTATTGATCTGAAGCCTACAAATATGGAGGATCTTACTGGTAAATTTCTTTGTAAATCTTTTATTGTGTAGTAGTAGACTAGTAGTACATGATCTATCAATGCTAACATGTGTACTTTCATAGTATTCACCTGTGACCTCACTCTTTTAGTTAGCTAATGATCCAGTCATGTTCTTTACGCAGTATCCTAGTTATATGTTTGAATGATGTAGCATTTATGTAATAAATTGATGCAAGTGGCCAAAAAGGAATATATATATATATATATATATATATATATATATATATATATATATATATATATATAATGTTAGTAAATGAGGAGGATATATCCACGAGAATAAAAGGGTATATAGGTATTGTAGTGGTTTGAGTAAAGGACTTATGAGCTAACCAAACATGATCTTATTCTTAACTGGATATCTATTGGGATTTGGGAGTAATGAAGTTCTCGGTCGTGTTTTATCAGTAATTCTGGACCCTCACGACCTGATATATACATAGGCAGCATTTTCTAGGTTTTTTATATGTGCTTTTATATTTTTATGTGTATTTTTGGTTTTGAAAGCAATTGAAATTTGTCCTTTTCCATTTTTGAGTACAGAGGTGATTACATCGGCAGAATTTCATCCTACCCACTGTAACCAATTAGCTTATAGTACTTCAAAAGGATCAATTCGTCTGGTTGATTTGCGACAATCTGCTTTGTGCGACAATCATTTCAAACTGTAAGTGTTTGCTTTGTCTTTCCTTTCGTTTCAAGTTTTCAGCTTAATTGCATTCTCTTATTATACTCGACTTCCACAGGTTTGAGGAACTGGAGGCACCTGGTTCTAGATCATATTTTTCCGAGTTAATCGCTTCTATTTCTGATATTAAATTTGGGAAGGACGGAAGATACCTGTTAAGTCGTGACTACATGACTTTGAAGGTTTGATAAATTGAGATGCTTAATTACTTGATTGGTTAATTTTGTTGTAGATGCTAAGTTACTGTGGTACTTTGTTCATTACCAGTTTGCGTATCTGCATATCTATTCCGAAAACCAGGAAACAGTGACCTATTAAAATATGCAATAGGCTCTGAAATTACTAATGTCTAACATCATTAGTAAAATATATGTGTTTATCTATGCATACTGAGAAACAAAGGAAAAACGAAATTTTGCTAATCTCTGCCTGTCTGGGAACCAAAATGAATGCAGCACCAATGTCATTATCCAAACCTTATCTAGTTTCTAAACTTTTTAGCTGACAGTGGTGACCCTGTCAGGCTTAGCATACAAAATAAATTACCAACCACCCTGCACCTTATTTTACCTCCACTTTATCAAATGTGACAACCCATATCAAACCATCTCCGAGCTACAATAATCTCTAGATAAAGTGCTGGCCAGTAAACCCATCTTCCTAATTAATCATGCAGAAGAGAAATGATAGTGAAAGGATTTGACTGCTGAGCCACATTTGCCACCCATATATGATTCTTTTCTCTGATTAATGTAACTTTCTGTATCAAAGACCCGAAGCCTACTTACACTCTTAGCATTCTCAATGTTTTCATATATTCCATCTTAAGTTCTTTATTATTTTGAATCACATGACCCCGAAGAACATTTTATATTCCATCTTAAGTTCTTTATTATTTTGAATCACATGACCCCGAAGAACATTTTAAATTAAAGTTTGGAAGCATGTCCCGTAGTGATCTGATTTGGTTATGTTTACTAATTTGGCTATGCCTATTATATATGGATCAATAGCACAGGCTTGAAGCCTTTGGATTTACCTTGGATCTTTGCTATCTAATTCAAAATATGATCAGGGTGTGAAGAAACTTGAATACTTTTCCATATTAATAAAAGTTTCTTCTTAATGGTGTTGCTTCGTTGGCACAATATGAAATTGACATATACTATGACTCAGAGGTTTTGATTTTTTTTTTAAAAGAAGAGCTGTTGAATTAATCCGTTAGGTATGTGTAAATAATTGTTTTTGGTTGAAGCGTGAAGCTATTAGATGTTACTAGGGTAAAACTTTATTCAATGCATGCAATTTTTTGTGTCACCAACATATATGATATATCTGGTTACAGAGCTATAATAGTCGATTAAGAAGCAACATAACCGAAATCTTCATATATATGCACTCGCCTTCGTTTCTACCTGTGTTTAAGTCTACTGTTTGTTACTTATATTTAATGGCTCCATTTTTTATTCTTTTTTGGACATGGTGTAGTCTCTTCTGGGTTCACATTGTAACCAGATACTTTGTTTTGTAGTTATGGGATATTAATATGGATTCTGGACCAGTCTCCACTTTCAAGGTTCATGAGTATTTAAGGCCAGAGGTGAGTTCGTCTATCCAGAATACTAACCATCTCATTTCTGATTCACACTTGAATTAATGAAATTACTCAACTATCACCTGCAGCTCTCTGATTTATATGAAAATGATTGCATCTTTGATAAATTTGACTGTTGCTTAAGTGGTGATGGTCAGCGGGTTGCAACTGGTTCTTACAGGTCTGTTGTATGTATAATTATCTGTGTACTAAAGTTACTCTTGTTGCATTTTTTAACTTGCACGTAATATCAATATGTATGTTCTCAGCAATTTATTTCGCGTGTTTGGGACTGTTGAGGGTAGTACTGAAGCAACCACAGTGGAAGCTAGCAAAAATCCAATGAGGTATGCTTACCATCAATCCTTGCAAAGTAGCAGTAAAACCAGTTGTAATCTAATTTATAGATTTGTACATTTGCTCTATACACACTTGCTACTCAATACTAATTGACTTTCAATTTGAACTACATTAGCCATGACTGTTTCTGACTAGTCATATGACACATGCGTTTCTGTACTTCGACTATTGTGGGGTTGTCAAAAATACAAATAATTCTTAAACTCTGATATGCTTTCGCAGACGGCAAGTTCAAATGCCCTCAAGGCCTTCTAGATCCCAAGGCAGCGGTATATCCCGTGTTGTCAGAAGAGGTCAATGCATTTTCTTTTCTTTTACATACCTATATTTGCTCTTGAGTGATAATTAATTTGTTTTTGCAGTTAATATTCTTCAAGAAAAGAAACTACAATTTGTTTCCAAAAGTTATACTTCTGCACATTTGACCTATCTTAATATGTAAAATGACAGGGTGTGAAAGCCCAGGCTTAGATGCAAATGGAAATCCGTATGATTTCATGACGAGGTTACTGCACTTGGCATGGCATCCCAGTGAAAATTCCATTGTTTGTGCTGTTGGAAACAGCATGTACGTGTATTATGCCTGAAATATGGATCCTGACAGAAATGTATTGCATGAATCAAATCTGACGAAGAAGACCCTTTCAAGACATCCGAAGGTTTGGCTTATGCTGTCTCGTATGTGTAGATTGTTCAGAAGATTGGCTATCGTAAAATCTGCAAGGAACTTGTAACAGTAGCCAATCCTCTTTCTGTTTATTTATTTACCAGTCTGTTCTCTGTCTTGTTATTGCTTTCCTATAGTGTTGGGTTAAAAGGTAAAGGAAACGTAAAGTGAAAAATATTACTCATAGTCGCCTTTAGGTTTAGGGCGAATATAGTTTTACAACAGAGTCGTTGGGAAGAGCTGCTGCTAATTTGCAGGCCACTAGCTTCTTCTGTTTCTCTGTAACAAATTATTAAAATGTTTATAAACTCTTTTTGTTATAGGTTTTCGTTTTGTAGTAATTTTTTGTTTATTTGTTCGGAACCCTTACTCGCCCCAATTAGGATGCATGACAATATGAGTACATAAAATTTTGTGATGGAACATCACCAAGAAAATGACATCGCATCTGATTCTTATGATCATGAGTGCGGACCACGGATGGACAACGATATGCAAATATCTTTCCGAAATCTGTTTCTAATAGAGTTTATCTTATTCTTAGTTTTGGTCGACAGATAGATGTTATGGGTAGAGATAGGAGGCTTTTGTAGAGATGGTATTTCAATGATAGTATCAGTATAGACCGTAAAGACAGGATTGTTATGAGTGGTCAATATAGAAGAGTGTACAGTCCTGGAAATGTGAAGGAAACAGGGGAAGAACTATGAAGCCATAAGAGACAGAGAAGTCCAGCAGAGCCACGCGGTTGTTGGTTTGGTGAATGACATGAGATGAGAGGAGATAAGAATGCTGACTTTGTGGACTCCCCGTTTTTTTACGGGGTTTCACCACGTACTATGTGAATGGCTCTGCTATGGACGGTTGAGATTTGGTGTTGGGAATCAGATTTCGAATCTCGAATTTGAACAAATAATTTGATTCAACAAAAAACGTGTAGTCGATTTGATATTTTAGTCAAAGTTGAATCGAACTTTTTCCGCTAATTCCAACTCAATACGTAATATTCCACATGACCTTCTCATTTATTTACATTTTTTTTTTGGATATTTCTCTCAATTTTTTACGTTTCAAATTTTTTCTAAAATGATAAAGCTTTATAATATAAAAATTAACTAAATTCACTACTTTTCCCCTGTAGTAAAGAAAGAAACTTCGTATAAGTATCTTCACTTTATACATTAAATATTGATTGTTCTCATTACTTTACTCATTTTTTTTTACTTTTTCTTAATCTCCGTGTCCAATCTCAATGTAAAAAATTGAGTAGGACGGCGGAAGTATTAAATTTATGTTCGGAGTATTAAATTTATGTTCGATAATCGAAAATCAACTGCAAACCGTTTCAGCTCGAATTAAAGTTTTCCTCAAAATTTTAATGCAAGCGTGTTTGTTCTCAATCATTCTGTTGCGGAAGCTTCACGCTTACACTTGAATTGTTGAAAGACTTGAATTCCCACCTCCGCAGCTTCGTTTCTTACTTGTCGGCTTCATCTAAAAGACTAAAATGAACCTTTTCATAAATAACATAGACTTAAATTCTCCTATGCTTATTACTCAGGTATACTTCAATTTTTTTTTTCTTTTGATCGATAAGAGTATCTCCGAGAGCAACCCTTATTTCCATTTTCTCAAATATAATAAAATAATGATTATTTAAAATATATGTATAAAAAAATTATTTTTATTCAATGGTGTTACCTATATTCGTTACCTATAACTTAAAAAAAAAAAATTAATCAATATTTTAGATAATACGGAGAAGAATGAGAGTGTGATGGTAGATATATATTATATTATAATGAAGAATTGATGAATTGACATTCTAGGGGTTTGAGTTTCTCTCTCCTAAATATGGGGTTTGATTTTCTCTCATCTAAAATTTAAGGGGATAGAGAGTCATTGAAGCATTGTTTTTAAGCCTTAATCCTGAAATTGTTTACACCTAGAACAAATATAGGTAAGGGTTATTTGAGTCGGAGTTGCTCTAAGTCTTGTTTAATTTTAATACTCCTATAAAAGATTAAATCGATTTCGTTTGAAAAATTCAAGATTGTGTATTAGAATGGAACTATACTTAAATGAAGCTGTATAATGACAAATTATTACTTTTAACAAGTCGAACACAAGGATTTTTTAATACAACAATATCTTGGCTTTATTGTGTTCAAGTGAGCTGTCGGGGAATGAGTTTATAATAAGCCAAAAAGGAATCAAAACCACTTAAGCTTAATCATCACTTTCTCCCTACTTAAGAATTAATCATCTACATGTTTAATGGAGTATTAATCTAAATACTAATGGAGTAGTATTGTTATCACCACAGTTGACATTTGTTTTTATTCTTCCTTTTTAAATTACATGAAAAAGATTACCTTTTCATTAAATTTTGGGTTAGTGGAAGCTGTGGTTGGATTGGACCATTCAGCCTCCATAAGCTATAGCCAATTCAGAGTCCAACTGAACTGACAAAGACTGTACTCTTATAGTCATATTCTCTCTCTCTCCCTCTCTCTCTACATCTCTCTCCCTCTCTCTCTACATCTCTCTCTCTCTCTCTCTCTCTCTCAGCAGGCTTATCTCTCTATATCTATAGTACACTATCATATATGCCCCTATGCACCTATGATCATGATGTATAATTGTCATTTCCAAACATCACAACCAATTATCTTCCTTCATATCAACAATCTTGTTTGATACACACAAATCTCTTTGTATCTATTTATTCATAAAAAAACCAACTGAAAGCTGACAGAGTTTCAAACATGGCTAAAATCTTTCTGATTTCTATGGTTTTTGTTTAGATCATAAAAAATATCTTCCAAACAGTTGTCTTTTTTCTTGTCTTGCCCCCTGCCCTTTCCCCACTTGAAGTACCAAAAAGGTCAAAACTTTGATCAGATCTTTCAGTTTCACAAACACTAAAAATCAAGAATTTACCATAAAGATTCAAACTTTATTCAAGAAATGCAAGACCCTTCAACTTATTCACAGATCAATCTTCAATTCCCTGAACAAGAACACTTGAAATGCCCAAGATGTGATTCTTCAAACACTAAATTTTGCTACTACAACAACTACAATCTTTCTCAGCCAAGGCATTTGTGCAAGAACTGTAAAAGGTACTGGACTAAAGGTGGAACTTTGAGAAATATTCCTGTAGGTGGTGGTAGCAGGAAGAGTACTAAAAGAAGCTCAAACTCGAAAAAACAGGCAAATTCTAAAGCTACACTGGAAAAACAAGAAACCATTTCAGGGTCTGTATCAGTGATCAATAATAAAGATCAAGATGGTTCTTTGCTTGAAACTGGAGGGACTTTTAGCTCACTTTTGGAGTCAAATAACAGGCAACAGTTTGGGAATATGATTGAGGGTTTGAATTCTAATGGATCACCTAGTTTGCAATTGAGGGAGTTTTCGCAGAATCAGAACAATTCTGGCCTGGGATCAAACTTGATTTCTAGCCCTTTTGTTGAATTTGGAAATAACAAGAGTTCTGAGGGGTTTTTGGGTGTTCAAAATGATCAAGATTCGAGTTCCTGGAGTGGTACTAATGGGGCTCCTGATCTTGCGATTTTCACACCAGGTTCGAGCTTTTTCGTAGATAAAAGTTTCAATCTTTGAAGGGAGCTAGCTATAAAAATTATATATGTACCAGATTCTCATCTTGGTTTCACTACTAGTGATGGTTGTTTTTAAGACCCCTTATCATCTCATGATATACATTATACAACTTATACTAATATCTGTAATGCAAGAACATATTAGAGATGTGTGTTTTCGTAACTTTGCTGAAGAAAAACTTAAGTACTGGTTTTAAGTTCATCACATTGCAGAGCTGCGATTTATATGAGCATTTGTGATCTTAGAGATGTGTGTTTTCGTAACTTTGCTGAAGAAAAACTTAAGTACTGGTTTTAAGTTTATCACATTGCAGAGCTGCAATTTATATGAGCATTTGTGATCTTAGATTATAACTTTAAGTAGCGGTTTGCAGTGTGGATATTGTGAATTGTGATTAAGCAATGTGTATAGACATTAAATATATCTGGTAATCTAGTAATGAAGTTAAGTCGTGATCGTTGTTCATAATCTTGAAACGAAGAACTCTTTTCGTTACTTATTTGGGATTTTAATAGAATAGAGAAATAGACGCATGCAATGGAACAAATCCTACTACATATTAGATTGTCTTTCTTAAGATCAAACTCTGAAAGAAAAACAAGTTGTTTGAGACTATAAGCTATATCTTGACATGATAATTCTGAACTAAAAAACCAAACCAATATCTCTGGGTATTGAATGCCATCAGAAAACCTTTGGCTAGATTAAAAAAAAAACACTTCCCTACTTACTAAGGATATTGATAGAATTCCGGGGGGTCGTCATCCTCGAAAAATCTTCCAATGTTGGAACCATATTTTCCAAGGTGGTACTCAAGTTTTCTGCCAAAGCCTGCACGTCGTGTTCCATATTGCCGTCCATATTGACCATACTGGAAGCAATGCTTTCTTCTCCAAAAGGCTCCGCAGTCCTCTTCCATATGCCACTCCACCCGTCCGCAGGGCATGCAAATTAAATTGCAACACTTTGGACATGCCCTTATGTTGTATCCCTTCCCATCATCCATAAACTCTTTTAAACAATCAGGATTCGGACATTGAATCTTCCTCCTCCCAAAAGAAGATGCCAAATTTAATTCACTCTTCCATCTATCAAACACTTGCTCAGGGATCAACTTGCAGCAAAATTCCGGCTTCAAAACATTTTTACACTTGGATTCAGGACAAACCACATGTGTGGCATCTTCTTGAATCTCTTTTAGTAGATAAGTTTCAATGCAATCCTTACAGAATCTGTGGTTGCATGGAGAACGAATGAAATCGCTGATTGAGAACACAGCCATGCAAACATCGCAACCAGCGCTTGAAGCTCCCCCATACAAATTTTTGCTATTAGAGAGGTCATATTTAGGCATATCTTCTAGTTTGCTACAACCCTCTACAATTCCCTTCATCTTCTTGTCTTTCGAGACTTCCAGTTGCACCACCATATCATCAGGGATTTCTTGGGCATCCAAGATTTCAGTATCATCACAAATTTCTTCAGCATCCAAGATTTCAGTATCCTCCTCAACGTCGAGCATTACGTCTTTCTTCTCTCCTTTGTTGCTCTGTTTCATCCTCCTCCTCCTCTTCTTGCTACGCAAGCTGTTGGTATTTTTTCGAAGCCTCCCCCTCAACCTCAACCCCAACCCCAACTGCATATATAATATCTATGCTTGTGTGCTTAATACACACTCAAGAACAAGTTTAGGGTTCTCAATGTGTTATGCTCTGGGAATTATATAGAGGTTTGGTAAGTCTTGATTTACTTGTGCAAGAGATTGTTTTAATAAGACTTTCTTATGGAAAGAGATTCACTTCCTATTAGAATTCGAGGAGATCCTTAATTTATTATCATGTTGACTTCTAGTCCAAGTAAATCACAGAATTTTCAACCAGGGAAAAAACAACTGTAGCAAGAAAATTTGGATCAATTTTTTATTTTTTCTAGTGAATTTAATATTTTTACATTACTCGAATTGTGCAAGATGTGATGTAATATTTTTATTTTGTCAATTAATACTAAAATAAAAAAACAAAATAGATTTGCCTTCTCCAAATAATTCCTGTATATATCTCTTTAACTTTTTCTTTAAAATTTTCTTTGGATTATTCCTTTATATAATAATATATTGTTAAATTATTTTGTTGGTGCGCTTGTGATATCTTGTATATTATTATTACCTTGTGCAGGAACCGAATCAATTCACAATTAAAAAACAAGAATTTTTTTTTGAAAAAAAATGTTAAAAGTATTAAGAATTGGGTAAACAATATTTTAATTGTCAAATCTCCACATTGATCTTGAAAATCATATACAGTAACAATTTTTAGTACACAATTTGATAGGAATCCGAACACATAATTGCTACGAAGATTGTGGGTTTGATCAAATTTGATGTTTGGGCGAATTTGAACATTTTATTTCAATGTAAAAATTATGAAAATTGTGAAAATGGTTAAAGAATCCAAAAATTTGTCCAAAAAAATCTTCCAAAAGCTTATGTGTCCTTTTATAATCAGTAAGTTTTCTAATACAAATATAGAACCCGCGTACATACATATGCGTTTACGAATTAAAACACGTCAATTGTCTTTCATATTATTTTGTACAAATTTTGAGAGATGTTTTTGAGTTCCCTAGCAACCCTCAACTTATTAATATTCAGTTTTAGCACAATTAAACACGATTATTAACCGATCATTCAGCATTACCCTGCTAATCAAATCGACAAACGCTCATTAAATTCATTCATAAGAAGTAAGAAGTTGATTGAAACCCAATGTACCGGAAGAACAAAAGATTCAGAAAAGATGCTACTACTTGTCTTTCTCAATTTCTAATTTCCGCGTAACTTATTTTTGACCACTCCTCGTCTTCCTTCGGGCAAAATAAGAATAATAGTGTCGGGTATCTCAAAATTTTATCTTTTTTGATAAATGATGTGACATAATAAATGTCGAATTATCAATCCATACAAGAATGCAAATAGAGTTTTATATTATCAATCCATAAAATTCGTGAAATTATACGTATGCAAATAGAGTTTTATATTATCAATCCATACAAGAATTTAGCAATCAAATATATAATTATCCATGAGTCAAAATAATTAAATTAAACGCTTAATTTGTGCATATAAATAACTTTTATAGTAATAATCATTATAGAGATTACTCAAAACAAAATTCACCTTTTATAACCGATCAAATGTAAAAGATTCATTTTTTATCGAGTTCCAAGAAAAAAACCATTGCACCACAAGTCCTGCTTCCCAGGCGATTTAATCAGCTCCTGTCTTTAAAAATTCCATTCTAACCCTGTCTCCACCCTGAGGAGTTCGAACAACCTCCGAAAAATGATTCGGAACCACCATTATCTGCAACCTACCTTCTTCCCTCACTGTCTGCAAACTGAACTTTGGCCTACCATTTCTGTTCAAGCTTGACAAAAGTGGTGGAAAAACCTTCACTCTTTTCTCAGACATTCTGATTATTGATTTCTCCTTTACCTCCTCGATCAACTCCCTTCCGCTCCCAATATTCTCATGTTTATGATCATTGACAACGGAATCCGAAGTAGTTCCACTTGAGCCTACGATCAACGAATTAGTTCTGCGAAAAAAATATAGGTTTTTTCGAAAAGTGAACGTTGTGAGATTGTTTTCACGTTGAGTAGAGTGTGAATGGTCCATGGTAAATGAAATGTGTGTGAAAATTTTATGTAAGAAGGGATTATATAAAGAGACAGGTGAACTTTCGGAAGGTTAAAATTTTAAAACCAAATTTTCGAGATTTAATAGATATGTTATGGGATATGGTGGTATTACATATTCGAGTAATCTTTGGATTGCATAATTTATTGTCCGGGTCCTATGTTATCTTGGTCTAATTTAGGATAATATATTACTCAGAGATGTTCAAAAAGTTTGAAGCCCGAAATCCGGCCCGGCTCGATTCAGAAAAAAGCCCGGCCCGGTTTGGCCCGGCCCGAGAGCCTTAAACAGATCTATTATTTTTTGTCAAGTCCGGCCCGACCCGAAGCCCGAAAAGCCCGGGCTTTTGAAGATTCCGGATAAAGCCCGGACTTTCATAAAGCCCGATCTTTCAAAAAATCCGGATAAAAGCCCGGGCTTTTTGATAGATCCGGATAAAAACTTGCTTTTTATAGATAAAATCTGAAAATTTATAATATTTTAAATAAATTTTAAGAATATTAAACTTAGTAATAGAGGGAATATTAAGAATAATGAGGCTAAGAAGAATCAACAATGTGCAGGACAAACCCTTTTTTCAAGAAAATTTATTGAGTGTAATGTATGTGCTTCTTGAAATAGTCATGTACGAGGAGATTTGTATTGCTCACGACCAGGTTAAGTTCAATAACGCATATTATGTAGAATGTACTTGAGTTGCACTCATGTTTTATGATAAAACATTATGCTAGTAGTTTTTTAGTAATAGCTATCGTGGTATCTCTTGTTATGTTTTCTGAATTTTAATAGTTGAGGAGTGTAGCTCTTTTAGGGTCGTTTTTTCTATATTTTAATATATTAAATTTGGGAAAAAAAAATTATTTATATATAAATTAAAAAAGTCCGGATAAAAGCCCGGCCCGGCCCAAGGGCCTAAAACGGGCCTCATATTTTAGAGGAAGCCCGGTCCGGCCCGATTTTTGAAAAAGTCCGGCCCGACCCGATTGTTAAAAAGTCCGGGCTTTTTAAAGCCCGGCCCGATGGGCTTTTTGTGCATCTCTAAATTATTACCAGTATTAAAAAAAACAAATCACAGACACAAATTAAACACAAGAAATGTATTTATCTTAGTATCGTCATAAATGTTAGAGATTCCAACAAAATGTTCCAAAATTTGTACAGAATGATGTGACTTACATTTGACAATTTTTAATTTATGAACTCATATATTCACGCGAGTTTTCATATTTTTATTATGAATGTTACCATTAAAGATGAATTTGAAAGATATTTTGAAACATTTTGTTGGAAATTCTAGCATTGTTCTCGTCATAATGCAATTGGCTTAATCTTCGCAATATAGTTGTTTTTCGTCTACGCGTTTTACTAAACGCTGAGCCACGCGGAAATAAAATCATATAATATATGTAATACTTGTACTTTTTTTAAACGATTTTCACCTAAATAATTAGAAAAATCAAGCCTGGAAAGTTGCGAGAAAATAGAATTAGGGCCCATTTGTTAATGGGTGAATGAACCTAATTGAACGGGACGAGTGACTATTTTCTTATTCAGATTATTTGGTTTAATGTTCATTTTTCTGGACCACTCATACTCATCTGAATGAGTTCTAGATCAGTCACAGTAAAATTTCTAGCTGAACCCTTCCCAACAAAGTTTTCACCCATCAAAAGATGTCTTCACCTTATTATTATAAAACAATTAACTTTATTATAGGCTACTTCTATTATTATTTTTTCATTAATATAAGATATTTTTTCATAAATATGATTTTTTTTATAAAAATACATTTTATTTTTAAAAAATTTGTAAACAGTTTTTTGAATTATTTTTTTTTGACAAAAATACGACTTTGCAAGCAAATGCAACTTGATGCACCTAAATGCAATCTCATATGTAACCCAAAACAACTTCAAATATTTTTCAGAAAAAATTTAAAATATAAGTTATATTTGGTTGCTTTTGGTTGCAAATTCTATTTTTGCAAATATTTTCAGAAAATAGTAAAATCACAAAAAAAAAACTTTAAAAAATAGTTTTTTTTTTATAATTTCTCTTAATTTAAATAAGTGCACTCATGCATTCACATTATAAAGTTATTACATTTCACATAACTACTTATTTTATAGTATAATTTAATTGAATTACTTTGATAGCATTAAATAAATATTAATTTGAAATATACAATATTATTTAAGAATTACTTAAATTATTTTAAGATAATAAACTAAAAATAAATAAATATATACAATACTAAATATTATTATAATTAAGTAAATAAATTTAATATCATTAAATTTTAAAATTATAGATTTTGTCATTCAGAAAAATTTAATATTAATTAACAAACAACGTTACTTGTTCAGTATTCAGATTAATCATTCGTTCAGAATTTTAGTCATTCAGAAATTATTGTTCAGATTTAACAAATGACCCCTTAGTTAAAAAGAAGTTTTATGGACTGGGCTGGGCCGGGAAAAAGAAAAGAGAGGCGGAGATTGGGGACTTGAACTAGAAGAGGTAAATTATGAAAAAGAAAAAAATGTTGTGGGCTGGGCTGGGCTGGGCCGGGTAAAAAAGAGAGGCAGAGAAGAAGAGGGTAAATTGAAGGGGGTTTTGAAATTAGGGCTTAGGGAAGGAAAAAGAGAAGGATGGGGAGGAGAATACTGAATGAAGCATTGAGGAAGATTGTGAATGCTGAGAAGAGAGGCTTTGCCAATACTCATCTTCAGCCTGTCTCTAATG
The DNA here is from genome assembly GCA_030848705.1 of Heracleum sosnowskyi. Classification (NCBI taxonomy): domain Eukaryota; kingdom Viridiplantae; phylum Streptophyta; class Magnoliopsida; order Apiales; family Apiaceae; genus Heracleum; species Heracleum sosnowskyi. The sequence continues at coordinate 117,490,113 of CM061245.1, read as the reverse complement.
TCACCTCTTCTTTTCTCAACATCATGAAACAACGTGGTAAGTGCTTTTATTAGAGAGAGAGAGAGAGAGAGAGAGAGAGAGAGAGAGATGAAGAGAGATTTCATTTATTAGTTTTTGCTCCTGTGTGTTTGAGAGAGATAGATAGAGAGAGAGAGAGAGTTTCATTTCTCAGAATTTGGTTGTGGTTGTGTTTGAGAGAGAGAGAGAGAGAGTTTCATTTCTCAGTTTTTTCTTGTGTGTGTTTGAGAGAGAGAGAGAGAGAGTTTCATTTCTCAGTTGTTGCTTTTGTGAATTGTATGCTGAGTATATTGTGTTGATTGTAGTACTGTTTGATAGTTGAAATGAAGTTGCTGTTTTAAAGTGTTTTTGAATGCTGCTGTTGATGCACATATGCACGCAATCTTGTGATTAATATGTTTGAGTTGTCTATATGTGAGTGACATTGAAAATACTAATTATGCATATGTTGTAACTTTAAACCTAGTTGCTTGCTCTTTTGATCAATATGTTTCTCGTGCTAATTATCACAGTCAGCGATTGGACTTTCTGTCTGATTAGTAGCTGAAGTAATGAAGAAACAATAGGTTTGTTAAAGACACTCATATATATGATATTATCGTAGCCATTTTTGTCACATTTGTTTGTCACAAATGAAAAACAAGATGAAGCTATATAATGTCGTGACTGTCGTCAGAAATTAAGATATATTACAAACTAAGAAGTTTATTAGCTTAACAAGCAGGATTAGTAGACAGCCACAACCTTAGAGCACACTGTATCACTATAAGAGCTAATTATAAAAGCAGGAACACCAAATGTCTATAAACCTAACTTGCTCATCTCCGCGAAGAAGTAGAATATTTCTGCGGATATAGCACAAACAAGCTACTTTTTTAATTTGCCTACAGACCCTGGATATTGAGGTAGAGTTTAAGGGTTATTACTTACAATAACAATCTGTTATTTTCTGAACCTATCACTGTTTTATCTAAACCCATCATGTTGTAAGAATGGGAGGCAAGTAATTAGATTTATCACCAAGGACACGTGCTTTGGTGTCTGGGAATAACTATGTGCTTGGAAGCTCAGTGACATACCTTCAATGGCAACAGCCATGGGGTATCGCACCAAGTGTCCAGGCAAGTCCTTTTCCGGAACTCACTTTGCATATAGATCCCAGTATAAGAATGTGAAGGAGTTGTTTTAAAGTGTTTTAAAATGTCGCTGTTGATGCGCATATGTACATCTAGCGAAAGTAAAAGTGAGGGAAGGGAATGGTTAAAGATTTTGAGTGAGTCGGTGTTTGTGCGACTGACACTGAAAATATACACCTATTCTAAAATGTTTGTTTAGTATCTGAGCCTATTTCACATTGAAATTTCAAGTTCTATCTGGAATGCACATTGATTGAATGAAGTTATATTGATGTTCTTGTTGACTAAGTCCCCACAGTTGGGCTAGTCTAGTGAAAATCTGCTTTTGCACGCAAGTGAGCCAAAGCTGTCTAGAAAGCTCAATATTCAAGCAAGGCAAAAGACTTAACACCTTAATTCTTTCTGAGAGTTAGTCACCTAATAAGAGGTAAGAAAATGTAGCTCAACTGGCCTAAAGCTCACTGAAAAGGACTACGTAAGGAATGTATCCTCATGCTTTGGAAGCTAAATTTCTTTCTGAATATCTATTCATGCAATTTCCTCGTCATCATAGGTAACTAAAGTGAAATAACTGGTGTGATATAAACCAGCTCTTGAATGTTCTTTATAGAGGTAAAATGTTGTTACAGTGTTGTTTAATATTAGTAAATCCATAGTAGAGAATTTCCCGAATTGAACTAGGAATGTGTATATATCTTACAGGCATGTAATTATTTCAACCTCCTTTTAGAAGATATATGGAAAGTCGCTGACAGTAGATATTTGAATTATGATGATCTCCATAAAGGCAATGCATATCAGTAAGAGCTAGAAAACCTTTAGTAGTATGTTACATTCTTATATCTCGATAAAGAACAATTGTTATGACGAAATGGTATCTTACCCAATTGTGCCGAACCATCGTAGACTATGGTAGGAAAACCTGTGTGACAAGACACAAGATACACTTGCTTATTACTGGGCTTTTTAATATTGACAAATGCAAAGTGGAATGAACATATGTTAAGACATACTTGCCAGCATCAATAAGAATATTAAGATATCCGGAGGGGCTAGAATAAAGAATAAGAATGCTGGTGTTAGGTTTCTTGTTCTTGTCACCTGGATGAGCAGCTTAAGAGCACACCTGAGTATGATATTAAGAACAAGAATAGCAATGAACAAAATAATCATAAGCAGTGTACTAAATTCAGAAATATAAATGCAATTTCATTGGTGTTGGCATGTTGCTATGCGTAAGTACCTCACATGTTTTGTAAGGAATGGGGAGTCAGGCAGCTAACATGTGGGATCCCTTCGCTAGTTCCTGTTCCTAAGAATATGATTTCAGAATCTTGTGGTATGTCTGCTCTGAGTTGTATTGTTGCAGATTCTGTAGGGTTGTATCTCTTGTGTACATACACAATAAACATACCTACATAAATATAGGCACGAGATTGAAAATTAAGAAGCAATGAAGGAAGATATATATATATATATATATATATATATAGAGAGAGAGAGAGAGAGAGAGAGAGAGAGAGAGAGAAATTTCATTTCTCAGTTTTTTCTTTGGTGAAATGTAAGATGAGGTCATTTGTCACACACACACACACATATATATTCTGTTGATTGTGGTAGTGTAGTTGTAACGATTTGAATGAAGTTAATGTTTTTTAGTGTTTTAAAATGCTGCTGTTGATACACATAATCTTGTGAAATTAATATGCAAAGGAAGGGAATGGTTTAATATTTGAGTAAGTTGGTCTTTACACGACTCACACTGAAAATGCTAGTTGTGCATTTGTTGAACTTTGACCCTAGTTGCTTATTATGTTGATTTACTCGTTTGAATTTACCTATCTCCGTGCTAATATTTACATTTAGCTATTGACTTTTCTTTCTGACCCGTAGCTGATTTTGACATTTAGCAACTCATATTACTTAGTTGATTGTTATTTTTAAAGAATGTTGTTTCTCCTCTTCGATTTTAGATATATATTGTGATGAATTTCACTTGTTTGACAATTATTATCGTGCCGGAATATTTGAGTCACCAATCAATAGAACTGATTGCATATGCGACCTATTATGGTTATAAGAATCTTTTCCCTTAGCGTAGTACATGATAAGGAGGGTTTACGTAAATTACAAGTTTAAATCACCAGTTTATTACATCACAATTGAATAACACCTGTATATGAAAGCTATTGTGGTTCCTTTCTCATTTTATTTTATCATGTATTCAACTTATACAATCACTTTCGTCAATGAACAAGTAATCGTGAATAACAAATTTCTCATTCTTGATATGTTATACAGGTTACATTAAAGATTTTCAAGTACATGATCCCCAGAGAGTGAAAAACATTACTGTTGATTTGCAAGGCAGAGTTAAAGATTGCAGGGTTCTTACTTATCGACAGGACATCAAGGCTCGGGACATTGAGGACTATAGATTGCGCACACTTCCAACGCGTCAGGTATGTGTACCTTAATCACTAAAATGCTTAATTACAATCTGATAAAAATGTGAAAAAAAATTACCGACTTGTATATAGTAGGAAAGACATTTAAGTGATAGTATATCGAGATGTTTTGCTTTCTTTCAAGATCTATGTCATGGATGAGACTGCTGCTCGTTTCCTGTTTATCTTTTTGAAAAATAATCTTATTACCATATTTTAGTTAAATGCCATGGTGAAATGGAAGCAAAGTTCTGTAGGAGTTAACTGCTGCTTTTCTTATTATTAAGATAGTCTTACCATTGAGATATTTACTTCGTATGCCAGGCATCTGGTTGTCCCTATTATTATTTGCAACTTGACTAGCTTCTTAGTGAATTGCAAACTTGAAAGCTGAAAGACACTTGCTAGACTAGAGATTTCTCAAAGTGCAGGACATTTTAGCTGATTTGGCCTGCGTACTAAACATTGTTTCTCTATTCAATATGGAAGTATGTGCTATTAATCTGGACATGGCACAGAAAATGCTATATTGTGATAAAACATGTACTATAAGTTGATCACTTGGAATTTTTTTAATTTTCTGTGAAGATGTTGAAGTTTTTAGAGAATATTGCTTCAGGGTTGTTAACTCTTCTCGAATTGGAAGCTAGTCATTTTTCAAGCTGTAATATTTTTGTTTCAATTGTATTGATGGAAGTCTTTCTAATTACCTGTATTGCACAAATTCATCCCTACATCTGTTTTGCCTGCTTTTTTTTTTTTTCCTGAGAAGTAGTTTCCACTTCCACTTCTCCCGATTCTAGCTTTTACCAACACCTGACTATATGTATTTCTGAGAACACATTGTGGTCCTTAATATATTTTAACTTATAGCACACTCATCGTACTTCTTTCTTTATGATACAGAGTGGGGTGTATGTATACATCATTTTGCTCCCTTTTGACACGAAAGGTTGTAAAGTATCAGACCTGACCACATGTATTTCTGTTAACACTTCTGGTCCTTAATGTATTTTAACTTAAAGCACAGCCATGGTACTTCTTTCTTCATGATGAGGGGTGGTGGCGGCATGTATGCATCATTTTGCTTCCTTTTGATACGAAAGGTTGTATAGTATCTTACTATCTTTGAATGTGATGTGACACATTTACCTCATGAGGAAGTGGAGATATGGTCAATCTATAGTATTGGGTCCTCCCTTTACATTTTTTGCTATATTGTGTTAGAAAGCCACTTTAATATTACGATTGTTGACTTTGGTTTCCCATTGGTTGTGCAGTGGGGCTATGTTGTGATATCAACACCTAATGGACTTTTGGATCATGAAGAAGCAATTCGTCAAAATGTAGGTGGTCAGGTCATCGGGTTTTTCTATTGAATTATGTTTGGATCATTCAGTGATGAAGCACTTGTAGTCGTTCAATGTTACTTATGATACTCGGCAAGGGTAAATTATTTTGGTGCAAGTTAAAAAACCTTTTCTGGTAGACTTATAATAAAAAAATCTGATTTGGATATCGTGTGATCTACTACTTAGTTAATAGATTTCTTGGAAGCAAGAATATACTTTGGTAATTTCTTATTCCCTACCTCTGTACCTCCTTTCAAAGGGCATTTCCTGGAATTGAAATGTTATTTCGAATGTGTATATATATCAATGAAATATTACTTAACACAGTGGCATTTATATATCAATGAGCTACACAGTAAGCTCACCAGGATCATATACTTCATCTGTCATGTAATGTATGATAAGTAATTTAAAACAAGTGCTTCATAAGATAATTAAATGATTAGTCCTCCTAGTAAAATCAATGTAGATGATGGGTGCTTGCTTGAAATAGGCACAGAAACTGGTGCTATTTTTCGTGGCACGTATGGAAAGACTCTCCTGGAGACTTCGTGAAATTATTCGGATACATAGGATGCTAAAGTTGCCGAAGCAAAAGCGGTGGTCCTCGGATTACAACTGGCAGAGTAATATAAATATGAAAGGGTGGTATTGGAGTGATTTTTGAATGTGATATCTGCAATTCGATCACACCAGGGATGGAGTCACTTCCATCTTACTTACCTCCGTTATTAATTACATGTCCATTTTGTTTTTTTAGGAGTCAAATTAACTAATTTTTAATCAAATATTACAAATAATCTATTTATTATTTTTAAAAACTGAAAGTTACATTTAAAAATAGATCAAATGTACTTTTTAAAGATATATATTTTTTAATTTTTTTCAATTATTTAATACATGTAAAATTCAGTCAAAGTTTGATCAATTTAACTGGTCAAAATTCAAAATGAACATGTAATTAGGGACGGAGGGAGTATTTTTGAAGATATTATGCATGTTTTGTTACATCTTTTACTAGTGTTTTTTTTTTTTTTGAGGCAAAATAAGCTTCCATTACTTCAAATCATTTTCCAAAATACATATAAGATCAAGAGGAACAAACTCCCCTTTATAAATACAACCTGGACTAGAACTCGACGAGCTAGCTAACCAATCTGCTACCTTGTTCCCAGATCGTTTGACAAATACAATACCAATATTGTTATAAGATTCAATAATGCTCCAACACTCATCTATTACACCACCGAAAGGTGAACAGATTCTTTCCTTTTTAAGCACTGCATTAACTGCTACTTGACAATCAGATTCCACTACCACCCGATGTTGAAGGTTGCAAATTCCTTCATTCTTGTCTATCTCGGCTTTAATCCAGCTAAGAGCCTCCCTTATGCCTATTGCTTCAGCATGATGAACCTCTGGCTTTCCCGGAAAACAAGATCTAGCTGCAAAGAGAAACTCTCCTGTATCATCTCTCGCTAACCAACCCACACCGAATTGAGTAGAGCTTCTGAAAATAGTAGTGTCGCAATTGACTTTAACACAACCAATATCCGGTTTATTCCATCGTTCAGTAGTACCAGTTGAATGAACTGGTGTGGGAGAAGTAGCTTTCCCCAGATTTTGAAATTCATTCCATTGTGTCAAGTATGCAACTGCAGATGCCACCACATTACCAGCCCTCTAGTTTACGTTATTCCAGACTGCGTCATTCCGAGCCCTCCAAATGCTCCAACAAACCATGCTAATCGCTGCAACTTTTCCCTTAAGGTGCTCCAACACGTACAGAAACCACGTGGGAAAATTCATCGCACTGTCAAAGTGAGCTTCAGGGCATACTATATACCAGCAGCTTTTTGCAAACAAACAATAGATAAAGCAATGGGAAGTTGTCTCCTTGTCCATTCCACATACCGGGCATACATTATCGGTCTGAACCATTCTAGTTTGCAGATTACACTTTGTTGGCAAGCAGTTATTCAAAGCTCTCCACAAAAACACTTTTACTTTTGCTGGGACTTGCAGATTCCACAAGTTTCTCCATAACTTAACCTCGGCATTATCCTCCCACCTGTCATAGAAACTCTGCAACAGCTTGTACGCACTTTTAACCGTATAGTTCCCATTCTGTTCATAAGACCAATACCTTGTATCAACATGTTGGTTTCTACTGAGCACTATGTCATATACTGCCATTCTATCCCGATCATTAAATAAATCTTTAATGATATCTTCATCCCATTCCCTAGTGTTTGTTTTAAACAAGTTAAACACTGTCACTTCCTGTAAAGCTGAGTGCTGTGAAGTAACAAAAGGGTTCTGAGAATCTGGCAGCCAAGGTTGATCCAATACCGAAATGCTGCGACCATCCCCTATTCTCCAACGTGCGCCTCTTTTTAGCAAAGTCTGGGATTCTAAAATACTTCTCCAAACATAACTGGGATTGCGACCCAAATTAGCTTCCAAGAAACTGCTATGAGGATAATATTTTGCTTTAAAAACACGCCCCACTAGCGAGTTCTCGAAGTTTAGAAGCCTCCAGCCTTGTCTTCCCAACATAGCTAGATTAAAGTCTCTTATATTCTTGAAACCCATTCCACCATTGTTTTTATGTTTGCTCAAATTGTCCCAGCTGCGCCAATGAATCCCTTTGCTGTTTTTAGAGGATTTCCACCAGAAATTACTAATCATATTCTCTACTTCCTTACAAACTTTGTTTGGCAACAAGAACACACTCATGGTGTAAGTAGGAATAGACTGTAAGGCCATTTTAATCAGCACTTCTTTTCCTCCTCCAGAGAACCATTTACCGTCCCACCCCTGAATACGATTCCGAATTTTGTTCTTCAGGCCTCCAAAGACAGCAGACTTGTTGCGACCGATTGTGCTCGGAAGGCCAAGGTACAGACTATTATCATCTGCCAGAATCATCTCTAGCATGCTAAGGACATTATCTTTAACCTCAAGGCTCGTATTTTTGCTAAAGAAGATTGAAGATTTGTCCAGGTTCACCTTCTGACCTGCTGCACCTTCGAAGATCTTCAACAATTCTAACACCCGACTAGCCTCTTCCACTGTGGCCCTGCAATAAATATAGCTGTCATCTGCAAATAACATGTGAGATATGATAGGGGCTCCTTGCGCAATTTTACACCCATGAAGCCACTTCTCTCTATCATATTTTCGAATTAAACAGGAAAGACCCTCCGCACATAAAATAAACAGGTAAGGGGAGAGCGGATCCCCTTGCCTGATACCTCGAGAAGGCACCACATACCCAAAAATTTCTCCACCATGTGTTATAGAATACCTGACTGAAGTAACACATTCCATTACCAGCGCAACCCACTTGTCACAAAATCCCATCCGTTTCATAATAGCCTCCAGAAAAACCCATTCAACCCTGTCAGAGGCTTTGCTAAAATCTAGCTTTAAAGCCATGAAGCCCGTTTTGCCTTGCTGCTTCCTTTTTAGATAGTGAAGGGCTTCAAACGAGATCAAAACATTATCAGAAATCAGTCTACCTTGCATGAATGCACTTTGGTTTTCCGAGATAACCATAGGAAGCAGCATTTTTAACCAATTAGCCATTACCTTCCCAATGATTTTATAAAGAACATTGCATAAGGCGATTGGACGCAAATCACCCATCCCCACTGGATTCTTCTTTTTCGGTATAAGAACTAAAATCGTATCATTCAGACAATTCGGTAGCTTACCTTCTCTGAAAAAACTGTTGACTAACTTTGTTACATCCTTCCCAACGATATGCCAGCATTTTCCTTTGTTAACACAAGTTGTAATTCAGTAGCATTAGTTCATTGCAAACCATGAGTTATTTGTAGAAAGATACGGTTTACGAGTCTAGTTGATTATTATATAGAGATGAAGCTTGAAAATTACTGGCCCAATTTGACTATCACTTCAAAATTAAAATTTATCTATAATTAAACAAAATGTTATTAAAATTTAATAATTAAATTTATATAAATTATTTAATTTTTCTTGTAAACTAAAACTCACGAGCAAAAAGAAATAGAGTAAATTGCAAATTTATGGCCATACTTAACCTCATTTTTCATTTTGGTGGCCGAAGTTTCAATTTTGCAATATAGTGGCTCGACATTACTTTTATTTTTCAAAAAAGTGGCTAAGGGCCACTTTTTTGGAAAAAAAGTTTTAAAAAAAATGTCTCTTAGCCACCTTTTTGAAAATTAAAAGCAATATTTGGCCACCAAATTGCAAATTTGAAAGTCTAGCCACTAAAATACTAAAACGGGTAAAATGCAGCCACCATTTTGCAATTTACTCAAAGAAATATATAGAAAATACTCGGAGACAATTGAGTTAAGCAGACAGAAGTGAAAAAAAGGCGGGAGAGTAGTTCTCTTACATAAACATAAATCAGTTATTTTATGTTCGAAAAACAGATGAGTTCGAATGTTATGGACATCCCAAGCCTATTATTTTACCTCAAAACATTCGCCAATACAAGATTACTTACACAAGGCAAACTTGTACATCAAAAGATTGTAACTTTAGGTTTACAAAACAACGTTGTCCTCTCCAAAAATCTCATAACTTTCTACTTTTCTTGTCAAGATTTTAAAAATGGCAAACTTGTTTTTCAATCTGTAAACAACCCTTTTGATATTTCTTTGTGGAATGGCCTTATGGCTGCTTACACTAAGAATTTCAAGTTCTTGGAAGTTCTTGATATTTTTCGATATTTATCGTTGAATTTTGATTATATTAGTCCTGATAATTATACATATCCTAGTGTTTTGAAGTCTTGTAGTGAGTTGGGTAGGGTTGATTATGGTAGGATTGTTCATGGTAGTGTGTTGAAAAGAGGGTATGTTTGGGATGTTGTTGTTGCAAGTTCTGTTGTTGGAATGTATGCGAAATGTGGGTTTTTCGGGTATGCGATGAAGGTGTTTGATGAGATGCCTATAAGAGATGTTCCGTGTTGGAATGCTGTTATGTCTTGTTATTATCATGATGGGCAGTGGGAGAAAGCGTTGGAATTGTTTGGGAGAATGAAGGGTTCTGGATTTTCGCCTGATTCTGTTAGTTATACAACGGCTATCTCTTCGTGTGCTAGGCTTTTGGATTTGGAGAGAGGGAAGGATATTCATCATGAAATGGTGAGTAATAGGTTTCCTTTGGATAGTTTTGTTAGTGCCGCTCTTGTTGATATGTATGGGAAATGTGGTTGTTTGGAGACGGCTATTGAGGTTTTTGATCAAATGCCTAGAAAGAGCTTAGTTTCCTGGAATTCCATGATGGCAGGATACAGATCGAGAGGTGACAGTAAGTCCGGAATTAAACTTTTGTGGAGAATGATTCAAGAAGGAAAAAAACCCACTTCAACAACTTTGAGCAGCTTATTAATGACATGTTCTAACTCGATGAAACTACTACATGGGAAGTTCCTTCACGGTTATATGATCAGAAACAACATTGAAGCTGATATGTTCATTTTGAACACGCTTGTAGATCTTTACTTCAAATGCCACTGTGTTAAGTACGCTGAGTTTATTTTTAGAACAATGACAAAGACAGATGTGGTGGCGTGGAATGTAATGATTTCTGGTTATGTATCGGTAGGTTGTTATTTGGAGGCCATTGGTATATACAATGATATGAAGGAAGCTGGGATAAAACCTGATGCCTTTTCACTGGCTAGCGTCTTAGCAGCTTGTTCACAATTAGGTGCCTTAAAGCAGGGTAAAGAAATACACAAGTCAGTGAGTTTGAGTATGATTGAATCAAATCAAATAGTTGTTGGAGCTCTTCTTGATATGTATGCTAAATGTGGTGCTGTTAATGAAGCTATTAGTGTTTTTAATCAATTACGTGTAAAAGACCTTGTGTCATGGACTTCAATGATAATGGCTTATGGGTCTCATGGCCAGGCATGTGAGGCTTTGAAGCTCTTTAAAGAAATGCAGAAATCTAATATCAAACCCGACAGAGTTACTTTCTTGGCAGTCATTTCTGCATGTAGTCATGCAGGACTAGTTGATGAGGGACTTTACTATTACAGCACAATGATCAATAACTATGGGATTCAACCCACAATTGCCGAGCAATCATGCTTGATTGATTTACTTGGGCGTGCTGGAAAATTACAAGAAGCTTATGGTATTCTCCAGAGAACCCCAAATATGAAAGATGATATTGATTTGTTAAGTACACTACTTTCTGCATGCCATATGCATGGTGAACTAGAACTAGGGGAAGAAATTGCAAGCTTGCTAATTGAGAGGGATCCCAATGATCCATCAACTTACATTATTTTAGCAAAGATGTACGCTTCTGGCAGAAAATGGAATGAGGCACGCAAAGTCAGACTGAGGATGAAAGAGCTCGGTCTGAAAAAGAATCCCGGGTGTAGCTGGATAGAGATTGATGGGAGAATTAAACCCTTCTTTGTTGAAGACACAGAAATATCACAACAAGATATGATATATTCATGTTTATCCATTCTTGCCAGTCACATGGAGAAGGATGAAGTGGTCGTGGACGATCTGCATTAGAATTAACCGTGAGTTTCACTGTGCATTCATGAATAAGAGGTAAAATCTGGTGAAAGTTCTATTTTAATATGTTCAAATGCTTGAACATCCCTCACCACTTGAAACTTGTTCGGTGCCTCAGTGCTTTTGCTTTTCTAATTCTATTCACTGATAAGCAGTACAGTGCTAAACATTTGAAGTGTATGGTAATACTATCACATCAATGTTTTTACTCCATCTAGATGTCCTTTTCACGTCTCCTTGAATTGTAAGCAAAGTGATAATGTGATACCTTTGTTTTAATGTTTGTTGCTTCCTGGATTGTGCAAATTCAAATGGTTATTTGGTGGGATGATGATGAGTTTGATTACATAAAGCTATATTTTTAAAGGATATCAAAGCTCAACAAAGAAGTTTTCTCAATATTTTTATATATTCCACATTAAGTTCTTCTCCATCATTTTGAATCACATGACACCGAAGAATGTTTAATTTTAAAGTTTGGGAAACATATTCAGTAGTGATCTGATTAGATTATGTTTACTAATTTGGCTATGCCATAATATAATTAATGGCAAGGTCTTGAAGCCTTGGATTTACCTTATATGTTCACTATCTAATTCAAAACATGATCAGCATTTACGGAAAAAGAAACTTGCCTACACTTCCATTTAAGTAAGAGTTTCTTCTAACTGGTTTTACTTTGTTAGCTTAATATGTAATTGACATATACCATGACTCAGAGCTTTTGATTTTATTTTATTTTGAATATAAAAGCTGTTAAATTAAACCGTTAAGTATGTGTTACATTAGTGTTTTTGGTCGGATTGTGAAGTTTATAAGGTGGTAATGGGGTAAAAGTTAAAACTCAATATAAGATGCAATTTTTATGTCTTGCCAAAATATATCTGGTTAGGGAGCTATAAATAGTTAATTATGAAGCAATATAACTGACATCTGCATATATATGCACCTGCCTTCCTATTTACCTGTCTTTAAAGTTACTGTTACTTATATCTAATGGCTCCAGTTCTTTTTTTTACATGGTGCGGCCTTATGCATTCACATTGTAACCAGACACTTTTTTTTTATAGTTACGGGATATCAGTATGGGACCAGTCTCAGTTTTCCAGGTCTCGAGTACCAGAGGTGAAGTCGTCTCTCCAGAATACTAACCATCTTATTTCTGATCCACATTTAAATTCATGCAATTTTTTAATTATCACTGGCAGCTCTGTGATTTGTAGGAAAGTGATTGCATCTTTGATAAATTTGAATGTTGCTCAAGTGGTAATGATCAGCGGAGTGCAACTGGTTCTTACAGGTCTGTTGCCTGTATAATTACTATGTTTTAAAGTTACTATTTTTGTTTTTTAACTTGCACGTAAGATCAATATATATGTTCTCAGCAATTCATTCTACGTGTTCGGGACTGCCAAGGATAGTACAGAAGCAACCACACTGGAAGCTAACCAATATCCAATTATCGAGTGAGGGATCCATGGCCATTAACCCTTGCAAAGTAGCAGTAAACTAATTCACTTCGACAAATTGTGTTCTATTTTATTGATTGGGACATTTGCTCTCGACACCCTTTCTACTCGGTACTAGTTGACCATTGATTGAACTAAACTAGCCATGACTGTTTCTCACAGTTATATTGCATATGCTTTTCTATATTTCAATATTATCACGGGGTTGTCAAAAAATACAAATAATGAATTCTGATATGCTTTCTCAGGCGGCAAGTTCAAACACCCTCAAGGCCTTCTAGATCGCTCGGCAACAGTATATCATGTGTATGTCAGAAGAGGCCGATGCATTTTCTTTTCGTTTACAATCCTATATTTACTCCTGAGTGATAATAAATTTGTTTTTTCCTGTTAATAGCTAAGAAAAGAAACTACTATTTCTTTCCTAAAGTTATACTTTTTCACATTTAACTTATCTTGATATCATGATGTGTAATGTGACAGGGTGGAAAGGCCAGGCTTAGATGCAAATGAAAATGTGTTTGATTTAATGACAAAGTTACTCCACCTGGAATGGCATCCGAGTGCAATTCCCATTTCTTTAGCTGTTGCAAACAGCTTGTACATGTATTATGCACAAAATATGGATCCTGACAAAAATGTGTTGCATGAATTAATTTTCTAGACTTCTGATGGGGATGACCTTATCCGAACATCTGAAGGTTTGGTTTATGCCGGCTCGTATATTTTGAATTTCCCTCTTTAGGTGTGAAGGCTCAGAATGTTGGCCATTGTAAAATCTGCAAGGAACATGTAACAGTTGTCTGTCCTCTTTCTATTTATTTCTGCAACAGTCTATTTATTTTTGTTGGGAAGTGTTGTTATGCTTCTCTGTAACAAATTTCTAGGACGATAATAAACACTTTTTATTAAGGTTTTTGTTTAAAGTAATTTCTTGTAAGCTAATTCAAATGATTGCAGCTGTTTATGCGATTAATTTATTTTTCTATTTCAGTACTTGGTGAGCCTTTTTGTTGAATTAATTCGGGCCCTCTCAATATACATAAATCTTTCAGAAATCTGTCTCAATACACATTAACCACTAAAGAAAAAAAAAATGAACGGTTCACGGATCGAGATTTGGGAGAGTGCACATCGGTCATAGTTGAACTGAATTTTGGAGAATGCAGTACACTCTCCGGCAAGGGAGAGTGCTCAGAATTTGGAAATAGCTGTACCCTTCCATTAATGTTTCAAGAAATGTAGCTGCACACACCATTGTAACATATATGATGCACATAATTTAGTAAACAGAGAAAACAAAAGCTTATAAATACACTATTTTCGAACCAAGTTTGTTATTTATATGCAGTGAAGCTCTACACTTGCATCATGAAGGAAAATCTTCTCTGCGCTCTGAAGAACTCTGAAGAGACCAGCTGAAGAGCACATAGATCTGTTTCTTGTACAAGCACGCAGTATGGCCAGCAGTCCTCTAACCATCCGAGTCCATGCTGACATTAGGCCCTCAAAATTCCCGGTGGAAGGAAGCCAAGGAATAAGCTCACCTGCCACTACAGCAGCCATAGAGTTTAGCATCACACTAGGAGGATTAGTGTCTTCGTCATCAAAAGATTCACACCTCCCGGTGTTGCTAGAAGATTATCAACGACCAACAAAGCAATGTTTTCTGCCTGTGCCTGTGCCTCTTCATTTTCAAAACTCTCAGAGCCACTCACAATATCCTTCAATCATTCAATGTATCCATGCTTTCAGGCTTACCCATTATAGCAGAATCCACCAAATGCAAGATCTCCACACACACACACGAAAGGAAACAAGACAAACTTTTTAAAAAGAAAAAGAGTATGGCTTATGTATACCTTAGCAACTCCCAATGCAGATTGAGCAACATAGTCCCCTTCCAATATTGAAGAAGCATTAGAAAGTCTTAACTATAAACAAGCTCATTAATAATCTCATATATCTGATCCTCCGTTGTCTCCTTCAAACATTTCTCAACTACATTGCTGCCGTACTTATTCATGGAAAGATCCACAAAATTCCCTTGAAGCTGTCTGATTATGTCTGTCATATATTGTGGCAACCTCAGTCCCAGTATGAATTGCACAACATAGTTCCTAAAGTGTGCACACAGACAAAAAGTATTACATAACAACATTGTACATGTACGGAATTCACTAGAGTTACTTATAATTACTTATAATTTAATTAGTGCAGAGGCTGTATAAACACAATTTGACTTCCCACGACTCATTAAAATGCCCGTACAAACACAAAATCTCCTTCTCGAAACACTCCATTTCATATCAAACACAAAAAATTATAACTCAACTCCACAAAAAATTTCACATGTGACAAGTTCAAACACCCTCAAGGCCTTCTAGATCCATAGGAAGCAGTGTATCTCGCGTTGTCAGAAGAGGTCGATGCATTCTCTTTTTGTTTACATTTCAATATTTGTTCCTGAGTGATAGTAAATTTGACTTCCAGTTAATATTCAAGAAAAGAAACTATTAGTGATACTTTTGCACATTTTACTTATCTAGATATGCAATATGACAGGGGTTGAAAGCCCAGGCTTAGATGCGAATGAAAATTCGTCCGGTTTCATGGACAAGTTACTCCACTTGGCATAGCATCCAAATGAAAATTCCATTGTTATCAGCTAGTGCTGTTGCAAACAGCTTGTACATGTATCAGTATTATGCATAAAATATGGATCCAGACAAAAATGCATTGCGTGAATTAATACTCTGGACTGCTGATGGAGAACTTTCCCGAACATCTGAAGGTTCGGTTTATGCAGACTTGTATATGTAGAGTTCCCTTATTTAGTGTTCAAGGTTCAGAAGTTTAACTATCTTAAACTCTGCAAGGAACTTGTAACAGTAGTCTGTCCTATTTCTGTTTATTTCTTTACCTAGTCAATTCTCTGTTCTGTTATCTTTGTACCTCTTCTATTTAAGGAGAAATTTGGTTGCTTCCTGTTGTGTTGGGTTAAAATCTGAGTAAAAAACAAACATATAGGTAAGAATGTTACTAATAGTTGCCTTTAGGTTTAGGGGGAATGTAGTTTTACAACAGTGTTTGTGAGAAGAGCTGCTGCTAATTTTGCAGGTAGTTGCTTCTTAATTCTTATGTTATCTGCAAGAATTTCTCAAGATGATTATAAAATCCTTTTGTCATCGGTCTTGTTTTAAAGTGATTTTTATTGTAAGTTAATTTTTAGTCAACATTATTTTAGTTAACAGTCACATCCCTTTTACTTTCGTAGTCGATGAGACAATGCAGATGTGTTGCTTCATTTCCAGCTTCGTGCGAAGTAATGACATATGAAATCGTGATAGGCAACATATATAAAATCACTGTCGAAACGACGGAGTCACTTTCTTTTCATTTAGACATTTAAATATTAAATGTCAAATCTTGAAGATAAATTAAGGATAAGACTCGCATCTGGAACGATCCAGGACTTTTGTTTTGTTGAAATATTTTGAAAATAAAATAAAAATAAGATATCTATGTGAAATCGGGATAAAATAACATATATAAAATCGTATCTTTGATGTTTGAGTTATTTTTATTCAGTTCATTTAAATATACAGGATAAGTACATATTTTCCCTTTCCCTTCCACCCTAATATCCTATACCCTTTGGGTCCTTGCTGATAGAGTGCTGGAAACTGTAGGACAATTCCATAGTTTTGCTACACAAAAACGGTTTGAAACAGAAAACTTGTGAGGAAACAGACCTGTAAGCAGATCTCGGATGAAACATATTGTTTCAAGACTCCGACTGAGACGAAAGGTCCTGAGTTATGAATGACATTGAAACTGAATAGCAACATATCCCAATCAACGTAAACTGACTGCCCAGAAAAGCCTGCGAAAGTAGAACAACACAAGGCCAAAGGCGCTATAATTGTAGGAAAAAAAAAACAAATCAAACTGCAGAGAATTACGGATGCAATCAAATTTCTCACAAATGTATACAGCTGCATTATGTTGTAGTTTAGCATGCACATGGGTTACCGGTATCATTACATATGTTCAAGGAAACTTAAATTTCATTATGGAGGAAGTACCTAGCGAAAAACTAAGCATGATATTGTTTCATCCTGCACAGTAAAACATGCATTTAGCGGCTTCTAAGTTATTACGATTTGAGCTATAAGCTTGTAAACCAGTGTGCAAGGACAACCAGCAGTCTCTCCAATTACTGAAACGGTGCAATAGGAAAATACTGGACATCACAACCTGCAAACTTATAGGCAGTAAAACATAGTGGAAACAAAATCCAGATAGCCGCTAAAGATCCAGATCCAGTTGTGCCAACTGCCAAGTGCCAAGAAGGATCAGATTCCACAGGATCCTGAATCATTTCAAAATACATGATACTATTCTACACAATGGGTTAAACTAGCTAGGAGAACTCAATTAGCTCAGGGCCTGCAGAGTGATCAGAAGTGCACAAGAATAACAGAAGTACCTCGTGTGATTCCTCGAACAGTTTTCATTCAAGATACGGCAATCCTCAAACTTATTAAACCCTTCGATAACAGGTTTCTGACAATTTTCATCTCTACACAAGATAATTCTTTAATTTCAAAATCAGTTGTGCCCATTTATTTCTTAAGCGTGAGGAGAATCTTAGGGGGATCAAGATGATAGAACTGGAGGCCAATATCATATTACCTTAAAAAAAAAAAAAGTAGAGTTTTACACATATGTGATTATCACATATGAGAGTTTTACACTTTTCCAGCTTTAAAATAATTAAATTTTATTTTCTAAATGATAAATACAATGTATATAATTTCTTTGAATTCTACAATATAAACTAAAATTGTAACATATCGCACTTTTTCGGGATGCTAATTCAAGCCAAAAATACAATACAAAATTAAAACTCAAATCTCTACTACAAATTAAAAATACAACTTAGAACAAATAACACAAAGCGCGGCAAACAAAAGAGCTCCTCGAACAAAAATGTAAGAATCCGAGCAAAACCTAAAAATTTAAAAGAGTGAGCTAAAAAGCCCAACAAGTAACTAACCAAACAAACCAATCGGGTCAAATCCAATAGAATTTAAATACAATATAGAGACAGTATTTTTTAGAAATTCAAAGGTTTCAAAATGATAATTTTTTAACCATCGGTCTAAACTAAGGTCACTACAACCCGCACAACCCGCTGACACGGTCCAGAATTTCAGAAGTCACTATAACCTGGTGACGCGGTCCAGAAATTAGTATTGCGTCCCTCACAAAGGTATAAGAAATTGCACATAAGTGCGCCCTAGAGAGGTATCAGAGTTTAGTTCTGGAACTATGCACAAATACTAAGGGGTTACTAAACTAAACTAGGGTGTCAAAACTCGTATTTCTTACAAAAATCTAAAGTTATACTCTTTCAAAATAATAACACTTGACCCAAATTTTTATATCAAAATATAAAATAGAGTGGAAACGTAATAAAATTTCAGAATTTAACGTATATAAAAATACTTGCGAAATTAACAGGATATCCGAATAGATTACTTACCTATCTTTTACCAAATAAAATTAGTAAATCGAGATAAAATTACCAGGATATCCGTAATAAGAGGCCATTGATGATCTTGAGAGAGTGTGAGTACTTGAGAGTTTTGATCTTCACTACTCACCTCTGTACGTAAGGATGGATTGTGTGTATTTTTCTGACTATTATGAGACGCGTGACCTTTGTTTCTCAACATAAGAATTCATTATATAGAGGAAATAATGGGACCGATCCTAATGGGCTAAAGCCATAATCGTCGTTTTAAAATGTTATTATAGTTTGATACACAGAATTAAATTTTTGGCATTCGCTCTGTATATTCATATATTTGGACCATTTGTTCCTCGATTTGTATTCTAATTTTAAGCATGTATTTATAGGTCAAATCACTAATGAATTGCATAGTTTTTTGATATTCACTCTCCTCAAACTTAAGATTGGGAAGGAACCTAAATTCAGGTTAGGAGTTGCAGAACCTAAACTTGGATCACATATATTTTTATATATGTGATCGCAGTTTAGCTTCTGCAACTCCTAACCTGAATTTAGGTTCCTTCCCAACCTTAAGTTTGGGAAGAGCGAATATCAAAAAGCTATGCAATTCATTAGTCATTTGACATGCTTAAAATTAGAATACAAATGAAGGAGCAAATGTTCCAAATATAAGATATATAGAGCGAATCCAAAAATTTATGTGTCTCAAACTATAATAACATTTTAAAACGACGGTTGATATATCACACGAAACAAATTTACGCGTGCGCACGGATAGGAACAACAACAAGGTAGCTTGTGTAGTCGGTGCTAATGTTAATGTTAAGCTCAAAAATCTCAATATAAATCAACAATGGGCCAAGTTAGTCAAGTAAACAACGAATTTTCTAAATGTATATGAATTTAATTAGTAATTGATTATGGTTTTGTCGACACTCAAATATTTTGTTGATTAGTTGTTAGTGGACATATTAGATGTATAAGTCAACTCTAGTTGACCACCATCATCCTGTTAATCAATTAGCCAACTAACTAATTATAAAAGCAAAGCAGAGAAGATTACCTTCAGACACTGCATTGATCTGAAACAAAGCATCCGATTCGGAATCAAAATGAACATAATTCACCATTTTAACAACTTGGCAGAAACACGCATATGTAGTAACTGATTTACGAACAGCTTCAATGTTATCAAGACCTAGACAGCTAATTCAGCGGTTTGTATATCTCTAGCGGCCGGGTTAGGGTTTGTTTCTCTCAAGTGGGTTAGGGTTTGTCTATTCATAAAATAGATTGCACATGTATAAATAGTCATACAACCAACTGTTAGAATAAATCATGTATATAAACACGACATAATATATATATAAATGTATCTCCCGATCAAAACTATGAGCATAGAATAATAGCGAAAGTGTACCTGATTCATAAGAGACCATTGATGATCTTGTGAGTACTTAAGAGTTTTGATCTTCACTACTCTCCTCTGTACGTAAGGACAGAGTGTGTGTATTTTTCTGACTATTATGAGACGCGTGACCTTTGTTTCTCAACATAAGAATTCATTATATAGAGGAAATAATGGGACCAACCCTAATGGGCTAAAGCCATAATCGTCGTTTTAAAATGTTATTATAGTTTGATACACAGAATTAAATTTTTGGCATTCGCTCTATATATTCATATATTTGGAACATTTGTTCCTCGATTTGTATTCTAATTTTAAGCATGTATTTATAGGTCAAATGACTAATGAATTGCATAGTTTTTTGATATTCACTCTCCTCAAACTTAAGATTGGGAAGGAACCTAAATTCAGGTTAGGAGTTGCAGAACCTAAACTTGGATCACATATATTTTTATATATGTGATCGGAGTTTAGCTTCTGCAACTCCTAACCTGAATTTAGGTTCCTTCCCAACCTTAAGTTTGGGAAGAGCGAATATCAAAAAGCTATGCAATTCATTAGTCATTTGACCTGCTTAAAATTAGAATACAAATTAAGGAGCAAATGTTCCAAATATATAAATATATAGAGCGAATGCCAAAAATTTTTGTGTCTCAAACTATAATAACATTTTAAAACGACGGTTGATATATCACAAGGAACAAATTTACGCGCGCACGCGGATAGGGACCAGGCCCGGTTCTGAGGGTAGTTTGGAGGGGCAGTGGCCAAGGCCCATGCTTAGAAGGGGGCCCTTTTTTTTAGGTTCTACTACAGCGATAGAGAATAAAAATAATATAAAGCATACGAAAAAAATCAAAGATCTCTTCATCAGTGTTACACTTACCACTCTTTACCCTACCACAATTAAATTTTTAGACTTTTTCCATTTTTCTACTTAGATCCAAACTCTTTTTATTCACAAAATTATCTATATCTATCATTAAATACATCAAAAACTTCACTGCATCCCAAAAATTAAGTCGTTTTTTATATTCAATCTTATTTAAATTTATATGACAACATGATTTATTTATTTTGCAATTTAAATAGAGACAATTACATTTGAATAGTGAACCGGTGAAGGTTTTGATCTCCAAAAGTTTGTAGAGCCTTTTTCTATTTTGAAATGTTACATTATGTATTTAACTGTGAAAATTAATTGCTAAGACAATTTTTATTTTATATTTTTTATTAGTAAACATATAGTCGCTTAAGTAATAAATTATTTTAACAAATAACTATCAATTTTTTTAAACATGGGCCCTCATTTATTATTTTGCCTAGGGCCCCAAAAAGTTCACAATCGGGCCTGATAGGAACAACAACAAGGTAGCTTGTGTAGTCAGTGCTAATGTTAAGCTCAAAAATCTCAATAGAAATCAACAATGGGCCAAGTTAGTCAAGTAAACAACGAGTTTTCTAAATGTATATGAATTTAATTAGTTGTTAGTGGACATAATAGATGTATAAGTCAACTCTAGTTGACCACCATCATCCTGTTAATCAATTAGCCAACTAACTAATTATATAAGCAAAGCAGAGAAGATTACCTTCGGACACAGCATTGATTTGAAACAAAGCATCCGATTCGGAATAGACAGGAACATAAGTCACCATTTTAAAAACTTGGCAGAAACGCGCATATGTAGTAACTGATTTACGAACGGCTTCGATGTTATCAAGACCTAGACAGCTAATTCAGCGGTTTGTATATCTCTAGCGGCCGGGTTAGGGTTTGGTTCTCTCAAGTGGGTTAGGGCAACACTAGTAACGGTGCTCGTAAATCTATATATTATAAATTATTGAATAACCCATACCTTATGTTCGGCATCCATATTTAGGTTCGGATTAATTTTTTTAATTTTATTTAGATTTTTGGACTATCCATATTTTTGGTTTGGTATCCATTTTAGGTTTGTAGAAGATCCATATAATTATTTGACCCATTTTCAATTATGAAAAATTTGTATATCAAATTTAAATATCATTAATGCAATATATATTATCTATGGTAAGTTTATTAATATAGATTTGAATTAATCTTTAAATTTTGGTAACTTGATTAATGTAAATGATCTCATAGCATATATAATAAAATATTATTAATTTAAATAATCTCATAACATATATAACAAATATAATAAATATATAAATAAAGTAATTTTGAAATAAATTTATTACAATATATAAAGAAATGCACTTATTGTATTAATTTTATTTTTTTCAGAATTAAATTATTCAATTTTTAAATATAAAATTATATAATTTATTATAATTACTAATTAATTTTTAAAATACCCGTGTGCTAGAACGGGCTATAATCTAGTAAATTATAAAGTAGGCAACTTATAGCGACCGGGTTATAAAAAAAAATTACTCCCTCCGTCTCCCTCAATTTTTTACATTGGGGACAAGGGCTGACACGCATTTTAAGACTTATTTTAAATTATTTTCCTCTTCTGAATAAAAATATAATGTTTAAATTTTTATTTAGAAAAAGAAAGTTTTAAAAATAAGTTGTAGAGCTATACTTTATAGGAGCCTTAAAATGTGTACCAAGAAATGTAAAAAAACTGTAAAGAAATGAGAGGGACGGAGGGAGTAAGTATTAAAAACAATGTTCTAAAAAAATTGTTATTAAATACATCATCTTCAACAAATTGTTATTAAATACATCATTATTAAAAATTGTTATTAAATTTATTGGGTATATGTAAATACATCATCTTCAACAAATTGCTAGACTATCTCTTCAGGAGGATAGGCGATTGTTTCGATTTTATGTTTGTTCGATTCGACTATCTTTGTAGATGTCGTATTGCTTTTTATTAATGAATTGATTTCATTGTTCTTCAAATAAAAAAACAGTGTTCTAAAAGTCGCCGATTAATCGGGATTAATCGCCGATTAATCGCTAGACGGCGGGCCACCGAACTGATTAAGCGAAAATCGGTTAATTAATCGTTTTTTTGAAAAACGGTCAAAAATCGGCTGAATCGGTCAAAAATCGGGTTAATTATTAAAAAATAGTAAAAAATATTTAAAATTTTAAAAAATAATTAGAAATTTAAAATGTAGAAACTTGATTAAATGATAGGAAAAAACATTATTTTTGTACATGTAATTATAATTTTAGATGCCTAAATCGTAAATTTTCTTAATTTTTGCTCTTAAATTTATCTCTAATTAAAAGTTAAACCTTCAAAATTTTATTTATTAAAATTTAATAATATTTTTAACATATTTGCATAAATATATGATAATAACATATGTTTAGTTGAAATAACGAAACAATTATATATATGAATATAATTGTATATAAAAAATATTATTAAATTTATTCCGATTAATGACCTGATTAATTATTCCGATTAATCCCTGATTACCCGATTAATCCCTGGACGGTGCCTTCACCGATTAACTCTGATTCTCACTTTTTACAACACTGATTAAAAATATTAGAAATTAATTTTTTATTTTAAAAAGTATTAATAGTTAATCCAAGGGTTTTCTTAAAAAACAAATTGATTCAAAACAATTTATATAAAATATTAAAAAAAATTGTCAATATGAAATATTAGTTGGGCAAGTATTCTCATTATCTATCTCAAAATTTAAAAATTAAAAAGATTAAACATGAATAATATGAATTTAATCTTGCACTCGAAAGTTATATAGACTGAATATAATAAAATAATCTATACTATATTATTAAAGCCGAAACATTTAAAGTTTTGGTTTTTAGTTTTCGGTCGGTTTTCGGTTTTTTATTCTATTTAATAAATAATAAAATAAAAAATAGTAACCAGATGATTGCCTTTTATAATTAAAATATTTTTTTCTAACAAAATCTACTCATTTTCCAAAAATATCATGACAATTATCTTTAAATTAAAACATATTACCTTTTATATTTGTTATTGATATGGGCTGAAAAATAATCCCAAAAGTGCAATTAATTACGTATTAATTAGACTCGGATTGGTCCAAGAACACGGCCCAATAAGCAAGGCCCGAAACCCTAATTATTTATTAATTTCGTAATTAATAAATAGGGGAAATATACAGCTCAAGAAAGATGTCCAAAATATGATAAATTCATCAAATAAGGATCCAAAATCCCAATTAAAAAGAAATAATGAGTCATAGTCCTTATCAACAAGGAAAAAACTTGTCCATCAAGAAATACAATGTTTATCCATTATCAAAAAGGAGACTTATTCGCTAAGTCTCCTAAACTTACTCTAAATACAAGGCTCCTGACGCCTATATAAAGGACCTGGTCCTTCAATCAGAACTACGTCTTTGGCTTGATTCTCAACACCAAATTGAGATACGTAGGCATCTTGTGAGGACCGATTTAGTCTCAAAACACAAGTGCAGCCATAAAAGCTCGAAAGCTCATTAATCCTAGTAATTAATTTACAAGTACACTTTTTAATCCATAACATTTGGCGCCGTCTGTGGGAAGACAACATCAACCATGGCAAACACACGAAAAACGACTCGAGAAACGCAGACCTCTGATGGACTTCCTCTTACCTCTGCAACGGAGACTCGTGGAAGCCAACCGCCGCCAACTACTAGCACTAAAGGGGCGAATATCCCCACCAATACTCAAGGACCGTAGATCCCAATTTCGGCTGAAGGGGCGAATCCCCTGCAGATGGTCATTCATGGATCTAATCCACAAGAGATCGTTCACCAACAGCCAATTACGACCTCCCCACTACTCATGAATGCACCAAGTGGCCTTCAACTCCATACTACTAATCTCCCCCAATACGCAAATCAAACTTTGGGGATGCCAGGCTATGGCATGCCCCCTCGACCCATGACGGGCGGTAGTGGTCTCAATTCCACCTACCACGAGGAATACGTCCCTCCTTATATACAAGGTCTGAGACCCCAAAATCTACAAACTCAAACTCGAATGACCCCTTTGATTCGAGATTACTCGGGGCCATATACCGAGGATGAGAATGACTCAACTGGAGAAGAAAGGGATGTTGCCCCAAGGAGAAGACGTTATTCTCAAACAAATCGGGAACAATCCCAAACTACTAAGGAAAAGATCGCGGCCCATGAGGCTGAGGCTGCAAGGCTCAAGAAATTATTGTCCGAAGAGGAAGCGACAAGAACTCAACGAGTCCCTGTGATTAACTTGGACCCAACACCAAGAAGGACCAATATGACTGAAGCCCCAAGGGGTGATCCTAGTATTCTATTGCCTCTAGGAGATCCTGATGATCCTACACCACCATTCACTCAAGACATCATGAAAGATACCATATCCAGGAAGTTTAAAATGCCAACGATCAAAGTTTATGATGGAACGGGGGATCCCGCAAATCATGTAAGAACCTTCTCCAATGCACTGCTGTTGCAGCCAACTAACGATGCGGTCAAGTGTAGGGCGTTTCCACAAACCTTGGCAGGCATGGCCCAACGTTGGTATAGTCGTCTTCCTCCCAACTCTATTGGGTCTTTCAAGGAATTAAGCAAAGCTTTCATCAAACAATTCATTAGTGGAAGAGTGCATGAGAAAAGCTCTGCATCACTCATGGGAATCCAACAAGGAAAGAATGAAGCCCTAAAGGATTATATCAACCTATTCACCCGGGAGGCTCTGAAAGTCCTGGACTTAGAGGACAAAGTGGATATGATAGCCCTGCATCAAGGAACTACTAATGATCACTTCAAAAGATCGTTGGCAAAACATCCACCCGAGAGCATGTTGAAGCTCTAAGATAGAGCCGGAAAGTACATCAAGGCTGAAGAAAGCATGAGAAAGTATGAACCCACTACTGGTGGTAGTTGAAATTCAAAGAAAAGAAAGGAGACACAGGAGTATGACATCAAGGAAAAGTTTCCTAGAACATCAAAGGATTCTGATTCTCCACCTAAAAGAAGCAATTTTGAGCCAAAATTTACGGAGTATGCAAGATTGAACACTCCCAGGAGCCAAATTCTGATGAAGATAGCTAAGGAGGGAGATCTCAAATGGGCGAAGCCAATGAGGGCTGACATGTCCAAGCGGAACCAAAACCAATTTTGTAGGTTCCACAAAGAAGTCGGTCACGACACCAACGATTGTAGGCAATTGAAAAATGAGATCGAATTTCTGATACGAAGAGGAAAGCTCAGTAAGTTCACCAAGGATGGAAACCAAGGGAGCCAAAGGGGGAACTATGAAAGGAAAGATTATGACAGAAGGGACAACGATCAAGATCGAAATCCCAAGCCCCGAGGGCCGGTAATCAACATGATATTCGGAGGGCCAACTGTTGTTGGGTCCTCCCGAAACTCAAGAAAGGCTTATGCTCGAGAAGTAATGACTGTGGTTGGAGAAGCACCGAAACGTGCCCGAACAGAAGTATCAATAGGTTTTGATGATTCAGACCTAGAGGGAGTAAAGTTTCCCCATGATGATCCCTTAGTCATCGTTCCTGTGATAGGAAATTCTGAAACCAAGAGAGTTTTGGTCGACAATGGAGCTTCAGTGGACATCTTGTTCCATGATGCTTTTATCAAGATGGGCTATACTGACTCTCAGTTGACACCCTCGAATATGCCCATATATGGATTCAATGGAGTTGAGTCAAAGGTGGAAGGCACTATCCAACTCCCAATGACGATGGGGCAATGGTCGAATACGTCTACTCAGATGTTGAACTTCATAGTTATAAAGGCAACTTCGACCTACAATGCAATCCTGGGAAGGACTGGTCTTCATGCGTTCAAGGCCGTTGCCTCATCCTATCATCTGAAAATCAAGTTCCCAACGAGGAATGGAATTGGTAAAGAACGGGGAGACCAAAAGATGGCTAGAAGTTGTTACGTAGCTGCGTTAAGGCCTGATGGAATCGGGGGGCAGGTTCTCCCAATTGAAGATATGGATATCAGTGACAATGAGGACCGAAGAGGGAAACCAGCTGAGGATTTAATCCCAATTCCCTTAGTCCCTGGTGAACCGGAGAAGGTGACTTATGTTGGAGCACTACTACCTGAGCCATTGAAAAGCAAGCTCATATCTTTTCTTCAAGAGAATAATGACGTTTTTGCTTGGACAGCGGCTGATATGCCAGGGATTGATCCCCAATTGATAACTCATAAATTGAATGTGGATCCTGAAAGGAAGACGGTGAAACAGAAAAAGAGAAGTTTTGCTCCAAAAAGGCTTGAAGCCATTAAACAAGAAGTAGAGAAGCTTTTGGAAGCCGGGTTCATTGAGGAAATCCAATTCCCAGAATGGTTGGCTAACCCCGTAATGGTCAAAAAGGCCAATGGAAAATGGAGGATGTGTGTGGACTTCACTGACTTGAATGATGTGTGTCCTAAGGATTGTTTTCCCTTACCAAGAAATGATGCATTAATAGATGCTACAGCTGGACACGAGATGCTCAGTTTCATGGATGGTTTCAGTGGATACAACCAAATTAAAATGCACAAGGATGACATCTCCAAGGTATCATTCATCACTGACTTTGGTGTTTTCTGTTATCTAGTCATGGTGTTTGGCCTTAAGAATGCAGGGGCAACATACCAAAGATTGGTGAACAAAATTTTTGGACACCTAATTGGAAAAATAATGGAGGTCTACGTAGATGACATGTTAGTCAAGAGCCTCGATAAGGCCGATCATATAGAGCACCTCCGAGAGGCATTTGAAGTGCTAAGGCGCCACAAGATGATGTTGAATCCAGCTAAATGTGCCTTTGGTGTAAGCTCAGGAAAATTTTTAGGCCTGATGGTTTCCAAGAGAGGAATCGAGGCTAATCCCGACAAAATCAAAGAAATTCTAGACATGGAACCACCACAGACTGTCAAAGATGTCCAGAAACTAACAGGGAGAGTGGCAGCATTGGGAAGATTCATCTCCAAGTCAGGAGAGAAATGTTTACCCTTCTTCAAAGCACTCAAGAAAGTGAAAATTTTTGAATGGACAACTGAAAGCCAAGAGGCCTTTGAGGCCCTGAAGAAATACATGGCAGAGGCACCACTGTTGGCAAAGCCCAAGCCAGGGGAAATTCTCTATTTGTACTTGGCGGTTTCTAGCACAGCCCTTGGAGCCGTTTTGGTAAAAGAAGAATTGAAGGTTCAGAAACCCATCTACTATGTGAGTAAAATTCTACATGGGGCAGAAATAAACTACTCAACGATTAAGAAGTTTGCCTTAGCCTTGATAATGGCCTCAAAAAAGCTACGCTCATACTTCCAGGCTCACAAGATAGAGGTCTTGACTGATCAACCTCTAAGAAACATCTTGCATAGCCCTCAAGTCAGTGGAAGGTTGATCAAATGGGCTATTGAATTGGGAGAATTTGACATCAAGTATAAGACTCGGACGGCCATAAAAGCTCAAGCACTCGCTGACTTCATGATTGAATGCACCATTGACAACCAAGAAGTCGGGGGGCAGGAAGTGATAGTGGAAGACAAGAAAGATGAAGAGATGGAGTTCAAAGAATATTGGGTGCTCTATTTTGATGGAGCATCAAAAACAAAATCAAGTGGAGCAGGTTTAGTGCTACAAAGTCCTGATAGATTCTTCATAGAGTATGCATTAAAACTTGACTTCCCAACGACAAACATTGAGGCTGAGTATGAAGCCCTGATAGCTGGCTTAGGGCTGGCTGGGGCCTTGAGAGTTAAAACTCTGAAAGTATGTGGAGACTCGAGTCTAGTGGTTTCCCAAGTAAATGGGGAGTTTGAAGCTAGAGATGAAGTCATAACCAAGTACCTAAAACTTGTCAAGGCCATCATGACTCAATTTGATGAATGCTCTGTGGAACACATTCCCAGGGAAGAAAACGTGAAGGCCGATGCCTTGTCTAAGTTTGCCTCTTCTGAAATTGAAAACTATGCAGGGAGTGTATACTTCCAAGTCTTGAAGACCCCAAGCATCAACGGAAAGTTGGTAGCACCCATTGATGTTGGCAGTTGTTGGATGGATCCCATCAAAGCTCATCTGGAAACTGGGTGGCTACCCAACGACACTTCAGAAGCACGAAAGCCATATGTGAGAGCATTAAGGTATGCTGATAAGTGGATTTCATATCCACTTGGATCGTCCTAAATTGGCTTAAATTGGTTGTTTTGTTCTCAAGTTTGAGTTATTTGTGATATGTTTGGTGTTTGTATTTGCAGAGTTGAGTTGTCAGCAGAGATGTGGAGTTCCTGTGGATTGCAATGATGTTTTTAGCATTAATGTGAAAGCCATGCAGTTGCGGGAGTTGGAAGCGCAAGGAAATCCTAAACTTGGAAGGATTGGAGAATAAAGAGCTCAATTTGGAGATTTATTAGAAGGAAATTCGGATTTGTTGGGCTACCTGCACATAATTCACTGTTTGGGCCATATCTCGAGATCTAGAAGTCAGAATTGGACGATTAAACAGTCCACGCGAAGATAAAGGAATTCTGGACAGGGATCAAGCGCCCCTGCGCCCTTCCAAGCACGCCCGCGCCCACTCCAATTCAATTCAAGCGCGCCCACCCCCTTCCAGGCGCGGCCACCCCTGAAACATTCTGGAAAAGGCAATTTCCAGTCAGAATTGGAAACCAACAGAAGACCAGTCAACTCTAAGGCCTATATAAGTAATTGGTGGACATTTTCAGAGGATATAATTCATATACATTGAGATATATACATACATATTCATCCACCGGTAAGGAGAAAAAGAAGACGGCTGATTACGAAGATCTACTTTTCATATTATCCTTGTATTCTTCTAATTAGGCGATACTTTGGATTCTCGTTGGTTTTGTTTGTTCTTTCTTAACTCTAGCACTTTTATTCAGTATTCTAAACTTATTATTATCATGTTTTCATCAGAACCCACGATGATGAAAGGTTCGATTATGAACTAATCGTTGTCGTGGGATTCTAACGGATTTATTTATGGATTTTAGTAGTTAATTGTTTTAAAGATGTGTGTGTGTGATGGCTAATTGATATCCTAGTTTGGTTGTGCTTATTCTTCTTGGATGTGTAGCTAACATCTAAGATTGTTTGTTAATCTCTATTGAATGCGAAAGTGGATATAGAGGTTTAGAACTTGTCATGCTAGCGTAGGTTTATGTATGTTTGTCATGCATGATTCGTAGGTGATTTTAACCATCTTACCTGCCCTATGTAATCTGAATGGATAACTTGCTCGTTAAACTGTTATGTTTTCAAATCTTATAGACATATAGGGTCTAAGCATAATTGGTGTCTACCCAACTTCTATCTCTTTTGTGGATGTTTGAGTAGTTTGGTATACGTATACTGAAAGGTAGCGTGTACTGATTTCCTGTTATCCGATTAGTTATCACAACTGTCACATGCATTGATTAAAGACAAAAGACTCTAGATGAAGTATTTAATGAAGTTAGGATCCTATGTTTTATTCTCATAAGTAATTCAACAACAATCTTTAGTTTAATATTGTCTTGGTATTTTGTTTAGTTAATTTAGTTAATCAAAACACAACTTGATACTTGTCTTAGCATTGAACAATAGCCATACATTGTTGCATAAGTGCATAACTATAGTAACCAAAGCAGTCTCTGTGGGAACGAACTCTACTTTCATATATTACTTGTTGACCGCGTATACTTGCGTGATATTGTGTGAACAAGTTTTTGGCGCTGCTGTCGGGGACTCGGTGTTATATTTAGTTTATGTGCTTGTCATCAGTGGGAGTTAAAGTTCACTGACTCGGATTATTCTTTCATCAATTTTACTTTGTTTGGTGTGTTTCAGATACTTTAGTCAGCGTGTATGCGAACACGTTCTCAATCTCAGAAAGAACTTGAATTAAGTCTAGTTATGGGTGATCAACCAGTTGCAGAAACGAAGGCTTTGAAGGATTATTCTCAGCCAAAGATCAATGACATTCAATCTAGCATTGTCAGGCCGGCTATTGCAGCTAATACCTTTGAAATCAAGCCTGGCACTATTCAGATGGTGCAGAATTCAGTTCAGTTTGGGGGTGCTCCGACGGAAGATCCTAATATGCATATTAGGGATTTCATTGAGATTTGCGACACCTTCAAATTCAACGGAGTGTCGGAAGATGCTGTGAAGCTGAGACTTTTCCCATTTTCTCTGAGGGATAAGGCTAAGGGCTGGTTGCATTCTTTACCAGCAGGTTCTATTACTACATGGGAGGATCTTGCTCAGAAGTTTCTCACTAAATTCTTTCCTATGGACAAAACAACTGCAATCAAGAATGCTCTTACTCAGTTTGCACAGCATTCTGGAGAAACTTTATATGAAGCTTGGGAACGCTACAAGGAGATGCTTAGGAAGTGTCCTCATCATGGAATGCCTGATTGGATGGTGATCAATTGTTTCTATAATGGACTGGGAGGTCAATCACGACCAATGCTTGATGCAGCATCAGGTGGAGCTCTTTGAGCTAAAAGCTACGATGAAGCTTATGAACTAATTGAGATGATGGCTGCTAATGAATACCAGAATCCAACTCAGAGGTTATCACAAGGCAAGGTAGCAGGGGTTCTGGAAGTGGATGTAGCTACTGTTATTGCTGCACAGTTAAAGGTTCTGTCTATGAAACTGGATTCTCTGACTAACTATGGAGTTCAGCAGGTGGCTAGTGTGTGTGAGCTATGTGCAGGTGCACATGACACGAATCAGTGTGCCATATCTAGTGAATCGACACAGTTTGTGAGCAATTTCCAGAGACCACAGCAGCCAGTGCCTAACGCATATCATCCCAACTAGGGCTGTCAATGGATCGGAAATCCGATCCGATCCGATCCGATCCGAAGGTTAATGGAGCGGATATGGATCACTACAAAATAAATCCGATCCGTTAAAAATCCGATCCGGTAACGATCCGATCCGATTAGTATCGGATATGGATTTAACATGATCTGATCCTTTAACGATCCGATCCGATTATTTTATATATTATATATATATAATTTATATATTATATATAATATGTTATATATTAAATATATCATATATTTTTACCAATTAAGTCAAAATAGTTCTCTTTTACTTGTATAAACTGGACCTCTCTTTTATTTATAAAATTGATACAAAAGACAATGAAATGTAAGACACATAAACTAGCTTTAGATTTGTTGATGAACTGTTACAAACTTACAATGGTTGTATGACAAGCAAGCGTATTTAGGATAGTTGGACATTCAAATTCTATGTTTTAGTTTTCGGATTGTAATTAAGTTTTAATTTATTGTGTAATCTGTAATTAATGTTGATGTCAAATTTGCATTTCAACTTTGTGAAATGTTTAGTGATGTTTGAATTTGAATTTGAGTAAAATATGTTTTTAAAATATTAACGGATCGGAGCTCCGATCCGTTAACCGTGATCCTAACGGATCCGGATATGGATCGGGCTATAAAAAATCCGGTTGTGATCCGATCCGAATCCGAATCCGGTAAAATTAAATGGATCAGGATATGGATCAAGGTCGATCCGATCCAGATCCGATCCATTGACAGCCCTAATCCCAACAACAGGAACCATCCGAATTTCAGCTGGAGTAACAATCAGGGTGGTCAGAATCAGCCACAACAGCCATATCAGCAGTTTCAAGGTCAGCAATATGGAGCTAAACCATTCAACTCTTCTGGTTTTCAGCAACAGTATGCTCCAAGGCAACCGTTTCAACCACCAGGGTTTCAACAACCATCCCATGGCAATGCTGGTCATTCGTCTAATGAAAAGTCTGAATTGGAGGAATTGAGGCTAATGTGCAAGAGCCAAGCCGTTTCAATCAAGACTCTGGAGAATCAAATCGGTCAGATTGCCAATGCATTGTTGAATAGACCACAGGGAACTCTCCCTAGTGATACAGAAGCTAATCCTGGCAAAGGAGAGGTCAAGGAACATGTAAAAGCAGTTACCTTGCGATCCGGAAAGGTTACGAGTGACCAGAACTCAGAAAAAGCAGAAAACGAAAAAATTCTGGATTTCCAGCAGAAGGTGGAGCGCGCCCGCGCCCTAGGGAGCGCGCCCTCCCCTGCCCTTCTGCCAGAAAATGAAGAAAAAGTTGAAAAAGCTAGTTTGGGGGTGAACGAAGCGGAAATTGTTGACCATTCTTCTGAGAAACCTATTCCGAAGCAAGCTACTGAGACCAAGGAGGTCTATCCTCCTCCGCCATTCCCTAAACGACTTCAAAAGCAGAAGTTGGATAAGCAGTTTGCTAAATTTCTGGAGGTTTTCAAGAAGTTGCAGATCAATATACCTTTTGCGGAAGCTCTAGAGCAAATGCCGAGCTATGCAAAGTTCATGAAGGGTATTCTATCTCGGAAGTTAAAACTCGAGGATTTGGAGACCGTCGCTCTTACAGAAGAGTGCAGTACGATTTTACAGCAGAAGTTACCTCCTAAACTGAAGGATCCAGGAAGTTTCACCATACCGTGCACTATCGGCAATCTATCTTTCAACAAGTTCTTGTGTGACTTGGGAGCTAGTATTAATCTGATGTCGTTGTCTGTCTTCATGCAACTTGGGCTGCCTGAGCCTAAACCTACTACTATGTCCTTACAGTTGGCCGACAGGTCTATCACATATCCTAGAGGTATAGTGGAGGATGTTTTGGTTAAAGTGGATAAGCTCATTTTTCCTGCTGATTTTGTTATTCTGGACTTTGAGGAAGACAAGAAGATTCCGATTATCTTGGGAAGACCGTTCTTAGCTACAGGCCGAACTTTGATCGATGTGCAGAAAGGAGAGCTTACAATGAGGGTTCCAAATCAGAAGGTTACTTTTAACGTGTTCAAGGCAATGAAATTTCCAACTGAGGAAGAAGAGTGCTTTAAATTGGAGATGGTCGATTCTGTCGTCAATGCTGAGATTGAACAATCGCTGAAGTCAGATACAGTAGAGAGAGTCTTGATAGGGGATTCTGATATCGAAGACGAAGAAAGAGCAGAGCAACTTCAGTTGTTGAATGCACCTCCGTGGAAAAGAAAAATTGATGCGTCATTCGAATCTCTTGGATTAGCAGAGCTGAACAATTCTCAGGAGTGACTTAAACCATCTATGGAAGAAGCTCCTACACTTGAACTCCAACCACTGCAGGATCAATTGAGGTATGGTAAAGTCTACGAGAGCAACAGGCTATATAAGGAGAAGGTTGAGGACTGGCATGAAAGAGGGGTGATGAAACATTCATTTGTGCTTGGTCAGCTAGTTATGCGTTTCAAGTCTCGTTTCAGATTTTTTCCAGGAAAGCGTAAGTCGAGGTGGTTGGAGCCTATCACGGTTAAATCAGCATGTCCGCATGATGCAGTAGAGATTTTCCATAAGTTTCCGGACGAAGCGTTCAAGGTTAATGGTCAGTGGCTAAAGCATGACGTTGGTAATACGGTGAATCATGAGTCGACATTCACCGTTCTTGCGACTGGATGAAAAAGGATTCACGTCAAGCTATTGACGTAAAACAAGCGCTTCGTGGGAGGCAACCCACGCAATTGTTATAGTATTGTTCTGTTTTTTTTTTTAAATGAAAAAAAATCAAAAAAAAATAATTCATGAACAGTAGCAGAGCGCGCCCGCGCAGGGGTTACTGTTCACAGAAGCAAAAAAAAAGAAAAAAAAAAGGAAAGACAAAAAAGAGTTTGTGATTCAGCGAGAGGTTGATGGTCTGACTTTGGTGATGTTCATTACCTGAGGAGGGTGGTCCTGCTGATGATTAGGTACTCTCTGCATATTTCCTTGTTATTACCTTCAATGAGGACATTGAATATTGTAAGTTTGGGGGTGATAATTAAGGAATAGTAGTGTGTGTGTTCATACAGATTCATATTGCATATTTAGTTAGTTCATATCTTTGCATGTTTTTGTCATATAGAGCATTCTGTTTTGCATAATATTTGTTTATCTATTGTGAGTCCATTTAGTTGCATTTGCATAGCATATTTCATGATCCCTTAGAACTTGGCTATTTCTTGGTTGATGAGTCGATGTTGACGGGAGTGTGATAGTGATAGATAGAGGGTTGATTAAATTCCTATGAATTGACTTGCATGCCAGAAACAAAATAATTTCACAAGTCTCATTGGTTGCTTTTAGATTTGATCAGACCATGTTTGTTTGGATGTTAGAATTTAACCACTTGCTTATATTCAGAATTTTCTTCTATTCTCTTGAAATTGAAAGAAGCACTTAAGTCTAAGTTTGGGGGAAACCAGGGATTTCATGCTAGTTGTTAATAAAGGCTAGGCGTCAAATGGCTAGTAGCCGCTCATTGAAAAGATGAGTAGTCTAGGGTGGGATGAGAAAAAGCAAAGCGCACTCATTCTGAAATAGAAAAAAAAAGAGAAAAAAAAGAGTTGTGATTATGCACAATTGATCAGGTTGAGCTCTTTAATACTCGAGCAATTAAGTTCTAGGGGACTTTGTGCCTAGTGACCTAAGACTTTTCCGGTCTGGGATCCACTAACCTAAAGCTCGCTACATGGGTATTATTATATAAGCCTTTTGGGGTCTCAGCCATTGCACGGTCAAATAAGCATGTGTATAGTAATAAAGCATGAATTCCTGTCTAACTCAAGTGGTTATTGAGGTGTCTTTAAGTGGTTTCTTGTGTCTAGAGTTCATTCTGTTTATAAGCTTCTGGTTGTTTTGGTGAAGAATAGGATATGGTCTTGGTTTAGTTTGAGAGTATATTGATGAGCATTGCACACACGCACGTTTCTGTGTTTGTATGGTTAGTATACGGGAATTTGGTTGAACTCTGTTTGAAAGATTGCATTCCTTGAGATATTGGCTTGTTGATTGGTTATGGTTAGTTTGAGGGGATCGTTTGCATTTTCATATTAGTTGCATTCATGCATTGCATTATAGTTAGTAGAGTCTGTTTATGCTTGAGGACAAACATCGGTTTAAGTTTGGGGGTGTGATAAGTGGATTTCATATCCACTTGGATCGTCCTAAATTGGCTTAAATTGGTTGTTTTGTTCTCAAGTTTATGGTATTTGTGATATGTTTGGTGTTTGTATTTGCAGAGTTGAGTTGTCAGCAGAGATGTGGAGTTCCTGTGGATTGCAGTGATGTTTTTAGCATTAATGTGAAAGCCATGCAGTTGCGGGAGTTGGAAGCGCAAGGAAATCCTAAACTTGGAAGGATTGGAGAATAAAGAGCTCAATTTGGAGATTTATTAGAAGGAAATTCGGATTTGTTGGGCTACCTGCACATAATTCACTGTTTGGGCCATATCTCGAGATCTAGAAGTCAGAATTGGACGATTAAACAGTCCACGCGAAGATAAAGGAATTCTGGACAGGGATCAAGCGCCCCCGCGCCCTTCCAAGCGCCCGCGCCCACTCCAATTCAATTCAAGCGCGCCCACCCCCTTCCAGGCGCGGCCACCCCTGAAACATTCTGGAAAAGGCAATTTCAAGTCAGAATTGGAAACCAGCAGAAGACCAGTCAACTCTAAGGCCTATATAAGTAATTGGTGGACGTTTTCAGAGGATATAATTCATATACATTGAGATATATACATACATATTCATCCACCGGTGAGGAGAAAAAGAAGACGGCTGATTACGAAGATCTACTTTTCATATTATCCTTGTATTCTTCTAATTAGGCGATACTTTGGATTCTCGTTGGTTTTGTTTGTTCTTTCTTAACTCTAGCACTTTTATTCAGTATTCTAAACTTATTATTATCATGTTTTCATCAGAACCCATGATGATGAAAGGTTCGGTTATGAACTAATCGTTGTCGTGGGATTCTAACGGATTTATTTATAGATTTTAGTAGTTAATTGTTTTAAAGATGTGTGTGTGATGGCTAATTGATATCCTAGTTTGGTTGTGCTTATTCTTCTTGGATGTGTAGCTAACATCTAAGATTGTTTGTTAATCTCTATTGAATGCGAAAGTGGATATAGAGGTTTAGAACTTGCCATGCTAGCATAGGTTTATGTATGTTTGTCATGCATGATTCGTAGGTGATTTTAACCATCTTACCTGCCCTATGTAATTTGAATGGATAACTTGCTCGTTAAACCGTTATGTTTTCAAATCTTATAGACATATAGGGTCTAAGCATAATTGGTGTCTACCCAACTTCTATCTCTTTTGTGGATGTTTGAGTAGTTTGGTATACGTATACTGAAAGGTAGCGTGTACTGATTTCGTGTTATCCGATTAGTTATCACAACTGTCACATGCATTGATTAAAGACAAAAGACTCTAGATGAAGTATTTAATGAAGTTAGGATCCCATGTTTTATTCTCATAAGTAATTCAAAAGCAATCTTTAGTTTAATATTGTCTTGGTATTTTGTTTAGTTAATTTAGTTAATCAAAACACAACTTGATACTTGTCTTAGCATTGAACAATAGCCATACATTGTTGCATACGTGCATAACTATAGTAACCAAAGCAGTCTCCGTGGGAACGAACTCTACTTTCATATATTACTTGTTGACCGCGTATACTTGCGTGATATTGTGTGAACATATGCCCTGATTGAAGGAATCCTATACAAGAAGTCTTTCATCATTCCTTATCTGAAGTGCCTGAGACCCCAAGAGGCAGAATTGGCCCTAAGGGAAGTACATGAAGGAATTTGTGGACAACACTTGGGGGGCAGAGCCCTTGCTCATAAAGTCACTCGTCTAGGTTTTTACTGGCCAAGCATACTTGCTGATGCTAAAAGCTACGTAAAGAAATGTGAACGGTGCCAGAAACATGCACCAGTGGTTAGGCAACCACCAGAGATGATGACATCCATTAACTCACCTATCCCCTTTGCCATGTGGGGAATGGATATACTCGGGCCATTTCCAATGGCAAGTGCTCAACGAAAGTTCTTGATAGTAGCAATCGACTACCTCACCAAGTGGATTGAGGCTAAGCCATTAGCCAAGATAACCACCAAGCAAGTGATACATTTCTTCTGGGAAAATGTGATATGCAGATATGGAATTCCACGAGTCCTGGTCACGGACAATGGAACTCAGTTTAACAACGATGAGTTCAAGAAGTATTGTGATGAGAACGATATCAAGTTGCGCTTCACTTCTGTTGCCCATCCACAAGCAAATGGACAAGCTGAAGTTGCAAATCGAATCATCCTAGATGGACTGAAGAGAAGAGTTGAGCGCTCCAGAAACACTTGGGTAGACGAATTACTCCCCATACTATGGGCATATCGTACTACTTGCAAAGTCACCACTGGAGCTACCCCCTTCCTGTTGGCATATGGGGCTGAGGCAGTGGTTCCAGTGGAGATTACTCACACGTCTCCAAGAGTTGAGGCTTATGAGCCAGAAGAAAATGAAGAAGGCTTGAGGCTAGCTTTAGATCTAATTGATGAAGTTAGAGATGAGGCAAATGCCAAGATAGTTGAACATCAGAAACGAGCATCTTTCTATTACAACCTAAGGTTAAAGAAAGGTTCTTTCGACAATGAGACTTAGTCCTCCGAAAGATTGAGGCATCCAGAGTTGGACAAAAAGGCAAGTTGGCCCCAAATTGGGAAGGACCATATCGCGTCAAGAACGTATTTGGTCGAGGCTCCTACAAATTGGAAACCCTGGAAGGGATCGAAGTGCCAAGAACTTGGCATGCTGCAAACTTGAAAGTCTATTATGTTTAAAGTGTGTCTTGACTAGACTCACTACTAGGACAAGTAGAAATAAGGTCGACGAAACCAATCCAAGTTTTTAAACTTGAGTATTATGTAAGGGTTGAACCCATTTTCAAAGTTATGAATTCCATATTCTTATGTTTTCATGATGCTTTATGTGAATTGCATTCTGATAGACATGAATAAAATGTTAACTAAGCATGCAAAGTCAAGAATGTAAAAAGCTGGAAGAAAAACAAAGTTAAGACTTAATGAAAGTTAAGTTAAGCCCGTAGGCTGGAAATACATAAAAACTAATACAAGCCATGGATGACCATAAATAAACTACAACTATGTTTCACCCCCTTGTCGCCAGCATCTGTCTCCTCCCCTAAGCTAGAGCCAGAAGAATGCTCGTTAGCATCAGGGTCATCAACAGATGTGTCACCAAGGGGTGATGACTGCAAAGGATCTAATATCCTCTCATCCTCCTCCATGTCATCTACTCCAGCCAAGATACGCTCCAAGGGAGTAGGAGGGTGAGGAGCAGGAAAGTCAACAGCATCAAAAACCCCGGGATGCTTGGCCAAGATAGGCTGAACAACATCCTCCCATCCTGATGTATGATGGACTGGGAAAAGAATCTCGTCATGCTTCTCGATCAAATCCTTGTACTCCTGAGAGTCAAGGTACTCGTCGATGCAATCCTTCTTGCTCTTCCTCAGCTCTACAAGATCAGCCTGAGCATCAGCAAGCTCCTTCTCCCTCCTAGCTAAAGTCTCCTTTAGAGACTTCACCTCCTCCTTGGATCTCTCCAACTTGACCCGGTTGGCCTCAGAAGAGGTACGCCAAGCCTTAGCTTGGAACAATGCCCCCTGGAAGTTGGCATTAGTCTGCCAAAAAAATAAAAGTCAAAAAAGAAAAGTAAAGACTTAAAAGAAAGAGAGGGGCTAAGGTAAGGAAAATACCGCAGCAATAGCCTGAGCTCCCAGATGCTCAACTCCCTCGATGGTAGAATCTGCGACAAAGTCCTTGTAATCGTAGGGAGTGAGGGAATGGTATGACCAATCCACAGCGTGCTTGGACACCCCAGTGTTGGTGTCCCTCTTCCTAATACCCCAGTTGGGGCGCCAAACTGAAGACTTGGTAGACACAGGGATGTCTTCCTCGTCCACAGGAATCTGAGAGGGGATCAGGAAACTAGGAACACTAGATTTTCCCCTTGGATCATCTCCTATCCTGGCCCTCTTCATCCTCGAGGTCTCATCATCCTTGGGCTCGTTGGTCTTGTTTATAAAGGCCGCAGCTGCAAGAATAACAAAAAAAAATGGTTAGCAGAAAATCACAAAAGAAAAGAAAGTGTTAAACAAAGGGGGATAAGTAAAAATTACCCTTATCAGAAACAGTCGAGAGATGAACAGACTTGAGGACAAACTCGTCCAGTAGTTCCCAAGCCACGGTAGTCCCATTATCCTTGATTAGCTCTGAGTAGGCATGAGATTCCTCCTCATTCAAGACAATATTGCTGGGACTACCATCTGAAATCTCCCAAAAGATCTACGGAACAGGGTTCCCCAGTCCCCACCTTCCCAGACAAGGTACATGAACTCATTTTTCCACCTTGGGTTATTGTCTGGGATAGATTTTGGGTGAAAGATAAAAGGAAAGCCAACCCTATGGCTAATATATACCCAACCCAAGTTGTTGGCAGAACTATTTTTGAATTGAAAAATCTTTCTAAATAAAGGTACAGAAAGAGGAAAATTACTGCGAAGACACAAAACCATGAAACAGTTAATTATCCTCCAGGCATTGGGGGGGGGGGGGGGTAACTGACAAGGGTTTACTTGAACGTCTGTCAAAAGCCTAGGTATGAACTCGTGAAATGAGAACCTAAGGCCGACGACTATAGAATCTTTATAAATACACAAAGCATTTGACCGCTAGTGACATGAACGGTCACCAGCACCGGTAGGAACAAGTTTTAAAGGGGCCTTTACCCTATACATCTTATTATAATCTTTAATCGTATCTACATCATGAAACCTATTACTGCAATCATATGAATCTAAAGCAGACACAGACGGGTACTCATCCTCATGTTCATTGATCATATCATGCAAAGACATGTATTTTGAATGAATAGGAATGTGGGTACCTCGTTTAGATGCATAATTCATCTTCATAAGGCGTTGGGAAGCACGATCAGCCATCTTAATCCCAGAAAAAAGCCCAGAAAATCTTCAAATCTTCAAAGGATCTTCAAATCTTCAAAGAGAAACCCAGAAAATCTTCAAAGGAACTTCAAATCTTCAAAGCAAACCCAAAAATCTTCAAATCTTTAACAGAGAGCCCAGAAACCGGTGAGAATGATCGAAAAATCTCGCCGGGAATCGCCTTACGACAGAACCCTAGCAGAGCTTTGCAGAGAGAATTTTGGAAAAAATCTAGCAGAATATCTTTGAGAAAATGGAAAGTGAGAAGTGAATAGAAACAAGTGAGATTTCACCCTTTTGTAGGGATAACAGCCGGTCAATGGGCCGGTTGAAAGAAGGGAAACTGACATTAGCCGGTAGAGCCCATGAAAGGCTACAGGCCCAATTATTAAATAAAGGCCTTATGCCCAAATTGAGCCCAACATAGGTGGGCCTTAAAGAGCACAAGAGGTACAACTTGAAGAAACCTGGTCGAGAGTGTTCGACCAGGGTCCAAAATGGCACTTATCTTCGACTAGAAACCTGGTCGAAAGTGTTCGACTAAGAGCCAATATGGCGAAAATCTTCGACTAGCATCCTGGTCGAAAGTATTCGACCAAGGTCTAAAATGGACCATATATTCGATCAGAATCCTGGTTGAAAGTGTTCGACCAGGGCCCAAAATGGACGAAAAGTTCGACCTCAAATAAGGTCGAAATCCACAAGTATATGTTCGACTAGAATCCTGGTCGAAAGTGTTCGACCAGGGACTGAAATGACATTAATCTTCGACCAGAATCCTGGTCGAAAGTGTTCGACCAGGGGATGAAATGACACTATAAGTCGACCAGAATCCTGGTCGAAAGTATTCGACCAGAATCCTGGTCGAAAGTATTCGACCAGGAGGCAAAAACAAGACCAAAGTCGACCAGAATCCTGGTCGAAAGTATTCGACCAGGAGGCAAAAATGAAGCTAGATTCGACCAGAATCCTGGTCGAAAGTATTCGACCAGGAGGCAAAGACAAGACCAAATTCGACCAGAATCCTGGTCGAAGGTGTTCGACCAGGAGCCAAAAGTGAGGTCGAATTCGACCAGGATCCTGGTAAAAAATGCACTGGAATTTCAAAATTTAATTTATTTTCCAAGGAATTGATGAAAAATCTCGATTGCTATATTGGGAAAATTATAAAAATTGGTTTAGAACTATATGTTCGCAAAACCAAGATAGAATACGAAAGAAAACTTCGTAACTCCCGAATAAAACAAATTCTACGATAATCCAAGAGAGATTTTCCTAGAAGTTGGGGGGCAAATGATATGGGCTGAAAAATAATCCTAGAAGTGCAATTAATTACGTATTAATTAGACCCGGATTGGTCCAAGAACACGGCCCAATAAGCAAGGCCTGAAACCCTAATTATTTATTAATTTCGTAATTAATAAATAGGGGAAATATACAGCTCAGGAAAGAAGTCCAAAATATGGTAAATTCATCAAAGAAGGATCCAAAATCCCAATTAAAAAGAAATAATGAGTCATAGTCCTTATTAACAAGGAAAAGACTTGTCCATCAAGAAATACAATGTTTATCCATTATCAAAAAGGAGACTTATTCGCTAAGTCTCCTAAACTTACTCTAAATACAAGGCTCCTGACGCCTATATAAAGGACCTGATCCTTCAATCAGAACTACGTTTTTGGCTTGATTCTCAACACCAAATTGAGATACGTAGGCATCTTGTGAGGACCGATTTAGTCTCGAAACACAAGTGCAGCCATAAAAGCTCGAAAGCTCATTAATCCTAGTAATTAATTTACAAGTACACTTTTTAATCCATAACAGTTATCACTAAAATCTCCGTTTTCCAAAAATATGGGGTGCAATCCTTACTTATTTATTTTAAAACCTATTTTAATACTCTATTTAATAAATAATATAAAAATATATACTTACTATATTATTAAAGCCGGAACATTGAAAGTTTATAAAAATATCACGGGTAATTAATTTTTTTAATTAAAACATGTTAGATTTTCT
This sequence comes from Heracleum sosnowskyi, assembly GCA_030848705.1. Classification (NCBI taxonomy): domain Eukaryota; kingdom Viridiplantae; phylum Streptophyta; class Magnoliopsida; order Apiales; family Apiaceae; genus Heracleum; species Heracleum sosnowskyi. Next base: position 117,447,344 of record CM061245.1, on the reverse strand, counting down.
ATCTTTCCTTATTATTAATATTATTTTATTATAAAATAATATTAATAATATCTCATTTATCTTGCTCAGCCACATCTGTATTTTTTTATATTTATTTTATGTTCTAATTAATATTTAAGTTTCTCATTTTATAATTTATCATATTAATTTTTATTTTTATTTTAATATTTTCCGTTCACATTACATTTTTTAGTTTGCACGGGTTATACACTAGTATTCTTAAAAGTCGAAACCCTTCCCTAAACCAACATGCTCGGTAATAGTGTAAGAATATATTTAATTAAAAAATAATTATTTCAACGAGTGTACAAATTTTTTCTTTGATTTGTTCAGAAAATGATGGGGTTAATTCAATTTATTTGGGTCGGTCACATCCATGTGTGACTTTTTTATGTGCAAAGCAAACAAATTGATCATATTATTTGTGTCCAAATTCTAGATGTTAACCCAAAATCTTGTTAACAGAATTCTCATACCACTGACAAAGGGACATATTCGATTGAAAAGAAATTGGTGCAACTAAATATAAAATGACATAATTAATATAAATAATTTTAATTCCATTTTACTCGAAGATAATCCTACTTTTCTAGTATATAACTGTCATTTCGTATTTAATAATAAATACCATGCGCGAATAAAATTGGCTAAACTTCTATACCGTAAAAGGTTTCATGCATATACGATAAAAGATTTCATGCATATACGGTAGAAGGTCTGGGTCCATATTATTACTTATTAGAGTCTATTAAGCACTTTGATGAAATGATGATATGGATTACAAAAGGGAGTGGACAAATAGCAAAACACGTAATTAAACAATTATTTTTTGTATATTTATTCATAATTTTCGTAAATGATCACACAATAAATCCAAAAGAAATAATATGTTAAAATATAATTATTTATTTCACTTTAAAATATTTTTTGTAAAATTTTTGTAAACAACTTTGAGAGAAATTATTGTAAAACGACTATGTTGCTAAGGACGACCTAATAAAATGGTTATATAAAAAAAATCAGCAAGATCTCACACATAGTAAGAATTGCATTTATTTATTTTATAAAACACTTCTATTTTAAATATTAAAAATCGAAACTTTCTTTTTTAACTCATATTTTAGAAAAAAGATAATACTTATAAAATATATAATATTAAATCATTATATATAATAAGCGTAAGACTGATCTTATCCAAAATTTTGGTTCATGTACCGTCAAATCAATAAGGACCGTTGATCTTAAAATAGATTAATGGAACCGTTAGATCTAATATTAAAAATTATATTTAATTGTTAGTAAAATTAATGGAACCGTTACATCTAATATTAAAAACTGTATTTGATTAATAATAGGATTATGACACGGGCGAAATCCTGTACATGAATTTCTATTGCAAAATTTACTATACAAATTACAAGTAAAATGACTTAGTTAATTATTATTAACATAACACGTTTTTAAAAGGACATAACACTTTTGATTCATTCGAATTATATTATATTATTTTACATATAACAAACGTAAAAGGATATATAATATCGAAAATATTATTAAAATTGAGTGTTTCATATTTATTAACAATAATTTTGAATAAAATATTTACAGAGAATAAGGATGATGAGGTTAATCTCAACATACTTTTCCTAAAATTACAACTAATACATATAACCAAATAAATCTAATCATCTATTGTTAAATATTTACTTAATGTATATTTTGGTTTGCAATTATTTATAAATTAGTAAAGTGAATAATTAGATAGTAAATATGATATACTTAAATGTTCAATTACTACATCGGGAGTCTGGATCTTTATTCTTTATTCTCATACTCATAATGTACTAATAAAAAAAATTTAGTTTCAAATCATCTCAATAACATATTAATATTATCTATTTCAATAACATAACAAAGAATTTAAATTTTAAATCGTATAAATTTGAATAAATATACATAAAATATATGTATTTTGCGCAAAGTAAGTGCACCACGAAATAATTTATCTAAAAATATATCTTTATATATTTTTTCCATAATTTTAGTGGTCCTGGTATAATGCCATAAAAACAAGAGGAATCGTTACACTTTAAAATAAATAGAGGAGAATCGTGAGATATTCGAACTCTGTCAATAACGCATTAAATATACAAATTAATATTATTATCTCTAAATATATTTTAAAAAAAAGTTAAGAGTTTTGGTCGTTAAAGAACGATAATACTACAAAAAGTAAAGTAAGAATCATTAGATTTTAAAATAAATAGACGATAAACGTTGAATATAATGTCATGTTATTTTATACATTAATAAATAAATTGTTTTTTCAAAATTTCAAGATTCAAAATTCGTCAACGATAAGTTAAAAAAAATTGTATTTTAAAATTACAAATATTATTTAAATTCAAAAATTTAAACAAATATAAATTCTAAGAATACAATTATAAATTAATATTAAAAAATATTATAATATTAAATATTATTACTATTTCTAAGAGTTTCTTTAAATTATTTTTGAATTAGAATAAAATAATTTGATCCGAAAATAATTATCATAACACTAATATTTATCAAATTCGGATTTAATATTATAATTTTAAAAAATTTAAACTAAATTATGAATAGAAAATATTCTTTGGTGGCCAATAGTATAAAAAGAGAAAATATGCTACACATATCGGGACATAACATTATTCTGGAACAAAGATAAAAGATCTAAAATTTGGAAAAGTAACTCACCCGAAGAAGGAGAAGTGAAACCCTAAAAAAAGTGGTCGACGACGGCGATGATGAAGATGTCGACGAGAATAATGTGGTGTTCAAGCAGAAAAAGGAAGAATAAGAGTAATTGCTATGATGATTGTGATGAGGATTCTTCCAGGCTCAAGAGATCCAAGTCCAACGATGATGGTTTCAGCTTGCAGAGGTTTCCAACAGCTAAAAGCGATGAATCTACTGTTAAGAAAGGCGATGTACTTGATTTATCCCAGCTTCTCTTCACCCAAGACCGGGATTTTCTCATCACTTACAATGACCGCACTCGTCCGGTATCTTATCTTGTCTTAATTATATCACTTCACTTGATTATTTATATACTATGGGCTTCACTTGATTTTACCATTCATATATACATTCCTGTTATGATTTTTGCTAATGTATGCACCCTGTGTTTATTTTTGTAGGTCCAGGCTAAGCACCTCGTAGGTAAAGTTGTTGTTCTACATTTTGTTCCCCTGGTTCCTGATTCTTCTTATTTGTCATATCAAACGACATCTTTGGTGGATATATACAATGCAATCCATCCTAAAGGTCGTTTCGAAGTTGTTTTCATTGGTGTTAAAGTTGATTATTCTTTCTTTGCCAACCAACAAAACTTGCCCGATTCCCATCTCAAAGAATTTTTCGAAGAAAAGTTTTCTGCCATGCCATGGACTGCTATCCCCTTCTCTGATTTTGAATCCCGGAAATACTTGGGAACAAGATTCCCCATCTCGGGGTTCATCAATTCCGAGCCTGTCTCATTTGTCATTGATCCTAGAGGCAAAGTTTTACAATGTCATGCCGACAATATCTTTTCTATGTATGGAGCTCACAGTTATCCTTTCACTGACCAAAGGATAGGGTGCCTCGTATATGAAGACGAGAAATCCCTAAATCATCCCTCCATTTCAAATCTCCTGGCTTCTCCTACACGTAACTATGTCATCGACAAAAATAAGCAGGTATATATACATTTTTTTTTTCAATATATTCATCACTACATTGTGACATATGCATCATCTCTTATAGTTTGTTAATTTAATAGCTAGTGATATTTGTTCACACTTGATGGAATTTTAATTGTTGTATGTATGTTGTGGTTACATCTTTCACTAGGCGGTACCTCTTCGTGATCTTGAGAATAAGGTCGTAGCCTTGTATTTTTTTGAAGATTATCCAGTTGACAAAATTGATCCCCTTACAATGGAAATTCACAAGGTGTATGAACAGTTTGCTAAAGAGGGAAACTTTGAAATCGTGCTTGTTTACATTCATGACGCATTTCTTAGTTTTAAATGGTCAACTGAAGAATCATACTGGAAAAGATTCGGTAAAATGCCTTGGTTGGCACTCCCGTACAAGGACCCGACTTGTAAGAAGTTGCAGCGTGTTTTTAATTATTCTCTGGATGCGGAGGACGGGACAGGACCAGATTCTAGGCTTGTGGTTATTGGACCTCAAGGGAAATTCGTTGAACGGTATGGCGTTGACATCTTGAAGAATTTCGGTACTAGAGCATATCCATTCACCCGCACAAAAGTTGTCGAGCTAGAGGTTGAATATATAAAGAAACTGAAGCTGAATATGTTTTGGGATTTAAACACTTTTTTCAGACAAAATGACGGGTCCACTGTGAGTTCCTTTGATATTCTTGTGCTTGCTCCTTTGCAAATTCTCCTCTTGTGTTTGCCATTTTAATTGCACTGACTTTTCTATTCAACTTTACAGGTACAGTTGTCGCAACTTCTGGGGAGGAAAATCATACTTGTTGTTGAGAATACTTTGTTGACGGCAAGTCCTATGTTTTGGAGGAAGCTAATAGCAAGGTATACGCAAATGAAGGAAACGGGTGATGAGTTTGAAGTGATCCACGTCGTCTCTGAAAACCTGGAACCTTCATATGGTAAGCATGTTGCGACAATGTCATGGTTGAGGCATCCTCTTAACGGGCGACTAAAAGCAGACAAGCTGTTGGCTCGTGTTTTTAGACTAGGTATCGGACTTATTGCTTTTGATGTTGATGGAAGGGTGGTGAGGAGAACTGTATCTCCTTCAATTTCAAGGGGCAATTTGAAGTTTCCCTTCTATAAGGGAGGTCTGGAAAAGGAGGTCTTGATGGAACTAAAAGATAGGTTCGGATGGGATGATTAGATTAAGTGTTGAGTATGGGTTTTGGGTGGTTGTCTTATTTATGTAAAAAAAGTGTTCAACTAGTTGTGACCTGTCTCTTTTGAGTCTCTTTTGAGTCTGTACCTCTGTGCATCTTACAATGACTGAGACATGGGGATCATTCCCTTGTGTTGAATTAATTAATATGTTCCAAGTTTTACTTATTAAATTAAAAGATGGTAACATCTTAAATCTGTTTATCGGGTCACATTGATGTTATACATTTGTAAAAACATTTTTAATTATTTGTTACCTTTTGCACGTATCAGAAATTAATATTCGAAATATTTGAAAGAATAATAAAATCAAGAATAGTAGAAAAAGGCATTTGGAAAAATAATTAATTATTTTATATCAAAACTCCTGGTCTCTCCTAAACGTAATTATGTCATTGACAAAAATATGCAGGTATACATTTTTCAGCATATTCATCACAATATTGTGAGGTATAGATCATCTAGCAGTTTAGTCTATTTAAGTAAGAGAAAAAAGATCCTGAGGTTACCTCAGGAAGATTACCTGAGATAAACTTATTTTCAAGTACAAAAAACTGATGGCAATTTTGTAAATATGTTAATCTTTCTGAAATTACAATAATACCGGCCTGTATTTGTATGTAAAATTTTTAATTGCCTCAGGTAACTCCCTGAGGTAACCTCAGGAACATGATACTCTTTAAGTAACATGTGTTTGCACTAATAAACTTTGTTTGTTGTCTGTATGTTCTGGTCACTTCTTTAACTAGGCGGTACCTCTTCAGAATCTTGAAGACAAGGTTGTAGCCTTGTATTTTTATATAGATAATTTACTTGATAAAGTTGATGACCTTACAATAAGAATTCAGAAGATCTATCAACAGTTTGCTAAAGAGGAAAACTTTGAAGTCGTGCTTGTTTACATTCATGACGGATTTCTTAGTTTTAGGTGGTCAAGTGAAGAATCATTCTGGAAAAGATTTAGTAAAATGTGGCACTCCCGTATAAGGACCCGACTTGTACTAAGTTGCAGCGGATTTTTAATCATCCTCTCAATGCAGAGGGGCCGAATCCAGATCCTAGGCTTGTGATTATTGAACCGCAAGGAAAATTTGTTGAACGGTATGGCATTGACATCTTGAAGAATTTTGAAAACTATACAAGCTGTTAGCTCGTGTTTTTAAAAATGGATATGGTCTGATTGCTTTTGATCGTGATGGAAGGATTGTGAGGAGAAGTGTATCTCCTTCAATTACAAAGGGCAATTTAGATTTTCCCTTTTATGCTCTTTCTGGTAACACAACGATCACACTAATGTTATTCAGCAGGACTGGCATGGTTATATATCAAACGTAATTTTCTCACTCTATCAATAGAGTTCATATTTTCCAGAAACTATATCATCTATCTAATGAGGCATAATTCATAAGTTGGTCATGAAATCTGAAATATTTTGGTGTCCATTTTCTGCCTACGTGCAGACCTCGGATAGCAGAATGTATTGTTCGTAGATGTTAAACTGTTATGATTCAGTAGTTAATACAAGATTAAATACTTTTTATCACTTGAAATTTTCTTGCATTCGGAGATCTTTCTTATTGCAAACTTTCTTTCTAGAGTTAATTATACAACTATCCAAGAACCATCAGTCAAAAACCTTGTTTGCTTTACCTCATCCGCCTGTACTCTGCATGAATAGTTGGGGTCATTGGATCAAGATATCTGAACTTCCATGTTGTATCTAGTACTCTTAGCCTCATCGCGTTTCTTGTGTTTGCTGCTTTGCAGGGCTCTAGTTCATAGAGTGCTCATCTCAGCATTTCTGACAGTTGGTTGCAGCATCTCTGAACAATGTGTATAGATAACATCAGAGATTGAGCTGCCTATTTTACACTAACAAATTGTACATGTATCTCCGCTGGTACCATGCAACAATGGTAAGATTAATTTTCTGTTTATTACGATTCGAGCATTTAGTTTACAGTCAAAAAATCTCCCCGTCATTACGTAAATACAAATAAGAATAAGATAACGTAAATACGATTGGGATAGAGTGACGCATATAAAATCGCATTAGTAATGATTGCGTCATTTCTTTTTGTTCAGATATAAATATGATAAAACGACAAATTTTAAAAATGAAATAAAAATAAGATGATATAAATAAATTGATTTCCAAAAATTGATGTATTTAATATCATATTGATAACAAGTAATTAAGTGTCTTTCTATTAATCTATTTAGATATAAAGATGATAAATGAAATGAATTTTTTTAAATATTGAAAAAAATCAGATATTTACAACAAGTCAATCTATGTGAATCTTGATTCTTGAGCCATCACACTACAAATCCTCCTCTTTTTCAGATAGTCGAAAAAAACATAGATATACATTGACCACACCTCAAAATCTAAACAATCACATCCGTTAATTAGAATCGAACTCATGACCGTCAAAATCAAGGGTACAGATATGTCAGCTTCATCCACGTGGCATAGCTGTTGAGATAACTAGTGTACTCTATTCTTGTCACCTAATTATAAAACCTTTTTTTTCTTTATTTTTTTATTATTTTTTTATTTTACACAACCTTAAACTACTAGCAATATAAAATAATAAACATACACTACACTATACAAATTAATAATAATAAAAATACTAAAAATAAAAGCAACAACACATTTCTCTTCTGTTCTGTGTTGAAGCCTGAAAGTGTCCTCTCTCTCTCTCTCTCTCTCTCTCTCTCTAATCTCTCTCAGCACACAGCAAGAAAAAAAGGTACAAAAACAACAACTGATCTAATTTCAATACAGAAATTCACAGTCTCTCCAAGGTTTATCTCATTTATATGTTTTATATCTAGTTTCTTTGTATATAAAACTTTATCTGGGGTTTAAGCTGCATGTAAGACTGAAAAGTTTCAATCTTTTGTTGATTTTTGTGTTAAAGATTGAAAAGGGTGTTTGCATTTACAATCAAAAAGTGGTTTTGATCATTTTTGTGATTTTTGATTTTTTAGGGCTTGAAGCTAGGAGATGAGATGGGTACTTCTGGGGAGAAAAAAACAAGGGGGATGGATGAATTTGCAAGTGGGTTGGTTTGGGTCCGAAGGAGAAATGGGTCTTGGTGGCCGGGTCGGGTCTTGGGTCGGGATGAGCTGCCGGAAAGCTGTTTGACTACACCGAGATCTGGTACTCCGGTCAAACTTCTTGGTAGAGAGGATGCTAGTGTGTAAGTTTCTTAAATTTTATATTTTTCTTTAAATTTGTGATCTTTAACTCTGTTATGTGTGTTTCTGTGTGTGTGTGAATTTGATTTAGTCTGTGTATTAATTGTGTTTTCGAGATTGGTGAGGGTTTGTTGTGCTGCTGTTAGTGTATCTGAATTTGTATTTCTGTGGAGATTGATTATGTGGTAGTATATGTGTAGATAAACTCTTGAGTGTTTGAGTGTTGGGGGAGGGTTTATTGTCCGAATGAATTTTGCAGGGTTTTGCTTACGTGGTTTTTTGGGTCTTGTTTCTTATTCTTGAGATCAGCACATGCTCTGAATTTGGAGTTAGTGCTTTGGAGGTTAAAATTTGGATTTTATTTGATTTAGTCTGCATATTTATTGCGTTTGGATATTGGTGAGGGTTTGGTTGTGCTTCTGTTGGTGTATCTTTGTATTTCTGCGGAGATCGATTATGTGGTAATAGTCTGTAGATACACTCTTGACTATTTGAATGTTCCAGGATGATGTATTGTCCTAATGAAATTGTAAATGTTTTTGCGGGATTTTGCTTACGTAATTTTATTGTCTTGTTTTTAATTCTTGAGATCGGTGCATGCCATGAATTTGGAGTTTTATATAGAAATGATTACGTTATGCGGTGTCGGGTCCAGGACATATGATATGTTTTGTCTCTTGTATTTATAGTGATAGAAAAACCTGTGCTTTAGGGTGATATTGATGCAGTAAGATACAGTTGTCTATTACGTTACTTTTATCTTCGTTTAATGATAAATAATACTCATTAAGTAAATTTCTATAAGATGTCCTTATTTTTTATCTTCCTTTTTCTTTTCCCTTTTCGTATTGCTTATCCCTTGTATGTCATATATACTTTAAGTTCATCGCTACTATCTGAATTGTTTGTCTTTGTTTAATCCATCCTATATATTTGTTGACAAGGGCCCATGATATTGTTGTTGCAGAGACTGGTATAACCTACAAAAATCAATACGGATTAAGGCATTTCGTTGCGGAGAATATGATCGGTGTATCGAAAGAGCTAAAGCTTCAGCAGCTGGCTCTTTTAAGAGAGCGGTCAAATATGCACGAAGGGAACATGCAATTCTTCATGCTCTCGAGATTGAAAGTGCCGGACAATCCAAAACTCAGGCTGATATCTGCTCAAACGTAGACAAACCTAGTTACGAAGGAGTCGATATAAAGGAGTCCCCTCCAACTTTACTGCCGAAAAAAGAAACTGATCAGATGATTGAAGAATTAATCAGTTCCAAGGATAAGTCAATGTTAGGACATGAATTGTCTCATTCTGGTGTGTCATTTGAAGAGATGAATACGAAGAAGCAATCTTATCAGGGAAAGCGAAGAAAAACCCCAAATGATTCAGAAGATGATGAGACAGAAGGGATAAAGCGTATGAGAGGACTTGAGGACCTTGGTAAAAGGAAAAGATCTATAGTTGCAAATGTTCATGAGTTTCTGAAAAAGAAAAGCCGTCGCCGTCAGCTAAAAAAGGTTTTGGAAAGTACAGCTAAGGTCACTGTGCCTGTTATGCATGAACCAGCTTCCAGTCCAACTGAATCATCCATATTGGAAGTATCAGACAGCAAGGTATCTGGGATAGAGTCTATTGAATCTAAGGGAAGTCTTTCAGTGGTTATTAACAATCACTCAGACAGCACCGGAGAGAATGTAACCTCTTTTAATGCATCTGATCATGCTAATGATGCTTTGCTTATCAGTTGCAAGCAGAAGGAGAATGAAATTTCTAGCTCAGGGAAAGCTGACGGTGATTTATCCAACAGATTACTTGATGTGTCTTTGGTTGGAGAGGATCTTGCAGGTACTGTTGTTTACTTTCTGTATATGTTCTGGTTAAAATTTTCTTTTGCTTTTGTGCCAAATATTTATTAGTTTTGGATTAATTATGGAAACTGATTGGAGACTGCTTTGTCTTTTCTGCACATGTTTACTCAAGTGCTAATAGTTGATGTTAAGTGTAAACAATGTTTATTTTCGTACGTGGACTGTTTATTCTTTATACTCGTGATAATGATCCCGCTGGCTTGTGGATGTTGTGTGATATATTTTATTGTGTTTGTGTGTGTTTTTTTTTGGGGGGGGGGGGGGGGGGGGGGTGTCAGTGTTGGCTGCCAACATCAGGTGACTTAATTATACAGTCCATTCTTTTTTGGCCAAGGTTTTGCCTTGCCAGCGCAGTTCAAGATGCCTAGTTTTGTGATAGTAAAATTAGTGTTTTACAATTTTTAAGAAAAAAGTTTACATGTGGTTTGACAATTAGACTTTCATGTTGCTGCACCATTTATTTGCGCCTGGGGCCCATGAGATGAGTCTTGGGTAGGTAAGTAAATACAGTGCGATGATATCATACTGTCAATTTTATTTAATGAATAGGTAATCTTTTTCTGCACATTTATTTAATGAATACTCCCTCTGTCCCAATGAATACTATGCATTGGGGGACGGGGGCGTGGCACGCATTTTAAGGCTCTTAACTACTATAGTTACATGACTTATTTTTATAATTTTCTTTTTTTGTATAAAAATATAACATTCCTATTTTTATACAAAAAAAGAAAATTTTAAAAATAAGTTATGGAACTATACTAGTTATGCACCTTAAAATGCGTGTCAGACACTTTAAAAGAAACGTATAGAATTGATTGGGACGGAGGGAGTAGCTAATCTTTTTCTGCGTGTGCCCAGTGTTATAACTTTTAGCTACATTTTGCAAATTTAGTTTTTTCTCTCCTATTGTGCTTGTGCCACATCTGTTCTAGTGATACGGGCTCTGGAGTTTATTAGCTAATACCCGCAGTCAGTAGTGATTTTCTTCTTTCTATTATGCTTACTCTATATACCATTGTTCAATGATCTTTCTCAAATACTGACATGTCAATTTTGTTCCAATAGGTTTTAGGTTGGTATACATACCTTGTGCAACTCAGAAGCCTCAGGTAGCCGCTGGAGGTCAATCTAGTCAAAGCAGTCAAGTTGAAACTGTACCTTCGATGAACGAGGAACTCAATGAGTCCGGTTCAACAAACTCGGGTGCTACAAACATTGAAGTTATTGACATCGAAATGAAAGAAGGTAGTTCAAAGTGGATGTTAAAAGGAAAAAGGAACTTGAGAAATAGCAGTAGAAGTAGAAAACAGGGGTTCGAAAAGCCTGTTGATGAAAACAAATCAAATGATTATATGGCTGTTCTCAAGCCTGGGGTTGTTGGCGCTCCCCTCGTCTCCACCAATTGTGCTTTCCAGATAAAGTCCGAACCGATGACAGATACCCAGATTGATGAGGTACAAGGTTGGGGCACCCATATCCTTCACAAAAAACCTCAGATGAAGGTACCCAAATCCGAGTTAGCAACTTCGCAAAGGTTGCTACCTTATCGCCAATCCCGTTATGCGATGAACCCGAAATATCAGTCCTCAGATTTCACTCCTAGAGTGCATGCCCCTGATTCTAATCTGATTGATGTTAATGTGGAGGTTAAAGTGAGCTGTCGTCCTAGGCATGTCCCTTATATCTCTCTAATGAGTAAACTGACTGGTCAACCCATCATTGGACATCCTCTTACGGTGGAGGCTTTGGATGATGGCTCGTGTGATCTTCTTATAAGTCGTTCTAAATGCCGCGACGATGAAGATGTCTACGGTTCACAAGGTTTGGATACGGATTACGAGCAGAAGCCGAAACGACGTGGCAGAAAGATTTCTAGGAAGCGTCTCTTGTTGCGTCGTTCAACTGGTAAATCACCCAAGTCCAGGAAAGATGGGGGTTTATCAAAAAAAATCCGAACATTGTCTTCGATAACAGGTTCTCACAAACAAAATGTTGAAGTGAAGAAACCAGTGGTACAAACAGTCAAGGGCCCGTCTGTAGCTTGTGTTCCATTGAAAGTAGTGTTCAGCAGGATAAATGCAGCACTCAACTGATTTTATATGTAGAAGCTTTTGTCCTGAGCAACCTTGACATTTGCTGCTTGTAAGAAACTTGCGGTGGCTGCAAAAAATGTTCGTTTTCTTTCTTTAGAAGTAGTGTTATACAGTTGGACAGAGTAGTTTTTACATTATGTTTTGAGATGCTAAACTTTCAGCACCCTGTACATTCTGCTTTGCAGATCGTTGTGCTTATGATATATGTTGAGGAACCTCAGCTACAGTCTACACCTCTGCTTAGCCCTTTTTTAGCTGTTTTTGGGTGTGTTGATGTATATACCTAACAGTTTTTGAGTTGTAGATATGATGTTATCTGATTTTTTGGATTTAATTATATAACATCAACTCAGCTCATGTGTTTAGAATATCTTGGTTTCTAAGGTTTTTTTTTAAGATGCAAGACAAATGAATTTCGGCTCTTGATCACAGATCCTGGAAATGGTCTGTCCTAAGATTCTGTACACCTATTGATCACCGGTCCTGGAAATGATCCGTCTTGAGAAACTGTACTCTTGTTTCCTCTGGATTCTTTTCTGTTAGCAATTTCATTTCGCCAATAAAAAGGAAAAGAAACAGCGACTAGTTTCTTCTTGTACATGTTTCAAACTCTTAACTCTGTGAATCTCGTAAAGAGACTGAGAGGGAAACTGATAGACCAGGGTTTTTGGTGTGATTAGTTTCTTCCTATGCATGATACTATAGGAAAGCCAGTACACCATATTACGGATGTTCTGATTCCAGTAATGTACTGAGGGATTCTAGTTAATAAACTTGTAAAAGATCATATATATAAGCTCCAGGTAGGTTGCAAGGTACTCAATTTGAAGCTCAATCATATTTCCCTAAGGACTCCCCTGATTCTGGTCCGATGTCTCCGATCACTTAAGTTGCTGCTACCACTGTCGTCTTGCCGACAAGCCAAAGGACTGGTAAATTAAGATGGAACTTGAAAGGGAAATGAAGCCACTGTCATCTTGTGAACATGGTCTGCTGTCTGCGGTAAATCTGACATCTAGCAGGATAGATGAACTACTTTTTTTAAGTCTTATATTGCTACATAGAAACTTCTGGCATACAAACTTATAGTTATTGCAATATTACACTTTTATCTATATCATTATCAGTATCTATTGCTTTCTTAATTATTTAAATAATTTTAAAAAATGAAAAATATTTAACAATTTTTTATAATATAAATAATTTATCTTTTCAATATTTAATTTTGTGTTTTCCAAATTTCAACACTTGTTTTTATGTTATTATAACTAAATAGTATTAGAATACTTAGCAAAAAAAATAGTATAAGAACGTAAGTTGTTAAAATTTGGCTATTTTATAAGGGTGTGAAGAACCCTTTAAAAAAAAAACAAGATGCAAAAAATTTGTTTAGGTTTGGTTTTATACCAAAATATTTTTTTTATTTTTTTTATTTTTTTTATACTAAATAAAAATAAATAATTTTAGGTACTATACTTATTTGTCACTGGACAAAATATTTATACAAGTAAATAAAAATGAAACTTGTATGGGTTTGGAGAAATTTTTTTATCAACTTGAATAGATAAACCTAAAACAAAATTGGGCCTAAAATGACTCGGCCTCAGAACTTAGATCCACCCCAGAAAGCGAAGATCACCTAGATCTAGAGAGAGATGCATATTCCTGGTTATTGCTTAATAATGAAAATGTCGAAGTATCAGTTAGCTAAAAATTGTCCTGATCCTGAAGTTGCTTAAAATCAGAGAGAGATGCAGCGTGAATTTAAAAAATCAAAGGCACTCTTTGTTAATCATAAAAATTAACAAGGTGAATCAAGATTTAAGAAGCAAATCCCAGTTTAAAAGTAAATCAAACTCATCAATTTTTTTTTTCTCCTTTAAGTGAGAGCATTTGTTTTTCTCTCCTTTCTTCTTCGTAAGATCGTGAGAGTCGTGTGATGGCAAGTGTAGAAGATATTAATGAAGGAATGGCAGGAATGGGAATCGAGAATGAGGAGAATACAGAACTCATATTTGATGAAGAGGCAGAGGATGTGTCAAATAAGTTTGAAACTTGTCTTGTGGGCCGCTTCTTAACGGAAAAAGGTTTGAATGTCAGGGCTATGAAGTCTAAACTTGCAGATGTATGGCGCCCACCAAGAGGAATAAGCATTAAAGATCTGAAGCCAGGTGTTTATTTGTTCCAAATTTTTCTTATTGATGATATGGAGTGGGTCCTTAATGGTGGCCCTTGGTCCTTTGATGGTGCAATGTTGGCACTGAGCAAGATTGGTGCTGGTGAGGATCCATTAGATGTTCCATTGTGCAATCTTCAACTCTGGATTCAACTGTTTGGTATCCCTGCAGGGTTAATGACAGAGATAGCTGGAAAACAACTGGGGAAATTCTTTGGTTCATTTATTTCGTATGATCCTAATAATAATTCTAGTATCTGGCGTGAATGTATGCGTATTAGGATTAACATTGATGTAAGGCAACCATTGAAACGGAAGAAAAAAATCTGTAGAAAGAATGGAACGGAGTGTATTGTTCACTGCAAGTATGAGCGTCTTGGAGATTTCTGTTTCGTATGTGGCTTGGTGTCTCATACCGAACGTTTCTGTAGTAAGAAGCTTAATATGGCAGTTGGTAGTGATATAAGAGATTGGGGGACACGGCTCCGTGCTCCGGCAAGGAGAGCAGTAGGACAGGACCGGAGTAAGTTTCTCCGGGATGAGAGAGATGAGGATTGGGGCGTGAATCATGGGAATTCAAATTACAACCAGCGTTTTTCGGGGAATTCTGGTAAGCAAGTGGTGCAATCAGATATGTATGGGCGTAATTCTAGCAACACAGTATCAATAAAAGATATCAATATGGGAGTTAGTTATGGGACAAATGATGAGGCTGTTTTGGCGGTCAAATTTAAAAATCCTGTTGGGCCTTCTGAGGATGAGTTGAATGGGCTTAATATAGAGGAACGTAATAAGAGAAGGAGAGGCCCAGATATCAACATGTTTATGGAGATCGAAGACAAAAATGGTGAGGTTCTTTCTGAAACTGGTCTTTCTCGTTCTGATTGTCCAGTTTCTTCTAAAACTGATTTGGCTACGCTTGCTAGGCAAGCTAGCCACTCTCAATGAATATTCTTAGCTGGAACTGTCGAGGGTTGGGTTCCCCTCGTACAGTTCGTGTTCTTGGTGACCTTATTAAGGCAAATAAACCTGAATTTCTTTTTCTGTCGGAAACTATCTCTTTTGCTAATAAGATTGAAGAATTGTGAATTAAGTTAGGTTTTGCTCAGTGTTTTTCAGTAGACAGGATTGGTCGTAGTGGTGGGTTGGCAATTTTCTGGAAAACTAATGTGAATTGTGAGATCACAGGGTATTCTAGAAATCATGTGAATGTCAATTTTCTTAATAATGGTGTAGTTGTGTGGTCTCTTTCGTGTTTCTATGGCTTTCCTGAGAATAATCGCAGGAAGAATTCTTGGGACCTCATTCGTACGTTGGCTGGTATGACTCAGTTACCATGGACTATTGTTGGAGACTTTAATAATTTATTAGTTGCAGCAGATAAATGGGGTGGCACTCCTTATGCCCAGTCTTTTATGGCTGGCTTTCAAGCAGCTATCGATGATTCTTTGTTAGTAGAAGTTGATTTGCAAGGAGGTAAGTTCACTTAGGAGAAATCCCGTGGCACTACAAACTGGGTAAAAGAACGTCTGGATAGAGCTTTTGCTTCTAGGTCTTGGCTGCATATGTTTTCATTATGTAAGCTTTCTCTCATTCATACATCTGTTTCGGATCATGACCCCATTTTGTTGGACCTGCTCAGTCTGTCGTTTTCTCAAAAGTAGTTTCAATTTCGTTTTGAGAATACGTGGCTTCAGGAACCTGATTTTCACAAAGAAACAACCGATTTTTGGCTTGCTCTCCCTCCTTCTCATATTCTCCCCAAGTTGATTTCAGTTTCGAGTTTTATGGCACGGTGGGGAAGGAATTTTTTCCACAAATTCCGTGATAAAGTCCGGAAAATTAAAGAACTGTTGTCTAAGCTTGTTGATCGTGTTGATAGTGATGGAGTCAGAATGTATTTTGAGGAGAAAGAAAAGTTGAATGAGTTGTTGCTTCACGAAGAGATTTATTGGAAACAAAGGGCTAAGGTTTTCTGGTTGACAGAGGGTGATGCCAATACTAAATTTTTTCATGCCTCAGCTTCTACTCGAAGGAAGACAAAGCGAATTACATACCTTGAATCTGATAATGGGGTTCAAGTGAATGATAAAGACGGAATGTGCAACATGGTCAAGGACTACTTTACTGATATTTTCAGAGGTGAACAACATACCTTGATGAATCATGTTTCTGAGGAGACTAGGTGTATAACAGATGCTCAGAATCAAATGCTGGTGGAAGATCTGACGTTTGTGGAGTTTACTATTGCTGTTAAACAGATGCATCCGGACAAAGCTAGTGGACCGGATGGTTTAAATCCAGCATTTTTTCAACAATTCTGGACTATTCTTGGAAAGGAGGTTTTCAATTGTTGTAGAGATTGGTTAAAATCGAGTTCTTTTCCAGCGAATCTTAATGACACTAACGTGGTGCTCATCCCCAAAAAAGAGAATGATGTTTGTATGAAGGACCTTCGTCCTATAGCTTTGTGTAACGTGCTTTATAAGATTTTATCTAAGGTGTTAGCCAACCGTCTGAAACGTATCCTTCCCCAAGTCATTTCTGAAAATCAGGCTGCTTTTGTGCCTGGTAGAAGTATCAATGACAATGTTCTGATAGCGTTTGAGCTTATTCATCATATGAAAAAATCACGCGGAGGTGGTGAGGGTGATGTGGCTCTTAAGTTGGACATATCAAAGGCATATGATAGAGTGGATTGGGGGTATTTGCGGAGAAGAATGCTATCATTGGGGTTCTGTTCTCAGTGGGTTAGTTGGATGATGTTGTGTGTAACAACAGTTTCGTATGAATTCTGTTTTAACGGTGCTGTCATTGGTCCTATTGTTCCCTCAAGAGGAATTAGACAGGGAGATCCTATTTTTCCCTATTTATTTCTTTTTTGTGTAGAAGGGTTATCGTCTGCATTAACCAAAGCTGCTTCCGAGGAGGTTATTCATGGGATTAAAGTTAGTAGTTCTGCACCGCCTATTTCCCACCTTTTATTTGCTGATGATTCATTTTTATTCTTTCGTGCAAACAAGCATGAGGAAGAAGGGATAAAAGCCATTTTGGATGAGTACGCAAGGCTGTCAGGTCAATCCATCAATTATCAGAAATCGGGCATCTTTTTCAGCTCGTGTGTTAAGCAAGATAAGTGTGCTGAGATATCATCCATATTAGGAGTGAGTAATGATTTACAGAACAACATGTACTTGGGCCTGCCTTCTCTGGTGGGTAGATCGAAAAAACGGGTCTTTGGATTTGTTAAGGAGAGGTTGTGGAAACGGTTGCAAGGGTGGAAAGCAAAGAAAATCTCTCGTGCAGGCAAGACAATCCTAATCAACAATGTTGCAACAGTTGTTCCCTCGTATTGTATGGCTTCTTTCTTATTGCCTAGAACCTTGTGTAACGAAATGGAGGTGATGATGAACAAGTATTGGTGGCAATCGGGTTCTACTGATGGGCGAGGTATTAACTGGATTGGCTGGGATGGTCTAAGCATGTCGAAATGTCAGGGAGGTTTGGCTTTTCGTAACCTTTATGGCTATAATATTGCTCTCATGGCCAAGCACGTTTGGAATTTTATTCGTAATCCGCAGTCCCTTGTGTCACGGTTTTATAAAGAAAAATATTTTCCAGTTGTTCATATCTTGCAGGCAAAGGCGGCTCAAGGGTCTAGTTTTATCTGGCAAGGAATTATCACAGCAAAGAATGAGGTGATGCAAGGTTACAGGTGGATTCTGGGGGATGGTGAATCAATAAAATGTGTTCAAGACCCATGGTTAGTTGGTAAGGAGGGGTTTAAGGTTGATCAATCGCGTGTTTATGTTGATAGTACTGTAACTGTGGCTCAACTTTTTGTGCAAAATACAAGAGAGTGGGATGGAAATAAAATAATGCATATGTTTTCTGTAGAGGATGCAAGACAGATCATGGCAACTAGCATTCCATATGTTCCTTCTGTAGATCGCCTAGCTTGGTCAAGAACCACAAATGGAAAATATTCGATGAAGACGGGGTACCAGTTATGGCATGCTCAGCATATTGGTACTGGTGCTGTTACTCAGTCGAATGGGTGGAAGAAATTATGGAAGTTAGATGTTCCCCATAAGGTAAAGGTGTTCCTGTGGCGTTTCTGTAGGAATAATGTTCCTGTGAAAAGCAGACTTAGCACCAAAGGAGTACGTCTTCCTCTTGACTGTCCTATGTGTAGCTCGAATGTTGAAGACCTTCTTCATGTATTTTTTTCATGTCCGTTTGCGGTGGCTTGCTGGCATCATGTAAGTATGGTCACTGATGTGTCACAGGTGGAGTTTGCACCCTCTTGGTTACTTGGTAAGTTTGAGTCAGCATCGGATACTGAAGCTTCAGAAATTGCTAAAGTTCTTTGGGGAATTTGGTTCTTCCGCAATAAAAAAGTCTGGGAGAATAAGGTGGTTACAGCAGCTATAACTATGGACTGGAGTGCAAAGAGTATTGCTGATTGGAGGGAAGCCAAAGTTCAGAGGTACAAGCAGGCGAACAGTAATTCGAGTTCTACTACTGCTGTACCAGTGAGATGGCAAACACCAGATGCCGGAGTTCTTAAGTTGAATGTAGATGCAGCTGCGAGGTCGGGTGCAGAGTCGTTCTCGATGGGACTGGTTCTCAGAGATAGTGCAGGAGCCTTTGTGATGGGTAAAACAGTCTGTAAAGCGATGGTGTCTACAGTGTTTGAAGCAGAAGTGTTTGCCATCCTTGAAGACCTTCATTGGCTGCAAGTTCTGAACCATAATAGAGTGGTTATCGAATCAGACTCACTACTTGCTATTCGAGCTTTGCAAGACACTCAGGATAATCTTTTGGAAGTTGGTCATGTGTTGAATGCCTGCAGAGTTATTCTAGATTCTAAGCCAGGTTATTCAGTTTCTTTTGTTAAAAGACAAGCGAACGGGGTAGCTCATCTATTAGCCAAATTACCTTGTTCTCTACATTGTCAAAACGTGTTTACGTCTCCTTCAAATGTGTTGTTGGAGGCTCTCCTACATGATGTTTCTCATTAATGAAGTTTGTCTCTTATTCAAAAAAAAAAAAAAATGAAACTTGTATAGCTCTCCGATACTTCAATATAAATAATTCATAACCTTATTTTCTGTTATGCCAAAGAATAACCGGAATACACTACTATTTAGCATGTTCAGCCCAAATTACTTTTTGTCGGTAAATAGTTCCCTAAATACCAACCAGACCCGCAACTTCGGAATGCGTATTCTCAAATATATGGTGAGGATCAAGTCATGTTCCAGTTCATCTGTTTTCACTTTTCTCTCTCATTTGTGTACATACATAAATATATTATATATAATTACTGTCTTCTTCATCTTGCAATTTAAATAAGAAATATTAATAGATCTATAGTTCTGATCATACATGCAATATAAAATCATATTACCCATAATCTTATTCTTAAAATAAATGGTATCTTGCTAGGTTTTAGATCAATAAATCAATAATTTTAGAATTTGGGAATTGTGTTATTTAAGGGATAAGAACATGGATTGTTACTTAGAAAAAAAAACATGGATTGTTTTAGATCAATTTGTGTATTTTTGAGTTTTGTCGGAAGCTAAAGTGGGGAGTTTGGTCATCGGTGAATTTAGATTTTTGTGAGTGTATTGCTGTAGATTTTGTGCGTATAATCTTGGGTTTGTGATTTACGGGAAAAAATGGGTACTTGTGGATGGTGATGGCTGTGTCTTGTCACAGCGGCAGTAGTTAGTGTCTGGTGGTGTGTGCGCGCTTCAGTGCTTGTATGTTAAGCACTTGGTGGGTATTAAAGAGTACACGTAATATCTAAATGCGTATAGGTTGCTGGATTTGATAGGAACACGCATGTCCGCAATGCGCATCGAGTTCCTCCACGCATCAATATATTGCGCATTGCCTAACTGGGGAGTAGCGGAAGCATAGCTAAGACAATATACGCATGTTAAGAATGCGTGTAAGGTAATACGCATACGGATAATGCATAGTGAGTAGGGCTGTCCATGGATCGGAAATCCGATCCGATCCGAAGCCTAATGGAGCGGATATGGATCATTAAAAAATAAATCCGAGCCGATAACGATCCGATCCGATAAGTATAGGATATGGATTTAATACGATCCGATCTGACTATTTATATATATATATATTTATTTGGCTCTTGACTGTTTGACTTAAATTTAATTGCTTAAAAACTATGATATATTTAATACATAACATATTGTATATAATATGTAATATATATATATAGGCAAGTGATCAAATGAGACCCCATATTAGAATGAGAATTGAGACTGAATCTTGACCACTCAATTTTTTAAACAACTTTTGATCTGGACCACATATTAGTTATTTTTATTTTTCTCTCATCCTAATTAGTCAACACCCATTTCTTCCCCGATCTAATCTTTTTGTCACCCATTTTAAAAAACCCACTCTCTCTCTCCCCACATACATGATACATCTCCCGTTTCTCTCTCTTCATCTCAACGATCTATTCAATCTCTTCTTCTCAGCTAATTTAATTTTTCTTTATTGGTCTTCTCTTTTATTTCATGTGAACACTATTATAGAGACACTGCCTAAGATTCAAAGTGACATAATGGTTCGGATATTGAATCTGATCCACAGGAAGTCAAACAACTTTCGAGTTTGGTTTAGAGGTGACAAATAGATGTGTAGACGAGATGTGGAGGCATTAGAAGATGGTGTGGTGATCGAAACTTGTGGAGAATTGGTATTTATAATTTTAAAGTGTATATATATGAACAATTTTAGTGATTTGTCTTTAAAATTTCTGGTAATTCATGTTGAATTTTTAGTGATTTGTCTGAAATATTTGGTGATTTGCCAAAAGTTTCAGTGATTTGTATTAAACTTTTGGTGATTCTGTTAATTTTTGTAGCAGTGGTAGTATAGTGTGGAAGTACTTATTTAAATTTTGGTAATTTTTGGTTTAAATATGGTAACTTTATAGATTGTAGTGGTGGTTTCGGTGCGGTGGCAGTGGTTATTGTATTGGTGGTGGTGGCCGTGTTGTTGATGGTAGTGACGGTGGTGGTGGTTGTATCAGGTTGAATTTTTAGTGATTCGCAAAGAATATTTGGTGATTTGCCAAACGTTTCAGTGATTTGTATTGAATTTTTGGTGATTCTGTTGGTTTTGGTAGCGGTGGTAGTATAGTATGGCAGTAGAGATTTAAATTTTGATAACTTTTGGTTTAAATATGGTGACTTTATAGGTAATAGTGGTGGTTGCGGTGGCGGTGGCGATATTGATGATGACGGTGACAATAGTGATGGTTATAGATGATTTGCAGTCTTCAATCAGTTAGAAATCTTATAGATCTTTGCACGAATATGCTCTGTACTGTGTATCTATTGTATGTATATGTTGAGTATAGCAATGGAAAAAGGGTGATACCCTTTTTTGTCTGCTGCTTGTAATACATGTACAGTATATAGTTTTAGTTTTAGTTATTGGGCCTAATTTTGTGGCCCAATATGCAGTTCTCATAATAACAGGGTCTCACTAGAATAGCTATATATATATATATATATATATATATATATATATATATATATATATATGTGTGTGTGTGTGTGTGTGTGTGTGTGTGTGTGTGTGTGTGTGTGTCAAACAGTCAAGAGCCAAATAAAAAAAGAATATTGATTCATTTCTCATGTTCTTGTTACATTAAATGGTTATTGGACCTCTCTTTTACTTATATAATTAACACAAAAGACAATAAAATGTAAGCTATAATGCTTTTTCATTAGGTGATTTTGAGTACAAAACATGTTTTTTCCTTCGTTGGCTTGTGTTATTGCTTCAGATTAAATTCAGTGTTTAAGTTTTCGTATTGTAATTGAATTTTAATTTATTGTGTAACCTCTGAATTTGCATTGGTGTTAAATTTACATTTCAACTTTGTTAAAATATTCGGTGTTTACATGAATTTGAATTTGAGTAAAGTATTTTTTTTATTAATATTAACGGATCGTAGCTCCGATCCGTTAACCGTGATCCTAACGGATCCGGCTATATAAAATCCGGGTATGATCCGATCCGAATCCGGTCAAATTAAATGGATCAGGATATGGATCAAGGCCGATCCGATCAATTGACAGCCCTAATAGTGATTAGGTATCTTGGGTAGTTGTCGGCGCTAATGGGTATTTTAGACTAATTTTAAAAAAAAAGGGTATTTAGGATTTTTACCCAAAAAGTAACTAATTATATTTTCAATAATTAACAAATTATTTAAACTAAAAAAAATATTAATTATGAAAGAGGAGTAAAAAATAAGGATGGAGAGAAAAGTGAAGAAAAATTGAAAAAGAGAGAAACAATAACAATAATGATCACATATAAATATTTAAATTAATTATAAAAATGTTATTTAAAAATATACGTATTAACGGTTCGGTTCAGTTATTTCAGTCAGTTTGAAAGTGAAAATCGAAACTAAACCGAAAATTTCATTTTTCTAATTACCAAATCCAGAACCAAGCCAAACCGTTAAGAAACCAAAAAATCGGTTTAGATAGTTTGAATCGGTTAATTTGGATCGTTTTCGAATAATTATGTTCGATCCTACTTTCATATTTATACTATATTATTAAAGCCGAAATATTGAAAGTTTTGGTTTTCGGTTTTCGGTTAGTTTTTGGTTTTCGGTACTTTTTCTAATTAATAAATTAATAATATAATCAAAATTCGGGGAAATTTTATTCTACATTAATATTTCACTATATTTTACTACATAAAAATCAAATAATATTGAAATCTAATAAAGAAAATGGAAATGTAGGATCTAATTTGTTTAAATTTAGGATACACTGTTACAAATATACTTATTTCTTTTTAGAATAAAGAAAGCTACTACAAATCAAATCTTTTATGGAATTGTATTATTGTCAAGTTGCCAAAATATTAACTAGATGATTGGTTTTTATAATTAAAATATATTGTTTTCTAACAAAATCTACTCATTTTTCAAAAATATCATTACAATTATCTTTAAATTAAAACATATTAACTTTTATATTTGTTATTACTAAAATCTATGTTTTCCAAAAATATGAGGTGCAATCCTTACTTATTTATTTTAAAACTATTTTAATACTCTATTTAATAAATAATAAAATAATATAAAAATAGTAACTAACTGATTGCCTTTTATAATTAAAAAAAATGTAACAAAATCTACTCATTTTCCAAAAATATCACGACAATTACCTTTAAATTAAAACATAATATCTTTTATATTTGTTATCACTAAAATCTCTATTTTCCAAAAATATGAGGTGCAATCCTTACTTATTTATTTTAAAATCTATTTTAATACTCTTTTTAATAAATAATAAAATAATATAAAAATATTAACTAGTTGATTGCCTTTTATAATTTAAAACATTCTTTTTCTAACAAAATCTACTTATTTTCCAAAAATATCACGGACAATTACCTTTAAATTAAAATATATTACCTTTTATATTTGTTATCAATAAAATCTCTCTTTTCCAAAAATATGAAGTGCAACCCTTATTTATATATTTTAAAACTTATTTTAATACTTTTAATTATTTAAAAAAAACTTACCTATTTTAACAAGTGAACATATTTTTTTAACAAATACAATTAATATAATTAAAACACATCTAAAAATATTATAGGTAGTTACTTTTTTTTAATTAAAACATGTTAGCTTTCCTATTTGTCCTTATTAAAAAAACTTACTTATTTTAACATGTCAACGTATTTTTTTAATAAATACAAGTAATATAATTTAAAACACTTCTAAAAATATCACTGGCAATTATTTTTTTAATTAAAACAAGTTAGATTTTCTATATTTACATATTTTTATATTATTTTTTTATAAATTAATATTAATAATACCTCATTTATCTTCATCAGCCCCATCTGTATTTTTTAATATTTTTTTTACGTTCCAATTAATATTTAAATTTCTTATTTTATAATTTATCATGTTAATTTTTAATTTTATTTTATTATTTACCGTTCACATTAAATTTTTTACTTTATTATTTTTAAGGTCCGTGCCTTGCACGGGTTATAGGCTAGTATGTAAAATAATCGTAGACGTTTAATAATAAACTAGCTTAAAACCCGTGCGATGCACAGATTGTTAATTGTTATTTTATTATTATTTTTTTAATTGTATTTGTTAAAAAATTAAGTAGGCATGTTAAAATAGCTAAACACTTTTAATTAATTAAAAACATTAAAATGGATTTTAAAATAAATAAGTAAGTGTTTGCTCGTTATATTTTTGGAAAAAAAGGGGTTTTAGTATGGAAACATAAAAAATGTAACATATATTTAGTTTAAAATGGTAAATGCCCGTGATATTTTTGGAAAATGAGGTTTTAAAATTTAATAATTTAAATTATTTAAATATGTTTTAAAATAAATAAGTAAAGGGTTTGTCCGTGATATTTTTAGAAAAAGAATGGATTTTAGTGATAAAAATAGAAAAAGTAAATTGAAAAATGCAATTTCCAGTGATATATTTAGAAAATGAGGGATTTTGTTAGAAAAAATCTATAATGTATTTTAGCTGAAAAGGTAATTGGTTATAAATAGGTATTTGATTATTTATATTTTAATATTTTTAGTAATTGCATTTGTTAAGAATAAATAAGTAGACATGCTAAAATATGTAAACTTTTAAAAAAATAATTATAATATTAGGTTTAAAAATAAATAACTAAAGGTTTGTCCGTGATATTTTTGGAAAATGAAAGGTTTTAGTAAGGAAAAATAGAAAAACTAACATATTTTAGTTAAAAAAGATAATTGCCCGTGAAATATTTGAAAAAGTAGGGGAATTTATTAGAAAAAATAAAAAAAATAATGTATTTTAGGTGAAGAGGGTAATTGGTTATAAATAGGTAATATTATTATTTAATAATATATTTATATAAATAAGTAATGTTAATTAAATAAAAACACGAATTTAAGAAAGGGCAATTAAGTAAAATCACAACGTACCATACCAACCGACCAAACTTTTAATGTTTCGTCTATTATATAATACTAGCTTATAGCCCGTGCGATGCACGGTTACTTAAATTTTATTTATAATTATTCTGTTTATAATTATATTTTTATTATCCATGCAACACACGATTGTTTTTTTAAATATTTATAATTATATTTATTTATGAATATTTTAATATTTAAAAGTTATTAGTTTACATGATTAAATTATTGTTAAAAAAGATTTAGCCAAAAAAATTATAGTTAAAAATTTGATATTTATTATATTTTACACGCTAAACTATTCTAAAACTAAAAAGAGAATAAAGTGACGAAATTTAATGTTGAGAATTCTATTCGATTTAGGAAATCTACTTATATGTAGTTTAGATTATTAGAATACCCTTTATTAACCAAATACAGTTTTTAATGTTAAATCTAACGGTTTTCACCTATCTATTTAACATTAAACGATTTTGATTATTTTGGTATTAAATGAGTTTCCTTATTTAATTACAACTATTTTTTTGTTTTGACTTTTTAGAAAATCCAATGCTAATTGATATGGTCAGAAAAGTAATTATAGAAATATAATTGACAAGTCAATGGAAAAGTCGATATTTAAGGCCCGACACCCTAATTATTCATTAATTTCGTAATTAATGAATAGGGAAAATATACAGCTCATAAAAAGAGTCCAAAATATGGTAAATTCATCAAAGAAGGATCCAGAATCCCAATTAAAGGCAATTAATGAGTCATAGCCTTTATCAACAAGGAAACGAATTCTCCAGCAAGAAATACAATGTTTATCCAATATCAAAAAGGAGACTTATTCGCTAAGACTCCTAAACATACCATAAATACTAGGCTCCAGACGCCTATATAAGGACCCTGATCCTACAATCAGAACTACGTTTTGGGCACAGCTCCATACGTCACAACGCCTCGAAGGCGCAACAAGCCACAAAGGCACCCCTAGAACTACGTTTTAAACTTCATCCTCGAATAAGGACATACAAGTCACTACGTCCTTGGTGTGCCCCTACCGCCATAGCCCCGAGGGCAACTGTGACAATCCGGGTCAAATCCCGATCCTTTTTCGAAAATCGGGTCAAGTCCTGATTCCGAGTCCGAAATAAGCCGAAGCCTACTTGCCCAAACGCAGCCAACTTGGGTAACGACTAACCCACCACAGGCCCCCAAAAGATCATGATTTATTGGTGCTAATTAGTAGTAGTACTTTGCCTTATAAACTGAACAGAAGTCCCAAATCTCCTCGATGTGGGACAGGGGTGTTACAAACTCCCCCACTTAAACTACGTCAAGCCTGAACGGATAGCCCATAGGTTCCAAGATCGTTCCTCCCTAGCCATTGTGGGATAATACCGGCTGGCTTCGTGTCCCCACCTCCGGACCTCTGTCCATTGTGGGATAATACCACCAGCCTTCGTGTCCCCACCTCCGGCAACTCGACGAATCAAGCTTTCGAGAATCGGCTCTGATACCATATGTGACAACCCGGGTCAAATCCCGAGTCTTTTTCGAAAATCGGGTCAAATCCCGATTCCGAGTCCGAATAAACTGAAGCCTACTGGCCCAAACGCAGCCAACTTGGGTAACGACTAGCCCACCACAGGCCCCCAAAAGATCATGATTTGTTGGTGCGACTCTCCGTCCATCTTTTCTAAAGGAACAAAACAATTTCTTATACATTCAAATACACAAAGTTCTAAATAAAAAGTCAATAATCACATAGCACAAAAATTATACACGTCAAATAGTAACAAAATAAGTACTCTAAACTCAAAACAATCTACTAATTTAAAAGTCAAAATCTACATGAAAACCTATAGGAACGCATCCTAGGTAATGCACTAGTCCCATACCTAGTACAAATCTACAGGAACGCATCCTAGGGAATGCACTAGTCCCATACCTAGTACACTCCGAAGGAAAACCTGCTCTGATACCATATGTGACAATCCGGGTCAAATCCCGATCCTTTTTCGAAAATCGGGTCAAGTCCTGATTCCGAGTCCGAAATAAGCCGAAGCCTACTTGCCCAAACGCAGCCAACTTGGGTAACGACTAACCCACCACAGGCCCCCAAAAGATCATGATTTATTGGTGCTAATTAGTAGTAGTACTTTGCCTTATAAACTGAACAGAAGTCCCAAATCTCCTCGATGTGGGACAGGGGTGTTACAAACTCCCCCACTTAAACTACGTCAAGCCTGAACGGATAGCCCATAGGTTCCAAGATCGTTCCTCCCTAGCCATTGTGGGATAATACCGGCTGGCTTCGTGTCCCCACCTCCGGACCTCTGTCCATTGTGGGATAATACCACCAGCCTTCGTGTCCCCACCTCCGGCAACTCGACGAATCAAGCTTTCGAGAATCGGCTCTGATACCAACTGTAACAGCCCGACTTTTCGGACTATTATTCTAAATTCAAAACTTAAATAAAAGTATTTCTTTATTCAGTAAATACGAAATTGCACAAAAGTCAAATGCAGCGGTCAAACTTAATAATTCGAAAACACAAAATCGGAGACGCAGCTCCACAATTCAATAATCAATATCTTGTACTTAACAAAATTGATTCTAATAGCATAACCAATAATTTACATCAAATCAAGTAGCACGAAATTCACAAGTTCACATCCGTATTCTCAATAAGCCTCCAAAATCGAAACCTGAAATGTTAGGAAATGGGTGAGCTACAAAGCTCAGCAAGTAACAGATTGACTTATCGATATTCTCGAAAATCAATGGGCGTTTTAGCAAAACAGATTTTCTCAAAACAATAATAATTTAAAAGCCTTTGCGAAAATAGATCCAACCCAAAGTTTAAGTTTTAAAAATTCAAAATTTAAAACAGAAGCAGAATTTAAAAACAGAAACGAAATTCTTATAAATAACCACAGTCTTGCTCTACGGCCACACTTTCCCAGTAGCCGGGATCTTATTCTTATTCTTATACTTAATGTAAAATCCCACTATTTATTTTTATTTTAGTCATTTAGATATTTAATATTAAAGAAATTATTATTTAGATATTTATTTTAATTAGAATTTCTAGAATGTTTTTGTACATTGTAAAGGATAAGATTTGTTATTTTCGGAAAGGAAGTGTGAGTATATTTTATAAAATTGATATCTTTTATTTTAGTTAATTATGTGTATAGAATATTTATATTTTTAAAATTATTTAGTTTAATTTTAGGGTTTTGTGTATCTTATATAAACACCTCTAAAAAAAAAGACGGGTACAGCCGCTTCGTTGAAAAGGTACGTCTCTTCCGTTACTCCCAAATATCAGTTTTGTGTTTTGTGTGTATGGACATGTTTGATGGCTAGCGAATTACTTACTATTGATGGCCAGTGAATTACTATTGCGAAATTGATTTATACGATTACATGTATACATGAAACCCTTGTGATTTTTTATATTTAAAAGGATTGATTTTTGAGGAATAACAAGCATTGCAGTATTAATTAGGTGCTTTCAAAATTATATGTATTTAGTTCGTGTACGATCATGTCCAATGTCTGACAAAATGTAAAATCCTTTTATATTCGAGTACATCATATAAGTTTGGTACTAATTTTATAGATTATTAATTTAGTTTTGTTAATGCATGTACATAAATAAGGTCTAATTGGTTGTGGGTTAAAGAGTTAGATTAAAAATGAGATTAATGACTGATCTGTTAGTTTACACATTAGTGGTACAGATTAAGCCATTTGCTTTTATTTTTGTATGATTTTGTGGTCAAAGTCTTTAGTTTGATTTGCTTTCGAATTAACATGCATGAATTGATTTAGTATAGTTTTTAAAAGATGCATGTCTAGGCCTATTTCAACTGTTATAGATAGATATATAAGTATCTGACATGATGTTTAATTCTAATTAATTGTTTATTATAATGTTATTTAGGATTTATTGGTGCAATTATTGTTGGTGTGTTTAGTCGATTTCGAGGTAAGTACTCTTTGACTTACTTTTATTTTCAGAAGAGATATTTTGATTCTGTAATTTTCAGATTTCGTATAAGATATAAGAATATTATTTCGAACTGTATAAGATATAAGAATCGAGAATCTTCGAATCCCTCAGTCTCTACGTTTCGAACCCGTTCGTAATTTACGCTATAGTTCCGGAACTAGCCTTAGATACCCTTAGTAGGCGCACAAGTGTGCAACTTTAGATACCTATTAAAGGGGCGTAATTATTGAACTTTAGATGCCGGTCACTGGCAAAGTGTGGCGAAAGTATAAGAATAAGAATAAGATCCCGGCTACTGGGAAAGTGTGGCCGTAGAGCAAGACTGTGGTTATTTATAAGAATTTCGTTTCTGTTTTTAAATTCTGCTTCTGTTTTAAATTTTGAATTTTTAAAACTTAAACTTTGGGTTGGATCTATTTTCGCAAAGGCTTTTAAATTATTATTGTTTTGAGAAAATCTGTTTTGCTAAAACGCCCATTGATTTTCGAGAATATCGATAAGTCAATCTGTTACTTGCTGAGCTTTGTAGCTCACCCATTTCCTAACATTTCAGGTTTCGATTTTGGAGGCTTATTGAGAATACGGATGTGAACTTGTGAATTTCGTGCTACTTGATTTGATGTAAATTATTGGTTATGCTATTAGAATCAATTTTGTTAAGTACAAGATATTGATTATTGAATTGTGGAGCTGCGTCTCCGATTTTGTGTTTTCGAATTATTAAGTTTGACCGCTGCATTTGACTTTTGTGCAATTTCGTATTTACTGAATAAAGAAATACTTTTATTTAAGTTTTGAATTTAGAATAATAGTCCGAAAAGTCGGGCTGTTACAGCAACACCAAGAACTACGTCTTTGGCTTGATTCTCAATAACAATTTGAGATACGTAGGCATCTTGTGAGGACCGATTTAGTCCGGATACACGAGTGCAGCCATAAAAGCTCGAAGCTCATTAAACCCTCGCATTAAATTCGTAAGGTCATATTTTATTCCACAACACTAATATAATATCTTTTAACTTATATCATTTTTAGACAATGACTTCTTTTTATATGATATAATCTTGATCATCTATTTTTAAAAGTATTGGATCTAACGGTTGAGAATGTTTTGGCGGTATTTAGAAACAAACTACCATGATAACATCATTAATTTTTCTTAATATTTATAATTTTTTTAAATATTTATTGCTAAAATATAATGTACTCTTTTTTGTAATATGTTAAAGATGCGGGAACTTTGAACTTTTGAGAAAATAAATTATCAATTAAAATATAATTTTTTTTGTAATAGTTATTCTTTTAAAGTAGTACACCGTGACCATCAAAATTCTGTATAAAATTCATTTTTAATAGTATATCCTATAAATATCTATATTATTATATTAAAGACTAAATAATGAAAGCTTCCTTATAAGTTTGGTCGCTTTGTTTGATCACTCAATCCATAATTGTTGGATGTTTCAAATTAAATTGTTGAAAAACGTTAGATATAACAGTAAAATTATCATGTAGAATGATCTAAATTTTGAATCTACCAACAACATATTAAAATTAATAGGTTTGTTTTTTAAAATAAAGAATTTTTTCATTTTTTTTCTTGCAAACATAGGTTATTTGATAATATTTTTTGTAAAGTACGATTTTTCAGAAAAGTACTATACTAATTGATTAAGAAACTTTTAAAGTTTCGAATTTAATAATTTACAATGTATATATGTTAAAAAAGTTTGGCCTCTCTAGCTGAGTCTAAAATTTCAAAATACGATTTTTTTTAAATATGAATATAGTCCCGCTAACAATGAAATTAGGTATCTATGAGTTCTTATAAAACAAAATCACCATTTACGTATAATTTATTATTTAATAATAAATAATATTTGATTAGTTATGATCTAAAACTTAATAAAATAGGATTAAAAATATGCACAATTTTATCCTCGTATTATTATATTCTTTGTTGATTTGAATTTTTCTTAGATTGATTTTAATTTTTGAACATAGATTTCTAAATTTAAAATAGTTAGAAAAAAGTAATTAAATTGGTATTAAAATAATGATGACAGAATAATTATTATTAGAATTTAAATATTCACTTTACTAATTTGGGCTTTATCTTGTGTTTTAAAAATCAGATTTTGACGTTTTTATACCCCACATGAAGATAACTAAATTATATTTAATTAAAAGATGGTTTAACAATTTTTATCTAACTGGAATTATCCATGGAATAGAAAAGAAAGTCACAAATTTTTTACATGGAGAATTCTATTCAATATAGAAAACTTATTTATATTTGATATATTTGGTTTAAATTATCAAAATACACCTTTTAGAATTTAAATATAATCCTATTATTAATAAAATGTACTTTTTAAATATTTGATCTAACGATTTTCATTTATCTAGTTAAGATCTAATGGTCCTTATTAATTTGGTTATCTACGACCAAAATTTTGGATAAAATCCCTATTATGATTATTATATATAAGGATTTAATATAATAAGGATATCAAGTATATAATGATATAAGTATCTTATTAACTGCTTTTACTTTTAATGTTTCGGTTTTATTTATAGTGTATATAAAATTTTAAAATACATTATTACTTAAAAATTATTAAACAGAATAAAAATTATGTTATGATTATATAAAATTTTATTCTCATATTATTATATTTTTTATCGATTTGAATTTGTTCTTAATTAATTTTGATACTTTTTTGAAAGAAACATAAAATTTCTCTATATTTAAAAGAATTAGTGAAAAAATAAATAAATTGGTGCTACAATAATAAAAAAAAAATTATTAAAATTTAGATACAAACTTTACTATTTGAGTTATATCCTGAGTTTTAGAAATTGAATTTTGACGATTTTACAACCTATGTGAAACTAACGAAATTATCTTTAATTTAATGATGGTTTAATAATTATTATCTAACTTGACCAGTTGACCTACTCATAAAATAAACTGAAAAGAAAAGATGTTTAAGAAGTTTTACATAAATAATTCAATTCAATATAGAAAATCAATTCATAATTGGTTTAAATTATCAAAGCACACTTCTTAGTATTTAAATATAATCCTACCTTTAATCAAATATACATTTTAATATAAGTATTATATTCAAAATTATCGTTTATGAATATGAAACCCTCAATATTTTAATAATATTTTGATATTATCCTTTTATGTTTGTTATATGTAAAATAATATAATTATAATTTGGATTAATCAAATTGTTATGTTCCTTTAGAAAAAAAAGTGTTTAAATTTATTCATTGTAATCGATATGAATTGTTATCTTGATATTTGGTTTAATAATTATTATCTAACTGGAACTATACATAAATTCAAGAGAAAATATATTTAAGAATTTCTACATAGAAAAATTTTAAATTATCAAAATACACTTTTTAGTATTTAAATATAATTCTATTATTAATCAGATACACTTTTTAATATTAGATCTAACAATTCTCATCGATCTATTTAAGATCTAACTATAATTATTAATTTGGTCGTAATCGTACACGGACGATCGATTTTAATTTTTTCTTAAATTAGTTTTAATATTTTATTGAAATAAACATAGAATTTATAAATTTAAAAGAATTAGGAAAAAAAATTAAATTGGTGCTAAAATAATAAAAATATATTTATTAAAATTTAGATAATAACTTTATTGTTTGGGCTCTATCTTGAGTTTTAGACAACAGATTTTAACGATTTTATAGTCCACGCGAAGATTACAAAATTATCTTTAATTTAATGATGGTTTAATAATTATTATCTAACTGGAACTATCCATAAACGGAACAGAAAAGATAATTACGAATTTTTACATAAAGATTTCTATTCAATATAGAAAACCTATTTATAATTGGTTTAAATTATCAAAATACATCTTTTAGTATTTAAATACTATCCTATTAATAATCAAATACAATTTTTAATATTATATCTGACGGTCCTCATTGATTTGAAGATTTATAGTTTAATAATCCAACGGATCGTATACAGTGACCAACCAAAGTTTTGGATAAGATCCCCCTTACGCTTATTATATATAAGGAGTTAATAGTATTGATTGAGCTCTAAATTTTAATTTATATTATGGTATCTATTTGATTTTAGATTACTTTTAAGTTCAATACCTTTATTTCGATACCCAATGCTAGTAATTTTCTTGATCTAGTCTGATAATTATTTTTTTGCATGAACTTTACATAGCATGAAACGTAACTAAAACAGAAAAGAAAAGTGTTATAAGAGAAGAAATAAAATAAATCAATATCAACTAGGTATAGAATAATACTTTAATTTCAAGAATATTTTTTAAAAAAACGTTAAGAAAGAAATTCCAAAATTTGTCAATATAATCACGATTTACTCCTTCCATCCCATTTTTTTTTGTCTTTTTTGACTTTTTGTAAACACAATGACTAAAAAATGACTAAATATGACATATAATATAATTAAAAAAATGTCATACAATTTATAACACTAGTCAGAAAGTACATGTAATTTATTTTAATTTGTATTTCTCATAATTCTTAAATTATAAAAAGATAGTGTGTAAATATTAGTCAAAATTCGATCAATTGGACCACAAATAATCAACACATAACAAAAAAATTGGGACATTGATGTAACAATTCTGGTAAAATCTGGACCTTTTTTCTGAAAACGGGTCAAGTCTCGATTCCGAGTCCGAATAAGCCAAGTCTACTAGTCCATCATAGGCCCTTCAAAAGGTCATGATTTGTTGGTGCACCTAGTAGTAGTACTTTGCCTTATAACCGAACTAAGGTCCGAATTCTACTCGATATGGACTTGGGTGTTACAAACTCTCCCGCTTAAACTCCTGACGAGCATGGATAACTCATAGGTCTAAGATCGTTTCTCGCTAGCCATTGTAGGATACAGGTTGGCTTCGTGTCCTCACATCCGGACCTCACACTAAACTTCGTGTCCCCACCTCTGAAAACTTGAAGAATCAAGCTTTCGAGACTCAACTATGATACAATATGTGACAATCCCGGTCAAATCTCGAGCCTTTTTTGGAAAATGGGTCAAGTCCCGATTTCGAGTCCGAATAAACCAAAGTCTATTGGCCCAAATGCAACCAACTTAGTTAACGACTAACCCACCATATGCACCCAAAAGATCATGATTTGTTGATGCACTTAGTAGTAGTACAACTAAGATCCAAATTTTACTCAATGTGGTACTGGGATGTTACAAAAAAAACTATATGTTTTATTTGATTATTTCAGTTTTTAGGAAATGTTATGCCACATTTTCGTATAGTACAAATTTCTCCGTTTAATAATTATTAATTCAGATTAATAATTAATTGTTTAACCACTAAGTAATATCCTCTATTTGAAACGAGAAAAGAATCAATCTCGATCAACGAATAACTGAAAATATCTCCAAACGAAATCCTTCAAATCAGGAAGATATCACAACGCCAAGATAATGAAAGATAAAATCTATAATTGCCCACATTAACGAATTTTATCCCTAAAGTCTCTCAGGGATAAACACAATTGCACAGAATTGCGTGGGCTTGATTCAATATAAATTGGTATGCAGGCATCTTGGCAAAAGGGATCCGATATACGAGATAAATCAAGACACTTCCCAAGTCCAGCCCCTATATTTTTCATAAACCCTAAATCCCTAAAACAACCACATACTTACAAAATCGCTCTATTATTCCAGCAACCTTCAATTCGTGTTGTTACGAAATTTCTCCAACAACATTTGGCGCTAGAAGGAGGGGATAATTTTTTATTGTGGAGGACAATCAATTTATACAATACACATGGAACGACTTTAATAGAGGAGCTGAACAGTGAAGGTGGTGGCTAAATTTTATTTATTAAATTATTATTAATCGTCGTACATAATTTTTGCAGGAGCAGAAGACTTGAATTGATCGAAGAATAAAAAGAAAGAATTTACAGGAGAAGAAGACGGGGGTAACAATTGCAAGGCGTAAAAAAAGAGATGAGTGTGGCACAAAGAACATCAGCAAACGACAGGATTGGATTATCAGAAGCGCGTACATGTGATGTGAGACCAACAGAGAAGAGAAAAAAAAAAGAGAAAAGACTTGCAGGTTGTCAAGGAATTCGGCAGGCGTTTGAAGGTGATTTCAGGACATGAAACTCAGCAATTATTTAAAAATATCAAGACAGGGAAAACATGAAGGAAAAATGAAAACAAACTTGTGGGACCCGTTGGAAATCAATGTCAAGGCAAAAAGAAGTGGCCACGCGCATGTACCAAAAAACCAAAAAAATATAGGACAAAGCTTGGTATGATACTACATGAATTAGTTGGGGTCCACGAGGAACAGAACGAAGACAATAAAGAGAATCAAACAAGCATGGCAGGTGGAAAAAACTCCAACAACAGTGAGCATTATTCGGACCTGCGGGGAAAAAGAATCAAGATAAGTTTTATTTTTTTTTTAATTTTAAATTTCTGCAAATTTTATAAATATTTGTGTATATTGTTGGATCGTACATATATGTTGGAAAGATTATTTTCAGATTTGGAATATGATTAGTATTGAAGACCCTACTCTCAGAGAAGAGTCCATGGATAAAATTACATTATTGAAGGCCCATTGGTAGATGAATATTTCTTGGTTGGCACGAGACATTCCGACAATCACGGGAAAAAAATACGGAGATGCCGCGAGATTGCAGGAAAACGTGTTGGACCAGACGTGATATAGTTGGCACGAGACATTCCTACAATCACGGAAAGAAATGCGAATATGTCGCGAGATTGTAGAAAAACGTGTGGGACCGGACGTGATATGGTTGGCACGAGACATTCCTACAACCACGGGAAGAAATGCGGAGATGCCGCGAGATTGTAGAAAAAATGCGTGGGACCGGACGTGATATGGGCAGAAAGCCTGACATTTGAAATTGAGTTACTTATTAAAGCCTCAGCTCGGGGGCTCGCGGATGAACGAAAACACATCCTTATGTGGACAATGACTTTTGAAAAGTGTGTACGCCAATTCGGGCAATATACAGAACGCCAAGGTCCTAACTTGACAATGAGACTGCAACAGATTTCAAAAATATATTATATATACTCGCACTTTTGAAACCTTGGCAAAGATATATATCCTATTTTGGTCATCGCGTGGTCTACTACTTGTATCATCGTACAAATTATGGGCACCTAGTGCTCTGTATTGTTTATTGACCTATTACTTTCAGCTTTTTCAGCGACTCAAGAAATTTGGAAGCTTGAAGAATTCTTAATTAGTTCTCCACTGCAACAAGCTACAATGAAGAACTGGGGGCTTGTTGTTATGCCACATTTTGGCATAGTCCAAATTTCTCCGTTTAATAATTATTAATTCAGATGAATAATTAATTGCTTAACCACTAAGTAATATCCTCTTCCTGAAACGAGGAAATAATCAATCTCAATCAACGAATAACGGAAAATATCTCCAAACGATATCCTTCAAATCAGGAAGATATCACAACGCCAAGATAATGCAAGATAAAATCGGTAATTTACCATATTAACAAAGTTTATCCCTAAAGTCTCTCAGGGATAAATCCAATTGCACAGAACTGCGTGAGCTTGATCCAATATAAATTGGTACGCATGCATCTTGGCAAGAGGGATCTGATACATGAGACAAATCGATACACCTCCCAAGTCCAGCCCCCAAACATCCAAAAATCCCAAATCCCCCTATTTTCATAATTCGTTATTCCAGCAACCTCCGATTTGTGTTGTTAGGAAATTCCTCCAACAACATCAACTATTTCAATTAGATCAAGCAAAACAAGTAAGAGCACAAGGAACTTCAAGTGTAAACTATATAGAAAAGTTCACAGGCTAGTCACACATTATGAGCACAAAAAATTCAAGTCCAAATGTTTGGCAGGCTCTTCAAATGAAATTGGTAAATTAAACGCAAATGCATTAGTAATGGAAGATTAATGGAAGAAAAATGTGTGGATTTAAGGGTAGTGACAAGAGATTACATAGGTGAAGTTCTATTTACTGCAACAAGAAAGGTCAAAGGTCAAAGCAAACTGGTCAACAGAAGTGCGGAGGCAAATGCGATACTCGAATCTGATTGCCAGTTGCTTATTAATCGTCTATCTAAGGGTTCAATTTTCTTAAATGATCTAGACTTTGTATCAGGTGACATTTTATCTTTATGCACTTATTTAAAATCAGTTAGCTGGTCGCATGTTTGAAATGGATCTCAACTGTAGTGCTCATAACCTTGCAGAAATACATCTGTTTGGAGTAGAACATACATGGAGAACCATTGTTCCTATGAATATTCTACTTATGTTCGTTGGACACCTTGTCCTTGATTTAATATAGTTTAATTGTTTTCCTGTTGTTGGAGAAATTTCGTAACAACACGAATCGGAGGTTGTTGGAATAATAGAGCGATTTTGTATGTATGTGGTTGTTTTAGGGATTTAGGGTTTATGAAAATTATAGGGGCTAGACTTGGGAGGTGTCTCGATTTTTCTCGTATATCGGATCCCTTTTGCCAAGATGTCTGCGTACCAATTTATATTGGATCAAGCCCACGCAGTTCTGTGCAATTGTGTTTATCCCTGAGAGACTTTAGGGATAAACTTCGTTAATGTGGGCAATTACATATTTTATCTTGCATTATCTTGGCGTTGTGATATCTTTCTGATTTGAAGGATATCGTTTGGAGATATTTTTCGTTATTCGTTGATCGAGATTGATTCTTTTCTCGTTTCAGAAAGAGGATATTACTTAGTGGTTAATCAATTAATTATTAATTTGAATTAATAATTATTAAACGGAGAAATTTGGACTATGCCAAAATGTGGCATAACAACAACCCCTAGTTCTTCGGTGTAGCTTGTTGCAGTGGAGAACTAAAAATCTTCGAGCTTCAAAATTTCTTCAGTCGCTGAAACAACTAAAAATAGAAGATTAGTCAAACATTCAAAGCACTACAGTGCCCGTTTTGCATATGCGAATGCAAGTACTATAACATGCGATGAACCATATTAGGATATATATTTTTGCCAAGGTTTCAAAAAATGCGAGTATATGTAATATCTTTTTGAAATCCGTTGCGGTCTCATTGTCAAGTTAGGACCTTGGCGTTACGTATATAGCCCGGATTGTCATACACGCTTTTCAAGAGTCATTGTCCACATAAGGATGTGTATTCGTTCATCCGCGAGCCCCCGGTCCGAGCCTTTAATAAGTTGCCCAATTTCAAATATGAGACTTTTAGCCCATATCACATTCGGTCCCACACATTTTCCTACAATCTCGCGGCATCTCCTCATTTCTTCCCGTGATTGTAGGAATGTCCCGTGCCAACCAAGAAATATTTATTCAGTAAATATAAGTTTGTCCTTGGACTCTATTGAGAGAGCAAGACCTTCAATCCAGAGGGTCGCTGACTCCTTTTTTACAAGCGTGTAGCACTGCAGGACTTATAGTTTGTCCAGGCTACCCTACTTGACAATTTAAGTGCGCAAGTTTAAAATATTTTTGACATATATGTATTATCGCGACGATATATGAAAAATATATTACACGCAGTCGAAAAATAAAATAAATATGTCATCTAAGAATGTCGCGATATTTATTTTCTTTAAAAATAATGTCTTTGGTAAGAATTTTCTTCAAAATTATGCCTCTTGCATAAATATTTTTTCTGTGAAAATATGAAGCTCGTACGATCTTGCAAAATATCCACAATCCTCCAAATAAAATATCTCGTACGATCTTGCAAAATATCCACGATCTTGGAAAATATCCACAATCCTTCAAAAATATATTTGGGATTTTTGGATGTTTGGTGGCTGGACTTGGGTGGTGTCTCGATTTGTCTCATGTATCGGATCCCTTTTGCCAAGATGTCTGCGTACCAATTTATATTGGATCAAGCTCACGCAGTTCTGTGCAATTGTATTTATCCCTGAAAGACTTTAGGGATAAACTTTGTTAATGTGGTAAATTACCGATTTTATCTTGCATTATCTTAGCGTTGTGATATCTTCCTGATTAGAATGATATCGTTTGGAGATATTTTCCGTTATTCGTTAATTGAGATTGATTCTTTCCTCGTTTAAGGGAGAGGATATTACTTAGTAGTTAAACAATTAATTATTAATCTGAATTAATAATTATTAAACGAAGAAATTTGGACTATGCCAAAATGTGGCATAACAGTTGCGATTGAAAAAAAAAACTAAACATAAGGTGATGGCCAAAAAAACTAATTTTTAAAAAAAAAAGAATCGATAAAAACCCATTTTTAATTTTTCAGTCAAAACACCAACCTCGTACGCATTTGTGACATAAGTATTATGCTACGTATTTTAAAATTGGTTATCACACAAAAGTCAAAAAAGAAATTTAAGGCTGATACGCATTTGGAGAATGTGCATCATTTCTATTACACATTTAGCACACCCAAATTTCAATTTATTTTGAAAATGATTTTTCACAAAAAAATAAAATAAAAGTTAAATACCCCGTTATAAAATATGTATCACATTCGTAGAAATGGTCAAAATATTCAAATATGTATTTTTGTCACTAAGCCTTAAAAAAATAATATTTTTGTCATTATTTCTTAAACATATGTTGAATGAAATATATAATTCAATTAAAAATATAGTATATGATCCAATTTCGAAATCTTTATACCAATTTAAGTTTTTAGAAAAATTGATCCCTCAAAATGTTATAAGAAAATTCATTTTGATGTTAAATCTAATATAAATCCATAATTATACATGTTTAAGAGTAACTCCATAGGAATAGAGCTAACAAAATATTATTTATAAGAATTATATAGTGTCATTACCTGAACTACCTTTCATATTGGTTATAAGTATAATACTAGCAACAAAAAAGAAAAATATTCAATTACATTAAATACATTCGGAATCTAGTGTATAAAAAGTATGAATTCAGCTACAAAACAATAATTAAAAAGAAATGTGGTGAGCAAACAAGGTTTCGTAAATTCAAAATATATAATGTTACACATGAGTAACGTATGCTCGTAACGTATAAATTTTATGTACGCACATAATAATTGCTTCCATGTGTATATAGATGTGCATTACCCAAAAAAATATCCAATAAAAATATTGTTAGTCCTTCAAATTTTTTCTCTTTTGGTCTAGCAAAAAGGTACCCATGTTCTTCTAATTCAATACAAATACAGAAACTTATATTTTCTTCTGAAATTGTTTTCTATTTGATCTTTTTTATATATCTAGTTTTTTTATATTATTTTGATATTGGGTATCTGTATGTGTTAAACTTATTAATTTCGTGTTTTTTTTTTTTGTATTAAATTTTTGTTTTGGTATTAAAGGTGAAAGATGGTTAATTTTGAGGGTGCAAAAACAAAGGCGATGAATGAGCCAGGTCGATTGCTCTGGGTTTGCAGACGAAATGGAACATGGTGGCCGAGTCAGATACTTTCACTCGATCAAGTTCCAGAAAGTTACATGTCATCAAGAAAACCCGGTACACCAGTGAAGTTTCTTGGAAAAGAGAACGCTATCATGTAACTATTTTCCTCTTTCACATTTGATTTAATTGAAAACTGTCTTTTATAGAAATTTATAATCTTCAATATGTTATTTGAGTATTTATCTTTAAAAATTGGGTGTATTGTAATCTGTGAATTTATGTAATTTGTTTGATTTATGTTAGTTTAATTAAGTGCCACATTATATGGAAAGAAATTCTTATACTCTAACTTCTTAAATACTTTTAG
This sequence comes from Heracleum sosnowskyi, assembly GCA_030848705.1. NCBI lineage: Eukaryota > Viridiplantae > Streptophyta > Magnoliopsida > Apiales > Apiaceae > Heracleum > Heracleum sosnowskyi. The sequence goes on along the minus strand of CM061245.1, from coordinate 117,406,230 downwards.
AAATGTTATTTGATTGTTAAGAGTTGTTGATTTAAGAGATTCTTCATATTCGATGATAATTTAGAAATGTTTGGGTAATTTTATTTTATTATGCAAGTATACTTAATTAATTTTATGCAAATTTTGTTTTTTCGAGTTTTATGTTTGTTGTTTAAATTGATTGCCTTAATGATATGACTTATTCTAAAAGATGGTTTTCCTCTTTGTTTGAGTTGTATTTGTTTGATCATTTGAAAATATATTTTATGTTATTTTGTAAAATTCAAGTAGATATGTTCATTTACATTGAAAAAAATACATTTTATTAAAGAAGGTATGTTGACAATGTCCATTGTTGTTGCTATTGATGCAGAGAGTGGTACAATATCGAGACATCTAAAAGGATTAAGGCATTTCGTTGTAGTGAATTTGATGAATGCATTGAAAAAGCTAAGACCTCTACAAATAACTTGTCCAGAATATCAGCGAAATATGCACGAAGAGAAGATGCAATTCTTCATGCTCTTAGGTTGGAAGGTGCACAAAAGTTAGAAGATAAGCCGCACCACAAAATGGCTAGATTGTCTTCCCCTTTGATTCCTGATAAAGTTAATAACAAGTTGCAGAATTCGAGTAAGTTCAGGGGTAATTCAAATTTTGATCATGAATTGCCCCATTATGATATATCATCTGAAGACACAAATTTTGTGGAACAAATTTCTAGAAAAAGAAAAATGAATTTTCCAAATAATTCAGAAGAGGTGAAAAATTTCAGAGGGGTCGAAGAACATGGTGTGAGATTAGAATGTAAAAGGGGCAGTAAATTTGAAGTTAAATCTTTGGACCATCTGAACTATCTTGATTCTGGCCCAGACGCTTCAGGTGCCGCTGTTCAAGTCATATTGGATACTAACATCCAGAGAGGTAAGATAACATAAATTTGATATAAATAGAAAATTGAGATAATAAAAATAAAAAATATGTTTTTTTTAAAACTATGTTAATATAGATGATAATCGTAACTTTTGATGACAGACGTAGATCCTCGACACGTGGATGCTGAGTTGGTAACTACTCAAAAGGTGTTACCCCAACTTACGTCCGGCCCGTTTTTAGAATCTTCTGATGGAATGAATGATCAAGTAAACTTGTTTGATGTTAAAGTGGAGGTCCAAACAAGCTACAAATCTCAAAGTGTTCCTTTTACATGCACAGAAAGCAGATTAACCGGTCACTCCATTGTTGGTCATCCAATTAACATTGAGGTATTGGATCGTAACTCTATTGATAATATTTTAAGTGGAGTATCCAAGATGGAGAGAATTTCTTCTTCTATAAGAGTGTCATCACTGATTCATTCTGAGGAAAAATGTTTTCAAAAGGTCATTCCAGAGGCGAAGGACCCAAAGAATACATTTACTCATTGTGTTCCGGTAAGTCAAATATTTAGCCGGTTAAAAGAAGCACTATGATGCTAAATTCTTTTATTACTGCATCAACAAGACGATGTGTATTTTAAGGATTAAAGGGATTTGATACAAATAATTAGCACAATATTGTTCGGTTGAAGTATTGTTATATACTATAGTAAACTTGTAATCTTCTGATATCAAATTCAGAACTTGATTTCAATATTATTATAATTCTGTATTTTATTATAAATTAGTTGACAAAGCCGCGCTTCGCGACGACGTTATATTGTTTTTTTTTTAAATTATCTATAAAATTACAACAATTACACATTTCTCCCAAATAAGTCGTCCTCCCTTTAAACACATTTTTCTTGTTAAGATCGAAATCCTAAATTTTATACATTGAATACTTGTTTTGTCTTACCTATTAATTTTCATGTTAACATACTTTTTTTCTAATGAGTGGCTCTTTCGTTGAAAAAACATCTCTATAAATTCACACTCTTATTTTAATTTCAATAGAACTTTTAATTATATATGCCTTACGAACACCTATTCTACTTTTGATAGAACTTTTTTTTAATATGTATGAAAAGTAATTTATATAAATTCGCACTACTATTTTACTTTCAATGGAATTTTTAATTATATATGTCTTATAAACACCTATTCTACTTTTGATAGAACTTTTTTTTATATGTATTTCTTATAAATTCGAACTCTTCTACTCTATAAATTCGAAAACTCATTCTACCGATAGAACTTTTACAAATTGACAAAGTCACGCTTCACGGCGGCGTTATAATTTAAAAAAAAAACTCTATCTATAAAATTACAACAATCACTCATTTCTCCCTAATAAGCCGTCCTCCTATTAAACACACTTTCCTTGTTAAAATCGAAATCGCAAATTTTATACATTGAATACTTGTCTTATATATTAATTTTCTTGTTAACATACTCTTTTATAATGAGCCGTTCTCTCGTAGGAAAAACACATATATAAATTCGCACTCCTATTTTACTTCTAATAGAACTTTTAATTATACTTACAAACACTTTTTCTACTTCTGGTAGAACCTTTTTTTTATATTTTTTTTTATAAATTCAAACTCTTATACTCTATAAATTCGAAATCTATTCTACTTCTTATAGAACTTTTAATTATATGTGTAACATATAAAATTCTTATAAATTCGAACTCTTCTCCTCTATAAATTCGAACACCTATTCTACTTTCAATAGAACTTTTAATTATGTCTTACAAACGCCTATTCTACTTCCAAAAGAACTTTTAATTGCAAGTATTTCTTATATATTCAAACTCTTCTGCTCTATAAATTCGAACACCTATTCTATTTCAAAATGAACTTTTATTTTTACATCTTCCTTATAAATTCGAAATCTTCTCCTCTATAAACTCGATCATTTATTCTACTTTTAACATGTTAAAGGATATTTTTTGATTTATTAATGTTAAAAATTCTAAAATTCTAAACAATTAGAAAAAGTAGATTAAGACAATCTTAGAGGCGTCAATATATAATAACTCACATACTATATTAAAAACGGTGTAAGTGCATAATACCTCACATTTGTCTAATACTATACAGCAAGAGTAGTAATTCTTAACTTCTCACCGGAATAAAAGATTATTTCTACTTCTGGGCTTATGAGACATCATAGCCAATTTTTTGCATTCTTTTAGCCAACCATATTTATGCAAAAGAGAAACTATCCGGCTGTTAAATTTATAAATTTATGTCTAATGTCATCTTCTCACTAAAACTGTACCATAACTCACTCTGACATATAATACATCAAAAATATAAAAAATGTTGGGTTATCTTTGTACCAAAATAATCAAGCTATTGTTTTATTCACACAACAACATTATTTATAACAAAAAGAAATTTACAAACAATCAAAAGTTTATTTTGACAGCAAAAGAATAAATCTATCTGTTAACGGAGGAATTTGGTGATAACAAATTTCGGGTAATTGCTGGAATAACAAATTATGATGATGGGGGATTTGGGATTTTTGGATGTTTGGGGCTGGACTTGAAAGGTATCTCGACTTGTTAGATGTGTCGGATCCTATTCCAAGATGCCTGCGTACCCTGTTTATATATAGGGATCAAGCCAACGCAGTTCTGTGATAGGATAATATTTTTAATCCCCGTGATTGTTAAGGGATATGTTGAGATAAGTTGATTTTATCTTTTTAGAGTTATATTAGCGTTGTGATTCTTTCCTGATTTGAAAGAATCGTTTGGAGATATTTTTTATTAATTGATTGATTTAGATTGATTGTTTCCTCGTTTCAGAGAGAGGATATTACTTAGTGGTTAAGCAATAATTATTATTAGATCAATATTGGGAAATTAGGAGATAATTGAGGCAACCGAAATTATGGCGTAACAACTACCCCCCAGTTCTTCAGTGCAGCTTGATGGACTGGAGAACTAAGCGTGCTTTGATCTTCCGAATTTCCCGAGTCAATGAAACAACTAGGAGTAGAAGATTAGCAGATAATATGAAGAAGATAATTACCCGTAATATGCCTGTAAAATCGAGAGAGACAACATGATGTGCCCGTAATATGTCTGTGCTTGCGAGAGAGACAACATGCGAGATGTGAGAAGAACATATGTACGAGTAACTTTGTAAGTGTAGGAGAATGAGAATTAGATAATTACCTCGCCTTCTTATGCCCTCATGCAAAGCAGAGTTTAAGAAAAAGGAAGAGTAACCTCGCCTTCTTATACACTCTATGCAAAACAGAGTTTAAGAAAAGGGAAGAGTAACCTCGCCTTCTTATACACTCTATGCAAAACAGAGTTTAAGAAAAGGGAAGAGTAACCTCGTCTTCTTATACACTCGATGCAAAGCAGAGTTTAAGAAAAGAGAAGAGTAACCTCACATTCTTATACACTCTATGCTAAGCAGAGTTTAAGAAAAGGGAAGAGTAACCTCGCCTTTTTATTCACTCTATGCAAAGCAGAGTTTAAGAAAAGGGAAGAGTAAGCTCACCTTCTTATACACTCTATGCAAAGCAGAGTTTAAGAAAAGGGAAGAGTAACCTCGCCTTCTTATACACTTTATGCAAAACAGAGTTTAAGAAAAGGGAAGAGTAACCTCGCTTTCTTATACACTCTATGCAAAGCAGAGTTTAAGAAAAGGGAAGTGTAACCTCGCCTTCTTATACACTCTATGCAAAGCAGAGTTTAAGAAAAAGGAAGAATAACCTCGCCTTCTTATACACTCTATGCAAAGCAGAGTTTAAGAAAAAGGAAGAGTAACCTCGCCTTCTTAAGAGGTAGAACTATCTTCTTGGTGAGCTTTTCGGAAGTACGGATAAGCACCCCGGAAGTACGGGTTTACCAAGGTATTCCAAACAGTACCCTCCTCATAGAAGGGCCTTCAAAAAATAAATTCCAAGCAACACCTTCCAAAAAGAAGGGCCTTCAAAAAATAATTTTTAAGCAACACCTTCCACAAAGAAGTGCCTTCAAAAATATCACACGGAGACAAACACAGAATCTAAGAATGTCCAATGTTTACGAGTAAATGTATGATGCACATGATGATATGAATGAATGCATGATGCGAATGATGCACATGATGATATTAATGAATGCATGATGCGAATGATGCACATGATGATTAATGAATGCATGCGAATGATGCAGGGTCTTCAAAACAAGATTATCCCGAAGGGCATTCACAAGACGATCACCCCGTAGGGACTTCAAACAAGATTATCATCTTCAAAAGAGAGTCTTCAAAAATAATTTCCTCTTCGAAAGAGGGTCTTCAAAAATATTATCCTACTCGAAATAGGGTCATCAAAAATATTATCCTTCTTCGAAAGAGGGTCTTCAAAAATATTATCCTACTCGAAACAGGTTCTTCAAAAATATTATCCTTCTTGGAAAAGAGAGCTTTCAAAAATATTACCCTTATCAGATAAGGACCTTCCACACTTATTTTTGTCCATGCACGAGCTAGTGAAGTAATCAAATCATGTGCTACGAATATTGCATCACAATTCTTTAACATCTCCATTATTCAGATTCTGTCCAGATCCGTTTTTCACCTTTTTAGCCCTGTAAACGATATTTTATTGAAAAACACAAAACATGAAAGTTGCAGGAAACAAAAAGAGCTTTCCGATGATATATGGCTCGTCAGAAACGGACTTATAACGAATCGGGAATCAAATAAAATGTCTGCTGATTAACTTCTCAATACTGAAAAACGGAATCTGATTATATTTTGTGATTTCGAGAATAGATCGAAACATAATCTCAGAAAACACCAAGAACGAAAGTTGTTGGAAATCACAAAAGCTTTCCGGATCATAAAAAATCATCAAAATCTAACATGTAATAAATTTACTACGAATTTTATAAGATAGCTTATTTGTACGGACAAAATCATAAGAAAACTTATCTTAATTTTGAACATAACCACGAACGAACGCTTCCACTGTTCTTCTCCTCCATTAAAGCCGCTCCAGATCCATAATAACCCCCCATGCGTATTGTATAGATTGATTGTCCTCCACAATCAAAAAGTATCCCCTCCTTCTAGCGCCAATTGTTAACGGAGGAATTTGGTGATAACAAATTTCGGGTAATTGCTGGAATAACAAATTATGATGATGGGGGATTTGGGATTTTTGGATGTTTGGGGCTGGACTTGAAAGGTATCTCGACTTGTTAGATGTGTCGGATCCTATTCCAAGATGCCTGCGTACCCTGTTTATATATAGGGATCAAGCCAACGCAGTTCTGTGATAGGATAATATTTTTAATCCCCGTGATTGTTAAGGGATATGTTGAGATAAGTTGATTTTATCTTTTTAGAGTTATATTAGCGTTGTGATTCTTTCCTGATTTGAAAGAATCGTTTGGAGATATTTTTTATTAATTGATTGATTTAGATTGATTGTTTCCTCGTTTCAGAGAGAGGATATTACTTAGTGGTTAAGCAATAATTATTATTAGATCAATATTGGGAAATTAGGAGATAATTGAGGCAACCGAAATTATGGCGTAACACTATCGTTTTATTCACCCAACAACATTATTTATAACAAAAATCAACAACTTTTATAAACAATCAAAACTTATAAACTAATTTATAAATAACATGTTATAAATTAAAATATCTGAATTTTTTAACCAATTACCTTAAGACTCTTGAGGAAGAAAAATCTTCAGCATGCCAATCTATACTATTATATTAAAGACGAAACATTAAAAGTTTTGTAGTCTGGTCCTGAAAGTTTTTGTAGTCTGGTCACTTCATTCATAGCCGTTAGATATTTCTCATCAAATCGATGAGAACCGTTAGATAAAATATTAAAATTATTATAAAGAATATCTTTTCTATTTTTTCTAAATAAACATCTCATTTTCCAAAAATATCGCAGGCGGTTTCATTTAATAAAATAACATAATAAAATTATAATTGCTAATAACTAACTCATTACCATTTTTAGCCAAAGTGTATATTCTTTTTTATATTTTCTAACTAAAATTTCCACTTTTCTATTTTTCCTAAATAAAATCTATCATTTTCCAAAAATATCACGAACAATTCTATTTAATAAAATAAAATTAGAATATTATAATTATTAATGACTAACCAATTAGTTTTTTTTTTCCAAAACGTATTTTTTTCTTATATTTTTTCCCAACTAAAACCTCAAAAATATCACATTCTATTCCATTTAGTAGCATAAAATACTAATATTATAAATCTATTTATACTATATTATTAAAGATGAAACATTGAAAGTTTTGGTACCTATTTTTTGGTACGATACTTGCCTTATTTAATTATTTATTTAATTATTATAAAAAATATTATAATCAGTTACCCTTTCAGTTAAAATACATTACCATTTTTTTTAAAAAAAATCACGGGCAATTTCTTTTTCAGCTAAAACATGTTACTTTTTCTGTTTCCCTTACTAAAATCCCTCATTTTTCAAATATATCACGAGCAAATCCTTACTTATTTATTTTAAAATCTATTTTAATACTTTTAATTGGCAATTACCTTTCCTCTCTTTTTCTAGAAAAATCATGGGCAATTATCTTTTTCAGCTAAAACATGTTATATTTTCTAATTTTCCTTAATAAAATCACTCCTTTTCCAAATATATCACGGACACCCCTTACTTATTTATTTTAAAATCTATTTTAATATTTTTAATTGACAATTATCTTTTTCAACTAAAACATGTCACATTTTCTATTTTTCTTACTAAAACCCGTCTTTTTTCAAAAATATCACGGGCAAATCATTACTTTTATATTTTAAAATTCAACGAAAACATGTTACTTTCTATTTTTCTTACTAAAACCCCTCTTTTTCCAAAATATCACGGGCTAACAGTTACTTATTTATTTTAAAATCTATTTTAATACTTTTAATTATTTAAAAATGTTTAGCACGCCTGCTTATTTTTTTAATAAATGCAATTTATAAAATATAAATAATAAAATTAACAATTATTAAAAACAATATGTGCATCGCACGGGTTTTAAGCTATATTATTAAAGACGAAACATTAAAAGTTTGGTAGTCGGACGGACGGACGGACGGTCGATACTTAGTGATTTTACTTAATTACCCTTACTTATTTTTTTTTTAAAATTATCACTTAATAATAACATTATTTATAACCAATTACCTTTTCAGCTAAAATACATTACCTTTTTTTTGTCTAACAAAATCCTCCTTTTTTCTAAAATAAACACAAGCGATTATTTTTTTTTAACAAAAACATGTTATTCTTTCTATTTTTCCTTACTAAAACCCCTCATTTTCCAAAAATATCACGGACAAACCATTACTTATTTATTTTAAAATCTAATTTAATACTTTTAAATATGAGCACTTTTTTGGCTGAAACGTGTTACTTTTTCTATTTTTAAAGAAATTATTATTAAATAATAACATTTTTATAACCAACTACCTTTTCAGCTAAAATACATTACATTTTCTATTTTTTCTAACAAAATCTTGATTTTTCTAAAAAAATCACGTTAATTACCCTTTTCAACTAAAACATGTTACTCTTTCTATTTATCCTTACTAAAATCCCTCATTTTCCAAAAATGTTTCGGGCAAATCCTTACTTATTTATTTTGAAACCTATTTAAATACTTTTAATTATGGACACTTACCTTTTCAGCTAAAATATATTGTTTTTTCTATTTTCCCATCACTCATTTTCCAAAAATATCACGGATAAATAGTTATTAATTTATTTTAAAATCTATTTTAATATTTTTAATTATTTAAAAAAGTTTAACACACCTACTTATTTTTTTAGCAAATGCAAATTAATATAATACTAGCTTGAAACTCGTGCGATGCACGGATTATTATTAATTATTATTAATTTTTTATTATTTTTATTATTTATGTTTTAATATTCTATTAATCAGTATTTGCTAAAAAAATAAGTAGGCGTGTTAAACTTTTTTAATTAATTAAAAGTATTAAAATAAATTTTAAAATAAATTAATAACTGTTTGCCCGTGATATTTTTGGAAAAAGAGGGGTCTTAGTAAGGAAAAATAGAAAAAGTAACATGTTTTAGCTGAAAAGGTAAGTGTCCGTAACTAAAAGTATTTAAATAGGCTTCACAATAAATAAGTAAGGATTTGTCCAGAATATTTTTGAAAAATGAGGGGTTTAGTAAAGAAAAATCAGAAAGATTAACATGTTTTAGTTGAAAAAGGTAATTGCCCATGATTTTTTTAGAAAAAGAGAAGCTTTTGTTAGAAAAGATAATGTATTTTAGCTAAAAAGGTAGTTGGTTATAAAAATGTTATTATTTAATAATAATTTTTTTAGAAAATGAAAAAATAGAAAAAGTAACATAATTAAAAGTATTAAAATAGATTTTAAAATAAATAAGTAAGAATTTGCCCGTGATATTTTTGGAAAATGAGGGATTTTAGTAAGAAAAAATAGAAAGAGTAGCATATTTTGTTAAAAAAGATAACCGCTCGTGTTTTTTTTTAGAAAAAGAGAGGATTTTGTAAGAAATAAAAATAAAAAAAGGTAATGTATTCTAGCTGAAAAGGTAATTGGTTATAAATAATATTATTATTTAGTAATAGTTTAAAAAAAAAAGTAAGGATAATAATTAAGTAAAATCACTAAGTACCGACCGTCCGTCTATCCGACTACCAAACTTTTAATGTTTCGTTTTTAATAATATAGCTTAAAACCCGTACGATGCACAGGTTGTTTTTAATAATTGTTAATTTTATTAATTGCATTTATTTAAAAAAAATAAGTAGGTGTGTTAGACATTTTAAAATAATTAAAAGTATTAAAATGAATTTTAAAATAAATAAGTAATGGTTTGTCCGTGATATTTTGGAAAAAGAGGGGTTTTAGTAATAAAAATAGAAAGTAACGTGTTTTCGTTGAATTTTAAAATATAAAAGTAACGATTTGTCTGTCATATTTTTGAAAAAGTGGGGGTTTAGTAAGAAAAATAGAAAATGTGACATGTTTTAGTTGAAAAATGTAATTGTCAAATAAAAGAATTAAAATAGATTTTAATGTAAATATATGAGGGTTTTCTCGTGATATATTTGAAAAATGAAGGATTTTAGCAAAGGAAATAGAAAAAGTAACATATTTTAGCTGAAAAGGAAATTGCCCCTGCTTTTTTAAGAAAAAAATGGTAATATAATTTAATTGAAAGAGTAACTGATTATAATAATTAAATAAACAATTAAATAAGGCAAATATCGTATCAAAAAATAGGTACAAAAAAACAGGTACCAAAACTTTCAATGTTTCGTCTTTGATAATATAGTTTAGATAGAGAGATATATTCATAATATTAGTATTTTATCCTACTAAATGGAATAGTCCATGATATTTTTGAGGTTTTAGTTAAGAGAAACATTAGTTAGAAAATATAAAAAAATATATACGTTTTGGGAAAAAAACTAATCAATTAGTCATTAATAATTATAATATTATTATTTTATTTTATTAAATAGAACTATTCGTGATATTTTTGGAAAATTAGAGGTTTTATTTAGGAAAAATAGAAAAGTAGAAATTTTAGTTAGAAAATATAAAAAAGAATATACACTTTGGCTAAAAATGGTAATGAGTTATTTATTAGCAATTATAACCTTATTATGTTATTTTATTAAATGAAACTGTATGTGATATTTTTGGAAAATGAGATGTTTTAGTTAGGAAAAATATAAAATATATTCTATATACTATTTTTAATATTTTATCTAACGGTTCTCAATGATTTGATCAAAAATATCTAACAGCTATGAATTGAGTGACCAGACTACAAAAAGTTTCATGACCAGACTACAAAACTTTCAATGTTTCGTCTTTAATATAACTAGTTTACTAAGCCGCGCTTCGCAGCGGCCATATAATAATTTCTCGATTTTTTTAAAAAAAAACAGTCTACAAATATTATTTTTAAATGAAATAAATAATTATATATCTAACATAAGGTTTCTTTTGGATTTTCCGTGTCATCTTGGTCATTCACGAAAATTCTGAATAAATATAGAAAAATGTAATTGTTTAATATTTTCATTATTTTAATATTATGTTGAATATTATTTATATTGATTACCATTTATATTTTTTTTCAAAATTTAAATTCCAACTTATATTTTAAAATACATAAGATAATATTAATTTTTAATTCTAACATATAATACGTTGCTTCTAATGAACCGTTCTCCTTTAAAGATGTTTTCTCCCAGTGAGGTGCTCTCTCATTATTACCCAATTAACAAATAACACATTAATTTACTAAATAAATTACATGATTTTCATATTTATTTTGTATTCTTGACATATAATACAATACATTAGTTAAAAAGCTCGCCTTTATTTAGCAAAAAAAAAAACTCACATTTATAGCCTTGAAGATAGTTTTAAATTTATTTTTTTAGGAATTTTGGATCAGAACATACATTTAATAACGATGAGATGTACTATATTGAAGAACCATAGGAAATTCGAAATAAACACACAAAAAGAGAGAATAAATATACCAAAACTTTTATCATTATAACATAAAAATTAAATTAGATGACATAAATCTCTACCTTGTAGTCTGGTAGTAGCCTAGTAGAATATGAGGAGAGGAGATTAATTCTTGTGAATCAGAATTGATATGTACTACCTTTGATTAGATTTATTATTTTTCGAATACTTTTCTTTCATAAGTACTACCTTCTCTACAAATTAGCAATTAAAAAGAGAAATTTCAATTTTAAATAAATTAAATTGTATATTTACTTTTCTCCATCAGTAAAGATTTTTTTTTTTTATCTATCAGTAAAGATTTTAAATGCAAGAAAATTAAATTGTATATTTAGTTTCTTTTAGTAGTAAAGATTAAAAAGGCAAATTGTATATTTAGTTTCCTTTACTTGTAAAGATTTAAAAAACCATTGAGATTTATTTTTAATCTTCAGTATTATTAATTCAAAATTTTGAGAAAATTAGAAAAAAAGATCGAAGCGATTTAAGAGGCGCCACCTAAATTCTCGTATTCTCCCTTATATAAGCAGATTTATAATTTTTAGTATACTTGTATTTTATAAGTACTACATTTTCTACAAATTAGGAATTAAAAAGGAAAATTTCAGTTTTTAATATTTAAGATAGAGATGCTCTATAAAAATAGATTAAATTTTATATTTACTTTCCTCTACCAGTAAAGATTTTAAATGCAAGAATATTAAAATTGTATATTTATTTTCCTCCATTAGTGAAAATTTTAAATGTAAGAATATTAAAATTGTATATTTACTTTCCTCAATTAGTGAAAATTTTAAAGTCAAATTGTATATTTAGCTTCCTCTATTAGTAGAGATTTAAATGACAATTGAGACATTTTCTAATCTTTGGTATTATTAATTCAAAATTTTGAGAAAATTAGAAAAATAGATTCAAGCGATTTGAGAGCGCCACCTCACCGACATCGTCTTCTCCTATACAACTTAAAAAAAGTTTTGACTTTTTTTCTAAAAAAATAGGATTTAAAGATGAAATTTTAATTTTAAGTATTTAAAATTGGGGAGCTTTATAGAACTTTAAAAAGGTTTTGACTTTATTTTATAAAAATTAAGACTTAAAGAAGGAAATTTTATAAATTAGAGGTTATACTTACCGTTTATACAATGGTTTATTTTATACAAGTCAAAAAAGGTTTTGACTTTCTTTTCTAAAAAATAGGACTTAAAGAAGGAAGTTTAATTTTAAGTATTTAAAATTGAGAAGCTCTAGAAAATTAGAAAAATATGAATCGAGCTATTATAGAGCTCCTTGGGGTTTTCCTTTATATATATAAAGATATTGATGATTGATTGGATAAATAGAAAGCGTTTATGAGAATATCAACATACTATATTTAGTTTACTCCGTTAGAAAATAGTAAAAAAGAAATTGATAATTTATCTAATATTATAAAGGTACCATTAGTAAAAAATTAAAAGGCAATTAAGATATTTTCTAATAAAATAATTTATGAGAATATTAAAATTGTAAATTTAGTTTAAAATAATAAAAGAAAAGTTCTATAAAGTTTGAAAATAATAAAAGAAAGTTCTATCAAGATTGAAAATAATAAAAGAGAAAATTGCACTTATTAACATAAGATCCTAAAAATTTGAAAATATTAAGGAAGTTGTAATTTTCTAAATCAAAGAAAGTTCTATCAAGTTTGAAAATTCTATCAAGATTGGAAATAATAAAAAGAAAATTGCAATTATTAACATAAGAGCCTACAAATAATAATAAAAGAAAGTTCTATCAAATTTGAAAATAATAAAACAAAGTTTTATCAAGTTTGAAAATAATAAAAGAAAGTTCTATTAAGATTGAAAATAATAAAAGAAATAAAAAAAAGTTCTATCAAGATTGAAAATAATAAAAGAAGTTGTAATAATTTTCTAAATCAAAGAAAGTTCTATCAAGTCCTACAAATTCGAAAATAATAAGAAAGTTGTAATTATTAAAATTAAAAAGTGTGAAAAATTGAGAAAATTAGAAAAATAGAACGGAGCGATTCTAGAGGCACCCGCCGCCACCTCACTGCCCCCGTCTTCTCAATATAGTAGAATTTTCTTCAAATGTTAAATAAATTATTTGTTATTTTAAAAAGAAACTAAAAAATTGTTTTGCAACTTTTTAATTTTTAATTTTTAATTTATTAAAAGAAAGTTCTATCAAGATTGAAAAAATCAAAGAAAGTTTTATCAAGTCCTACAAATTCGAAAATAATAAGGAAGTTGTAATTATTAAAATTAAAAAGTGTGAAAATTTGAGAAAATTAGAAAAATAGAACGGAGCGATTCTAGAGGCGCCACCTCACCGCCCCCGTCTTCTCAATATAGTAGAATTTTCTTCAAATGTTAAATAAATTATTTGTTATTTTAAAAAGAAACTAAAAAATTGTTTTGCAACTTTTTAATTTATTAAAAGAAAGTTCTATCAAGATTGAAAATAATAAAAAAGAAAATTGCAATTAATAAGAGCCTACAAATTCGAAAATAATAAGGAAGTTATAATTTTTTAAATCAAAGAAAGTTCTATCAAGTCCTACAAATTCAAAAATAATAAGGAAGTTGTAATAATTTTCTAAATCAAAGAAAGTTCTATCAAGTCCTACAAATTCGAAAATAATAAGTAAGTTGTAATTATTAAAATTAAAAAGTGTGAAAAATTGAGAAAATTAGAAAAATAGAACGGAGCGATTCTAGAGCGCCACATCACCGCCCCCGTCTTCTCCTTTATATAAGTATATTGATAGTATAGATTAAAACATAAATAATAATAATATCATGGCTACAAATAACCGTTCTCGTGTGGCGTGTTTAATAAATAATCGTAATCTTTTTGGTAAATTGAAGTTCAATTCAAAAAAAAAAAATTGTTTTGCTTCAGAAATTCAAACAAAAAAGCTTAATAAATCCCAATACTCTCCCCCATCTCCTCCCATACGACGCCGTTTACAAAGCAGATAAATAATCCAATTAGGGTTTAGGGTTTATAACAGAACAATATCAAATTTCTTGTAAATTCACAATCAAACACTCAAAATGGCTTCAATTAATCACCTCTACGAAGAAATAATCATCAAAATACTATCATGGCTGCCCGTACTTTCACTTCTTAAGTGCAAATCAGTTTGCAAATTATGGAAATCAATCATCTCAGACCCTCATTTCATCCAAGCCCATCTCACCATTTCCCACAACAAACCAGCCCCCTTTTCTCTCCTCAGGGTTGTTTCGGGAGGTACATTGCGAGATTTCTTTATCGATACTCGGGGCGAAAACTCGAAAAAGCTCACTCTCCCTGAATATATGTCTGGTATGCTTTTTTATGTTCGTTCTTGTAATGGTCTTGTTACTCTTGCTAATATGAATGTTGGTGTGTTGTATATTTGGAATCCGTTGACTAGGTTGTTTAAGTTGCTTCCGAAGCCGAAAAGAAACCCCCTTTGTTTTTTTGATCTTGGGTTTGCGAATAATCTTGGGTTTGGGTTTGATTCTGTGAGTTATGATTATAAGATTTTGAGGGTTGTGTTTGGTGGGTTTGCATGTGGTGTTGATGAGGTTTTTGTGGTAGTTGTGGAGTTGTATTCTGTGAATGCGGATTGTTGGAGGGAGATTGAGGTTCCGGAAGAAATGCAAGGTTTTAAGTGTTATCGGTTCTCGAGATGTGTCTGTGTTGGTGGTGGGGTATTGTATTTTGAAGGTATGGATGGGATTATGTCGTTTGATTTGCATGATGAGGTGTTTGGATTGTGTCGGTATCCTGATGAGGGTGAAAGAATGTCGGATGTTTTGGAATTTGATGGTTCTGTTGCTGTGATCTTCAAATCTGGCAGAAGGGGTTCGGTTTATAGTCTATGGAAGTTGGATGGTGATGGTGGCAACTTTTCTTGGACTAAAATGTTCAAGATTGAGCCTGATGTGAAGATAGACTATGTACTTCTTTACTTGGGGGATGGACAGTTTTTTGCAAAAAACTATGGTGTCGGATACTTCTTTTATGATATTAGGAAGAATGGGGATAAGAAGTTTCCACCTCTAGCTTGTCCCATTAGAGAGTGTATGTCAGCCATTCAGTTCACTGGTAGCCTTGTCTCACTCGAAGGGTTTGAGCGGCGAGAGTAATTTGGTAAGTTGTTTACTGCATAATTTTAAAAAGTAACAAATGTTCTAATGCTATCTATGTTTTAAGTTTATAAGTTTGTTGAATCTGTTTTCGTACATTGGATGGACTTCTTGCTTATAATATTAGTGGATGTGCTTTGTTAATATAAATCTCGAGTACCCTAGATGGAATTGTTGCTTAAATCTGTTTCCGTTCATTGGATAGAATCTCGAGTTCAGTAGTATGACTTTATATAAATGTTGGTTCCAATTCTCTCTCTTTGTAATGTTTTGTCTTGCAAATGTTTTTAGAGTACCCTGAATATATTTCCTGCCTCTGCTACACTGTCTTCCTGGGTACTAGATCGAGGCAGGTAAATGAAAGGGAACCTCAAATAGAAAAAAAACTTAAAAAATAAAAATGAAAATAGGAAACATGCTTTTGTAAACAATGTTGATTTAGATGATAAGCCAGACTAGTACTGGGCAGATGCTGAGATTGTACTGAGTCCAACCTGTTCTCAAAAACCTTTGTTCGGGTCATATGGGTCCAGTATCAAACTTGTTTGGCCAAGTGGCCTACACGGGTTAATATATCTCAGAAAGTTCCTTAAATATGTCTAAAAAGTAAATTAAATTTTAGGTCCATTGTTGGTCATCCACTTGACGTTCGAAGTGGTTAAATTAGTTGCAAGTGCAGAACGAGCTTTGAAAACATCTTCATTAACTTCTGATTGTTGCTAGCGGTGCTCCTAGATATTCTTTTCTAGTTATTGATCCATATCCCATCCATAACTACTTTTCTCTATTTGCTAGCTAATATTCATCCAAAAGATTAGCATATTCATTCAAAATATCAGCAAATCGAATGTTGGGAGGATTATGAAAAAAACTCAATATAAGGGTCAAGATGTACAAGTGCGCCATATTTTGAGGGCTGATGAGTACTTTTATGCAAACTTTGAGAGTCAAAATTGAAATTATGAGGGTTAAATTGGAAGAAAAAAATGAAAAAATATGAAAAAGGGCCAGGATGTACAAATGCCAAACATTAAGGGTGTGGAAGTACTTTTTTTTTATTTTGAGGGCTACTGTGTATTTTTGAGGAAACTTCGAGGGTCAAAATGTTAATAACCCATATTTGGTTGATAAGAAATTTGTAATTTTTTGTAGTCTATGCTTTGTTCTATGTTCCGTTGATTCATCCATGTTATGTTTATTCATATAATATTGTAGAAAAATTTAATTCCAGAGTATAATGCGGAATTCGTTCTGAAGAAGGAATGCATTTTCCCCATTTTTCTAGTTTTTTCGGGTTTTTGTTAGTTCGTAAATTTGTTAGTACATATCCGATTCATCTTTGGAATATATTCATGTGTAGTTTGTGGTACATATGTGTTCGTGGTTGATTTAAAATTACACCATGCGAGGGTTTTACCACTACTGATGCCTTCTTCTGCAGATATACAATTTAAATAAAGACGATTATGATGAGTTTAAAGGTTCATGGTCATAAATTTGTTTCGCTTTAATATTTGTGCTTATAGGAGGAAGGTGGAAAAGGTTTATATGTAGATACTGCACATGACATTGGAAATGCAGAAGAGGTTTATACGGATGATGTATATGATGTCGTGAATGGAGAGGCATATGAAGATGATAACAAAGCTGAATATGATGTCGACAATGGAGAGGCATATGAAGATGATGGGAAAGCTGAAGATGATGTCGACAATTAAGAGGCATATAAAGATGATAAGAAATATAAAGACTGGTGTTGGGCCAAAGCCCACATGAGAAGAAAGACCAATTGTTTAGATTGTAGTTAGGCCCACTTGTAACAGGAGAACGGCCCAATAAACCCATTTGTAATAAGGTTTCTTGTAAATTAAGAAATAGGAAAGTGGCCCCCATTTGGAGACCACTATAAATACTCTCCAACCACCCACATAATAGAGGTTGAAAAATTGGATAAAGAAGAGATCCTCTAATTTTTTTTTTTTTTTTTGTCAGAAATGTACATATTCGTATCAAGAATGAATACAAAGTCCAGAGGAAACGAGTTTCCCACATCCATCAAGTTTATCATCTAACCGAAAGTACGAAAGTACTACCAGAAGTTTAGACAATAACACATCAATGTCTGAATGGAAAAACTCACAAAAACAATACCGAAGTATTGACACCCCAAAAGCATGAGAGAAAGGCCTCGTTAAAACCTCACAAGAGCAAAATCCTATGGGAAAAAAGCTCAAGGAGGAAAAAGAGTGCCCTCTAAGAACATGCATACATCGTTTGACAAAAGAGTTTACTAAATAAATAGATCAGAGCTTCTTTGTTGCTTTTGATTCCCCATTGTCATCTGTTGCCTTTTCTTTTGCTCTACACCTTGGATGCTCATTTACTTTATTAAAAAATTCAATCTTGAGTCTTCTTTTGTCACTCTTGAAACTTTTCTTTTGCTTTGTACCTTGACAGCTCCTTTACTGTATCCAAGAACATAACATAAATCCATAAATACTACAAAGTCTAACCTTATTTTGGCTCGTATAAAATATACTAATTTAAAAGTATAATAACTCATATAAATTATTAATTTAACAGAATAAAGAAACCTAACCAAAGGGAAACCCTTTGGTTGGACATCTATTTTAAGACAAAAGTCTCTCAATTTATAAATAAGAGATATACTGTATGAAACAAGATATCAAAATGATACATAACAACCACCATATATGGTTCAAAAAGTCATCATACGTGGCACCCCCGTATAGGTACAAAAGTCATTATATATGATACAAATTTCATTTAATCAGACCCTTAACAAAATATTTAAAATCCAAAAATCAAATTTTAAAATATGTACAAGGTATTTAAATGTCTTAATGACAGCTAAAAAAGATATCATCAACCCCAACAGATAACTGGAATACAACCAAACCCGTTCCAAAACTACTAAAATCGAAACCGAAATCTCATTAATAAAACATAAAAAGTTGATATTTAAAAACCCTTATTCAAAATCAAATATCAGTTCCCTCCAAGCAAAATTCAAACCTTAATTAAAAGATGGGTCAATTATCTACACTTATTATCACTAATATTAATTATATAGGTATTGACGAAACATTGGCAATTCAAGATTTGGTTTGATTAGCAACGAAGCTAATGGAGTAAAGATTTCTTTAAATAAAGCATTTTATAAATATAAATTAATACTACTAAAGATATACTATATTACGGTAATAAAACATTTAAACCGAGTACATAAATTAGGAAAAATTATTCAAAAAATTTGCACAAGAATTAAGGATGTTAGTTACAAACAATTAATAAAATTTGCAATATTTAAAAACAAAAAAAAAATCATGTAACAAAACTACAAGACTACTCATACTTTGAGTTCTAAGGATCAATACAACTCAGTAAAACAAAACACAACTCGTAACTCGGATCTAGCACCAAAATCTCAAATGAACGCAAAAGACTTAACACAGTAAACATCCAAGAAGAAACTCTGTTATTACTAGCAATAATCCTTGATAAAAACGACTAAAACCATAACCAATCAACAACCAGCAGTGAACAGACTCAACTAAAAGAAAATGGACGCAACAAAACCAAACAAACTCTGACTCGGACAAACTCAGCGACTCAGTAAAATACAAATCCAAAATCACATAACAGACAGAGAAACACACATCAAGAAATAGACAAACACAAACTCGGACCAAATCAAAACGGACTCAAAAAACTGAACTCGAAAAGTCGAATTCATCTAAAGGAAATAACCAGCATGGGCTGTACATATTTATGTGTAAATGGGTGGGTAAAAACCCATACCCATATTTGGTTTACCCAGATTATATAATCAATTAGGGCTACAAAGATTGGGGATTGAATCGATGCTGGGTGTGGATGATTTATGAATGAGTTATGTTGGTTTGAAACCCAGAAGATCGGAGGAACCACCGCGCGGCGACGGAGGCCGGCGGGAGATTGGTTTTGAAAATGCGAATTGGGTGTAATAATCGATTGGGGAATTGTGTTTGGTGGTTGTGCGCGAGGAAATAGCGAGGGTAGACACCACCGCGGTGACGATGGTGTCCGACGGTGGTGGTAGTGGCTTCGGAAAAAATATGCAGAAGGATCTTGAGAAGAGAACTGGGAGATTTCGGAACTTTTTGAATATTAGTTTCGTCAGAAGAAGAGATCCTCTAAATTGAGTGTAAAGATTCGTTCCAATAAATATATTATCTCCTTATTTCGATTATTCTTCAATTGATTATTTAGTTAATTGTATTCGACTGAATATTACACTCATCATTTGGCGCTAGAAGGAGCTTTTTTTTTTTTTAATCTTTGATTCCATCCAAAATGAATGAAGACGAGCCGATTATTTCGAATATTGGCGACATGACCGAGGTTGTGACTGTACCTCGCAAAGAGGAGATGCAGCTTCCCCCGGTCCTCAAACCCAGGGAGTTGTTCCTACTTGAAAATGATGACATCGAGGGATCTGTAAGACCCCCCGTGGATAAACAACTGCAGGTGTGAGGTAAAGGCCAACCCGACAAACGAATGAGAATCATGACGCCTGTTGCCCAGTAAATAACAATTGTAGAAGGGGGTTGAATACAATTGTATAAGATTCTCGACTTTATATAACACAAATATGAAAGATCAATAACAATAACAACTTTATTAACTTTGATATAAAACTGTTACAAACTCTCTTAAGAAATTCTGATGTTCTTAAGAGCTGCTAGCTTACAAAAACTCTCTCAAGAAATTCTGTTCTTAAGAGCTTCTCTCCGATTATGTTCTCTCTCGAATGAATACATAAATCGAAACCAAAACTGTGTTTATATAGTGCACACAGCTTCTCTATCAATAACAAGATAAGTCCTAATCATAACAAAGATAGAAACATATCTTTAATCGATAGCTGCATTCTACAAACCAGGAATAAACTTCCATGTTTATCTAGACTCCAAATATAACTCGAAGTAGGAATCCTGATCAGCTTCAAGTCCTGATGATCAATCCTGATCATAGTCTGAGTAGGAATCCTGATGATCAATAAGATACTGACGCTTGATCAAATACTGATGACCATGCAATACTGATGACGTCAGCAATCCTGATCAGTTGAGTCTAGCTTCTGACGATCATTGAATTCTGATCTAACAATCTCCCCCAATCTCATACTTTGTGAAATAAAGTATAGATTCCAAATATTCAATGATGTCAAAAACATGTATCAAAATGTACAAGTATCTTCAGAAACAACTTATCTGTTTAAGCTTTGTGATAGAACAGATTCATCTTCAAGAAATTGGATAATAAACTTTCTTCTTTTTCTTCAAGAATTTGAATCAGTCTTTCCTTAAGATTTCTGAGTTCTTCATCTTCCTCATTAATCTGGTAGATAGCTGCTCTGAGATTCTGTATGGAGTTTCTCTGTAGACTGTGCTCTTCAAGCAAAAGATAAGCAATTTCCTTCCCATCAGGATTGAGAGAAAGATGAGTCATGCCAAAATTTACTTCTTTAACAGCAGTACCCCTTTGCATTTCCACATCCTGACCTCTTTGATTTAAGTACATGGGAGTATAATTACCATCGAAATTACTGTTTCCATCCAGTCTTCTTCTTATAGTTGACAAAATCATGTCACTCCATTCTTTGTACACTTGGTTCTTCCATCTTAACAGATAGTGAACATATTTCAGTTCCTGTGTAGTTTTCATCAGCAGATCTTGAATAGATAGAATCTTCACACTACCATCTTTCATGAAGTACAGAAGCTTTTCTTTCTTTTCAAAACCATCATGACAATCTATAACTATATCAACAGCTAATAAATTGTTCAGGTTTTCAGAAGTTAAAGTACCTCCAATTTCTGTCAAGGAGTAAGGATCAACATATGACATATTCAGATATTCACCATCTCTGTGTCCAATACCTCCTCTTGAATTACTTGACAATTGCTTCAGATTTGAAAACATCTTTAACCAGAGTGTTTTTGATCTAGCCATATCAGACAAATCAACAACACTTGAAGCGCTTGTAATAATTCCACCAGACTGAAAATTGATAGGTGTATCACAACTTAATGTGCTAATATGTTTCCACTTCTTGTATTTCTCCTTTTCATGAGCGTAGCTTCTTTCAAGTAAAGATTCTTGTCTGCTTGAATTTCTCCATTTTCTTTCATTTGAAACTTTAAGCCTTTGTAGATAGAGATTGAAATCTTCATTTGTTCTTTTTGTAATATCTCTTCTTCTGGCTTCTTCTTCTTCATCTACTTCTTTGTTGTGACAATCAACAACAGTAGATAAGATTATCAAATCAACCTCTTGCAGAATTTCAGATTCGTCAGGATCTTGAATATTGTCAGGATTAGAATCTTCAATTTGATTTGTATTGCTGAGAGTTGATTTACTTGATTTTCTTTTCAATTCAGGTTCTTCTTCAACAAATTCCTTGTCTTCTTTCTCCATGATATCCTTGATAACAGGATCTATTAGATTTTGTGAAGCTTCAGGAATTTCTTCAATTCTTAATGCTCTAGACCTTGTCTGTCTAGGTACTGTTTGAGTTGAAGAACCTCTTCTATTTCTTCTAGCACCTCTCCTACCTCTGCTTCCTCTACCTCTAGCAGGAGCAGTATAGCTTTCCATTGTCTCTTTTTGTAGTCTCAAGAATTCTTCATGTGAGAGATCTGGATATTCTTCACTTGCTGTAGAGAGTGCTTTTCTGGCAAATAATTGTTGAACTCTTTTATCAGTGTGATAAAGAGTAACAATTCTACCGTCTTTTGTAGAAAACTTCTGGAATAAATTTGATGCATCTTCAGGATTATCAATAATCACATCTTCATCACCTTCAGGAATTGTAGCAAGAATGTGTCCATGACCAGGTGTCAGGATTTGATCTTCCGTCAGGATCTGAGATTGCACCAATGTTCTTACTGTCTTAACTCCAGAATCAGAAACATGAGTTGACTGCGTAGTCTGACTTTGAGAAGTTTGAATTGTAGACTTCAAAACCGCAGTATCAGAGGTTTCTCCTTGTATCGCTTTGTCACCACCATCATCTCCAGTATCATCATCATTATTTCTTAATACTAGATCAGGTGTACATTTTGTCTGAATAACCTTCTCCCCCTTATTGACATCAGGATTTGACAATAATTGCAAAATTAAGGAAAGAGAGGCTTGAATTTCAGTTACCTTAGTATCCAGAGAATCAATTCTTTGATTGATGGAGGTTTGTTCTGAAACAACAGATTTCACTTGGGATTCCACTACCCTCAGTTGTAAAGTAGTAGGCACCTTTGTAAAATTATTAAAGATATCAGTCCTCACTTTTTCAGTTGAACCCTTGATAGAATCAATCTCACTTTTCAGGCTTTTGGATAACAGAGTAGTAGCCTTCAGATGATTCTTCAAGTCTTGATTCTCTATAGACTTCAATGCATTATAGGCATGTTCAATAGCAGAAGAAAAACTGATAGATTCATCAGAATTGTGCCATGAATTGTTCCATTCATTCTGTCTAAATGCCTCTGCAGAATCAAAGGAAGGAGTAGACAAATCTTGTCTCTGATCTTTCCCAGTGGAAGCATTGCTAGCCATATATGTACTTGATGAACCAAAATTAGTTCCAAGACTAATCTTGAGTGCTGTAGCAAGCTGTTCCTTCTCTTTTCTATTCTCATTATCATCATCACTATCATCATCAGAATTATCATCATCAGAACCATGAGATCTATCAGGATCAGGAATTGCAATACCTTTCAGTTTATCCTGTGATTCTGAGATAGGATGATCCATTGATCTTGAACGAAGGGGCTGTATCAAAATAGGCTCAGTATCAGGAGCACCACTAACGTCAGGATGAACATCGTCAGGATTTGATATGCTTGCATCAGTATTTGCTACCAATGGTTCTTGTGGAGCTTGAGGTTCAGAAGCTGCTTCAACACTTTGAGCTAAAGGTTCTTGTGTGCTTCCCTCATTGACAATGTTCTCGACCAATCTTTCAACAGAAGCTGTAGCTTTGCCTGCATCTTCACTTTGAGAAGATGGTTCTTGTGTAGCTGGAATGTTGATGTCTTCATTCTCCCTTTGAGAAAATGGTTCTTGTGTGACCATTCCACTAGCTAAGCCTTCACCCAAACTTTGATTGAGTGGTTCTTGTGTGGCAGGATCAACAGTAGCTGCTGAATTACTCTGAAATTCAGGTTCTTGTGGGCTTGATCCTTTCAGCTTCTTCTGTCTCTGATAGACTAACTCTTCTGCATTCCTCTTTTTCTTTGATGTAAGTGTAAGACCAACCAAGGAAGCAGTTGTAGATACCTTCTCCCAAGAATGTCCTCGAATCTGAGATGGAGAGGCTGGAGAGTCTGATATAGAGACAACTTTTGTTGCTGCATCAGGAATACTAACATCAGGATTTGATGTCTGAATATCAGTATCCTTCATTTGCACTGTCAAAGGAATATGATACCTGCTCTTTGATAATTTCCTAGTCTTTTGTGGTTTTGATAAAGGTACCACAGCTTTAGTAGCAGTATCAGCAACTTCCTTGTTCACATTCAGCACAGAGGATATAGGTAAGTCATCCTCTGAATCACTTTCATCAATCAACCTTAACTTCCTTTTCACAGGAACATTCTTAACAACCTTATCAGCTTTCTTCACCAGGACCCCTTGTACACCCCCTTGTATCTTCTTTTTAGTGAGTGGTGTAGAGGAAAAATCCTTTGAACCTGATTGCCTTCCAAACACATCAGTTCTAGCTGATTTCTTTGATTTTACAACTAAAGTCTGTTGAGAGACAGTAGAGGTGGTTGTTAACTGTTTAGACTGTTTAGGTTGCATGCTTGTGTCAGGAACAAGGTGGGTTGGTCCTTGTACCATAGCATTAGAAAGTAGTCCATAATGAGTAGGCATTTTCTGATGTAAGAAAAACCTAACCTCATCAGGAATAAAAGCATTTCCGCACAAAATATTTTGCCATATCAGGATTAAAAAAAAAATATTCAATAAGATTAAAATAAAATTTTATTTAAGAAAACAAAATTTATTTTAACAATCCTGAATAGCGTTTTGGTTTAAGAAAAAATAACCAAATTAATGGTCATAGAATTAAAACACGCTTACCAGCAAACGAGGCAAAAATATTTATGGAAAACCGAACCGTCTCATCGAGATTGTAGAAATGACCTGCACCCTTAATACACATTCTCTATAAAAGAGAACTGTTAAGCATAATCATCATATATCTATTAAAACACAAACCCTCTCCAGAGAAAAACTTACGAAAACCTTTCACCTTCTTTGTTTTTCAATGGCTGCCAACAATCAAAACAACATACCTGATGAAGAACTTGATAGAATTTGGCAACAAATGGATGAGGCTCTAGCAGAGATTGCAGAGCAAGAGGGACCTCAGCCTATTCCTGATCCACAGGAGCATCATGCTTTTGTGAATGCAATGGCTGATGTGCTTCTTCATAACTTCCATCAGGCAAATCCTGATTGGAATCCTCTTGAAAATCTCATCGTTGTCAATGAAGAGGATGAAGACGATTGGGATGATGAAGAGGATGAGGATGAAGATGATGAAGAGCTCGTCCGAGAGCTTGAGAAACGTAAGAAGAGAATCCGTGATGCTTGTATGTCATGCAAGTTGGAGGCACGGAGGCGTCCCGGTGGTCACGGTGACGATCCGCCTTCAAGTAAATCAGCTCCTCTTCTTGTCTCTTAAGGATGGAACAAGAGACCTTCCAGTTCTGAAGGACTGTGAAGCTGCTCAGGAGCATTCATGCTAATTTGCAGGGCACGTGTTCATGCTTATCTGTAAAGCACGAGTTCCTGAGTAGAAAATAGACTAGGAAAACAAATATGTAATTTCCATATTTCATGTGTAATGTATCTTCAAGTATTAATGAAATTTGTCTATTTTCTCAATTGTTTGCCTTCTTTACTTGCCTGCACAATTTGTTAGTAACACTCAAAGTGATATAGAGATGATAAATAATAAACTCTGTTAATAATGAAATTGAAATTGATAATTAAGACTGAAAACTTAATCAAAGACTAAGTAATAATCTAATTGTCCAGAGTTTACCAGGAGTGTTGATGACAAATTAGCATAGAACCTCTGGTTTTCATACCAGCTTCAATCATCTGAGCATCAGGATTTGACCAGTTGACTTCCTGTCAGGATTGAGTCCTATCAGGATTTGATCAAAGATACATACCTTTCTGAATAACCATCAGGATTTGACAGTTATCAGGATTTCCTCTTTGTAGCTTTTTCTCAGAAATTCTCAAAATTCATCAGTCCAAGTTCATTCACCAACTTATTGAAAGTAGCTTCAGGCAGTGGCTTGGTGAATATATCAGCTAGTTGTTGATCAGTAGGAACAAAGTGAAGTTCAATTGTTCCTTCCAGAACCTGTTCTCTTATAAAGTGATATCTGATACTGATGTGTTTAGTAAGAGAATGCTGAACTGGATTTCCTGTCATTGCAATAGCACTTTGGTTATCACAATAAATAGGGATTTTTGAGTATGACAGGCCATAATCTAACAACTGATTTCTCATCCACATTATCTGAGCACAACAACTTCCTGCAGCAATGTACTCAGCTTCTGCAGTTGAAGTGGAAATAGATTTCTGCTTTTTACTGAACCATGAAACTAGTCTTCCACCCAAAAACTGACAACTTCCTGAAGTACTTTTCCTGTCTATTTTGCATCCTGCAAAATCAGCATCTGAATAACCACACAACCCAAAATCTGATTCCCTTGCATACCAAAGGCCAAGTGAAGGAGTGCCTTTGAGATATCTGAAAATTCTTTTGACTGCAATCAGATGTGGTTCTCTAGGTTTTGCTTGAAATCTTGCACATAGACAGGTTGCAAACATGATATCTGGTCTACTGGCAGTGAGATACAATAAAGAGCCAATCATTCCTCTGTAGTGAGTTACATCTACCTCTTCACCTTGATCAGGATCAAGTTTGGTAGCTGTAGCTATGGGAGTTGAAGCATGAGTACTGTTTTGCATGTTAAACCTTGTCAGTAAATTCCTTGTGTATTTAGACTGATTAATAAAAATCCCTTCATCAGTCTGTTTAACTTGAAGACCCAGAAAGTAACTCATTTCTCCCATCATGCTCATTTGATATCTTGACTGCATAAGCTTGGAAAACTTTTCACACAGCTTATTGTTTGTTGACCCAAAAATGATATCATCAACATAAATCTGAACTAACAGTAACTCCTTACCATGATTCAAATAAAATAGAGTTTTATCAATTGCACCTCTTTTGAATCCACTTTCCAGTAAGAATTGAGCTAAGGTTTCATACCATGCTCTTGGAGCTTGCTTTAGTCCATAAAGTGCCTTATCCAGTCTGTAGACATGATCTGGATATTTAGGATCAATGAAACCAGGAGGTTGTTCAACATAAACTTCTTCCTCCAGTTCACCATTTAAGAAAGCACTTTTAACATCCATCTGGAAAACCTTGAATTTCTTATGTGCTGCATAAGCAAGAAATATCCTGATGGCTTCTAGTCTTGCAACAGGAGCAAAAGTTTCATCATAGTCAATTCCTTCTTGTTGGGAATACCCCTTTGCAACTAGTCTAGCTTTGTTTCTGATAATGACTCCATCAGAATCAGTCTTGTTCTTGAAAATCCACTTTGTACCAACAATTGATCTATTCTTTGGTCTTGGTACCAGTTTCCAGACTTCATTCCTTTCAAATTCATTCAGTTCTTCTTGCATTGCAGTAACCCAATCAGCATCTTTAAGTGCATCTTCAACTTTCTTAGGCTCCTCCTTGGATAGAAAGTTATTATATAAACATTCATTCTGAGTTGCACTTCGTGTTTGAACACCTGCATCAGGATCTCCAATTATCAAATCAGGAGTATGATCTTTTGTCCATTTCCTTGCTGGTGTCAAATTGTTTCTTGAAGTAGATGCTCCCCCTGGATTGGTGTTATCTTGATTGAAAGAATTTGATTGATTTGAAGCTCTCCCTGAATTATTGCTATGCCCTCCTGATGTGTTATCAGGATCTTCACTTGAATCAGTATCTGAAGAATTCTGTCCTGATGATTGAGTTGACTCTGAACTTGTAGTTGAATGCCGTTGCTCCCCCTCAACATTAGCACTACTAGTTGTATTACTGTTGTTTGCATCATCAGTATTAGCACCATCAGTACCTGGTGAGTCATCAGGATTTGGTGACCCGTCAGTACTGGATGAATGGACAGCTTCTGATTCACTTTCTTCAGGTTCCTTGGAAGCTTCATTTTCAAATAACAATCTATCATGCGAGTCTTCAATGATTCCAGTTATCTTCTTATCATCAAAAGATACATGTATTGACTCAATGACAGTTCTTGTTCTCAAATTAAAAACTCTGAAGGCTCTTGATGTAGGATAACCTATGAATATTCCTTCATCAGCCTTTGTTTCAAATTTCCCTAGCTGTTCAGGATGAGTTCTGAGAACAAAACATTTACAGCCAAACACATGCAAATGCTTCAGACTTGGTTTCTTCTCTTTGAGTGACTGATAAGGAGTGACACCATGCCTGTTTATCAATGTGAGATTTTGTGTATAGCATGCTGTGTTGACTGCTTCTGCCCAGAAATATGTAGGTAATTTAGCTTCTTCCAACATAGTTCTGCCAGCTTCAATAAGAGTTCTATTCTTCCTTTCTACTACTCCATTTTGCCGAGGTGTGCCAGGAGCAGAGAATTGTTGAATGATTCCTTTGTATTTGTAGAACTCTTCCATCTTTGAATTCTTAAATTCAGTACCATTATCACTTCTCAGAATCTTGACTTTGTACTTTGTGGTTGTCTCAATCATCCTCACATGATCCAACAGAACTTCAGGAGTTTCATCTTTTCTATGCAGAAAATACACCCAGGTGAATCTAGAATATTCATCAACAATTACAAGAGTGTACCTTTTCTTACTGATGGACATGATGTTGACTGGACCAAACAGATCAAGATGTAGCATGTGATATGGTTCTTCAATAGAGGATTCTGATTTACTCTGGAATGATGTCCTTCTTTGTTTTGCTTTTTGGCATGCATCACAGAGTCCATCAGGTGTATATAAGACATTAGGTAATCCTCTTACTAACTCTTTCTTAACCAACTCATTGATGTTGCTGAAGTTGAGATGAGAAAGCTTCTTGTGCCAATTCCAACTTTCATCTACTGAAGCTTTACTGATGAAACATGTAGGGGAGCCATCAGTATCTGAGAGAATGTTGGCTTCATATATGTTACCATGCCTGTAGCCAGTTAGTGCTATCTTCCCTGTTGCTTTACTGACTACTTCACAATGTGTGGAATAGAAATTGACATGATAACCTCTGTCAGTGATTTGACTAATACTCAACAAGTTGTGTTTTAGTCCTTTCACTAGAGCTACTTTTTCAATGATGACATTTCCAATGATTATATTGCCATATCCCAAGGTTTGTCCAATGTTGCCATCTCCATAAGACACAGTTGGGCCAGCTTTTTCCTCATATTCTGATAACAGGGCTTTGTTTCCAGTCATGTGCACAGAACATCCACTATCCATGACTAACACATTTTTCCTTTTACCCTGCATCAGAATAGTAAAACACTAGTCAGAATGTTTAGGAACCCACACTTGTTGGATTCCTTGTTCATGCATTTTATTAAATTTAACAGCAGAAGACTTTTTGACTTTAGCAGTCCTGACAGGATTTACTCCATCAGGATTTGCTTTGTCAGTATCAGTATTAACAAAAGCATGCTTCATTATGACATTTTCAGTTCTATCAGGCTTTGTACTACTTTCAAACTTAGGCAATGGATCATAAAAATTATAGTACAAATCATGATACTCTTTACATGTATAAATAGAATGCCATAGACTACCACAATGAAAACAGGAATTCTGTGGTTTGTAAAATACTGATCTATTCCTAACATCAGACTTAGGAATTTCAGCAATTTTCTTCTTACTCTTTTTACAATCAATAGCAAGATGATTAGAGTTACCACAGTTAAAACAACACTTTCTAGGTGCATTTGGGATATATTTATAACCATTCTCTTTATTGATCCCAACTTTACCATTCCTGTTTCTCTTAACAGTAGCTTCCTTTTTCTTATCTGTAACCTCACAGAT
This sequence comes from Heracleum sosnowskyi, assembly GCA_030848705.1. Classification (NCBI taxonomy): domain Eukaryota; kingdom Viridiplantae; phylum Streptophyta; class Magnoliopsida; order Apiales; family Apiaceae; genus Heracleum; species Heracleum sosnowskyi. Next base: position 117,376,418 of record CM061245.1, on the reverse strand, counting down.
TTTATCTTTAAGCTGTTTCTGAGACAATAGACCTACATTCTTAGTGACTTTGTTCATGACAGGTTTAGACTTTATAATTTTAATTCCTTGAGTAGAAGAAGATCCCTTTTCAAAAGTAGAATTGGAATCCTTACCAAAAACAAAATTAACAGGAGTAATCTTAGATTTGGTTGAGTCTATAACATGTCTATAGGTCTTTGGACTGACTGTCTCATCAATGACAATTTTCTCTGCTAATTTCTTATCTTCATCTGACTTATATCCTAGACACTCTTTCCAATTCTTAGAGGTATTAATCTCATGAAATTTCCTACCAGAGTCTGTCCAGGTTCTGATTTTCTCATTAGCAAATTCAAGTTCTTTTTCAAGGGAAGTACATTTAGATGTCATCTCTAAGTGCATGTGTTTAGCATTATCACATTCTTTTTGTACTTCTTGCATACGAGAAAATTCAGCTTCTAATATCTCATTCCTCTTTCTAAGGTCAGACATCTCAGATAAGATTCTAGTATTCTCAGCAGTTTGACTTCTAAAGCTAATATGTAATGACTTTAGAAAACGTCTTAACTCAGAAGCATTATCAGTATCAAAATCAAAGATAGTATTTAGTACCTTATCATCAGGAGCAGCAGTTACATCAGCATTGGCCATTAACGCATAGTTGACTACCTCAGTATCAGATTCTGAGGAAGAGTCCATCCAATCCTTACTTGATGTGATGAGTGCCTTTGTCTTGTTGCATTCAGAAGCAAAGTGACCCATACCATTACACTTGTAGCATCTAACCTTTGACTTGTCAAATTTGCTACCCTTGCTGTCCTTTTTGATATACTTGTCTTTGTCTGCTTTGAAGGTCTTTTTCTGAAAGTTGCCTTGTCTTTTATTCTTCCTGAACTTCATCCTTCTGAAGTTTCTGACAATCATAGCAACCATCTCTTCCATGTCTGAGTCAGAAGAATCATCATCAGTATTGGCATCAGGATTGCCATCAGTATCTGATGAAGAGTCGTCAGGATCTGACTCAGCTACTCTTGATTTACTTCTAGAGACCTCCATAGCTTTTCCTTTTGATTTAGCCTCTGCTTTCAAAGCAATTGACTTTGCCTTGCTGCTTTTCTTGTTCTTCCTCTGTTGAACTTCAAGATCATGAGTTCTTAGCATCCCATAGATCTCATCAAGAGACACAATGTTCAGATCATACTGGTGTCTAATGATTGAGGTCTGAGTATCCCATTCTTCAGGTAAAGCTCTAAGAAATTTGGTGTTTGAATCTTCAGTTTCATATACTTTGTCAACTAAGGATAAGCTGTTCAATAGTGTCAGGAATCTATCATATAGCTCAGTCAGGCTCTCTTCAGGTCTTGCATCGAATTGTTCATATTCTTGAATCAATAGAGCCCTTCTGTTTTTCTTGACAGATGCAGATCCCTGGCACTGAGTTTCCAAAGTATCCCAGATTTCTTTTGAAGACTTGCATGCAATCACTCTGTTTGACATAACAGCATCAAGACCATTGTGCAAGATATTCTTTATCTTTGGTTCTCTGAGTACATGAGCTTTTTCTTCTGGAGTCCATTCAGATTTAGCTTTGACCACATAATGTTCTGGTACAGTATCTGTTCGTTCTACGAACTTTGTTGGTATATATGGTCCATCACGAATCTTGTCCAGATTGTCAGGATCCATAGCCTCCAGGTACATCAGCATCTTTACCCTCCATGTGGGATATTCTGATATCTTCAAGATGGGAATCTTCATGCTTTCATACTTGGTTGTCGACATCTTTAGATCGTATCTGATTCAGAATTAAATCAGTTTGCTCTGATACCAATTGTTGCCCAGTAAATAACAATTGTAGAAGGGGGTTGAATACAATTGTATAAGATTCTCGACTTTATATAACACAAATATGAAAGATCAATAACAATAACAATAACAGCTTTATTAACTTTGATATAAAACTGTTACAAACTCTCTTAAGAAATTCTGATGTTCTTAAGAGCTGCTAGCTTACAAAAACTCTCTCAAGAAATTCTGTTCTTAAGAGCTTCTCTCCGATTATGTTCTCTCTCGAATGAATACATAAATCGAAACCAAAACTGTGTTTATATAGTGCACACAGCTTCTCTATCAATAACAAGATAAGTCCTAATCATAACAAAGATAGAAACATATCTTTAATCGATAGCTGCATTCTACAAACCAGGAACAAACTTCCATGTTTATCTAGACTCCAAATATAACTCGAAGTAGGAATCCTGATCAGCTTCAAGTCCTGATGATCAATCCTGATCATAGTCTGAGTAGGAATCCTGATGATCAATAAGATACTGACGCTTGATCAAATACTGATGACCATGCAATACTGATGACGTCAGCAATCCTGATCAGTTGAGTCTAGCTTCTGACGATCATTGAATTCTGATCTAACAACGCCCTCAGGAAAGAAAGTCTTGTCGAGCGACGTGCGCTTGCACTTGTTGAAACTCCAGAAGCAAAAGAAGAAATCACTTCAGAATCAAAGGTTAGATGACCTCACGGGGTTAGATGAAGAACTGCTACATCTGGAAGAGCAAAAACGCTTGCTCGAAGCTCGTCTGGAAAAACATCGTGAAATTCGTCGTATCCAGCTTGAATTACAGCAGACGTCAATATCTCATCACATTGAAGACTCTCAAATGTATCTAGACGATGAGTATGACGAAGACTACGCGCTCGACGATGAAGCGTCTACTGAGTCCCAATATTTTAAACCACCGCCGAAGCGACATCGCCAAGATGCAAAACGATCTCGCTATGTGCCAAGATTATATCAAAAATCATTCAGGGCAAGTTATTTAAAATGAGAGCCCCTTGTCGCGGTCAATTGAAATTGTCAAGATCGATAGAACTCTGAAAACACCAGCTCTAGATCATTTCGATGGATCTTCAGACCCTAGTGGGTTTCTCAACACATTTGATGGGAGGATGACATTCTTTGGACACTCGGAAGTTTCTAGATGTCAGTTTTTATCCACATGCTTACATGGCACAATTCTCCGCTGGTACAGTACCTTACCACCACGGTCGATCGATTCCTGGCAGGTACTAAAAAGCAAGTTCCAAAGTCGATTTTCCAGTAATTATAATGGTGGTAAAATAACCGCGTCCTTGATGATAATCCGTCAACGATATTCAGAGTCCGTTCGAGATTTCCTAGATCGTTTTCGCGCCGAGGTCGCCGACATACCTAACCTGATTGAAGAGCTAGCGATCAATTACCTCGCCGCAGGAATTGATAAGCATCGCCATGCACTCCTCCTCGAGGAATTTTTTGAAAAGAATCCCCGTACACTTCAATCTGCTTTTCAAATTATAGAAAACAGAATGACGTTGCAAGAGGCTGTAGGAAGTATTCAATCCCCAAGGCGATTCTCCCAAAAGCGAGACAAGAGAAGAAGCCCTCGTCGGCGATCTCCCCGCAGCGACACAAGAAGGAACTATGAGTCATACTCCCGTTCCACTGATCGACGAGTTCCCCCACTTGATCGAACGGATAAGGGGGAAAGATCTGATAGGTCTTGGAAGCCCCGATAACGAAATGAGAAAGAGTTTACCAAACTCAACGCTGACAAAGCAACCATATTGGCTGTTTTAAAAACGGAACCTGACTATCGACCCCCAAGGCCGATGAAGCCAGGACAACCTCCGAGTTCCAGGTATTGCGAGCACCACGAAGATACAAGTCATACGATGGATGCGTGCTTTCAGCTCAGCTCGTTCATCGAGAGGAAAATTTGACGAGGTCAACTCATTCACTTCGTAGATGACCTAAGTCATTCTCCGCCACGAGCTCATGACCATGACAGGGTCATTGATGTCATCGCTGGGGGACACGCTGCAGGAGGTTCCTTCAACAACTCAAAAAAGCAATATGCTCGCGAGGTCTTTTCCGTGAATCCATAAGCGCCTAAAAGGCCAAAACCCAACCCCACTCCAGTTATTTCTTTCTCCGATGAAGATTATCCCTCCGGAATGTTAGAATCTCACCAGGACGCCCTTGTTGTTACTGCCAAGATAGGCACAAATACAGTCAAGAAAATTGTAATTGATAACGGGAGCTCTGTTGATATTCTCTATCATCACGCATACTCGCGAATGGATCTCGGAAATCACAAAATGGAGAACGTCAATATATCTCTATATGGATTTACCGGAAATGAAATAAAGGTCGTAGGCACCATTGATCTGCCAGTCTTGTTCGGCACTTCCCCTTGTCAAACTTGGCAAATGATAAAGTTTCATGTCGTCAATGCGACCTCGAGTTACAATGACATTCTCGGCAGAACTACTTTGACAACTTTAAAAGCTATTACGTCAATTCCTCACTTAAAGATGAAATTTCCCACTAACTTTGGGGTAGGAGAGGTTGTAGGAGACCAGATCGCAGCACGACAATGCTATCTCTCCACGGTTATACCGAAACAAAAAGTTGTTGATGATAACTCCATTAACCAGGTCGTTGAAGTCGACCCAAAGTGCATCATTGAAATCCCAATAGAACCAACATGTGTTCCCATGGAGAACACAGACGACATAGAAATCGAGGAAGGAATTTCGAAGAAAAAGTTTAAAATCAAGAAAGGTCTTCAAAATCCCCTGTGACATGACATCATCAAGCTCGTCCGGGAATTTTCAGATATCTTCGCATGGTGTCCCACGGATATGCCAAGGATTACCGAGGTCATAGCCCGCCATTCACTTCACATCGACCCAAAAATCCGACATGTCCGTTAAAAGAAACGATTTTTTTCTGAAGAAAAAGGACAGGCAATCGATGCTGAGTTAGATCGTCTCCTCGCAGCTGGATTTGTTGAACCCGTACAATTTCCGAGTTGGATTGCCAACGCGGTGCTGGTAAAGAAAAGCAATGGAAAATAGCGGATGTGTGTGGACTACTCGGACCTTAACCGAGCATGCCCCAAAGATTTCTATCCACTCCCCAACATAGACCAATTAATTGATGTCACAGCGGGGCATGAGCAGTTGTCGTTTATGGATGCTTTCTCGGGTTACAACCAAATCAAAATGGATAGCCAGGATTGGGAAAAAACCGTCTTTATCACTCACAGAGGTGTGTTTGGATACAAAAACATGTCCTTTGGTCTCATCAACGCGGGGGCGACATTTCAACAGATGATGGACACTATCTTCGCCTCTCAGATTGGCAGTAATATGCAAGTTTATGTCGACGACATGATCACTAAATCTCAAAAAGCCTCGAGTCACGTAGTAGACCTACGTGAGACTTTTCAGAATATTCGACTCCATAGCATGCGACTTAATCCCGCCAAATGCTCGTTTGGTCTTACCAAATGCGACCAAGTCTGTATTACTTCTTTTCTTGACTGAATTCATCACTTACTATTTCCTTCCTGCGAATTAATGCAACTTGACTTTATAACAGGAAACAACCTAGTAATTATAAATGCGTATCTCCAGTCTCCAGATAATTTTTAAAGCATAATATTTCATATGGCACTAAGAAATAGCTGCTGTCAGCTGAAACAATATCCTTAGTAATCTGATCCAGATAATTTCATTCCATTGTTATAGCATCATATGTTTGCAGCACACTATCCTATATTTAGTATCGACAAACCAACAGAAACATTTTAATCATACAGTAATCAAAACTTGTGCAGTAACAAAATATATTCATCAATCACATAGATAACACAATACCCCTCGTTATCAACTTACAACCATCAGAATTTACCGATTTTAACTAAATTAGCAATCACATAGATAACTCTAAATATATATACATAAAGGTAGTATACTGACAAGCTTACCCTGAAAAGGGGAGAAGGAAAAAAAAGAATACACCCGTCGTTAAGATAATCATGTCAACTTAATAAAGACAACCTAATCTATAAGATTTTCTAGTTTTTGGCTGAATCAGGAGTGCATATTATAGTCCCAGCTAGCAGAAAATATTGAGACTTTGGTAAAGATACAGATTGAAACTCTTACAGTACAACACAATTAAGCCTCATCATTTTTTTGTATTCAAACCTTAAAAGTAGCTAGGGTAGCATCATTAAGGTTGTCAGGTGATAACATAAACACAAACCGAAAAAAAAACATATGCACACCTTGGATGCTGTCTTTACAGCTTTCCTCCCAGAGCGCGGTGACTTGCTAGATTTAGCCTTCCTCTTCAGCTTTTTAGCTTTCTGTAATTAATAAGCATGAAAATCATAATAAAAAAAAAGAAACAGACCTTTTTTATTTTTCTTAAAGTTGGCTTGCACTATACTATAACTGCCTTAAATAAATCGTGTACAACAAAACAGGAAGAAGGTTAGGCAACAGAAATGACATTTATACATATGACATGCTTGGTGTGTGTGTGTGTGTGTGTGTGTGTGTGTGAGAGAGAGACAAAGAGAAGGAGAGGAGAGCGCACTTCAATGTCAGCTAGCAAAATTTCAGTCGTAACATGTGGAGATTCCAAAAACTCCAATAGTTTCATAGAAAGATCTTCCTGAAAAAACAGTTAATTAGTAATTAGAGTACTGCATCAATGCCTGTAACCTTAATTTCAGCCCACCTTGTTTGCAAAGACTTACCTTCTTAGAACATGATTTGGTAACTGGTAAATTAAGAATATCACAAAAAAAACAGCAGTTTGTCTCTGACACACTTATCAATCCTCTCCCTTCACTTTAAGCCTCTGTTTTTCCTGATGAAAGTGGTCAAGCAATTTACTAAACAAGCAACACTACACCAATCGAACCTCAAAACAGACACAACTATAATAGGCTTAATCAACTACCCTAAGCCAAGCCAAAAAAATACAAAGTGACTCCTCCATCTGTCCATCTGATACTAAACAGACCAGACATGAAAATATTTTTGGCAATAAAAGAATTTAACTTCTCTAACCTCGTTCACATCCCACACAAAGCCAGAAAACAAACCAATGTTTCTTTTCAATACGTGCACCTGCAATATAAAGTAATGGTTAATAACAAGCTTCCTCGTAATACATTAACTAAACCCTAAAATACTTTTGATTAATTAAGAACACGTGCATTTACCCAAGGACTATTAAGTGAAGAAAAAAATGATAGTTAAATTAATTTCAATAAGGAATAATGGTGTAACGCCAAAAGTACTACCTTTATCGTCTTCCCATAAAGAATGCTATGATGTAGCTTCAGGTTTTCATCAGGTCTCATCTTCATACCAGTAATCATACTGGTATGATTACTTATCAAACTGAAATGTTAAACAATATCAAACTGAAAAATCGACATACCAGGCAGAAACATTTTAATCATACAGTAATCAAAATATGTGCAGTAACAAAATATATTCATCAATCTTGCGTGCTACATGTCTAATTCAGTCTGCTAAATTACACAAACAAAAAATCAAAAAATACAGGCCTTCTTATTCCTCAATGAACTGTCCTCCGCTTCAGATTTTCTTTTACCAAGATTGTTCATGCTATTCTCTTCAACTAGCTCATTTTGTGGATTAAAATTGAGACACTCCATGAACTGGTCTACATCAACAGGGGGGCCTACATCTTCACTCTGGTTGTCGAAATTATCAAAAGAGAGCCATATATTTAGGTCTTCCAGAGAGATACTCTCATTAGTTGCATCCAAGTGTTGAGTAGCAGTCGAGGGATCATCAACACCATCAATCTCTGCTTTCTCGTCAACTCCACTATTACTACTTGTAACATCACCAACAGATTTAGAACCTGACTTGAGATCCACCTTGCACTCCTTTGAAGAATCATACGTAATTCTACATAAAACAATAGGTTCATCCGAATTCAAACCAGCATTGATCCCACTTAAGCTATATTCATGCATCCTGTACAATCCGAGTTCCCTCCAATCACAACCAATAACCTCCGAATCAATCTCATTGAGTTCAAACACGAGATACCTATGCTCCCCAATCAAATTACCCTCGGCATCTCTAATTTGCTTCCTGGAAGTCTGTCCATCCCAAGTTCCCCACCCGGATTTTTTCTTTGTATTCCCAACACCAACACAACCAGCCTTTCTGGAACCCCCTTTTTCCCAGTTGATATCGAAACTTTTGACAACTTTGAAAATACAAACATGCACCTTTCAGTCTGTTTAAGATGAGGAGAGCTGAACCAAGATGGATCATCTTTGGGAAAAATGAGCCATGGGTTGGAACAAGCACCGTAAACTTGTCTAAACTGAATAAAATTACAAGGATATTGTTTCTCCACAACTAAGGGCTTCAAAAAATCATCAATCAATTCTGCATCAATTGGGTGAAACCGAAATCCTTTCGACGTACTTGTTGCCATCGAAACTCAAACACTGGAAATAATACTACTAACAAAACTCAAACTCGAAATAACAATACCAGAGTAATGTTGGAGAAAATAGATGGTGCGATATATATAGGAAATCAGAACCGACTTTGGATTGGATTGCCCCAAGTTTCCTAATTATAATGGGAAAGGGTTAGATTAGATTGTTTCCTTATTGTTTCCCCAAGAAAAGGAAATCAGAACCGACTTTGGATTAATTGATTGTTTCCTAATTATAATGCTACCAGGTAACTCGAAGCATAACAATAATGCGTACCTTTGGGATTTAAGAAGCGGGGGAGTGTTGTATTGACAGATGAATTAGCGATGTGGTAGATATAGATTTAATATATAGATGTAAGTTTTGGGTTTTTTAGTTCTAATCGGAAAGTCACAACTTTTTAGATAGCCTCCCTCGGCCCAGTCCAACAATGCAGCCCAACCTCACTCTCTGCCCCACCCTCTTTTAGATTGCAAAATTATTCTGTAGCTATTAAATACTATCCGATAAAGTCGCGATTCGTGGCGGTATTATAATTTTTGTTTTTTAAAATATTTATAAAATTATAACAATTACTCATTTTTCTTCTTTTTTTTGATAAATAAAGGTAGACGATAAATTAAATTATCGATTTGTACATCAACAATTACTTGTTTCTCCCTAATAAGTCGTGCTCTCGTTAAACACAATTTTCTTGTTAAGATCGAAATTCTAAATTTTATACATTGAATATTTGTCTTGTCTTACCTATTAATTTTTATGTTAATATACTTCTTTCAAATGAGTCGTTCTCTCGTTGAAAAAATACCTATATAAATTTGCACTCCTATTTTATTTCCAATAGAACTCTAATTATATATGTCTTACAAACACCTATTTTACTTTTGATAGAACTTTTTTTTATATTAATTTCTTATAAATTCGAACTCTTCTACTTTATAAATTCAAAAACCTATTTTACCGATAGAACTTTTAATTACATGTCTAACCTACAAATTGACAAAGCCGCGCTTCACAGCGACATTAAATTTTTTTTTTTTTTTAAAAACTTTATCTATAAAATTATAACAATCACTCATTTCTCCCTAATAAGTTGTCCTCCCACGTTTTTCTTGTTAAGATCGAAATCACAAATTTTATACATTAGATACTTGTCTTATATTTAATTTTTTTTGTTAACATACTCCTTCCTTTCTAATGAGTCGCTCTCTCGTTGAAAAAACACATATATAAATTCGCAGTTCTATTTTACTTCTAATAGAATGTTTAATTATGTATTACAAACGTATGTTGTACTTCCAGTAGAACTTTTAATTGCAAGTATTTTTTTTATGTTCGAACTCTTCTCCTCTATAAATTCGAACATCTATTCTACTTCCAATAGAATTTTTAATTATGTCTTACAAACGTCTATTTTACTTCCAATAGAACTTTGAATTGCAAGTATTTCTTATATACACGAACTTTTCTCCTCTATAAATTCGAACACCTATTCTACTTTAAATAGAACTTTTAATTCTATGTCTTACCTATAAATCTGAATTCTTCTCCTCAATAAATTTGAACACCTATTCTATTTCTAATATACTAAATGATATTTTTTTGATTTATTAGTATTTAAAATTGTAAATCTCTAAGAAAATTAGAAAAATAGATTGAGACAATTTTAGAGGCACCACATAAGCTCCCGCGTATCCTCATTTATATATATACTAGTTGAATAAGTCGCGCTTCACGACGTAATAATTTATTTTAAAAACTCTATCAATTAAATTATAAAAATTACCCGGTTCTCGCTAATAAGCCATCCTCCCGTGAAACACACTTTCCTTTTTAATATCAAAAATCTCAAATTTAATATATTGAATATATACTTGTCTTATATATTAATTTTTATGTTATTATACTCTTTTCTAATGAGTCACTCTTTCATTGAAAAAACACATATACAACTTTACATATATTCTACTTTCAAATAGAAATTTTAGTCATGTATTACAAACACTTATTCTACTTCCAATCGAACAAAATGTCGTAGATGGGAATTCCAAGTATAACAATAGTGCAGGGAAAATAGTAAACTCGCGAGAGCAAATAGTGCGTACCTTTGGGATTTTTTTGAAATAAAAGTACTTGCATTTCTTAAATCGTATCAACGTTCAATACATCAAGAATAAATTCAGGGGCATTCCCATTCCATTCATGGAAACCTGACATAGAAATAGAAGCTCGAGCTAACGTATGAGCTACTATGTTCGGTGATTTGTAAACAAATTGCACCTGTACTTCATCAAAGTGCTGAAAGACATCAACACATTCAGCTACAATGGAGGTAAAATTGGATTTTCCAGGGCCACCATTTCAAGCATCTACTACGAGCTTTGAGTCCGTTTCGAAAATACACTTTTTAAACCCCAAACGTTCAGTCCAACCAATAGCATCCTTGAGGCTTCGAGCCTCTGCTTATTTGACACTCCAGTCCCCTGCAATTTCCATACATCTCGCGTGCAAAAAACGACCATCTTCATCTCTGATCACAACACCAGTTCCTATATGTTGAATTCCTGGAGTAACCGCTGCATCCGTATTAATTTTAACCCATCCCATAGCTGGTTTCTTCCACACCTTACTACCAAGATTCTGACCTCGCTTTTGTTTCGCCTCCTCCTGTTGAGCATTCTTCCACTCATCTAATAACCTCAGTGATGCTGCTTTAGTTCCATACACAAACATGTTAATGTGCTCACATACCCATTTATTATGACGATTCCATATATTCCAGCAAAATAGAGCCACTACAACAGCCTGGTCCCTTGAACATAGAGCAAAAATTCTTAGAAACACATCAAATACATTATCACTTGGCATGTACTGGATTAAATTTGATAAACCTACAGCAGCCCAGACTGATCTCGCGAATGTACAATCAAATAATACATGAATACCATTTTCCTCATGAGCATGACACCACGAGAAACCAGCCTCAATATCAACACGTTTACTTCTCAAATCAACAGCAGTTGGTAAAAAAAGTCTACATGCACACATAAAAAATGGACAACCTTACTTGGTAGCTTCAATGACCATATCTTCCTCCAAAAACTTGCATTTGACGTGCTCCTCTCCCCTCTTAATTGACTATAGCAACTCCTAACTGTAAATTCCCCATTTTCATCAAATATACAATACCACGAGTCCTCTATCTCCCTCCCAGGCAATGCAATTTTTGAAATTAATAACCTATCAATGTCATTACAATGTCTCTCAGAACCTTTTCATCCCACTTCCTTTCTCCAATTTGCATCAAACTTTCCACTTTAATATCTTCTAACTGGTCTGGCATTTCAGTTATAAGCATAGCATTCTCCGCTATTAGAAGCCAAGGGACCTTCCAAACAAATGTATCTTTGCCATTACCTATCTTCCTTCTACAGCCTTTTTCACAATCTCTTGAGCCGATAAGATGCTACACCACATATAACTGGGATTGTCTCCCAATTTAGCATTCAAAAAATTTGTTTTTGGGAAATATCGTGCTTTCATTATGCTTGTAACAAATTTATTTTCCCCATTTAATTACCAACCTCCACCCTTGCTTTGCGAGCATTGCTAGATTAAATTGTTGCAAATCTTTATACCCCAAACCACCACTTTCCTTATCTTCATACATTCTTTCCCACACCATCCACTTCACTCCCTGACTTTGTCCTCCATTACCCCACCAAAACTTATTCATTTGTCTTTGAATCACATTGCATACTTCAGTTGGTATAGTCATAAGATTCATCCAAAAATTCGGCACCACTTGGCCTGTTATCCTCAATAATGTGTATTTTCCAGCCTTCGACATATATTTATTACTCCAGATTTGTAACTTTTGTTTCACTTTATGAGTAAGAAAACCAAATACTTCCTTCTTTTTCCTCCCCACTACCATTGGTATACCCAGGTACCTACCGGGTGTATCCACTTCATCCACTTCTAGAGCTTCACAGATCCTCCTTTTGTTTTCCACTGCTGTATTAGGACTGAATGTGATGCTAGATTTATTGAAATTTATTGCTTGCCCAGACATTACCTCGTACCTTTTCAAAACATTCTTCATTGTCATAGCCTCACTTATTGTTGCCTTAAAGAACAAATAGCAGTCATCTGCGAATAGTAAGTGAGAGACCCTTGGTGCTTCATTATCAATCTTACACCCGTGAATCAATCCAACCTCCTCATTCCTTCTGATCAGCGAACTAAGGCCTTCCGCACACATTATATATAAGTATGGGGATATAGGATCCCCTTGGCGTATCCCTCTCTCTGGCTTGACCTCACCAAACACCTTGCATTGCTGCAAAAAACTATAAGTAACAGTCCTAATACATGTCATTATTCTAGCAATCCACGTCTGATGAAAATCGAATTTAACCAACATATCCTCAACAAACTGCCATTCGAGCCGGTCATATGCTTTGGATACATCAATTTTTAAACCTGCATATCCATACTTCCCTTGAGTTTTCCTTCGAATGTAATGATTTAATTCAAACGCCACCAATGCATTATCTGTCAATAACCTTCCTTCAACAAATGCACTCTGATTTATTGAAATCAGTTTAGACAAACAACCTTTAAGCCTATTTGCCATTACTTTCGACAAGATTCTAAACAACACATTGCACAGTGAGATCGGGCGCAAATCAGTCATACATTGAGGATGTTTTATTTTTGGAATAAGGCAAATCACAGTACGATTTACCTCGAGTTGCAGCTCCCCGGTTTCAAAAAAATCCGCACAAAATTTAACCACATCTTTACAGACTATACTCCAGTACATTTGATAGAATTTCGGATTGAGTCCATCTTCACCCAATGATTTCTCTGGATGCATTGAGAAGATGGCTGCTTTAACTTCCTCTTGCTCAATAGGCTGGATCAGGTATCTATTTTGCTCCTCAGTGGCATGTGGAACAATCTCCCTCTCCGTTAATACCTATGTAGTTGTTGTAGATTTAAACAATCTTTCAAAATAATCAACCACGATGTCCTGCATATCTTTAGCTTCCTCTTTCCATTCGTCATTGTTCCTCAAACCTTTCAACCGATTATGTTTCTTTCGTCTTGTAGCAAAATTGTGGAAGAATCTAGAATTTTGGTCACCATGCTTTATCCAAAACTGTTTCGCCCTTTGGCTCCAAAAAAATTTCCTGTTTCTCCAACAAGCGTAGGTATTTATCCATTTCCTCATTATATTTCCTAGCACCATAATAATCACTTCTCTATCTTAACTTTCTCAGCATCACTTTACTCTACTTAATCTTCAAACCCACGTCTTTTAATTTCCCTCCACCCCATTCCTCCAATTTCAACGTGCAATATTGAATTCTGTCCATAATACTTAAACCCTCATGAGCATTCCAGCTTTCATTTATTAAATTGTAGCAATCAGCCTCCTTTATCCATACATTTTCAAATCTTAAACGAACATACACTTGCTTATTTAGATCTACCACCAACGGGAGGTGATCCGACGTTGACACATCCCAAACTCTTACTTGTGCATCTGGGAACATATTTTGCCAACTCTGATGTGCTAATCCTCTATTGAGGCATTCCTGTATCCAGTTATGTTGACCTCTTGATCTCTTTTATGTGAACTCATTGCCTATAAACCCCATATCCATCAGTCCACAATCATTAACTGTCTCTGTAAATCCATCTAGCAGCACCCTAGGGTGAGGTCTACCCCATATCTTTTCATGTGCAAACATCATGTCATTTAAATCACCTACCACACACCATGGTAGGCTTGATTCACCAGCTAAACCCCGTAATAAATTCCAGGATTCATGTCTTCTATATCTCTCTGGACACCCATAAAATCCTGTATATCTCCAACGGCCTACCTGATCACAAGCAACTTCGAAGTCTATATAGTGATTACAACTTCCTTTTATTTCTACTGATCCAGCATTTTTCCACAATAATGCTAAACCACCTCCTTGTCCTTGTGAGTCTACGACAAAGCAATCTGCAAAGTGAATCATTCTACAAACTTTCTCCACTTTTCTCTTATTACCTAGAATTTCAGAAAGAAAAATTAAACTGGGCCTTACTTGTTAGACTAATTCCTTAAAGAAATTAACTGCTCGTGAGTTGGCCAGCCCACGATAGTTCCACGATATAATACTCATAATCCTTGGCGGGCCTGGATACCAGGACCCTCCACCTGCACGTTTTTTGGATCGATTTTTCCTTGGGCTTTCTCTATTTTGTTGGAGTTTGTTGGCCCATCCGTTGCCATATTCACCGGCCCATCATTAAGTATTTGCTCTCTATTTTCAACCCTGCGCCTTTTTGTATCGAACACAATATTGTTTTCCTGATTTTTCTCATTTTCTAAATCCATCACTTTTGAATTTCTGTTAGTAACATTTCCCACTCCCTGATTTTTTGCCAGCACTGTTATCTTTCCAATCTCAGCTTGATATTCGCCCACAATCCCATCTACTTCCTGAAATCTCGCCTGAGTATCCTCCTTACGTCTTTTGTCATCCGAAAAATCTGCTTGACTGGTGTTTCCCGTCCACTGTGACCCCCCACTACCACCGTTTCTCAGCCACCTTGCTCCAGTAGTATTTTTGACAGCTCTGCCCGGTGCTCTCAGCCACGTTCCATACGCTTTCTCTATTAACTTGCCTGCATTAGCGTATACAACATTACAATCTCGTTCTCCATGTCCCAATATCCCACAAACAAAACAAAACATGGATAATCTCTCGTATTTGAAATTGATCCAACTCCATTCTCCTCCAGACCTCTTGATTTTCATCCTGCGTTTTAATGGTTTAGTGACGTTCATTTTAACTCGAATCCGGACATATGCTTCCCAGATACCATCGTAATTTGCAGGGTGAGATTTGACATAGGCACCAATACAGTTACCAATACTTTGGAGTATATTTTATGTGTTGAAACCATTTGGTAGGTCATAGACTTGCACCCAGATTTCTATATCATCCAATTTCACCTCCCTTGGATCACCGTTTTCCTTCACTTCTCTGTAAATTAATAAGCTTTGTTCAAACGACCACGGGCCTCCATCAAGAACCTTCTGTAAATCCATTGGATGGTAAAAAACAAATGTATACCTCATTTCTCTTATATCATGAATTTCAACACCCTCTTTCAGACGCCATAATGATGCTAACATGTTCTGCATTGCCATAAAATTAATATTCTTCTCCGTCAAGAAGCGTCCTACCAATACAAATGCTTTCTTCTTTTTCACGATCTCTTCAGAGGCAATAATAACCCATCCTTCCTCTTCATCATCTATTGACAGTTTAGCATATAATTCCTCCAACGTTTGTTTTGAGTATTCCATGACCAAATATAAATGTATACTAATGATAAGAATGTTTGATTGATACCAAGATAATTAACTTAATAAGAATAAAAACCTTGTTACTTGAACAAGACAGAAAAATTCTCAACATATGGAGAGACCCAAATCTACATCTTTTTTTTTATGATAACTCATAATTTTTTGGCCGCAAATTCCCTGGTCTATTGATGAATTGATACTCAAATCAAGAGATACATAAATTTGTTCATTTATCACAAAACGTGTACCTTTGGGATTTAAGAAGCGGGGGAGCGTTGTATTGAGATAAATTAGCGATGTGGTAGATGTATATTTAAGTTTTGGGTTTTCTAATTCTAATCGGAAAGGGTGGGGGAGACACCATAACGCGGGAGAAGCATATTTTGGAAAGTGATAACTTTTTAGATAGCCTCCCTAGGCCTAGTCCAACAACGCAGCCCAACCTCACTCTCTGTCAATGTTAACTCCCACCCTCTTTTAGATTGCAAAATAATCCTTTAGCTATTAAAGATTTCCTAATAAATTGTTTAATATACTACATTTTATTATGGAGTTTTTTACTCAAATTATATTTGAATCGAACCTGAATTTTGTGATAACTAATTTTGGTATTTTGATACTTTTATAACGAAATTTGGTATTTTGGTACTTTTATAAGCAAGTTCATTTTGATGTTAAATCTAATATAAATCCATAATTATACATGTTTAAGAGTAACTCCATAGGAATAGAGCTAACAAAATATTATTTATAAGAATTATATAGTGTCATTACCTGAACTACCTTTCATATTGGTTTTAAATATAATACTAGCAACAAACAATAAAAATATTCAATTACATTAAATACATTCGGAATCTAGTGTATAAAAAGTATGAATTCAGCTACAAAACAATAATTAAAAAGAAATGTGGTGAGCAAACAAGGTTCCGTAAATTCAAGATATATAATGTTACACATGAGTAACGTATGCTCGTAACGTATAAATTTTTTGTACGCACATAATAATTGCTTCCATATGTATATAGATGTGTATTACCCAAAAAAACAAATCCAATAAAAATATTGTTAGTCCTTCAATTTTTTTCTCTTTTGGTCTAGCAAAGAGGTACCCATGTTCTTCTAATTCAATACAAATACAAAAACTTATATTTTCTTCTGAAATTGTTTTCTATTTGATCCTTTTTATATATCGGGTTTTTTATATTATTTTGATATTGGGTATCTGTATGTGTTAAACTTATTAATTTCGTGTTTTTTTTTGTTTGTGTTAAAATTTTATTTTGGTATTAAAGGTGAAAGATGGTTAATTTTGAGGGTGCAAAAACAAAGGTGATGAATGAGCCAGGTCGATTGCTCTGGGTTTGCAGACGAAATGGAACATGGTGGCCGAGTCAGATACTTTCACTCGATCAAGTTCCAGAAAGTTACATGTCATCAAGAAAACCCGGTACACCAGTGAAGTTTCTTGGAAAAGAGAACGCTATCATGTAACTATTTTCCTCTTTCACATTTGATTTAATTCAAAACTATCTTTTATAGAAATTTATAATCTTTAATATATTATTTGAGTATTTATCTTTAAAAATTGGGTGTATTGTAATCTATGACTTTATGTAATTTGTTTGATTCATGTTAGTTTAATTAAGTGCCACATTATATGGAAAGAAATTCTTATACTCTAACTTCTTAAATACTTATAGAAATGTCATTTGGTTGTTAAGAGTTGTTGATTTTATAGATTCTCCATATTCGATGATAATTTAGAAATGTTTGGGTAAATTTCTTTATTATGAAAGTATACTTAATTAATTTTATGCAAATTTTGTTTTTTCGAGTTTTATGTTTGTTGGTTAAATTGATTGCCTTAATGATATGCTTATTCTAAAAGATGGTTTTCCTCTTTGTTTGAGTTGTATTTGTTTGATCATTCGAAAATATATTTTATGTTATGATGTAAAATTCAAATAGATATGTTCATTTACATTGAAAAAAAATACATTTTATTAAAGAAGGTATGTTGATAATGTCCATTGTTGTTGCTATTGATGCAGAGAGTGGTACAATATCGAGACATCTAAAAGGATTAAGGCATTTCGTTGTAGTGAATTTGATGAATGCATTGAAAAGGCTAAGTCCTCTGCAAATAACTTGTCCAGGATATTAGCGAAATATGCACGAAGAGAAGATGCAATTCTTCATGCTCTTAGGTTGGAAGGTGCACAAAAGTTAGAAGATAAGTCGCACCACAAAATGGCTAGATTGTCTTCCCCTTTGATTCCTGATAAAGTTAATAACAAGTTGCAGAATTCGAGTAAGTTCAGGGGTAATTCAAATTTTGATCATGAATTGCCCAATTATGGTATATCATCTGAAGACACAAATTTTATGGAACAAATTTCTAGAAAAAGAAAAATGAATTTTCCAATTAATTCAGAAGAGGTCAAAAATTTCAGAGGGGTCGAAAAACGTGGTGTGAGATTAGCATGTAAAAGGGGCAGTCAAGTTGAAGTTAAATCTTTGGACCATCTGCACTATCTTGATTCTGGCCCAGCCGCTTCGGGTGCCGATGTTCAAGTCATATTGGCTACTAACATCGAGAGAGGTAAGATAACATAAATTTGACATAAATAGAAAATTGATATAATAAAAATAGAAAATATGTTTTTTTAAAAACTATTTTAATGTAGATGATAATCGTAACTTTTGATGACAGACGTAGATCCTCGAGACGTGGATGCTGAGTTGGTAACTACTCAAAAGGTGCTACCCCAACCTACGTCCGACCCGTTTTTAGAATCTTCTGATGGAATGAATGATCAAGTAAACTTGTTTGATGTTAAAGTGGAGGTCCAAATGAGCTACAAATCTCAAAGTGTTCCTTTTACATGCACAAAAAGCAGATTAACTGGTCACTCCATTGTTGGTCATCCAATTAACATTGAGGTATTGGATCGTAACTCTATTGATAATATTTTAAGTGGAGTATCCAAGATGGAGAGAATTTCTTCTTCTATAAGAGTGTCATCTCTGATTCATTCTGAGGAAAAATGTTTTCAAAAGGTCATTCCAGAGGAGAAGGACCCAAAGAATACATTTACTCATTGTGTTCCGGTAAGTCAAATATTTAGCCGGTTAAAAGAAGCACTATGATGCTAAATTCTTTTATTACTGCATCAACAAGACGATGTGTATTTTAAGGATTAAAGGGATTTGATACAAATAATTAGCTCAATATTGTTCGGTTGAAGTATTGTTATATACAATAGTAAACTTGTAATCTTCTGATATCAAATTCGGAACTTGATTTCAATATTATTATAATTCTGTACTTTATTATAAATGTTTCTATCTTTATTGCACCTTTTACTTTTATTGAATTTTTATTTTATATAAAGATATTGTTATTAATGATCGTGCCTGCAAGTATTGTAGAAGTGAATATAATTCTATAAATCTTAAAAATAATCAAACAAGGAATATAAAGATTAAAGTTTTGGTAAACAACATGCATCGTAGAAGTTTTGGTAAACCATATGTTGTCTTCAAAGAAGACAATTCAATCTCTAAATCCCGGATTCGGGCATCCTTCTAATTCCCGAACTCTTTTGAAGCCTTGCGTTCAGTCACAACGACACTTGCAGCAACACTAATCAAGCTTCCAGTCTACAAGCAACAAAGAGACAGTCAGTAATCCAAAAGACAAAAGCTAAACCAACACACAAACATCAATTTACATGAGCCCAATGGCGGACAAGACGCTGCAAGCAAGCGTTGACATGCATCGTAGAAGTTTTGGTAAACCATATGTTGTCTTCAAAGAAGACAATTCAATCTCTAAATCCCGGATTCGGGCATCCTTCTAATTCCCGAACTCTTTTGAAGCCTTGCGTTCAGTCACAACGACACTTGCAGCAACACTAATCAAGCTTCCAGTCTACAAGCAACAAAGAGACAGTCAGTAATCCAAAAGACAAAAGCTAAACCAACACACAAACATCAATTTACATGAGCCCAATGGCGGACAAGACGCTGCAAGCAAGCGTTGACTCCAGACCTTTCCATCTCCTCGAAGTCGGAGTCAGTGGGAATATCTGCGCACATACCAGCCAATTGTTCCAAAGTAAAGTTTCCAACCCGGATAGGCTCTTTATCCGGACCTTTACCTTCCCCATCAGCAGCAATCTTATCAATCACAACCTTCGGCTTTGAAGGTGGTTTCTTTCCAGTATGAATTTTTTTCTTCTTCCCGGAACGAGGCTCCAAATCATCAAGTCCCTCAACATCAAAATGGTCCACTATGGGCTCGGATTGAGGGAGATTTGGCGCAACAGATTCTGCACCGCCTTCTCTCAAGGCGCTTGAACCAGACCCCCCAACCTCCACCGGATTCTTGGTACTGTGAACACCACCAAGTTTCTTAAAAGAGGCGGCAAAAGCAGTAGAAGACATGATTTTATGCAAATACGGATTGAAGAACGACAAACTTGTGCAAAAAGAAGAATAAATATAAATAAATAAAAGGAATTAATCTGGTTTACAAGGTCATTATAACAACTTACATTCGAGATCAAACAAAATATCATGTTTCATGAAACTATCCCGTGTCATTTGAAAACCAAGGCATTCACAAAGCTTGTGAATCTGAGCCAGGGCCTCCCCTTCAAGAGTATAAATATAAAAAACTTCTGCTTCACCGACAGCAACGAGATATGGCATGAATTCCAAATCCAAGCCTTTCAAAAAAATAACTTCACCATTCCAATACTTCAAGGTAGATTGCTGAATAACCGGTTTAGCAGTACCAGATGGGTAACCACATTCCTCAGTCCGGAATCAGATCTCATATAAAGGCTCTTTATTCAACTAGACTAGTTTAAAAAGTGATGGAAAAGCCGGAATGTGGGCTGATACCCCATTTTATTACAACAAGCCAGAAACCAAGTCATCCATTTGACCCCGTTCGGGGTAATTTGCATTATGGAAATCTTATAGACATACTTACACGAGCCTGGATCGGTTCAGAACCGGGCTAAGGCCTAGGTCATGTCTCATACTTCGATCCTGGCTCATACCCGGGGGCCAGGATCACCATCAATCCTGTCTTATACGCAACCCAGGCTGAAGGCGTCTAGATAACCCGGACATATTTCCAAGTCATATCTCATAATTAGGCAACACATATTTCAGATGGTGTGAGATAACATTGCTATACGGTTACGTGGAAAATACAGGTCATGACAGGGAATCCCACCTGGCTATGACACCTTTGAATAGCCAATGATTGGCACAATTATGTCCTACCTGAACCATATTCCAGCATGAGCCTGGCGCACGACACCACAATTATCACCTGGACACGTGTGATCCATCAACATCACCCAGGTGTCTTACCTACTTAGGATTCAACGCTCATGATTGCAGGTACACCCCCCTAAACCTAATCATTGGCCTATAAATAGATCAAGGAGAAAAGGTTGTGGGGATCGATCTCTCATTCACTCACTCACTATATACAATATACACATTATACAAATTCTCCACATTTAGATTTCTCTATAGTCTTATCTATCCTTCCAAATCCCAGACTTATTCTCACGCCGGAGGCGCCGCCAGGGTCAAAACCCCCATTCGGTGTTGTTTTGCAGACACCCACCAGCAGCTACACCACAACCAAGCGTGGGAACGACGAGGAAGGGCTGGATCGGATTCTGGAGTTATCATTTTGCACTAGAAGGAGGGGTGGGAGCTTTGTCTTTTGGTCTCGGTGCCACTAGACTCACCATCATCAACAAGCTCCATCTTTTAAGGAGGAGTCCTAATTCAACCAGTAAGATCTGAACAGCAAACCTTATTTTAGCTATAAAAATGAGATCCTTTACCATTTCTACGATGTATGTATGTCTACTAGCCTTTGTGAACCCTGTTTAGCCCAGATCTGTTGATATTTTTGATAAAGTTGCAATCTTGTTGCTTGTATGCTTTAGCCCTTGCTTAGATCTACATTGTTCTTTGTTAGATCTACTCAAAAACCTAGTTTTACTTGCCTTTGAGATATTATAAGCCCAGAAATGCATGCATACATTGTTACTCCTTCATAAACTCATTGAGATCTAGTCATAAACCCAGTTTACTCTTTTGCTCAAAGATTATTGTTTCGAATATTGTATACATTTGTTTGTGTTTGAACCGTGGCCCGTGGAAGTAAAAGCACGAATAGACTCACCCCAAGCAACCCTACCCCGGACCCAACAATCCCGATCCCAGGTCAGTTTGGAAATCAGATACCCCCATTCCTGACTCTGGCATCACAAATAATATGGCCCGAAGATGCTCGGGTTGATATAGAAGTGAATAAATACAAGTACACTAATCTTTCCCTTGAGCCCGGACAGATGGAAAACCTGATTGGTGAACAGGTTGTGGAAGCAATCCGGTTATACAATCAAGCCCGGAATAAGGAGCAAGACCAATATGAAAATTCTCACCACCCCGAGGGATCTCATCGTTCAAATTCCGTCTTTGACCGAATTGGGGACAAACAGAAAGATACAGAAAGGAGAGCCCACCAAACTCAGAGCAAAAACCAGAATGATGAGGCTGAAAAGCTCAAGAAGTTGGCTGAATTGTGAGAAACAATTCAGAAGGAAGAACAGACCAAGCTCGACCTAAGGGTCCAAAAAATAATTCAGGAGGAAGAATCCCAGATCCTTGAAAACCTCTGACAGAAGATGAGCCCGGGCTCTTAGCCCAGAAATATTCTCAGATGAAGAGGAACCCCGGGAGGACCTCATAGACATGATCCACAAACTCTAAAGGAAAGTTGGCCAAGATTCCGGACTCGATATTGGGGACATTCTCACCCCATTTAGTTACTCCCTGGAGGCAACACCAAGGCAGAGAAACATCAAGCACTATAACTTTGAATCCTTTAATGGTTTGGATGGCCCAGAAGAACATGTCAATTACTTTGAGCAGATAGCCATGATTTATTATTACAATGATCTCACCAAATGCAGGTTCTTCGCCTCAACCCTCAAATCTGGAGCTCAGAGGTGGTTTAGCCGAATTCCATCTCGCAGCATCCACAGCTGGAAACAATTCTGTGAAGCATTTCTTAAATGCTTCCGAGCAAACAAAACTCATGAAATGCACATGTGCCATCTTGAGACTGTCAGACAAGCCCGGGGAGAAGCCTTCTCTGCTTACATGAAACAATTCCAGGAAGCGATCAACAACATAAGCAACCTGGATGAGCGAGAAGCTCTTACAATCTTTCGAAGGAACTTGGATTCGGACAACAATGAGAGGTATGTTCTTGACCTCATCCACAAAGAACCCCAGAGCCTGGCGGCAACTTATGCAATGGATGCTAGGTTCATCAAGGAAACTGATGTCCTCCAAACCATGAGGATGACTAGGCAAGGAACATCTCCAACCCGGATTCAGGACCAACCCAAAAACAACTACCGTCACCAAGATAAAAAATTCAAGCCCAACCAACAGAGTAACTACATTCAGAGTTCTCAGCTAGCTTTTCCAGTACCACCACCGGACTCTAATCCAAGGAGGGAGCCCAGATCCACCAAACCAAAACTTGAGCCCAGACCGGAGCCAACCTGGACTCCCCTAAACCGACCTCGGGCTGATATCTTGAAAGAAGTGAAGGACAAACCCTTCTACTATCCCCCAAAACCCATGGTCACCGGACCAGAAAACCGGTCTGTCCACAAACACTGTGATTATCATGAAACCCATGGGCATACAACTGAGAATTGCCTATCTCTAAAATTCTTTGTGGAAGATCAGATAAAAGAGGGTAACATGGGTCAGTACATAGCTCACAGAGCTATCTATGCCTACAAGCTCATACCTTTTGGGTTAAGGAATGTTGGATCCACCTATCAAAGAGCCATGGTTGAAATCTTTCAAGGTTAGCTGGGAAGAAACCTCAAATCCTATGTCGATGACATGATTGCCAAATCAAAAACCGTCCCGAATCATATTGTCGATTTGAAAGAATGTTTTGAGAACCTAAGAAAGCATGAAATGAAACTGAATCCGGACAAATGCACTTTTGGAGTTGAATCTGGAAAATTCTTGGGATTCATGATCATCCAAAAAGGAATTGAAGCCAACCCGGAAAAGATTAAAGCTATCATGGATATGCAGGCGCCCCGGACTCAGAAAGACATTCAGAAACTAGCTGGACCTCTGGCTGCTCTACGAAGGTGTATCTCTAAACTTGTTGAACGTTGTTTACCTTTCGTTGAGTTACTTAAAGGAGCACATAAATGAAAAGAAATTGCATGGAGCCCGGAGTGCTAGCAAGCTCTGGATTCAATCAAGGAATATCTTGCTACTCCCCCAGTCCTGTCTAAGCCCGAGTCGGGAGAACCTCTCAGCCTTTACTTGTCTGTCGGGCCCTTGACAGTGGGGGCAACCCTGATTCGAGAATAGGAAGGACAACAGAAACCGATATACTATGTGAGCCAAGTTCTCAAAGATGCCGAAACTCGCTATCCTAACTTGGAAAAGTTCGCCGTTGCTCTTGTTACTGCTTCCAGAAAACTAAGGCACTATTTCCAAGGTCGAGAGATCAAGGTCATAAGTTATCAACCACTAAGGAAAATCATACACAAACCGGATGTGTCTGGACACTTGGTCAATTAGGCCATCGAACTCAACCAATTCTCTCTGACATTCATCCCAAGGACCCCAATCAAGGCTCAGGCACTGGCCGACTTCATTGTGGAGTGCTCTTTCCCCGAACCTGTCCACATTCCGATGGAGACAGAACCCGGGGATGAGTCCACACCTGATCCTGAAACCTGGAATCTACATGTAGATGGCTCATCAACTACTGAAAGGTCTGGGGCAGGACTCATACTCAAGAGCCCGGATGGATTCAAAATCAAACAGGCTATTGGATTCGGATTTACAGCAACCAACAACCAGGCAGAATATGAAGCTCTCATAGCTGGTCTTCGTCTAACCCGGACCCTAAGAGTAAAAAGGTTGGTCATTCACAATGATTCTCAAATTGTGGTCAAACAAACAACATGATAGTATATTGCAAAAGACCCAACCATGACTAGGTACCAAGTCCTGGTTCAAAGTCACCTAGCTCTAATCCCAAACTCTGAAATCACTTAAGTCAACCGAGAAGACAATACTGAAGCCGATGTCCTATCTAAGCTAGTCCAGAACTCGGCTGATCTGGGCAGCTCGGTCTACTTTGAAGAGTTAGACAAACCAACAATAGAAAAAGAAGAAGTAATAGAGATAGATGACCAGCCGAACTGGATCACCTCTCTCATTCTATACCTGGAGAAAGGGGAATTACCTGGGGACAAGAGTCAAGCTCAGAGATTAAAATCCAAAGCAACAAAGTTTTTCTTGGAAGAAGGATTACTCTACCGTCAGACCTATTCTACTTCTATGTTAAAGTGCGTAAGCCCGACCGAAGCTACCTATTGTCTGCAAGAAGTGCATAAAGGAATTTGTGGAGATTACATGGCTGCAAAAGCCCTGGATCATAAGATCATCAGGCAAGGCTAATATTGGCCAACGATTCACAATGATGCCATTGAGTTTGTGAAGGAATGCAAGAACTGTCAACTGTTCAGTAATGTTCCAAGGCAAAGCCCAGTCCTATCTTCCTCAGTCCTGTCTCCAATACTCTTTGCAATATGGGGAATCGACATCATGGGTCCTTTCCACCGTGCTAAGGGTGACTTGAGGTATTTAATGGTGGCAATGAGGACTATCAACCAGCAAGATTATATCAAGTTTATGGACAACATTTTGATGAGATTCGGATTGCCCATGGTTCTGGTCTTCGACAATGGGCCACAATTCGTGGGATCCGAATTCGAAAACTATTTGAAGAAAAGAGAAATAAAGCATAAGAAGTCATATGTCGCTTATCCAAGAGGAAATGGTCAGGTTGAAGTCACTAACCGCATTCTACTAACAGGAATTGAGAAGAGACTCCAAGAGAGCAAGAATAAATGGCCCGAAGAGCTGCCCAATGTGCTGTGGGTGTACAGGACTAGTCCAAGGACTAGCACTGGAGAAACCCCGTTCAAGCTTGCCTATGGTACCGAAGCCCTGCTACCTATTGAAGTCGGGAATCCTTCCCACAGAGCTATAAATTTTGAAGAGATTGCTAATAAAGAAGGGCAAAATACCAACTTAGTCCTCATTGATGAAGTCCGGGATCAAGCTATTGGGAGGATGGAGAAATATAAAGAAAAAACTAGAGAGTACTTCGGAAAAAAAGCACGGGTTAAGAACTTTCAAGTTGGAGACCTAGTGCTCAGAGATACTGAGGCTTCTAACCCAACTAACACTGGCAAGCTTCTGCCAAAGTGGGAAGGCCCTTACAAAATAGCTGAAGTACTCCGACCTGGAACTTACAAGCTCACTCACATGGATGATTCTGAGGTCCCCAACACTTGGCATGGCTTCAGACTCAGGAAGTTCTATCAGTAAGAAGAATTCAGAGCCCGGACCAAGAATAAGGAGCTCCCGAAAGCCCAGAAGCTTCAGCAAGTCGTATTACTTTTTGTATTGAAGTAAGAATAAGAAATTTGTACTTCGGATCTTTCTATGAATAAAAACCGGGCATTTTATTATTTCATATGTTACAAACTTGTATTTTACATTTTCTGTATTTTTCAAATTTTGTATCAGCCCTGGCTCAGAACAATAAACATTACATGAAGTCAGGCCCCCCCCAGCAATATGCAACCCATCAACCCTGACTCAGAGTAATAAGCATTACATGTAGCTAGGGCCCTAGCAATATGCAATCCACCAACCTTGGCTCAGAGCAATACACATAACATGAAGCTAGGGTCCCCAGCTATAGGCAATCATAAAAAATATTGGGAAAATTTCCTAAGTACAAAAATCATGAACCCGGCTCGGACTAAACTATGAGTCCGGGTCCTCAGCTATAGGCAATCATAGGGAAAATTTCCTAAGTACAAAAATGACACAATTATATTAGAACATCCAGTGAAAGAAAGTACGGGGACCCGAGTTGGCCATACAACCCGGAAACATCCCTAAAGTTATATGAAATAAGTTAGGAAAACAAAGTTGATGGTTACAAGGATTTTAAATCCCAAAAGAGCAATCATAATTGCTTTTTCCAAATCACTTTTTAGCAGGATCATTTAGAGGAGTCGGGACCTGACTGGCAGACTTTGGCAGGAAGCTTGGAGTACGACCATCAAATGGTTGTGGCTCTCCCTTTCCCTGTTCAATTGAAACTTTGGCAGCAATAAACTCGCCAATAAAAGAATCCTAGTCAGCAGCCGGGCTGGTCTTAATGTGTCATTCAGCAACAAGCCAAGCACGAAGAATTTAGGGAGCACCAGCATCCGCTATAGCTTGGTCATAAACTGGGCTCTTTTGGAACTCGGCTATGATATCCTCCCGGGACTTGGCGTTTTCCAAACTCAGCTTCTGGTTAGCCTCCTTTAGGTCCCCAGCCTCTCTCTTAATTACAGCAATCTCAGTTCTGAGCCCGGATATCTCAGAATTTAGCCCGGACTCCTTATCACCATATGTTGTCTTCAAAGAAGACGGTTCAATCTCTAAATCCCGGATTCAGGCATCCTTCTGATTCCCGAACTCTTTTGAAGCCTTGCGTTCAGTCACAACGACACTTGCAGCAGCACTAATCAAGCTCCCAGTCTACAAGCAACAAAGAGACAATCAGTAATCCAAAAGACAAAAGCTAAACCAACACACAAACATCAACTTACATGAGCCCAATGGACGACAAGACGCTGCAAGCAAGCATTGACTCCAGACCTTTCCATCTCCTCGAAGTCGGAGTCAGTAGGAATATCTGCGCACATACCAGCCAATTGTTCCAAAGTAAAGTTTCCAACCCGGATAGGCTCTTTATCCGGACCTTTACCTTCCCCATCAGCAGCAATCTTATCAATCACAACCTTCGGCTTTGAAGGTGGTTTCTTTCCAGTATGAATTTTTTTCTTCTTCCCGGAACGAGGCTCCAAATCATCAAGTCCCTCAACATCAAAATGGTCCACTATGGGCTCGGATTGAGGGAGATTCGGCGCAACAGATTCTGCACCGCCTTCTCTCAAGGTCGCTTGAACCGGACCCCCCAACCTCCACCGAATTCTTGGTACTGTGAACACCACCAAGTTTCTTGAAAGACGCGGAAAAAGCAGTAGAAGACATGATTTTATGCAAATTCGGATTGAAGAACGGCAAACCTGTGGAAAAAGAAGAATAAATATCAGTAAATAAAAGGAATTAATCTGGTTTACAAGGTCATTATAACAACTTACATTCGAGATCAAACAAAACATCATGTTTCATGAAACTATCCCGTGTCATTTGAAAACCAAGGCATTCACAAAACTTGTGAATCTGAGCCAGGGCCTCCCCTTCAAGAGTATAAATATAAAAAACTTCTGCTTCACCTCCAACAACGAGATATGGCATGAATTCCAAATCCAAGCCTTTCAAAAAAATAACTTCACCATTCCAATACTTCAAGGTAGATTGCTGAATAACCGGTTTAGCAGTACCAGATGGGTAACCACACTCCTCAGCCCGGAATCGGATCTCATATAAAGGCTCTTTATTCAACTGGACTAGTTTAAAAATCTGATGGAAAAGCCGGAATGTGGGCTGATACCCCATTT
The DNA here is from genome assembly GCA_030848705.1 of Heracleum sosnowskyi. Classification (NCBI taxonomy): domain Eukaryota; kingdom Viridiplantae; phylum Streptophyta; class Magnoliopsida; order Apiales; family Apiaceae; genus Heracleum; species Heracleum sosnowskyi. The sequence continues at coordinate 117,347,991 of CM061245.1, read as the reverse complement.
TATTACAACAAGTCAAAAACCAAGTCATCCATTTGACCCCGTTCGGGGTAGTTTGTATTATGGAAATCTTATAGACATACTTACACGTGCCTGGATCAGTTCAGAAACGGGTTAAGGCCTAGGTCATGTCTCATACTTCGATCCTGGCTCATACCCGGAGGCCCAGATCACCATCAATCTTGTCTTATACGCAACCCGGGCTGAAGGCGTCTAGATAACCCGGACATATTTCCAAGGCCTATCTCATAATTAGGCAACACATATTTTAGATGGTGTGAGATAACATTGCTATACGTTTACGTGGACAATACAGGTCATGACAGGGAATCCCACCTGGCTATGACACCTTTGAATAGCCAATGATTGACACAATTATGTCCTACATGAACTATATTCCAGCATGAGTCTAGCGCACGACACCACAATTATCACCTGGACACGTATGACCCATCAACATCACCCAGGTGTCTTACCTACCTAGGATTCAACGCTCATGATTGCAGGTACACCCCCCGAACCCTAATCATTGGCCTATAAATAGATCAAGGAGAAAAGGTTGAGGGGATCGATCTCTCATTCACTCACTCACTATATACAATACACACACTATACACACACCCTCCACATTTAGATTTCTCTATAGTCTTATCTATCCTTCCAAAGCCCAGACTTATTCTCACGCCGGAGGCGCCGCCAGGGTCAAAACCCTCCTCCGGTGTTGATTGCAGGTACACCCCCGAACCCTAATCATTGGCCTATAAATAGATCAAGGAGAAAAGGATGAGGGGATCGATCTCTCATTCACTCACTCACTATATACAATATACACACTATACACACACCCTCCACATTTAGATTTCTCTATAGTCTTATCTATCCTTACAAAGCCCAGACTTATTCTCACGCCGGAGGTCCGGTGTTGTTTTGCAGACACCCACCAACAGCTGCACCACAACCAAGCGTGGGAACGACGAGGAAGGGCTGGATCAGATTCTGGAGTTATCAGTACATGTTTGCGAGGAGGGCATATGAAGCTACAGCCTACAGATATCGATATACTAGAAAATGTAGTCGGTTCACGGGGAGGCTCGACGACAGTTACAACAATACTTATTGATGGTAAGAAGCTAGTCGTGGCCAATGTTGGTGACTCTCGTGCAATATTGTGCAGAAATGGTAAAGCCGAAGGAATAACAGTTGATCACAGGCCACTCAAGGAGAAAAAACAAGTCGAAGACAGAGGAGGGTGTGTCGTAAAATTGCCTGGTAATTTCCATCACTTGGTCTGCAATGCTGACTTGCTTTGTGTAAATTTGGTTGCCTTGAAGCATTTTGAATTTGTTGAACGGCCAAATGTAGCATTCTATATTAGCTAAAGCTCTTGATAATGGCTTGATTTATTGATTAGAAATTATAGTAGCATGATCATCTTATCTTGATAATATGGAGGCGCAGTCATCTTTAATTTTCTTGTTTCTATACTGAGAGTTATCTTACATTCTAAAAGTAGTGTCTTGACTCGCAGTGAAAATGACTTAAAAAGTAAGTAGGCTTTTTTCAAAAGAGTTGTTTTTACACTGATGGAGTCATTTTCTTGAAACGCGATTCAATAATGTTATGGGTTCATTTGATTTTGGTTGATAACTATTACACTCAAATTATTTTACCACTTTATGAAACAGCATGAACTTTGACCTTGTCTTCATTTTTTCAGCTAAATGTGAAAAAGTGTGTTTTGTGGATATGAGTATTGCAAATTGCAACAATAGTTGGAATCGTTCTTCATGTTTAGCTTCTGTATGATGTTCAAATGTCATGTAACAGGCAACATCCCTCGTGCAATGACAAGAGCATTTGGAGACAAGAAAGTAAAGAAACACATTACAGCCAAGCCAGATGTAGTAGTCAAGAAGATAGACTTCCCTGTAATGGCAAATTATATGATGTTCGGGTTCCTTGTAATATAGTATTGCAGAGATTAACAACTTTAGTCACTGCTACCCTGATATTGGAACTAAGCTTTGCAATTTATCTCCACAAAAACAGTCTATTATGAGATACCCATAACAACCAACGAAAAAGATGTGATTTGCTCTATAGTTACACCAGTGAGAACTTGGTTTGAATTTTGGTAACATGAAAGAACAGTACAAACTCGCAGTGTTTGAATCGTCTTCCAATGAAACAATCATATCTGATATACACCAATAGCAGAAACTAGACACCTATATAAGCTTTGCCCAATCCCTCTCGAGAAAAAGAAACATATGAAACTATTGTGAAGGAATCTGAACAGGGTATTTGTATGTTTTGCACCTAAAAATGTCAGAATTATATTAATTGGAAAGTACTTCTTCCATTTAGCAAGTCTTGTTCCTCTTCTTCAGCAATATCAGCCCAGCTTTTCTTACCAGTCCAAGTGAAGAAGTCTTGGTAGTCTGTTCCTCTAGGAGATTTTAATTGGCTCTGAATCTCATGGTTGACTTCTGAATCTCCGGATATCAATTCGACTGCTTCTGTTGATTTCACACTATCTGTAGTATCGCTGTTGTGTTTTTTAACACCATCATCCACTTCTGATGGAGCTTGTGTTGCTTTGATACAGTTGGCAGCATTTGAAGATTCCAAATGGCAATTTTCAGCATTCACCTGCTCAAAGATTAATTTCCGATGAACATCGTGCACCGAGTCTTTTTTCTTTTTGTTACCAAATGACCATGGGCATCTTCTTGGTTGTGTTAGTAACACTTCTGAAGTAGCTTCACTGGGAAGTGAGGAGGCGACATCTTCCTGATTGAACATGAAACTCTCTCTGCTTGTACCTTTACTTCCCCACTTGACATTCGATTGGCTGCCAAAGGTAGTTTTTTTCCATTTATCACCGTATGAATACTGTGGAGACGACTGAAACCAGTTATTATGTCCAGGTAAATTTACTCTGTTAGCATCTGAGAGCTCAACAAAACTTCTCTTTGGGCCACCGTGTTGGGTGAAACAACCTTCTGAGCCCCTACATTTAAAAGGTGAAAAGGGTGCAGGGATATTCACATGTCTCTCTTCAGCTGATGCAATAGTCTTCTCAGCTTGTCGTGATTCTAGTCGAGTCAAAGTCTCCATGGCACGTTCATAAGCCTTAGCATATGATTCATCCATCTCTCTGTTTCCACACGAATCACTTACAGTTTTAAGCGGAAGTTCTGTCACAGGAACCACCAACATCAAATGAGTACTCCAAGTCTCCAACCATCAGCACTAAAACTCGAATCCCAAGGATTACTGGGGTGAAAATATTATGAAAAGAGCTAGCCATCTAGTTAAATATATAACCCTGTTGTTAGACAATAGATTCAATTGTAACACAAAAAACCTTCAGAAATTGAAGAAAGAAATGATTTTTTGTTTCCTTGAATAACTAGGTGCTCACATCTACGACTAAAGTTAAAACAGAGAAGATGATCTGTAAGATAAGATAGACGAACGAGGTCGAACTACATAGATGTTCGGCTCAAACTTGGATTTTTCCGAGTCATGTCATATATGCTACTAAGTAATCGACTTAGTTTAGTAAATATAAAGTTTACTAAAATTGGCGGGTTTTGTCCAGTAAAGAAATTTATTTCAGGGGCTAAGAGAGGTTTTTGTGATGCAACTAATGGTTCTGGAAAATGGGCACTTTTGATAGATGGTGGATCAGAGATACCTGATTTGGTTAAAGGTTCTGTTTTGTACTCCCCAAAAAATAAAAATGGTGGTTTGGAGAACAATAATACCAGCAATAAGTCATGCTTGCATGGGTTTTCAGTTAAAGAGGCTAGTCTTGCTTCTACTAGTTTGAAGCCTGTTGAAGAGAAGAAGACTTCTCCAACAAATGAAAATACTACTAATACTCCTGCTTCCAGGTAAGTTATGTTTTGTACTGTGCTCTACTTTGTAGGTTCAGTCTAGTAAATTGTTCAAGTCCTGTTCAAGATAGATTATTGAGACTACTCACTCAACTATGGTGCCTCTAGTTTATGGTTCTGGTCTTGTGAAGTCACGATAGGTGTTTAAAATAAGCGTTTAATTAAAATAGCTGTCTAAAACAAGGTCCTATGCCCATATCTCCCCCCATATTTCAGTAAATAAGTTTGTGAAGTTTCTTAAATTATTTCGACTACCAATCTTGGAAATTTTGTCTCACAGCATCTCTTTATCGAACGTTATTTTCAATATATGTTTTTGTTGCAGAGCATCGGTAGTTGGATGGCCTCCTATCAAATCATTCCGGAAAAACACACTGGCTACCAACATATATAAGAACGCAGATGTGGTGGAAGGAGATTCAATTACAGGGTGCATTTATGTTAAGGTTAGCATGGACGGTGCTCCATATCTCAGAAAAGTTGACCTCAAAACCTACTTTAGTTACGCTGAACTTTCATCAGCTCTCGAGAGCATGTTCAGCTGCTTTACCATTGGTAAGCAATTTCTCTCTCTTATTGCTCATCAAGATCTGATGAAAATTTTATATGTACAACTAGTTGATATTCATATGTAAATATTAAAAAAAAATTATACTAGTTTTTTTATCTAAGATGAGATTGAAGGGTCAGAGGAACACTGGTATAGAATTCGTAATTACTGCATAATCTTATATTTCAGCTAGACCTGACTTATATCATAAATGGCTGTACTTCAGGGCAGTGCACCTCTAAAGGACTTCCAGAACAAGAGGGTCTCAGTGCCAGTCGATTAATCGATCTTGTACATGGCTCTGAATATGTGCTTACATATGAAGACAAGGACGGTGACTGGATGCTTGTTGGTGATGTTCCTTGGAAGTAAGCCAACACTCTACACTTTTAAACTTAGCATTTCATCAGACGTACGTGCATTGCAAATAGAGGCAAAAAAAAAAGGAAGCAAATTACACAACTTTGTCAAGAATTCAGGCCGTTGTGGATTCAAGTTTCAAGCATTAGGAAAGACTAAACTTGAGTTTTATAGCTCTGTTGGCAAGGATATCTGATATATAACTAACTATTGCTCTCAAGATCTGTTCTCATAAACTAGCTGAGTAATTAATATGCTATGTCTGTAATGTTAGCTACTCGAAAACCTATATAAATACTAATTTTGATAATCTTCACTCAATCAGTATGTTCACAGAGTCCTGCAAGAGGTTAAGGATCATGAAAGGCTCTGAGGCAATTGGTTTAGGTATGAACCTGGCATACCAGATCTTCATTTATTTCACTAAAAGTTTACATATTCTCATTAGTTAAACTACCCTTATGTCCACAATCGAAAAGTAAGATTGTATATGTGTTGCTTGCAGCTGTCATTAGCAAATTATGCCCGTAAAACTGAAGGCTGGGAATTTTGTGCATGCAAGTGTTTTAAGTATTTATATATTTTTATATTTCAAAAGTTGTAGTACTTTTCCGAATGTTTCTTAGCTTGCAGGCAGAAGATATACAAATGTATTAGTTACTGCATTAATATGTAAATGTAAGTTCTAGATGATTTTAAACTCGGGTGTCCTCAAATATAACTAAATAGTTTGTAAAGCTAGCCCGAGCACAGAATCTGGACAACATTATATCTATAAGAGCTTGGAAGTAATGAACATAGAACTTAAATTAATACAGCAAAAATATTAACTGACCATGATTCCGCTTGTAGTTGGGGTCGGAGAATTGGGCTATCTTAATCTCTCATCTCATTGCCACTGAAAGCCTGAAATGTAATTAGTCTTGGACAGTTCACAACCTGCAAACAGCACATCCTCTCCATCACCTTGACGTCTTCCAAGAAAGTGTGTTCTTCCTCTGTGCCTTAATTTTTCATTCTTTGCTTGGGCTAGCTTTACAAGAAATACCATACATTATGCTTCCCTTTCAATTAACTGGGCTTGTATAGTTAAGAGTGTTAATTGTAATTACAGAAGTGCTTCAAGTCCAAAATATTTTTATAAATTTGTAGGAATTAAATAAATTGTTACTATGATCGAGGATAACCTAACTATATTTGCACAAACACAATAAATAGACTTAGAGAGACGCAGCATGTTAAATTTGCCTCATACTATTACGAGAAATGTAGTATAGAGTCCAGAATATGTGAAACATGCATGTTCAATTGTCAATGAATATAATCCACATATTTTCATCAACCAAAAATAAAGTTATGTGTTAACTTGATATGATTGTTTGCTAATACAGATAACTCAAGCAATTATCAGGCTTTCTTAATTAGCTCGTTAACTATTAAGCTCTAGTCGGCTAGCTAGCAAGAACATGTTTATTTATTTGGCTAAATTTTCAAAGTAGTCCGCATACAGAATGTCTAAGTCAGAAGGCTCATACTCCGCCCTTGAAATTTCAACAGCCCTCCAAATGAAACCCGTCAAACTATACATAAATTACTTGAAAATTGAAATAGAATAAGCCAGATATTAAACTATCTACAAAAGGGTCATTTCACACTTTCTGTTACTTGTAAGATAAATTATGTTGACAGGGAAATGTGAGCACAAGCTTACCCGATATAAAAAATAACTGTCTCCTTAAGAAAGCGCTTGCAGTTCATTTTTCCGGCTGTATGTGGCTTGAATGGGTTTAATCTTCCACAATTCCACCACTAGTGGTGCATACTCTCGAGTTAAATCTGGAAAAATGTCCTTTAAATTTCCCGGCATCATGTATAACTTGGTGAAGCCAATCAGAGAATGCTCTTAGTATTTGGCTGATGGAATAAATAGTTTCTTCACAAATCTGGTTAGTAATTTGTGTGCCTACATGTGCGTCATAGTTAAATTAATATAGAGTATAATACAAGTAAATCGTAAAATGAGACCTGGCCTCATGAACAGATTCCTCTTCTTCACAAGAGTAGTTTTGGACGAAAATATAGGTGAGCTCAATCCTGGTCTATCACAATCCGAATTAAGGCCTTCCCCTGGACCATCAATTTCACCCTCCAAATCTTAGTTTCGTGACAATTCATGTGAATTATTATGAATATCTGAGAACCCTAACGTCCCAACTTGCATTTCCATTCAATACCCCCTCGTTATAAACACACAACTATCAGAATTCACCGATTCACCTAAATTAGAAATCACATATACAACTCTAAATGACAGAGTCCATATACCTTGAACACTTGATAGACGAACTTCATGAGCATCAGCAAGTCCACCTGAATCGATTGCAGAAATTGGATAATTACCTGCTGCTGCTGCTCGTAAATCTGACTTTCTCTAATTTGACAATCTCTTGCTCAAATTATCCTCTCTCTTCTTATCTATAGGTTGAACAAGGCAGTGACAAATTACTTAAACTAGCAGAAGTAGAAACCTCTGCAGCTGTCGGAATCTGACCAACATCCACAGGAACCACCCGGAGAATAACGCAAGTCACTGGAGTCTGGAGGACCACTGTACTGCACAGCAAATGAGTACTCTAATCATCAGCACTAAAACTGAAATCCGAAGGATTAGTGGGTGAACATATTCTAAAAAGAACTAGCCATCTAGTTAAATATATACCCCTGTTGTTAGACAATAGATTCAAATGTAATACAAAACCTTTCATAAATTGAAGAAAGAAATGATTTTTTGTTTCCTTGAATAACTAGGTGCTCACAACTACAACTAAAGTTAAAACAGAGAAGATGACCTAACTCTCTATAATCTGTTTATACTAGTACTGATGCAAGAAATATAAATATTTTAGAACACCTATGAGTTTACTATTAGTAAATGTACGCAAGAATCAACTTTTCATCCTCATTTTCACCTGATAACGAAACGAACTAAGCTGAAAACACAGCATTTGACCAAGTCTGTATTACTTCTTTTCTTGACTGAATTCATAACTTACTATTTCCTTGCTGCGAATTAATGCAATTTGACTTTATAACAGGAAACAACCTAGTTATAAATGCGTATCTCCAGTCTCCAGATAATTTTTAAAGCGCAATATTCCATATGGCACTAAGAAATAGCTGCTGTCATCTGAAACAATATCCTTAGTAATCTGATCCAGATAATTTCATTTCATTGCTATAGCATCATATGTTTGCAGCACACTATCCGATATTCAGTACCGACATACCAGGCAGAAACATTTTAATCATACAGTAATCAAAATTTGTGCAGTAACAAAATATATTCATCAATCACATAGATAACTCAATACCCCTCGTTATCAACTTACAACCATCAGAATTTACCGATTTTAACTAAATTAGCAATCACATAGATAACTCTAAAATATATATATAGATAAAGGTAGTATGCTGACAAGCTTACCCTGAAAAGGGGAGAAGGAAGAAAAAAGAATACACCTGACGTTAAGACAATCAGGTCAACTTAATAAAGACAACCTAATCTATAAGATTTTCTAGTTTTTGGCTGAATCAGGAGTGCATATTATAGTCCCAGCTAGCAGAAAATATTGAGACTTTGGTAAAGATACAGATTGAAACTCTTACAGTGCAACACAATTAAGCCTCACCATTTTTTTGTATTCAAACCTTAAAAGTAGCTAGGGTAGCATCATTAAGGTTGTCAGGTGATAACATAAACATAAACCGAAAAAAAAACATATGCACACCTTGGATGCTGTCTTTACAGCTTTCCTCCCAGAGCGCGGTGACTTGCTAGATTTAGCCTTCCTCTTCAGCTTTTTAGCTTTCTGTAATTAATAAGCATGAAAATCATAATAAACAAAGAGAAGCAGACCTTTTTTTATTTTTCTTAAAGTTGGCTTGCACTATACTATAACTGCCTTAAATAAATCGTGTACACCAAAACAGGAAGAAGGTTAGGCAACAGAAATGACATCTATACATATGACATGCTTGGTGTGTGTGAGACAGAGAGAGAAGGAGAGGAGAGCGCACTTCAATGTCAGCTAGCAAAATTTCAGTTGTAACATGTGGAGATTCCAAAAACTCCAATAGTTTCACAGAAAGATCTTCCTGAAAAAAACAGTTAATTAGTAATTAGAGTACTGCATCAATGCATGTAGCCTTAATTTCAGCCCACCTTGTTTGCAAAGACTTACCTTCTTAGAACAGGATTTGGTAACTGGTAAATTAAGAATATCACAAAAAAACAGCAGTTTGTCTCTGACACACTTATCAATCCTCTCCTTCACTTTAAGCCTCTGCTTTTCCTGATGAAAGTGGTCAAGCAATTTACTAAACAAGCAACACTACACCAATCGAACCTCAAAACAGACAACTATAATAGGCTTAATCAACTACCCTAAGCCAAGCCAAAAAAATACAAAGTGACTCCTCCATCTGTCCATCTGATACTAAACAGACCAGACATGAAAATAGTTTTGGCAATAAAAGAATTTAACTTCTCTAACCTCGTTCACATCCCACACAAAGCCAGAAAACAAACCAATGTTTCTTTTCAATAGGTGCACCTGCAATATAAACTAATGGTTAATAACAAGCTTCCTCGTAATACATTAACTAAACCCTAAAATACTTTTGATTAATTAAGAACACGTGCATTTACCCAAGGACTATTAAGTGAAGAAAAAAATGATAGTTAAATTACTTTCAATAAGGAATAATGGTGTAACGCCAAAAGTACTACCTTTATCGTCTTCCCATAAAGAATGCTATGATGTAGCTTCAGGTTTTCATCAGGTCTCATCTTCATACCAGTAATCATACTGGTATGATTACTTATCAAACTGAAATGTTAAACAATATCAAACTGAAATATCGACATACCAGGCAGAAACATTTTAATCATACAGTAATCAAAATATGTGCAGTAACAAAATATATTCATCAATCTTGCGTGATACATGTCTAATTCAGTCTGCTAAATTACACAAACAAAAAATCAAAAAATACATGTCTTCTTATTCCTCAATGAATTGTCCTCCGCTTCAGATTTTCTTTTACCAAGATTGGTCATGCTATTCTCTTCAACTAGCTCATTTTGTGGATTAAAATCGAGACACTCGATGAACTGGTCTACATCAACAGGGGGACCTACATCTTCACCCGGGTTGTTGAAATCATCAAAAGAGAGCCATATATCTAGGTCTTCCAGAGAGATACTCTCATTAATTGCATCCAAACCATCCAACTGTTGAGTAGCAGTCGAGGGATCATCAACACCACCATCAATCTCTGCTTTCTCGTCAACTCCACTACCTGACTTGAGATCCACCTTGCACTTCTTGGAAGAATCATACGTAATTCTACATAAAACAATAGGTTCATCCGAATTCAAACCAGCATTGATCCCACTTAAGCTATATTCATGCATCTTGTACAATCCGACTTCCCTCCAATCACAACCAATAACCTCCGACTCAATCTCATTGAGTTGGAACACGAGATACCTATGCTCCCCAATCAAATTACCCTCAGCATCTCTAATTTGCTTCCTGGAAGTCTGTCCATCCCAAGTTCCCCACCCGGCTTTTTTCTTTGTATTCCCAACACCAACACAACCACCCCCCTTTTTCCCGGCCTTTCTGGAACCCCCCTTTTTCCCAGTTGATATCGAAACTTTTGACAACTTTGAAAATACAAACATGCACCTTTCAGTCTGTTTAAGATGAGGAGAGCTGAACCAAGATGGATCATCTTTGGGAAAAATCAGCCAGGGGTTGGAACAAGCACCGTAAACTTGTCTAAACTGGATAAAATTACAGGGATATTGTTTCTCCACAACCAAGGGCTTCAAAAAATCATCAATCAATTCTGCATCAAATGGGTGAAACCGAAATCCTTTCGACGTACTTGTTGCCATCGAAACTCAAACACTGGAAATAATACTACTAACAAAACTCAAACTCGAAATAACAATACCAGAGTAATGTTGGAGAGAATAGATGGTGCGGTATATATAGGAAATCAGAACCGACTTTGGATTGGATTGGATTGGATTGCCCCAAGTTTCCTAATTATGATGGGAAAGGGTTAGATTAGATTGTTTCCTTATTGTTGCCCCAAGAAAAGGAAATCAGAACCGACTTTGGATTAATTGATTGTTTCCTAATTACTAATGTACCAGGTAACTCCAAGCATAACAATAACTAGCCTAAAAACCCGTGCGAAGCACGGGCCTGCTTATTTACTGAAATAATTTTTCACACGAAAATGTATATATATCGAAACAATTTTGTAATTAAAATTAATTTTGAATTTATCTTATATTTGTATAAATTTATTTTAATTTTTTTTAATATTTAATAAGATTTCACAAAATTTGGAAAAAAAATCTATAAAATAAAGATCAAATTATTATTTTCATTTGACAAAATATTAATTTAGTTTTAAATGTCGTGAAATGCATTTTATCAAATTCAACAATTAAATATAATCTAAATGATTATTTTAGTATAGTTGTTCATATATGATATGGATGTATCTAAACTAATGTGTTTTTAACGAAATGACAATATACTTGTAAATAAAATATAAAGTTGGTCAGGTACGTAAGACTACACACCGTGATCACATCTTAAAATCTTTTAGTCTAAAGTCCGTATATAACATTAGTGTATGTAAATTAATATGATAACGTAACTGTGCCAAACCCAAGGCTTTGGGACTTGTTCATAGTGAGTATTATTGATATTAAGAACAAATAGAAACAATGTAAAATTTGAAACACGGTCGAACTATTGTTCTTGTTGCAATTATAATCAGGTTTACCGGAGTTTTCTATGTTGGAGAAAGTATAATTTGTAAATAGGTATTTTGCCTTAGTAGTTGTTGTTTGTTTTTCAGCGATCAATTGATTTGGTTTTTTTTATTTTTTTGCAGTCTAGAATATAAATCGTTAAATGCACACAATGTTGTTGTAATATAATCGAACACATGTGAATGAGATAGAGGATTTTAAAAAGAAGCTGAAGGTTGGTGCATCTTTGCACACTCTCACAAGACAAATACTTTGGGAGGTGAGCACATATTGCAATATGGAGTATTCATATCACGTGTTTATTTTTTTAACTTGGGAACTGATTTCGCACTTCTCTCTTGTGTCCATCACTGTATTAAATTATATGAACACACTTAGTACTTTAATAATATGTTTGGAATGTCGTTTTACAGTTACAAATTTTAATCCAATTTTTTTTATAAATGATCATCGTGTACTAATAATAATGTATTTTAACTTGACTATATATATGTATTTTATGTAATTAATTAAGCGTTAATAATATCGAATTCAAAATTCAAATCTCATTTCGATTAATTTAATATATATACATATATATTGGCGACCGGAACGCCCTTAAATTCATATATATATATATATATATATATATATATATATATATTGAAATCGTAGATCCAACCATATATTTGAAAAAAGATTACATAATTGTTTTTGAGTATATTAACTTATGTACAAATTGGCATGGTTAATGATGCAATTTATAATTTATAGGATATAAAATTTGAGTCTTTGTCTACTTGATACAAATAAATATTATTTACAATATAAAAGTAATTCTATTATTTTTGGGTCAATTTTAGAACAAGTTGTTTTCGTGCTTATTTATTTATGTTTTTTTTATATGTTATTATTTAAGAGATAATTGAAATAGAGTCCAAAATTTAAATCTCATATATATTAATTTGATTAAATATTTTTCGATCCAAACTCCTTTAAATTCACATTGTGTTTTTTTTTTAAATCGTAGATGCAATCATACAAACGAAACAGTAGTTACGTAAAAATTGTTAAATGTATTAATTAAGTTACTTACAAATTACAAATTAGTGCATAGATGATGCAAATTGTAATTTATATATAAAAAATATGAACCACTATCTATGTATAGTTGCATGGTTACATTTGCAAAAAACAAAATATGTTATAGATAAAAACATTCGTCTACTATTTTTAAAAACATTTAAAAGAAATTAAAACATTCGGCTATATATGTATTATTTCGACCGAAACGTTCTTAAATTCAAATTATTTTTCTTAAAAAAATTGTAAGTTCAATCATATAGATGAAAAGATGACGTAATAATTATCGAGTATATTAATTTATGAAAAAATTTATATGATAGACGACGCAATTTGTAATCTAATACGATATAAAGTTCAAACCGTTATATATTTAATGCAAATAAATAAAATTTATAATATTAAAATAATCTTATTTTCTACGGGTGAAATTTATAATATTTTGTGTAATTTGTTATTTTTGTACGATCTTTTCTTTTAGTACCGTTAGATTTACAAAAAAAAATATGAAAAATATTTATGTAAATCATTTGTGTAGATAGATTCCCTATCTTGCGAAGTAAATTACAAAATTGTCGGTATATAACATAGGCGATGCAGTCTTAACATTGTCAGATATAAACGTAGGGCTGAGACTTATTACAAAATCTATTAATATTATTTAAAAGTCATCCATGCGGCGTCTCACTCAATTTTTTTACTTTTAAAATTTTATAAAAATTTTATACTCTAATCTTATATGTTATCTATAATCTTATTATTATGTAGAAATTATACGTTATCTATAATCTTATACTCTTTTAAAATTTTATTTTTTATATCAATCATTTAAAATAAAAGAAAGAGAATCGTAGAGTATGCTCAATCCATTAAAATATTTTTGGTAATTATATACAATGCAATATTTTATAAATAATATAAACCAACATTTTATTTATTTAAAAATAAAAAATTATAAAAAAGAAGATGAGAGAAGAAGAGAAATTAACATTAATAAGATTTTAAAGAAAACTTAAAACAAAATGTACTATGGTACTTATGCATGAGCTTGATTAGAGAAGATTAATGGTTCAATTTACTACACTAACATAATCTTATCTACTATTTGCATAAATATAAAAGAGTTGACGTTTTTGTAATTTTTTAGCATGTAGGGGCAAAATCATAAATTCAAGGTATTAAAATGACATATATCAATAATTTAAATTGATAAAAGAGAATTGTAGATTATGTTCAATTGCTAAAAATATTTATTATAACTATGTATTGTGCAATATTCTAAAAATAATATAAATCAATGTTTATTAACTCAAAAAATAAAAAAATTGGAAGAAGAGGTGGTTTATCTAATAAGAGTTTGAATATAAACTCAAAACAAAGTGTAGCATAGTTGGTTATGACATGAGTTTGACATGGATATGTTAAGGGTTCGATTCCCATCATTAACATAATTTCACAATTTTTACATTTTTATTAAAGAACTAGCCTAAAAACCCGTGCGAAGCACGGGCCTGCTTATTTACTGAAATAATTTTTCGCACGAAAATATATATATATCGAAACAATTTTGTAATTAAAATTAATTTTGAATTTATCTTATATTTGTATAAATTTTTTTTAATTTTTTTTAATATTTAATAAGATTTCACAAAATTTGGAAAAAAAATCTATAAAATAAAGATCAAATTATTATTTTCATTTGACAAAATATTAATTTAGTTTTAAATGTCGTGAAATGCATTTTATCAAATTCAACAATTAAATATAATCTAAATGATTATTTTAGTATAGTTGTTCATATATGATATGGATGTATCTAAACTAATGTGTTTTTAACGAAATGACAATATACTTGTAAATAAAATATAAAGTTGGTCAGGTACGTAAGACTACACACCGTGATCACATCTTAAAATCTTTTAGTCTAAAGTCCGTATATAACATTAGTGTATGTAAATTAATATGATAACGTAACTGTGCCAAACCCAAGGCTTTGGGACTTGTTCATAGTGAGTATTATTGATATTAAGAACAAATAGAAACAATGTAAAATTTGAAACACGGTCGAACTATTGTTCTTGTTGCAATTATAATCAGGTTTACCGGAGTTTTCTATGTTGGAGAAAGTATAATTTGTAAATAGGTATTTTGCCTTAGTAGTTGTTGTTTGTTTTTCAGCGATCAATTGATTTGGTTTTTTTTATTTTTTTGCAGTCTAGAATATAAATCGTTAAATGCACACAATGTTGTTGTAATATAATCGAACACATGTGAATGAGATAGAGGATTTTAAAAAGAAGCTGAAGGTTGGTGCATCTTTGCACACTCTCACAAGACAAATACTTTGGGAGATGAGCACCTATTGCAATATGGAGTATTCATATCACGTGTTTATTTTTTTAACTTGGGAACTGATTTCGCACTTCTCTCTTGTGTCCATCACTGTATTAAATTATATGAACACACTTAGTACTTTAATAATATGTTTGGAATGTCGTTTTACAGTTACAAATTTTAATCCAATTTTTTTTATAAATGATCATCGTGTACTAATAATAATGTATTTTAACTTGACTATATATATGTATTTTATGTAATTAATTAAGCGTTAATAATATCGAATTCAAAATTCAAATCTCATTTCGATTAATTTAATATATATACATATATATTGGCGACCGGAACGCCCTTAAATTCATATATATATATATATATATATATATATATATATTGAAATCGTAGATCCAACCATATATTTGAAAAAAGATTACATAATTGTTTTTGAGTATATTAACTTATGTACAAATTGGCATGGTTAATGATGCAATTTATAATTTATAGGATATAAAATTTGAGTCTTTGTCTACTTGATACAAATAAATATTATTTACAATATAAAAGTAATTCTATTATTTTTGGGTCAATTTTAGAACAAGTTGTTTTCGTGCTTATTTATTTATGTTTTTTTTATATGTTATTATTTAAGAGATAATTGAAATAGAGTCCAAAATTTAAATCTCATATATATTAATTTGATTAAATATTTTTCGATCCAAACTCCTTTAAATTCACATTGTGTTTTTTTTTAAATCGTAGATGCAATCATACAAACGAAACAGTAGTTACGTAAAAATTGTTAAATGTATTAATTAAGTTACTTACAAATTACAAATTAGTGCATAGATGATGCAAATTGTAATTTATATATAAAAAATATGAACCACTATCTATGTATAGTTGCATGGTTACATTTGCAAAAAACAAAATATGTTATAGATGAAAACATTCGTCTACTATTTTTAAAAACATTTAAAAGAAATTAAAACATTCGGCTATATATGTATTATTTCGACCGAAACGTTCTTAAATTCAAATTATTTTTCTTAAAAAAATTGTAAGTTCAATCATATAGATGAAAAGATGACGTAATAATTATCGAGTATATTAATTTATGAAAAAATTTATATGATAGACGACGCAATTTGTAATCTAATACGATATAAAGTTCAAACCGTTATATATTTAATGCAAATAAATAAAATTTATAATATTAAAATAATCTTATTTTCTACGGGTGAAATTTATAATATTTTGTGTAATTTGTTATTTTTGTACGATCTTTTCTTTTAGTACCGTTAGATTTACAAAAAAAAATATGAAAAATATTTATGTAAATCATTTGTGTAGATAGATTCCCTATCTTGCGAAGTAAATTACAAAATTGTCGGTATATAACATAGGCGATGCAGTCTTAACATTGTCAGATATAAACGTAGGGCTGAGACTTATTACAAAATCTATTAATATTATTTAAAAGTCATCCATGCGGCGTCTCACTCAATTTTTTTACTTTTAAAATTTTATAAAAATTTTATACTCTAATCTTATATGTTATCTATAATCTTATTATTATGTAGAAATTATACGTTATCTATAATCTTATACTCTTTTAAAATTTTATTTTTTATATCAATCATTTAAAATAAAAGAAAGAGAATCGTAGAGTATGCTCCCCAATCAAATTACCCTCAGCATCTCTAATTTGCTTCCTGGAAGTCTGTCCATCCCAAGTTCCCCACCCGGCTTTTTTCTTTGTATTCCCAACACCAACACAACCACCCCCCTTTTTCCCGGCCTTTCTGGAACCCCCCTTTTTCCCAGTTGATATCGAAACTTTTGACAACTTTGAAAATACAAACATGCACCTTTCAGTCTGTTTAAGATGAGGAGAGCTGAACCAAGATGGATCATCTTTGGGAAAAATCAGCCAGGGGTTGGAACAAGCACCGTAAACTTGTCTAAACTGGATAAAATTACAGGGATATTGTTTCTCCACAACCAAGGGTTTCAAAAAATCATCAATCAATTCTGCATCAAATGGGTGAAACCGAAATCCTTTCGACGTACTTGTTGCCATCGAAACTCAAACACTGGAAATAATATCAGAGTAATGTTGGAGAAAATAGATGGTGCGGTATATATAGGAAATCAGAACCGACTTTGGATTGGATTGGATTGGATTGCCCCAAGTTTCCTAATTATGATGGGAAAGGGTTAGATTAGATTGTTTCCTTATTGTTGCCCCAAGAAAAGGAAATCAGAACCGACTTTGGATTAATTGATTGTTTCCTAATTATAATGCTACCAGGTAACTCCAAGCATAACAATAATGCGTACCTTTGGGATTTAAAAAGCGGGGGAGCGTTGTATTGACAGATGAATCAGCGATGTGGTAGATATAGATAGCCTCCCTCGGCCCAGTCCAACAACGCAGCCCAACCTCATTCTCTGCCCCACCCTCTTTTAGATTGCAAAATTATTTTGTAGCTATTAAATACTATCTCGCGATTCGTGGCGGTATTATAATTTTTTTTTAAAGTTATTTATAAAATTACAACAATTACTCATTTTTCTTTTTTTTTTGATAAATAAAGGTAGACGATAAATTAAATTATCGATTTGTACATCAACAATTACTTGTTTCTCCCTAATAAGTCGTGCTCTCGTTAAACACAATTTTCTTGTTAAGATCGAAATTCTAAATTTTATACATTGAATATTTGTCTTGTCTTACCTATTAATTTTTATGTTAATATACTTCTTTAAAATGAGTCGCTCTCTCGTTGAAAAAATACCTATATAAATTTGCACTCCTATTTTATTTTCAATAGAACTCTAATTATATATGTCTTACAAACACCTATTTTACTTTTGATAGAACTTTTTTTTATATTAATTTCTTATAAATTTGAACTCTTCTACTTTATAAATTCGAAAACCTATTCTACCGATAGAACTTTTAATTACATGTCTAACCTACAAATTGACAAAGCCGCGCTTCACAGCGACATTATAATTTTTTTTTTTTAAAAACTTTATCTATAAAATTATAACAATCACTCATTTCTCCCTAATAAGTTGCCCTCCTGTTAAACACGTTTTTCTTGTTAAGATCGAAATCGCAAATTTTATACATTAGATACTTGTCTTATATTTAAATTTTTTTGTTAACATACTCCTTCCTTTCTAATGAGTCGCTCTCTCGTTGAAAAAACACATATATAAATTCGCAGTTCTATTTTACTTCTAATAGAATTTTTAATCATGTATTACAATTTACAAACGTATGTTGTACTTCCGGTAGAACTTTTAATTGCAAGTATTTTTTTATATTCAAACTCTTCTCCTCTGTAAATTCGAACACCTATTCTACTTCCAATAGAATTTTTAATTATGTCTTACAAACGTCTATTTTACTTTCGATAGAACTTTGAATTGCAAGTATTTCTTATATACACGAACTTTTCTCCTCTATAAATTCGAACACCTATTCTACTTTAAATAGAACTTTTAATTCTATGTCTTACCTATAAATCTGAATTCTTCTCCTCAATAAATTTGAACACCTATTCTATTTCTAATATGCTAAATGATATTTTTTTGATTTATTAGTATTTAAAATTGTAAATCTCTAAGAAAATTAGAAAAATAGATTGAGACAATTTTAGAGGCATCACATAAGCTCCCGCGTATCCTCATTTATATATATACTAGTTGAATAAGTCGCGCTTCGCGGCGTAATAATTTATTTTAAAAACTCTATCAATTAAATTATGAAAATTACTCGGTTCTCGCTAATAAGCCATCCTCCCGTGAAACACACTTTCCTTTTTAATATAAAAAAATCTCAAATTTAATATATTGAATATATACTTGTCTTATATATTAATTTTTATGTTATTATACTCTTTTCTAATGAGTCACTCTTTCATTGAAAAAACACATATACAACTTTACATATATTCTACTTTCAAATAGAAATTTTAGTCATGTATTACAAACACTTATTCTACTTCCTTCCAATAGAACAAAATGTCGTAGATGGGAATCCAATATAGAATGGTATTCTCTAAATGGTATTCTCTAATCATCTTTTAGTTTCTATCCCATGCAATGCACAAATATTTTTTAATATATTTATTTATATTAATTAACAATATTATTTATAATTCAAAAATGTAATTTTTTTTAATATATTACTGATGAATTTCGAACCTTGGACTTTTGAAAAAACATTATCTATTAAAATATAAATATTAATTCACATTATATTCAATGGTTTTCATCTATTCATTTTAAGATCTAATGATGCTTACTTTTTTGTAGTATTATTGTCCATTAACGACCAAAATTCTGAGTGTTTTCTTTTAATATATTTAGAAATAGAAAAATTAATTTTTACAAACAACTTGGATTAAATCATCTTAAACTTCTTACACTATCGTATATAAGATATAATTATTTTTCAAACATAATTTACTTTGATATTTACTTTTTAAAAATTTTAAGTAATGACGCTAAATAGTTCGTTGGGAATTATTAGATATTTAATAGGCCGGGTTGATTAAGAGGTTGTTTGGCTCCCGCTTAAAGCGGGTGCTTAAAGTGATTTTTTACTTTAAGTTGATTTTTTTTTATTTGTGTAATAAGTGAGAAAATGATTTAAAATTAAAAAAAAAAAGCTTAAAATTCAGAAGTTGGTGTGAAGTACTTTTTTAAACAACTTATTTTTTTCATAATTTTATTTAGTAAAGTTAATTTTATCATTCAAATGCACTATATAGCAAATTTATTTTATTTTTATATTTAATTACCAGTAATATAAAATTATCCAAACATTTTATCACTTATCACTTTTAGCAAATTTAAGTAATAAGTACTAATAATTTTAAGTTTAGCCAAACGGGCTCTGCCATCTACAAATGGAAGTAATAGACGTTATTAACACTATAAATTAGACTTAAAGAGAAAGTTTAGGTAAATATTAACATAACATATTTAGCTTCTTTCCTCGAAAGATGGTAAGAAAGAAATTAGTAATAAATATTAGATTAGTAGAGAATGTTTATGAGAATATTAACATTGTAGACTTAGTTTCCTCCGTTAGAAAATTGTAAGAAGGATATTGAGAATTTATCTAATATTTAATATTAATAATTCAAAAAATCGAGAAAATTAAAAAAATAGTTCGAGATGATTTGAGGGCCCCACCTAACCGTCCTCATCTTATCCATAATATTTTTCAAAATTTTAAGCGTTGACTTAAAGAGAAAATTCAGGAGAATATTAAGATAATATGTTTAGTTTTCTATGTTAGTAAGTAAAATCATAAATAACAAATTTAGAAGAATATTAAAATTGTATAATTAGTTTCCTTCATTTGTAAAGATTCTAAAGGCAAGAAATGCTACTTGCATAGCGTTTCCTTTATTAGTAAAGATTTATAATACAATAATATTTGATTTCCCTTATTAGTAAAGATTTAAAATGCAATTTAAATATTTTTTTAATCAAAAATTTAGGAGAATATTAAAATTATATATTTAATTTTCTCGATTAGCAAAGATCTTGAAGGCAAGAATATTAAAATTGTATATTTAGTTTTCACCATTAGTAAAGATTTTAAATGCAAGTGAGATATTTTCGAATATTTAATATTAATAATTCACAAAATTGAGAAAATTAGAAAAACATATCGAAGCAATTTGAGATGCGTCATCTCATCTCATCGCCCCCGTCTTCTCATTTCCCCACGTTTTCTCCTTTATATAAGTATACTAATTGTAGAATACACATGCTACCGCCTTAAAACTTTAAGTAATAGACAACATTATTGGATTACTCATGTTGCTCCTAAATCTCAGTCTTAGACGATTACAATATGAGGGATTCTAACATGATTAGTGTAACTTTTAAGTTCGGATGGCAAATAAGAAACCATATACACTTTTAAATTTTTAATCCATAAAAGTTAAGAGGATTATGAATATAGTGAAACGAATTTTGATGTATAATAGCACTTGTTAAAGATATTTAAATTTAGTATGTATATGATCCAATTTCGAAATCTTTCTACCTGTTATACTGGATTTTCGGTAATGGGCCCTAGACAGGTCCCCGAGTGATTTGGGCATAGAGAATGAATTATATTTTGGAGATCGGTGTGGACTGGAATTAGGGCTCGCATCATCAAGCTATGTTGAGCCCAAAATCCTTCTAAGTATGGTGGGCTCGCTTTGTTATGAGTTCCCACCTTGACAAGGGATCACATCATAATCGGGCTCGCTTCGCTATGAGTTCACTTTGATGGGCTCGCGTCTTTATTTATCAACCCTCGCTATAAGCTTATGGGCTCTCACCATTATGAAGTAATGGGCTCGTGTTACTTATCAGAAATAAGAATAAATTGAACATAGGTGAGCTCGCACCACTTAAACTACGAAAGGGTAATTTTCATATGTTTTGTGCGATGCGAGCCTGGCCAGCTCGCATCGTGGGTGAAGCCCAAAATATGGAAATTCCTGTTTATGGAATGTTTCTTGGTTGACACGGGACAGACCTACAATCATGAGAAGAAATGCGGAGATGCCGTGAGATTGTAGGAAAACGTGTGAAGACCGGATTATTTATGGGAACTTGAGGAGGATTGATGATCCTTGGGACTATTTATGGGAATATGAAGTGGATTGATAATCCTTGAGTTATTTATGGGAACATAAATCCTGACTATTTTATGGGCTTGGATTGAATGGGCTTATTCAATGACTTGTTCTCCAAGAACTACGTGAGGCTTGATCCCTATATAAAGGGGTACGTAGGCACCTTGTATGATACACAATTGACACTCGGCAAGAGCAAGAGAAAAAAACCATTCTCTATTCAATTTCTGAGGAGTCATCATACAAGTCCAGCCACAACTTTCCATAAACCTCCAACACACTGTTGTACGAAATTCTCCTAACAACACTACCAATTTAAGTTTTTAGAAAAAATGATCCCTCAAAATGTTATAAGCAAGTTCATTTTGATGTTAAATCTAATATAAATTCATAATTATACATGTTAAAGAGTAACTTCACAGGAATAGAGCTAACAACATATTATTTATAAGAATTATATAGTGTCATTACCTGAACTACCTTTCATATTGGTTATAGGTATAATACTATCAACAAACAATAAAAATATTCAATTACATTAAATAAATTCGGAATCTGGTGTATAAAAAGTATGAATTCAGCTACAAAATAATAATTAAAAAGAAATGTGGTTAGCAAACAAGGTTCCGTAAATTCAAGATATATATAATGTTACACATGAGTAACGTATGCTCGTAACGTATAAATTTTTTGTGCGCACATAATAATTGCTTCCATATGTATATGGACGTGCATTACCCAAAAAAAATATCCAATAAAAATATTGTTAATACTTCAAATTTTTTCTCTTGTGGTCTAGCAAAGAGGTACCCATGTTCTTCTAATTCAATACAAATACAGAAACTTATATTTTCTTCTGAAATTGTTTTCTATTTGATCCTTTTTATATATCTAGTTTTTTTATATTATTTTGATATTGGGTATCTGTATGTGTTAAACTTATTCATTTCGTGTTTTTTTTGTTTGTGTTAAAATTTTGTTTTGGTATTAAATGTGAATTAAACTTATTAATTTCATGTTTTTTTTGTTTGTGTTAAAATTTTGTTTTGGTATTAAAGGTGAAAGATGGTTAATTTTGAGGGTGCAAAAACAAAGGTGATGAATGAGCCAGGTCGATTGCTCTGGGTTTGCAGACGAAATGGAACATGGTGGCCGAGTCAAATACTTTCACTCGATCAAGTTCCAGAAAGTTACATGTCATCAAGAAAACCCGGTACACCAGTGAAGTTTCTTGGAAAAGAGAACGCTATTATGTAACTATTTTCCTCTTTCACATTTGATTTAATTGAAAATTGTCTTTTATAGAAATTTATAATCTTCAATATGTTATTTGAGTATTTATCTTCAAAATTTGGGTGTATTGTAATATGTGACTTTATGTAATTTGTATGATTCATGTTAGTTTAATTAAGTGCCACATTATATGGAAATAAATTCATATACTCTAACTTCTTAAATACTTTTAGAAATGTCATTTGATTTTTACGAGTTTTTTATTTAAGAGATTCTCCATATTCGATGATAATTTAGAAATGTTTGGGTAAATTTCTTTATTATGCAAGTATACTTAATTAATTTTATGCAAATTTTGTTTTTTTGAGTTTTATGTTTGTTGTTTAAATTGATTGCCTTAATGATATGACTTATTCTAAAAGGTGGTTTTTCTCTTTGTTTGAGTTGTATTTGTTTGATCATTTGAAAATATATTTTATGTTATGTTGTAAAATTCAAGTAGATATGTTCATTTACGTTGAAAAAAATACATTTTATTAAAGAATGTATGTTGACAATGTCCATTATTGTTGATATTGATGCAGAGAGTGGTACAATATCGAGACATCTAAAAGGATTAAGGCATTTCGTTGTAGTGAATTTAATGAATGCATTGAAAAGGCTAAGTCCTCTACAAATAACTTGTCCAGGATATCAGCGAAATATGCACGAAGAGAAGATGCAATTCTTCATGCTCTTAGGTTGGAAGGTGCACAAAAGTTAGAAGATAAGTCGCACCACAAAATGGCTAAATTGTCTTCCCCTTTGATTCCTGATAAAGTTAATAACAAGTTGCAGAATTCGAGTAAGTTCAAGGGTAATTCAAATTTTGATCATGAATTGCCCCATTATAGTATATCATCTGAAGACACAAATTTTGTGGAACAAATTTGGAGAAAAAGAAAAATGAATTTTCCAAATAATTCAGAAGAGGTCAAAAATTTCAGAGGGGTCGAAGAACGTGGTGTGAGATTAGCATATAAAAGGGGCAGTCAAGTTGAAGTTAAATCTTTGGACCATCTGCACTATCTTGATTCTGGCCCAGTCGCTTCAGGTGCCGATGTTCAAGTCATATTGGATACTAACATCAATCGAGGTAAGATAACATAAATTTGACATAAATAGAAAATATGTTTTTTTTAAAACTATGTTAAAATAGATGATAATCATCACTTTTGATGACTGGCGTAGATCCTCGAGACGTGGATGCTGAGTTGGTAACTACTCAAAAGGTGCTACCCCAACCTACGTCCGACCCGTTTTTAGAATCTTCTGATGGAATGAATGATCAATTAAACTTGTTTGATGTTAAATTGGAGGTCCAAATGAGCTACAAAGCTCAAAGCGTTCCTTTTACATGCACAGAAAGTAGATTAACCGGTCACTCCATTGTTGGTCATCCAATTAACATTGAGGTATTTGATCGTAACTCTATTGATAATATTTTAAGTGGAGTATCCAAGATGGAGAGAATTGCTTCTTCTATAAGAGTGTCATCATTGATTCATTCCAAGGAAAAATGTTTTCAAAAGGTCATTCCAGAGGCGAAGGATCCAAAGA
Source organism: Heracleum sosnowskyi (assembly GCA_030848705.1). Taxonomy (NCBI): domain Eukaryota; kingdom Viridiplantae; phylum Streptophyta; class Magnoliopsida; order Apiales; family Apiaceae; genus Heracleum; species Heracleum sosnowskyi. The sequence continues at coordinate 117,323,424 of CM061245.1, read as the reverse complement.
ATACATTTACTCATTGTGTTCCGGTAAGTCAAATATTTAGCCGATTAAGAGAAGCACTATGATGCTAAATTCTTTTATTACTTCATCAACAAGACGATGTGTATTTTAAGGGTTCAAGGGATTTGATACAGGTAGTTAGCTCAATATTATTCGGCTGAAGTATTATTATATACTATAGTAAACTTGTAATCTTCTGATGATATCAGATTCAGAACTTGATTTCAATATTATTATAATTATGTACTTTATTATAAATGTTTCTATCTTTATTGGCCCTTTTACTTTTATTGATTTTTTATATTATATAAAGATATTGTTATTAGTGATCGTGCCGAAAGTATTATAGAGATGAATATAATTCTATAAATCTTAAAAATAATCAAACAAGGAATATAAAGATAAAAGTTTTGGTAAACAATATGATTCCAAAATCAAAATTTTATTAATTTTGTGGTTGTTATTATACATCTTTGAAAAACACTGTCTTCTTTTTTAATACAAACTAGCTTATAGCCGTGCGATGCACGGTTACTTAAAGTTTATTTATAATTATATTTTTATTACCTATACAACACACGATTGTTTTTTTAATATTTATAATTATATTTATTTATGAATATTTTAATATTTAAAAGTTATTAGTTTACATGATTAAATTATTGTTAAAAAAGATTTAGCCAAAAAAATTGTAGTTAAATATTTGATATTTATTATATTTTACACGCTCAATTTAATATTTGTTTATATTGAGTTATAAAAGTTAGATTTGGCCAATTTTATAGTCCACATGAAATTCACAAAATAATCTTTAATTTAGTTGTGGTTTAATAGTTCTTTTTTCAATTAAAAACTATTCTAAAACTAAAAAGAGAATAAAGTGACGAAATTTAATGTTGAGAATTCTATTCGATTTAGGAAATCTACTTATATGTAGTTTAGATTATTAGAATACCATTTATTAACCAAATACAGTTTTAATGTTAAATCTAACGGTTTTCACCTATCTATTTAAGATTAAACGTTTTTTATTATTTTGTTATTAAATGAATTTCCTTATTTAATTACAACTATTTTTATGTTTTGACTTTTTAGAAAATCCAATCCTAATATATTATCTTTTAACTTATATCATTTTTAGATAATAACTTCTTTTTATATGATATAATCTTGATCATCTATTTTTAAAAGTATTGGATCTGACAGTTGAGAATGTTTTGGCGGTATTTAGGACCAAACTACCGGGATAATATCATTAATTTTTCTTAATATTTATAATTTTTTTTAATTTATATATATTTTTTAAATATTTATTGCTAAAATATATAATATACTCTTTTTTGTAATATGTTAATAATGCGAGAACTTTGAACTTTTGAGAAAATAAATTATCAATTAAAATATAATTTTTTTGTAATAGTTCTTCTTTTAAAGTAGTACACCATCAAAATTCTGTATAAAATTCATTTTTTATAGTATATTCCGTAAATATCTATGTTATTATATTAAAGACTAAATAACGAAAGTTTCTTATAAGTCTGGTCGCTTTGTTTGATCACTCAATCTATAATCGTTTGATCTTTCAAATTAAATTGTTCAGAAATGTTAGATATAACATTAAAATATCATGTAGAATGATCTAAGGTTTGAATCTAACAACAACATATTAAAATTTACAGGGTTTTTTTGAAAAATAAGAACTTTTTCATTTTTTTTCTTGCGGACATAGGTTATTTGATAATATTTTTTGTAAAGTACGATTTTTCAGAAAAGTAGTATACTAATTGATTAACAAACTTTTAAAGTTTCGAATTTAATAATTTACAATGTATATAGGTTAAAAAAGTTTGGCCTCTTCTATAGCTGTTTAAAATTTCAAAATACGATTTTTTTTAATATGAATATAGTACTGCTAACAATGAAATTAGGTTCCTTATAAAACAAAATCACCATTTGCGTATAATTTATTATTTAATAATAAATAATATTTAATTAATTATGATCTAAAACTTAATAAAATAGGATAAAAATATGCACAATTTTATAAAATTTTATTCTCGTATTATTATATTCTTTGTTAATTTGAATTTTTCTTAGATTGATTTTAATTTTTGAACATAGATTTCTAAATTTAAAATAGTTAGAAAAAAGTAATTAAATTGACGTTAAAATAATGATGACATAATAATTATTATTAGAATTTAAATAATCACTTTACTAATTTGGACTTTATCTTATGTTTTAAAAATCAGATTTTGACGATTTTACACCCCATGAAGATAACTAAATTATCTTTAATTAAAAGATGGTTTAACAATTTTTATCTAACTGAAATTGTCCATGGAAGAGAAAAGAAAGTCACAAATTTTTTACATGGAGAATTCTATTCAATAGAGAAAACTTATTTATATTTGGTATATTTGGTTTAAATTATTAAAATACACTTTTTAGAATTTAAATATAATTCTATTATTAATAAAATACACTTTTTTAATATTTGATCTAACAATTTTCATTTATCTAGTTAAGATCTAATGGTCGTTATTAATTTGGTTGTCCAAGAACCGTACGACCAAAATTTTGGATAAGATCCCTATTATGCTTATCATATATATAGCTTATAGCCCGTGCGATGCACGATTACTTAAATTTTATTTATAATTATTCTGTTTATAATTATATTTTTATTATCCATGCAACACATGATTGTTTTTTAAATATTTATAATTATATTTATTTATGAATATTTTAATATTTAAAAGTTATTAGTTTACCTGATTAAATTATTGTTAAAAAAGATTTAGCCAAAAACATTATAGTTAAAAATTTGATATTTATTATATTTTACACGCTAAACTATTCTAAAACTAAAAAGAGAATAAAGTGGCGAAATTTAATGTTGAGAATTATATTCGATTTAGGAAATCTACTTATATGTAGTTTAAATTATTAGAATACCCTTTATTAATCAAATACAGTTTTTAATGTTAAATCTAACGGTTTTCACCTATCTATTTAACATTAAACGATTTTTATTATTTTGGTATTAAATGAGTTTCCTTATTTAATTACAACTATTTTTATGTTTTGACTTTTTAGAAAATCCAATCCTAATACAATATCTTTTAACTTATATCATTTTTAGATAATAACTTCTTTTTATATGATATAATCTTGATCATCTATTTTTAAAAGTATTGGATCTAATGGTTGACAATGTTTTGACGGTATTTAGAAACAAAGTACCATGATAACATCATTAATTTTTCTTAATATTTATAATTTTTTTAATTTTTAATTTTTTTAAAATATTTATTGCTAAAATATAATATACTCTTTTTTGTAATATGTTAAAGATGCGGAAACTTTGAACTTTTGAGAAAATAAATTATCAATTAAAATATAATTTTTTTCGAATAGTTCTTCTTTTAAAGTAGAAGTAGTACACCGTGACGATCAAAATTCTGTAGAAAATTCATTGTTTATAGTATATCCTATAAATATTTATGTTATTATATTAAAGACTAAATAATGAAAGTTTCCTTATAAGTTTGGTCGCTTTGTTTGATCACTCAATCTATAATCGTTGGATCTTTCAAATTAAATTGTTGAAAAACGTTAGATATAACAGTAAAATTATCATGTAGAATGATCTAAGGTTTGAATCTACTAACAACATATTAAAATTTATAGGTTTTTTTTTAAAATAAAGAATTTTTTTTATTTTTTTTCTTGCAGACATAGGTTATTTGATAATATTTTTTGTAAAGTACGTTTTTTCAGAAAAGTACTATACTAATTGATTAAGAAACTTTTAAAGTTTCGAATTTAATAATTTACAATGTATAGATGTTAAAAAAGTTTGGCCTCTGTAGGTGAGTCTAAAATTTCAAAATACGGTTTTTTTAATATGAATATAGTCCTGCTAACAATGAAATTAGGTATCCATGAGTTCTTATAAAACAAAATCACCATTTACGTATAATTTATTATTTACTAATAATTAATATTTGATTAGTTATGATCTAAAACTTAATAAAATAGGATTAAAAATATGCACAATTTTATAAAATTTTATCCTCGTATTATTATATTCTTTGTTGATTTAAATTTTTCTTAGATTTGATTTTAATTTTTGAACATAGATTTCTAAATTTAAAATAGTTAGAAAAAATTAATTAAATTGGTGTTAAAATAATGATGACATAATAATTATTATTAGAATTTCAATATTCACTTTAATAATTTGGGTTTTATCTTGTGTTTTAAAAATCAGATTTTGACGATTTTATACCCCACATGAAGATAACTAAATTATATTTAATTAAATGATGGTTTAACAATTTTTATCTGACTGGAATTGTGAAAAAAGAAAGTCACTAATTTTTTACATGGAGAATTCTATTCAATATAGAAAACTTATTTATATTTGATCACTCAATCCATAATCGTTGGATCTTTTAAATTAAATTGTTGAAAAATGTTAGATATAACAGTAAAAGTATCATGTAGAATGATCTAAGGTTTGAATCTACCAATAACATATTAAAATTTATAGGTTTTTTTTAAAAATAAAGAATTTTTTCATTTTTTTTCGTGCAGGCATAAGTTATTTGATAATATTTTTTGTAAAGTACGATTTTTCAGAAAAGTACTATACTAATTGATTAAGAAACTTTTAAAGTTTAGAATTTAATAATTTACAATGTATATATGTTAAAAAAGTTTGGCCTCTGTAGCTCTGAGTCTAAAATTTTAAAATACGGTTTTTTAATATGAATACAGTCCTGCTAACAATAAAATTAGGTATACATGAGTTCTTATAAAACAAAATCACCATTTATGTATAATTTATTATTTAATAATAAATAATATTTGATTAGTTATGATCTAAAACTTAATCAAATATGATTAAAAATATGCACAATTTTATAAAATTTTATCCTCGTGTTATTATATTCTTTGTTGATTTGAATTTTTAGTAGATTGATTTTAATTTTTGGACATAGATTTCTAAATTTAAAATAGTTAGAAAAAAGTAATTAAATTGGTGTTAAAATAGTGATGACATAATAATTATTATTAGAATTTAAATATCCACTTTACTAATTTGGGCTTTATCTTGTATTTTAAAAATCAGATTTTGACGATTTTATACCCCACATGAAAATAACTAAATTATATTTAATTAAATGACGGTTTAACAATTTTTATCTAATTGGAATTGTCCATGAAAGAGAAAAGAAAGTCACGAATTTTTTACATGGAGAATTCTATTCAATATATAAAACTTATTTATATTTGGTATATTTGGTTTAAATTATCAAAATACACCTTTTAGAATTTAAATATAATCCTATTATTAATAAAATACACTTTTTAAATATTTGATCTAACGATTTTTATTTATCTAGTTAAGATCTAATGTTTCTTATTAATTTGGTTGTCTTCGACCAAAATTTTGGATAAAATCCCTATTTTGATTATTATATATAAGGATTTAATATAATAAGGATATCAAGTGTATACTGATATAAATATCTTACTAACTGCTTTTACTTTTAATGATTCGGTTTTATTTACAGTGTATATAAAATTTTAAAATACATTATTACTTAAAATTTATTAAACAGAATAAAAATTATGTTATGATTATATAAAATTTTATTCTCATATTATTATATTCTTTATCGATTTGAATTTGTTCTTAATTAATTTTGATACTTTTTTGAAAGAAACATAAAATTTATCTATATTTAAAAGAATTAGTGGAAAAATAAATAAATTGGTGATACAATAAAAAAAATATTTATTAAAATTTAGATACGCACTTTACTATTTGGGTTCTATCCTGAGTTTTAGAAATTGAATTTTGACGATTTTACAACCCATGCGAAACTAACGAAATTATCTTTAATTTAATGATGGTTTAATAATTATTATCTAACTTGACCAGTTGACCTACTCATAAAATAAATTGAAAAGAAAAGATGGTTAAGAAGTTTTACATAAAAAATTCAATTCAATATAGAAAATCAATTCATAATTGGTTTAAATTATCAAAGCACACTTCTTAGTATTTAAATATAATCCTACATTTAATCAAATACACATTTTAATATAAGTATTATATTCAAAATTATCGTTTATGAATATGAAACCCTCAATATTTTAATAATATTTTGATATTATCCTTTTATGTTTGTTATATGTAAAATAATATAATTATAATTTGGATTAATCAAATTGTTATGTTCCTTAGGAAAAAAAGTGTTTAAATTTATTCATGTACATGACTTCTCTTATAACGTATGGTCCACGTGTATCATTGTAATCGATATGAATTGTTATCTTGATATTTGGTTTAACAATTATTATCTAGAACTATACATAAATTCAAGAGAAAAGATATTTAAGAATTTTTACACAGAAAATTTTAAATTATCAAAATACACTTTTTAATATTTAAATATAATTCTATTATTAATCAGATACACTTTTTAATATTAGATCTAACAATTCACATCGATCTATTTAAGATCTAACTATAATTATTAATTTGGTCGTAATCGTACACAGACGATCGATTTTAATTTTTTCTTAAATTGGTTTTAATATTTTATTGAAATAAACATAGAATTTATAAATTTAAAAGAATTAGGAAAAAAAATTAAATTGGTGCTACAATAATAAAAATATATTTATTAAAATTTAGATAATAACTTTACTGTTTGAGCTCTATCTTGAGTTTTAGACAACAGATTTTAACGATTTTACTGCCCACGCGAAGCTTACAAAATTATCTTTAATTTAATGATGGTTTAATAATTATTATCTAACTGGAACTATCCATAAACTAAAGAGAAAAGATAATTACGAATTTTTACATAAAGATTTCTATTCAATATAGAAAACCTATTTATAATTGGTTTAAGTTATCAAAATACATCTTTTAGTATTTAAATACTATCCTATTAATAATCAAATACAATTTTTAATATTATATCTGACGGTCCTCATCGATTTGAAGATTTATAGTTTTATAATCCAACGGATCATATACTTTTGGTAGTACAGTGACCGACCAAAGTTTTGGATAAGATCTCCCTTACGCTTATTATATATAAGGAGTTAATGGGTTGGTTAAAATGTTATGTCAATATTTAAACTTCTTTTATTAGAACAATGATACCCTTATTAAGTTTGCTGTTACGAAAGATCATGTCACATTATACTTATTTTGGTATGGGGATTTCTCATTACATTGTGGAAGTCTCACAAATCTTGCGGCAAAATATTCATAATTAAATTATTTAAATACTAAATAATAACCCATTCCAAGAAAATTTATTTAAACAGATCAAAATTTTATTACTTGTATTGATCTTAAATTTATATTATTTTGTATTAAAATAAAAGAGTTGTTTTCTATGTACACTAGTTAAATTGTAAACCCCTTAGACTTAATATCAACCATTAGATTAACTAGCATAGAGAATTTATGATTTAGACATCTAAAATTATAATTATATGTACAAAAATAATATTTTTTTCTATTGTTTTAATCAAGTTTCTACCTTTTACATTTTATTTTATTTTTAATTTTTAATTTTTTTTTAATAATTAGCCGGATTAATCCGATTTTTGATCGATTCATCCGATTTTTGACTGTTTTTCTGAAAAAACGATTAATTGACCGATTTTCGCTTAATAAATTCGGTGGCCCTCCGTCTAACGATTAATCGGTAATTAATCTCGATTAATCGTCGACTTTTAGAACACTAATTTTCAACCTAAACCACGTTAGGCTAAAAATTATAACATTAAAATTAGCAAATTTTAAAATAAAATTAAAATATCAAGAGTTTTAAAACTTTTTTGATTCATAAATTTCAAAAACAGGAATCTGACCAACTTATTACAAATTTATTAACTTATTACGCCCCGGTTTGCCTCCCGACTTATAAGTTACTTATTCCAAATTTTTTTTTGAATTACTTACTTTTTTTTAGAAAAACATGTATATGAAAGTTCAACATTCATTATCTTGAAAATATAAGTTACTTATTTCAAAAAAAAGTATAGATTTACATAATTTTTTCCTAAATAAGAACCTATTTCTAAAAAATAAGATTTCCCAAACAGGGACATATTTCGATCAATTTTTAAAAGTCACAGACCACAATCTTACCCGAACAAAAAAAAGATGTCCATAGCAATCTAGAAAATATTAGGAAAATCAGTTCTTACCTTTTACGGTTTTCTTACTTGAACTTCTTAAGGCAACCCTGACTTCGAAAAGGAAAAGGAATTCAAACTTGGCTATATGTAAAAAGTAAAAACAATTCATACCTGGTTTGAGGGTTTCTCTAGTTTTAAATAAACACACAATTGGTCTTCATCATCATCATCATCATCACCTACAATAATCCAGGATCTCAGAGATGGGCGTACAAATTAAAGATATGAAGAATACAAATTTTAAGAAGAAAAATCAGAGGAAACACATACTAGACTCCGTCCCAACAGAATTACTCGTTGAAATCGTAGCTCGAGTAGCTGCATCTTCGTTCGATGACTTATGCAATGCCAAGTTCAGGTATTTTTACGAATTCCTATCGATGAAACTAATCGTTAAATATATTGCATGGTTGTTATTAGTTAAACTGATCTGTTATGTGTTCATGCAGCTGCAAAACTCTTCATGATTTTGACGATGTCGATGATAAGTACATAATTCGACGGGTTTCACTTGACAAGTTTCACATTATTCCATGGACATCAAACAAGCAAGCAAAAGAAGCAATGTTCTTAGACCGCTGCCTGGACTCTGGAAATCCAGAGGCTCTATACCGACATGGAATTGTGAGTAGATGAATCAGTTTTAAAAGTACATAGTTTTCTCACTTTTCTTGCTATTTGTAGATGCTTATTAAATAATTTTTTCCGAATTTTAGATACAATATTTTGGGAAGACGGAGATAAACTCTGGCATCGAGTGTTTAAGGAGGGCTGCAAATTCAGGACATCTGGTAGCTATGTATGTGTTTGGTATAATCTTGATTCTACATGGAGGTGAAGATAAAGAAATAGGAATGAAGATTATTACTGACATGAAAAGATCACAGACAAGAAACAAAATTGAAGAAATTCGTGAAAGTTTTTCAAGAACACTACAATTAATGTGGGTGCAGAATACCATGGTGGTGGGAAAAGCAAGGCCAATTTGTTGCAGAACGCACAGAGCTGCGAATTCTACATTCCATTTGTGGAAAAAGTTTGCTGATTTAGAATGCGAAGCATGCTGTTGTGATCAAGAAATCATAAATTTGTGGGAAATTGTACCCGGATCCATCTAGTTAGCAAATATTCTGGGTTGTTTGTGTCAGGATTCAGGTTTAGGCACTTAGGTATATCTTAATTCTTAGTCAAAGACGATATTACAGTTCATAATTATTATTTTCTAAGGTTTCTCTCGGTTACTAAGAACTAACAAGGATGTTCGGTACACTTGTCTTGGTCTGCCCTGTAGATGTTGGAACATTGTCTGCACAACTTTTAGCTAAGAATGATTTTACATTTTACTTTCATCCCATGTAGATCAAGCTTTTAGTTCCTCTGGAGCAAGACATTTAAGGACATCGAGAGTATTCTGTAGTTTTTCGTCGTATGCTATGACTACAAGTTTGCCTAATGGTATCTGAAGTCCGATAATAGTTGTTAAAAGAACTGAATTATTTGATGCAGATTCTGATCCAACTTTACAAATGCTCAAGTTCTTTAGAAACCAGAGCTTCTGTCAAACTGGTTTACGATTGTTCTTGCCATCAGTCAGGTTGTACACGTTTTAGCCGCGATTTTAAGAAAATTCTAATGGACCGAGTGTTAATTCCTCCTCCCTGGCTACCTCCTTGTTAGGTTGGTTCCTCTGATGCTGATGAAGGTAAGACTTAAGAATGGTACACGGACACAACACAACAGCTTCTTGTCACCTTCATAGTACTTTTGCTTCTAAGAATTTGCTTAGTGTAGTTAAATTCATGTCCTGTGGCCAACTTGCACACGCACCCACTTCTCATCCAATTTTTTTTATCTTAAACATTAATATTCAATTTATTAGAACAAAATATAAATTACCACCACACAAAATGTTCCAAATCCCCATTTTTTCAAAGAAAAACAGTTTATCCAAATTCTAATTTATTGACTACAAATTCATGCTCAATATCGAAAAATAACATTTACGAATAATTCTGTCCGAAAATATTGAAATACGTGTAAAACTCGAAAAATCGTAAACACGGGAGTGTTTAAAACTATAAACACCGCGTACTAAAAAGGCTAAAAAACCGAATAAAACCGCAAGTCACCCACTGAAACACACACAACACAAATCCCCGATCAGATCCCCAAATCTATCAAACCCTAGAAATCAAATCAATTCAATTCACCATGGGAAACACCGAGAAAATGATGAACCAGATCATGGAGCTAAAATTCACCGCGAAATCTCTCCAACGCCAAGCTCGAAAGTGCGAAAAAGACGAAAAATCAGAGAAACTCAAGGTCAAAAAAGCGATCGAGAAAGGCAACATGGACGGCGCTCGCATCTACGCCGAGAACGCGATTCGCAAACGCAGCGAACAAATGAATTACCTCCGCTTATCATCTCGTCTCGACGCCGTCGTTTCGCGTCTCGATACGCAAGCGAAAATGACGGTGATAAGCAAGTCAATGTCTAATATTGTGAAGTCGTTGGAGTCAACGCTTGCGACCGGGAATTTGCAGAAAATGTCGGAGACTATGGATAGTTTTGAGAAGCAGTTTGTGAATATGGAGGTGCAGGCGGAGTTTATGGAGAGTAGTATGGCGGGGAGTACGTCGTTATCGACACCGGAAGGGGAGGTTAATAGTTTGATGCAGCAAGTTGCGGATGATTATGGATTGGAGGTTTCGGTTGGATTGCCTCAACCGGCTGGACATGCTGTGGCGGTTAAGAATTCGGAGAAGGTTGAGGAGGATGATCTTACTAGACGTCTTGCGGAACTTAAGGCCCGTGGGTAATTGGTAGTGTTTATGTGTTTGGAAATGGAGTTGGTTATTGTTATGGCATATGTGTGATATATGTTGTTCGGATCGTATTTGATGCTTTGCGGAACTTGGCTTGTAAATTCGGGAAATGATATTGATGTACTTTCGATATTAATATCTTTATGCTTGATGTCATTATGTGTGGTAATTAATGTTTTGTGCTCCATGTTTGATTCTTCGTGGATTTGTTTTACTGTTTTGAATATGTGTTCTGTGTCTCTTGATATTGATTGGTTGGTGTAGGTTCTTCATTATTGGTATATATGATTTCCTAAGTATGAATATGCTTTATGCGATATGGTGTTGACTACACGATGAGTGTAAATGTATCAATGTAAGTTATTATTTAAATTGCTATGATGTATGGAGTATTATATTGTGTTATGTGTATGCTTGAAATACATGAAGTAGTGCTAAGAATTTTGCTGGCTTGTTCTGTTTTATGTATGATAAATGAAATACTTGAGTTTCATAAGTCTCTAAACTTGATTGACTTGTATGCAATGTGACACATCCTTTGAGTTATAGCATTACGGAAGTAGACTTTAGTTGGGGGTACTTATGTTTACTATTGACTCTGTTCTTATAGTGTGTATGTCATTGTTGCATTTCCCGCTATATATGATAGACATGATTTACACACCTTAAGTATTTAATCTCACATTCTACCAAAGAGTAACACAAAGCCATCTTTTTTTGTTTGTTTGGTACTTCATTTATCTTAGCAATTGATATATTTGGATTACAAGTAGAATATAGCTAGGCCTCTCATAGTATATGCGAACTAATGCATTTGTTCCTGTTTTACAGAGCTTTATGCCAGTACCCTTAGGAACAATATTACAACTTGAATTGTTTGTATAGAGTTCTATATTTCATTTTTTGCATGTAGCAGCTTTTAGCCAGTGATAAAAGAATTTAGTAGTGTAGTTTTGAACCTTTGATTGTCTTCGAAGAATATAGGTCTGATTCACTTTCAGTTGTTATTGATAGATCTGTATGAATCTAATGTTATGTTGGGGGTGGGAGAGACTGAATTGATGTGGAGTCTTTTTTTATTTTTATTTTCTTTTGGGGTGGGAAATGCACAGCTGCTACTTTGTGTTACAACTCTACACTTGACTGTTATTGATAGATGTGTATGAATCTAATGTTAAATTTGGGGAGGGGGGAGAGACTGAATTGATGCGATGATATTTTTTTTTTTTTTTTTTTGGGTTGGGGTGGGAAATGCTGGAGCTGCTAATACGCATAGCACCATATTGTTCATTTGGTTAATAGAAACTTATATATACTATCTAAGTTTGTTTTACTGTTTTGAATATGTGCTCTTTATTTGTTAATATTGATTGATCTTTGAACGTATATGTGGTTGGTGTAGGTTTTTCATAATTGTTATACTGGATTTTCTAAATATGAATATGCTTTATGCGTTATGGTTTTGACTGCACGATAAGTGTAATTGTGTAAATGTGTGATTCAAGTTACTATTAAAATTGCATATAATGTATGCAGTACTAGAATATAAGTTACGTTATGTGTATGCATACATGAGTTGGTCCCAAGAATTCCGATGACTTGTTCTGTTTTATGTCTGATAAATGAAATACTTGAGTTTTACCAGTCTCTAGGCTCAATGTGACACAATTATTGAGTTATAACACCGTAAGTAGAATTTAGTTGGGCTAAGTACGTCACTATTGACTCTGTTCTTGTAGTGTGTATACCATTGTAGCATATTCCCCTATTACCCTATATAAATTTACATGGTTTTCACACCTTAGTTGTTTCATTGTACATTTTACCACAGAGCAAGACAGTCATTTTTTTTTTGGTTTACTTCAGTTAGCTTACTGACTGAGAAATAGGGATGACAAGTTGAATATGGCTAGGCCTTTTATAGTGTAAGAGCAATAATGATACTTACTAATGCATTTGTTCCTGTTTTAGAGAGCTATTATGGCAGTACACGTAGGACCAATCTTTTAACTTAAATTTTTTGTAAAAAGTTTTATATTTCAATTATTTGCTTGTAGCAGCTTTTAGCCATGATAGAAGAATTTAGTAGTGTAGTTCTGAACCTTTGATTGACGTTGAAGAATACAGGTCTGCTTAACATTCATTTGTTATTGATAGATGTGTATGAATCTAATCTTTTGTTGGGGGTGGGAGAGACTGAATTGATGTGGATGGTATTGTTTTTTTTCTTTTGGGGTGGGAAATGTGGAGATGCTACTATATGTCGCAACTCTCAACCGTTCTTGATAGATGTGTGAATATAATATCATATTGGGGGTAAGAGAGACTGAATCGATGCATTGATATTTATTTTTTCTTTCTTTTGGGTTGGAATGGCCGGGTGGAAATGCTGGAGCTGCTAATATGCATTGCACCATATTATTCATTTGCTTGATTGAAACTTTGATATACTATCTATAGAAAAATATCCGCATCAATGATCAAACCCCTCTGCCCTTCTTTTCTTCTCTGTTCAGGTCATGGTTTTTTCAATTATGGTCAGAGCACAAATTGTATTATATCATCTATTTTCATTTGTTTATCAAAACCCTCTACTCAGGCTTTTTGGGTTCACATTCTTTAAATCTAGCTTGGCGGGACATCTTCTTTAGTGTTGTCTATGTTGGTTGCACTGAGTTTCTTATGATTCGTCTATGTACTTGTATGTTGTATTTATCTTCTCAAAATCTCTGATTTTATAGAATTTGTTTGAACAGAGTCAACGTCTGTAGTTAAGCGTCATAGGAATGCGCAGTGATCCTTGCTGCGCAGTGCTCACCCCTCTCTTTAAAGAGGCTTGTCTTATTCGTCTGTAGTATGATTTGAAGGATCCTTATTTTTGGTTGTTGAGGTAGAGTAATGGACCAGAAATTCCCTCTTTTTTTTTTTGCATCTAATTGCTCTGACCTGAATTGTCTGCAGAATGTTTTACATATTTGATCGGTGAAATTAGTTTGGCCTCTCCAAAAAAAAAAAAAAGGAGCCTTCTGTTTCTTGCTTACTGTATAGTTTCTTCATGTTTTGTTGAATTTTGAAATATCCTTGTGTACATTTGTTTTTAGCAATTTTTTGTTTTGTTGATTCAGCAATTCTAAAGTTGCTTTTTGCTAAACAAGGAATAGGCTTATCCTATTTTGTTATAGTTAGATTAGAATCAGTTAGTCCTGTCAAAGCCCATGTCATTTGTTTTTATGTTACCAAGGTAGAAGCATTTGAACATGTAACTGGTCTCCTCTTGTCATCTATTTGAAATCCCTAATGGTACTGTAGAACCTTTATCTTTGTCTTGATTCTTTTTCTTTCTCGTATCTGATTTATTTTATTTACAGTTTCTACTTTTTAAAACTGATGGACTCTGACTGCAGCTTCTATTATCTAGGACCACTCGAGCATGTACAAAAATGAGAAACTGCATTTGATGAGTGTTTGATTGCAAATCTAGAATAGCAATCTTCGATACATTGAACGCCATCTAGATGCCGGATTTGGGTAGATGCCGAATTTCGATTTTCTAAAAGTTATCCGGACTTTTGTGTGGAATATAAAATGTGTGACATATAGAAACTTGTCAAGTTGTCATTTTGTTGAAAGTTTTTATTCAATTCATCAATTTGTCCCGTTAAACACTGTACTGCAAACATTATAGGAAATCATAGACCAAGGCAAGCCCATTTTTAACTTACCAAAACTATAAAAGAAGGAAAATGCCAGGGGTATAAATTGGTTACCAAACTGTTTTCCAAATACAGGTGGCAAATAATGATTTGTTATAATAATAAATCGGTACTCTGCATTCACACCAATAACACCTCAGATTATCTTTCCGATAATATGAAGCATGTCAACTGAAGATTGGTGAAGGAGTGGACTGTTCTAATACAGCCACTGCAAATTCTAGAAAATGTTACGGAGAGGGACTAGTCATTCTGAGGCAGATAGGGTTGAGCCCCAGCAGCCCCTTTATCCAATTATTATTTATCCCCACATGATCTAGATCTTCTTTGGCATTTTGTTTAACCATAGGATGTATGTATCTCTATGTAACTATATGTAAGTTGTCATCTTTCTTGTATTCTCATGTAACTGTAATCCGTGTGTGCGTCTGTAAAGCTTACACTTTATCTAGAGTTTAAATGTACTACATTATCTGGTAAATCTTATGTATAAGATTTACAATAGACTACCAGAATAGTGTGTCCAAAAAAAATCATATACCCGACACGAGGACTCGGCAACCTACCAAAGTGTCCCAGCTTCCTAGATAAGAGCACCTACATCAGGTACAAAAACCACATTCCCCCAAATGAATCGCTAAATCGAACTCTCATAACTATGAGACGAGGTGATACCACTAGATCACGAGGTTATTAGTAGACCAATTTTTTTAATCTAAAGATTCGTAAATTTGACTACATATTTCGGATCGATGTTCTTATCGGTGGCTCTCCCAGACGCGTTTGAGTGTTGAGTAATATTGGGTCTGCTGGGAAGAATTGGTTAGGATTAAAAACCGTCCACTTAAGCAAGCAGCTGGCTGATGAGCTTAGCAACTCATATATATACTCAGCCTTAACAGATAAACAGAAAATTCAAATCAACTCTACATTGAAAAATTCGTACATTCGAATTAAGTAGACACCAAAATGAAAAGGGCAGTTAGTTACAAGTTTGATTATGTCAAGTAACTCTAAGAAATACTACGACTTTACGTGATCTTATGTTCATCGGGGTGACCTTGATTATAACTTATAAATTTATCCTCAAATATTTGAATCTCTTATATATATAAATCCATGAAACGTACATATATGTTTGATTCCGAAAACTGATTTTGACTAAGGTAGCGTAAACTTCAGGACCGGATTCTGTTTTTCTTATTTATTTTTGCTTATTTATAATAAGAAATACATATGCAAGAACATCCCAATTTAAGTATGAACACCTAGCATCTTTTTGCTCTTATTGTCTCCATTTATTTTTTGAGTCGTTAGGGTATATAGAGACTATAGATCACAGTCAAGACATGTGATAATTATGCAAGCTATATAAAAAGAAACTGCATTAGCTGTGCAGTGATCACTTGATGAAATGAAATGGGGTGCATGTGGGGGCACAACTCCTTAAACCTAAATTATTGTAATAATTTTGGGATGATTAATCTAATTAAGCACTCTAATGTCATCCTCAATACAAATATCCTAGATTATAAGCACGCAAGCTATTTCAATTAGCAATCTCTCTGACTGTTAATTTTCTTGCCTGCCAACAACTTGTACATATTTACACACAGATTTCGAATAACTCAATTCCCGTTTCCACTAGTTCTGAAATTCAGCATGATGCAAATCTTAAGAAATACATGTACCCTGCATTTCTCTGTTTGATATATGTTCACAGGCATCATCCTCCATCCTCCACCTAGCAAAATGCCAAATTATTTCAGTAAAGTATTATATTATTAACTTATTGTAGTACTCCCTCCGTCCCGGTCAATTGTTTACATTTGGTTTGAGCACGGAGGTTAAGTAAAATAAGTAAAGTAGTGGAAAAAGTAAGAAGAATAAGTAAAGTAGTGGAACCCATCAATATTTAAGGTATAAAGTAAGTAAAGTGTATGAAAATAGTGAAAATGGTTAATTTTTATATTATAAAAGTTTACTATTTTGAAAAAGTTTTGAAATGTAAAGAATTGGATAGGACATCCAAAAATAAAAGTATAAAGAAATGGATGAGACCGGGAAATTAACTAATAGCGAAGAATATAAGATTCATGGACCATACCAAAAAAAGGGTATGTGCCTTATGGCAATATTTGGATCATCCTAAAGAGTACTAGTAGTTCCAAAAAGTGGCAAAGGAAAAAAGTAGGAGATGATTAAAACTATGATTAGTGGAAAGGTTTAGTTGAAAAAGAGAGAGCAGTAGCAGTAGTACTTTGCAGTTTGCACGGCTAAACATGCAAGCTCACTCTCGCTCTCGATGCACTTTGTGAAAACTTTACAGTCACCCCGGCTGCTACGCATGGAATGAATTGTTGCATTAGAACAATTACCCAAAAGTAGGCAAGTCAGAGGAATCCGCAACTTTTCCCACTCAACCTAAACACAAATTAGAGTAAAGTGCACTTCGCATTTCCTGACGTATTGTTACTCGGTACTTGAGTATACTAGTTTCATTTGCAATGCACTTTGTATCCTCTAACTTCAAAATTTGGTATATATGTGTATAGATATAAGGATCGAGAAGCTAGGTTAACAAAATGAATCTGTTTACAAGATAATAAAAAAATGCTCATATGTTCTCTCTAAGTCTTACAGTCCCACCAAGACTGACCAAAAATAAAAAAAAGGCTTATCTTTTTACAAATCGATCCAGTTTTATTCATCATCTCCTAGCTTTCAACTGTTGGAACTAGTATACTAAATCTCTTTAAATTAATAAATCTCTTTCCCATATTTTACATGTTTATCTTCTTGTATAAGTTAACTGCACTTCTGTTCTCTTCTTCTCTACATACCCCTTCAACTGGATCTCAACAAATCACACATGCTCTAACAAACAATCACGGTTAGTCATCAACGGCAGCTACACACACACACACACGCACACACACATTTATATATTATTGTTCGTAATTATTCGATAATAATTAGTAACAAGTACTCTTTGATTTGTTCAATAGGCAGTTTCGGATTTATGACGAAGTTTGTCGATAGTATGACATATTTAGATATAAATGAGGGGACAAAATTTAGTTTCTGGAGCTGAGGATAGCAATATTGTTTGTTTTTTTCTTGATGATCACAGTTTTAATTATTGTTTTAAAGCAAGCTGAGGTTCTGTTCGTTGTTTTTATAATTTCTCTTGTATGTTTTTCTACAGACGAAACAGAAAGAATATCCAGACGAAGCTCGATCTGATCATCAAGTTCTTTCGTAAGCAAATTGAGCTGCAGGTATATTGAAATTAGGTACTTACGTAGGGTTTTCATATGATAGTTTTATTTAATTATTTTGTGTTATTGTGTAGCATGTAATTTTATTAATTCCCTTATCCTGAACCTCAATATATTTTCCTATAGAAGAATCGACGATAAGGATAGGTTATAACAATTCGAAATACCTATGGATTTTTCGGACTGGGAATGCTCACCGATCATAACAAACATTTCATCTTCGTGGAGTAATCAAGAACCTGAAGTTGCAGAAGCTTTCATTGCTGAATCTGATCATCATTTCTCAAATTGTCGTGCTTATAATGGTGAAAAGAGTTTAGACCTTCCCGACGATATGGTGTTTAATCCAATCCAGAAGCTCAACAAAATTTCTTATAATACCTCTGAGCCGACAGTATCTCAATCTCATCATTTCCAACATTTTTCAAATCCTGCAAAAATACTCAACCAAATGGTTCATCATTTAGCACCGCCGCTAATTGATTCAATCATTGTTTCTTCGAATCCAAACTATTCACAAGCAGAAGCCATTAGTACTTTATCGGAAGGTGATGGGTTGTGTTCTATAAAAAGGCCTCATGATGTTATGATGAATAACACATTGAGTGGCCTACTGGCTGATTTAGGAATGCCATACAAAGAAAATAATTCTTTTAAGCCCGTTGCTTCCACCAACGTTGCCTCTCTCGAGTCACTGGACTGCTTACTATCTGCAACATACAGCAACACTAGCACATCCGTCGAAGACGAGGGCATTAATTCCTTTTTATTTTCTGATAATAGTCACACAAATGTTGTTAGTAAGTCAATATATCCGGGAGCTGACAATGGTGAAAAAGTTCAGACATTTGGGAAGATTTCTAGCGGTTTCAGCCCAAAATCTACCAATCCGCTGCCACAATGGAAGAAAAGGAGGATATTGGAGAAGCCACCGAGCTCATCAAACATAAGCTTTCAACAGCCTAATAGCAATAATTCACTGGCTACTGCTAATTGTGCTCTCGAGGAGCCTGATTCCGAGGCTATAGCACAGATGAAGGAAATGATATACCGAGCAGCAGCCTTTAGGCCAGTGAATTTCGGTGATGAGGTAGTGGCGAAACCAAAAAGAAAGAACGTGAAAATTTCAAGTGATCCGCAAACAGTGGCAGCAAGGCAACGGAGGGAAAAAATAAGCGAAAAGATTAGGGTTTTGCAGAGGCTAGTACCAGGTGGAAGCAAAATGGACACAGCATCAATGCTAGATGAAGCTGCAAATTATCTCAAGTTCTTAAGGTCACAAGTTAAAGCATTGGAAAATCTTGGACAAAAGATTGATTTTGGGAATTCCCCAAATTCAAACTATCATAATTTAGCTCCATTTTCCATGCAAAACAACACTAGTTTAGTTTTCCCTTCAAAACCCTAATCACACCAAAATTTGATGAAGTTGCAAAACATGGTGTTAATTTTTTTAATTGTATCTCTTTGTTTAGGAAAAGTTAGTAATCATGATTTAATCATATATATCTTGATTTGGTTACTTATCATTACTGCATTATCATTATGCAATTCAGCAGGCCATCATTATATACTACTCCATGCAATTCTCAGTTTGACTAGGATGTAGATTTGTGTACAGTGCTACTATAAGATAGTAATCATTATATATACAATTAGTTCAATCATGACTTCATGATCATAAACCGCACCATATTATTATGTCCAAAGTTCCATGTTTTATATATTATGATCATATTTTCATATATCCGTCTCTGTTTCTTGTAGTGTTAGTAGCGTGTTTTTACATAAAATCGAAATTTATGTCACTAAAATGAAACAATTAATGTAAGAACTAATAAACTAGTTGAATTATCATTTAAAAAAACCATTTAACTAATTATCAGAAAAAATTGATTATTGAATCAACCTAATTAGAGTATTAATTAAAACTACAAAATACCCCATTAGACACCTATAAAGTACTAGTACTGCAAGCTTTTCTTTACAAAAAAGGTTGTAATTGTAACATACTCCTATATAAAACCGCATATATTTTGTTAGAAAGTGCCTACAATTAACTAATACTGTTTTTTGTGATCTTCAAGTTAAGAAGAAGGCAGTGGCGTGAGCTGACCACTGCGCCAAACATTCTCTTAACACGCACCTCCTTTGCTCCTTTAATATAAAATACTAATAATCTGCGAGTACTTCTGCAGCTCACCAGTCAGTGCTTTGTGTCTCCTTTATTCTGTCCAATTTAAAGGGCATGCGTGTTCCTCGATTTTCACTACTAAGTTGAGTTCCAAGTAATATATTGGTTATCACATGTTCGATCTCATCTACCCAAGTTATTCTCCTTGTTTATCTTTTCCTCTTGCCTGCCTTCAATAACGTTAAATTTGTATTTACTAGATTATTAGACAAGAGGAAAACTTGAAATATTAATTTAAGAGAGTAATTGTATTTTTGCGGTATAAAGAGGTTAAAAGTTCGAGTTTATATATACGAAAGACAAATTACACTACAAAAAGCAGGACCTTGACATCTCGTTTATTGACATGTAAGTGTCACGTTTATTAAAATCCGTTGACACCTATCTTGACATCTCGGATAATTTGGTGTGATTCAAAGCAAAATGCGATCAAAATTATGACAAAGTATGCGTAGTTACATACGTACAGTTCTTTAATTTAAAGAAATTTACTTTGCATTGCAGAAATGAACATAATATTACAATGTTCGGTTGAAAATAAGTGTCACATTGAAATAAGTATCACTCTTGTGATCTATAATGCACGAACACATAAGCTTGGTCAGTTATGATTCATTTTCCTTGTAATGTGCATACGAAGGATTTGCGTACAAGGAAACGGTTTATTCAAATGCTTTAAAAAAAACTCGCAAGTTTGAGGAATTTTTGAGACCATTGTCATTTTCTTCACTATTTTCTGATACAATACATAAATCATTTTGACAATTGAAGTGATCTTCTTGTTGCGTTTTCTTTGACTTTAATATTTAAAGATTAATATTATTGAAATAAGTTTGTTCCTTGAATATATAAGATCGAATAGTTTTATCTTTATCTTTTTGCTATAATTAGAAACTTATTGTTGCAGAAAGATCCCAGGTTTCTGGCTTGCTTTTCCCTATGTATATCTTGTTTGCTCATATCTTTTCTTCCCTCCAAGTTGACATTTTATCCCTGAGCCGTTCTTATCTGGAGATATGATCTTATGATGACCAACTATATCCCTAAAGAAATCTATGCATACATATTCATTTCATCCATGTTGCTTTTACATTTGCAGTATTTCGAAAAAATCCTAAAAATTCCCATAATTCATTTGTTTTGATTTTAACTAAAGCCTCAGTTCTGAATTACACAGTTTAGTTTACAAATTTGTCCATAATTCCGTTGCATTGTGACTGATTTTTTTTCTTTTGCAAAAATAATAATCCGACTTAAGTAATAATCTATCTGACGCATCGACTTCGTAAATCTCGAATAATAGAACAAGTGTTCTGTCTTCTTCCATTAATGGAAGGTGCACTATAATGTCGAAGCAGATAGTAAATATAGTAAAATCTGCAGATTGTTTAGTTATGGGCGAGTTCTTACACCACCATGCTTGGAAATCGATACCATTATCAATATTCTAGAGCGTCACGAGAACCCTAGCAGCTAAATTTTGTATCCTTCTACATAATTACTTTATTTTAAACTATGTAACTGCATTTAATCTTATACAACACGTGATTAATTAACATTTTCTTTAAATATAAAATATATATATATATATATATATGTGAACAAGAACAACGATTGCACTGCATGGTGAATTGGTGATACGATAATACGATATGCAAATGGTGGGCTTCTTCCTAAGAAAATAGTCTAATACTGTCAAAGTTGTTGGTCTCAGAGTCCAAGAGTAGAGTCTGTTAAGATTGTTTCTACAAGCCCAAGTTTTGGATACCAATGGACTATATTTGATATGGGTAATAGGATTCACATAGCCTGCTTTTACAATTTAAAACAAAGTGACATTTCACGCAAATCCTTTTTCAATATGGGCTTTGAACCTAATGAAATATTTTCTTATATCTTTATTCAACATAAATTTTGATCATTTTTCTTATCTAATCGAGTTCGATAAATTTGTCAAGACGGATGAATTTCATATTAACAAAATTCGGAAATCTTATTGCTATTATTGCTAGAATCAAGATGTGGGATGATGATTTTAGATTTTTTTTTGTGTTTGAGATTGTTGGTAGAGATCTCAAATTATTTATCTTAATATATTCAGAAAAAAGTATAACATAACGGAAATAAAAATAAATTAGATTTATATTTAATAAATCCTTTTCTCACGAGTTATCTTCACTACAAGAAATTCGGCTAAATTCGACAAGAAATATTCTGTCGAATTTAACTAAACTCGACAAAATTTTGTTTTGTCGAATATGCTCGCGTCGAATTTAACTAATTTTAACGGACTAAATTCGACAGAATATATTCGACAGGTTAAATTCGAGTGGATAAATATAACCGAATTTGGTCGCATTTAGTAAGCCTAAATTTTAAACTGAAAATTCGAAATTTTTCCAAAAATTCAAATTTTTGCCAAAAATTGAAAATCCCGCCCAAAAAATCAAACTTTTGACAAAAAATTTTAAACTTCCGCCCAAAATATTATATTCGACAAAAAAAGGTAGATTTTATTCGACCTAAAAAGAAGATTTGAATTATAATAGTAAAATAAATTCGACTTGTTTTGGTCACATTTAACATACCAAAACATATTTTTACCCCACTTTAAATTAAAAACTCCAACCCTAAGGAATACCCAAACCCTAAACCCTATATATTTACCCCACTTTATTGTTGATGTAACGACTTATAAAGAATTTTTTTATTTAGCAAATATTATTTTCTTAAAAAAATTATAATGAATATGACACGTCTTCTCGGTACTCCCATAATTGTTTTGTATTTTTTCAAACTAACTACATACTTATTTATTTTTCTTGAAAGTATTTAATAAGTAAAAATACAAATTTCTCGTATCATTTAATATTTTTTTTTGTACAAACTAAATTTGTACCTATCATAACCGACATTCTTGTATTTATTGATATTTTTTCATGATATTTATTCACATTTAAATATTTAATAACGTTTTTTTAAAAATTGAAAAAAAAAAAATCTTCGACGGAATTCTGTCACTTTTATAAATGCGACTGAAAACTGTCGAATATAGTTTTGAATAGTGTAAAAAAATTTCGGCGGCAATATTCCCACAAAAACTAAAAGTAAAAGTCGACAGAATTTGGTCGACTTTTGAAATCTGGAATTAATATTTTGGCGAGATTGTTCCCGCATTTTTTTTTTGCGGGTTCGAATTTTAACAGCACAAAAAATTCTGTCGAATTTAGTACTGAATTCGACATAATAAAAAATCCTGTCGAATTTAGAGACAGAATAATTTCAACAGAAACTAATTGCGACAAAATGTTGTCGAATTTAGCCGCTGTACTAAGTTTCAGCTGATTTCTATCGAATTTGGTGTCTGTCAAAATTAGCCTTGCTTCTTGTAGTTTTTTTTTTTTTTTGACAAACTCACGAGTTATCATCTGGTGTATAACTTATCACCCAAAATGTTAAAAACGATATTAACTCTGTTTCACACTACACGTTACTTTCTATTTTTATATTTGCATTTTGAAATACTTTGACTATATATCTATTCAAATTATTTTTTCAAATTTTTTTTTGTGAATAGAAATTTAAATATCAAAATTTTGTTCAATTTTTTTAAAAAAAAATAATTTATATAATTATTCGATCAATGCAATTTAAAATACGTACCGAAAAGTTGGACAAATATTTTGAAACAAAGATATCAACAAACAAGAAATCTGAACAATAAACTGTTATCTTTATTATAAGGTACGAACAATCAAACATCAAGCATCAAGCACTTCATTTATCGTCCTCATCCTCAACATCTAGAGTAGACTGAGCAGAAAAAATAAAATCTTTTATAACCAAACACAAAGATAGGGCTGTAAGCGAACAGAGCCGTTCGTGAACAAAACTCGAGCTCGGCTCGTTTTAGATGGACTCGGCTCGGTTCGTTTACTAAATGAACACGAGCTTGAACATGAAAATGTGTTCGGTTAGTAAATGAGCTCGAGCCGAGCTTTACACCTGTTCGACTCGAACTCGGCTCGTTTTGATCGGGATCGGCTCGAGCTCGGCTCGAACTCGTTAAACTCGGCTCGATTCGTTTAACTAATTATAAATTGTGAATTTCATAATATCCTTAACAATTTGAATATGTTAAATAAAACTTAATTGCGATCTATTTTAGTTATTTTGTGGTTGAATAGGGAATTGTATTTCTTATATCTAAAAGGTATAACATCAACGTACAACCAAAAGTTAAACTCTTTATATCCAATCCAAATTAGTTTTTCATTATTAAAATTTATAAGTTGCATTAATAAAATTACAAAAGAAAGTGAATAGAGAAAAAGAGTTTGTTTTATTAATTTATTATATAATATTATTTAAAAGTGGCTCGTACCTCTTAAAATTGAGGAGAAATATGAGATTTTTAGTGAATTTAAGGTTAATAAGAGTATCTTGGAATAAAAAGTTGTTAGCCTCCTCAAATTTCAAATTAAAAGCCAAGATAGAGAGGCTCTACGTTGGTGATAAAATTGTTTTATTTTAACTATTGTTATTAGATAAAGTGAGTAAGGTTTGATTACTCATAAATACAAATATTAACCTAATATAATTATTATAAGAAAATAAATTAACTTTAGTATTGAAATTCAAACATAATATTGTATTCTTAATATGTGCTTTTAGGCGTGAGACTGTAAATCGGGTAAGTAATTTTAAAAATTGGATTTGGTTGTGTATAAAAGTACGAACTATAAGTGAACAACTCGACTCGACTCGAGTTCGGTTTGTGTTCGGCTCGACTCGAAATGTTCGTGAACAAACTCGTGTTCGACTCGTTTATTAACGAGCCGATCTTGAACATCACTTTTCGTTCGATTAGAAAGCTCGGCTCGACTCTGTTCGTTTTAAAAAAAAATCAAGCTCGGCTCGATTCGAACAAAACTCGGCTCGGCTCTGTTCGTTTACAGCCCTACACAAAGACTTACCGTAAGATGGATCAAACAAATCTATTCCATGAAAATTGCCTTCATCAAAACTACTCACAACTTCAATATCTTTCTCATTCATCATCTTCACTAACTCAACTTGTCGGTCCACTAGTGGGTCCCCATCACATCCTTTCACCATAACTCTCAACCCTAATTTTTTTATCCAATCACAAACCCTTAATTCAGTCTCCACCGTCGGATTACAATACTCGTGATCACGATCAACACCATCCGGCAACCCTAGGTCCCACATTACATCACTAACAGTCAACGGCAACACTAGATCATTAACATGTCTTAGTTCTGATTCAGTTCTCTTGGTCCCACCAAAAAATGGTTGAAATAATACCAAGCCTTTGATTATAACCGGATTGAGATCAACGTCTTTCAAGAATGCGGGTGCATGGTAAGCAATGTTCCCGCCCGCACTGCCACCCATAATGTAACAATTTGATAAATCACCGTATTTTGTTAGCAATTCATGTGGACTATTTTTTATCCACTGCAACACTTCCACACAGTCATGATAAGCTGCAGGAAGGCGATGCTCGGGTGCGAGACGGTAATCAACGGATACGATTAATGCAGGAATCTCAACAGCCATGAGGGAGCAGAAATAGTGAAAGATCGGTGAGGATGCACGGCCTACGACGAACCCTCCACCATGAACGTAAACAATGACAGGCAGTAGCTCGGTGGTGGTGGTGGATTCTAATGCCTTGCGGTGCACGTAAATACGTGCGCCAGTGTTGTTTGATTGGTTAATGGTTATATCTTGTGTGAAGACCGGAGGGAGAGTGAAATCGAAGGTGGTGGGGGTTTGTAGGGGTTCGTCTTTGCGTGTGATGGTACCGTCGGCATTGAAGATCATGCCGAGGTACGAAATCGGATCTACTGGGGGCTTGTTGTTGTCGAACGTTGCCGGCTGTGTGTTCTCTGTTGTTGTCATTTTGTGATGGAGCTTTGGCTGGTATATATTTTTTTGGTGTGTATTAGTATAAGTACAATGAGTAATTGTACCTGTTGCATATTTATACAGAGTCGCAGAGCCACACTCGATTACCTACGCAGAAAAACAAATTTGTTTAATGATTTTAACAAAAGTTTTTATCATTATATAATTTGTGTTTTTTTTGTGTTTTTTGTGTTTTTTGTGTTTTTTGTGTTTTTCTTATTTTATGTGTTTGACTATCTGAGAACCTTATTGATCCGAAAATTATACTCCCTCTATACCTCTCATTTCTTTACACTTTCTTTTTTGATATTTCCTTCTTATTTTTTTACATACCAAAAATAGTAACATTTTATAATATAAAATCCAATCACATTCACTACTTTCCTCCACTATACCTATTTTATACTCATTTTATACATTAAATATTGATTGGTTCCACCACTTTACTCATTTTTCTTACTTTTCCCTATTAATTTACACTTTTTCTTAACCTCCGTGTCATTCTCTCAATGTAAAGAATTGAGGGGGACGGAGGGAGTAGCATAAATTTTGTTATATTCCAAATCAAAGAAAATGCCAAGGTACCGTCGGCATTGAAGATCATGCCAAGGTAGGAAATTAAATAGAATTTCTAAGTGAAAATTGGATTTTAGAAATTAAAAAAAATCATATGCTAAGATTTTGAGTCCGAACAACCTTGGAAAAATGCGTATACGAGTAACGTGCACATGAGAAATGCGTATATTAATAGGAGTTACGTGCACTTTGGCAAATGCATGCATTGAGATTTGTAAAAATTAAACCGAAAGATACGCCTAATAATACTGTACTTGGACTTCATTGACTTTGATTAATTAGCTGCAGATTCATTACAAACGGTATAACTCCCTCTGTCCCCCTCAATTTTTTATATTGATGTTGGGCACGGAAAGGTTGAGCACGGAGGTTGAGAAAAAATATAATTAAGTGAGAAAGTGATGAAATCAATCAATATTTAATGTATAAAGTGGAGATAGTGGAGGAAAATAATGGATGTACTTATTTTTTATATTATAAAACTTTAATATTTTAGGAAATATTTGGAATGTAAAAAATTGAGAGAAACATCCCAAAAAAATTGTAAAAAAATGAGAGGGACAAAGGGAGTATATTTCACGCGAAGCTAACCAAGTCACAAATATTTTTAGAATCGAAAGCACTAATCCGAGTCACCCACGACAAATTATCTTCAGCGTGAAATCTTCATTTTTCTATACGTTTTTGAAAATTATTTTGCTATCTTCTTCGTTAGATATTTTCGGTAGATTTCTAACAGTTTTTGACAATGATCGAGTGCCCAGATTTAGAAGATGACCGATTTTCAATTTTTTTTTAAAAAATGTTATCGTAAGTTTCCACGTTTCGAACAATCGAATTTGACCCTAATTTTCACTGTAGATATTATTTTACAGTAAATGAAATGTAAAACATCTAACTAATAATAGACGTGGAAATTTAGGATATAATTTAGTAGAATGCAATTTGCTTACATCTCAATACAAATGTTGTCTCTCTGTACATGAACTAATTAACCAGTGTGATCAAGTGTATAAAATACAGATACATACTGTTATACTGGATTTTCAGTAATGGGCCCTAGACAGGTCCCTAAGTGATTTGGGCTTAGAAATGAATTATGTTTTGGGAAAGATTGGTGTGAACTGGGGTCGGGCTCGCACCATGAACTATGTTGAGCCCAAAATCCTTTCAAGTATGGTGGGCTCGCATCATTAACTTGTGGTGAGCACCTGTCCTTATGAGTTCTCATTTTAAGCAAGGGTTCTCACAAGAATCTTATCATAATTGGGCTCGCTTCGCTAAAATGAATATTGAGCTTTCTTTCTTATGAGTTCACCATGATGAGCTCGCATCTCCATTAATAGACTCTCACTATAAGCATATGGGCTCTCACCATTATGAAGTAATGGGCTCGTGGTACTTGTCAGAAATAAGAATATTTGAACATAGGTGAGCTCGCACCACTTAAACTACGAAAGGATAATTTTCATATGATTTGTGCGATGCGAGCCTGGCCAGCTCGCATCGTGGGTGAAGACCAAAATATGGAAATTCCTGTTCACGAAGTGAGTAAAGCTTGGTTGACACGGGACAGACCTGCAATCACGGGAAGAAATGCGGAGATGCCGCGAGATTGTAGGAAAACGTGTGACGACCAGACTATTTATGGGAACATGAAGTGGATTGATAATCCTTGGACTATTTATGGGAACATGAGGTTGATTGATAATCCTTGGACTATTTATGGGAACATGAGGTGGATTGATAATCCTTGAGCTATTTATGGGAACGTAAATCTTGACTATTGTATGGGCTTGGACTGAATGGGCTTATTTAATAACTTGTTTTCCAAGAACTACGTGAGACTTGATCCCTATATAAAGGGGTACGTAGGCACCTTGTATGATACACAATTGACACTCGGTAAAGTGCAAGAGGAAAAACCTATTCTCTAATCAATTTTCTGAGGAGTCATCATACAAGCCCAGCCACCACTTTCCATAAACCTCCAACACACTGTTGTACGAAATTCTCCTTACAACAATTGGCGCTAGAAGGAGGGGCCTCATTGAGCACTACATCTTAAGGAGAAGGATGTCGAAGAACAACAAAGACGGTGACAAGGGGATTGAGCATAAGAAGGATGCCACACCACAAGGAGCGAGGACGGATCCACCACCCCACGGAGAGGGAGGACCAAGCAAAACCACCCTGGTCATGCCTCAAGTCGCACCAGTTACACTAGACGGCCAGAAGATCTTAGGCTACCTCGAGGGGATCGAGCTCCAATTCAAGGCTATGAACGCCCGGCTAGCTAAGGTCGAGCAGAACTCAATCAAGAATGCGAAGAGGAAGGCTCGAAGGCTCAAAGGCACTAGGGACAAGAAGGATAAAAACTCTAAAAAACTCATACACGAGTTCGACGAGGTAGCTGATGGGCTAAAGAAAACCGGGTCTCTTGAGACAGATGAGATATCTCCAAGCCAGGAGGAGCGAGGCAGCCAGGCTCCGAGTGAGCCGCGGCATGAGCCAGCTTCGTCCGAGGCTAGATCCACTAGTGTTTTGGATCGAATTGGGAAGAAGCTAACTGAGCACGATCTAAGGCTTAGATTGGAAAAATCTAAGGCACGGAAGGAGGCTCCAGAGAGGACTCCACCTAGAACAGAGCGAAGGGAGATGACTCCACCTAGAACAGAGCGAAGGGAGATGACTCCACCTAGAACAGAGCGAAGGGAGAGGCCTCCACCTAGAACAGAGCGAAGGGAGAAGGCTCCACCTAGAACAGAAAGAAGAGAGAGGACTCCGCCTCGAACTCATAGAAGGGAGCGAAGGGAGAGGACTTCCTCTCACCATTCTAGTGAAGAGAGGTCTGACGAGAGAATTGGAGACCTAAGGGTTGGTGATTTGAGGCGCCTGTTGGTGCAGATGGAACATGAGAAGAGAGCCCCACCCCCTGCTACGGCCCCATCTCCTTTCACTCCTGCAATAAGGATGTCCCCTCTTCCCCCGACATTTAGAAGTAACCTCGAGCTTGCCTTCAATGGAGATGCGGCACCTGCTGAATACCTGGCCCGCTTCAATACCGAGATGGAGGTCTACCAGGTTCCTGACCTAACTCGTTGTCGATTATTCGCTGCCTCGCTAAGGGGAAGTGCCCAACAGTGGTTTACTAAGCTAGGACCAGCTAGCATTAGCATGTGGAGACAGTTGGGAGATCTATTCTTAAGGCAGTTTCAGTCCACTCTTCACTATGCCCCCCGGTGGCTACCCTTGCAAACATTAAGCAGGGAAAGGTAGAGTCCCTGCAGGATTATTTCATGCGGTTTAACGCTGAGGTTCCTAGAGTCCGAGGAGCAATGGAAGAAGCCCAGAAGAATTTCCTAATTGTTGGGTTGATAGAAGGCTCTAAATTCTGGAAGACTCTACAGGCTAGGGAGCCAGAAACTTTGGCTGAATTTTATGAACAGGCGGAGCTTCACAAGAGGGTAGAGAAATCCATGAGGGATCTAAGAAGCAGTGGCCGAAGGATGGAGAAGAGAGGGAGATCTTCTAGTCCTGAAGAAAGAAGAAAGACTTTCAAAAGGAGCCCCAGCCCTAAGAAGCTTAACAGGGCTAGAGAAACTGCTAATAAGGAGACTGGGAGGCCTTACACCAGCAAGTGGCAGAATCATACCCCTTTGGTGGCCTCCATTGATCACATATATGTCACTTATGCTGGGAAGGGGGTATTCAAGAAAGCCACCCCTCTGACGGAATATAGTAAAAGGGACACCTCTAAATACTGTGCTTACCATGAGTCCACAGGACATCATACGGCAGATTGCCGACAGCTAAAGGATGAGATCAAGAGTCTGATTCGACAGGGAAAGCTAACGGAAACATAAGTCTGAGTACCATCAGGTGCCCCCTCCACCCCCAATAGCAAAGGATGATGACAGAAAGAGGACTGCTAGGGAAGATAGCATTCACGTTATTATTGGAGGACCTCATGTGGGAGGAGATAGCAAGAAAGCCATGGAGAGATATGCCCGAGAGGCAAAGGACTGTCCTCTAACCAACGTTCATCGCCTTGAACAAAGGCCTCCCCATCTATTCACAAAAGAGAGAGATGACATTATGTTTAGCGAAGAAGATGCCAAATGGGTGCACCACCCACATGCTGATGCTCTTGTTGTGAGGATGAAAATCGGGTCCACCAATGTACATCGGGTATTGGTGGACAATGGGAGCGCTGTAAATGTTTTAACTTACGACACATACAAAAGGCTTGGATTCTTAGACAGAGAACTGGTCTCAAGCGGGAACCAACTTTACGGGTTCACAGGGGCTTCTGTAGGAATTCGAGGCACAATCCAGCTCCCGATCAATTTAGGGGACAACCCCCACGTGGCCACACAAATTGTCACTTTTACTGTGGTGGACCAGCCGTGTGCTTATAATGCCATCATTGGGAAGCCAATCCTGAAGGAGATGAAGGTAGTCACCTCTATCTATCACTTAACCATGAAATTTCCAACCCCCACGGGCGTCGGACGAGTGAAGGGATGTCAATATGACTCAAGGGTATGCTACAACCAAGCAATAAAGGGGGCAGAGAAGTTAGATGTTCTACGAGAGGTGGCAGACCTTAGAGAACAAGAGCCCGTGGAAGATGGTGAAGAGAAGAAAAGGAAGCGTGTGGACACTCTCATGCCAGATGTTTGTAACATGATATCTATAGAGGAGCTCCCAGAAGACTACTTTGAAAGTTTGGGAATTGAGGTGGAGCCTCGGCACGGGGCCCTAATGATGGAACCCTCTCAACCTATTATGGCATTGCAGGAAGGTATAGTAGAGGAGGCTAGCGATGATGAGGAGAGCCCAAAACAGATGGCCGCTAGGATGAGTAAAGGCAAGTGGGTGAGGAAGGAAACTTCAATCTTGGTAAATCTACCAACCGGGGTCTCACGAGAAGTCACTATAACAACAGAAGGGAACATCCCACAGGGAGAACCAGTGAAATCCCTCAATAATGAGGGGCATCTTAGCGTCACTGAGATAGGAGAGCCTAGCAGTGATGTAAGTTTCGATGAAGATTTGGACCCAAGAATGCCTCCCCTACCAGACGGAGCTGGAACATTCGAGGACATCATTCATATCTTGGTGGATCCAAATGACTCGGCTAAAGTTTTGAGAATCGGAGCAAATCTCGGCCCCAACATAAGGAACAGTCTCGTCTCATTCCTTAAGGAGAACTTGGATGTGTTTGCATGGTCTCACGCCGATATGATAGGGATCGACCCAGAAGTGATGTGCCATAGGCTGAACCTGGATCCTAGCAAGAAGGGAATAAGGCAAAAGAGGAGACCTGTTAGTGGAGAAAGGGCGGAGGCCCTCAGAGAAGAGGTGGACAGGTTGATGGAAGTCGGGCTTATCAAGGAGTCATTCTACCCAACTTGGTTGGCTAATCCTGTATTGGTGAAGAAGCCAAATGGAAAATGGAGAACCTGCTTGGACTTCACCGACTTGAACAAAGCTTGTCCAAAGGATAGCTTCCCTCTTCCTCGTATCGACCAGCTTGTGGATGCCACAGCAGGACATGCATTGTTGAGCTTCATGGATGCCTACTCAGGCTATAATCAAATTCCTATGTATGGGCCAGATCAAGAACACACTTCGTTCATCACTGATCGAGGCCTATACTGTTACATTGGGATGCCTTTCGGGCTAGTGAATGCGGGAGCAACTTATCAAAGATTGGTGAACAAGATGTTTAAAGATCACATTGGGAAGACAATGGAGGTGTATGTTGATGGCATGCTCGTTAAATCGAAGGAGGCCAAGGATCACATCCGGCACTTGGCAGAAATGTTCACTATCTTGCGTATCTACAGAATGAAGCTCAATCCCCAGAAATGCGTGTTTGGGGTGGAGTCAGGAAAGTTTCTAGGATTCATTGTCAACCACCGAGGAATTGAAGCTAACCCGGCCAAAATTAAGTCTCTATTGGAAATGAAGTCACCTCGGAAGGTGAAAGAGGTGCAAAGTCTTACAGGAAGGATCACGGCATTGAACAGATTTGTCTCCAAGTCTTCTAACAAGTGCCAAGAGTTCTTTAAGGCCATTAAAAGGGTGGGCAAGAATTTTCAATGGACAGAGGAATGTGAAGAGGCCTTCCAGAGCATCAAGAAACATTTGAGCACGCCACCCTTATTGTCCAACCCACTACAAGGGGAGGTATTGGTGCTGTATTTGGCTGTTTCTGAGTATGCGGTGAGTGCAGTGCTAATTCGAGAGGAAGGCGACGCTCAGCTCCCGGTACACTATATGAGCAAAAGGCTGGTGGGTGCAGAAACTCGGTATTTGAACATGGAAAAACTGGTGTATGCTTTGATACTCGCCTCTCGAAAGCTCCGTCTTTATTTTCAGGCTCATAAGGTTGAGGCGAGGATAACTTATCCGCTTAGGCAAATATTGCATAAACCAGAAACTTCAGGAAGAATGCTGAAATGGGTTGTCGAGTTAGGGCAGTTTGATGTGGAATATAAGCCTCGGGTCGCGATTAAAGGGCAAGCTCTAGCAGACTTTGTGTTGGAATTCTCACCTCAAGTAGAAGAGGACTCTAGGGCCTTGCAAATTTATACAGAGGTGCCAATGGAGGAAAATCAGAATAGCGCCCCTTGGTGGAGCTTATATGTTGATGGGGCATCTAATGGAGATGGAGCCGGAGCTGGATTCGAGTTAGTGAGCCCAGAAGGATGTAGGGTGAAGAGGGCTGTTCACTTCACTTTTCATGCAACAAACAATGATGCTGAGTATGAGGCCTTGATCAATGGATTCAAGTTGGCATTGGAATTAAAGGTGGAAAACCTTAACGCTTTTAGTGACTTCATGATTGTAGTATACCAGATAAATGGGGGGTATCAGGCATGAGGGCCTAGAACGGAGTTGTATTTGCGTTGTGCAGAGAGATTAATCAAGTTATTTAATGAAGTCAGCCTAGAGCTCATCCCTCGGGGCCAGAATGAGACGGCGGACGAGCTTGCCAAGTTCGGGTCACGTCGCGAGACCACTCTGTTAGGGTCAACACCCTTGGAAATACAGAGGAGGCCTAGCGTGCCAGAGGTAGAGCTCATGGTTGTGGCAGAGAGGGCTACATGGATGTCTCCACTACTGGCCTATATCAAAGATGGTATTTTATCAGATGACAAGAATGAAGCACGGCGGGTGCGATATATGGCTGTGATAAGTGGATTTTTAATCCACTTGGAACGCTTCATATCGGCTTAAATTGATGACTTGAACTCAAGTATGTGGTGTGTTTAATGTGTTTTCATTAAATTTTGCAGAACCAAGAGTTGGAGGATAATTTGATTAAAATTCGGATTTTCCGGGTAGGTTGCGCAGTCTTCACTGTTTTGGCCATATCTGGAGTTCTACAAGTCCGATTCTGACGATCTTACAGCTCACGCGAAGAGGACAACATTTTATATGTCCTTACAGCGGGCGCCCAGGAATTGTACTGGAATTCTGCGCGGCCGTCCAGGAAGTCAGAACCGCCAGAAATTTCCAGAATTCGATTTTAATTAGGAAAGTTTCACAAATTCGACTTCTAATCAATATG
The DNA here is from genome assembly GCA_030848705.1 of Heracleum sosnowskyi. Lineage (NCBI taxonomy): Eukaryota > Viridiplantae > Streptophyta > Magnoliopsida > Apiales > Apiaceae > Heracleum > Heracleum sosnowskyi. The sequence goes on along the minus strand of CM061245.1, from coordinate 117,289,074 downwards.
GTAATTGCTTGGGGCGGCCAGAAACTTCCAGAATCAGTTGTAAACATGGAATATGCAATTCTTATTGCATTCAAAGACGGAAATTGCCGTAATTCTATTCTAACTCAAAAACGGCAATTGCTTGGAAGAGGGACAACTTGGAGCTATAAATACACACCTTGGGGGGACATCACAATACATCACAACACACCAGAGATCAGATTCAATATTGGAGCAAGATTGGGCCCTAGACAGGTCTCTAAGTGATTTGGTAATGGGCCCTAGACAGGTCCCTAAGTGATTTGGGCTTAGAAATGAATTATGTTTTGGGAAAGATTGGTATGAACTGGGGTCGGGCTCGCACCATGAACTATGTTGAGCCCAAAATCCTTCCAAGTATGGTGGGCTCGCATCATTAACTTGTGGTGAGCACCTGTCCTTATGAGTTCTCATTTTAAGCAAGGGTTCTCACAAGGATCTTATCATAATTGGGCTCGCTTCGCTAAAATGAATATTGAGCTCTCTTTCTTATGAGTTCACCATGATGAGCTCGCATCTCCATTAATAGACTCTCACTATAAGCTTATGGGCTCTCACCATTATGAAGTAATGGGCTCGTGGTACTTGTCAGAAATAAGAATATTTGAACATAGGTGAGCTCGCACCACTTAAACTACGAAAGGATAATTTTCATATGATTTGTGCGATGCGAGCCTGGCCAGCTCGCATCGTGGGTGAAGCCCAAAATATGGAAATTCATGTTCACGAAGTGAGTAAAGCTTGGTTGACACGGGACAGACCTGCAATCACGGGAAGAAATGCGGAGATGCCGCGAGATTGTAGGAAAACGTGTGACGACCAGACTATTTATGGGAACATGAAGTGGATTGATAATCCTTGGACTATTTATGGGAACATGAGGTGGATTGATAATCCTTGGACTATTTATGGGAACATGAGGTGGATTGATAATCCTTGAGCTATTTATGGGAACGTAAATCTTGACTATTGTATGGGCTTGGACTGAATGGGCTTATTCAATAACTTATTTTTCAAGAACTACGTGAGGCTTGATCCCTATATAAAGGGGTACGTAGGCACCTTGTATGATACACAATTGACATTCGGTAAAGTGCAAGAGGAAAAACCCATTCTCTAATCAATTTTCTGAGGAGTCATCATACAAGCCCAGCCACCACTTTCCATAAACCTCCAACACACTGTTGTACGAAATTCTCCTTACAACACATACAGAGTAATATATACATATCATCATGTGATTTTGGAACATTTCTACTAAATAAAGTGTCAAGTTAGCTGGTTAGATCAATCTCCACGAGGGAGGTAATTTAAATTAATGTACATCTACAAGTCTACAACGACATAGTCAAAATTAAACTCGAGGGAAGATCAAATTATAATGTAGATTTTTTTTCACAGTGAAAATTAAGGTAATGTAAAAAAAAATTACATTTTAAGACCGATCTATTTTGAACTGACTCTAGGATCACTCAAAATTTTAGATTATATGTTTAGGTCAAATATTTAAGAGAAATTATCAAAAATACTATTTTTTCTAAGTTTTTTTTACAGTTTTACCATCTTCTGAAAATATTTGCAAAAATACGGTATGCAACCAGATGTATTCTAAACATATTTTCAAAAATACGGTCCGCAACAAAAGCAACCAGATGTAATTAGATACAACTTTTTAAAATCCGGAAAACCATCATGAATTCCGACGAACTTTAAACTACTTAAAACTCAAAGATTTTTACATAAACAAATTTTAATTACAACAACCTACAATGCTAAGCAACCCATAACATCAAACTCTAATCCAAATATCAAGAATGAATTAAAACTAGAAATTAAAACTGAAAATTGATCCACTTACTCCTATATTTCCATTAACCTTTTAGTTAATCGGCCTCGCAGGGGCATTTGCTTACGTATACAACCTATTATGCAACTAAAGATAATTCAAATTATTAAATTTTAATAAGTTGCATTTGTGATTGATTTTGGTTGCAGTTACAAATATGGTTGCATCTAGTTGCAGACCGTATTTTTGCAAAGATTTTTAAAATTTTGGTATTTTTGCAAATATGTTGGTTTTTTGGCAAAAAAACTAAAAAATATATAGTATTTTTGGGGGAAAAAATTTAGGATTGGATATTAATGAAGAAAGCCCATTTAATCAGACTTAAAACTTAAAAGATGTAGATTTAAGAATGTAAAAAAGAGATTAAGTTGAGTTATTTCGAAAAGAGTGTTAAACTAGATATTGATTTAAAGGAAATAAAGTTTGTTACATTCATTGAATTGTTTGTTACAAACTAAAATGAAGATAGTACAGGGCTTATATACAAATATTAAACTAAGCTATCATTCAAATGGGAAGGAAAACAGTTACAAACTGTTTTACTCTATTTACAAAATATAAATTACAACTAATAGAAATAACAATTCAAGTAATATATAACACCCAACTTGCCAAGAATAGTGTGATGATGAAGACCTGTGAGAGGCTTTGTCATTATGTCAGCTAGCTGGGAAGTTGTAGGCATGAATGACAGAGAAATGAGACCCGAATTCAGTTTTTCCCGAATGAGATGGCAATCCAAGTCAATATGTTTAGTTCGTTCGTGAAAAACTGGGTTTTTGGCTATGTAAATAGCAATCATACTATCACATTTGACAACAATAGGGACAACATCCGGGACTTCTAATTCAGATAGTAAACGAGATAGCCAAGCAAGTTCAGCCGTAATTCTTCGTAAGGAACGGTATTCTACTTCAGTAGAAGAAAGAGAGACAGTATGTTGTTTCTTTGATTTCCATGAAATAAATCTATCACCAATCATAACGGCAAAACCACTTACTGATTTTCTGGTATGGGGGCAAACAGCCTAATCGGCATCGTAGAAAGCTTCCAGTTTGTAATTATGAGCAAAAGAGAAGAACAAACCTTGATCAACAGTGTTACTGAGGTATCGTAAAACACGGCAAGCTGCATCCCAGTGGGGTTGTCGAGGATGCACCATGAATTGGCTTAAATGTTGTACGGCAAAAGAAAGATCAGGACGAGTGTGCATTAAGAAATTCAGTTTACCAACAAGTGTCCTATACCGTGAGGAATCATCAATCAAGTTACATTTATCATGAAATAATTTGGTATTCAAGTCCAATGGACTAACAGCCGGACCACCAATACAATCAAACTCAGTGAGAAGGTCAGAAAGGAATTTCTTTTGACAAACAATCATACCATTCGATGTTCGTTGAAACTCCAAACCCAGAAAATAATGTAGAGGACCAAGATCCTTGATCTTGAAAACAGAATCAAGATGTTGTTTGATTGTAGAAATTTCAATAGAATCATTACCAACCACTAAGATATCATCGACGTAAACAACCAAGAAAACGACAGAAATACCAAACTTTTTGTGAAATAAGGAATAATCGTTTTTAGAAACAGTATATCCTCGAGAGATCAATACAGTACTTAGATTTGAATGCCATTTACGAGATGCCTGTTTTAAACCATATGAGGACTTATTCAATTTGCAAACAAGAAAAGGATCGGAAAATGCAAGACCGGGAGGTGGTTTCATATATATGTCCTCATGAAGATCGCCATGTAGAAAGGCGTTATTAACATCTAGTTGAGAAATTTTCCAACCCTTTTTGACTGCTACAGTTATAAGACTATGAATGGTAGTCATTTTGACCACTGGAGAAAACGTTTATGTATAATCAATGCCCTCTTTTTGTGTAAAACCTTTTACTACAAGACGGGCTTTATATCTCTCTATTGAACCGTCAGCATGATGCTTGACTCATTTAGAAGAAATAGGTTTCTTACCAGGTGGAAATGGAACCAAACTCCAAGTATTGTTTGACTGAAGAGCAGAGAATTCATTAACAATGACAGCTTTCCATTTAGGATACTGAGAAGCATGTTCATATGTAAGAGGTTCAGTAGGTGAAAGATTGGTACTGGAATTGTTACAACAAATTGCAGAAGAGAAGTGTTGAGAAGGAGCAGTACATAATTCTATGACTGTACAAGCATAGATGGAATCTGAAGTGGATACACATAAAGAATGGGATACAGGATGAATATAGTCTTGTAGATAAGTGGGAAGCTTAGAGACTCTTGATGATTTTCGAACAGGAACATGAACAGGATCAACATCAGGATCAGTATCATCAGCATCAGTACCACTAGTCCTGACATCGGCATCAATATCAACATCAGTATCAGTACCACTAGTCCTGACATGGTCATGTAGTGATGGAGATGGATCCATAACGTAAACAGGTGAAATATGGTGTGTAGGTGAGACAAGGACATGACTTTGGAAAGTATGTGTAGAAGATTGTGCCGCAAGCTGTGTAGTTGACTGTGTAGTAAGTGGAAATTGTGTGGTGGAAATGAAATCAGGAGTAGATAAAGGTAGGCAAAAAGAAGGTGCAGACTTGATAAAAGGAAAGATTTGCTCATAGAACACAGTATCTCTGGAGATGTAAATGGTATTATTATCAAGTCTAAGAAATGTGCAAGCCTTTTTCCGTACGGATAACCAATAAAAACGCAAGGTATAGCTCTAGGAGAGAATTTATCCCTATTATGAGGAACAGTGGTGACATAAATGAGACAGCCAAAAGACCTCAAGTGAATGAGAGATGGTTTCTTACCAAATAATAATTCGTAAGAAGAAGCACCATCAAGGACTTTAGAAGGAAAACGATTAATGAGATATGTTGATGTTAAAACACAGTCTCCCCAAAATTTAATAGGAAGATTTGATTTAAAAAGCAATGCACGGGAAGTTTCCAATAAATGTTTGTGCTTTCTCTCCACAACACCGTTTTGTTGTGGAGTGTATGTACATGATGTTTGATGTAAAATTCTCTTGGATAAGAAAAATGCAGTAGTAGCAGTACTCAATCCAAGTTCTAAAGCATTGTCACTACATATGCTTTGAACTGGTAGATTAAATTGTGTGTGGACTAAAGAGATGAAAGTCTTAATAAAATCAAATGCACCACTCTTAAAAGTAAGCAGGTGAGTCCAAGTAGCACGAGAATAGTCATCGATAATAGTCAAAAAATACCTATATTTATTGTAAGTAGGTACACGATATGGACCCCAAATGTCGATATGTATGAGTTGAAAACATTTTGTACTATGAATTTGACTATGAGAAAAAGGCAATCGATGTTGTTTAGCTTTATCACATATTTCACATGCAGAAAATTGAGTTGCAAGAGTATTATCATTAACACATAGGTTCATAGATTTCAACTTGGAAAAAGGTAAGTGTCCAAGTCTATAGTGCCACAATAAGGCATTATTATTACAAGAGGTATGTAGAGCAACATTAGAAGAGACACCAATAGAAGAATGATTTGAAAGATTAGCTGACATGGGAGAAGCTGTTGTAGGAGGAGAAAAGACGTAAAGATCCATCTGAGTATCACCAAGAGCCAGTGGCTTTCTCAGAGAAGAGTCATGCACATAGCAAGAATGAGGAGTGAATTTTATAACACAATCAAGTTGCTGAGATAATCTATTAGCAGATAACAGATTATATTTAAAAGAAGGGACATAGAGTACATCCTTAAGAAGTATTTCAGGAGATAATTGAACAGTGCCTATGTGAGAGATATATAACACTTGCCCATTAGGAAGAGAAACGGTTAAGGGATTTGGGAGTAAGTCAAGTGTGACAAAAGAAGGTTTATGATAGCACATATGATTGCTAGCTCCGCTATCAATAATCCACTTATGACAAGAAATAGTAGTAGTACATGACTGATTGGAAGTAATATTACCAGAAAAATTAGCAGAATGGTCTGGATCAGAATTTTGAGTGTTCTTAAGCAAAGTCACCAACTGAGAATACATTTCAGGTGTGATGCCAATAGATTGTTGAGCAGTTTCATTCAGAGTTGCAGATGAAGATCCTGATGAATTGTGAGATGTAGGTGGGACTATGAGTTCCACAGGTCCATCAACTTGAGCTGCAAATCTCTTGGTTTTAGTGAATTTAAAATCAGATGGGAAGCCATAAATCTTGTAACATTTTTCCACTGTGTGCCCTGGCTTTTTACAGTAGTTGCAGTGCAACTGAGACTTCTTATTGTCAGAAACAAAACGTTTGTTGGAACCAGTATTATAAGACATGTTGGATTGGACATTCAAAGAAGCAGAATCAGTCAGGAAATGGCTTGAGGAGTGAATTTCCCTCTGAATTTCTTTTTGAAGAAGTAAGTTGTAGACATGCCCAACTGATGGCAGTGGGGAAGACATGAGAATTGAACCCCGGATTGCTTTATATGAGTCATTCAAACCCATTAAAAACTGAATCATCATTTGGTCATGTTGAAACTTAGATAACTTTTGAGAGGCACCACATGTGCATCCACATTTACAAACAGGAATCAAGCATAGTGCATCAAGATCATCCCAAAACATTTTCCTTTTTGTGAAGTAATTTGCAATATTGCTATTACCCTGAGAAATGGCATTCAGTTCTTTTTAAAGGCCAAACAACTGAGCTTCATTAGAAGTTCAATACCTCTCTTCCAAATCCATCCACATTTGATAGGCAGAATTAGAGTATATTACACTACGACCAATTGACTTTGATAATGCACCAAGTATCCAGGAGATGACCATATCATTACAACGAATCCAGCTGTTATATGAATCAGATATAGAAGAAGGTTCTGGTATTGTGCCATCAATAAATCCTGACTTATTACGGGTTGTCAATGCGATTTTCATGGATCATTTCCAATTACCAAAACCGGTTCCGTCAAACGGATCACTTACTAATTTCATTCATGGACTGTCAGATGTTTGAAGAAAGAGAGGATTATCTTGATCTAATTTGTGTTTAACAGTATGTTCAATGATTGGAGTTGTATTTACAGGCGGACTAGTACTGGAAGATGCCATTTCGTAACAGGTTGTAATAGGTTGGAACAGATTTGTAACAAAAAAGAGATATACAAATCGAAGCAAATAAGAGGGATAATCGAAAAAGATAATCGAGAGAGATAATCGAGAAACACTTGAGAGAGACGATTAAGAGAGATATGAACAAGTATGATGCTAGAATCAGTTAATCGAATAAAGTAATCAACACGATATATGAAAACATGTATCTATTTGTTATAGATCAAGTGAATTACTAAAAAGAAACCTTATCTAAAATGATAATCGGAGACGATAACCAAAAGCTATGAATTCATATGACAATCAAGCAAAGTAAAATCCATCGGAGAAAATGAGAATCAGCCGGAGATAAACGGAATTGACCGGAGATTATCAAAGAATTGATCGGAGATGATCAAAGAATTGATCGGAGATGATGAATGCGGAAGAAGAATCAACCATGCTCTGATACCATGTTAAACTAGATATTAATTTACAGGAAAGAAAGTTTGTTACATTCATTGAATTGTTTGTTACAAACTAAAATGAAGAGAGTACGGGGCTTATATACAAATCTGAAACTAAGCTATCATTCTAATGGGAAGGAAAACAGTTACAAACTGTTTTACTCTATTTACAAAATATAAATTACAACTAACAGATATAACAATTCCAATAATATGTCCAACAAAGAGTATTGGCGGAGAAAACCAATAGTTATCACTTTTTTGCAATTTAACCAACCATGTATTTTTTTTTTGCATTATAACCCAATAAATTTGTTAAATAGTGAAAATTCACACAAAAATTAACTATGGTTAAATCAAAATGGATGACGTGTCAGATTACTTTTATATCTTTGATATTGTCGTACCGTTGTTTGGCATGTGTATTATGTGTAGTGCCATGTGTACTGTCTAGTCAATATTTCGCATGACTCTAGCCTGTATAGAGTTTTTAGTTTTCATTTTATATAAACAACTAGGTTATTAAGCCGCGCTTTGCAGCGGTATTAGAATATATTTATTAAAAAAAAGAATATTAAAATAAAAATTGTGAAATAAATATCTATAAAATTATATAAATTATCAAATAAAATATATTATGTAAAATTTGCATTTGGGTAAGTAATATTATAAATTATTTACATATTCCTTTTGTTTATAGAGTTTGATTTTTTATTTTCTTGGACCGATGTCATTTCCATATATATATATATATTAAAAAATTATATTGATAAAAATCAATATAAACATATAATATTACTATTTTCTTAGGGATGACACACACGGTGTATCCAAATTTGTATAAATTTTATTATTTTTTGTGGTAGAAAAGCTAATTGTATCTGCATCTAAGAGTAAATAAATGGTTAAAAAAACTAATATAAGAATTAAATCAATAATATCAATGAAGCAAATATTTGTATAATATCTAATGATATTCGTTCAATCGAGATAAGATAGATTTATATATGTGCAATTTCTAAAACTATATATTATAAAAACATTAATAAAGATAATTACTTTTAAATTTTTTAATCTGGGTAGATGTGACAATTATTATATAGGGTCCACCGTCCTCCTTGTATAAATTTGTATCAACATCTCGGCCAACTTTTCCCAGAAAGATATGGTACTGGTGATGAAGCTGTTTAAGAAAAAAATTAGAACAAATTAAAAAAGTAAAACAAATAAATTGGGGTAACCAAAGAAGTAATATAAAATTACAAGAACAATAAAAAATAATTAACAATTATATTAAAATTAATATAATGCATAACTTACTAATTTGTGAAAATTTTGAGATCTCTTTTTTCCAACCGCCTTTGACAACTTCAATGCCCCAAGTAGGTCAAGTAGCCTACAACATCTAAATCAACATAGAAAAATTAATATTACAACATGATAGTTTGAATTATAACTTATATAATAGTATTACTTATATATTACTCTAATATATTACTGCATCAAAAACTTGAGAGTATGTTGGTGTCATTAATACGTGCATCAATCATATCCGGACATATGAACTGAAATCCATGCAGTGATATGTTGACGATGCCTTCTTCCAATCTCTTAGGCAACGTTATGCGTATGAGCAATTTAGACCCATGTGATAGTGGTCTATATTTCCATGTACTTGAAATAACTTTCAGATTTTTGATGTTGTACACAGAGCCTTCCTCTAAAAAGATTTTTGAACCGAGAGACCAGAATCTTCGGGATCGTAGCATGGATCAAATTTTCCTGGCATACAACATATCTTAGAAAAGTTAATAACATCATACAATTTGACAAACTAATAAGTTATAAATATATTGATTTATTAACCTTTTCATCGATCAAAATCATGTCAAGACTGATCAGTTCTTCAGTATTTGGATTGACAGATTCCCACATTCTACACACTCGTACTCTTATCATCCAGGTATAGTTGTTGTCGTTCAAAGCATCCAACATGGTGTAGGCCATAGTTGTATTGATTGTAAATATGGTTGTAAAAATTTGAAGCTATGTAAAAAAATTCCTGTGTAGATTTTTTGTTATGAATGACCTTTAATTTATAGGTGTTTGTAAGGTGAATAACATGGAAATCCATTATGTTTAAAAGTCAAGAAGTATTATAAAAGAAAAGTTTTATAAAGTTTGAAAATAATAAAAGAAAGTTCTATTAAGTTTGAAAATAATAAAAGAAAGTTTTATCAAGTTTGAAAATAATAAAAGAAAGTTCTATCAAGATTGAAAATAATAAAAGTGAAAATTACAATTATTAACATAATATCCTAAAAATTCGAAAATAATAAGGAAGTTGTAATTTTCTAAATCAAAGAAAGTTCTATCAAGTTTGAAAATAATAAAAAAAAGTTCTATTAAGATTGAAAATAATAATAAAAAAATTGCAATTATTAACATAATAGCCTACAAATTCGAAAATAATAAGAAAGTTGTAATTTTCTAAATAAAAGACAGTTCTATCAAGTCCTACAAATTCGAAAATAATAAGGAAGTTGTAATTTTCTAAATAAAAGAAAGTTCTATCAAGTTTGAAAATAATTAAATAAAGTTCTATCAAGCCTACAAATTCGAAAATAATAAGGAAGTTGTAGTTTTCTAAATCAAAGAAAGTTCTATCAAATTTAAAAATAATAAAAGAAAGTTCTATCAAGCCTACAAATTCGAAAATAATAAGGAAGTTGTAATTTTCTAAATCAAAGAAAGTTCGATCAAGTCCTACAAATTTGAAAATAATAAGGAAGTTGTAATTTTCTAAATCAAAGAAAGTTTTATCAACTCCTACAAATTCGAAAATAATAAGGAAGTTCCTACAAATTCGAAAATAATAAGGAAGTTGTAATTTTCTAAATCAAAGAAAGTTCTATCAACTCCTACAAATTCAAAAATAATAAGGAAGTTGTAATTTTCTAAATCAAATAAAGTTCTATCAAGTTTGAAAATAATAAAAGAAACTTCTATCAAGCCTACAAATTCGAAAATAATAAGGAAGTTGTAATTTTCTAAATCAAAGAAAGTTCTATCAAGTCCTACAAATTCGAAAATAATAAGGAAGTTGTAATTTTCTAAATCAAAGAAAGTTCTATCAAGTTTGAAAATAATAAAAGAAAGTTCTATCAAGTTTGAAAATAATAAAAGTGTAATTTTCAATTTGCTTCCTACAAAATCGAAAATAATAAAGGAAGTTGTAATTATTAAAATTAAAAATTGTGAAAAATTGAGAAAATTAGAAAAATAGAACGGAGCGATTCTAGAGGCGCCACCTCACCGCCTCCGTCTTCTCCTTTATATAAGTATATTGATTTGAGTAAATTACTTAAATTAATTTACAAGAAAAAAAATAATAGTGTCATAATCCAATGATGTGATATAATAATTGTTGGTGTAAAAAATGGAAGATAGTTAAATAATTTTTAATTAATCTCAATGTTTTTTTTTATCAAATAGTATCATATTTTTCGTATTTACCTGACTTATAAATTTGATTAAAATATTTTAATCAGAATTTATTATGAATTACATTATAAACTACCTGTTATAGTTGTTATGTTGCCAGGTTGGATATATTAATCATAGCAAATCCATGTCAGCATGAACTAACTCAAGTTAATCTTTTTTCTCAATTTATTAAAGTTTGTTGGTTTATTAAGTGAATAAATAAAGAAGTTAATCGGTTAAAGTGCAAAAAATCAATAACTTCATTGATTTTTCTGGTTAATAACTCTTTCTAAAACAATCAAAAGGAGACGAGTAAAGTTATTTTAATGATTGAAGAGGGAGCAGTGTTACTTTATTGTTGTTTTTTGCCAAAATTTAACTTGTGAGTTGTCAGTTGTGCTCAAACTTTAATTCTAAAAATACAAATTATATTGGGCCGAATTTCAGTGAGGGTCCATATATATTTTCTGGGCTGATAGTGCCTGTGATTTATCTTCTCTTTTGGTAAAGATATAACAAAAAAAGAAAAAAATATTTTTACGTGTCTCTTTAGAAAAGTGATAAGTCTTAAAGATTTAAGCTCTGATTTATTCAAAAAGTGATACTCCATTTATCCCATTTTACGTGTCTCTTTAGAAAAAAAATATATATCTCCTTTTAAATATTTTTCTCTTCTTTCAATACAAATTTAAGGGTAATTTTACAAAACTATTCCTACATTTATTGTTTGTAAGATTTGACTTTTTCAAACTTAACACTATTCTCATTTTTTTTATTGTATTAATTAGGGGTATTAGTTGAAAAACTTTATCCAATCAACTTTTTCCCATTTTTATAAAAGGAACGTGTAAAATGGGACGGAGTCCGGTTAGTTTGAAAGCTATTGTTTTTGAAGCTGATACACATGGATTTACAACTAGAATTAAAAAAAAACACTTAAACAGCTTTTATTGAGGGGTAAAAATTGATTCTTAATGTACTACGTAGTGTTACTCCATCCTGTACATGAGTTGAACTACATAGAATAATTGTAGTTCTTGTTGCGAATAAGCTTTCTGAATCCTGGTCATACAATTGCAGATTTGTGCACACTAGACGAGGTTTCGGTCGCATCACGCAATTTCATTGTCATAACAGAGGCCAGACCAGAGGGTATTACAAATGATACAGTTGGGAGTACAAAAGCAGCATTTACTATCAAACCATTTTATCTAGCATGCTTGTTCGTCCTACTGATACCACAAACATCGGAGCGGACACAATCCGTATGTCAAATTTCTTTCAATCTATCTAACTTTCATGTTTTGCTTAAAAATCTGTATTGATCACTGCACAAGTCCACATGCAGAGTGCTAGTGCTTTACATAACGTCCAAAGGCTCCGTATTTTACGAGCAAGAGTGTCGAACACTTAAGAAGATTTTGGAAGAGTCGGTTACTTTAGCGCGTAATTGCGACTTGTTGAGCATTTCAGAATGCGGTGAAACGATTAACAGAGTGTTAGTCTAGTTTTTGTGTCATATGATACAAAAACAAAGAATCCAAGTGGATGTCATATAACCACTAATTCACAAACCTAATCCAGGATATTTTGCAGTAAATTAATTGTCGGTCCGAATAGGAAACATCTGTATTCGTAATTAAACCAAGAATGTGATGGAGCCACGGAGGAAGGGCTGTCAATAGATCGGAAATCCGATCCGATCCGATCCGATCCGATCCGATCCGAAGGCTAATGGAGCGGATATGGATCACTACAAAATAAATCCGATCCGTTAAAAATCCGATCCGGTAACGATCTGATCCGATTAGTATCGGATATGGATTTAACATGATCCGATCCGTTAACGATCCGATCAGATTATTTTATATTATATATATATATAATTTATATATTATATATAATATGTTATATATATTAAATATATCATATATTTTTACCAATTAAGTCAAAATAGTTCTCTTTTACTTGTATAAACTGGACCTCTCTTTTATTTATAAAATTGACACAAAAGACAATGAAATGTAAGGCACATAAACTAGTTTCAGATTTGTTGATGAACGATTACAAACTTACAATGGTTGTATGACAAACAATCGTATTTAGGATAGTTGGACATTCAAATTCTGTGTTTTAGTTCTCGGATTGTAATTATGTTTTAATTTATTGTATAATCTGTAAATTAATGTTGATGTTAAATTTGCATTTCAACTCTATGAAATATTTAGTGATGTTTGAATTTGAATTTGAGTAAAATATGTTTTTAAAATATTAACGGATCGGAGCTCCGATCCGTTAACCATGATCCTAACGGATCCGGATATGGATCGGGCTATAAAAAATCCGGTTGTGATCCGATCCGAATCCGAATCCGGTAAAATTAAATGGATCAGGATATGGATTAAGGCCGATCCAATCCAGGTCCGATCCATTGACAGCCCTTCATGGAGGTGCTTTCTTTAGTAAGAACCAACTAATCCTCAGTGATAATCAATTAATCATGACCTAATTTGGCAGTCAACCAACTTGTTTAAATACATACTTGTACATCAGTCTTTATCAAATTAATAACCGCAAAAACATTATATTAAATTAGAATCTTAGATTGATACCAGCTTCTAAAGTTCTAATTAAAAACATATGTTGCTAAGCTTCCTGCATTTTGCATGCACACACTGTCTTCTTATTATGTAAATGTCATCTGATTATGTAAATGACATCGATTAATCTACGCTAATTCGTTACTGTTAAATGAAATAGTTCAGACATTCGATCCCAGTTTTTGCGTTAAGATTTACAGTGCCCCTGAACTGGGTACAAATTTACAGTCATTTTTCTGCTGGTTAACTCGTACATTGTAGTTTAGATCATCAATGGTGAATTTTCAATGCATTGAATAGTTGCGAGATGCATCCAGCCAGCACATGCTCACTTCTCATGACAGTTGAGTAATCATTGATCTCCCCAACAAACCATAGTAGTTAGATGAACAAAAAATCATAATTGCAGTCCTACAATGAACGTTACTAGAGGTTTATTAGCAAAATGTCTTTACAGACACTGATTGGCACATGGCTCGGTGGTAATGTCCTCTCCTCCATTTCCGTAAGCTTAAGGCTTCGAGTTCAGTAGATGTATATCGGAGTCTTAAGGCTCTTAGCTAGCATTTTGCACTCTGAAAAATCGTCAAAGTTGCCATCTGACTCGACTTGTTATTTAAAACAATGCGGACATCATTTCCCTAACCTAGTTCCAGTTTCCTGAATAAATTTGGTATTTATAAAATTTTGCTACATTGTAATAAGATTGTACTAATAGTCTACTACTCTATAGTAAATTTCAGACAAGAGAAAATGGGTTTGCACATATTTATTTTCCAACATTGTCAATGCTTTCAATGCAATTGAAGGACTGAGCTACTTCCAGGACACTCCATTAATATCTTCTTACTTTGTCAATACAAATTTTCTGTAAATGATCAATCTTTTTTCCTTATAAAAACTTAATTTCCCCTGCTATTAACCTCATTCAGCATATTCAATAAAATGGGGGGGTACTTTTGCAGAGAAGTCCTGGTTTTTGTTTTTGCACTGGCAATTGTCAATTATACTGGTGTAGCTCAAGACTCAACTTCTACAACTCTTGTTCCAGCAATCATAACCTTCGGGGACTCTGCGGTTGATATCGGAAATAATGATTATCTCCCAACCATTTTCAAAGCTGATTATCCACCTTATGGCAGGGATTTTGCAAATAAGAAAGCTACTGGAAGGTTCTGTAACGGCAAATTAGCCACTGACATCACTGGTATTTAACTACTTAAAGGCCTGACACACAAAATATAGCATGCACATAACAAATCTTTATAGTATTAGTATCTGCATTGTACTAACAAGATTATACCTTTTGAAGCTGAAACTCTGGGATTTACAACTTATCCGCCAGCATACCTTAGCCCAGAAGCATCGGGGAAAAATCTACTCATTGGTGCCAACTTTGCTTCTGCTGCATCCGGCTTTGATGACAAAACATCTTTCTTGAGTGTAAATCTTCATCTTAGTACTACGCAACTAGACTAGGAATTCTTCCTACACTACTACTCTGATAAATGTTAAAATTTTGTACTTTTAAGTTCTGTACTAATACAAGGTCTGAAATTGCAGCACGCAATTTCATTGACGCAGCAAATGGAATATTACAAGGAATACCAATCAAAATTAGCTGCAGTAGCAGGTAGTACAAAGGCAGCATCCATTATCAAAGAAGCATTATATTTAGTAAGCTTTGGAAGCAGTGACTTTGTCCAGAATTATTATATCAATCCTTACCTTAACAAGTTCTATACTCCTGATCAATACGGATCATACCTTGTTGGTATATATCAAAGCTTCATTAAGGTACACAAATTAATATTGTCTTACCACATTTTAATACAGTAAGTAACAAACTTCAAGCTGACGAAATTGGACTTGTATTCACCATTGACAGGACTTGTATGGATTGGGAGCCAGAAGAATTGGAGTAACATCACTCCCACCATTAGGATGTGTTCCTGCTACTAGAACTTTGTTCGGATACCATGAGCCAGGGTGTGTATCACGCTTAAATACCGATGCAGAAGGATTCAACAAGAAGATTAATTCAGCTACAAAAGAACTCGAGAAACAACTTCCAAATCTTAAGATTGCGGTTTTTGATGTTTTTAAGCCTCTTTATGATATTATTAAATCTCCATCAACTAATGGTACGTAAATATTCCGTAATCCCTAGTATCTAGAATTTCAAATCACAGCCAGCATATTAATAATAGATTTATTTTTCTTGGACAGGATTTGTGGAGGCAACTAAAGGTTGTTGTGGAACTGGAAGAATAGAGCTAACATCATTATTGTGTAATCCAAAGTCGATAGGAACATGTAGCAATGCGACTGAATATGTGTTTTGGGATAGTGTTCATCCTACCGAGGCTGCAAATCAGGTTCTTGCTGATTCTCTGCTCTTTGACGGCATCAACCTCATCAGTTGATCACTCGAGCTTTCTTTGAAGAAAAATGGTGCTACGACATGTCAAAGCTGTTGTTTTCACTTGTTTGTTTTGTTCTGTTTATTGTCAAGTTTTCTAAACGTACAGCGTTATAAGACTAAAGTTTAAGGAAGAACAGATTCTAATGAAATATTATATGTTGCAACTTCTATGAGGGCTCATGTTCATTATTTTTCACCTTGTTAAAATTTATTATTTTTAAGAGTTAGAGAATAAATAATGAAGGTTGCCCGAGAACTATGTCAGAAGAATCTGATTCAACAGTATTCGAGCAGAAGGTTGTTAAATTTAGGGCATTCTGGGTCAGTTACTTAAAATAAGAGGACATCTTGGCAGGACAATGCTGTCCATCCTCGGAAAAGATATGTAGATATGCAATAACACCTAGGAAGTGTCTGAATCTGTAGAGAAGCATATTGATCATTCTCTTGACAGACTGTTCTGACTTCTGATATACTGATGTCTTTGCAGAACTGTCTTAGAGCATCTCCAATGCATGTAAAAACCCCTTAGCAATATCCTATGTGCGCAAGATATTTAGCCAACCAATATAGATAATGATCATTTCCGATCACATGCCTTTAGTTAAAAAAAATTTAGATAACCTAGCTTGATTGGTTATATTTGTACAATCACTACAATTCTCTATAATATTCCAAATCATCATCTTACCATTTTTAATTAATATTTAAAATTTATTTTGTTTTCATCTCATACCTTACCTTATATTAAGAATGACAAAACATTATTTTCGAAATATATATTGGAGACAAAACACATTTTCATTCTTTATAATATAGCCAACTATTATTTTATAATATTTTAGCCAACTTATATAGTTAACGTGGTTGGAGATGTTCTCGCATATTTAACTATTCAAATTTATGATTTTTTTCTAGATTTTTTTATGAGAAGTTAATTTTGGTTGCAATAAAATCAATCAAGCTTTCTAGCTTCAAACATTCATTTTACTATCCAGTTGCATCAAGGCAGTACTTCTAACACAATTATGAGTTTTTTGCATTAGTTTGAATGTACATTAAAATCTTGAGATTGTGCTAAGGGATGAATCATCATATAATTTGTTTGCAAACTAATGTCATCAGCGGGGATAGCTCAGTTGGGAGAGCGTCAGACTGAAGATCTGAAGGTCACGTGTTCGATCCACGTTCACCGCATTCTTTTTGCAAAAAATTGATTGCTCTCAGGTCATATTGAATTTTGCAATAACAGAAAGTGTGTTTTTTCAGTAGTAATAACAACTTAGCTAACCGAGTTAGCCCAACAACTTGGTCCATTACACATTCATCTGGATCTCAAAAATAATCTGAAAAGCCCAATATCCATCTCCAGCCCATATTTCAAAACCCTAATCCATCAACATTAAAATCTTGAGATTGTGCTAAGTTAATTATTACAATAGTTTGCTAAAGGAAGCCATCAGCGGGGATAGCTCAGTTGGGAGAGCGTCAGACTGAAGATCTGAAGGTCACGTGTTCGATCCACGTTCACCGCATTCTTTTTGAAATAAAAAGTTTTGACTAATTCTTTCTCCCGATAATTTTGTACTTGTTTTCTTTAAAAAAAATGATTATTTCTTCTTTGTCATCACTTTTAAATTGTACTAGCTTATATCCCGTGCGACGCACGGTCTTCTTTAATATTTTCTTATTTTTTATTTAGATTTTAGTTATTATATATAATTTGATAAAATTCTAATATATATATACCGGATTTATAAATCTAACAATTTAATATCTAAATTTAATATATTCTTGACGTAATCTGTAGTAGTATTTTAGATATTAAAATATAAAATATTTTAAAATAACAGATCTAATGATTCGTATTTTTTTACTCTTAAAAATCTAAAAAGGGACTCAAATGTAAATATCAAAATATGTGCTCGTGCAATATACCGAGTTTATTTGAATATACTATTACTTTTATTTTCATTAATTATCTCGTTTAAATTGAATGTTAATTTTTTTTTAATAAACATGAATTTCATAAGTTTAATATAATAATATTACCAATATATCTGTCTTTTGTCGTGTTATTTTTAATTTGAACATGAGTTGTTTCAGTTAAAAAATATAAAACAGGTAATATTCTTAAAAAGACAATTAGTTACTTATTCACAATTATATAAATTATATTACTTTTTTTTATATATGTCGTCTGCATTATTTTTAGAAAATTAGTTGTTTAAGTTAGAAAATATAAAAGAGGTAATGTGTTTTAGTTGAAAAGAATAAATAATTATTTATTAATATTTATATAAAACAATATTACCATTGTATATTTAATTTGCATGTATTATATTTAGAAGATAAGTTGTTTTAGTTAGAAAATATAAAATAAATAATGTGTTTTAGCTGTCGGTTATAAATATATAATAATATTACCATTTTATATATATGTTGCTCGTCTTATTTTTAGAAAATGATTTGTTTTAGTTAAATAGATATATGAAATAGGTAATATGTTTTAGCTGAAAAAGGTAATTGGTTTCCATATATATGTATTTAGAAGATGAGTTGTTTTATTTAAAAATATAAAAATAATATGTTTTAGCTGAAAAAGGTAATCGTTTATAAATATATAATAATATTACCATATTATATATATGTTGCCCGTTTTATTTTTAGAAGATGAGTTGGTTTAGTTTAAAAATAATATAAAAATAGGTAATGTACTGAAAAAGGTAATTGATTATTAATAAATTGGTTATAGATAGGCCCGTGAATCGGCCCAAATACCGACCGACCGACCGACTGACCGACCGACCAAAACTTTTAATGTTTCGTCTTTAATAATATAGTATAGATGTGCTCACTTAAAAATGAAACAATTGACAAGTTACTGTATTATTTAACTTAACAACAGCATCTCATAAATTATAAACTGATTTTTCTCGTCGTCATTTCATATTTTATTTTTTTGTTCGTAAAAATTTGATTTTTTCTTTCTCATGCTCATTACTATTTACCAGTGTTCTAAAAGTCGGCGATTAATCGGGATTAATCGTTAGACGGCGAGGCACCGAATTGATTCAGCGAAAATCGGTCCATTAATCATTTTTTCAGAAAAACGGTCAAAAATCGACTGAATCGATCAAAAATCGAATTAATCGATCAAAAATCTGGCTAATTATTTAAAAATAGTAAAAAATAGTTAAATTAAAAAATAATAATTAAAAATTGAAAAGGTAGAAACTTGATTAAATAATAGAAAACAATATTATTTTTGTACATATAATTATAATTTTAGATGTCTAAATCATAAATTCTTTTTATTTTTCCTCTTAAATTGATCTCTAATTGAAAAGTTAAACCTTTAAAATTTTATTTATTACAATTATATAACATTTTTAACATATTTGCATAAATATATGATAATAACATATGTTTAGTTGAATAACGAAACAATTATATATATGAATATAATTGTATATAAAAAATATTATTAAATTTATTTCGATTAATGATCCGATTAATCCTCGATATTGGGATGAGTCGATGTCGGTCGAGGTATGAAAACACTTCCTGATGTCGAATTCCAAAAACCAGCTAGAGGTTCCCCACTCTCCTTTGATCCGTCTTAGGGCCGAGTGGCAGCCTCGACCCGAGCGGAAGTGCGATGTGTCTGGAAACTCGGGATCGTAAATGGATTCGAGTACCATTCTGATCGCCTCTTTCATGATCCTTTCTATAGGTAGAGCTACTGTGAGCGGTCTAAACTTCGACCCTTAATTAATCCTTGAACGGTTCCTTTACCGATTAACTCCGATTCCCGCTTTTTACAACACTACTGTTTACTAGTACTAGTTTTATAACCCGTGCGAGGCACGGGTTTACTCTAGATTATTTTATAATTTATCATTAATTTCGGTATATTTATTTGTGATATATTCGTGTTGATAGTTTGAGGACCGAGATATTTAAAAAATTAAGTTAGCAATAGATGTTATAAGGTTAATATTCCTATTTTTTATTTTATTTTAGTTGTTTAATTAGAAGTTCGTGGGATACACGTTTATGATCTGGATGTGGGTAATTTGTTGTTGATTTTCGAGTAAATAAGTTTTGATGTTTCTTTACTGCATAATTTGTTTTTTTTAAAACTCGATATGATTTTATATACATTTTGTTAATTAGTGTTGATGGTTTGATGACTGAGATATTTGAAAATTTAAGTTAGCAATAGTTGTAAAGTTAATATTTCTCTCTTTTAATTATATTGTAATCGTTTCATGTGATACATAGAGATGGGCGTCGGGTCACTTCGGAACCGGGGAATGCTATCTCCGTCCCCAATCCCAATCCTGGAACACGTCCCCGAACCCGCCCCGATCTCCGAACTGGGATTATACAACTCCTCAATCCCTGCCCGAACGGAGAATGGGCCACGCGAGGAATCAGAAACTTTTTTTAATTTTTTAAAATTATGAATAATATTTTTTAATATAAATTAAAATGATAAATCATATATTTGTTTTTATTTTTAAATTAAAAGAAGAACTTAAACCTTAATTTTTATTAATTTTTATTTATACTATTAATAATAATAAAAAATATTATTAGAATTAAATTGTATCATAATATGTAACATTTTTATTATTGAGTGGATAAAAAATTAAAGTTATAACATTATATCTAAATATTCTTAATAATTTATTTAATATATATATATATATAATATTTATTTATTTAAATAAATAGGGTTCGGGGGGTCGGAGATGGGTTTGGGAAGACCCTAATCTCCAATCCCGCCCCGATCCCCAAAATTTTCATATATTTGTCCCCGATTCCTACCCCATTTTCAAAAAAATTCCTGATTTCCCGCCCCGTTCGGAGTGGGGATGGGATCGGAGTTGGGCGGGACGTGACAGGATGAATTCTCTTCCTTAGTGATACATGTCTATAATTTGGTATAATTTGGATGTGAATAGGTTGCTGTTGATTTTCGAGTAAGTAAGTATTTGATATTTCTTTATTCCTTTATTTGTTTTTGGAAAACTCGATATGATTTTACATACATATTTTTACTTAGTTGACAATGAATAACTTTCTTGCAAATCAGGCCAACCACAACGAAGATAACATGAAATCATGACACATTACTAACCATTCGATATCACAAATTCATGATATTTATATATTTATTTCAATATCATTAATATTTTTAAATTATATGCTATTATTTTTTAATAATATATATCATTTAAAAATATCATGCATATAAAAAATAAGTATTAATTACAAAACAATTAATATACTTTAATGAAGATTAGTAATTAATGTGTAAATATATTAATATATAATAATAGTAGAGTGTTAATATGAAATAAATAAGGAATGTGCAATAATGTCATTTTATGATTTAGGGGGTATAATTGTCATTTCAATCTTGATTAAATTGTCTCATAAACCCCCTAGTTGCTCTATTATATATATAACTAGCCTAAAAACCCGTGCGAAGCACGGGCCTGCTTATTTACTGAAATAATTTTTCGCACGAAAATGTATATATATCGAAACAATTTTGTAATTAAAATTAATTTTGAATTTATCTTATATTTGTATAAATGTTTTTTAATTTTTTTTAATATTTAATAAGATTTCACAAAATTTGGAAAAAAAATCTATAAAATAAAGATCAAATTATTATTTTCATTTGACAAAATATTAATTTAGTTTTAAATGTCGTGAAATGCATTTTATCAAATTCAACAATTAAATATAATCTAAATGATTATTTTAGTATAGTTGTTCATATATGATATGGATGTATCTAAACTAATGTGTTTTTAACGAAATGACAATATACTTGTAAATAAAATATAAAGTTGGTCAGGTACGTAAGACTACACACCGTGATCACATCTTAAAATCTTTTAGTCTAAAGTCCGTATATAACATTAGTGTATGTAAATTAATATGATAACGTAACTGTGCCAAACCCAAGGCTTTGGGACTTGTTCATAGTGAGTATTATTGATATTAAGAACAAATAGAAACAATGTAAAATTTGAAACACGGTCGAACTATTGTTCTTGTTGCAATTATAATCAGGTTTACCGGAGTTTTCTATGTTGGAGAAAGTATAATTTGTAAATAGGTATTTTGCCTTAGTAGTTGTTGTTTGTTTTTCAGCGATCAATTGATTTGGTTTTTTTTATTTTTTTGCAGTCTAGAATATAAATCGTTAAATGCACACAATGTTGTTGTAATATAATCGAACACATGTGAATGAGATAGAGGATTTTAAAAAGAAGCTGAAGGTTGGTGCATCTTTGCACACTCTCACAAGACAAATACTTTGGGAGATGAGCACCTATTGCAATATGGAGTATTCATATCACGTGTTTATTTTTTTAACTTGGGAACTGATTTCGCACTTCTCTCTTGTGTCCATCACTGTATTAAATTATATGAACACACTTAGTACTTTAATAATATGTTTGGAATGTCGTTTTACAGTTACAAATTTTAAACCAATTTTTTTTATAAATGATCATCGTGTACTAATAATAATGTATTTTAACTTGACTATATATATGTATTTTATGTAATTAATTAAGCGTTAATAATATCGAATTCAAAATTCAAATCTCATTTCGATTAATTTAATATATATACATATATATTGGCGACCGGAACGCCCTTAAATTCATATATATATATATATATATATATATATATATATATATATATATATATATATATATATATATATATATATTGAAATCGTAGAACCAACCATATATTTGAAAAAAGATTACATAATTGTTTTTGAGTATATTAACTTATGTACAAATTGGCATGGTTAATGATGCAATTTATAATTTATAGGATATAAAATTTGAGTCTTTGTCTACTTGATACAAATAAATATTATTTACAATATAAAAGTAATTCTATTATTTTTGGGTCAATTTTAGAACAAGTTGTTTTCGTGCTTATTTATTTATGTTTTTTTTATATGTTATTATTTAAGAGATAATTGAAATAGAGTCCAAAATTTAAATCTCATATATATTAATTTGATTAAATATTTTTCGATCCAAACTCCTTTAAATTCACATTGTGTTTTTTTTTAAATCGTAGATGCAATCATACAAACGAAACAGTAGTTACGTAAAAATTGTTAAATGTATTAATTAAGTTACTTACAAATTACAAATTAGTGCATAGATGATGCAAATTGTAATTTATATATAAAAAATATGAACCACTATCTATGTATAGTTGCATGGTTACATTTGCAAAAAACAAAATATGTTATAGATGAAAACATTCGTCTACTATTTTTAAAAACATTTAAAAGAAATTAAAACATTCGGCTATATATGTATTATTTCGACCGAAACGTTCTTAAATTCAAATTATTTTTCTTAAAAAAATTGTAAGTTCAATCATATAGATGAAAAGATGACGTAATAATTATCGAGTATATTAATTTATGAAAAAATTTATATGATACACGACGCAATTTGTAATCTAATACGATATAAAGTTCAAACTGTTATATATTTAATGCAAATAAATAAAATTTATAATATTAAAATAATCTTATTTTCTACGGGTGAAATTTATAATATTTTGTGTAATTTGTTATTTTTGTACGATCTTTTCTTTTAGTACCGTTAGATTTACAAAAAAAATATGAAAAATATTTATGTAAATCATTTGTGTAGATAGATTCCCTATCTTGCGAAGTAAATTACAAAATTGTCGGTATATAACATAGGCGATGCAGTCTTAACATTGTCAGATATAAACGTAGGGCTGAGACTTATTACAAAATCTATTAATATTATTTAAAAGTCATCCATGCGGCGTCTCACTCAATTTTTTTACTTTTAAAATTTTATAAAAATTTTATACTCTAATCTTATATGTTATCTATAATCTTATTATTATGTAGAAATTATACGTTATCTATAATCTTATACTCTTTTAAAATTTTATTTTTTATATCAATCATTTAAAATAAAAGAAAGAGAATCGTAGAGTATGCTCAATCCATTAAAATATTTTTGGTAATTATATACAATGCAATATTTTATAAATAATATAAACCAACATTTTATTTATTTAAAAATAAAAAATTATAAAAAAGAAGATGAGAGAAGAAGAGAAATTAACATTAATAAGATTTTAAAGAAAACTTAAAACAAAATGTACTATGCTACTTATGCATGAGCTTGATTAGAGAAGATTAATGGTTCAATTTACTACACTAACATAATCTTATCTACTATTTGCATAAATATAAAAGAGTTGACGTTTTTGTAATTTTTTAGCATGTAGGGGCAAAATCATAAATTCAAGGTATTAAAATGACATATATCAATAATTTAAATTGATAAAAGAGAATTGTAGATTATGTTCAATTGCTAAAAATATTTATTATAACTATGTATTGTGCAATATTCTAAAAATAATATAAATCAATGTTTATTAACTCAAAAAATAAAAAAATTGGAAGAAGAGGTGGTTTATCTAATAAGAGTTTGAATATAAACTCAAAACAAAGTGTAGCACAGTTGGTTATGACATGAGTTTGACATGGATATGTTAAGGGTTCGATTCCCATCATTAACATAATTTCACAATTTTTACATTTTTATTAAAGAATGGTATTTTTGTAATTTTAGAAAATATAAGGGTAAAATCGTAACTTCACAGCCATTAAAATGGCAAACTTTGCCCTTTGTTGGCTTTTAATATATAGAGAAAGATAACAGATAAGCTCACTCCGGTGTGGAAACTGCGAGTCTCTTGCCAGTCTATGCTAATTTATACCATATCAAAACATCACCGAGTAAAATTTGTTTTTCTCTATAGCGGGTTCATTTTCTGATGAAATCCGGTGATAACATGAATTCCAATTTCCATTATATCTATTTTCAATGAAAGGATGGATGTCTGGAGTGTTTGCACACTTAAAGGTTTCAAGTATAGCGGGCAATTTGATACACGACACGTGAACACGGTACGAACACGACACGAATAATTAGTGTTTGGGTGCAAAAATTTGGTACACGAACACGAAAGTACACGAACACGAAAAAACACGAATATAATTAGTGTCGGGTTTGGGTTTTCACAATAGATACACGACACGAAACGAAAGTACACGAATTAATGAAGTAAATAAATAATTTTAAAAAATATATATTATTTATAGTATTGCATACTTAGAAAATATATAAGGAATTAATATGAATAATAAATAAAAGTTTCATGACTAATTAACAGTAAGTTATATAAGAAGTATACATTTATATATATATAAGTTGTAATATTTAATACAAATTTCATAAAAATTTAAATAATTAAAATAGTTTTATAATATATAAATTTTAATTTAATTAAATTTACATTTTTGTTTAATGTACACGAATACGACACATAAAGTACACGACACGTTTTGAATTGGATATGTGTTTCAAATTTAGTACACGAATCCAAAAGGACCAAAACGGGTCGGATATGGGTTTTACATTAAGTACACGAAAACACGAAAGTACACGACACGAAAATACACAACACGGTCCAATTACCGGGTCTAGGTTCAAGTGGCTCCAAGTAGAGTTATAGACGGGTCAAAAAATATCTAAATTATTATGGTTCAACTAGTTCAAAATTTGTGGAAGTTGAACTCAAAACTTTTATTTGGGTTAATAATATTGTTGTTTAAGTTTGACTTATTAGGAAAAAAATATTATTATGAACATATTTCATGAAGAATAATGTCAGAAACTTCAAAATAGGTAAAAAAAGTTACAAAATAAACGTGACAGATTTTATTTGGTTGTAATAATAAATGGACCTTTGCATTCACACCGATCAAAAAATACCATACTGCACATCAGCACATCAATCATGCCATGTCATTTTGGTAACAATTTTTTGTGTCTTTAGCACTACTCTTTCATGAATTGTCACTCTTACCTTGTGTTTCAGAATTCAAAATTTGAAGAGAAAAAAAAAAGATTTGTGTCATTTTATTTTATCTAATATGTTTCCAATTTTTTTTTAATAAATATATTAAATATCTTCACTTTCTTTTCTTTTCTTTTCTTGAAAAACTTATGAAGATAACAATAAAATTACTTTCCAAATTAATCTTCTTTTTTCTTTTCTCTCACATTCAATTCTTTTCTTTATCTAAAAAAACTCGGGAATATAGCTGTGTTTACAAAAATTCTGCTTACAATTGTTTTCACAAACAATTGATTAAAATATTCGTTTATTTTGTTTATTTACACATAAAAGTATTTGAAAAAACATAAATCAAATCAAATAGACAAAACATAAGTTCCAAGATAACGCGTTAACAATAAATTTCTTCCACCTTCGATTTCAAATGACTTCACAAAAACTATGTTAATGAAATATATATGTTAAAGATACTATAGTCGAAATTATTTTGAATTTTCGATATTATATTATACTCAATTTCTTCTCAATTATAAATTATATTTTAATATTGAATTTATATTCGACTCTTTCGCAAATCAAATACAATCTGAGCTGAATACTGTGAATTTATTATCCAACTCATTTACGACTATGGCCCCAACAGATGCTCGTAGACCTGGCAATTTGGTCTGGATTCAAAGAACCGAACCGAAATTCATAGAATCAAATCTGATCTTGTATTCGAATTAGTTAATTTGATAATAATTCGAAAACCGATTTGAACCGATCCAAAAATTATCCGAATCAAAAATTTAACCGAAAATTATCCGATCCGATTATGATCTGAAATCGATTATGATCTGAAACCGATTATAACCTAATAATAAATTATCCGAACCAAATAGGATTCGAAATACGGGATCCGATTTGAATCTGAACTAAAAAAATGGTGAATTCAATGTTAGTTGAGTTATAATTTTTTATAGATCATAATCCACGTGTATTAAAATTCAATAAATTAGTCTATTTATAAGCAAAATTCATAATTAGAATAATTTCTTAACAAAAATAAATAGATATTTAAACAATACTTTTGAAAAAAGTACATTATTTTATAGTAAAAAAATATATTTAATATTAAGATTTTTTTAAAGTCTTACCAAAAAAAATGAATAGGTAATGATCCAAAAAGATCCGAACCAAATTCATCCGATTTAAATTCAAATTTTATTCGATTTTAATCCGAAATTAGACCCTAACCGAATCATATCCAATCTGATCCGAATTATACCAAAATATATCATAATCAAAAGTTAATCCAATCCGAGATTAATTTGATCAAAAACCGAACTGATTATCCAAATTACCAGGTCTAGATGCTAGTCTCTTTTAGTAATCGAAACACCCTGGTCCTTGGGGGTTCAATAAAAGTTTAATAGTTGGTTGCGCTTATAATTTTGAAGCAAATTCATATCATATTAATTTCAAATTGATTCTACATTTTAATGTATAGTTGCATAAAACAAAACTGTTTCAATATCTACATCTATAAATAAATACTTGCCTATAACCCGTGCAAGGCACGGACCTTAAAAATAATAAACTAAAAAATTTAATGTGAACTGAAAATATTAAAATAAAAGTAAAAATTAAAATGATAAATTATAAAATGAGAAACTTAAATATTCATTGGAACATAAAAAATTATAAAAAAAAATACAAATGAGACCGAGTAAGATAAATGAGATATTATTAATATTATTTTATTATAAAATAATATTAATAATAAGGACATATAGAAAATCTAACATGTTTTAATTAAAAAAAGTAATTGGCCGTGATATTTTTAGAAGTGTTTTAATTATATTAATTGTATTTATTAAAAAAATACGTTAACATGTTAAAATAAGTAAGTTTTTTAAATAAGGACAAATAGAAAAGTTAACATGTTTTAATTAAAAAAAAAATAAATACACGTAATATTTTTAGATGTGTTTTAATTATATTAATTTTATGTGTTAAAAAAATACGTTCACTTGTTAAAATAGGTAAGTTTTTTTAAATAATTAAAAGTATTAAAATAGGTTTTAAAATATATAAGTTGCACTTGATTTTTTTGGAAAAAAGAGATTTTAATGATAACAAATATAAAAGGTAATATATTTTAATTTAAAGGTAATTGCCCGTGATATTTTTGGAAAAGAAGTAGATTTTGTTAGAAAAAAATGTTTTAACTATAAAAGACAATCAGCTAGTTACTATTTTTATATTATTTTATTATTTATTAAATATAGTATTAAAATAGGTTTTAAAATAAATAAGTAAGGATTGCATCTCATATTTTTGGAAAATAGGGATTTTAGTGATGATGTGTTTTAATTATATTAATTGTATTTGTTAAAAAAAATACATTCACTTGTTAAAATAGGTAAGTTTTTTTTAAAATAATTAAAAGTATTAAAATAAGTTTTAAAATATATAAGTAAGGGTTGCATTTGATATTTTTGGAAAATAGAGATTTTAGTGATAACAAATATAAAAGGTAATATATTTTAATTTAAAGGTAATTGCCCGTGATATTTTTGGAAAAGAAGTAGATTTTGTTAGAAAAAAATGTTTTAATTATAAAAGGCAATCAATTAGTTACTATTTTTATATTATTTTATTATTTATTAAATAGAGTATTAAAATAGGTTTTAAAATAAATAAGTAAGGATTGCACCTCATATTTTTGGAAAACATAGATTTTAGTAATAATAAATATAAAAGGTAATATGTTTTAATTTAAAGCTAATTGTAATGATATTTTTGGAAAAGTAGTAGATTTTGTTAGAAAAAAAATATTTTAATTATAAAAGTCAATCATCTAGTTACTATTTTGGTAACTTGACAATAATACAATTACATTAAAGATTTGATTTGTAATAGCTTTCGTTATCCTAAAAAGAAAGAATTATATTTGTAACAGTATATCCTAAATTTAAACAAATTATATCCCACATTTCTATTTTTTTGATTAGATTTCAATATTATTTGATTTTTATGTAGTAAAATATAGTGAAATATTAATGTAGAATAAAACTTTCCCAAATTTTGATTATATTATTAATTTATTAATTAAAAAAAGTACCAAAAACCAAAAACCGACCGTTAACCGAAAACCAAAACTTTCGATGTTTCGGCTTTAATATAATACTAGCTTATATCCCGTGCGATGCACGGTCTTCTTTAATATTTTCTTATTTTTTATTTAGATTTTAGTTATTATATATAATTTGATAAAATTTTAATATATATATATATATATATTGGACTTATAAATCTAACAATATAATATTTAAATTTAATATATTATTGACGTAATCAATAGTAGTATTTTAGATATTAAAATATAAAATATTTTAAAATAACATATCTAATGATTCGTATTTTTTTACTCTTAAAAATCTAAAAAGGGACTCAAGTGCAAATATCAAAATATGTGCTTGTTCAATATACCGAGTTTATTTGAATATACTATTACTTTTATTTTAATTAATTATCTCGTTTAAATTGAATGTTAAAAAAATTATAATAAACATGAATTTCATAAGTTTAATATAATAATATTACCAATATATCTATCTTTTGCCCGTGTTATTTTTAATTTGAACATGAGTTGTTTCAGTTAAAAAATATAAACAGGTAATATCCTTAAAAAGATAATTAGTTACTTATTAACAATTATATAAAATTATATTAATTTTTTTATATATACGTCTGCATTACTTTTAGAAAATTAGTTGTTTAAGTTAGAAAATATAAAAGAGTAATAATATTACCATTTTATATATATGTTGCCCGTCTTATTTTTAGAAAATGATTTGTGTTAGTTAAATAGATATTTGAAATAGGTAATATGTTTTAGCTGAAAACATGTAATATCCTTAAAAAGATAATTAGTTACTTATTAACAATTATATAAAATTATATTAATTTTTTTTTATATACGTCTGCATTACTTTTAGAAAATTAGTTGTTTAAGTTAGAAAATATAAAAGAGATAATTTGTTTTAGCTGAAAAGAATAACTTGTTATTTATTAATATTTATATAAAACAATATTACCATTGTATATTTATTTTTCATGTATTATATTTAGAAGATAAGTTGTTTTAGTTAGAAAATATAAAACACATAATGTGTTTTAGCTGTCGGTTATAAATATATAATAATATTACCATTTTATATATATATATTGTCCGTCTTATTTTTAGAAAATGATTTGTTTTAGTTAAATAGATATATGAAATAGGTAATATAATTTAGCTGAAAAAGGTAATTGGTTATCAATAACTTGGTTTTCATATATGTGTATGAGTTGTTTTAGGTAAAAAAATATAAAAATAATGTGTTTTAGCTGAAAAAGGTAATCAGTTATAAATATATAATAATATTACCATATTATA
This sequence comes from Heracleum sosnowskyi, assembly GCA_030848705.1. Lineage (NCBI taxonomy): Eukaryota > Viridiplantae > Streptophyta > Magnoliopsida > Apiales > Apiaceae > Heracleum > Heracleum sosnowskyi. The sequence goes on along the minus strand of CM061245.1, from coordinate 117,258,764 downwards.
TATACGTTGCCCGTTTTATTTTTAGAAGATGAGTTGGTTTGCTTTAAAAATATATATATATAATAGGCAATGTAGTGAAAAAAGGTAATTGGTTATTAATAAATTGATTATAGAAAATTAGTTACTTATTAACAATTATATAAAATTATATTATTTTTTTTATATATACGTCTGCATTACTTTTAGAAAATTAGTTGTTTAAGTTAGAAAATATAAAAGAGATAATTTGTTTTAGCTGAAAAGAATAACTTGTTATTTATTAATATTTATATAAAACAATATTACCATTGTATATTTATTTTTCATATATTATATTTAGAAGATAAGTTGTTTTAGTTAGAAAATATAAAACACATAATGTGTTTTAGCTGTCGGTTATAAATTAACTCCTTATATATAATAAGCGTAAGGGAGATCTTATCCAAAACTTTGGTCGGTCACTGTACTACCAAAAGTATACGATCCGTTGGATTATACAACTATAAATATTCAAATCGACGAGGACCGTCAAATATAATATTAAAAATTGTATTTGATTAATAATAGGATAATATTTAAATACTAAAAGGTGTATTTTGATAATTTAAACCTATTATAAATGGGTTTTCTATATTGAATAGAAATCTTTATGTAAAAATTCTTAATTATCTTTTCTCTTTATTTTATGGATAGTTCCAGTTAGATAATAATTATTAAACAATCATTAAATTAAAGATAATTTTGTAAGCTTCGCGTGGACCGTAAAATCGTTAAAATCTGTTGTCTAAAACTCAAGATAGAGGCGTGAAATGCGCTGCAGATTCAATACACAGAAGGACATGATAATGGGCGGTTGAGAAGTAAGAAGCTGAGATTCGAAGACATCATGGGCAGACATGGGTAATGTAGTAATTATTGTCATATGTTACTCAGCTTATGTTCACCCAAACAGTAAAGTTATTATCTAAATTTTAATAAATATTTTTTATTATTGTAGCACAAATTTAATTTGTTTTTTCTAATTCTTTTAAATTTATAAATTCTTTGTTTATTTCAATAAAATATTAAAATCAATTTAAGAAAAAATTAAAATCGATCTGGTCCGTGTACGATCAATATACGACCAGATTAATAATTATAGTTAGATCTTAAATAGATCGATGAGAATTGTTAGATCTAATATTAAAAAGTGTATCTGATTAATAACTAACAGAATTATATTTAAATACTAAAAAATGTATTTTGATAATTTAAAATTTTTCTATGTAAAAATTCTTAAATATCCTTTCTCTTGAATTTATGTATAGTTTCAGTTAGATAATAATTGTTAAACCAAATATCAAGATAACAATTCATATCGATTACAATGATACCCTACGTTATAAGAGACTTAGGAGAACTCGTGTACATGAATAAATTTAAACACTTTTTTTTCTGAAGGAACATAACAATTCGATTAATCCAAATTATAATTATATTATTTTACATATAACAAACATAAAATGATAATATCAAAATATTATTAAAATGTTGAGGGTTTCATATTCATAAACGATAATTTTGAATATATTAGTTATATTAAAATGTGTATTTGATTAAATGTAGGATTATATTTAAATACTAAGAAGTGTGCTTTGATAATTTAAACCAATTATAAATTGGTTTTCTATATTGAATTGAATTCTTTGTGTAAAACTTCTTAACCATCTTTTCTTTTCGGTTTATTTTATGGGTAGGTCAACTGGTCAAGTTAGATAATAATTATTAAACCATCATTAAATTAAAGATAATTTCGTTAGTTTCGAAAGTTCAAAGTTCCATCATCTTTAACATATTACAAAAAAGAGTATATTATATTTTAGCAATAAATGTTTAAAAAAATTATAAATTAAAAAAATTATAAATATTAAGAAAAATTAATGATGTTATCATGGTAGTTTGGTCCTAAATACCGCCAAAACATTCTCAACCGTTAGATCCAATACTTTTAAAAATACATGATCAAGATTATATCATATAAAAAGAAGTTATTATCTAAAAATGATATAAGTTAAAAGATATTATATTATGATTGGATTTTCTAAAAAGTCAAAACATAAAAATAGTTGTAATTAAATAAGGAAACTCATTTAATACCAAAATAATAAAAATCGTTTAATGTTAAATATATAGGTGAAAACCGTTAGATTTAACATTAAAAACTGTATTTGGTTAATAAAGGGTATTCTAATAATCTAAACTACATATAAGTAGATTTTCTAAATCGAATAGAATTCTCAACATTAAATTTCGTCACTTTATTCTCTTTTTAGTTTTAGAATAGTTTTTAATTGAAAAAGAACTATTAAACCACAACTAAATTAAAGATTATTTTGTGAATTTCATTTGGACTATAAAATTGGCAAAATCTAATTTTTATAACTCAATATAAACAAATATTAAATTGAGCGTGTAAAATATAATAAATATCAAATTTTTAACTATAATTTTTTTGGCAAAATCTTTTTTAACAATAATTTAATCATGTAAACTAATAAATTTTAAATATTAAAATATTCATAAATAAATATAATTATAAATATTAAAAAAAAACAATCGTGTGTTGCATGGGTAATAAAAATATAATTATAAACAAAATAATTATAATTAAAATTTAAGTAACCGTGCATCGCAGGGGCTATAAGCTAGTATATAATAATATTACCATTTTATATATATATTGTCCGTCTTATTTTTAGAAAATGATTTGTTTTAGTTAAATAGATATATGAAATAGGTAATATAATTTAGCTGAAAAAGGTAATTGGTTATCAATAACTTGGTTTTCATATATGTGTATGAGTTGTTTTAGGTAAAAAATATAAAAATAATGTGTTTTAGCTGAAAAAGGTAATCAGTTATAAATATATAATAATATTACCATATTATATATATGTTGCCCGTTTTATTTTTAGAAGATGAGTTGGTTTGCTTTAAAAAAAAATATATATATAATAGGCAATGTAGCGAAAAAAGGTAATTGGTTATTAATAAATTGATTATAGAAAATTAGTTACTTATTAACAATTATATAAAATTATATTAATTTTTTTATATATACGTCTGCATTACTTTTAGAAAATTAGTTGTTTAAGTTAGAAAATATAAAAGAGATAATTTGTTTTAGCTGAAAAGAATAACTTGTTATTTATTAATATTTATATAAAACAATATTACCATTGTATATTTATTTTTCATGTATTATATTTAGAAGATAAGTTGTTTTAGTTAGAAAATATAAAACACATAATGTGTTTTAGCTGTCGGTTATAAATATATAATAATATTACCATTTTATATATATATTGTCCGTCTTATTTTTAGAAAATGATTTGTTTTAGTTAAATAGATATATGAAATAGGTAATATAATTTAGCTGAAAAAGGTAATTGGTTATCAATAACTTGGTTTTCATATATGTGTATGAGTTGTTTTAGGTAAAAAAATATAAAAATAATGTGTTTTAGCTGAAAAAGGTAATCAGTTATAAATATATAATAATATTACCATATTATATATATGTTGCCCGTTTTATTTTTAGAAGATGAGTTGGTTTGGTTTAAAAAAATATATATATAATAGGCAATGTAGTGAAAAAAGGTAATTGTTTATTAATAAATTGATTATAGATAGGCCCGTGAATCGGCCCAAATACCGACCGTCCGACCGACCGACGACCGACCAAAACTTTTAATGTTTAGTCTTTAATAATACTAGCTTATAGCCCGTGCAATGCACGGTTAATTAAATTTTATTTATAAATATATTTTTATTACCCATGCAACACACGATTGTTTTTTTAATATTTATAATTATATTTATTTATGAATATTTTAATATTTAAAAGTTATTAGTTTACATGATTAAATTATTGTTAAAAAAGATTTAGCCAAAAAAATTATAGTTAAAAATTTGATATTTATTATATTTTACACGCTCAATTTAATATTTGTTTATATTGAGTTATAAAAATTAGATTTTGCCAATTTTATAGTCCAAATGAAATTCACAAAATAATCTTTAATTTAGTTGTGGTTTAATAGTTCTTTTTCAATTAAAAACTATTCTAAAACTAAAAAGAGAATAAAGTGACGAAATTTAATGTTGAGAATTCTATTCGATTTAGGAAATCTACTTATATGTAGTTTAGATTATTAGAATACCCTTTATTAACCAAATACAGTTTTTAATGTTAAATCTAACGGTTTTCACCTATCTATTTAACATTAAACGATTTTTATTATTTTGGTATTAAATGAGTTTCCTTATTTAATTACAACTATTTTTATGTTTTGACTTTTTAGAAAATCCAATCCTAATATAATATCTTTTAACTTATACTCCCTCCGTCCCGCCCAATTGTTATCCATTGGGTTGGGCATGGAGTTTAACGAAAATAGATAGAGTAATGGAGAAGAGTAAAGAAAAGGATTAAAGTGGTGGGACCCGCCAATATTTAAAGTATAAAATAAGTAAAGTGGAGGAAAGTAGTGAAAGTAGTTGATTTTTATATTATAAAAATTTACTATTTCAGAAAAGTTTTGGAATGTAAAAAATTGGATGTGACATCCCAAAAAGGAAAGTGTAAAGAAATGGGTGGGACGGAGGGAGTATCATTTTTAGATAATAACTTTATATGATATAATCTTGATCATGTATTTTTAAAAGTATTGGATCTAACGGTTGAGAATGTTTTGGCGGTATTTAGGACCAAACTACCATGATAACATCATTAATTTTTCTTAATATTTATAATTTTTTTAATTTATAATTTTTTAAATATTTATTGCTAAAATATAATATACTCTTTTTTGTAATATGTTAAAGATGCGGGAACTTTGAACTTTTGAGAAAATAAAATATCAATTAAAATATAATATTTTTTTGTAATAGTTCTTCTTTTAAAGTAGTACACCGTGATCAAAATTCTGTATAAATTTCATTTTTTTATAGTATATCCGGTAAATATCTATGTTATTATATTAAAGACTAAATAATGAAAGCTTCCTTATAAGTTAAGTTTGGTCGCTTTGTTTGATCACTCAATCCATAATCGTTGAATCTTTCAAATTAAATTGTTGAAAAATGTTAGATATAACAGTAAAATTATCATGTAGAATGATATACGGTTTGAATCTACCAACAACATATTAAAATTTATAGGTTTTTTTGAAAAATAAGATTTTTTTTCATTTTTTCTTGCAGACATGTTATTTGATAATATTTTTTGTAAAGTACGATTTTTCAGAAAAGTACTATACTAATTGATTAGCAAACTTTTAAAGTTTCGAATTTAATAATTTACAATGTATATAGGTTTAAAAAGTTTGGCCTCTTCTGTAGCTGAGTCTAAAATTTCAAAATAAGGTTTTTTTTTAATATGAATATAGTTCTGCTAACAATGAAATTAGGCATGTATGAGTTCTTATAAAACAAAATCACCATTTACGTATAATTTATTATTTAATAATAAATAATATTTGATTAGTTATGATATAAAACTTAATAAAATAGGATTAAAAATATGCACAATTTTATAAAATTTTATCATTGTATTATTATATTCTTTGTTGATTTGAATTTTTCTTAGATTGATTTTAATTTTTGAACATAGATTTCTAAATTTAAAATAGTTAGAAAAAAGTAATTAAATTGGTGTTAAAATAATGATGACATAATAATTATTATTAGAATTTAAATATTCACTTTATTAATTTGGGCTTTATCTTGTGTTTTAAAAATCAGATTTTGACGATTTTACACCCCACATGAAGATAACTAAATTATCTTTAATTAAAAGATGGTTTAACAATTTTTATCTAGGTGGAATTGTCCATGAAAGAGAAAAGAAAGTCACGAATTTTTTACATGGAGAATTCTATTCAATATAGAAAACTTATTTATATTTGGTATATTTGGTTTAAATTATCAAAATACACCTTTTAGAATTTAAATATAATCCTATTATTAATAAAATAAACTTTTTTAATATTTGATCTAACGATTTTCATTTATCTAGTTAAGATCTAAGGGTCCTTATTAATTTGGTTGTCAACGACCGAAATTTGGGATAAGATCCCAAATTTTATATAAAATCTTATGATTATATAAAATTTTATTCTCGTATTATTATATTCTTAATCGATTTGAATTTGTTCTTAATTAATTTTGATACTTTATTGAAAGAAACATAAAATTTCTATATTTAAAAGAATTAGTGAAAAAATAAATAAATTGGTGCTACAATAATAATTTTTTTTTTTAAATTTAGATACTCACTTTAATATTTGTGTTCTATCCTGAGTTTTAGAAATTGAATTTTGACGATTTTACAACTCATGCGAAACTAACAAAATTATCTTTAATTTAATGATGGTTTAATAATTATTATCGTTTTTCCTTGGCTTATCGAACCAGCGTATGCCTTATTCCTCCTTTGAGGACTCCCAGTAGAGAAAGCCTCAATTTACCGATGTGGATTGAAAGGAAGTTGGGGATGGACATAGATCCTTCCGCCTATCCGGAGTGTTGGAAAAATTCCACTGCTTGAAGTGATTGTTACGACCATGAAGAAACGACAAATCCCAACTACGGATATATAAGAGTCAGAACTGCTAAGGGCATTCCATCCAGCGTAAGCATCTGGATAATCTTTTGAAGTAGATACCTGAATGCCATATATGGCTCGTAACAATCTATCCTCCGGGGCATACGACGATTCTTTCACGATTTGGGGCGTTAATTTACCTACTAAAATCTCACCCGTCTCTACCCAAGATCCCAGCATTACAATTTCTCTTTTTGTCTAAATTGCGTACGATCGGCTCGGGTTTGAGCATGATGAATCACTTCGCTCCATGTCGTCTGATTGCGCCTTTTCTCTTGTCTGACTCAACCACAGACATGGAAGATTGATCTGAGCTCGTTCAATCAGGGAGGGGACCAGTTGACCTACCCATAAAATAAACGGAAAAGAAAATATGCTTAAGAAGTTTTACACAAAGAATTCAATTCAATATAGAAAACCAATTTATAATTGGTTTAAATTATCAAAGCCTTAGTATTTAAATATAATCCTACATTTAATCAAATACACATTTTAATATAAGTATTATATTCAAAATTATCGTTTATGAATATGAAACCTTCAACATTAATAATATTTTGATATTATCCTTTTATGTTTGTTATATGTAAAATAATATAATTATAATTTGGATTAATCGAATTGTTATGTTCCTTCAGAAAAAAAAGTGTTTAAATTTATTCATGTACATGAGTTCTCTAAGTCTCTTATAACGTAGGGTATCATTGTAATCGATATGAATTGTTATCTTGATATTTGGTTTAACAATTATTATCTAATTAGAACTATACATAAATTCAAGAGAAAAGATATTTAAGAATTTTTACATAGAAAATTTTTAAATTATCAAAATACACTTTTTAGTATTTAAATATAATTCTATTATTAATCAGATACACTTTTTAATATTAGATCTAACAATTCTCATCGATCTATAATTATTAATTTGGTCGTATACTGATCGTACACGGACCAGATCGATTTTAATTTTTTCTTAAATTGATAATAATATTTTATTGAAATAAACAAAGAATTTATAAATTTAAAAGAATTAGAAAAAAAAATTTAAATTGGTGCTACAATAATAAAAAAATATTTATTAAAATTTAGATAATAACTTTACTGTTTGGGCTCTATCTTGAGTTTTAGACAACAGATTTTAACGATTTTACAGCCCACACGAAGCTTACAAAATTATCTTTAATTTAATGATGGTTTAATAATTATTATCTAACTGGAACTATCCATAAAATAAATAGAAAAGATAATTACGAATTTTTACATAATGATTTCTATTCAATATAGAAAACCCATTTATAATAGGTTTAAATTATCAAAATACACCTTTTAGTATTTAAATACTATCCTATTATTAATCAAATACAATTTTTAATATTATATCTGACGGTTCTCATCGATTTGAATATTTATAGTTTTATAATCCAACGGATCGTATACTTTTGGTAGTACAGTGACCGACCAAATTTTTGGATAAGATCTCCCTTACGCTTATTATATATAAGGAGTTAATAGTATAGTAAGTATAGATAGTATAGAAGTATAGATTTAGTCACATGAAAACACAAATAACTGACAAGTGTGTGTTAGCCCAGTAACTTAGTCCCATTACACATTCTTCTGGACCTCCAAGAATGATCTAAAAAGCCCAATATCCATCTCCAGCCCATTTTTCATAAACCCTAATCCATCACCACAGCCGTCTATATAAACATGTTCCATAAACCCTTTCAATGAAACCACCAGCCTTCAAGAGCTGCATCTTCCATACTTTCACCAATTCATCTTTCTCTTATAAATTTTGTATGTATTTCTGTGTTTATAGCTTAGTCCTGCAGGGATAGTGTGTATCGGCCTGTGCTACATAAAATGCACAGAGTACGAAAGAATTCCCATGCTAAAACAAAAATTATAGGGGAAGGTGGGCAGTTGTGTTTCATTCTTATCCGTTGATTCAACAACAATCATTTTCCCCATATCTCTCCATTTTTCTTATCATCTTTATATGTGTTTTCAGCTATAAGCCAGAAATCGAAATCGAAATCGAAATCGGAACTTATCGGTTGATTTATCAATTCAGGATTAATCGAGAATTAACCGGAGATTTCTTCAGTAAAATATTTTAAAACAATTAATTAGGGATTATTTTCTTTTTTTAAAAGTAGAGATTGATTTTAATTTTTATTGTTTTTTTAAATTGAGAAATCGATTTATCCCTGCAATTACAGGAATAGAGGACCAATCAACCTTGTTGAGAGATTCGACTTTTAAATGACACCAGAACAAACAGCAGAAACTAGAAACAAGGGCCGTAATTAGCTAGAGTTCAAACTCGTTTATTATGATTTGACTCAACTCTAGAATGTATATGAGTTGAGATTGAATAAGAGATGAGTATACTTGAATATTAGACTCGATCCGAAACTCGAAATTCCGCTTCAACTTAACCCAAACTCGTATAAATACAAGACAAGACTAGAAACTATCGTTTCTTCCTTTGCACTAGAAACTATAGATTCATAATTTGACCTCAGATTTTTAATTATTTTTTTTTTCAATATATTATCTTATATTCCTTATCTTCAATTTTTATTTTCTCAATAATACAGTCGGTGCAAAAAAAAAGAGAAAAATAGCCAGCAGGAGTCCTGATAAGGTAGCAAAAGTAGTTGAGAATTATTGTTGGTAATAAGGAATATTTGGCCCTCATTGTCTCCTAGTCTTTATAAAATTTTATCTTTAGATTTTGTGGTACATAAAAAATATACATGATAAGTAAAGCTAATCAAAAAGAAAGAAACGTGTTGTGCGGGATGAGAAGATGACTAGTTAATGCATATAGATATATGGTCTCTAATCATCTTCAATATTGAGCTTATCCTATTTATTTTTCTTCTCTTCTTCCTCTTCCATATATTTTTATATCCATGTGAGAATTGCCAAGTCAAAAGCACAAGTTCTACTCGGGATAAGACCCTTCTAGTTTACTCGTATTGTCACTATAATTCATATCAACCATATTCTTTTTTTCGCAATTAACGAAATTCGAGAATCCGCTATGAAAATGTGTACTTGAGCATTTAAATTTCGGACGAGTTTGTGACGGGTATATTGAAATACAGAGATAACCTTATGAAAGAAAGAGGATAAAAGAATTATGCAATGGAATAGAATGGAATTATGGTATGATGCCAAGAATAAAAGATAATACTAAAAATAATTTAACAAATGATTTTATAGAATATCTTGTCACATTCACTTGCAACATTAGTTTTAAATTACCAAGATTAAACTGTAGATTATACCATAAATTGGACTATTAGAGTCAACAAAGCTGTCTGGATATGTATATCTGGATACAACTTATCCATGGAAACCTCATGTGGCTACAAATTATCTTGTCTGTGTCTGTCTGCATGCATAGCATCTTCCCAAGTCCTTCATCTCATCATCTAGTCTATAAGTATATAAATAAGAAGTTTCTAAGAATATAAAATTCACAACTCTGTATACTTTTCTTCTCTATTACTTGTTCATCTTTCTCTCTATATATTTTATAAATCATGGTGCTACTAATGGATAATAGTCAAGGCAGGAGGCAGTTTTTTCATGATTATCCTTGCTCTCAACAATTCTTGTTCTCTGGAGATTTAATGGAGAAAGATAAGAGTTTTGTTATCATGGAAGGAGAAATATATGATGCTAACAATGGCAGAACCGGATTGTCGTCGTCTTCTTCTATCGGAGAGGATTCATCAGCTTTAAATGGTTCTTTAACTTCATTGGATACAGAAGATGATGCATCTTCTTCACCTCCAAATTCTAGTGGCTCTCTGTTTGATTTATCAGACCTTATCCCCCAGTTACCAATCAAGTAAGCATATCTTTACCGAAATTCATCGATATTTATTGATCAAGAATCAAACATGAACATCATGGTATATTTTTAGTTTTAACAAGGATTTGTTGTATATTTTCAGGAAGGGTTTATCAAAGTTCTATCAAGGAAAATCGCAATCATATACTAATCTTTCAAGGGTAAAAAGCATAGAAGATCTTCCAAAGAAAGAAAGTCCTTACAACACCAAAAGGAAATTTATGAAGTCAAGCAAGAGTTATGGAGGTGGACTTAACAACTATAAATTACATACTCTTCCTAAGCCCGTTATTTCGAAGAATATTTCGAGAGGATATGGTTCTTCTTCCTTTACAGATTTAAAGAAAAGTTATCTAAGTAATTGCAATCATGGTCCTGTAGGTTTCAATACAAAAGAACAAATGATTTAAACAGCAAAGAAGGGATGAGGAACCTTATTGTAAAACATATATACCGGTTAGATTGAACATATGTATCATAAGATGTGAGCTACTGAAACTTGTTGTATCATTATTTGATTTAATACTACATATCTCTGTTCAGATACGTTGAGGTTTCAGATGAATATATCTAGTCCCCATATTCATGGGGAAGTAATAGAGACACTAGATTAATCATTTCAGAAATCTACTACATCCATCATAGAAATGAAGAACCGGTCACAATTAAAGAGAGAAGGTGCCACATCAACAACTAGTTACATATCATACATACTATCTAAATATAGACAGGCAAATCTCAGGGTACACCATGGGGACTGCCCCTGCCTGAAGTGGCTAAACCAGGATTAAAGAAGTGCTCAGGGCCCAAGGATTGAGCCTCAACCCTAGTTCGCCTTTAAGAGGCTCAATTTTAACTTGTCAATGTATTATCCATCAGTTCAAATCCTGATGAGAAAACCATAAACATATTCTGGAAAACCATCTACCGATCAACAAAGCAAATCTATATTACTAATAAATTTAGACAACGATTCCATCCAATGTATGGAAACAGATTTAGCAAAGTTAGAAATTTAAAACATAGATAGTGTTGGAACATTTCTTAAATTTTAAAATTATGCATTGAACAACTTACCAAATTACTCTTGTTGCTCAAACCCTTTGAGTGAAACAAGGCTCCCACATTAGTGTGTTATATATTTGGAATCCCTTGACTAGGTTGTTTAAGTTGATTCCTCGGTCGAAAATATTCCCACATTACTCTAATGTTGAGTTTGCGAAAAATCTCGGGTTTGGGTTTGATTCTGTGAGCAATGATTATAAGATTCTTAGGGTTGTGTTGGGTGGATATTCGTATAGTGGTGGTAATGTTTCGGTGATGGTTGCGGAGTTGTATTATGTTAATGCAGATTCTTGGAAACAGATTCGGATTCCAAATGAAATGCACGGTTTTAAGAGTAATCCGTTCCTCCCATGTGTTTGTGTTGATAGTGGTGTATTATATTTTGAAGGTGTGGAAGAGATTCTGTCCTTTTGATTTGCACGATGAGGTGTTTGGATTGTTTCAGTATCCCAACTCGGGTGGAAAAAAGTCATGTCTTTTGAATGTTGATGGTTCTCCTGCTGTGATCATGGAATCTGGTGGAGGTGGATCCGCTCTTAGTCTATGGAAGTTGGATGGTGTCGCTGACAAGGTTTCTTGGACTAAAATGTTCAATATTGAGCCTGATTTCAATATAGATTACTTTCTTCTTTATCCGGGTGTTTCGCAGTTTCTTGCAAGAGATTTTGATGTTGGATTCTTTTTTTATGATAGGAAGAAAGTGGATAAGATACACCTAACTCCTTTCTTGCAGTTTCAGCCGTTGAGTAATCACCCAGATAAAGAGAATCACCCAGATAAAGAAGAAAGTAATCTATATTGAAATCAGACTCAATATTAAACATTTTAGTCAAACCTTGTCAGCGACACCATCCAACTTCCATAGACTAAGAGCGGATCCACCTCCACCAGATTCCATGATCACAGCAGGAGAACTATCAACATTCAAAAGACATGACTTTTTTCCACCCGAGTTGGGATACTGAAACAATCCAAACACTTCATCGTGCAAATCAAACGACAGAATCTCTTCCACACCTTCAAAATATAATACACCACTATCAACACAAACACATGGGAGGATGAGATTACTCTTAAAACCGTGCATTTCATTTGGAATCCGAATCTCTTTCCAAGAATCTGCATTAACAGAATACAACTCCGCAACCATCACCGAAACATTACCACCACTATACGAATATCCACCCAACACAACCCTAAGAATCTTATAATCATTGCTCACAGAATCAAACCCAAACCCGAGATTTTTCGCAAACCCAACATTAGAGTAATGTGGGAATATTTTCGACGGAAGAATCAACTTAAACAACCTAGTCAAGGGATTCCAAATATATAACACACTAATACTTCTATCAGCAAGAGTAACAAGACCATTACAAGAACGAACATAAAGATGCATACCGCACATATACTCAGGGACCGGGAGAGTGAGCTTAACAGAGTCTTCGCCGTGAGTATGGATATATAGGCCTTGCAATTTACCTCTCGGAACAACCCTGAGTAGAGAAAAGGGGGGTGGTTTGTTGTGGGAAATGGTGAGATGGGCTTGGATGAAATGTGGGTCTGATATGATTGTTTTCCATGATTTGCAAACTGATTTGCACCGGAGAAGTGTGAGTACGGGCAGCAGTGAGAGTATTTTGAAGATCATTTCTTCCACAAGGTGATCAATTGAAGCCATTCTGAGTGTTTGATTGGGAATTCACAGCAAATTTGATACCTCTTTTATAAACCCTAAACCCTAATTGGAATATTCTTCTACTCTGTCAAGCGACGTCGTATGAGAGATGGATTCATCTTCTTCACACACAGAGAGAGAGAGAGAGAGACTGTTTGGAATATAAATTTGTGACAATCTTTTATTAATTTTAATTTTTACATTTTTATTGACCAAATGCATAACTTTAATAATAATAAATTTTTTGATTAAAATTCTGAAATTCTATATTGTGTACAATTGCATTTGACAGATTTGGTTGGCACAATTGCATTTCAATTAATAATTTTTATTATTATTCATATGACTTTCTCAAGAAATACTTTCCAAACTAGACAAAAAAAATGCTAGTAACTAGGAAGGAGTACAAAAATGAGGCCACCTTAATCCAATAAAAAGGAGCACTAAACAAAGATGAAAGAACTATCTAAAATAAAACAGTATTTAAAAACATATTCAAATTAAGTTCTCAAATTAATGTAAAAAAAAACAGATGATTTAAACTGCAAAAAGGAGATGAGTAAACCTTGTAGTGAACCATAGATACTGGTTAGAAAGATTGAACATGTGTATTATAGGATGTGAGCTACTGCAATTTGTTTAATCATAGATTGAATTATTTGACTTAGTACTACATATCTCTGTTCAGATATGTTGAGGCTTCAGATGAATAAATCTAGTCCCATTCATGGGGAAGATGAGTCATTTCGAAATCTAATACATCCTTCATAAAAATGAAGAAACAGTAACAACTAAAGAGAGATGGTGCCATTAAGTCTTATGGAACAACAATAATGATGATGTTTCAAGTGATTCAACGCGGAGAAATGGCCTTTTGGCGAATTCTGCTTGATCGCCTAACTGGAGTTGCGCTAGCCATACTCAGTTCCTCACCTTTGCCTTCCTGCGTTAGTACAAAAGAGAGACAATTGAGCATATTTCAAAGAAAACTATGTAACATGCAATGAAACGAGTAGAGCCTATCCTAAGAAAAACAATGCTAAAACTTCACCTTTTTCTTAGAAACACTCTTCTTCTTTTGTGATGAAGAATCCAGAGCATTTGAGAGCTCGAGTTGTAGTGAATACATTTGATCCTGAACCAAAGGGGCTTTGCTATGTGATATCACCGTTTCTGTAAAAAGATGATTGCTGCCATTCTTCACTTCAGAATCTAGAACCCTTTTCTTTTTATTACTCTTAAAAGAGCCATTTGCTTCTCCAATTACAAGCTCTCCAAGCAGTTCAACTATAGGAGCCTGGCTCTGCTTGCTAAACTCTTCTGTGATTCCTTTCATTGGGAAAAAGGGTGTTGTTGAAGGACTAACAATGGATTCAACCTTCTTCATCTTCTCTTCTTTTACACCACATATTGCATTGCTGTTATGTATTTGATGAGCTGCTATAACAGGTTCAGCATTCTGATGTTGTGTTTCCATAGGCAAAGAACTTTCTTTTCCATTGTTCTTTTGTGTGGGGAAAGAAACTGATTTACCAATTTTCCTTTTCCTTGACCGGTAAAGAAATCCCAAAGCTGCAGCTACGCTCAAAAGACCAGCTAGAACAAGTACTTCAGGCTGTAATTTTATTTCCTCACTTTCCATCATAACATTTTCGGCATTCAGTTCAGTGCTCAGCTCAATTTCAGAAAACAAATCTTCTTGAAAAGATTTAAATACTTCCACAGTTTCATCACTCTGCACCTGGTCGAAAGCCTCAGTACTTTCTATTTCCTGATTGCTTAAGCATTCATTCACTTTAAAATCTAAGTCTTCAGTTTCACTATGAACCACTTCACATTTAGTATTACCTTCACTTTCTTTAGGTTCTGCCCATGGTAATGTATCCGTGATAGGCTCCATTTCAGAAAACAAATCTTTTTGAAAAGATTCATAAACTTCTACAGTTTCAGCACTCTGCACCTGGTCGAAAGCCTCCTCAGTACTTTCTATTTCATGATTCCTAATGCATTCATTCTCTCTAGAATCTACGGCTTCAGCTTCACCATGAACCACTTCAACATCAGTATTACTTTCACTTTCATCAGGTTCAGCCCACGGTAAAGTCTCAGAAGCCTCAGCTTTTCTCATCAACCCATCACTGTCAACATCTTCAAATTTCTCAATTGTTAGCTCAGGCAATATAGAAATACTATCCCACATTCCATTACCATTCCAATTGTCTTTAGAAATCCCCACCTCTGCAAACTCATTATCAACCATATCATTTTGCGCAACCATATGTAGTAAACTAAGGTGAGACTCCTCTCTTTTTCCATCCATAACTTCAAATTCACTGATAACATGCTCCTTTCTTGAGACAAATTCTTCATGTATATTACTTTGATTTACAAACCCGCCTCTAAAATCCCCAACAGCTTCTTGAGTCAGTAATGGATCAGCGGACTCCATGGAGTATATAAATGCAGTAGACAGAAACAAAGAACCTAGAACAAGCAAAAATTTCATAAGCCCTAACAAGCTCCAACACTTCTCCTCCTCCTCCTCCTCAAACTCTTCACTTTCCTCCGCCTCCTCCATTTCTTCAACATTACAATCACCCTCGGTCATCTCCAATTCTTCGTCCCCTTTCTTCAAAGCACCTTCCTCAAACTCTTCTTCTTTCACTACTTTCTGAAACTCAAAAGAACTACTAGTACTAACAAAACCCAACCCATCTTTCATCTTCCCAATTTCATCTTCCCCGCACAGAAAGATCCTACGCTTCTTATTCGGATTATACCGCAAGAACTTAGGCCTAGGAGACAGATAATTGGTCAAAGGATCATATGGTTTCTTCTCCAATACTGTATCCCCCTCAAAACTATTCTCATCATCATCACAATTATTATCAGAACTACAACACAATCGAATAGAACGAGCAGAACCAATCAGGGGTTTTGGCGAACTAGCAAAAGTAAAACCCTCAAATCTTTCAGCCAAGACTTTCTTCTCCAATACTGAATCACCACTAAAACTATTCTGATCATCATCACAATCATTATCAGAACTACGATTCGATCGAATAGAACAAGCAGAACCAATTAGGGATTTTGGCGAATTACGAAAAGTAAAGCCCTCATTTCTATCAGCCAAGATTTTCTTTCTTGGAACTAAAGCAGCAGCCTTTTTAGCTGCAGATACAGTAGGTGACATATAATGCTTCCTTACAACTTCTCTAGATTTCTCTAATTCAAGGCTACCACTTTCATCATTTTCATTATTTCCTGCACAATTTTTAACAATTTTATCTTAACACAATTTCTTGACCCTTTAATACAACACTACAACATTCACAAGATTTCAAGATTTTAAATAAAAGGGCAAGTCAAAACAATCAAGAAACCCAATGAGGGGGAGGGGAGAGAGGGAGAGAGAGAGAGAGGGGGGGGAGAGGGGGAAGAGAGAGAGGGAGGGAGGGATGGAGGGAGAGAGAGAGAGGGGGGGGGAGAGGGAGAGAGGAAGAGAGGGGGAGAGAGAGAGAGAGAGAGAGAGAGAGAGAGAGCATACCAACATTCTTGATTGACATGGAGCTTGTGAGACCCTTAACAGGAGAATCATCCATCTTTTCTCAGAGCTTCTTTATTTCTTATTTGATTATATTCAAGATTTTGATAGGAATTGCAAAACGAAGAAAATAAAATCTTGGCACAGCTCTGTATGCACAATATATAAGACCCTCCTCTGTAAACAGCCGACTCTTTGAATATTGAAACCCCTGTTTATTTTACTCTCAGAGTTGGCCTTACGTCACTTGTAACGGCTAGAAATATTCTCAATTGTTCTGTTTTCGGGCTAAAAAATAACTGGACCAATGTTTAGATTTGGGCCTGAATATATGTAACATAGGACTGAGCTAAGTCGATTATTTGGGTCAGGTTCGTATCATTACCTTTTAATTCGATTTTTAAAGATATAAAATCAATTAGGAAAAAATTATTGTAATATAATATATAGTTAAATCGGTGACTATAGCTCCGTTTGAAATTACGGTTAAAAATTGTTGGCCAAAAATTAAAATTGCAAAAATTATATAAATATTTAATAATATTTTTTATATATACACGTGTTGTAATATGAAATTAATAATACTACTAAACACATTTGATATAAATGTTTACTAGGAGTACTGTTTTTGAGAGCTTTGATATCAAAATTGTAGTTTCTCCTCGTAAAGGCTGGAAATAAGTTTTTTTTTCATAAGCATATATCATCAACACAGTCTTGTGCTTTTTGTCTTTGATCCATTCGAATTTTTAATTTTTGATGCGGTTGAGTTTTTCTGATGCGGTTGAGTTTTCGCTGATAATACGTCTTTTTCGTTTTTCATTTCATCATTTTCTTGTTTCTCAATCGAAAATCCAAACGAATTGTACTTGTTTTGATCGTTTTAATCATTGTTTGATCTTGTTTTTAGTGATTCTTCTTGTTTCTGATCTCAAAATCATCTTTGTTCTTTTGATCTCAGAACATCCTGTTCTTCATAGTTTCTTTCAGGCATTTTCTCAAACAGTTATGGCACAATCTGAGTCTTCTACTCAAATTCACATTGCGAGTACTAATACGGCGATCAATTACAATGATCCGTATTTTTTATCCACCAGTGACAATTCTCAGTTAGGGCAAATTATTTTTAATGGCAACAATTATGTGAATTGGAATCGTAGTATTACTCTAGCTCTCGGAGCGAAGAACAAGACTGGTTTCATAGATGGAACGTTGCTTCGTCCTCCTGATGACTCGCCTGATTTACAGCGATGGATTCGCAATGATTATATGATTACAGGTTGGATTCTTTACTCTATTGATAAATCCATTGTTGAGAGCTTTATTTTTACTCTTTATGCTCGTGCATTATGGCTTGAAATCAAAGAGAGGTATGGTCATTCTAATGCCCCTCAGTTGTATGAATTTCATAAGATGCTCATGTCTATTGTTCAAAATGATGATTCCATTGTTGAATATAACAAGTTGAAGAAAGTTTGGGATCAATTACGAATACTTGAGCCTTTTCCGGATTGTACTTGTGGTATTATTGTTAAATGCATTTGTGGATTAATGAAGAAAATTGTTGAAGCTGATCAACTTAAGAAATTGATTCAGTTTATTGCTGGTTTAAACAAGTCTTATGATCAAGCTAAGATCAATATCCTGAGTATGGATCCATTACCTTCTATAAACAAGGTTTATCACATGTTACAGCAAATTGAGAGGCAAAACTCTATTATCAATTCACAGCCTATTGAGATGAGTGCATTGTTTTCTCAAAGAAATACATCTCAGTTTGCTTCCAAATTTCCTTCTGGGTCTGGTTCTGGTCCACAAAGAAAAGATTTCAGGGAGCAGTCTAAGAGGAATAAGTTGGACAGATTCTGTGATTTCTGTAAAATGAAAGGACATCTTAAGGAACAATGTTTCAAGATTGTTGGTTATTCTGATTGGTATAAAGGAAAGATCAATACTACTCAAGGACATCTCAGGAATTATGAACAAAGATTTACAGGAAATGTACAAGATTTTTCTCAGACTTCTCAGGGTGATTGTCTTGGAAATTCACCTCTAGACCTTACCATTTCTGCTTCTGATGATTCGGTTGTTTCTGGTGTCAATTCTTCTAACTCACATTCTGCTCTCTATAAGGAATTTCTGAAGTTTATGCAGACAACTCAAACCAAATCTTCTACAGATTCTGTGTCGGCTATTAACTTTGCAGGTACTTTATCTGTTTTCTCTGCAAATTGTTCTCATTTGTCTAATGATAAGCATGTGTGGATAATAGATACTGGTGCTAGTGATCATATGGCAATACATTTGGATATTTTTTCCAGCACACAAATTTTATCTCAACCTCTCACTATTGTATTGCCTGATGGCACTCTCAAATCTGTTCATACAGTTGGTACTGTGGTTTTGAATCCTCAAATTACACTCTCAAATGTATTTTATATTCCCGAGTTCAAACATAATCTTTTGTCTGTTGCAAGACTTCTTGATCAACATCAGTTGATGGCTAATTTCCAAACATCTGCTTGTTATTTCCAGGACCTTACAACTAATCATACCAAAGCTGTTGGCATTAGGCATGGAGGCTTATATAAACTTCTTTCTGATGTCAATTTTAATCCTCTTTCTAATAATCTTGTAAACAGTTTTTCTTCGTCATTTCCTTCTGAGAATTCTGGTATTTCACATTGTAATCTTTCTTTTGAGCTTTTCCATGCTAGATTGGGACATATGTCTATTCCTAAATTTCAGTATTTGTCAAATGTTGACTTTGACAAAAACAAACATAATCATGATTGTGACATTTGTGTGTTGACTAAGCATCATAAATTGTCTTTTTCTTTATCCAATTCTATTGCTTCCAAATGTTTTGAATTAGTACATATTGATCTTTGGGGACCATACAAAACTTCATTTTTTTTCTGGTGCTTCTTATTTTTTTGACAATCTTGGATGATCATTCTAGAACCACTTGGACACATCTGGTTCATACTAAGTCACAGGTTCCTCAAATCATTTCTGCATTCTTATCACATGTTGAAACTCAATTTAATTTTGGGATTAAAACTATCAGAAGTGATAATGGTACAGAGATTGTTCAGTTTTTTTGCCAAAACTTGTTTGCTTCTAAGGGAATTGTTCATCAGACTAGTGTAGCTGGTGTTCCTCAAAAAAATGGTAGAGTTGAACGTAAGAATAGGCATTTACTTGAGACTGCTAGAGCTCTTAAGTTACATGCCAATTTGCCTACTAAATTCTGGGGTGATTGTGTTTTGGCTTCTACTTATTTGATTAATCTCATGCCAAATTCAGTTTTATCTTGGAAATCTCCTATTGAGGTCTTGCTGAACAAACCACCTGACTATTCTAGGTTGAGGGTTATAGGTTGTTTATGTTATGCAGCTATCAGATCTTCTGACAAACTTGCTCCTAGATCTTCAAGATGTATTTTGTTGGGGTATTCTTATGCTAAGAAAGCATACAAACTATATGACATTGATAACAACAGAATTGTTATTAGCAGAGATGTCATTTTTAAGGAACATATTTTTCCTTTTAAACATTCTTCTTCTACAAATGTTTCTGGTCATTTGATTTTTCCACTGAACCTATTTCATTTTCTGACCCTTCTATAGAGTCTATTACTTCTATTCCAACAACAAGTTTTGCTTCTGAAAATGTTTCTCCAGCTGCAGAGTTAGATAATTCTAACCCTGTTGATCAGACTATTTCTACTGTTATTTCCTCTACTAATGATGTTCCTCTAAGAAGATCAACAAGATCATTTGTGGTTCCTCATAAATTTCAAGATTATGTGCTACCTTCATCTTTGACAAATCATGCTCAAGTGTTTAATGTTTTTGCTCAACCTGATCTTTCTAGTTTTGGTTCAGCTTATTTAGCTACCTTATCTAATGTTTTGTCTGTCAATGAACCTTCTTGTTATTCACAAGCACAACATGATCCTCAATGGATTGAAGCTATGAAGTCTGAAATTCAGGCTCTTGAAAAAAATCATACCTGGGATTTAGTCCCTTTACCTCATGGCAAATCTGTTATAGGGTGCAAATGGGTTTACAAAGCAAAATTTAATTCTGATGGTTCTTTGAACAAATGTAAGGCAAGATTAGTTGCAAGGGGAGATAAACAGATTAAAGGGAAGGATTACAAGTATACTTTCAGTCCTGTTGCAAGATTTACCACTGTTAGGGTTTTTATTGCTCTTGCTGCTGCAAAGGATTGGGAGATACACCAATGTGATATAAATAATGCTTTCCTACATGGTTATGTGGAAGAAGAATTATATATGTTGCCTCCTCCTGGTTATAATGCTCCTACTAGTTTGGTATGTAGACTTAGGAGATCTCTTTATGGTCTTAGGCAAGCTGCAAGACAGTGGAATGTTGAATTAACCAAACATTTGCTTGATATTAGTTTTATTCAGTCCAAACAAGATTATTCCTTATTTACCAGAAAGGAGTCTACTGGTGATTTTACTGTTGTTGTGGCTTATGTTGATGATTTGCTTCTTACTGGGAGTTCTTTAGCTCACATTGAAAGTATTAAGCAGTCTCTTCATGCTGCTTTTACTATCAAAGATCTTGGCAATTTGACTTACTTTCTGGGCATAGAAGTTACAAGAACTTCTTCAGGTATACTTTTAAATCAAAGGAAGTATATTCTGGATCTTCTGAAAGATTCTAATCTTGAAAGTTGTCAACCTGTTTCTATACCTTTTCCTAAGAATTTACATCCCAGCAATAAGGATGTTCCTTTAATGTCTGATCTTGAACCTTATAGAAGGTTGATTGGCAAACTGTTATACTTAAACATGACCAGACCTGATATATCCTATTATGTTCAACAATTAAGTCAGTTTCTTAATGCTTATGTTATTGCTCATTTCCAAGCTGGTATTCATGTCTTGAAATATCTCAAGGGAACAATCAATATGGGATTGTTTTATTCTTCTAAGTCTGAGTTGTTTCTTAAAGGATATTGTGATGCTGACTGGGCAAATTGCCCTTTTTCTGCAAAGTCTTTATCTGGTTATGCCATTTTTTTGAGAGATTCTCTTATTACCTGGAAAACAAAGAAACAGAAAACTACTTCCAAGAGTACATGTGAAGCAGAGTATAGAGCTATGAGTTACACTATCAGTGAAATTATCTGGTTATAGGGGTTGTTGGCTGATCTTAGGATTGATGTATCTCTTCCTATTAATCTCTTTTGTGACAATACTGCAGCTCAGTACATTGCAGAAAATCAAGTTTTTCAAGAGCGGACAAAACATTTAAGGGTGGATTGTCATTTTATTAGAGATTATGTGGAGAATGGTTTTCTGCAGATTCATCATGTTCAATCTTTTCTTCAGTTGACAGATCTGCTTACAAAGGCTTTAAGTCATGATCAACTTCAGTTTTTTTGTTCCAAGCTTGGCCTTGTTTTGCAGCATCCAAAACTTTTTGCAAGTCCAGCTTGAAGGGGGATATTGAATATTACGGTTTTGTAAATAAATTAGATATAATCAGTTAGTTAGTCTAAGTGACTATTTGGCGGGAAAGTTAGTTAGAACAAACTTGTATATATTTCCTTTATTCCTTTTCTGGTATTCAAGTTGTAACAATCAGTTTTGAGTAATATAGTTTCAGTTTCTTTTTCTCTAAGAGATGATCTTCATCTTCTCAGTATTTCAGAAAATAGAATTTGCAATTCAACGAGGCGTGGCAGTGGCTTATTGCCCTTTACCTCGCACACTTATAATTTAATCATTTAAGTATTTAAGAAAATAAAGTATTAACATTAAAGTATGGGTTTGCTTCGCTACTAACAATGGACTAAAATACCATTATAAATCAATGGACTAACAATGCTTCGCTACTAGAATTCATAACCGAGACAAATGGAGTGTCAAACTTAAAAGACTTTAATGCATTTCGGTGACTGTAGTTTGCATTATACAATAATTTGGTGACTCCAATTTCAAAAATACAATATAGTGACTATTCTTTTCACGCACTTTTCATTTTGATGGCTGACATTAAATTTAACTATTTTATTACTAAGAATATAACTAAAAATCTCAAACAAAATCAAAAGTTTCAGCAAAATACCCTAACAATAACGATTGCATGTTTGAACTTACATATAATTTGAACATTCTCTTTGACATCAGCCACCAAAATAAAAAACGCGTGAAAAGTACAGCTACTGTATTGTTTTTTTTTTAATTGTAGCCACCAAGTTGTTGTATAGGACAAACTACAGTCACCAAAATGCATTAATATCAAACTTAAAATAAAAAGAAGTATGATTTAACCATCGATCATGCTAAGGATTAAGATTTTTGTCATTACCAATTTTTTTTTTTGGTTAAGTTTGTCATTACCAATACAATACTCAAGATGGTGCAAAACCTGCTACCTAGCCTGCAAAATTTTACGAAGACTCCATGAACACGAATGAGTCGAATCCAGAAAATTAACAAGGAAGTAGCATTCTGGTGGGAAATATTGTAGAAAAAAACGTAAACTCTTCGATGTTTTGGGATACAAACCAAAGAGCTTAAAGAATTACTTGCCAATAAGCTAGAGATTGATTGATTGCTGATCATCCTTGCAGAAAAGAAGCACGTCGATCGTCTGCAAAAAATTAAGTGTGAAAGATCCATTTTCTTAATCCTCCAATGAAATTTACATCCGTCATACGAAATAGTTTTCAAAAATGTGGTAGAACATCATAAAAAGAAAAGGTGGTTACACAGTGTTTTGTTTTTTTTTAAGTGACTGATTGAGTGACAACTAGCTTTTGAAAGGTAAAATTAAACTTTGGCTGCCAAACAAAAAAATTTAAAATTGTGCTATCAATTTGCTATTTCAGATGCAAATGCAAATGTAGGCATTTTTGTCATGGAGGCAGGATAAAAAGCAAACAGATTTCCTGATATATTCTTTTACAGCTGATAAAACTTCTTTTTATTCATACTGCAGCGAATATACTTGACTACTCACCAACCATGGTGAATAAAAAGCAACTGATATAAGAGAAAGAAGGTGAATTTGGGTTGAAAAGCAGTGCCTTTTCCCTTTTGTTTTGCAACAAAGTAGATACAGACAACTCAGTTGCTTTGGTTCATGCATGACTCGCTTACATGGAAGTTACATGCAGTGACTTTTTATGGGACTGGGAAAAGCATTTCTCTGTATTTTTTCCCAATAAGATCATCTCCGATCAAGACATCAAAATAGTGTCACTATATCATTATTTTGGTGTCAAAATAACGTCATTCATAAAATGCACTCCAATTCATAGACACTATACTTGACATTCACTACAAGAAAACAGAGCATAACCGACCGTCAAAAAGGGTCGGTTATATCCGAAATCGGTCGGTTTTACGTGTAAAACCGACCGTCATCGATGGTCAGTTTTAGACTGGTCGGTTTTAAGAGTTGGTCAGGTTTAACACATATAACCGACCACGGGTCGGTCGGTTATGTCCGTTTTAAATTCCTTAAAGTGGGTCCTAAGAATAACACGTGTCAATACGTGTCCTATGATGTCAGCAGAATAAAACCGACCGGTGGCGGTCGGTTATGTCCGAAAAAAATTGTTTTGACTTTAACCATAACCGACCGAAGTCAAAGTGTGCATATCGGTCGGTTTTATGGCAGTAGTCGCTCAAAATTGCATAACCGACCGTCGTATAACCGACCACCATTAAGGAAGACGGTCGGTTATATAGTTTGAATGCGGTCGGTTATGGTGTACACCGGTCGGTTTTCTGTGTTTTGGAATGGTAAAAAATGGTCAGTTATGTGTATTGTCGGTCGGTTTTCTGGGTATTTTTTAAAAAAAAATTGCAGGTTCTGTAGTTTTATGCCCTGTACCATTCATTTCATATATACCATTCCAATGGGCAATATCAACAACAATCAATACCAATCCCAATCCAAAAACCAATCCATTCCTAAACTCATTATCATAAAATAAATACAAACATAATTCATAAAATACCAACTTAATTAGATCCGATACAAACGGATCATAAAATACCAATGTTAACTCCGACATAATCGGATCAACCATACAAACCAAAAAATGGGTCCGATATAAACGGATCAACCACACAATGTTAAGTCCGATATTATCGAACATCCAACAAAACATAGTTCATTACAATTACTAAAGTTCAGATTCAAAGTTTCTAAACCATACAACCACATAATTAACTACTCCGACAAAGAAACAGGAGAGTCGTCGGAATCACCCCCATCTTGGCCATTGCCTTCACCGTCGCCATTCCCGTTGTCACCCTCAATGTCCGAGACCTCATCCACATCGGTATAATCTTTTTCTTCCTGCGCAAGTCGATCCTTTTCCTATGCACACATATAAAACAATTAAAAAGTAAAAAATAAAGTGCAATGGATATAATATTAAAAAGAATTTTTCACTTATAAAATAGAATATCTAACTTTTTTCAATTTTTATATTATTAATAACTACAACCATTTTAAATTGTAATATTATAATTGCACCATATTAAATTTAGTAATATAATTAATTATTTATTAAAATATCAATATCCAAATTTGTAAAAATTTAAAGTCAAAAAGTTAAAAAAAAGGAATATTAAAATAAAGCAACACAGTGCAAACAATCTGATATACGTCGTTCTAATTTAATCACAGAACATCATTGTTAAATCTGAATATAAACCAAACACTAGAGTTGGTATATGAACACTGCAAAAATCGAAAGATTGGCTTACTGAGACTTAAACAACAAAACCGAGACTGCCCCTGCTTAAACAACCAAGGTTTTGTCAAAGTTTAAAGTAAAAAAAATAATTTAAAAATAATATTAAAAATACTAGAATAATAAGACACAAAATAGAATTAACAAGAGTTTAGAAGAAAAAAAGTCTCAATTGATAAAATCTAAAGTAAAAAATTATAAAAACAAATAAGTTTAGTATGACATATATGAAAAAAAATTGTTTTGTTAACAAATACGAGGGCATTGTTGAAATTTTGTGTCAAAAGATCACCAAATATAATTTTGTCATGAAATTTGGTGACACACTAACATTCATATTCATTTTGTGTTCACCTAGTGTTGCATTTTGGAGCCAAATTTGGTGTATTTCAAATGTTTTTATTATATTAGTTAATAAAACAAGTTTCTTCCCTCTATGTTATATTAAACTCATATCTTTTGTACTTTTCAACTTTAGATCTTATTAACTTTGAATTTTTTTTCTTATCTTTCATCTATAATCTTCTTATTAATTCGAAAATATTTGTTGTATCTTTTGTTTCTAATATTTTAATTCTAATATTTGTTTTTACTTTAAACTTTTAAAAAAATTGGATATTAATATTTTACAAAATATGAATTAGATTAGTAAATTTAATATTATGCAATCACAATATTACAAATTAAAATGTAGTAGTAATCAATATAAAAATGAGAAAAAGTTAGAATCTTCCATCAAAGATTTCTTTCGTATAATGTCAATAGATTGGAATACATTTTATATATAGCGTGATTTTGACATCAAAATAGTGATAGACGGGGGAGATGGTGTAAGATTCTTTACTTTCTCAACCATTTTTCCAAAACCTTTCATTTTAGCCTCTTTTGACTCTGTGGCTAAAGATTTCACCTTTGCACTTTATTCTGTTAAGTGTTGTTTTCTTGACATATGTTAAAACTTAAAACCGAATGATCATCAATTTCTCCGCGAAAGGCTAGAAGAATAGGACCTATTATGGAACATAAGAGTTCATTTCAACATACCATCATGAAGACTCTAGATTTCACCTTTGCACTTTATTCTGTTAAGTGTTGTTTTCTTTGACCTGCTTGTGAGGCCTATACAGAGAAAGGAAATGGTGAGAGGGAGCTTCCCTAAATACAAGAACTATGGACAGAGTAAACTGTGATCCATGAAATAATTTTATCTATATTCAATATCATTGTGAAATCAAGACCATACATAAGCATCTCGTTAGTTTAGTTTAGCTTCTTCACAATTCAGTAAACTAGTACTATCCTATGAATATCAAACCATGCAACTCGTCGAACAAGCACAAAAGCTTCAAGGATTGATTAGAAGTTTATATCTTCCTGACCATGTGAAACCGCTCTCTTCGATTTGACTGCACTAAAACTAGTTCTTGATGCCATAATCTCATCTAGGGAAAGCCTCTTCTTTTGAATGTCTTCTGGTCTTTGCTTAGGAGCACTAAGAGACCTTACTTTCGCTCTAAAGGACTGTGTCTTTGCCATATAACTAGGATAGTTGGAATATGAGCGGATGAAACTCTCTCCGCAAACGCTCTTGGCTGGTGTTACAGGGGTATTGAAGCGGCCAGAATATGCAAATCGTGGAGTGCTTTGAGCAGTGGAAAACTTATATTGTTCGTCAATGAAGCCCCATTCGTAATCTTGATTTTGTCGATGATCTGGTATGAAAAGACGGGTGGGAATCAGACAAGGGTGGAGCGACGAGTTAGTTTGGTCATAGGGGTCTTCCCCTGATTCAGAAGCAAAGTAATTCATTCTCCGTGATCTTGATTTGGACTTTAAAGTGTCCATTTCCACAATTTTTGGGCTCTCTTCAGAAGCGTTGATTGAAGTTTCATAAGAAGCTGAGAACCTCTTACTATGATAATCACCTCTTGGCTCCTCAAACTTTTCCTGATAACCAAGTAAACAAGAATTTATTTTTAGGCACATGACAGAGAAATGGTCTAAAAAGCGTTGTAGTGATTCTTACAATGGACTTCCTCTGTAGAATTTCTAGCTGACAGAGATGATCTTTGTTAAAAGAACGGCGAGCCCTCTCAGACCGGACAGCAACTTGAGCTCTTAAAAGAGCTTGCATACTACGAAGAGTAGCAGTGGCTCGCTTTCTAACAAGGTAACCTCGAACAAGAGCTTGCAATTTTACCAGGCCTTTTAAAGCCCGGAGAGCCTTTCTTGACTGTCAGAAATACACCTTATAAGAATAGAAATATACGTAAAGCCATAAAGGTATTGCAATACTCTAAAGCTTGAGCATGATGTGCATCAAAAACTCAACATTTGTCCAAAGATTATACTCCAATCTCAAACTGATGCAAGAACCAGCTTTCACCACAATCAAAAAAGCCTAATTGCACAAGCATATAAATTAAGAACGTGGCGCATAAACTTGTTATGCCATCATATGCATTCTAGTCCACAATAGTAAGCATCAATAAACTCGGAAACAGTAGAAAATTTATACTAATATTCCAGATTGAAATAAAATTCACTTACCAGATAACCCCTAAAAACAGTTTGTATCTTTAGTGCAGCCCATCTTTCCCTGCCACCCACGCGTAGATTTTGTCTGCCTTGGCTAGTAAGCCTAACAACTGCAACTGCCGCCTGCGCTGCAGCAACAGCCGCATCAGCTGCAGCAGCCGTGGCAGCAGCTACCGCAATCGCATGTTTGTTCTGCTCTTTCTCTGTCTCAGTATAAGATCTCAGCCAAGAACTATCAGTGGCCGGATTAATAGCCGGACTCTGATTTGCAGACCGAGAATTTTTCCCAGACATGGCAAAAGTCCACTTTTTCTTCCCTTTCTGGTCATTCAAATTAAAAGTATCGACATTTTCTTTATCTTTCTTCATTCCCAACAAGCCTCTCAACCATCTTGTAGCTTTTCCCATCTCAGAGCCTGTAAGAGATAAAACAACCTGTATCCTGAAAATCAAATATAAACTTTACAACTGGTGAAAGCTAACAAAACCAGTTGTAATTTACTGAAAAAACACCAGGTAAGTGATGAAATGAAGTACAGAGTGTGGAGGAAAAGATTAACAAATGCAGCAAATCTTTAAAGAATACTACAAAGAGATAACAGGTTGGTTTTTGAATACACCATCCATTCTTGTCTTTTTATTAAAATCTCCAACATCTGACACTTGCTCGTGAAGAAATGAGTTACAAGACAAAATGGTCACAGAATGAAACAGATTTAAACAAAGAATCTAAAATTTAAAAACTGAAAGTTTACCAACCAAATAGACAAGAATTTACAGACAAAATCAGTGAAAATAAAAAAGATACTAATAATGACACTCGAACAAACTATCTTGTTATGAAAAGCTTTGCCAACCTTTCCAAATTCAAAACAAAGCTTCCTGTAGTTGAAAACATACAAAAGGCATAATCATTTATAGCTCTTGCTTTTCTTACAATAAACATGCAAACTAAGTATACAGGTTCAAACAAACAAACAATTACAGACAACATGCAAGAAACAGCTTATAGGTAAAGTAGTAATCATCACATAAAAGAAAAAAAAACTTGTAGGGATTTATTTACCCACGTTACCTTCTAAATTTCAAATACAGCTTGAGTTCTCTTTCCTCCAATGACAAACTCCCTCTACTTAAAAAGAACCCTCTTTTATTCTCTATCTTTTTCCTCACACACATACACACTAACTTTTAGCTCTGCTGTACAAATTTCAGAACTTTTATCTCTCTCCCTCTCTCTCTCCCAATCTCTCTCCCAATATCTCTCTCAGTCTCTCTCTCTCTCTTTATAAATTCTCACTATTTTTGGGTCTTCACAAGTCAGGCCTTGGTCCTATGCTATCACTTTCAACTTTAAATAAAAACCTTTTTTCTTGGCCCTTCTTTACAGCTGACCATATGGGTATCTCCACGAAAGTGCCATATGATAGTAGGTAAATAAATACTGTAAAAAAATTTAAGAGAGGTCATTAAGGCACATACCCAAAAAAAGAGGACAATTGTGATGGGTTCTCCTCTGTATCAATCAAAAAGCTGTATAGAGAAAGATCTTCTGATTTCGCTTCTCCGTATATTTATACATAACTTCATCACTGCCATAGTGCCATACCACAGCCTAGAAAATAATTTCTTGTAACATGCACATACAAGGGCGTAGCCAATGTATCACCAGCGGGTAAAACTGACCCTACTGAAATTTTATAAAATGAATTTTTATATGTATAAATAGTTTAAAAAAATATATTTATAGTAGAGAAATTCAAATTTGACTCCACTAAAAAATTATTTTTGTAGTAATAAATTTGAATTTGACCCTATTAATTTATGTAGATAATTAATTTTGTTCTTTGTAATTTAAACTTCACATAAATAAATTTATTCTCACAAAATTTCTATACTCCTGATTGAATTTAAAAAAAAAATTGACCTCGTTAATTCCAAATTCTAACTACGTCCTGTGCACATAAATGTCTGCCATTTTTATTGACAGCATTATCTATGCATATGGTCTAGATAGGGTTTATGATGGAGACTGAAACTGGGGTTTAAATTTTATTATTTAGACCCATAAATAGGTGTGGTGTCACAGCTGGGAAAATCGAATCTAACTCATTGAACTAAGAATTTGTTTTTATTCGAAATGAGCTTTGATTTGTTAAATTTGAGATTATAGTTTCTACCTGTCTGCTCGAATGTGTTTAGAAAATTTATAAAATGAACAGTTGATGACCTCGTATGAATCTATCGAATCCAACTTATTAAATTAACGTTCGATATTTATCAAATTCGAGTTTAAACTTGAGTTCGAGTTTTTAAGTATTGAATTTAATGCGGTTGAATATAAACTTGCTTGTTTATTATTCTTCCTCTTTTTATTTTTGAATTCATAGATAATGTCGATCCATTTGCATGAAATTTTGTGTTGATTGCCGCTGATGCAATTTTCAAAATAATAATCGTAGGAGTTCTGATTTTTTGGGTTAAGTTTAGTATCAAAAGGAGTTATGGTTGGTCAATTACAAATTTCTCCTTTTCAATTTTCAAGTATTAATCTGATTGTGTTGAGAGAAGCTTGTAATCTGATTATATTTTATTAATAAAAGATTGATTCTCTCTAATTTAAATTTGAATTTGGGTTAAAATATAAAATAAAGAGCAAGTATAGAGAATCTTATTGGAGTTGACACACAAATCAATGTAATAATTTTTTATAATAAGTTTAGGAGTGAATTAAGAGACTCTCCGATATGCTTTAATGAATATGTATTTTTAAGCACTAAATGTATATATACATACATTTATATAACTAGCTCTTTAGCACTAAATATGTATTTTTAAGCACTAAATGTAGCACTAAACGTATCAATACTAAATAATGTGTGAGTAAGAAATTTTAAAATAATGTGCCAGTAACAAACCTTAAAGTTGATACGTTTAGTATAAATTACTTAAAATAATGTGTTCACTCTGAACAATTTATACCAAGGTTTAGAAAGTAATTAACTAAGCTATAGTTAGAAAGTAATTGCATACTTTTTTTCTAAATCATCTCAATTTTCTCTACATTTTTTTCTCTCCATTACGTGAGAGTTTGTTTTGGTCTCTTCAACCTGTATCAGGCTTGTGAGAGTTTTCATGGCACGTTATCAAAATCTGGATGAACATTTAGCAGATCTGAGTATTGAAGAAGAGGAGAATGAAGATTTTTCTTTCGATGAAGGTGTGGAAGAGCAGGTGAATAGGTACGAATTATGTCTGGTTGGAAGGTTCTTAACAGAGAAAAGCATTAACACCAGGGCTATGACTTCGAAGATGGCGGATGTGTGGAAACCGACGATGGGAATCAACATAAAAGAGATTGATCCAGGAATCTTTTTGTTTCAGTTTTATCATCGGGAAGATTTAGCATGGGTTTTTAATGGTGGGCCATGGTCGTTCGACAATGCAATGTTGGTTGTGAGTAAAATTCCTTCCGGTGAAGAACCACTGAATGTACCATTGTGGTCTATGGAGATGTGGATTCAAGTTCACGAGTTACCAAAAGGATTTATGTCAGAAGCGGTGGGCAAACAGTTAGGAGATTTCTTTGGGGAGTTTGTGCTATATGATGTTAAAAATAATTCTAGTATCTGGGTGGAATATATGAGATTGAAAGTCAGGTTGGATGTGCGAAAACCACTGAAGAGGAAGAAGAAAATAAAGAGGAAGAATGGCACGGAATTTACTGTGTATTGTAAGTACGAGCGTCTTGGAGATTTCTGTTTTGCTTGTGGTCTCATGACCCATACGGAGCGTTTCTGTAGGAGGAATATAGACAACAGAGGTGAAGATGTTCAGAAAGAATGGGGTGGTTGGCTTCGTGCACCGTCGAGGAGGGCGGCGATGCAGAATCGGAGTAAATGGCTGAGAGACGAAAATGATGCGGATTGGGAGGCGAAGATGGGGCGAAACAATAACGACCCTGTATTCACGGAAGGTAGTTCAGGGAGTAGGGATAAGACTGTAGCTGTTGGACGAAATTTCCGCATGATTTATGATAATAAGATTTATTCTGCTGAAAATACGGGAGAACAGGGCGGGAATATTTCAAATGCGTTGTTACAATTGAAAGAAGGTAAGGCTGGGCCAGAAAATGGGGAAGTTATTGGGCTGGATGTTGAGGCTAGGAAAAGAAGAAGGAGTGGGCCTGGCTCACAAAGGGTTATGGATACAGACGATGTCCTAGTAAACCCAGTGTCTGTTAGCAAAGAAATTATACAACATGAAGCTGGTCTTTCTAATATGGATTGTTCAGCATCATCTCAACAACATTTGGCTACGCTTGCTCAGCAAGCTAGCCGCCCATTATGAATCTCGTATGATGGAACTGTCGAGGGTTGGGGAACCCTCGTACAGTTCGTGTGCTAGGAGACGTTATAAGGTCTCTTAAACCCACTTTTCTTTTTCTTTCAGAAACGAAGGTGAATAAGGATAGAATTGATGAACTTTGTAGTAAGTTTGGTTTTTCAGATTGTTTTGCAGTAGATAGGGTTGGTCAGGGAGGAGGGTTAGCTGTTATGTGGAAGCAAACGGTGGTTTGTAATGTTACTGATTCCTCTAATAACCACATTGACGTGGTTTTCTTGGAAAAGAATTCCCCATCTTGGCGGTTGTCTTGCTTCTATGGTATGCCAGAGAGAACCAGAAGGCAAGAGTCATGGGATCTGTTAAGGTGTCTAGCAACAAAGGATTTATTACCTTGGTGTGTTTTCGGGGACTTCAATGATTTGTTATACGCGTCTGATAAGAAGGGAGAGAATCCTCACCCTCAACCTCTGTTAGAAGGCTTTCGTTCGGCTGTGGATGATTGTCATTTGGTGGAATTGGATCTTATGGGGGGAGAATTTACTTGGGAAAAAAGTAAAGGCAAACCGAATTGGGTAAGAGAACGTCTTGACAGAGCATTTGCTAATCAGGATTGGTGGCGTAAATTTCCTCTATGCACTCTTAAAGTTAATCATGTGTCGTGCTCAGACCATGATCCCATTCAAGTGTTGCTTTTCGATATGACTGTCTCAAGAAAACAATTCAGGTTTCGTTTTGAAAATTCTTGGTTGCAGGAACCTTCTTTTAAGGAGGAGGTGTCGAGATTTTGGAAAGCTCTTCCTACAGTGAGTGTCTTACCTAAGTTGTTATCTATGTCTTCTTTTATGGCTAAGTGGGGTAAGAATTTTTTTCACAAGTTTAGGGACAAAGTGAAGAAGCAAAAAGAGATTGTAAATGCGTTGGTAGGTCGAGAGGATGATGACGGGGTTAAATCGTATTTTGAAGAGAAGGAGAGACTGAATGAGCTTTTGTTAAATGAAGAGGTGTATTGGAAGCAGAGGGCAAAGACTTTTTGGTTGAAGGAAGGTGATTTGAACACAAAGTTTTTTCATGCACAAGCATCGAAGAGGAAGAAGCTGAATAACATTGCATTTCTGACTACAGATGATGGGGAGAAGGTTGACGATCATGATCAGATGTGTGAAATGGCAAGATCCTATTTTCAAGGGGTGTTTTCTGGGCAATGTTGTGTTGATCTCCCTGTGTCTGATTCGGACCAGACTGTTATCACAGTAGAGCAGAACAGATTGTTGACTGCAGAGCTCAGTTTCGAGGAATTCACTACTGCTTTAAAACTGATGCACCCAGAAAAAGCTTCTGGGCCAGATGGGTATAGCCCTGCATTTTTCCAGCATTTCTGGGAGTTAGTTGGTAAGGAGATTTTTCAATGTTGCAAGAAATGGTTGGATGACAATGTTTTTCCTGCTGAAGTAAATAGTACAAATCTGGTTTTGATCCCGAAAAAAGAAAATGTTGAGAAGCTTACTGATGTAAGGCCAATAGCACTATGTAATGTGCTGTACAAGATTCTGGCGAAAGTTTTAGCTAATCGGCTTAAGGGTGTTCTTCCTGGCATTATTTCGGAGAACCAGTCAGCCTTTGTGCCTGGTAGAAGCATCGCTGACAATGTTCTTGTAGCTTTTGAGATGATTCATTTTATGAAAAGGAAGAAAGGGTGTCAAGAAGGGGATGTGGCTTTGAAACTAGATATAAGCAAGGCTTATGATCGAGTGAACTGGAATTATCTCTGGCACAGATTAAAAGGCATGGGTTTTAATGAAAAATGGGTGGGGTGGATGAAACTTTGTGTCACCACAGTAAAGTATATGGTGTGTATGAATGGCTCGTATGTTGGTCCCATTAATCCGAGTCGAGGTCTGCGACAGGGAGACCCTTTGTCTCCATATCTTTTTCTACTCTGCGTTGAAGGTCTGTCTGATCTGATAAAAAAGGCAGCTGGTAACGGGCACATTCATGGTTGTTGTGTTAGTAATTCTGCTCCTGTAATTACGCACTTACTATTCGCAGATGATAGTTTGTTGTTTTTTAAAGCAAACAAGGAGGAAGCTCAATGTGTGAAGAATCTTTTGAATGTTTATGAGCAACAGTCGGGCCAAGCTGTAAATTTCAATAAGTCGGGGATTTTCTTTAGCTCAAATGTTAGGAGGGATAAACAGATGGAGATCTCTGGCATCTTAGGTGTTCATGAGGGAATGGAGGACAGTAGGTATCTGGGGTTACCATCTCTAGTTGGTAAGTCGAAGAAGAAGGTCTTCAGTTTTGTCAAAGAAAGAGTGCTAAAGCGTATTCAAAGTTGGAGTAATAGTAAGTTATCGCGAGCAGGGAAGGCAGTAATGGTAAAGAATGTAGCTCAAGCCATCCCATCATATTGTATGTCGTGTTTTTTAATCCCTAAGTCTCTTTCACAGGAGATTGAAAGAATCTTAAATGGTTTTTGGTGGAAGACAGGGTCAAACAGTGGGAAGGGATTACGCTGGCTTTCATGGGAAAAGATGTGTAAATCGAAAAATAAAGGAGGATTGGGATTTAGAAGCTTGTATGGGTTTAATTTGGCTCTGTTAGGGAAGCATGTATGGCATTTGCTCAACAATACTGGAACGTTGGTTGAAAAAGTTTTTAGAGCTCGATATTTTCAGCAGAGTCATTTTTTGAAAGCTCAGGTGGGTCAAGATGCAAGCTTCATATGGAAGGGTATTTGTATGGCAAGGGATGAACTGTGCAGAGGTTTTAAGTGGGTGCTGGGAGATGGTCAGACCATAAATATTTTTACTGACCAATGGCTTCGAGGGAAGGGTGATTATAAAGTAGAGGATCATCATGTTAACAGGAACAGAAGTGATAAGGTAAGTGAGTATATCCGTCCAGACATTAAACAATGGGACGAAGAAAAAATACGAAATACCTTTCATGGAGTTGATGTTAGCTGTATTTTGAGTACGAGAATTCCACAGAATCAATGTAAAGATCGAGTGGCATGGATGCATACAAAGGAAGGGTGTTATACGGCGAAATCTGGGTATCACTTTTGGTTTGATAGGCAATTCAATGAACCTGAGGACGTATCGAAGGGTTGGAAGAGAATTTGGGGGTTATCAATTCCACAAAAAATGAAATATTTCTTATGGAGAATCTGCAAAAACACTATCCCTGTGAGAAACTTGCTTCGCAGTAGAGGAATCCAAACAACAATACTCTGCCCAATGTGTAATGTTGATGTCGAACATGTATGTCATTTGTTCTTCGATTGTCTTTTTGCAAAGGGTTGTTGGGAGTGTATGGGTGGTGAATATGATATGACAGAAGTGGAGTATGTATCGACTTGGTTGTTAGAGAAGCTTGAGGTGGAAACTGAGGAGAGGTTGATCAGAATAGTGAAGGTACTGTGGGGGATCTGGTTTGCTAGAAACAGGAAAGTATGGGAGGATAAAACGATCAATACGCAGACAGCTATGGAAATCAGTTCCAGGATGGTTGCAGAATGGAAGGAAGCTCAAAATAAGCAACAAGGTGGTGGACAGGCTTCAAGTAGTAGGGCTTCTGGTAGTAGATGTGGATGGAAATGTCCAGATCCAGGGTGGTATAAAGCTAATGTGGATGCTGCTATACATGAGGGGTCGTCTCAATTCAGAGTTGGGATGGTTCTCAGAGATGATATAGGAGTTTTTGTGGCTGGTATGGTAAAGAGGTTTGATGAAAATGCCACCGTGTTGGAAGCAGAAGCAACAGGAATGTATGAAGTGCTGCAGTGGGTGTGTGGTTTGGGTGTCTCTCAGGTGGTTGTGGAAAGTGATTCGCTAGTTGTGGTTGATGCCTTGAACAAGAACAGGAAGTATGTATCCGAGGTTGGCTCTATTTTCGAAAGTTGCAGGGTCGTCCTTCAACAACGGTGTGATTTAAAAGTTCAACACGTTCGACGTCAAGCAAATAAAGTAGCTCATAGTATAGCTAAAATCCCTTGTATGTCAGGATCGATGAACTGTTTTAGTACTCCTCCTCCCTGTGTGTTGGAGCTGATTGTATCTGATTCGTTTTCTTCTTAATGAAATTTTAGTTTCAAAAAAAAAAAAAAAAAAAAAAAAAAAAGAAAAAAAAAAAGAAAGTAATTGCATACAGTGAACAATTTATACTAAAGTTTGTTACTCACACAGTGAACAATTTAGGCTACGTTTCTGCGAAATGGTAGCATATTTTCACAAACGAGAAATGCAATGCTATAAACTTGCTTGTTTGTTACTCCATGGTCTCAGTGAATTACATACAGGGTTCGACACACATTTTAATACTCTTATAAAATATATTTTCATAAAATATTTTTAATTTTTTTTTCTTCTGAACTAAAATTTATCATTTAAAATTTTATTTTAAAAAAGAATAATTTAAAAATAAGTTATAAAACTATACTTTATATACACCTTAAAATGCGTGACAAAACAGTGAGAAAAAGACCGTAGAGAAATGAATGGGACGGAGGGATTATATTATTCTTCCTCTTTTTATTTTGTAGAGTTACTTAATACTCCGTCCGTCCCGCCCAATTATTTATATTTGGATTGGACATGGAGGTCAAGAAATATAAGTAAAATAGGAAAAAAAGTAAGAAAAATGAGTAAAGTGACGGGACCCGTTAATATTTAAGGTATAAATTAAGTAAAGCGGGCGGATGTTAAGAAATATAAGTAAAATAGGGAGAAAAGTAAGAAAAATGAGTAAAGTGGTGGAAGCCGTTAATATTTAAGATATAAATTCAGTAAAACGGAGGAAAGTAGTGGAAATAATTAATTTTTATATTATAAAATTTTACTATTTTTGAAAAATTTTGAAATATAAAAAATGAATGAGAAATCCAAAAAAAAAAATCGTAAAGAAATGGATATGATAAAAAGAGTAACAAACTCTAATAATAGTTCTAAAACTTCTAATGATAGTTTTCTTTTGATTTCATATCTCATCACATGCCTAGAAATGTTAGTAACGTGTCATTCTAGTGGGCAAGGTATGGCCTATGGGGGTATTTTCTTCGAATCATGCTGGTTTCCCTGACGTATTCTTTAAACATAAACAATTAGGCTAATTACTTTTACAATTTAAAATAAATTTATCAATGAATATTGTTATTAATTAAATATTAAATATTAATCTATATAATAATAATATAAAGAATAAACATTGCCGTATGTATTATTGTAATTTGTATCTTGTAGATTTTATACGTTAAAAATCATTGACTACCGATCAAAAAGAAAAAATACATTGACTAACACGTAATGCAACCAGATTCCAGGCCTGGTATAGCTGTTTTGAACTATAAAAAGGGACTGGGGCCCAAGTAAGAAGAAAATCAAAGTCTATCCAACTCCAGTCACTTTTAACTGGGCCTCCATATTCAAATATTCTTGTTTTCTCCCTTTGTCCAATAATAAAAACGAGTTTCTTGATTTAATCATTACTAATTTCAGTTGGGCCAGTCAGTTTGGTAAAGGTCCACTACACTACTGCAGTCCACAGTCCACAACTTTATGATATAGTAAGTCAACCAACCGCTTTCAATCCTCACAACCCGGTCAAATTGGCTCAAAATAGAATGATTTAGAAGAGAGAGACTGATTTCTTGGCCAAAAACAAAGGCAAAAAAAAATAAAAATGAAGTGCATGACTCCCTCCAAATAACAATAGCTTGTCTACTACAGGTTGCTGGTTAGAATCCAGAGAACAACCTTTTTAACTTAAAACCGGCAAGCAAGGAGTATGTGCTTACATTCGGAACTTACTCTCCTAATGCGGAAGTCTTGTACACCTAGTACGACTCACCAAAGGTCTTTTTACTTAAAATTGAGACAATTACTTAATCCAAAATATTAAGGGATATAGACAAAACATGACACCTCCAATTTAGATTGGTACTTTTGACCTAAGATAGGTTCTTCATTGTCTCAATGTAGCATCAGTTGAGTTCTTGCCCTGCTTACTACCACTAGCTGCAAAGATCGAAATTCCCCAAGTTAATCGATTGAGTTAGCTTAATTTATAGTTACTTGAATTTGTAAGGAGCACTTACCAAATAGCGAAGATAGGTCAGAGCTTTTCAAAACACGCAGCCTCTTGACAGTACATACAAACATGCTGCAAATCACATGTTGAAGATTAATTCAAGTACATGACAACAAATCTAACAGAATTATATTTGTTCATATGATGCAGCTCTGCCTCTATGAAACTGTTTTGTTACTTTTGTACAGGTATAGCACATGTCAAGTGGCCAAGTGCCATTGGCAAAAGAATGCACACTGGGATTTGTTTATGGGAAGAAACAGTTTACAACGATGCATGTTCATATTTAAAAGCATAATTAAAAATATGATCAGATCTACAGACACTACAACAAATCTGGGCAATTATGACGGATTGGCCAGATTTCCGTCATAATTGGCCAGATTTGTTGTAGTGAGAGGTGAGGTGCTTACTGCCATGGGACATCTCCAACAAGCATCCTGTCTCCTTCATTATCCTCATACACAAGGGTATATTCCCCTCTTCCATCTAACAACCCTGTAATTAACTTATCTCCCTCTTCGTTCTGGATTTTGTCATCAGAGGGATCCCTTTGAGCTAAACAAGAATGAGAAACAAACCATGTGAGAACAACATCTGTACTTGTACAAAATAGTAATATGTTTGCATAACTACATTACAAAAAAACATTGATATCTGCACTGCAACAAGTTGGTAGCAACACAGACCATTTTAAACAAGTTGCGTAGAAGGCTCGATTGCATGCATGATCAAATACTAAAACAATACATCATATGATGTTTAACAGATAATTCCTTGCTCATTAAGGTTATTGCAAACAGTTACAAGTTTTGCATGCAAATATGCATTCAATTTATACAAGGTAAGAAAATTTACCTGCTAAGAGACCTCTGAAAAGCTCATCAACCGAACACGATAGCTTTTCGTAGCTATCATAAGCTTTAAGATCAACTTTCCTTCCAATAGGGACTCCATCCATGTTGATCTTCACAAATAAACCTTTACAACAATTCTCGACCTGTTTTTCGTTGGCAC
Source organism: Heracleum sosnowskyi (assembly GCA_030848705.1). Classification (NCBI taxonomy): domain Eukaryota; kingdom Viridiplantae; phylum Streptophyta; class Magnoliopsida; order Apiales; family Apiaceae; genus Heracleum; species Heracleum sosnowskyi. The sequence continues at coordinate 117,219,232 of CM061245.1, read as the reverse complement.
TCTTAAGTGGTGGTGCTAAATTCTGTTGTTTGGGCTCAACTTTCAGTTTTGATGAATTGTTACTTGCGATATTCTTCCTAAAAGATCGAATCGGAGGCCATCCAACAACTGGAGCAGGAGCATTTCTGTTGTATGATTGTTGTTCATAAACCATGATCAGAAATTAATTCCAGTTAAAAATAAAATTCCAATTAAAATTATTTAGTACAGTAATAACATAGAAGTATTTCATGAAGTTTACTAAGAGTGCTGTTGAAGGGGACAAAAAACTAATCAACTAATCCTGCCAACTCTGCTAAGACAAGTAGTATCATGTAACATCACTGTTCTGGGGAAAAAATACTACAGTAGAAGATAAAGGATTAAAGGACCACATGTCCACACATAAGTCTAAAAATTATTGCTGGCGAATATGGTGAATATGCTCTGTAGAACAAGAAAACAATACAGCAGACTGACCAGTAGCCAAAACTCCAAAAGCACTAATTTTCTTTTATTTTGCTAATCCAAAAATCTCTTAACATGGTAAGAACCCTTATATCAGATTTTATTTTAGTTTACATAACAGAAAATTTTAATTTACACACACCCTCCTTCAAACACGGAGATTTTAGAATTATCTACTTAACATGGTATCGGACCTAAAAATATACGGTTCGAAACATGAGATAAAAAATTTCTCAAGAAAATAATTTGTACATTATCGTTGATTATTTCCCCAAAACAATTTACTCTTTAATCTCGATAACTCTTTGCTTAAACACTAAGAACTTACTTAATAAGTGATTATTTCATAAAGTTGATCAAGTAGTTATGAAGAATAAGGGGACAATGAACTAATCCTGGACAGACAAGTAACATCATTCTTTTGAAAATTAGATAAAAGATTAAAGGACTATATTATCATAACAAGGACCACATCCACATGTCCAAAAAACTGTAGTATATGAACATGGTGAATATGCTCTGTACAACAAGAAAACAATATAGTACACACTTGACCAGTAAATAAAACTTGAAAAAGGTGAAAAAAGAATAAACCTGTTCTGAGATGTGTTGGGACCAGCTGTATTTTTTACAGCAGAAGCATCAGTTAAAAATGTCTGTTGCTGCTTTTCAGTAGTATTCTGCAACTCTGACACCAACCCTTTATTACAACATCTCTGAGATGATTCCTTTTTCATGACAGGGAGCAAGTCTTTTTGTTGGTCATAATATTTTGAACAAGACCATGTTGGAGTGTTCAAGCTTTCTAAAGATGAGAACTTGTGTGTTTGACTTTCATTTAACCAACTTTTTTCAAGACCTCTCTTTGAACCAGAACAAGTTGTGATGGTTGAAAATGAGTTTCCTAGAGAAAGAAGAGAAGGGTCATGATCTTTTTCTTGAAAGGTGTGTTTGGTAATGTTGGTTGTGGTTTTAGCATGTGTCAAGTTGTGTTCTTGATCACCTGGTGGTGCTAGCCTTAGTTCTAGCTCATTTCTTGAAAATCCCTCCTCCATTTAGACAACTTACAGTGAAAAAGATCAAGCTTTGTACTTAAAAACAAGACAACCAACAATATTTTCTTGAAGAATAGAGGAGAAAATAGAGATTTTTTTTTAAAATATTTCTTTTTTTTTTATGATGCAGAGGTCAAGATGAATGGTAATAGAAGGCAAGAAATATTGTGTAATGACTTGGAGAGAAAAGAGGGAGAGAGAGTTGTGTATATATATTGAAAGGAGAAGATGAGGGAGAGAAAGGATGTGAGGGACACGCAAAGCTTTTAGCTGCTGGGGCGCACGCCCCCCTTAAAATTTGGTTTTTTTTATATTTGGTTTGTTGGTGGGTTGACATTATTGTCTACTATCCTTGTTCTTACCTACATTAACCCTTATTATAAAATAATTAATTAAAATTATAGTATCAAATAATTAGGAATTATTAGTTACTAAATTAAACAGTAACGAACCCAAAAAATGTAGGAGAATTTTATCCTATTCTAAAATTCAATAACAATAATATTTTCAAAATATATTAGAAGTTATGTATATTACAAAATAAAATTTTAAAATTTTTAGGAAACTATTTTCCATACTAGAAATTATTCATTTTTATGCTATTTATTGGATTCAAATTGTATTTTAATAGTTAAAAAATAATAACTAAAATAAATGAACATAATTTAGATGTCTTGTATCAATATTAAAGTGATTGAATAACAAAATAGAAATACTAGATGTTAAGGCTGGAGTTCTTATTTACTAATGATTACTATTTAATATTTATGTTAAAAGTTAAAAAAATTATTTATATTAAACTAGATAGAACATTTCATGTAATTATATTTAATATTTAGTATTTTTAATGTGAGAGAAAGTAAATTAGTAAAGGAAATATAGAAAAATTAAAAATATAAATATACAGTATAAAAAATCTAAAAAACATTTTTTTTTAGTATTTATATTTTTAATGTGGCACTAAATAAATTATAAGAGAATATAAGTTTACATAAAATGTTGAGTAAGATAATTATAATTATATACAACTTTTTCTTTAATTTTAGTGAGGATTGTATATAAATTACACTTAACTATTTTAATCTAATGGGTGCTTTAGTCCCACCCTAATGTAGCTCGATCACTAAAACTAAAGAAGGCTAAAACTAAACAAGAATTTTCTAATCCAAAAAACAAACACAATCGATACTTAATATATGTTTTGAAGATTTTCGGTTCCTATTTAAGCCTAGCAATAAATTTGGACACACTATATTAAAAATATACTTTTTTCTAAAAAAAATGTACATGTAATTAAAAAAAATAAAAGAGGATTTGCATGATACAAGATTTGTAGGAGTTGGACAGGGCGACAAGGAGCATGCAAATCCTGTGATTTTTCGTTTGTGCGCACTCTTCTTCCCCTCTCTCGCTCTATGTATGCTCTCTTCAGGGGCCGAACTAGGCAGAAGTTAACTCATGCTTCAGTCCCTACTAAATCGAAATTTTTTTATCAAATTTTGATTTTTAAGTAAAATTGGTTCGCCTTGATCTCTAATGTCCAGTGACTATGAAATCATTCACGTTTAAAAACAAAATGAGAAAAATCGAATTTGTAAGTAATCCACACATCATACAAAAAAGAAAAATAAAATTTGATGCACAGCGCAAACGCTCCTATATCTTATTTTCTCTTCTTTGTATTAGAAATTAGAAAATTAAAATTACATGTAATCTAACGCCTTTGATACTGACAATCACAGATGTAGCATTCAGAAACTAGGTGCGCCTAAAAAGTGTAAGATGCTGTTTGTTAATGGTTTACTTCACATCATTAAACAATAATAATATTAGAAGTACCGAATTGAATACAAAATCATGTGCAAAATAATATATTTATACTATATTAGTAAACCCGAATATTGAAATTTTTGATTTTTGATTTTTGGTCATTTATTCTATTTAATAAATAATAAAATAAAATAAAAATAGTAACTAACTGATTGTTTTTTATAATTAAAACACTTATTCTAACAAAATCTACTTTCTTTCCAAAAATATCACGGGCAATTACCTTTAAATTAAATATATTACCTTTCATATTTGTTCTCACTAAAATCTCTTTTTTTCAAAAAAAATCAGGTGCAACCCTTACTTATTTATTTTAATGTTTTTAATTATTTAAATTTTTTTTACCTATTTTAACATGTTAACATAACTTTTTAACAAATACAATTAATATAATTAAAACACTTCTAAAAATATCATAGGCAATTATTTTTTTTAATTAAAATATATTAGTTTTTCTATTTGTCTTTATTATTAATATTATTTTAATTAATAGTAAAATAATATTAATAATGTCCCATTTATCTTCAAAAATAATACGGGCAATTTCTTTTAAATTAAACATATTATCTTTCATATTTATTATCACTAAAATCCTTTTTTCCAAAAATATCATGGGTAACCCTTACTTATTGATTTAAAAAACATGTTTTAATACTTTTAATTATTTAAAAAATCTTACCTATTTTAACATGTCAACATAACTTTTTAAAAAATACAATTAATATAATTAAAACATATTAGTTTTTCTATTTGTCCTTATTATTGATATTATTTTAATAAATAGTAAAATAATATTAATAATGCTCCATTTATCTTTCTCAACCCAAATTTGCATTCTTTATTTTTTTTGCTATGTTTCAATTAATATTTTAAGTTTCTCATTTCTGGCAGCATGTGGGAGTTAATCACGATGTGTGGGATATAGAGGACGCCTCTGAATGGCTGCTTGACAGGTTAAGTAAGGAAACAAATGATTGGTTAGTGCAAGTATCTGCTACTTTAGGGTATTTGGTTTGCCAGGAACAAGCGAATTTTTGAAGGAAAAAGAATGACACCTGCAATAGTGATGAAGTGGAGCAATAGTCAAATTGCAGAGTGGAGAGTGGCGAATAAGAGGAAACCCCAGAGAGCATCAGTTCAGGGAGGTAATATGCATCAACATAATCAAAAATGGCAACAGCCTGATGAAGGTTCTTTTAGGATCAATGTCGATGCTTCAGTCTTCCCATAAGAGAATTCATTTGCCATAGGAATGGTCCTTAGAAATCATCAGGGGCAGTATATCAATGGCAAAACTATGAGATTTTCAGGTCGTGTATTAGTACTGTATTGGTACTGGAAGCGGAAATTATGGGAATTCTGGAGTCGCTACTGTGGACAGAGATCATGACGTCTGGATCAATAACAATAGAAAGTGATTCTCTTTTAGGAGTCAATGCAGTTAACAAGGAGTATGTCAATTTGTTAGAGCAGAGGGATTTGGTTGAGCAATGTAAAGCAATTTTCATGCGTAAAAGTGGGATTTCAGTGAGTTATGTTAGAAAGCGAGCAAACAAGGTGGCCCATAGTTTGGCTAGGATTTCTTACGAGCTTAATAGCTTCATTGTTGGTTCGTTTCCTCCATTGTTTTTGTTGGAGACACTCATGTCAGATATTTCGATGATTTAATGAGAACTTCCTTTTATTCAAAAAAAAAAAGTTTCTCATTTTATAATATATCATATTGATTTTTATTCTTTATTTAATATTTTTCCTCCTTATTAATTTTTTTAGTTTGTCATTTATTTAATTTTCTTTGATGTCACATGCCTTGGGTTATTGGCTAGTATTATTATATAATTAATCTATTATATTATTAATAGCCCAATATAGAACAATAATTCAATACACATTTAATTCCATCTAAATTGGCAAAACATTTATTATACTCAGTCATACGTGTTCTGTATCAAACACATTATATGTATATGTGTGTTTCACGCGAGTAGAGTAATATTTGGTATCTATTATTATATCGATTAACATAATCTTATAATTTGTGAGATAATTTAACTATGAGATATTTTGTGCATGATTTGAACTGACTAACTTGCCCCTGTGTTTATTATTTATTAGAAAAAGTTGTTTGTAGAAATTGAACTTGAGTTTATCTATTAACTGAAACATCTTTATATTGCTGGACTATAAAATCACAGATTTTTAGAAATTCACGCAAAATATGTGAGTGTCATTTGATAGAAGACATTGTATTTAACTTCAAAATGTATAAAAATAATTATGTAGCTAAATTGAACTTAGGTTATATATTTAACTTGTACATTTTCATACCACAAAGCACAAATGCACATATGTTGTGAATCATACACATATGTGTGTGCATGGGCGAACCTACATTCAACCGGACGTGACCTTGACCGCCCCCAACTTGTTGGATTATTTTTTATGTAATGTCAACAGCATCGAGAGTCAAGGTCACATAATACAGTGAAAAGACTTAAAAACAAAGAGAACTCAGCTATGATTCTAAGACAAAAGTTGTTGCATTGAGTAAGAGGTAAAAAAAACAATCGTGTATATACAATATATAACTCGTGTATATAGGATGTACGGGGAAGATAAGAAGTTGCTGAATCATGGATGATAAGACTGTAGTATTATACTATTTTGTCCTTGTTTTTAAAACTTATATGAAAAAATTAGTTGAAAAAATATAAAAAGTACTATATATAATATTTTTAGTTATAAAAAATATAAAAGGTACTATATAATATTTTTAGAATTTTATCTAACGGTTCTAATTGATTTCTATTTTTTCCTTATTTGTAAAACTTATATGAAAAAAACTAGTTGAAAAAATATATAAGATATTATATATAATATTTTTAGTTATACAAAATATAAAAGGTACTCTATATAATATTTTTAGTATTTTATCAAACGGTTCTCAATGATTTGATCGGAAATATCTAACGGTTGTGGGTTGAGTGAACAAATCATGGGGGACCAGACTACCAACCAAACTTTTATTGTTCCGTCTATTATATAATAGTATAGTATAAATAGATAATGTTGTTATAAAAAAGAAATTTTAGTTAAAAAAAATATAAAAGGTACTCTATAAAATTTATATTATTTTATTTAACGGTTCCCATTTATTTGATTTGAAAGATCTAATGACTGTGGATCTAACTATTCTCATTGATTTGATTGAAAAGGTACTTAATTCACGTGGACATTCTAGAAAATTTATTATATATTAAATTTTAATATTATGCATGTACACATTCTACAATGCAAATTATATTTCACAAACAAGAAAATGTATCATTGTACACATTCTACGATGCAAATTACATATCACAAACAATAAAATGTATCATTCGCTCAATGAGCTAAATTAATAAAATCGTGCATGTTAATGTCTTATATGTAAGATAATCATATTTTGACATAGATCTTACAATAACAAATATCATAAGTATCAAATTTACTCAATTCTTAACTCAAAAACACCTCAATCAAGGATATTTTTCAATGCTAACTATCTAACTACAGAGATCAAGTCCATCTTTTGTACTTACAATGAGACGTCTGTCAAACGATCTATAAATTATCATAAACACCGAACTACTTAGAAGTTAAAACAATTATGCTAGATAGTTACCCGTGCCTTTCACAGATTTTCATGCCAGTTATATATTAATGAATCACCATGCATTCACATTAATATCATAAACTAAAACATTCCAAATTCATCATAATAATACCCCACTTATATCACATCCAAGATCAAGACTCATATTAAGAAAAATCAGCAATGAAATTACTACTGTGATTATGATGTTTTATTTTCTCTTACAACGTTAAATCACCTAAACAAGATTTAAAAGGTATCGTCTTGTTTGATCTTGTTTCCGACTTTTTCTGCACAACACCTGTGCTGCTACTGTTCAAAATCACACTTCTGAGATATTGGTGTATGAATTAAGGGTCCACTCGTCAAAACAAGTCGCTGGCTCCTCTAGAAGTTTTGTAAGCTTGAAGGTTCATAGAAATTTGTATCAGCAAAAAAATGTTTCACCAGGTTATCCGATAGACTCGAATTTCAGTTAACTCGGTGTTGAGCGTGAGTTCGTAGTTTATGGTTCGATTCGGAAGGAGTCGTAATCGATCCGAATCGAACCATGCATTGAGTCAAGTTAAAATGCATTCCCAAATATCGTTTAGAAACCTATTCACCTCAATAAAGTAGGAATTTAAGCCAAATACATTCAAGTTATACCCATTTATCAACTTTTTATTATTAATTAGAATTACACGAAAATACGACACGAAAAGTACATGAAACGAAAGTACACGAACACGAAATTACACGAGCTGGGTTATTTTGGGTTTAGCATTTATATACACGAAACACGAAAGTACACTACACGAAAGTACACGACATCCAAAACGCACCTGGAAAAAAATTATTGAGCACAATTTAATTGACGTAACAAATCTTCTTGGTTGTCAAATATTAAACACATTTTAAACAGTATTTTTCACTCGAAAGTCGAAACATCATCGAATCCAAAATAAAATACTTAGAATAAAAAAAACATGCACCGCAAACCGAACAAGACACTGACAAAGTAGCCTACAATTTCCAATTCCTTGTTGGTATACTGGTGATCTTTCCTCTCCACTCTCCATCAAATATCACTCTCACTTCTTCAATTGCTGCTCCCACGCTGTTCTTTTTCAACTCCTCCTTGCCCCATTTGAAGTTTCCACATGTTATTTTTAGCTAAAAAAAAAAAGGAACAAGAATTCTAACATTTTGAATCCCGGCCACAGAAATACATGGTTATAAGTCAGAAACGTATACTCGGGTGTCAGGACCAGCTAAACGGGATTTTGAAACGAATTTGATTCATCGAGACCCTTATGAGATGACTTAACGTATAAACGAAATTTTAAAAATTTGAAGTCTTAAGTTTTCTGGATCATAAACGCAGGTTTTATCCGCCTTAGCTGGGCGATACTCATGTGGTTTTAGGTCGTCCATCCTTTGAGTCACCTAGGTTTACTTATTGTCTACTTGCATTTACAAATAAACATACAAACTGTAACCCCTAGAATCACTACAGCACACCAACTTATACAAGTTATTATAGATGTTAGTATTATACTTTTGTAGCGATTCTTGCTTTGCCTTTTGCTCGTAATACTCTGAACAATGCCCTAATTATAAACAAAGTGAATTAGTGTTTGTAATGATGAGAAGCGCGGGTTTGGTGCAAAAGGGAAGGATGATTATAGTGTTACTAAGAGGAGGTTTCCTTATTCCTTTGATTTTTCTTTAAGGCAATTGTCTACGAGATACAAATTTCTATATTTCCAACAAAATAACGTATATTTAATCGAGTTGAACTCGTGAACATCCAAGTTATAAATAATGATACAAATTATCCCCCCGAAGAATAACGCTCAATAAAAACTTCAGTTTACCCATACGTTGATCAGCTATTTACCAGGTTAATCACTCTCTTGACAAAATCAAAGATGATAAAGGAGTATGTTGTCATACTCGAGTGGTTCTAAAGACGGAATAATTAACACTAATCATCGTCATCATTAAAGTATCTAATGATCAAGTATACTCTTAATTAAGTGATAGAATCTATCCTCTAAACATAAGAGAATCGATATCTGGTAACAAGGTTATAAGGATCTGGATAGATATCACACCGCCCTTTCCTTTAAAGAACGTGGGAAAATTAATGTAGTCACATATTAGTGACTTCACTTTCAGAATGTCCCCATAGAAGAATTTCTTACAGCTACCCACTTTGCTACTTGGAACTAAAAAAGCAACTTCCCTACATTCTACCCCATCAGGCCACCAATCATATCATTTTATAGACTTCAAATATTTCTCGTTACTGAATTCATCTATCCTTGATAAGACTCGAACTCTCAACTCTTTGTTATTAGAAATGATAGATAACCGCTAAAATGTCAGGTGAGGTAAGTTTCAACGTCATGAGGTCAAATCTCGAAGAAAGTTGAGTCAAGATCAACAGTTTTTCTTAGTTTTGCAAGGCAAATGAATGATTAGCAAACTTGAACAATGATTACTGATGCGATTAAGTTGTGGAGGCTTTACTGTATTCACTACTTGTTTGATGGACATTTGGAACCCACCAGGCCTTGCCGACATGCTAATTTTTTTGCTAATCTCTTAAAATGTTCACTATTCAAATATGCATTTACCCGCTACAAATTAAACTTCCCCTTCAAATATGGTCAACATCTTGACCATGACAGGCATCCAAATTATTGATAAACTTGAATGCAAAACTTTTTTACTATCTTCCAATATAAGCATGCACCAAAATATATGAAATGATAAACTGGGCTCAACATAAAATCGCGCATGACTGTTTACTTACTAATCCCCCTAAATTTGTTTCAAAGTCCTACGAAATCAACTAAAATATAGTGTTATTCCAGACCTAGTTACTTTAGCAATGTGCTGACTGTTGAGTTGCTACATCTTAATCACCAGTTTAGTCTTTCCTTATTACCTTCACGATGTCCCGTAGGGAAGCTTACCATCTACCAGAAGACATTGGCATACATTAAAGTTCCTGTTTTCTATGTTGTTTTCTGTGTCTCGAAACCTACTTCTTAAATTCCCAACAGAACATATCTCCAACTAATTACATTAACCTAAGGCCATATTCATCACTCAGTTATGCTTGGTTACACTCTCCTTAAGAAAGAAGAAAAATCATGCATATTCATCACTCAGTTATGCTTGGTTACACTCTCCTTAAGAAAGAAGAAAATTTATCTAAACAGACAACAGAAAACTTCTGGGGGAATCTCCGTAACGTTATAATTGGCCCAGAGCATTGCAATGTGTTTGGAGACTTGAAGAAAATAGTACACTTTATTTGTTGCACAGAAGTACAACTTAACAACCTTTCTGTATCTAATTTTTGTGTTGTTTTGGTTTGGCTGAAAATTACACACAAGTATACAACCTGCTATTTCAAGAAACTGCATGTTCAATTAAATATTGGTTTAGTTTACATTTTTTCACGACAACTTGACTAACAACCCCCCCCCCCCCCCCCCCCCCCCCCGGATAATTTACATCATAGAGGATCGCCACGGAATTGAAGGGCTGAGGTTAGATAAAAGATAATCTAAACCAACAAAGTCAAAGAAAAGGTGAAGCCAACATTTTGGCCAAGAAAACTATTAAATTTACCAAAAATAAAAAATAAAAGACTGAAGTTTTTTTTTTACCCCGAGCTTCCTGAATAATTTTCTTTCTAGAGCTGAATTCTAATCATATATCATTCAAGTCATCCTCAGCACCACTAGAATAATCTCTTTCTTGGTGAATAACATTGCGTTGTCGAGAAGTGCTTCCATTATATATTCTTTGACGTTTGGACATTGAAGCACTCGCCCTGGCGCTTGAGTAACTCTGTAAGCAACCAAAAACATATGACTTTCATTAGAGAATCAGAAAAAAAATCCAATAATCAGATTTTAACACACCAAATCCAGTCGGTTTATTTTACCTTAGATTCATATTCTACATCAGAACCTTTAGATCTACATCTTACAGTAACTGCGGAGGGTGCTGGAAAATGTTCTATCTCATCTGTTGATTTCCCTTCTCTTGCTCTCTTCTTCCTTAAGACAAGTTTGGTAGGAAGAGGCTGTGTATAATGATACAAATCAGTGAATTAACTAGTAAAAGATGATCTTCATTGGATAGACTTATGAAGTGATAGTGGCAAATACCATGTAGTGTGCTGCTGATTCACCAAATGAGACGAGGTATGTTGTCAGATCTGATGCATCCTCACTACGTACCTGTCCATGCAAAGGAATTCACTAAAAAGAAATTTCAGTGAAATTAGATTGTACTGATTGATAAAAATACTGCCCATACATCATAGTGATATTCGCGGACCCATGTGAATGATATATCTTCATTTTCATCGTACATGTCTTTAGAGAGCTGCACCAGTACAGGGAAATTCTATAAATATTTGTTACTTGTAGCTAGTTCTGATAATTGACTAATATTGAGGAATCTACCTCGTCAAGAGAAGGAGCCATGTATCCCAGAAATTTATCTTGCTCACCGTTGTCTGAATCTGTCCCCTTGTAACTTTTCATTATGGCCTGTAACAGAGATAGAGCAGACGAATGAATATAAATGTTATAGGAAACATCTATTTGTTTTTTGCCTTTATGAGCACCCGCTATTCTAGAAGATATCCTAAATCCTATCGAAAATATTCAAGATCACACAAGGTGTAATTTTTTTTAGGAAGGGAAGTTGTTCCAGGGTATCCAAAAATAAAAATATTCCAAAATTTACCAAACTAAATATCGAGCCAACAGGCAAACTCTTCTGATTCACAAACTAACACTTCTCACATTATATACCACGCAAGATGCTGCAGGAAGGAAATAGGTATGTCCATGTTTAAAGTTAAATAGCAACTGTGAACTAAAATTTCTATGATGGGAACATGCAACATGATTTCCCAATATCTTTAATTATTTCAAAAAGTTACTCGCACCAACTCTGTTGAAATCTAAGATCATCTACATAATACGTGAAAACTAACAGTAACTAAAATTTCCATTTAGCTTCCATGACCAAATGCACATTATATGCACCACCTTGTCAACGTTTAAAAATTACCTGGGATTCGTGGGCATCACGTACTGGTTTATCTAACTTCTGATAGATTTCTGAATCACCAGTAGGAGCGTTATCAAAGTTTACAATAACAAACTTCTCGTGATACCTAGATTACAAACAACATATGTACCAATTAGCATGGAGAAAGAGAAATCTGCACATTAGTTTGTAGAATCAACAACGCTAAGCCATTGCTTCTCTGCAATATGTTCATTGGTTAAAAGTTTCAGTTCCAGTGAATTTCTACACAGCTCTCTCATTCTACATATATACACATATTTACCAGCAAATAAACCTTATCATAGTATCTGACAAAAAAAGTAAGGACACGGGGGTGGGAGTGCGGGTGCATAGTACAGCTGATAAAATCACAACACCGAGGAATTTCTATAAGTTATTTAAAACAGAATTTGATCTGGTACACAATTAGCTGATAAATTACAACACCGAAGAATACTTGGTCCGTTGATCTAGTTTATTTTAAAATGTTAGGTATCTAGAAATACATACACTGCAGCCTTATACAAGCCAAGGAACTAGCTAAGAGTTTCATGATAGTTGTTGATTGACTTCGCTTACTTTTCGTTTTGTTTTACAATAAATCTAATTCTTAAACTGTAAGTACCATTTGTCAATGTAATATTTGTTTACTGAACATTTTCACTTCTGCATTCAGTAGAAAAGAACATATTTAATGATGTAAGTAATGTAACACCATACCAGTCAGAGTTGCTTACAGATTCCAGCAGAGTAAATTCGTACCTATCAAAATCAGGAAACAGCGGCAGAACTTCCAAAGGTTGTAAGTTTTTCTTGGTTGAATGCACAGGTCGGGTCTTGCATGCCTCAAATGAAGACTGAATCTCTTGGATTCTCCTCCCCCTAGAAAAAAGACTTATAATTTACATTCCCCAAACATCATGTACAGCAAAAAAGAATGGATATAACATACCTATTGTTAGAATCATCAAGAATACCGCGGCCTCTTTGCCTGTCTCTAAGTTCTTTCGCTTGTTTTTCAGTAAGAGACTAAGGAACAAAAACATAGTTAGCTTATCACACAATTTAATAGAATCAACAGCTTCTACAATTTTCAGTCGTATATACCTGTTTTGTGGAATCCAAATTGAGAGAAGATATATATTGCGTTTTCACTAGCCAAGAGACCCCTTGGTCAGTAGGGCGATCCTTTCTCTTAATGCCATCCTTTTTAATTGGCGTAACAGGATCATCATCACGCAACAATTCCTCATCTTCTGGATCAAGGAAAACGTTTTCACCCTTTGGAGGACTGGTCAAGTTGGGATGGGAGAGTTTCTCATAAATAACAACTTCTGACATATTGGGATACTAAAAGAATAAACTCTGAAGGGGCTTACTTGTATACACTCAGATCAAGCAGATCAAGAGAAATTCCGAGGTCTGACTCAACATATAATTGAGGCTTGTGCAGTTTTTCCAAGGAAGTGATTCTATATTTTGATAACCTGCACAAATAAACCATGCAAATCACAAACTCATAATTAAAGGAACATCTTAAGTCTTAACAACAATAATACAAAGGACACAATGGTACAAGTTAAAAAACAATATCAAGCTGATTTGAAAACAATTTATGAAGACCATTTCTTCAAATTGCCCTAATAAAGCACCCTTGACATTCGGGGGTCTGGACCAAGCAAACACATACACAAAATACATATATCTCTACTATAACTATTCAATGTACAGCAGATATTCAAGATATAATATATTGGTTACTTGATTTTAATTTAATAAAAAGCAAAAATTATCAAAGTCCAAAGAGAAAAGGCTGGATTGAAGGGTTAGATTTTTGCTTGCAACTTCTGCCAGGATTAAAATTTTCAATTATTGATAAACATATGCTTTCGAGCATTGGGGGAGCCATTGCACCTAAGCACAAGAGAAACCGCAAAAGGGTTGGCTTAGCCAACTGCTTAACATAACTTTATTCATTAACTAGTTATGTATGGCCACCTTTACATGCATCTTATTTACCTAAATGGTGTCATCCTCTCACAGTATACCTAAGATCTACCAATACCACTACGATGAATAGCCAATATCTCACCAAGATTGAGGTCACAATAATTTGCAATACTACTATTGTTAATTTATAACATTTAGGTAACGATTTTTGACTAATATTTTAAAGAATCATTCTTGGCGACAGAATTCTTAGAACACAGATAGTGGATGTATTGCATTTGTTAGTATCAAGATGAGCGGCTAAATTCACTGAAAGAATCATCAAAAAGCAATTACATACCGATCTTTCTCTCTTTTCAATGACATAAGTTTTCGCTGTTCTGTCGGATCTGGTAGTTCGTTCCGGAATCTTCCAAAAACAAATAACAAACAGAATCAATAAGTTGTGAGACATACTATAAGATTGTGTGTTTGTGTTCTTTAAGTTGCAAAACGTATTATAACATGGTGTATTTTTGTAAATAAACGTGCTTTCTAGTGAAATAACAGATGTTTCTAGAAAAGAAAGAGAAATGTCTTGCCATGCCATACTCACTTCATCTTGCAGATAAAAGTTGTTGGTTTCTTCAATCGATTTTCAATCCGGTCTGCACTCAGAAATGGTGTCGCCTTTCTGTCACCCATATGTGAACCGGTGATTGATGCAGGCATTTTTGCTCCAGAGGATATCATTTGGGTCTTATGCAGCACTTTGTTTTGAGAATCTTTCAACTGCTGCCTATGCTTGTCTTCTTGTCTTTGCTTTTCATATTCCTTCTTCTTGCGCAATCTCCTCTCCTCCTCTGTCTCAACCCTCCCCGAAGGCCCATTTGTTCTTCTTCCTGGTACAACTGGAACAGATGGCCTATGTTGTTTGGAGGACAACCCTTGATTTAAAGCTCCGTCCTTTTTAGCCCCCCTATCACCTGCTTCTACTTTGCTCTCCTTGCTTTGAGTAGGAGGCGGAGGTGGAGGTGATGATGGCGGGGGAGGAGGTGGAGGAGCATTCATACTCGGAGGAGACGAAGGAGGAGGTGGTTGCATTGGCTGGTTATTAAATTGGGAGTATTGTGAAGAAGGATAATACATTGGCGGTTGGGGTGGTTTTGAATTTTGGGCCAACGGAGGTGGGGGAGGCGGGTAAGAAGACTCAGGTGGTGGTGGCGGCGGGGGATACGGATATTGCTGTTGATGTGGAGGCTGAACACCTAAAGGAACCTGACTTCTCGGAGGAGCCCCATAATGTGGTTGCTGAAAGCCAGCATTAGACTGATAACTTTGTTGAAAAGACGACCCATCACCCCAATTCTGAGAATACTGAGTTGATCCTCCTCGTGCTTGAGGAGGTGCAAGCGGGTTCTGATTCGGGGGAGGAGGTGGAGCAACAAAAGTAGACTGAGGAGGTGGTGGAAATGGCCTATACGACGCCATAACCCGAATCTCAACTTCCCCACTTAAATCAATCAAAAGGGCACCCCTAAAACCTCAAATCACTCCCCAAAACACCCAAATTCCAATCTCAATCCACTTAAATCCTCAACTAAACTCAAACCCTAAAAACAGAATCTTCAACACCCTGAAACAAAAAATGAATCACCCAACTGAGCTTCAATTCTTAACTACACCAAT
This sequence comes from Heracleum sosnowskyi, assembly GCA_030848705.1. NCBI lineage: Eukaryota > Viridiplantae > Streptophyta > Magnoliopsida > Apiales > Apiaceae > Heracleum > Heracleum sosnowskyi. Next base: position 117,203,557 of record CM061245.1, on the reverse strand, counting down.
CAAATAAAAATCCAATCTTTCACTAAAATCAAGAATCAAAACAGACCCAGATACCAATTTCAATCATAAATCGAATTTAGCCATTCAAAACACAAGAAAAAGAGAAAAAGATACAATTTTTACCAGTAAGATTCATATGTGTGTGTTTTTAGTGTGTGCAAAAGGGTCAAAAGATAAAAAGATTGTACCTTTATTGACAGTCCGGTGAGGAGATTTATGAGCTTCCGGTTGTTTAAGCTATAGACCGTCCAACGCAATTCAAATATGCATACAGTGTATGAATGTATTTTATGGGTTTTTTATTGACTGTATAATATCAGGTATACTTTTATTTCTTTTCCTAAATAGGATTCATGTTTTTTTTATAAAATCAGTTTAGAAATCGGAAGATAATATATTTGTGAACTTATCTTATATTTATTTTGTAATCTTTATGTACACCTTTAGGATTCATGTGTTGTAGTTTTGTGAAAGGTGCAATATCATGTTATTTATATTTAATTTCTTGTTAAGTGTGATCGTTTTTAACGGTAAATAAGCGCGCAATTAATAGTGCTTCACGATTCGCGCGTTAATTCCGGGTCTCGTGCTTTTTTATAATACAAGCCTTAAATAATATCGAGATAAATATCTGAGAGTACTTAAATTATATTTATTTTTTTGTTAAAAGAGAGTACTTAATTATGTTTTGAATGTTAGGATTGTGTTAAATGTTAGTTTCTTGTTAAGTGTGATTATTTTTTTAATGGTAAAAAGGCGCGCGATTAATGACAATTCGCGCGTTAATTCTGGATCTCGCGCTTTTTTTTTTAATTTGAGCCTTAAACAACACCGAGATAAATATTTAAGAATATATAATTATATTTTGAATGTTAAGTGTTAGCTTCTTGTTAAGTTTGATCATTTTTTTAATGATAAAAAGACGTTCGATTAATGACGATTTACAATTCGCGCGTTAATTCTGTTGCACTTTTTTACAATGTGAGTCTTAAATAACACTGATATAAATATTTGAGAGTAAAAAAAAAAGAGAATATCTATATTTCTGCATATATTTGTACCCCGCAAAATACTAAAGTGAAATGCAAGTCATAGATTGTTTTCGCTACACATTGCAACTCCATGGAATATATGCTCTATGAATTTACATTTTCAGGACGCATATAATTTCTACCAAGAGTAAAAAAAATATAATCCAAAAGCCAAATGTTCTTCAAAGATTCATAAAAAAGGTATCAACACATATATACCCAATTTTACATAGTTTCTACAGAATTAATGAATTATAAAGTTATGTCAAAAGCAAAGCAAAGATTTCCTATTATTTTTATTTTTATTCCTGTATAATTACTTTATTGACCTTTACAATTCATGTGCATGTATTTTTTTATATATTTAAGTGAGTTACATGAATACCTAATATATTTTTAATGATATAATTATAATTATATAATCAAAGCCTGCAATTATAAAAATACTTCACGTGCATTCATACAAAGAAAACATTTATACAAGCATAAGAGTATAAAATACTAGCTTCTGTTTACAGTGAAACTTGGTAACAATAAATTTTATCTTCATTAACTCCTGAAACTTGGTTAATGATCTCAGATCCAAATTTTACATATTCTACTGCTTTACACAAAATTCACCCGTCATGCATGCTCAGTCGCATGCTAATAAATATTTTCCCACACATTTTTCCATCTAGGTTTTATTAAAAAAAATTACTAAACATCGAAAATTCTTACAAGCTAAAGTTTTAAACTGTTGGTTAGGGGTAGGTACACCCCCACCTAGATTGTCCCTGACCTGAGTATAACTTACATAGCAACTTGATAAAGGATACAATGGAGAATACAATATGAAACACAACATGATGGTCTACAACATCGCACTTAAGATTCTTCTGCAATCACCGATAACTTCGATAACTAGGGCTGTACATACAGCTCTCTGCATATGCTACAAGATCACTTGGTTGTGGGAGACGTGTAGCCAAACCTATGAAGCAATGATTAGTCAGAGGAGCACACATATTTTTCCTAAAATTCTAGGCCTTTTTTTGTCAAGAAACAAATAAATAAAATAATAGTAAAAGTGAAGCCTACCAAGTTCATATGCTTTGGCTGCCACCTTGGCAGCAATATGCGCAGAAATCTTTCTGATATTGGTAAATGGGGGAAATATGAGTCCCTTGTCAAAGTTTTCTTGTGTAACCTCTGCTGCTAGAGCTTCAGCTGTAGCAAGAAGTCAATCATGGTGGAGATGGAATGAGTTGTGAGGGAATTAAATCGGAAACAAGGAATTCTAAAGAAAACTCTCATTTAAACTGGATCATGGTGGTTCTTTCTTAGGACATATCTAAAGCTGGAATCATAAAAAATACACAGTGCTACAACTTACAGGCTGCCAGAAGCATGTCATCGTGAACACGGATTGCACCCGATATGATCAAACCCAGACCAAATCCAGGGAATATATAGGCGTTGTTTGCCTAAACAAAATATAAAATACAACAAAATCAATTATCTAGACATAATTAAGATGCTATCGAATTGTGCTATATCAGATGATTTAGGACCTGTCCGGATGCATAGATCTTTCCATTATATTCAATAGGGTCAAATGGACTTCCACTCGCATATATAGCACGGCCCTAAAAAAGAAATGTATCATGAGAATCAACAAAACCATTAGTCCATAATCCAACCAACAAATGAACAATTCAATAGCTGATGTCGAAAAGTTTATGCAAGTGTAAAGTATGGATTCGGCACATCATTACCTTGCTCCATGTGTATGCTTCTTTAGCTGTACATTCTGATTGTGAAGTTGGGTTGGAAAGGGCAAAGATAATAGGTTTCTGCATGCACCAATTGTTTGCAGCGATCTTAGTATTGATTAAGGATATTCTTTAGTAAACGGAAGACAAATTTACATAATAACTACTATGAAACAAACCTCATTTAAGGATGCCATGGTCTCCACCACGTCTTTAGTGAATGTTCTTCCCACTCCCGATGATCCAATCAAAATTGTCGGCTTGATGGCCTGATAATTCAAAACAAAGACATAAACACTGAAAACCTATATCATTCTAACAGACACGGAAAAAGAGAAACTGTCTTTTCAAACCTTCACAGCATCCACAAGTTTTTTAATAGGTTCATGTTCATGGGCCCATGGTTTCTTGAAATGTTGAAGTGATTCCAAGCGAGATCTGACAATTAAACCCTACACAAAGAAAAGGAAGATATAATTGTAGTTTCTTCAAGATTAAGAGATCATGAACTGAACTCTGCAATACCTTCGAGTCCACAAGAAATATCTTCTTCCGAGTCTCTTCCAATGGGGTACCCGTCTGCATATAATATCAGTTATACACTGCTAAAATTAACTAGTTCGAACTTTATAGTAGCTGGAACTTATCATTGTAATTGAAAACTGTGAAAAGTTTACCTGCTTTGAAATTTCAAGTGCTATGAGCTCTGCAATACCCGTGCCAGCCTGAAGCAACCAAGAGACGAAAGAAACAAATGTAAGTCCGCATTTTAGAAGGGGAAACATAGTGGGGCGGAAACAGGCTGATTGAAGTAAAAAGCATCATCTTTAAGATACAAATAAAGTTATGAAGAAGAGCAAGAACTAGGAGGAAGGTGCTCAGATGAAATTAAGGAAATGCCTTTTGGTTATTGGTCACTTGATTCATATTTTAATGCACGGTCAATTTTTAGCTAAAATATAATATCTAGAAATCTTTTGATTTAAGGTAGTGAAGCCACACCTCGCCCGCTCCAAGGAAGAGGAATTTTTGGTCGGCTAAGGTTCCACCAACTAGTTTCAGTGCTGCCATAATTCCTGCAAGTACCACAGACGCCGTTCCCTGAAGCAACGTACGTCATAAGAAAACATAACAAATAATTACACATACACGCACGGAGGCTTGTTGTATACCTGTATATCATCATTGAAAACCAGATGTGTAGCTCCATACTTTGCCAAAAGATCAAAAGCATTGTGGTTCGCGAAGTCTTCAAACTGAAAAGGCATGAATTAATATGTCAATTATTTAAGGAACTTAAAGTCCTGATATTAAATAACTTAAACACGGAGTTTAAGTAAAAAAAACCTGTACGAGGACTTTTTCTCCATAGTTTTGCTTAACCGCAGACATAAACTCGTGTAGGAGCTCGGCATATTCCTATTAAGAAGAAAGATTATAAAGTTCAATATCATTGAAACAAATTGCTGCAAAACTAATCATGTCATAAAATCATTACCTGGCCGGTTGCCCTCCTCTGTTTTAGCCCAATGTAGAACTCATCATTTAACAAATCCTCGTTGTTTGTCCCCACATCAATGGTTACAGGTAAGCACTGAAGAATATATAAATATACTGTGAGTGCCTTTTTCTTATCTCTTTTTTGAGGAATAGATACAGAGAAAGAATGAGAAAAGCAAGAAAACTATGTTATAGCTGACTAAAGCCACCAGGCACCAATGTGTATTTGACAGATAACTAGATGATTCCCTTTCCATTCTCAATCTATCAGGCATGAGAACTTTGAACGACTTAATAGCTACCACCAAGTTTTGATTAAAATTAATTAATAGATGATGATGATTTATTTGGAGCTGGAGTTTCAGAGTGATAGACACGGAATTTGCTAATGACACTGAGTGATAGACACAGAAGTAATATAGCAATGCTCCTCATACATTTAAAGAATGGTACCATTGGCCTCAAAAAATACTTACAGCTGAAGGACGAATTCCGCCAAGCGCTGTATACAGAGATAGTTTTCCTACAGGTATCCCCATACCCTGATATCACAGAAGCATCACGCCACACACATATAAGTTTGTTGTTAATTAATGCAACCTCACAACTAGGTTAGTTTAAACTTTGAATGATGAAGCATAACAATCGAGATGTAAACCAGATGCATCAGAATACCTGGCAGCCAAGGTCCCCAAGTCCTAGTATTCGCTCCCCGTCAGTGACAACAATGACTTGTATTTTCTTCTCAGGCCAATTTTTCAGCACTTCAAGAATTTTGCCTCTGCAAAAAATATGATCAGTAATCATTTCTAACAAGATAATAAAATTTACAACCCCAAGCTACTGAACATATACAGTGTGGGAATGCACATACTTTTCCTTCAAACTGATATAGAGACCCTGAGGGCGCCCTAAGATGCTCCCATATTTCTGACATGCCTCTCCAACAGTTGGAGTATAGACGATAGGCAGTAGCTCCTCCACATTTTCAATAAGAAGTTTATAGAACAGTCTCTCATTGTGTTCCTAAAATAATATTTATGGCCAAAAGATACATCTGATTTTCAGTACAACAGAATGCAAAAAATAGCTGGGAAACAAGCTTCTAAGTTGACAATACGTGTAAAGACCACAAACAATGATTTACACAACATAAGCAGCACTAATTGAAACATAGATCCTGTCAACTTATATATTTGGACAACACTATCTCTTCAAAAACAGTTTACTAATGGGCTACTTAGATTTTACCTGGTAATCCATCATAGCCATATATTTCTGCAGAGGCACTTGATAGTTACGTATACAGTTCATCAATTTCTTGACCTGATTGTAGACCAAAAAAATTTCAAAGATGCAAACTTTTAAAACAGAAAAGAGAAAATAATAATAATAGTACTAAAGCTTTCTGTGCCTCGGTACCTCTTAGTTTATCATCAATTACCTGGAGGTCTTGACTGACAACAACTGGAGGAAGAAGTCCCCGAAGATAATGAGCATCCCTCTCTTTCTCACTGAATGCAAGCCCTTTGTTGTGGTGAGGATCCCGCATCAATGAGTACCCGCTAAAAAACAAATTAAAAAAAAATCATTGGCTAAATCAACTTCACTTTAATGCTCTAAAAATAAATTCTCCAGAACACACAATAACTTGATCACAATCTCTTACAGTTTCCACAAACCCTAGATTTTAACAATTATATGTAATAACGAAACTGATACATTAAGAAAGCACTATACATTAATTAGCACTATACATTAAGAAACCCTAGATTTTAACAATTTTATGTAATTAGCACTATACATTAAGAAACCCTAGATTTTAACAATTTTATGTAATTAGCACTTCAATTTTAAAAAACATTGAAAAACAAGATTGCGGTAAATTAGCATATGTCTACCATGTGACATAAACTAATGGTCTAAAACAAGATCACCATGTATGATTGTAAATGTACACGATATGTAATATACATTTAAATCTCGAAAAATAAATACCCTTTGGACCGAAGAATTGTATTCATTAATCCAGATTATTCATTTATCGAGGTAAACAAATACATTGTCCCTATTATGTTCACACCGGAAAAATTTATTCGTTTGACAAAATCATTCATTAATCGAATATGCATATCAATCATTTAATAATTTACCTAGCAACGGAGACGGTCCAAGGAGTGATATTTTGTTCTTCGGTAGCACTATCCTCACCGTACACATCCTCAACACCACCTCCAACGCTAGCTTTTGAGTCCGATTCGATCACCGGATCAACAGCTTTTAAATTAGTCTCCATCAAAACGGCAGCGTTTCGATCTCCGCTCGAGCTCGACGAAACCACCACCAAAGGAGCTGAAACTCGCTTTTGCACATGGCTCCTGGATACTCCAATCACCGGATTATACTGTCCACGTCAGCACACATACACATTACATACAGATCAAAGTTAAATGGAAGCAATTAATTAAAAACATATACACATACAAATAGATCACATGAGAAGCAATTAAATTTAACACATACACATTACAGATACAGAGAGAGGGATAGAGAGAGAGAGAGAAGGAGAGAGAGAGAGGGAGAGAACGAGAGGGAGGGAGAGAGAGAGAGAGAGGAGAGAGAGAGAGAGAGAGAGAGAGAGAGAGAGAGAGAGAGAGAGAGAGAGAGAGAGAGAGAGAGTTACCAGAAAGGTGCTTCCCTTGAGAGACATCATGGTGAAACGTGAGCTGAAATACACGACGGCACCGGAGAATTAGACGTTAACTGATCCGAGTCGCCGCCGTGAGAGAGAAAGAAAAGACGGCGAAGCTCCTGAGCTTATTTATACTGTGGGAAGGCAGCGAAGATACAAATTTGCTGAAATTACATTTTTGTCCTTAAGGGATGACAATTGACAACAAAGTGAGGGGGTGTGTTGACGGACGGCTGAGATTGAAAGTTGGAGTTTGATTAAACGTGGGGATTTATTTTTCAAGGAGGTGTTTGGCGTGACTTACAAAGGACGATCAAAGTTGACAGAGGTTGGGAAATGGCTAGAATGTGAGAAGCCTAATTTTCAAAAAATATTATTTTTCGGTGAGAATTTTTTTTTTTATTACTAAGATGTCAATTAAAATTGTAGTACTCTTCAATCTAAGTTATTTAAAAATTTTGTTTCGATCGAAAAAATTCAGCAGAATATACGTTTTACAAGAATAATTTACGATACAATTTGTTACCCGTCTTTCTCGCACATTTATATAATCTTATTGAGACAATGTAATGTAGTCAAATACTGGTAGACGTGTAGTTAATGAGGAAATGAACAACTTTATTTGGTAGGCAGTAAATTGGTGCAAAGTGGGGTTACAAATCTACAGTTGTTGGTTTTGGAAAACTGTACAATTGCTGGATTTGCATGTCTAAGTGCAAGTAATGTAGACAGAAAGACAACTTTAATAGAAAAGTTGTAGTCTTTGACAAAAAGGTCAAAAACCAACAACTTGTATGATAAATTATAAGTTCGATTTTGCAGCGCAACGAAAAAATTTAGATTTTATACGATAAATTATAAGTTGAATTGGTACAGTACTCGAATGGAAAACTTGGATTTTAATAAATTCTCAATTGGGTCTTACAGTGATTTCTCAAGACCTCACTAAACAATATACTAGCTAACATTTACTTAATATTTTGCTTCATATTAATAATATATTACATATTTACACGCACTTGACACTTTCAACTTAACCAGCTATTATGAATCCTATTTGTTGCATGCATGTACACTCACAGTCACAGTCACAGACCTCCCTGTGATCTTCAGTCCATCTACCTTGTCTGGAAGTTCAATGTTTTCAGGCAGTAAGCATACAAGAATGCGAAAAAGACTGTGAAACCAACCAATACCACTGCCACTGGCGCCATGAAATCCGATTTGTAACCGTAATGGTTATTTATGTACCATTTGATGGTTGGATTATTCGACATTCCTGGAACTGTGATGGTGTCTGTTACGTCGCCATATTGTGATACTATTAATCCGTAGACGGTCCATGCCACGGGGCAGAGGTAGTAGTACCATATCCACCACTTGGGAATTTTCTGTTAATTTTTTAAAAACAACAAACCATTGAGTCAGGACTTGAGAGTTGAGAGTACATTTTTTTTTCTGCAATTTTTTTAACAAGTGAAAAATGTGGAAGTAACTTACTGGTTTGGGGATGAAGAAACCGGAGAAAAGATTGAAGAGCGCGTAAAATGCAGCTGCGAATATGGCTGCTACTTGTTGGTTTGGTGTGATTGATACAGTCATCATTCCGTAGTATGTGAAGTAGAGGAAGGAGAAAAATGTTATAAAGAAGAACCAGAAGAATTTTGCAGCTGTCCATTCGAAGCACACCATTGCATACACTATAAGAGTATAGTATATGGTTTGGACAAGCACATATGGTATCTCCACAAATACCTGCACCACAAAACCTCTTGATTATAAGGCCCGAATAGGTTTTATTGATAAGTTAAAGAAGGCAGATGGTCCACAACAAACGATTGTTGTAGCAAACCGTACCGCGAAAACTTTCCGCGGTACGTGTAAATGATGGGCCCCCATGTATGCACACCTGAAACCCTACTGTACACGTACCGCGGAAACTTTCCGCGGTACGTTTTGCTACAACAATCGTAGACCGTCCCCCGTTAAAGAATGACATAGGAAGCCTCTGATATTTACCTGTGACAAGGCATAAGGAATTGCGGAGTACATCCCAGCTGCTCTTTCTCGATAAAATACCGTTCTTTCAACTGCTACGATTGGTTGTACTGTGGAGCAATTGTTAATTCCCACAAATAATACAGCTGCATACATGGCCCCGATGATCACTGAGAGATCAGTGCTGCTGTCCCTGTAACATAGAATTAAATGGAATGAATAACTGAAGAGCAAACACCTTTGATGTGAAGACATTATACTAGAAATCTAGTTTAGAGTTCATGGTTAAATGGATACTGACCTTTTGGTGCCAACTTTCCAGAAAATTGTCCCGACCATGAGAGCAGCAGCCAAGGTGAAAAAGTATCGAACAAGATTGTAATCAGGACTTCTCCAATAACTAATCCATTGTTTCCAGAAGCAAGACTTGAATTGTCCCCATGTTGGCTGAGAATACTCTGTAGCGAAATAAAGGTCTTTCGCCCCTGAAGGTGGGATGCTCAACTCCTTCACTAGAGCCTGGTTCCTTCTGCTCATAGGAACATGAATCTATTAGACCAGAAACATGATACTATACACACTCAACACATGACTCATGCTGATTAAATTCTTGACTTACTGATGCAGGGCTGATGATCTGTAGTGCTCGGCAAAATCCATCCCAAGTCTGCGTTCTGCAGCCACTGAACTAACTTCTAGCATCCATGTAGCAGGATTATATTTTTCTTTGATTTTCGGGACCCCGGGAATTACCTTCAATAGATTGTGAAATTCCACTCAGTTTCCAAATAGACTAACAAATAAAATATCTAATTATTTTGAAGAGTATCAAAGCGACTGGTACCTCAAAATATTCTATAATTTTGTGAGAATTGTTGCCTAATGGTCCTGAGTATATCACCTGTCCTCCTCTTTTCATAAGCAGCAGCTGATGCACAAAAATATGAAATTATCAAATATTGGGAGAGAGGCGCAGGATATGAATAGATTTAGACTTAATATAGATATTTTACCTCATCAAAAGCTTCAAATATGTCGATGCTAGGCTGATGAATTGTGCAAACAACAGTTCTTCCAGTGTCCACTGTATTTCTAACAGTCCTCATGACAATGGCTGCTGCTCTTGCATCAAGACCAGAAGTTGGTTCGTCCATGAAGATTATAGAAGGATTAGCAACAAGCTCAACCGCAATTGTCAACCTCTTTCTCTGTTCTGTAGACAAACCAGTGACTCCTGGAAGTCCTACGATAGCATCCTTAAGGTCATCCAGTTCGACCAGTTCAATCACTTGTTCCACGAAAATCTTACAGCAAAAAGAGAAGATATATTGGTTTAGTATTTAAAAACATTACGCGATAAATTTTTATGTGGCATGAACTGTTGTATGCTTACCATCTTTTCTTCCTTGCTAATTTCTTTGGGGAGTCGAAGGAAAGCTGAATAAATCAAAGATTCCTGAATGGTGATTTGGGGCGAGTGGATATCATTCTGTTCACAATATCCGGAGATTCGGGCAAATGTTTCTTGCTTCTTTGGAAATCCAGAAATCTTAATATCACCTTCAACATAACCACCTGTCTTTCTTCCAGACAGAACATCCATTAATGTTGTCTTTCCAGCCCCACTAACTCCCATCAGTGCAGTCAGGACTCCAGGCCTAAATGCACCTGTTACTTCCTGAAGCAACTGGAGTCTATCCTCGTTTACACCTTGGTCCTTCATCTCCTGTAGAAAAGTTAACAAATTTTCAGTATTGTAACCATGTTACTACATGTTAGTTGTTATTACTAATAAGTTTTTAAACCCCTAGTTAACAATGTGTGTGTGTGAGAGAGGGGCAGAGAAGATTCAAACCTGAGGCATATCAACGTAGTAATTTACTTTATCGAAGGACATAGCAAGAGGAGTGAACGGAAGAACCATCCCTCTTTTAGGAGAAACACCTGCAGCAGCCTCAAGCCTGGAATCTTCATTTCTACTGAGACCTCTACTGCTTATTCTCTGAAGTGCCATTTCCCCTAAAAACATTTGACCAATAAGAAAAATGGAATTCTATTTGGATAGTAAAGTATTTCATACACTTGTTCATTCAAAAGTCTTACTCGTATTATTTCCATCAGATTTCGATAAAGATTTTGGAAGTGATTCAGGTTCCCTCGACCTGCCTTTAAGTCTTTGCGATTCTGCAGATTCTTCCTGGCTAGTTTTCATCTCCATGGCTGTCTCTTTGGATATTATAGCTTGCTTAGTTTCAACAGCTGAAATAAGAACAACAGGACCAAAAAGATCAACTACAGTGCAATGTAGGGAATCAACAATCCATGTCTGTAATATTTGAAAACACATTGTTAAAACTTACGGTTTAGGTACATGAGAGCGAAGGTGAACAAGATGTTAAAGAGAACTGAAAACCCGAAAAGAGCTGCTGCACCTATCCAAACCCAATTTTGGTTTTGATAGATATCCATATTCTTCAACACTGCCAGTCCCAATCTAGTAGTGTTATCAGAGCCCTACAAATGCATAACATTAGCTTACAAACTTGTTTCTTGCAGTATCCTGGATGGAGCATTTCTAAATTTATTTCGACCAAAGAGAATAATTTTACGACACAAACTTTGAACTCAAACAAGTATGAGAATTGGATGAACAGCATACCAGTTTATTCATCCATCTTGGAGCATACATTTCATTTACAGCCAAGGCATTGTAGCCGTAAGTCAAAGGTGAAACCCAATAGCCCCACTCCCACCAATTTGGAATTTCATCTGAAAGGAAGCAAATTTTTGTGTTATAAAAATTTTCAAGTTGGCTTCACAAAGTTGAAAGTTGAAGCTACATTCTACAACATCTGATTCCCGTCCATATACTAGTATGATATCGCGGAAAATTTTCACAACTAAGTATATGTAGTTTCATATTTTACTTACTTTTAGGTAGGATGAAACCGCCCAAAAGAAATACAAGAAGTAGCACAAGGGCCCCTCCGGTGTTTGCAATGATCATGGTTCTACAAACTCCAGAAATGAGCTTAAAAATCCCAGCAGCCATTTGTTGGACAAGAAATATCAGCAGAAATTGCTTGAAGAACCTGAAAAAGTTTACAGAAAATGATCTTATTTCAGAATTTTCTTATGCGGAATAATATCATTCAACAGTGGTAAAACGATAACTATTATATGATTGGCTAGTTAGAATTTACCTGCTACCTTCCGGGGCGAACCCAATAGTGTAGTATGTTATGACCATCCAAACAGTAGTCTCTACAATAGAGATGGGCACTCTGAGCAAAAAATTGGGAAGTGTAAAAGTCCAGGGTGGGTGAAAGAGAAGGTCTCTCTGCTTGTAAAATACAGGAAGTCTTTGTATGGTGAGAGTTAGCTCAGCAAAACCATTAAACATATTGATGATCATGCCGAATAAAAGTGCACCAATAAAAACTCCACCATCATTTTCAGTTTTAGTGTTGAGTTCAGTCCTTAAAAACACGGTTGCTGCAATAATTGCCACAATGATGATTTGGACAGTCTTGAAGATATAAACGAAGGAGTTTCTCTGTATCAGTAGCCATTCTTTGTCGAATGAGGCCTTTAGCAGATCCATTGTAGGAACCGAGTACTTCTTGAACACGAGAGCAGCATCATGGCTTTTAGTCTTGTCGTATGGGACTGCCAGTTCATTTTCAAGCCTCAGTCCCACATGGAAACGCTTAAAGCGGTTGGCAAACTCTGTCACTGATATGTATCTGTATTCTCTTGATTTGTCTGCCCAATATTGTTCCTGGTCCTTTCTTGAGGTAACCTGTGCCCATTACACATTTTCAGTGTTTTATTTTTAAACAAAGCACACCACAAATCTCATGGCATTACACATTGGACCGGAAACTACCTAAAATTATGGATTAAAATTCACAAAAGTTATTGGTTTTGTAATATATCGAGCTACCTCTTGCAAGAAGTCAGCTGTTCCTTTCCGCTCTGGACACTTGAACCCACAACTCTCAAAGAATTCAACAATGTGTTCTCTTGGGCCATGGTAAACAATGCGCCCCTCAGATAAAAGAATGATGTCGTCAAAGAGTTCAAACGTCTCAGGGGCTGGCTGGAGGAGGGACATTAATAAGGTGCCTTCAGTTAAGTGGACAATTTGTTGCAAGCACTTGACAATTTGGAACGTTGTAGAGCTGTCCAAACCCGTAGAAATCTCGTCCATAAACAGTGTTTTACAAGGTCCAACAATCATCTCTCCTATAAAAACATTACAGACAGGAAAAAAGATTCAAAGCCCATTACTTAGTGATATGTCCAACTATTGATTCATGCAGTAGTATTTAACCATTTCTAATATGGAACTGCAGCACTTTGAACTTATAAACTATATGTAAATTTACGCGAAGTAATCTATAAGATTGTGCTTTTGTTTTTACGCAACAACTGCCAACTGCAGCACTGATGAAGTTTCAACATGGGCTGAAGATGTTCACATACTATACAAAGAGCTGCAGGGACCAGATAGCATGTTAGGTGCTCTGATGTATAACGTTATCGCAGTCTACGTCACATTTACATAACGATTGATTCATTTAGTCACTAAAAACAAGTAGAGTAGTTGTTAAGGTAGAAACTAATCTGTGTAGAAATATCAGGGTCACTTTATTTGGTTTGGCTAGGGTCTCTCTTAATTGTCTTTGTTTCTTTGATTTTCTTGTAACCATTCAAATAAATGTTTGACTAAATAACCTTGGCTAGCTTTATGTCACCTTCGATGAACATACAGCTGCGAAATTTCACACTTCATTCTCTGGAGATAAAGGGATTGATGGGGTTGGTCCAAATGCTAAGATTTAGTCAGCAATATCACTTTCTTCACCAATTCTATAGAATTTTATTTCTGACTAATTCAAACTCGAAGATAGTCGAAAATTTGTTTGGTTCTCTTAATCCATTATACAGAAAGACAAAAAACAAGACCAGTTTACGCTATCTGTCAATGTCCAATACACTCAGTCTACATACCTATTCATTTCGATAGTTTAGAAATTCACTGAAGTTCCGTAAACAGCAAACATACTAAGCATCTAATGATATAAGGGTAAATAAGATCAGGTTAATCACCTGTTGTTACTCTCTTTTTCTGGCCTCCTGATATTCCTCGAATCATATCATCCCCAACGATAGTATCTCGACAAACATCAAGTCCAAGTATCTGCATTGGTTGGTAATAAAAGGTCCACATAAGAGTTCATTTTCCTTGTTAGGTGAAGAAATGTTCAAACAATATTAGTCTTAATTAGTCTATAATCTTATATAAATCCCTTGTTCCATATAGATTGCAAAAGGACAAGAGCTTAACGGTCTGCTATTAAACAAAAAACAGTTGTTCGCCAACAAGACGAAACAAAGATGGAGGGCCCTTCTTACAGACATACTCCATACTTATTAAGATAATGTCGAGTATAATTTGAAGCTCTCAGACTTACCCTTAATGTGTAATCAGTAAACAAGCTGCTCTCGACCCCTTCAATTGAAGTTGCCTAGATAAGAAGTTAAACAAGTTAATTAACACAACGGCAGTAATTTACGCGTTTTAAAATCATTAACTCATGTCACTAATGAAGTACTGATATCAGTTGTTAAGAAGTTTATACCTTCATGAACAGATCAATCTCAGCTTCAGGGAAAATGCCAGCATCCTTTTCCCTCCTTGCTAACTCAGTTAGGAGTTCTACACATTATTCGCCAATAACTATTTAGACACGAATTAAAACCCTGATAATCGTTAGTTCACAGTTTGGTTAAAGAACTTAATTAGTACCATATCTGGATCCAACGCCCTGACATCTAGCAGAGAAATCCAGGGTTTCTTTCACTGTCATTTCTCCTACATGAACATCATTTTGGCTAATGTAGGCCGATGTCTTCTGTGGCACAAATTCCTTAAGCTTGTGGCCATTGTATGTGATTTCGCCTCTAACCTGTTTCCGAATTTACTCATATTAGTATAATTCCACTAAATACACAAAGCACCACCAACACAAGGAAAAGGCATCCCTAGCACATAACACGTACACACTTGACCATAACACTAAGCACGACTTCGTATATTTTATTGTTTGGTACTACACATTTGCACTTGTACACATTAGTAAGCACTAATCAAGTCAACAAAAGTAGCTTGGAGGATGAAACAGACCTTCAAGCTAGAGTCCAGTTTTCCAGCCAAAGCCAGCAGAAGAGTTGTTTTCCCGGAAGAAGGTGGACCTAACAGTAGGGTCATCCTGTAATTTTCGCAATAAAACATCTATTACCCATCACCTTCTACATGTACTAGTTGCATGATTAAATATGTACATTATAATATTCTACATACCTTGATGGCTTAATAATACCAGAAGCATCTTTAAGAATGGTAAGCCTTGTTTTTTCAGCTAAACTGATCCCGAAGAAGCCCAGAGCCGATTCGAAAATGTTCCGTACAGTGTTCGGTAACGTTGGAAGTGCTCTGTCTCCGACGAAACAATCTGCTTCGATTGTCAAATGTTCATATCTCACCTCTACTGTCGGAAGTGTTATTCCAACTCTGCAATTTCCACCTCAAAATATTAGTTAAAATAATAAATATATTAAAGTGTTTGATTTAGTAGCTGTACTTGCTTCAACTGCTAAACTAGATTAAGCTAAACCCTAAAAGCCAACTTGTCAAATGTAAAAGGTTGTAACTGAAACGACAAAGTCCACTTTGCATACGTAAATACTAAATATCCCGTCTCAACATTATATCCACCGCTTCAAACTTGTTACGAAGGTGATCTAATCATTTATCCGAAATTCGAATATTCTATTTACGTTCTCGTAACTCTCTGTGATCGGAAAGGACATTATGTGTAAACATGAATCGAATTCTCTCGTCAGAGCTCTGCTATCATTAGCAATCGAAAAACTGATTTTGACTAAGACTCCGTAAACTTGAGAGCCGACCACCGCCCTGTATTAGGTGAAGAATGCATACATAATTCAGAAATTATTATTATGAAATATTTAGTATGAGGTCATGCGAAGATCCTCTCCTTGCCGTCTGGATAAACGGACGGATGCCTTTGTCATGACATATGTTCGCTGTATTTCACGAAATGTATCTCAAAAATAAGATTTAAATATTCAGGTAAACTTCTGATCAACTGTGTAAAAGTAGTTAACCAAATAAATAAATAAATAAATAAAAATAATTAATTAGTATGATGATCACGTACTTGTCAACTCGATCTCTAAGCTTCATCAAGAACCTCTCATTATCTTCTTCAGCAACCTTGAACAGCTTATCAATGAACTGCTGTTTATCATCAACCCCGAGTTTCCGAACGTCGACTTCCTTATGAATTGCAGCAACATCTTGGTTTCTCGAATCTGCATTATAATTTTTCATAATAGTAGTTCTTAACCTATCATAAGTTGGCAGTTTCTCTAAAGCAGCCCATCTCAAGGCTTCTTCATCATCATCCGCAGCTCGACTGCTCCTTCGCATGCTCCCAAACACTTCTTCGACACCCAAACTAGCCGCGGCCCGGCTCACACTCCTGCTCACGCTCCTACTCATGCTCCTGCTCGTTCTCCTCTCCGAATGTTGCCTCCATTTCTCTTCCTCCATTTTTCTCTTCAGCTAAATCAATTTTTCCTGAAAAAAATTACGAAAAATATCGATACATGAGGATATATATACGAGTCAGCTACATGCATGAGACTTGAAATGAAGACATGAAAAATGAACATTATATGAAATTGTTAGTACTTTTGATTCTCTCTGAAGAGGAAGAGAGGAGAAGTTGGGTTGATTTGTTAGAAGCAGGTTTGTGTGCTTTTTAAACACAAAAAATAAGCGTGGGGTTGGTGAAAATGTCGAAATTTTCACTTTTTTCTTTGAACTCTACAGTTTCCAAAGATTTTGTAGAAAGTGTTTGATATTTTGGCCTCTCTCTTTTTGAAGGAAGAGAATTGGTGTGTTTTCGGATTGCATATAGGGATTATATATATAGGATCAGGCCGACTTATGATTTATAAATTCGTAAGAGTTTACGCGGGTGTTTGTCTTATAAACTTAATTTATAATTTATATATTGATAAGTTGAATGTTAATAATGGGGTACATTTTCCTGAAATTATTGACTTATTTACTTGATTTCTTTGTTTTTTAATACTTTATATTTTTTCTTTGTGTTTTTAAATATTTTTTTAATTTAAAATACAAGTGTTGAAATCATTGTATTTAATAATTATTTTTTCAAATTTAATTTAGCAAACTCTTAACTAACTTATAAGTTTATTTATTCAAACACCCGTGTAACTTATAAGAATTCATCAATTACTCATTTTAAGTTATATATCAATTTTTTTGTGATATCGCAAACACACGTAATAAGATGTTCTGTAACTGTTTTGGAAATGATTTCGGGGATTATAGCATTTTTCGTATAATAATAAAAAAAATTTTGGAATTATTAAATTTTGGTTTAGAGTCATTACTTGTTAGACTGCTTGGCATGTGTTCAAACTTCAAACAAAGAATTGCTACTGCACTGATCAAGGGCCCCACTTGGATGTGCTGCTGTGGCCCGACTATTACACAGCCTTGAATTGTTTGTATGCATGGGTGATGCAACATCAGCACGAGTCAATATTGTTGGCCTTGTCATTTTTATCCACAAACCATTCGCTTAGCTTTTGCGATACACTTGTACTTTTGTAAAGCACTCGAATCATAAAGTTATAAAATACTATGTTCTAATATAATTTTATAAATAAATCTCATTCCCATTAGATAAATTTTGAGTTAAATAATGTATTTTAAGATATAACGTTTGTCGTTTGTCAAAAAAAATAAAAATTAGTGAGTATTTGTTTAACAAATTTCGGGTAATCAAGAATCGAATTCAGAATCTGGAACGACAAACAATAAACTCTTAACAACTGATGAAGATACGTACAATCTTACTATTAGGTTAAATTTACTATAAACGAATCTGTTGTAAAAAAAAATTATCTTACAAAATTAATTAAAAAAAATCACAACATAATAATGATGATATATTTTAAATGATCTTACATAAATATGTGACGTATTTTTATTTGTGAAAATTATATGAATACTCGGTTGTTTCGTTTCACTCATGGACGAATGAAAATATGATGGCAACTTCATCTTTGGGAACGATTTTGAAACACTTTTGAGAACTTCCACATATCTCTTTCTTAAACTTAAAAAAAAACTGAATATATCTTGATGAATAAATAAGATTTTATTCATTTTTTGATATTCAACGTTATAAAAAATTGCTGGGTAATTATGTTTGACAAATGCATGTGAGCTAGGTACCTCTTGATCTTAATTATAAACGCCTATCGTAATTTTGAGTTTAAATAACAATCATTTTCAGCATGTGTATGTTTGGCACTCCTTAAATTAATCACGGCTTAACTAAAAAAATTAAACAAAACTTCAATGTCTTTTCTTGACTTGTTTTAAGCCGACCTATTAACTAATAATTGTTTGTTTTATGCAAGTAAAATAAAATAGTATCATCAAAACAAAAACGTTAGAGGTATCGAATTGGATACTTAAAAAATTAAGTATAACATGATATGTGCTATTATTTGATTGATTATAAATTAATCACATTCCCATTATTCTCACCAATAAAAACATTTGAAATTGATACATCAGAATAATTCCCCATCATTTTTTACCTAAATTTTTGTATCCCATTTAAATACCCGTAGCATTACTCACATAAAAAATTACGAATTTGAACACCATTCTCCTATTAATTATTAATAATGTTTGGCGATGATGATTTCATCATTTCATGCAACAGTATATAATCTGTTAATAAAGATACAACTGATGCTAAGCAGTGATGAGGTGGCATAACTAACTACCAAAAGCTGTTACTTGAACAGCTGTCACTTAGCTGGCACATAGCTGACATTGCTGCTAGTATATAGTCTGAGTGAATAGCTCCTTGAGGAGTACTCTTACTTTGTATTGTTCTGTAACAAACTGTTTTCATTTCTGCTACACACTACTATCTTCTTTCTGAATAAATGTAAATATACAGAGCTTCATGTTAAGTGTCTATGGTGATGCAGTATAACTAATTAGAACAAGTTAATCTTCTATCATAGTATCAGAGCTTGGATTCACTATCTTTCCGCAGACTTAAGATGAATGATCGCCATTAAAGCTCAATTGAAGCTCAAGGATTGTCGATTTTTAGTTGTTGTTTTAATCAGATCTGTAAGGTTTCTTGTCTTTCTCTCTTGATTAGTTACAAACTGCAATCTCATCATTTTGGTTGCAATCGAGTATGTCTACATCTGCATCGTATGCTGCTGCAACAGTAGGTTCTACATCTATGTCGTCTACTGTTGATTGCAATCATCCATATTATTTGCATCCTTCGGATAATCCTGGAATGCAACTCATAACTGTGATGTTGACTGAAAACTCATATAATCACTGGCAAAGATCAATGTCAATTGCATTGTCATCCAAGCTAAAACTTGGATTTGTTGATGGTACGTATGTTAAGCCGCCGAGTAATTCTCCATTACTGATACATTGGTTACGTTGTAACAATATGGTTACATCGTGGATACTAAACTCTGTATCAGTGGATATCAGAAACAGTATTGTCTATATGCTATCGGCACGAGATATTTGGATTGATTTGGAAGTGCGTTATGCACAGAGTAATGTCCCAAAACTGTTCAATTTGAGAAAGGATTTGTCACATCTAACTCAAGGTTCTTTGTCTATATCTACCTACTTTACTAGATTCCGTGCTATTCATGATGAACTAGAGAGTCTAATGGTGAAAGTTAGATGTAATTGCAATTTGTGTACCTGCTCAGTAAATGCTAAAATTGTTGAGTTGGATCAGACAACTCAACTTACACAATTTCTTATGGGCTTAAATGATACATTTACTGGAATTAGGGGACAAATTTTGCTAATGAAGCCTTTACCATCGCTTAGTCAGTGTTATGCTATCCTTCTTCAAGAAGAAAATCAGAGGGAAGTTCATAATGTTGGTAGTACTGATTCTGAGAATTTGGATATGTCTGTAAAGCAGTCTTTTTCACAGAATAGGTTCCAGAACCCTAAAAGTGTGGTTACTGGTAAGAAATATGGTGAAACCTCAGCTGTTATCTGTGAGTTTTGTCATATGAGTGGGCATTCAAAGGAGAAGTGTTACTGTATTCATGGATATCCTAGTTGGCACAAGCTGTTTGGAAAGCCAAAACCTAAACCAAAGATACTAAATACTAGAACTTCAGTGGCAGCAAATGTCTCTCAAACATCTGGTCAACTAGCTACTTCTTCATTTGGCTCTACTCCTGCTAACAGTGTAAGTATGGATGTACAATCTTCTACCAGTTCTGGTCTTAATCTGTCTGAGGATCAGTGTCATCAATTGATTCAAATGCTGCAAAAGTCTTTATCTGCTGGCAATCTGTCCTATGGTACAAATGGAATTGATTCTAGGCCATTTACTCATTCTGCCAACACTGTTCAGATGTCAGGTAAAGGACATTTTGTTAGTCAAATTTATACTGTCAGTAATGATCATTCTCAGTGCAAATGGATAATTGACACTGGGGCTACTGATCATATAACGCCATATTTGTCATTACTTACTGATATAAAGGTATGTCAGTCTTCACTACCGTTACCAAATGAAGATCAAACCCCAGTTACTCATATGGGAAATCTGACACTTCATTCGCATATTGTACTCACAAATGTTCTTTGTGTGCCTTCGTTTGCATACAATCTCATTTCTATCTCTAAGTTGCTACAAGACACTACTTATCAAGTTGTTTTCTTGGCAAATAAATGTTACATTCAGGACCATTCATGGAAGACAACTATAGAACTTGGTAAGGAGGATCAAGGATTGTACATACTGACAGATACCATACCATTTGCTTCATCATCAACAGTGGCCTTGGATATTTCTGATGCTTCACCGTATGCTACATCAGCAATTCAAAATGCTTCCACTTCCACTGAGGTCACAGGTCAAGGAGATTTACATTTTAATGCTCAAGTTCAGAGTATTGATACTTGGCATGCTAGGTTAGGTCACACACCAGCAAATATTCTGCAATTGTTACCAATCTCTTGTTCTAAGAAAATGGTAGATTCGTGTGATAGTTGTCATTTTGCAAAGCAATCTAGACTAAGCTTTCCTGATAGTAGTCATGTTAGTGAAAATTTGTTTGATCTTGTTCATGGAGATATGTGGGGACCTTATAGGTTCAAGACACATGGCAATTGTAGTTGGTTTCTCACATTAGTTGAAGACAAATCAAGGTCCATTTGGGTGTATCTGTTACCAAATAAGACCTCTGTACCTATGCTTCTTCAAGAGTTTGTTGTTCTTATTCAAAACCAGTTTCAAGTTACTATAAAAACTCTGCGAACAGACAATGGTACCGAGTTTGTCAATCAGTCATTGTCAGCATTTTTGAAACTTCATGGCATTATACATCAGTTCAGTTGTCCATATACTCCACAGCAAAATGGATTAGTTGAGCGTAAGCATAGACACCTGCTTAACTGTGCTAGAGCCTTACGATTTCATGCAAATTTACCGATCACTTTCTGGGGAGATTGTTTGTTAACTGCAGCATACCTGGTTAACAGAACTCCAACAAAGGTGTTAAATGGTAAAAGTCCTTACCAGGTACTTTTTAACTCTCTCCCTGATTATGATTGCCTTCGAGTGTTTGGTTCTTTATGCTATGCAACTGTGGTACCTCAACCACTGGACAAGTTTGCATCTAGGTCTATCAAAGGGGTTTTCTTAGGCTATCCTTTTAATAAGAAAGGTTACAAAGTACTTAACCTTTCTACTAAACAGGTTTTTATTTCTAGGGATGTTCACTTTATTGAAAATGTGTTTCCCTTCAAAGATATTGTTACTCAATCTCCACAACAACTGTTTCCCACTTCTCCTTCCTTCATTGATGATGACCCTTTAGTGTCAACAATTTTAGAAAATCTTCACTTGCCTGAGCAGAGTTCTACTTCTGCTGGTGATACAGTTACCAATTCTTCTGAGTCCATCCCTGTGCTTCAGACACAAAATGTTGTGCCTCATCATGAGGTGAATCTCAGACCTCAAAGACACAGAAAGGTTCCTGTCAAATATACTGACTTCATAGGCTTACCTTCACATCTAGCTGCTACTGTTGATGTCATACCAGAACCCCAATTTTACAAACAAGCTGTCATTATACCAGAATGGTGTGAAGCTATGAGTGTTGAACTAGCAGCCTTGGAAGCCAATGGCACATGGGAGATGGTACCTCTACCTTCAAACAAAAAGGTAGTTGGTTGTAAGTGGCTATACAAAGTCAAGTATTTGGCTAATGGTCAAATTGATAGATATAAAGCACGCTTAGTGGCAAAAGGGTTTACTCAAACTCAAAATATGGATTATTTTGAGACCTTTGCTTCTGTAGCAAAAATGACTTCCTTTAGGTTACTGCTTGTTATGTCTGTTATGCATGATTGGAATGTTACTCAATTAGATGTTACCAATGCGTTTCTTCATGGAACTTTAGATGAAGAAGTCTATATGTCTTGTCCTCAAGGTTATCAGATGCCTGAAGCTATTCTTAAGAAATTTCCTGGTCAAAAGCTTGTCTGTAGGTTACTTAAGTCTCTCTATGGCCTTAAGCAAGCTCCTAGGCAATGGTTTATTGCTCTATCAACAGCCTTGTTGTCTTTTGGTTTTGTGCAAACAGTGGGCGATCCCAGTCTGTTTGTGTACTCTCGAGGCTCATCTCTTATATACTTGCTCATATATGTTGATGACATGGTCATGACAGGAAATGATAATGTTCTCATGTCTCAAGTTACAGATTTCTTGAGTACACACTTCAAGATTAAAGATTTAGGGTCTCTGAACTTCTTTCTAGGGATTCAAGTGCTTCGAAATTCACTTGGTATTTTCATAAACCAGGCCAAATATGTCTCTGATATCCTTCAAGAGTTTCCAGATGTGTCTTCAAAGGGTTCACTGATTCCTATGGAACAACATCATAGCTTACTTCAAGAATCTGACAGTCCTTTATTGACAGATGTTACTTCATTTCGTAGATTGGTTGGGAAATTAATATACCTCACCATAACTCGTCCTGATCTATGTTATGCTGTTCATGTTCTAGCCCAGTTCATGCATACTCCTCGTTCTATACACTGGAATGCTGCACTTAAACTTGTGCGCTATTTGTCTGGATCACGTTCTCAGGGGTTATTTTTTGCTGCTCAAGCCAATCCAGTTCTTACTGCTTTCTGCGATGCAGACTTGGGGGGGGGGGGGGGGTGCAGTATTACTCGTTGCTCATTAACAGGCTATTGTCTCACCTTTGGAGGTACGGGAATTGCTTGGAAGTGTAAGAAACAAACTGTGGTTTCACGTTCCTCAGCCGAAGCTGAGTATCGAAGCCTAGCAGATACCACCTGTGAAATTACCTGGTTGATTTCTCTTCTAACCGAACTTCATGTTTCCAACCTGGTACCAGTTCCTTTATTCTGTGATAATCAATCAACATTGTATATAGCCTCAAACTCAGTCTTTCATGAACGTATAAAGCATATAGAAATAGATTGTCACCTCGTTCGTCAAAAGCTGAAAATTGGTCTTATTGCTCCTCAGCATGTGTCCACACTTGATCAGCCTGCAGACATCTTTACCAAAGCTCTGTCTTCTAGCCAATTGGTCTATTTGCTCTCCAAGTTAGGCGTTTCCAGTGGTCCTCCAACTCCAAACTTGAGGGGGGTTGTTAATAAAGATACAACTGATGCTATGCAGTGATGAGGTGGCATAACTAACTACCAAAAGCTGTTACTTGAACAGCTGTCACTTAGCTGGCACATAGCTGGCATTGCTGCTAGTATATAGTCTGAGTGAATAGCTCCTTGAGGAGTACTCTTACTTTGTATTGTTCTCTAACAAACTCTTTTCATTTCTGCTACACACTACTATCTTCTTTCTGAATAAATGTAAATATGCAGAGCTTCATGTTAAGTGTCTATGGTGATGCAATATAACTAATTAGAACAAGTTAATCTTCTATCATAATCCATGCAATGACTTTGTCTATGACTCTATGTTATATCAATCCATGTTCTATCCGCCAACATTGAATAAAAAATAGGGAGTTTTAACCAGATATGTATACATTCATAATTTCATATACATACAGAATACATAGTGGGTGTTTGGCTATGGTTGAGTAGTAGCTTAAACTGATTTTTGATTTTAAGCTGAAAAATGTATGTTTGTTTAATAAGTTAAAAAATAATTTTAAGTTAAAAAAATAATTTAAAATCATAAGTTGATAAGCTGGTAGGATGTACTTTTTTGAACGACTTATTTTATTTTAGTGATTTTATTTAATAAAAGTTAATATAATCACTTAAATGTATTATTTATTATATTTATTTTAATTATTACAATTTTCATAACTTGGAAGTTACTCATAATACAAAATTATTCAAACTGATTTTAACATAAAATTTTCACTTTTTACTTATCATCATAAACTTCGTAATTTAAAAAAACGACTTTAAATCATAAGCAATCAAACGGCCTCATAATTTGAAAAACGTGGAGTACATTGTGTGTGTCTGGGGTATCACAAAAAATTGATTTAGCTTAAAATGAGTAAGTGTCATATAAGTGATAAGTTGATGAATTCTTATAAGTTATACGGGTGTTTGGATAAATTTACTTATAATTAGTGAAAAAATTGCTAAATTAAATTTAAAAAATAATTTTTAAATACAATGATTTCAACACTTGTATTTTAAATTAAAAAAAATTTAAAAACACAAATGTAAAAATATAAAATATTAGAAAAATAAAGAAATCAAAAAATAAGTTGATAAATTAAGTAAAATGTTGATGATTTCTAACCTTCAACTTATCAATTTATAAATTATAACAGTACACAAACACCCGTTTTATTATCAACTTATAATACATAATTCATAGTATCCAAACAGTTGTCCATAGTTATCACATTACGTTTTAGAGATTGCTAAAACGTGCAGTACATTGTTATCCCATTACGTTTTAGAGATTGCTGGACACTTATATGGTTGATGAACAAGACACGTCCGGCAAGATTTCATTGACCAACTTAGATGACCGATGCTCATTTTTATATGTGAACATCCCGTTTTTAATGAGTTGTCTTGATTGAATTGTCCATTTTTATTATCATAAACAATTTGTTATTATATTTTATTAATACTAATTTATAATCGTGTGAAGTGGAGATTAAATATTAACAAATATATAATAATATAAATAAATATCTAATTTTGTTGTTATAGGTAATCAAATACAGGGTAAAATTTTAAAATAAATAAAATTTGTTTAATTTTGTAATTACAAGTAATTAAACCTGAGTTGATCACCAAATTTAATAATTTCGTATTATTATATTTTACCTAAACATGAGTTTCTTATTAACAAAGAATAATTTTTTTAATTTATTTGTCATTTTTAATATTTACATTTCGAACTTTATTTATTGAATTAATGTATTCATACTGATATGAATAAAAAAGGTATAAATTTTAAAAATATTTGTAACTTTTTTTAAATAATAACTAATTACATACGGAGGAAGTATCTCGTTAACTACATTACTAAAAGATGTATTTTATTGATTTGGGACCATTCTATAATGCATGTATAATAATACCAATGATTAATAGTATCAGTTTAATCTAGCTAATATTTATGTTGATTGAAAATTTAAAGAATAATGTTAGGGGTACCGAATTTGATACAAAAAATGTACCGAATTACTTGTGTTAGAATCTGATTGACTCTATATTAATGGACATATATTCACATTAATAGAATAATAGTACCAATAAAAATATTTTCAAATGTCACATCTTTTTGTACCGAATTCAATACCAAATTCAGTACCTCTAGCATTACTCTTAAAAATAATATAATATTAGATGTTCTGGTTTGGATCTTGATGAATCGATCCTATAATTAAGTCTGTTGAAAACAAAGTTTTTACAAACTTTGATGCAGAAAATGAACGGAAAAGATTATTTAACAAAAAGATATCTTTACTCCTATACTCCTATCTTTATTTAGCAAAAAAAAATAAAAATTACCCCTATCTTTTACTGATGGGAATTGAGTTCTAGACAGGAATGGGCAAAAGTAAACATTTTGGATACTTTGAGCAAACTGAAATTGCATTGGGACATAGGAAATCAATCTCGTGAAGGAGCATTTTTTAAGTTATAATTAGGGATGAATGGATGATAGAAAAATCCGATCCGACGGATATTCGATCCGAAATTTTGAATTTATCGAACCCAATTTTTTAGATTTGGATTTATATTTGATTTTTAAACCCGGAAAATTTTGGATTTGGATTTTATGTATACCGATCCAAAACCCGATCCGAAACCTAACATCAGATTCAAACCTGATCCGAATCCGAAACCCGAAAAAACCCCCGAATATATGTATATATTATATATATATATAATATATAAGAATTTTACATATCATATATATAATATATATGATATAATATATATCATATATATAATATTGTACTTAACAACAATTTTACATAATATATTTGTATTTATATTAACATAATAACATACATAAGAACATGTTTAATTGCATTGCATAGTACTTGTGGGATGCTGCTAGTGAATTGATGCATTGATGTTGCTGGTAGTTTATTACTTATCTTTTTAAAATTTGTAAACTATGTTGAATTACGATTCTGAGTCCTGAGATGTTGCTGAATTGAATATGCATTTAATTTGTTAATGTCTCAGTAATACACTAGTTTGTTATTCTAAAATTTTGGATTTAAATTTCGGGTTTCGGGTTTTGGATTTCAGGTTTCAAATTAACTTTTCGGGTTTCGGGTATCCAAATCCAAATCTAATCCAAAATATTCGGGTTTCGGGTATACCCGAACCCGATCCGAAATCCATTGAATCGGGTTTGGATTTCGATTTTCAGGTTTGGATCGAGTTCGGGTTTGGATTTGGATTTTTTCAAACCCGATCCGATTCGACCCGATTGTCATCCCTAGTTATAATGGGACGGATGAGAGGTGGAGTGGCAACCTACTAACCTAGGCTCAAGTCAGGCTAAACTGGAAATTTTAGTAAAGTTTTTTTTATAAATTCATAATTTTTAGTTAAAAGTAAGTAAATTTTTTATTTCAAACACTGATTAACTTTTAAAAATTAATGAAAATTTATTTGGGTCTCGATTATTTTATGATCCTGGTTATAATATTATGGGTCATTTGGCAAATCTGAATCATTAATATATGAACGGTTAATATATCTGAACGAATGAGAATCTGAATTCTGAAGGAATAATATTGTTTGATAAATAATTTGTGTAATATCTGAACGATGTTTAATTTTTTAATTTATATATTTACCACATAAAATATTTTATATTTTAACTTTTTAAAAAATAAGTTACATATTATGAAATAAACATGACAAAAATAATAAGTACACAATATTAAGATTTTTTTTATTATTGTAAGAATATTATAAAAAACAAAAACTAAAATAATTAAAGACAAAAAAAAGGCAAGGTAGTTTGAAGAAACCTTAAAATAATTAAAGCAAAGGGTCGTAGGGTATTCAGATTGCCATGAATGATTCATTTACGATTTTCAATCTGAACATAATCAGTTGTTATGAATCATTCATGTTGTAAATGGCACGAACCAAACAAAAAGAATCGGTCAGCTGAGCTTATTCCGCACCTAATCAGAGGCAAACAAATGGCCCCTTAGTCTTTCCTCTCTCTTTTTTTAAATCTTTCTTAATTTTTAAAAAAAATTAGAACTTAAATAAATTTCAAAAGTGTGCAGTTAGATTTGATTAAACACGCGAACATGTAAAAAGTTAGGACATTTCAGCTTACTTTAAAAAAATTCGGACATTTCTATGCAAATAATAGTGAAAAACAAACTCACTCTCCACTGGCTAGTTGATTTGAACACAAAGTTAAGTTTGACAAAACTACGCTTTTATCAACGCAGACAAACTTCCGTTAAATTATTCACTTTACATTTTTCAGAAAATATTATTATAAATTTTCCTTTTATATTTCTATTCAGAAAAAATAAATTTATAATATATTTTATTTTTACCTTAAAATACGTGCAAATGTAAAGTGGGATATGAAATCCGGAATGAATGGAAAATCTGGTAAATTAACAATTCAAAAACGCAAATACTTTGGAATTATGGAGTAATTGCCTGGTCACCTCGCTGCAATATTCAGATTTACTACTAAATTTGAAAGTTCAACCAAGATTACGTAGATGCTTTCTGTAGTTCTTCACCTGCATTCTGCATAACATGTATGGTCCATGCATGCTTTCAAGTCATCTAGTATAGACTTAAAAAACTCCGGCGTAAGTCTTCGTTGAATATTCTGGCCAAAAATTGGGCTGTTGAATACCTATCTCAATTCTCAACTATACACAGAATTCCTGTATACTCCCTTCCTCCCACCCAATTGTGGACGGTGGACGGGGCTCGGCAGACTCTTATAAAATATACTTTCATATATTATTATTTTTTTTGAATTAAAATTTAATGTTAAAATTTTTATTCAGAAAAAATAATAATTTAAAAATAAGTTATAGAAGTATAATTTATATACACCTTAAAACAAGAAAAAATTAATATAAAAATGAGTAGGACGGGGTGAGTATTTTAAAAGTTTTTCCACGAGACTATTACAAAAAATTGTATAAGAGCCGCCGTGGTGTCATATTACACTACTAAAATATCTTTTTGTCAGTTAAACTTTTCTAAAACATGTTCATAGAAACATAATTATCCTAGCAGCCAGGTATTATCCAAGCAGTCAAATCTTAATATGACTAATATTAGAATAATTCAGCAAGTCTTAACTATTCATGTTTTTAACTCGTTATAAATACTATTCTCTCCGTTGTACAGTTTTTTCTCACTGCTAAGCACATATTTTAAGTCTCTTATAAAATTTAGTTCCATAACTTACTTTTAAATTATTATTTTTTTGAATAAAAGTTTAAATGTTAAATTTTTATTCAAAAGAAAAAAAAAATTAAAATAATTTATGAAATTATACTTTATGCAAGCCTTGATTGCGTGTCAAACCTCTCTTCCCAATGTATACTACCAAGTGATACAGAGGGAGTATTGATAATCCGTGCCAAACATGACTAAGCATGGTTCGATATTTAAATATTAATATTAATAAATATTATTACAAAATGTACTACTCCGTATTACACAAGAAGATCGATAAGTAGATACTCTATTATGAATAATGCTATAGATACCGAATTGGGTACCGAAATTTGATACCGAATACTATGTGTTATATTTTGATTTGACTAATAATAATGGACCCTCTGCATTCACATTAATTTTATCAATAAAATCATTCTAACTATCACGTCATGCCGCATCATTCGATACCTCTAGCATTACTCCTCTATTGTATGGTCTTGTTTGTGTTAGCAAGGCACAAGAATCAAATTTGTCAGCTGAGAGCGTTGAAAAGTTGGATGCCCATATTTCTGAGAATCAGCGAAATTCAAATTTGACTAGCCCATAATGTACTACTAGACAAATGGTATTCGGCTGTTTGCTTGTATTGTATTACTACATTATTACTCATCCGTCCGTCCTACTCAATTCTATATAATTTTTTCATATTACCTGAGTCTTGACACACATTTTAAGATAGAGATAAATTATAGTTTCATAATTTGTTTTTAAAGTCTTCTTTTCTTGAATAAAAATTTAGACGTTAAATTTCTATTTAGAAGAATTTTTTCTAAATATAATTTATAAAACCATATTTTATATAAATTTTAAAATACGTGTCGAAACTCTCTATCCCACTTTATACAACCAACAGAGGGAGTACTACTAATCACTTGCGATAACTTAACAGTGATTGATTCGTAGTTTTGTACTACTAATCATTTAACTTGGTCTCCAATGTTGATGCATTGACTCCTAATTTGGACACCGGCGATAATAATTGAAGTTTAAAAACTAATCGACTGTAGGCACATAAAAACAGAAGGCGCGCATTAATTAATAAAAACGAATGAAAATTCTAAATTAAAAGTAAAGTTCTATAAAAACCAACACAACAACTTGGTGTAATGATATTTCTCTCGCTTCGGATGTCGATGATTCAAAACTTGTGAAAGACAAGGTAAAGGTGTGTGTTCTCTTAGAAAAATAAAACCCTATAAAACGAAAATAATTGGTGTATATTTGGAGACTTGGACTCTTGGTAGAACCACCAAAAGGTTGTAGGGACTTGGGGCTGGACTTTTCTCCTCTTCACATCTGCTCAGAATTGTGTTGACCACTTTTATTCCGAAATGAAAATAAATATTTTAATGTAGAAATCGCGGTATGGAAAATTGTTGGAAAAATATATAAATATATTTTTAAAATTACTTTGCTAACATGGAGGTGACAACATGTGTGTATGATGTACGTTGTAATTGATAAATCATACACAGTAGTGCGACATTGAACACCTTTTTGCATAGCGGGAAAGAAACAAGCGAATATGATTAAATTTTCTAGTGTGATATCTGAAAAATCATATGGAAAACCAGCTCCAAGTTGGCAATATTTTGAATGACTGTCGAAGCATCCTAGAGTCTAGAAGTGATATTTCTGTGACGTTTGTTAAAATGCAAGCGAACAAGGCAGCCCATCTTATGCCTCGTATTCCTTGTTCGTTGAATAGCTTTATTGCTTTTATGTCTCCTCTGCATGAATTGTTGGAGATCCTTTTGTATAACTCTTCCGTTTTTTAATGAAATATATTCAATTATGTTTAAAAAAAAGATACATAATGCTAAAGATATCGAATTGTTACGAATACATACCCATGTAATACTTTTTAGTTTTTATGGATGTGTATGGAAACTGCGGAAGCTCGGATGATGCAAAGGAGAGTTTAGGATAAATGCGGTGACGGAAGCAGAATCTAAAACAACCGGGACTAAAATGAATTATCGTCAATTTTTGAATGCGAGCAAGTGTTTAAGATATTATTATGAGTACGAAAATAGATGTAAACTCTATACGTGCATAATCTCCAGAGAGATGCGCGAAAATACTGTAAGGGACAAGGGAGGTCCATTCTTAACCTAACCATGCATCATCAAATAGATTACTTTGAGAGCAATCAATGGAACAACAGAAGAAAAAACATTCCAGTCCAGTCCATCATTACCAAAACGCTGGAAAGCAAAAAAGCCTAAAAATAAAGCAAGCATGTAAAGCGAAAGGATACTCAATCCTATGGGAACATCTCTGGACATCTTCATCATGCATGTTAATTCATTCCACTCTTCTTGCTTTTCATTTTTTTCCAGTAAAAAAGGTGATTAAAACAGGACCATTT
Source organism: Heracleum sosnowskyi (assembly GCA_030848705.1). Classification (NCBI taxonomy): domain Eukaryota; kingdom Viridiplantae; phylum Streptophyta; class Magnoliopsida; order Apiales; family Apiaceae; genus Heracleum; species Heracleum sosnowskyi. Next base: position 117,172,044 of record CM061245.1, on the reverse strand, counting down.
CTTTTACGTATAAAAACACAGAGGCATTTAGTTTCAGGAACAGATTTTTGTCACTGATCGTAGAGTTCGAGATTTAAATGGCGATATCATTAGAATCCTTGCGGGAATTCAAAACCATTGATTTTCGTGCTCCACCGCCATCACCAGTTGGTCCAGGTCACAGACCATCCGTGGCGAATGATGATGTACTTTCCAATTTTCTTCAACACTCGTTACGTGTACCTGACTTGATCCTCCCTGATCGCGTATTTCCACGCCAAAAACCTACTCAAAATCCTCCAAAACTTGATTTTAAGTCACTGGAGTCAGTGGAGGATGATTTTTTATTTTCGACTATGGAGTCGATAGGCCAAATAGGCTGTTTTGAGCTTGTCAACCATGGTATACCAACTGAACTTATCGAATCAGTCATTAATGCAGGTGCTGGAATATTTGAATTATCAGCAGAAAAGAAGGCGGAAATGTTAAGGTCCTCCGAGAGGGCATACGGATTCGTGGAGTCTCATGGCGATCAAGACGAAAAAGAAAGGAGTACTGAAGAGTTTGTTTGGTGCTTAGAGGAAGCGATCAGGGTGGAAATGGAGGGAGTGTGGCCTAATCACTACTCAAATTTCAGGTACTAGTATTTTTATTTTTCCGAAATGAACATTACATTTTATTTATTCACCTGGAAAACCTGCACCAATTGAATTGTTTTCAAAAAATCACAGTGACAAAATGGAAATTCTATCATCTGAAATAGAGAAAGCAGGCGAAAAATTTGTACAAATTCTGGAACAGAAGTGTAATAGGAAATGGAAATACGAAGAACAGGGCAGAAGAAAGGAGGAAGAACAGGTTGGTTCAGTTTGTTATCTGTACAAGCACTGCCATAATTCACCGGAGGATCAAAATAAAGGTGGCAGCAGTTTAAAATACGAGGTGATCAGAATGTTGATCAGGGGATCGGAGTATCCTCATGCATTATGTTTCCACATTTGTCATGGATCTTCCGAGTTCCATCTTTACTCTAAGAAAGGTTGGCTAACTTTCTGCCCTAACAAGGATGCTCTTGTAGTCACAGTTGGTGATCAACTGCAGGTATACACACAAATACTTTTTATTCGTCGAATAAAGAAAACAGTATGTCTCACTCGGAAGTAAGATCTGTATGCGTGTTTGCATATCATGATCACTTGTAAGAGCTAATAATTGAAGTTTTTATGTGTCCTTCTAAACTGATCAGGCATGGAGTGGTGGGCATTACAAGCATGTGATTGGTCGACCAATCTTCAGCAGTGAAGTAGAGGAGGAAAATTCTAACGTTTCAATGGCTTTTCTTTATTCTCCTCCAACTAAAAGTCACCTAGGTGAAGAAGATGACCAGGAAAATACCATCTCTCTCAAGCAACAAGCATTGTTTGCTTTACTGCTCCTGGTCTTTTACCAATTCTATTTTTATGTACGTAAAGTGATTGGTTAGCTGATTAGCAGCTACAGCTTTCACTACACCGAATCGGCAAGAATTATATCTAAATATACGATTTTTGAAGCCTAATATCTTAATATTAACGGTTGTTCAAAATATTAGAAGCATAACATCCTTTTTCGGAAAGCCTGGTGAGATCAGACTTGCACCAGCACCACACCAAGATCTTTTACAGTGACTTGTAATCAGAGAAACTAGTCTCTTTAATACCTGTAATCATCAGAGAAACTAGTCTCTCTCACTCGCCTTTAAGACAAAGTTATCTTATAACGAGAAAAACACCTGTATACTCGAGAACTTGCATGTATACTTAACGGGATGTTGAGAAAACCACTTGAACCTTCACAGAAAAATATTCAGACATTTTCGACAGCACACCTTCACCTCAAGTGAAGTAATGGATAATAAACCAAATCTAACACATAAAGCCCTTGAAACATATTATCCTAAAATGCAAGAATCATTTACAGAGTACAAAAAACACCGGTAAAAGACTTTACATGCAAGTATGAAGGAAGAAAAGAAGCAATCTACAGGAAATTCCAGATGCCATCAACGACAAGCTGGACCACTATACACAACACTTGATTCTATACACCAGTTGATGTATGTTAACTACAACAAAACTCCCCCACTTAAGATACAAGGTTAAAAACATTCAACAAACTGGCTCTAACTTCCAATTAGGTAGTTGTCAGTTGTGAACAACCCTGAAATTTTATTAAGCTACGAAACTGTACGGCCATAACAAACAGATGCAATATAGAGGTTCTTTGCCCACTTGTCCTGCAAGAACCAAACTAAAGTTAGGCTATTGCACTCCATATTCAGATAAACAACCTCAGTCATATGATTATTTTATAAACGGAAGTACATATTTTACCAACCTTCACATGTGTACTAGGAAAAGCAGACGTACGAAGAGTCTCCTGTGTTTCATCTGCAGGTTTTCTTCGGGGGATGCTTAATACTAAAGCAGTTTGATCCCAAGTTGCTGCAGCAGCAGTGATACGATATCCAACATCCCACCGCCTGTGAACACCTTCGCTGGGGTAAAGAAAATCTAATTCAACTACCTGAAATTGAAAGCGATGGTCAGCCTTGAACACAATCAATTTAATTGGTAATAATCAGTATGGTTATTTCCTAAAATCAAACAAACCTGATCCGAGAATCCTGCGCCACGAGACATAACAATCCCCCATTTGTTTCCAGAGGTCGCCATGCAAGTAACATAAAAGCCCTCCTTCCATTTTTTATTTATCCACTTAAAAGGAAACGAGTCACTAACTTTGTAGGACTGCTGTGAATATGGAGTACCTGAATTCAATTGAAAGTTAGCTCACTACAAGCAACTCCTAACAATCCAATATCTAGATCCAAGACTGACCTTTTGACATGACCACTAACGAACTCCCATTATTAGCACCTGCTACTGCACTAATATAGTAGCTCTTTTCCCAATTTTCTTGGATCCATTCCTTTAAATAAATCAACGATACAGTTAGCAATTTATTCATTTCTCGATATTATTCCAGCTGAGAAATAATAACTTGAACGCTGCAGATGAATGATGCTGTAACAGAAGTACCTTGTGAAGAAAAAACGGTGACAACTCATAAACCTGGTCACTGAACCCAGTGCCTGCATCCATGATGAGAGCCCACAAGTTCTGACTGGATGCTACGCTACTGATAAATAGGCCATCTTCATTTCCTTTTTCAATGTGCTGCGCTAGCCTTATATCCGCAACATTGTAATGATACCTACAGCAAAATCGTACAAAAACATCTTCTGAAACTTTTCACAAACTTTATTATTTCATCCTTGCAAATCATATTGAAAAGCTTTAACTCTCTTGTTAGAGCAAGTCCAATGCAATGCCAAACCTGGTGCCATTGCTATAATTTGGCACCAAATGCAAGAAATACCAACTCCAAAGGAGTTGCATATTTTGGATGCAAATATGCATAGATGCATATTTGGTGCCAAATTTGCATCTAAGGATGCATATATGCATCTAGCCACATCATCAATCAACCATAAATGTAATACATGTTTTTCTACTTTAAATGAAATTTAGGTGAGTTGGACAAAGAAGTTGGTTAAATATAGAAATATTTAGTTGCAAAATGCAATTAGCTGGGAGTGCATCTTATTTTTTAGCACCAAAAATCACTTTTTGATGCCATATTATAGCAATGACTATAATCATTTTGCATCTAGCATTGGACTTGCTCTTAGAACCATGTTTTTATTGGATATCCATTTTTCTACTTCAAAAACAAATCCAGGTCATAACCATAGAGAAGACTTGGAGATTTTACCTTTGCTTCATTGGTCGACGAGCATTGTACACACTTATCCATTGGGTTGCAGGCATCCCCATTCGAATCTTTTTTTTAGGTTGTTGATCTTCTTCGTTTTCCGATGCCAGTCGACCTCTCTTATGACCAACCTGATATACCAGCTTTACAAACAAAAAGACACAGATTGAGGATAATAATCACAGCTGAAATGAAGGGCGATGAACCCAGTTAAAGATGTAGAAAGATGTTAAGAGTACCTTCTGAGCTCCATCAGTGTTTATAGGCCTGACGTCTGGATTTGGAGCGATAATCCCATCAAAGAGAGAGATATATTTTGCATAATTAGGTTCCTCGTCAAATTTGAGGTTTACCACATATTCTACAAATAATTTAAAAGAATCCGGAATCGAGTTACACAGAACTTCAGGTGATGTTCCCATCTTCTTCTTGCACACTAGAAACCCTTTGTTCTCTCCCTACGAGAATACCTACACGTCAGGCACTTGTATATACAGATGCAAACAATGAACCAACATAAAAATATATAGGTATTGATCAAGGTATCTTTAATAGAAAAGGTTTGCATCCTGGAAAACTAAGAAAATACCTAGACAATTGGAGTGTTCTCTGTCCAAGGAAATAACTAAAAGCAAAAAATAAAAAAAAATAATAAAAAGCAATTAACGAATTTTAATCTATAACCGGAATGAGAGATGACCTGATATCCTTGCCAAGGAAGATGGCCACGAAGGAGAAAAATAAGTGTGTAAGCAAGAGATTCTAGATCATCTCTTCTACTAGAAGTTCTGCCTAAATGTGCATGCACACTAGCATATCGGACTGTTCCCCTGAAAAACCAGAATGCTAATTAACTACGCGAGTCACAATTTTTAGACATTGATAATTGTTCAAATATAAGGAAATACTAGTTGCGAAATTTTTCATATTGTACCTGAAAACATCTGGTCTCTGGTCATAGTCAACATGTTTATTAGTTGAGCTATCACGCCATCGAGTAGCTAATAGCACAGGCAGATCACGAAAAAAACAGAAAAAGAAAAATGGTGATGTTTAAATGCATACATATAAACAACAGGCTAGTAATTTCGGATTCAAGAAAGTACCTAATCCAAGATCCACTAAATAAAGTTTCTTCTCTTCAGGAGTACCAGGAGGACCAAGTAAAAAATTCTCTGGTTTTACATCCCCATGCACATACCTATCAACACTCTTTGCAAATTAGTTCATCTTAGACATCACAAATTTGAAATATCGAGGTAATATAAGAGTGTCTAAAAATTGTGCTGCAATCACATAATTTGAATTTAAATTTGTACATTAGATTTTTCTCTGAATAATCAACAAACTAGACGATTGAATGCAGGGGCTCCAAAATTCAGCACATCATGGATATTGTCTCCTTTAATATATATTTATGCTTCACCTAGGAAACTACAACTGATATATAGACTGCATAACATATATTAAAAAATTAATATCTTTTGAAATAAACAAGAATTAAATATCATTACTCTTTACAAACTAGTTCATCTGAGATCTAACAATTTCAAATTTTGAGATCAAATAAATACATCTGATTTTTTTTCTACCTTAACAAAATTTCTGAGTTGTGTATATTCAATTTTTCTAGCTAAATAACAACGAACTTGGATATTAAATGCAGGGACTCCAGAATTTAGCACATCGTTGATTTTATTTTTACATTGAAATATAATATTAGTGCTTCACACAGGAAACCACCATAACTAGATAATATGGACTGCATGACATATATTAAAAATTAATATCTTCTGCAATAAACCAGAACTAAATCTCACATATTCCAGCTAAAGCAATGTATCATCTATTATGTTGGAACTTCACTTTAACATTTCTCTGGAAACAGAAATATCAAGTACGTCATAATATGTCCAAAACATAGTGAAAAATAAATCTCACCCTTTCGAGTGCATCTTCTCCAAAATTGATATTGCTTCAATGGCAATGCAGGCTACCATTTCAGTGGACATCCTGCGATTATAATAGACTTATCAAACAGAGGATACACTGCATACGATTAGGTAATAGAGAAGCATGTTGTTATGAAACTAAAGAACTAAGTTTAGCAATTAAAGCTCTATACGTACATGGGTGACTGACTATTCCAGGCATCCCACAAGCTTGGCCCAAGCTTATCCATGACCTGCATATGACAAGGTCCTATGTTAAAAGAAAAATAACTTGAAGATTGAAAACACTGAGCCAGCAAGCAGCAGTACCCATCTCTCCTCTTTACCAACTGAGTAGAGGGTTTGGTATCAATTAAACATTGAGGCATCTATGAGTTACCTTACCTAAACAATATTAAAGTAATAAAATTATATACTCGAAATTACTATAGTATATGATTGTACTTAACTTTCTAACCTTCCAAAAATATAATAGCACAATAAATTTCAGAACTTACTAAGACCAACAAGTTAATGCTCTTATGAACTTTAACTGACCCAAGTGCTTAAAGAAAAGATCATTCTAAATACTAGTAACAATCAACTAATGTCAAACACACACTTACCGCGCACACTTGCACGTAAGTGTGTGTAAACAGGATTAAAAGATTCTTGGAAATGTAATACAACTTATCTTCACATAATCTATCTATATAGTTAATCCCCACCAGAACTTTTGGAATTGTGATTATCATGATAACAATAGTTTAATTACACAAGTTAATACACTTAATATACTTGACACTATGAGCTGCAACAATAGAGCCTACTCTGAAAAAGACTTCCAATAGCATATAAAACCAAATTGGCCATACCATGATATAATAGTCATCTTGCTCGCCCTTGTAGTGCACCCTTGGTACGCCATGATTGCCACTAAGAGTGCTGTCAAAATGACAACGAATACGTGAGTTGTGTATTTGTCATAGACAATAACCAAGTAACAAAATAAAAATGAGTGACGTGATCATACTTGTACACTAGCCACTCAGAAGGCGGTCCATGAGGACATCCTTTACTTGTCCGATGCTCGAATTTTATGGCTACCTGATATTATTAATAGTAACAGAATAACAATCAATTTAGAGCTCAAAAAAACCCCATAACTAAAGACTAAAGAACAGATGCTACATACTTCCGTGGGGCCCCTGTCATTGTTGAATATTGATGGAATTCGACGACCTATATAAACTTGTCCAAAGCCACCCTTACCGAGCTTTTTTTGTACTCTATAGCTAGGGGAACCTCCAACATGAACCTGTGGTAAATCAAACCAAAATAATTTGGTTTATGTCAGTAATAATTGTTGGACATTAATTGGCAAAAAATTAAAGTAAAAACGGAGATTTATTTATCATTAAAGAAACCCTAAAAAATCTCTGTTTGGGTATTTATAAGTCAGCAACCATAAGGTATCTAATGCCTTTATCCAGTACTACAATCAAAGAAAGATTTTGTACCTCGGTCAAATCACCTTATAATTGTCCACTTGAAACCCCGAAATATCAACTTCTAAAATTTATTACAATGTTCACAGAGTACTCATAAAGTATAATATGAAACTGACTCTATAACATGTGCTACGATGGAAAAATACACTTGGCTAGGAAAAGAATTACGGCAAACAGAGATAAACATAACATTACTTGTATTAAAAGCAGGCCCTACATATGGAAACTTTTAAGAGGGATTGGCATGATGGGACTGAACAATATTTTCTATATAATTCTTTCTACGCATACAGTTTTCACAAATAGAAGTCACAATATATATATATATATATACATATATTTCTTAATCTAAAATAGAAGTCGCATTTTTCTATTATCACATGTGCAGTTGAAAATCTACATAAAGTTTTAGGTAGGGCCTGGAGCAGAACATTTAATCTAAATGCACCGGACTACATTTTAAAAGGAACAGTTGAACTGAAACGATCAAACAGAAAACAGCATTACTATTCCAGGAAACGACAAGTAACAAGGGACGTTAAACACATGCAAGAATATATTCTGTGACAAAAAAGGAAATAAAGTGTCACCTTAAAAAAGTATTAACATTATTTTAAGTAAAAGTGCGTAAATGCGGAGATTCAAAACCAGGACTCCTGTTCACAAGGTACTACCTAACCAACTGACTTGGCACGAAAATTTCCGGTGATGAACTTAAATCTATTCGTTGACTTTTTCATATAAACCATATATGTGTAGCATCCCTTTCAGATACCAATTCTAACAAAATATGTATTCCTCACTGGGGGTAGAAATTATTAATACAATACAGGTAGGCAGAAAACATACACTGTTCATATACTTGATACATACCCCAGACCTGCTCTGCGAGCAGGACATACCGGGTATGTCTGGTTTGGTTTACATGCTACATACTTGTTCAGTCCTGCAGGGATATGCAGAATAGGACATATCTAGTAAATAATATTGTGTACACAGTTAGTATTCATACATTAAAAATTTTGCGGTAAACAATTATTCTTATTTAGCAGATTTTGTAAGCATGTAAGATATTATATTAATTAGTTTAGAACATTGTACTGTTGTTGTTAAAAAACTACAACGGCCAACAGATCACAAAATCCGGATGCAGATATTCTCACACATTTAGAAATTCGAGGACTCGCAAGCCTATAGAAAAACTTTTTCTGCTTAAAATTTAAAGGACAAGAAGTCATGCAATCTAAGGCAAAAACTTTCGCAAGACACTATATTTTCCAGCATTGGCATATAACATTGTTGCGAAATTCGAGCGATGTAGGGACAGAAAGAGTTAAATAAAGTGTGGAAGGAGAACTCACCCTCACACATGGATTGAAAATCTCATAGGTCACGACATGGGCAATGAGCAATGAGAAGTTATGTATAGATATGTCAGATAGTAAGAATGAGAGTTCATTTGAAATGATTCTATATTTCCAAGCACAATCTAAGCTTGTTTCTCTAAAAATCTTCCATTTTTGGAAAAAGTTGTCTGTTAAGAAAATAAAATAAAAAATTATCTCCTCTACTTTCCGAGCTCATCAGAAAAAAGTGCTTATTATATTTGTTTCCTTTTATATCATCTTCTTTACAAATCAAAATTCATTAACACGTTATAAGCATTCCTGCAACGCCACCATCCAATTCTCATCGAAGAGACTTCTTCATCGAATAAATATTAATATTTCAAGTCAGTGGTTGAGGCATAACAAATAAGTAAACTGCTTCAAAACAAAAAGCGAAAGGCATAAACATATCCGACTGCAAGTATCTTCTTAACTTGTGAACCTCAATCACTATGAATACAATTCCTACAAGAATTTACAGAAAAGAAAAGCATTTAATTTTGGAAGTATATGCTTAACTAAATATTGACCATACTGTACAGGAAGAGTCCTATTATTTTTTATAAGCCATAGCTTTTCCGAAGACAAGTTAGCACATGTAATAATGCAAAAGATGCGTCAGACTTCACAATAACAATACAATAAAGCATTATCCAGTTAAATACGGTTAAAGTACACCACAATAGTAAAAAATAATTCTTTTCGAAACTAAAATGCATCAAAGTTCGAAGAAATGACAAAAAAAATTCCAGAAAATGACAAATTTTAAACAACAAAATAGTCAACATGAGGTGATAAATCAAAAACCCCAAGCAAGCATGCAAAATATTCTTTTACATTTCAAACTCAACGTATCACAAATCCATTTCAGATTATGTGTAGTAGTTAATATTGTCCTACAAGTAAATACAACACACATAATCACAAAGGGAAAGAAGAAAAAATTAAACTTTAAACACGATACATTATTTAGAAAATCATATACAAAAAAGGAAATGTGTACGATTAATATATTACCGTATCAGGTACTGGAGTATTGACTCCATCATCTTCGCCTGCATTAGCCTTGGCACCACTCTTTCCCCCACTCAAACCATCCATTGGCTTCTCCGCTACTTTCTCTCTCTCAACCGGTTGTTGAATTTCCAGCACTGGTTCCGCAGGCTGCGCTGCCACAACCACGTTCTCATTAACAGCGGGAGCTGGAGCTGGAGCTACAGCTGCTGCTGCTGCAGCCGCCCTTCTCCTTCTCGTACGAGTTGCAATCCCCTCGCCTTGTCCAATCGTATTTACTAAATCAGGCTGTGCTTGTTGTTTTTTATTTGCTTGCTTAGGTGGTTTTCCCCTTCTTACTCCGCTACGTAACTCCGGCATCCTTTGATCATACTTTACTTATCATTCCGCTTTAAAACCCTAACAACACTCACCGCAATATAATTCACTCCCTCTCTTTAACTCAATCTTCTCCAGTTTCAGATAATCTCACACCTGTACATACAAAATATGACAATGTATCAAATTAACAAACAATTAAAAAAACTATCAAATTAGCAAACAATACAAAAAATGTTAATCTCTCCCTCTCCTCTCTCTCTCTCTCTCAATCTCCTCCCCTCTCCTCTCCCTTTATCTCTTCTCTCTCTCTATCTCTCTCGTTTTCTCTCCTCTCTCTCCTTTCTCTCTTCTCTCTCTCTATCTCTCTCGTTTTCTCTCCTCTCTCTCCTTTCTCTCTCTCTCTCTCCCTCTCTCTCTATCTCTCTCTCTCTCTATCTCCTCTATCTCTATCCCTCTCTCTCTCTCCCTCTCCTCTCTCTCTCTCTCTCTCTCTCTCTCTATCTCACATTCACAAACATCGTGATCACAGAATGTAACAAAACATTTAATCACAATTCGATCAAATTAACAAACAATCAATCAAAAAATCATAATCAAACCTATATAAATAACAGATTGCATAAAAATAACAACTTTTGTAACGGTAAAAAAATCATGATCATAAAATGTAAAAAAGCAACAATTACACTATACAAACTCTATGAAATTTCAAATAATCAGGCTTCGAATTGAACTTACAAGTGAAAAAATAGAGATCTTCAAACAAATTGATAAATTGATAGACAAAGCGTAGGCGAGTGTGAATGTAAGTATTGTGTATGTATATATGTATTTTTTTTTTGTGTGTTTATTAGGAAATAGGTTTATGGAAATTAAATAAAACCTAGCCGTCGATGGAAATAAATCAACGGCCGAGATTTTGTTATATTATAATGTGAAAAATGTGTAAAAATTCGGACAAATGGAGAATGAAGTGAAGTTACGAAAAAGGGCATGAATGTGGACATGTAGATAAATTTTGTTGAGCTTTATGATGTTAAAATGTTCACTACTTGTTGACCATGTTTATTTTAATCATTTTTTTAATTACATGATTATTTTTCTTTTAAATATATGTTAAAATATCAAATTTCAATCATTTTAAGAAAGTAATAAGTGATTATAAATGTATGATCTAACAAATTTTGAATTATAAAATTGATTATTTAGAAATAATGGTAGTCATAAAGGAAGTTTGGTGAAAAAAACTCTTTGGAATATTGTTACAGCATAACTTTTAATTATTTTTTGTCTATAATTTTATTTTCTTATTATTGTCATTCAACTTTTCAGTAGGTGGTCCCCTTTTGTTAAGATAACAAAGTATTTTATTGTATATATTTATTTTTAATATTCTAAAGTTTATAACACTAAACTAACAAAATTAATAAACATATATTAAAAAGAAAATATTGCATGGTTCGCATGATTTACATAATTGAATATTTCATATTTGTATGGCTAGTTTCCGTCAAGGATTTTGAAAATCAAATAATTATTTTCAAAAAGGTAGAATAATGCAAAAAGTGAGTCATTACTAATAAAAAATCGAGAAACGTACTTTAAATTTAATGGGCCATAGAATTCAGTTGGAAAAGGTGGGAGTTTCTTTTTCTTAACCTTTCTAGTCTAATAGTGTTAAGCTCTAAATCCAACTTAAAATGGGCTTAGGGGGTTGTGGCCTGCTTGGAGTCATTTTTGCTGGGCCAAAACTTTTGGGCTTTGGCCGTTATGTTTAGATTGCAAGAATTATAAAATAAGATGGATTTTAGCCTTTTAGGTCAACTTTGTAGTTCAAGTATACCAGGAAATGAAATTATAAAGAACTCGCACTACCATAAATAGTTAAGTACTGCTACCCTCTCCCCCCCCCCCCCCCCCCTCTCTCTCTCCCTCTCTCCCTCGGCCCTCTCTCTCTCTCTCCCTCTCTCCCTCGGCCCTCCCTCCCTCTCTCTCTCTCTCTCTCTCTCTCTCTCTCACACACACAAACTTAAAATTTGAACTGAAAAATGAACAGACAAAGTTGCATTGATCACTTTTTATTTTGTGAAGCATGCATGGATCACGTTTAATAGTAAATTACGATGGATAAGTAACTGAGAAACTCCGGAACTAACTACAGAAAAAAAGATGAACACAAACTAGGCAAGTTGCAAGCTCAAAAGTTGCAAGATATTTTTGAAGCAAAATGACCACTAAAAATCACGTGAGAATTGACAATATTTGCATGTACATATTCAATCACCTATCATCAACCTCGTCTTGTCCACATCATATAATCAGGGCCTCATATTATTATTTTTTCCCTTTGTTTAATTACCTTTAATTCTACTTAAGCACACAGCCTGTCCAACTTTAAAAACAACTGAGAAAGTCCACTAGAAATTACGAGAAGTTACTCAGCTCCACATATAACTAATGAGAAGCAATCACAACTTAAATAACCAACAAAACTTTGCTAAAAAAGTTAACCTTAAAATGAATAAGTGTCATCTAAGTTGATGCTAAATTTACTTATGTAAGTTAGTTAAGAGTTTGCTAAATTAAATTTGTAAAAATAATTATTAAATACGATGATTTCAACACATGCATTTTAAATTAAAAAAATATTTAAAAACACAAATGTAAAATATAAAATATTAAAAAAAGAAAGAAATCAAGCAATAAGTTAAGGAAAATGTACGTCATTACTAACATTCAATTTATCACCATGTAAGTTATAAGTTGAGTACGCAAATACCCTTCATAAGTTTTTATGGATTTATAAACCATAAGTTGACTTAAATTTTCGTTGCCAAACAAGCCGAAATTTTTATGAACTCAACTTATAACTTATAACTTACGTAGATCAAATTAAAATTTCAAGAAAATTACACATACACAAACAATGTTATTGAAAATATTTAACTTGTGAATTATTAATTGTCTAAACTTCGAATAAATATTAAATATGAATTTCCTAATATTAAGGGTTTATCTCTTGTATTTTCAGGTTTTTTTTTGCTCAACTCCAAAATTTGTTACAACATATACTTATTTGTAAGGTATATAAATATAATTATCCAAAAAAACACACAAAAAATTTAAGTATAGAACTAAATATATTAAGGAAAATGATTTTATATGTAAATATACATGAAATTAAGTAGGTAAATTACTATATCCGTGTATATTCTACCTCCTCCACAGAAAAAACATACCTAAGGTCTATGAGGTTGAAGATTGTCTACACGTGAAGTACAGAGCTACTTTCACTGAAACAAATATGCTTATGTTCGAAGACTTAAGTACTTTTGCAACCTGCACCTGGCTCAAAATTTTGTTCATGTAAAGAAATGTAATGAACTTGACTTACTACTAGCTAGTTACTCCTATAATTACTTCGATATGTGGTTGTATTTGATTCGGTTGATTTCCGATTTTCGAGTAGTTAAAGTACATGTTCTCAACCGACTTTTATAATATTTTATGAATTGTAATCGAATCATAAATTCTCTATGAAGTACTATACAATCCTAAGTTTCTTTATAGATTGGGCCAGTTCTGAATTCTGATGACCTTGTTGAACAGAAATAACAAATTGAGGTTAACTTATAACAGGAAGCTCTGTAATCTGTTGTACTACTATAAATCAGTGTGTGGATCTCCCTGATTCAACTAGTGAAGCAACACCTAAGCTCCCTTGAATTATTGTTTGTGTTGTTATCTTGTGAATTCTTTTAGATGTTAGAAAAATGGTTCACTGCGCCAGGAGAATAAATAGGTGGAGCGGTCTAGGTTGGAATTCCGGCTAACCTACGAAAATTAGAAGAATCTTTTATTTAAGTCCTCGTAGAATGCGAAAAATTACCACATAATTATATTAGCATAATAGCATCGATTTATTTAGAATCTTGATTCCGCCACTGTAAATACGTGTTTACAGCTGGGAAGTTTCAGAAGTGGAACACTAATTACATGCAGGTGTTAGAGAGTACAGTGCCAGATTTTTCGAGTTTCGTGGTTCCTGGGATTATCCATGCATGCTAAGTTACCTTTTTTTAAGGGGCATGCTAAGTTACTTATAAGTTAACATGCATCACATATTCACATTCCGACTTAATTTGCATAATTTGTTTTTATGTAAATAATTTATTCATAATAAATATGTGTGATCAGAATCAGATGAGCAGTTATGATTCACCTAATAAAAAGAAGAAAAAGCCTGCTTTTGTTTCCAGCCCTTCATGAAAAATCCATCATCTTCATGACTTCTCCTTCACACTTAAAAGTGAATAGTGATACGTGAGTTCTCATGGACCACCAATCTGTGCATGAACAACACTAAACACTTGTCTATAAATACCTCCATCTCATTCCAACATTTCATATCTACTTACTTGATCATAACAAACTCTTCCCTAGCTAGCCAACTCCTATAACAATTCCAGCAATGGCACCACATGGAGAGTCACTTGTTAGCTCCTACACACGTTCCAGCAATGGTTTGAAACCGCCAAGAGTACTGTCATCATCAGAAACTACTGGCCTCAAACGAAGTGTGTCCGACGCCTCGTTTGAGCTAAGCAGAGCAGATATAAATGCAAACACAAATGCATTACCTCCAGTATCTGAAGTGGAGGATGCAAGGTGTGAATGTTGTGACATGATTGAAGAGTGCACACTGGAGTACATAGAGAAAATACGCGAAAAGTTCATGGGGAAATGGATTTGTGGATTGTGTGCAGAGGCAGTGAAGGAAGAGATGGATAAAAATGGTGGAAAAAGAGAAGAAGCATTGAGTAGCCATATGAGTGCTTGTGTTAGGTTTAACAAGTTTGGGAGAGCTTATCCAGTTTTATACCAAGCACAGGCCATGAGAGAGATTTTGAAGAAGGCTAAAGCAGAAGGCAGAGGAGTTAGAGCCAAGTCGATGAATTACAGGAACAACGGAGCGCTTAAGAAAGGAGGCATTGCCAGGAGCTCTAGCTGTATTCCAGCCATTACCAGAGAGATGAATGACCTCAATGTTGCCAAATGATCGAGCACGCTATCATACTATACATGAATGTTTTCGTGTTCCCTGGAGTACTGGTAACCTAAAAATTCGACAAGCTTTTGGTCATTCGTATTTAGGATTCTTACATTGTTCTTAAGTTAACTCGTTTGTCTGAGATTTCTGACCTCAAAACTCTATACACGTCTGTGTTTTTTCTATGTCTCGTGCTTCAGAAATCATATGCACCTGTGAAGTGTGAACATATGTGAGTTAGAGGATTTGTACTTGTATCTAACTACTTATGGTTGAAAACCTTAATCAAGCAAAAATTTCTACTTAATGTCACCCTTTGTTTTTTTACCTGCTAAAATTGCAGTAATTTTTATAACTTTGTTGTAAATTTTCGGGTTTACGGTATTCGTAAGGCTCGATACTGCTGATGCCAGAGAAGATTTGTGCACTGTCTGCAACTTTTTTGTGGCTAAACCCTAGTGGTATAATTGATGGATTTGCATCCAAGAGTTTTTGGGACTTCTACTTGCAGAACAGAAAACTTAAAAACACTTATGGATCAGGACATAATATAGCAGAGAACATAACGTTCCACAAAGTTCCACTAGTTAACTTAACATCACACAAATAAGGAGACAAGTTCTCAGGTTTTCATAGTATGCAACCAAAACACAAGAAAATGAAACTTCGAGTTCGGACAGTCATCCACTCTTTTAATTCAAGTGGTCAAACAAATGACCAATTTATAAACATAAAACAAATGCATTGAGCATTTTCTTCTTCATTCAGCACTTTCCAGGCTACTGCTCTCTCATAAGAAACTGGTCTTCCCATGCTTGACAAGCATATTCCACCTTGAAGGCAAGCAAAGCCCTGCTCATATTAACAAACATCAAGATTCAAGGCCAGCACAGAACATACGTAATCATTTTACACTACGTTCAAGTATTAAACCACATTTACAAGTACAAAACTCAAGTCTGTCTATCGACTGTAATATAAACAGCAGACTTATAAACGACGACAAAGCACAAATTAGCATCTAGCAACATCAAACAGAATATGTTGACGGTACAAATGTTTCACAAACCATTCATTATTGCAGTATTTACATAGTGTTTCTATTGTTTTTATAAACAAAACAAGAGATACCCAGTGTATAACATTTAGTCCAATCTTAATTGAACATGGAAAGGTAGCTAACCTGCTGCATTATCTGTGGGAACTCGGAATTAAGACTTTTTCTTCCATGATCATCAAATATTTTTTCCAAAGTCGTATCTTGAAGTGCAGCTAAAGTTGTCTCAAGCATGTCAAGACCAGCTTGGTTTGCAAAGGTGAAAACTGGCAAAGTCTGCAAGATATTACCAAGTATATTATGACCAAGTAAGGATCGATGCAAGTAATTGAATCATGTACTAAACTGCAATCACTGCATATCCAATAAAGCCAACTTCCACAAATTATGTAGAGGAAGCCAACAAGAAAAATACGAGTCAATATTGTTCAACTTCAGATGAATATTATATAAAATTTAACAAAGAGACACTTAAGATAACAATACAACTTCCCAGAGTGCACAGAACTTACCACCATCATTTCTAGTCCAGCAGAACACTAATAATCGTGTATATGAAAATACGATATCATCTATGAGGCTACAGCCTAAAAATAAATGCGGGGGGGGGGGGGGGAGAAGGGAATCCATACCTTTATAGAGCAGCACATAACTGCATCTGAATGATGCCATAGAGACTTCAGAACTGATTCACCTCCCTCAATGCCAGATTTAAGTAGCTCCACACCTAGGTAGCACCTATGAAGGGTACAAAGATCAACATAACAGTTAAAATTAATTTCTTTGAAAAACCTTTATACATACAATATTAACTCTTGCATACTGGCTTCGTTGACCACTGAAAACCTTCTACTTGGCCAGAAAGCTGGATTAGATGGTTTTCAGAGTCGAAGCATCTTAGACACGCTAAGATAACCACAAGAAAAAAAATAGGTTTAAAATAGGTAATTGGAAACTTATCTATTGCTCAATAACATCTTGAATTTGTTATAGACTCATAAGGGAAAAAAAGAGCCATCCACTTAGGCTTCTGTAGTAAATATCTTGACCAAATAATAAGAACGTACGACAAACCTGTAACTTTGGCAGAGCCAACGTGCTAATGTCTGTGTATCCAGAGGCCCTGGATGTGGCTTTAGGCCACCATTTCCATTAAGGTGAGATGGAGAGAGTGCAAGTGCAACCCTCTGAACCGAGGATATAATGCTGCGAACATATTGCCGAGCCATTGATGCAACATTTTCTTGCATGTGACTTTCAAATGCAAATTCAAATGCTATTGTCATTACAGATCTTGCACAGCCACTAGAAGCACTATAATCACTGCTACCTTTATTTCCAGTGGAACCAATCTCAAGAGCAGAAGCAAGATCGAGGGTACGGTTAGGACTGGATGCTTCCTGAAAAATATTGAATTTTTAGCAGAAGTTGAGTGATTAATACAGGCCTAGAGGTCAGCTGGGATGCTAACAGAAGGATGTGGAAGAAAGATTAAGAAACGGAATTAAATTAACACATACACAAATACTTTTAGAGAGAGAGAGAGAGAGATAAATATAATTTTTTGCACAAACCTTTCCACTAGAGAGAGGAATGATTCGAAAACCAGAAGGCAAAAGAGGTGCATCATCAGCGAAAGATGCATCAATCGGAGCAAATATGAGTTCAGCACATGTCCCAACTGCATTTTCATCCATCCCACTGCACAGCTGTTCAAAAAAACATGGTTATTAAGCAACACCCCAGAAACCATAAAATTAGTTCTGTACACATTTCTACAAAAAAAAAATCATTAACATACATTATCATTGATGATAATTTAGGAACTGATAATATAGCAAATGTCAATCAAACTGCACAATTTTGGAAAACAAAAGACCTCCTCTCCTGCTCTGAGAAAGGATACAAAAACTCATTTATTTGTACATCTCAAAGGCACGTGGCAGAGTGAGGAACTGGAACAACAATCCGAATTTAAATAAAAAAAAATCCAAATTTAAATAATTTTAACTCGAAAAAAAATGATTCCATATCCATCAAAATTATAGTGTTAGATGTAAAATAACCAACATTAAATCTATATGTTTGAACTATATTTATTACAAGGGTATTACGAACAGATCTAGCAAGCAAATTTAATCATAGGCTATAACTAAACCCTCAGCAAATACTGAACATGCTAGAAAAGACTTTCCGAAGCAGCATACCTGCAGGAGAAACATGTCTCTGCCCATTAGAGCCTCTTCAGGACATTGGCTTTCCAACTTGATAACCTCAAGTAACTATAAATATCAAAAGAAATATGTACACAGTCAGTTAACTTATATAAGCTGTAATTAAAATTCAAAGGGAATGTTGTAACACCAAAGCATGAGATATTTTACCTCTTCGTGCTCAATAGTGTGAGCTAGTGGCAGAATAACTTGACCGCCATAGTTTCCCGCTCGAGACCCTGTTAAGCCACAAGGACCAACTTTAACAGCTGCGGCAGAGTATGAATCAATATTATTGTCTGCCCATTCCGACCTGTGCTCTCGGAGAAACCTAAGGAGTATTGCAGGAGGCACATTCTGGAAGATAAAGAAATTGCAGATCAGAAGAAAAGACCTATCAAAAATATCTATTTTGTAGACAGCCCATCTGTGCAACCTAATAAAATTATTTCAATTACTGTTCAAGAATGATTATTACAAAAGAGGAAGCTTGGTGGACCGAATACAGTAGTTGCTCTTATATATGAGCTATCACATTTTTCATTAGAGTATTCCTCTACCATTTATTCTTTTCCGCAAGAACTTACTTTTACAGCTATGTAAGCAATAAATTGGACATTAATCTACAAATCAATAAAAGAGAAGGCAACAGAAGTGTTATTATTAGAAGGCCTTATCATGTGAAGAGGCCTACCATTTCCCAGAACTACCAAGTTTCAAATTTTAAAGTGTCCAGTAAATACATTCAGTTGAAGCATAAACTTAAATAAAGCTGGCTAGTTGCTAACCTGTAAAAGCATTGATGCTTTTGCACACAACACCCCGCTGCTGCCTGGTGAAAAACCGTTGTTGAAGGACATATTCAGACCCAATAGCTTGTCCGGTGAATTGTTCACAAGGATATTAACATCATCCAAGCCATCGGTTCCCATCAATGACCAGCCCTCATCAGTAAACCCATTAAGAGCCTCGTTAAAACCTCTGCCAAAACATATAAATCCAACTTTGTATGAGCGAACTCAACAGCACATAATGCATGCCTGTCATGACAGAAGCAAGATTAAAAAACCTGTTCAGCCTTTGGCTAAGAGCCCGCAGAGCTACAGGTCTTTGGCTCCAATTTGGAGCACAAGACTGAGAAGCCTCCTGAGCTATCTGTCTCAGTTGACGTAGAGCCTGAATGAAAAGATAAGCAGAGGTTGAGAACACAATAATAAATAAAACAGGCTCAAAAAGAACTCAGCAACATAAAAATTGAATGAAACTCCACCATCATTGTTGTTTTTTGAGCAAGCACTGTTGATGATTCATACAGAGGGCGCAATACTTCGGGCACACTCCATGCCTAGTAGAGAAGAGAATCATAGCATTGTTTATTTTAGATCATGTGAAGAACAGAGGTAGAAATAAAGCTAGTGATGCAGCTACTTTACCTCTAAATTCAAATGATCAACAATGTGAATAATTGAACCACCTCCATCACAAGGTCTGATCAGGTAACCACTAGGCAGCATTTCCCCTCGCACAAAATTCTGCACAGCTGGCATGCTTGGACCATTTTGAGTATTGTTAAGTGATCTCTCACAAACCTACGGATAGATTTTCAATAAAATTATGTTTAAATAAGATACAGTGGCAGATTCGCTAGTAAATAAAGGACCAATATACTATAATATGTTATTTACGACATGGACTACAATATATTCTAAGCATACCACTAGACTGCCATCCTCCATAACAGAAGTATAGCGCATCAACCAGAAGTCACGAGCCGGCGCCAAAGTGGTTGGCGCATACAGCTACAACAGTTGTGTGTGGAGGAATTCATTAATAAGATAAAATTTGAAATGTCTGCTTCAGCCAGATTTTAAAATGAGCATTTTAATACTACATACCTGCATGTATAATAATTCTATGGTTCCACCATTGGCTGTGGGTAGCACGTTCAAGACATCCACGGCTCGGCAATCGCGGAACCATGATGGCCGATCCTTGAGGATCTCTGCAACCTGGGAGACAAACTCAAAGTTATTAAATTTATTTTAGCTCACAACTACACAATCAACAAACCAGATTGAGGACTTACCCTTGCAGGTTCTAGACCCACCAGGCCACAGGCTCGTGCTGCCACGCCAGTGCAACCATGAGATATAGCAACGATTCCAATGGAATCCGGACCAGGCTATGTACAAAGCAAAGAATACTTGTTAATAACAACTATTTTCAATGCACCGACCAAGTGTGACATCATTTTTTATCGTCACTGTTTGTCATTTGATTTGTCTGTTTTAGTCTTTTAGATGAAAATATCAGTTACATGTCATCATAACGTGTTCTAAATATAAAATAATGTGGTTCCCCATTCCATCCATAAACATTCCGATATTTTTCTATCTCAGTCCTTCTGCTTCAGCCGTACTTTAATGGGATAACATGTCCTGATTCCTTACATTAGTGTAAAATGATTAAAGTGGATAATTCCTGTTAAATGTCAGCATAATGGGTAGTAGATACAAATGTATATGGTTCCCCATTTCATTCATAAACATGGAACACAACTTCTTCCCATACGATGATTTTTCTCTTCCAGTGCATCAGTCGCACTCTTATATCCTGATTTCTTACATATATGTATAACCAATATTTCCAAGGGTCAGGGGTGGCCTTGCCTATAGGCGAGCAAGTCTTGCGCCTAGGGCCCCCAACACTCAAAGGCCTCAATTTTTTTAAATTTCTTCTATACAAATTTGTAAATATGCTGTGTTTATGTACGCTAACGTGATTTTGACCCCTGCCAAGGGTAACATTTACATTTCTGCTTTACCAGCTATTAATCTTTCCATATGTTGCGGAGCTGTTTGGCTAAGCTTATAAGTAAAAAAGAAGTACCTTTATAGCCATACAAGTAAAAATTAATCTCGGAAAAATAGCCACTAATAATAATAACAGTGCATTCAACCAAAAAACAACAATACGAAATTTTGCTATATACTTCCTCAGATAGTCAATGGAATTGAAACTGTGAAACATGTAGCAACTCCAAATAAAAAGACAAAAGAAAAGGAATAACAGCTTTATCTCAGAAAATCTGCAAGATTCCTGGTTCACTCAGATACATAATCATATAATAACCAAAGATTAAAGTCTTAATTGTAGTCTACTTGGTAAGTGAGCACCATAAAAAGCAACAAGAACATTATAAAAGATGTGCAGCACTAATAAGTGGAAGTATATTACCTTCATTCCAGGCATTTGGACCCACTCTACAGCAGTTCCAGTAGCCTTAGAAATAAACTCTGTTAAAGTTTCTTCTGCAATGGACAACAGCCTGGAAACATAATTCTACATATGAAATTCAAGGTCCACATGTACAGACCAAAAGATAGTCACACAGCAACATGAAAATAAACTCAACTTCGCAACCAAAAAAAAAAACAAATATCTCAGCAGCCATAATAAAGACTAAGCCACTAACATTCGAGGGTCCGAACCTTGTCAAAGACAATGCGGGTGTGTGCGTGTGTTTAACTAGTAAAAAAAAAACAAGACTAAGCCACTAACCCTGCAGGACTAGCATCTCTTGGGGGATGCTGAGGCTTCAAGTTGTGTTGACCACCAGTCACCACTGATTCACAACTGGTGTCTTTCGTAGGAACACCACTCTGCAACATTTTTTAAAAATATATATCAATCAATCGGATAATAAAATCGACACAAATGCGAAGAACAACGTAAGAACAGATCATATGATTGCTTATCAAGAATCGCACATTTTGAGTATTTTGACGAAAGTAGCCATTATCATACACCAAATGAGACACTTGCTTCTGCAATCTATCATTCTCCTCCATCAAAAGCTTGTTCATAGCAGTAAGCTTCCTGTTCACAGCTTGAAGCCTTGAAGCTTCTTTCCTCTGCTTCTCTCTGCACCTGTACATAATATAAAATAAACAAACACAAATTTTAAAAAAAAACACTTAAATATTTAAAACATGAAATAATTTTATTTCCCGAAACTTACAAATCACCGGTCACAATAGTACAAATAACAAAAATTAGTTTGTATTCGAACGAACACGAAAAAATCGAAAAATATATAAGAAAGTAATACCTTCTATTCTGAAACCAGACTTTGATCTGTTTAGGCTCAATGTCGGAGAGAATGGAACATTCCCTAATGAGTTGCTGACGACGAACAGAACTGGGCTTCGGACAGTCATGATAGAGACGCTCAAGAGCTTCAACCTGCTCAGGTGTGTAACGAACATACTTCCCATTGTCCATTACTCCCTTACCATCCTTGCAGGACATTCCCATCATCGTATATCAACTTCTATTACCACAAAACCTTAATATTGTAAAACTATAAGCCTATATAACACACTAAATTTAAGCATGAAATGATCAAATGGGAGACAAATAAATTAACAAAACAAACGAGGCCATGTTTTATAAATGCGAATGTATTTTATAGTTACGGTTTTAACTAAAAACCGAGCCGAAAACGATTTAAGTTGACTGTGAATGTCGGTAGTGGTTGACAAGTTGGTTGATATTTGACCTCAAGTCGTCGTTGAAAATGGGGAGAGTAACGAGATTTTATTTAATGAGGAGAGAAAATATGGGAAGAAATTTAAGAAATGGCGAAATGTGGAGTAGTGTAAATGTGTAATGATAAGCTATGGTGTAGAATAGTGCAAGAGCAACACCAGTCGGCGTTATTATTTTATTTAGTATTTAATGTTTATCTATATCTAGTGTAGATCTGTTTTTACTGACCTACTGCTGTTTTGCCTGGAACAAGTAGCCCCTGGATTTTTCGAACTTGTGAATTATGAATTGAAAAAATAATAAGATTTAAATATAACAGATGCTCTACAACAAAGGATTATTGTAGCAAACTGTACCGCAGAAAGTTTATGCGATACATGTAAATGATGGACCTCATATATGCATACCTAAAACTCTACTATCGTAAAAAAAATTCGTGATACGATTTGCTGCAATAATCGTTTATTGTAGACCGTTCTCCTTTAAATATTGATAAATGGTTGAGGAAGGGGCGATGGATGGAAAATAAAGAAAGAAAAATATATGGTGGAGAGAATGGTGAAAGTGTGGGAGAGGGGAGCATGGGGAAGGGTTTAGTATGGGGGCACAAATGACAGAGAAGACACCATCATCACTCTTTTGCATGCGTCTCTACTCCCCTGGCCTACCTTGTTCATGTGCTTCTGTTTCGGGTTCTTGTTTCAGGCGATTTTAGTCGAAATCAGTTTTACGATCTTATTATACATAAACACTGCAATTAAATTTATATGAAATATTTCAAAAATTTTGAAGTATTTGAATATAAGAATCTTAGTCATAATAATTGATCACCTATAATTAGGATTATTCGCCTACTATATAATCAGTTTAAGGCAATATTTTCAAAAAAGTATTCACTTTTAATCTTTGCTACCAAGATAAGCTCATAGTAAACTCAATTGAAAAATGAATTTTCGTGTAAGTAGAGTGTTACGAAGTCGTGTATGATTATCTCCAATGCCGATAAGCAAAACTTTTATGTGTAGTCCCGCATCAGTGTCTCAGTTGATTGAGATCGGAATTTTTGAAATTTACCACTCTGAGATCCCAAGTTCGATTCTAGCCGAGTATAATGAATTTATAAATTGTAAATGCGTGCGAATAAATATTTGCAGGCAATGATATACGTGTACTAATCCTTTACTATTATCATAACTGGCCGGAGGAATCGTATCTATCAAAAAGCAGTCCAAATCTATGTTGCGGCCGAATATTTACTTTGTGTTGTGGCCTCCTGTACTTTAATGACGCGACAGTGTACAACAGAGACATGAATGACCATTTATCATTAAACGTACGCAAATCATCTCAAATATGACGCATTTCTTTGACTTTCTCTTCTCTGATTTATTATGATTTGATTTTAGTTGATAAATTTGTTTTGTATTATTATTTTTATTATTTATAAAGTAAAATGAATCAAAAGATCTTAGTCTTTTAAGCCAGTAATGTTGTGTTTGGTTGGGGTGAATGGAATGAATGAAATTAAAGAAAAATAATGGAAGTTGTAGGGAAGATTTGAAGAAAAAAAATGAGAGAGTGCAAAATTGTTATGATAGTATTTGTGAATAAAATGAATGAGTTAAGGAATGAAGCATTTCATCTCAAAGTGGGGTTTTTTAATTATAATGTAGATAGTTAAGAATGGAATGAGCTAAATAATGAAAGTTATGTGTATCTCACTATTTTATGCTATAAATCTCATTCCATTCCATTTCATTCAAATCACTCCAACCAAACACAACATAAGTAATCAGCGGGCAGGGACACATGTGGTCAAGATTCAAGAATTCGCTTAAATTAATCTGTTCATAATATGAGAATAATGGGATAATTTAGGATATTTGAGCCAATAAACCCCTATGAAATTATCATTTTACCCTTACATGTTACAAAATTACATGTCATGTCACTACTCTCTTATCTAAAGAAAAAAATTTAAGTAAATAATATTTTAGTCAAGTATCAAACCTCTGTCATTCGCTAAATAAGCCATCCTTATAACCATTGAGTTACATGATTCTTTTTTATTTTGAGCTAAAAATCATATGACATAAACCTCGCATCTTTCTTATCATATATTTACTAGCTTATAGCCCGTGCAATGCACAGATATTTATTAATACTTTTTATTATATTAATTCACAATTTTATTCTTAGTATTTATATTTGTTTTAATTTTTTAATTTTATAAAAAAATTTTAATTATAAAATATAATTTTTTTAAATATATTATTGACGAATTTCGAACATTAGACTTTTTAAAAAAATAATTATGTATTAAAATATAAAATATTACTTGACATTATATGCATTGGCTCTCATCCCTTTATTTTAAGATCCAACGATACATATTTTTTTTGTAGTACTATCCTGCCTTAACGACCAAAACTCTGAACGTTCTTTTTAATATATTTAGAGATAAAAATATTTATATTTGATACATTGTTGATGAAGTTCGAATACCTCACGATTATCATCTGTTTATTTTAAAATTTAACGTTCTTATTTTTTTATGGCATTGTCGTGTGACAACCAAAATTATGGATAAAATATATAAGGATATATTTTTGGATAAATTATTTTGTGTTGCGTTTACCTTGTGCAAAATATATACATATTTTATGTTTATTTATTGAAATTTATATGATTCAAAATTTAAATTCTTTGTTAATTTGTACAGTAAAATTTGCAACATAAATTCATGTACATAACTTCTTCTACGTCTTTTATAACATAGGGTCCACAGTTACCCATGATATATATGAAAATTATATTGAGAATTTTTTAATACTTTAATTGATATGAATCGATATCTCGATATTTGGTTTAACAATTATTATCTAACCGAAACTACTCATAAATTAAAAAGAAAATAAGAGTTACAAATTTTTGCATAGAGAATTCTATTTAATATAGAAAACTCAATTATATTTGGTTTAAATTATCAAAATACACTTATAGTATTTAAATATAATTATACTATTAATCAAATACACTTTTTTAATGTTAGATCTAATGATTATCATCTATCTATTCAAAATCTAACGGTCTTTATTAATTTGATCGTACAGGGACCGAAGTACCAAAATTTTGGATAAATTTTTCTTACGATTATTATATATATGAATATAATAATACATAAAATAAGATTTTATAGAAAATCCTCTTGAAAATATAGCTTAAAGAATCATTTAAAAATTATTTTAATATTAAAAAGAAAAATATTGCTACTTTCTTAATACACCTCTGAAAACTTAATTGCAAATAACAATATGATTGTATACAAATTTGTTGTTTCGTAAATTTTAAATTACATTATAAAGATCGTGCGAGATTTTCTTTGAAAATATATTTTTTCATGTGTATTAATAAAAATATTATTGTCACTTATTAAAGATGTCCTATGCTTAAATAATTTTTAATCAAAGTAGGTGTTGTAGTGGGCGATTCAATGCGTATAACCTTAGAATGCATTATTGTTATATGCTAAACGTAAATAAATTTTAGGCAAGTTTGTAAGTTTTGTTTAGTTATATATCTGTTAATTGTAGTTTTCTTTGCTCTTGGATGTCTAATATTGGCAGCTCAAGGTCAATATTGTATTAATATCGTGTGTGGTTACTTTTTTTTTAATTGATTTTATCCGGGGTTTTTGGTATTGGAAAGAGTCGAATTATAGACCTTTGCTAGTACTCGCTTATTATCTCTCTTACTCTTATTATATAATAGTATATAATTGTGATATTTTTAATTATTTAAAAAAAATTACTTATTTTAATATATCTACTTATTCTTTTTAATAAGTTCAATTAATAAAATATTAAAACGTAAATAATAAAGTATCAAGTATTAAAAACAATTCATGTATCGCACGGATTTTAAGCTAATTCTTTTTAATTATTGATAATCACAAAAATTTAGAAATCACCGGTATATCTGCTATTAAATAGAATAGATGAAACTATTAGATCATTTACTTGCAAGTTTTCGTTACTTAATGCTAAGTTTATAAAATTGAAAATCTACTGTAATCGACTGGGTCATGTTTACAAAACTTAAAAATTGATTTTTAATCAATTGTATACTCAAAATACAAGTAATTAACTAAATTAGATGGATTATTTGATTAAATCATAATTAATTGACTTACAATTTTCGAGTACCCACGTGGCCACGTCCAAATAATAGGCCAAATCAATCATATTTTATAAGACTAATTGGACCATCTCTAATGGGAATACCTAATATGATTTGCTAAAATTATATAAAATAATAAATGGTAAAAATTGGAGATGCTCTTATGCTATCATTATACTCCCACCGTCTCGATTATTTATTTACACTTTCTTTTTTGGGATATCTCTTCTAATTTTTTATATTCCAAAACTTTTCAAAGATAGTAAAATTTTATAATATAAAAATTAACCAATTGCACTATTTTCCTTCATTTTACCTAATCATATTGCTTCTTTCCGTCCCATCACTTTACCCAATTTGTTTACTTTACTTTACTTATTTTCATTAACATCCATGCTCAACCCAAATATAAACCATTGGACGGGACGGAGTGATACATTTTTTGCAGGGTAAACAATTCGTTAATTTTAAGGCATAAGAAGTTTATAATAATAATTAAAATAATAAATATTTCCTTAACTGAAAATATCATCATTTAACATATTTTTTATTGTGACGCATTTTTAGCTCCATTTTTTGAAATATAAAAAAAAAAAAAAAATAGCTGCAGTAACATAAAATTAAGTATTCAATTATAAAAAATAAAGTACTAATTCATATAAAATTAAATATTCAAGAAAATAACATAAAAAACAAAGCGGCTTGTGAAAAGAAAAACAATTGGGTTCAATTAACACGGTCTAGTTGGCATTGTGTTGCTTAGTGGTCCAAAAGCCTATAGCCTATTTTTTATTTTGTTTTTATTGTGCGTAGGTAATCGTTTCTAGCTCTCTTTTATTGATGCTCTAGATAACAATTTGTATGAATACCTTCCTATTAATGAACGATGATCTTTGGCATTAGAAAATGACATTATGGAAAATAATATTATTAATCTACTACTAATTCTCTGCGACATAGAATTGAAATTCTGTCTTTTGTGTGTGAATTCAAATATAGCTCGTAAATTTTTATATAATATTATGACTTATGATTATATACAAATTTTAATATTGTAAATAATTATGTTGCTACTAAGAATCGATGACGTATGGTAGTACGACTTTATAATTCCTCTTACTCTTATTATATAAAAGTATATAATAAGGATTTAACTTTAATTGAATGTAGTATGAATTGAATATTAGTATTAATGGAACTGATATTTTTATTAAGTTTTAATTACTTCTAATCCAATTTAATACTAATACTCCCACTTTGATTTATATCTTTTTTAGATAAAAATTTCTATTTTTATATGATCTAATCTTGATCGTCTATTTTTAAAAATATCAGATCCAATGGTTGAGATTGTTTTGGCGGTACTGAGGACCGACCAAAGTTTTGGATAAAATCTCTCTCACGCTTATTATATATAAGGATTTAATTATTATTTAAATTTTTGAGTAAAATTTAAGGTGATTTATAATATTTATTAAACTTTGTTTTTTTAATACTTAAAATATCATACAATCATATATACTACCAGTCTTTTAAAATATTAATATTAAGTTTTAAAAATAATATTATGTGTGGTTATTTTTATCTTTCTTTTAACTAAACAAATATTTTGTATATGTATCGATAACTATAATATATTCTATTTTCTTGCATCAGAGTCGAACTTTTTTTGTACTACGCAATATATTTGAATTATTCAAATATTTAATATATAAAATGTATTATTAAACGTTGATATAACATAGAGCCGGCAATTTCGTACCCGACACGAAAACACGACACGAAAACGACACGAAAATTACGGGTTTGGTTTAACCTTTTCGGTACACGAACACGAAAATACACGAACACGAAATTACACGAGCGAATTTAGTGTCGGTTTTGGATTTACCCTTGGGTACACGACACGAAACGAAAGTACACGAAATAAATAAATAAATAAATAAATATTTTAAAATTATATAAATACATATAATTTCGTGTACTTTTCGTGTACTTTCGTGTACTTTTCGTGTAATTTCGTGTACTTTTGTATACTTTTTGTTTCGTTTTCGTTTTCGTTTTCGTGTACTTTTCGTGTACTTTCGTGTACTTTTCGTGTACACGATAAGTACACGATAAATTTCGTGTACTTTTCGTTTCGTTTCGTGTTTACACGAAATTTTTTGTTTCGTTTTCGTTTTGTAAAATGGGTACACGAACTTATTTCGTTTCGTTAATGGTTTAACCTCTTAGTACACGAAACACGAAAGTACACGACACGAAAGTACACGACACGACACGAATTGCCAGGTCTAATATAACATAAATAACATATTACAAGTAGTTT
This sequence comes from Heracleum sosnowskyi, assembly GCA_030848705.1. Lineage (NCBI taxonomy): Eukaryota > Viridiplantae > Streptophyta > Magnoliopsida > Apiales > Apiaceae > Heracleum > Heracleum sosnowskyi. The sequence goes on along the minus strand of CM061245.1, from coordinate 117,142,705 downwards.
ATTTACATATTTATGACTTATTTATTTTTAAATTAATGAAATTAGTGTAAAAACATGTGTAAAAAATAGACAATAATTTAGGTATGGGTGATCGGTCACTTCGGGGTCGGGGAGACTCCGAACATGAACTCATTCGTCGAATTCGCCTCAATCCTCGAACGAGGATTACTTTATTTATCGCACAATAATCATCGTTAAATAGCACATATTGATAACATGTATACATAATATTTATAATTATTTGTTCTTATATACATACTACAGGTATAGAGTCAGTGTGATGCATACGACATTCATATTCTTCTTATTTTACATTTATATTTACTTTGTTTGAAGTTCATCTTAAATTTGAATAGTTTTATGTGATTGTTGAACTTAATGTTGAATTGACGTGTGTGTTTCTGTTTGAGCGTGATTAAATTGTATTTTAAGAGTTTTGTGTTTAACAATATTTTAAAAATATATTTAATTAAAATTGTTGTTTTTAATAAATTAAGGTCAAATTGCAAAAGAAAAGGGACTAAAGTGCAAATATCAGAATATGAATGTCGTATTGACCGACCGACTACCAAATTATATTTTGAATAAAATCATTGTTTTTAATAAATTAAATAAAGTTGTAAAAATAAAATAACTAAAGTACAAATATCAAAATATGAGAACCGTACCGACCGACTATCAAACTTTCAATGTTTCGGTTTTAATAATACAATATATATATATATATATATATATATATATATATATATATATATATAATTAGATTAGATGCATTATATATATGACACATTTTTTGCTATTATCAAATGAATTTTAAATTAATTTTATGAAATAAAATAATTAGTTATTTAGAATTGAATTAACACACACACACACACACACACACACACACACACACACATATATATATATATATATATATATATATATATATACGCACGTAAAATAACTAAAAAACATAAATAAAACATATGAAAAACTATTTGTTTTGAGTCAAAATATTGTGAAAGATGAGATAATAAAAATAATTAGATAATACAACAAAACAATTAAATAAATTATATATTCTAAAATTTTGATAATAATTTGTGTAAACAATAAACAGATTAAAATATATAGTCCATACCAAATTTAAAAAAGCATGATATTGCATATCATACATTATGATCAGATTAAATCACATTATACAGCCCGGGTTATTTAAAATTATAGTCTCCCGATCAATCAAATTATCTATATAAATTAAAGTAAGTACATTGTAATAGACAAAAAAAATGTGCAACCATACCTAGAAAAAAAAATTAACCGCAAAGAATAGAAATTTATGTTAATTACTAGAAAAGTGACATGTGTTTTAATTAGTAAAGATATTTCCCTGGATGAAGTTGTATTTTGAAAAAAATAAAGGATGAATTCATTGTCAAAACACGGACAAAACTCAGAAGACGTATGAGCAATTTTAACTTACGATGATATAAACAAAAAATATTTATCCAACAATAATTGATCAATTCTCAAGTTCAGAGTTAAAAAAAAAGTCTATTTGTTTGGAAGAATTGAAACACATCGAAATGGTACCAAACATACTTAATAATAGAATGGTTTGGCACAAGGTAGTCCACTTAAGTAGATTAGCTATATTGTCCTATGTTCTGAAAGTTAGATAGACATGGGAAGAGAAATAAAGGTAAAGAATGCTTAAAATCAAGATGTCAGAAGAAAAGATATAAAAGAGTTACAAAAAAAGTTTTAAGAACTGAAAATGCAAGGTCTAAGTAGAGTATTTGAAGATTTAGGAATGCTTTTGAGTAAAATCAGTACTAAAACCTACAATCTCATACTGCAGTATCTTGAAGGCTATTTAGTTTCTAGCTTGAATATTGTCGGAGATGAACTAAATGAATGAATCATTTTTGAAGAATTGGAAAAAATTTAGGATTATAATTTTGAAAAATGTCGTCTTAATTAGAAAACATCCATAGAACACTCTAATTCTATTATATGATCCACAATAAAATTAAAAACATACATGATTTATCAAAACTACTCGTATTAGTTTTCAAATTAAAAACTTCAACATATTTAAGCAAGTAAAACATAGTCATAACATTAACAATAAAAACTCTATGAACATCAATCGAAATTTTTTTGATCCAATTTGAACTAAAGCATTATTACCTACTGTATCCAAATAATATTGATTTTGATTTGTTGTAATAATAAATAGGTCTCGTGCATTTACATCAATCAAAAAATTTTAAATTATCACATCACTCCTCCTATCATGTCATTTGTTAATAATTTTTTGTACCAAATTTTGTGTATCACTACTCTGATAGTACTCCATGGTTTTAAAATATAATCTTAAAATAAAACACTAATGGGGTTTCGAATAAGGAGAAAAAGGAGGATTAGCGTGAGCCGACAACCAAATATGTGCGTCTCATATTTGGACAACCCAATGTTAATTGTCTGGATGAGCTGGGATGTGCTGACGTGTCTTCCTTTTTATATTCACCTTTGATATTTCTTTTTCTCATGAAAAACTGATACTATGCCTAACCTACTATTATTAGGCGGCCGCAGCCAAGCTCCATTTTGCCCACCTACATGGTAGACCCAATTATTTGTTTGGGCCGAATCGGTTTCTACTTCCTGTAGAATTTCGATAAATTAATAATTTTAATTAATAAAAAATTTCAATTTTAATATATTAGAGTTAGTGTATATTTTATTTTAATAAATTAATAATTTTAATAAATTAATAAAATTTACTGATTCCGAGATTATTAATTTATCAAAGTTTTACTCTATCATTCTTTCTCTTCTCTTATTTTTCAACTGTGTACATTCATTTTAAGTACATAACTTTTTTCGTGGATAAAAAACTTATTAACCAATATACCCCTCCGTCCCAAAATATTTGTAGTGCTTGACATTTTTGGGATAACTTTATTCAGTTTTAAGTGAAATTTTATATAATTTCTATAATTGAAAAATTATTACAAATATATTATTTAAAAAATATACACGACTTTCTTAAAAGATACTTTTCATTTTTTTGATATTTTAAATGAATTATTTTTAGTTTTCAGTCAAATTTGAGTGATACTAATCTCAAAAAAGTTAAACACGTCAATTATTTTTGGAATAAAAGTTTTAGTATTTTTCTTTTTCGAGATGAATCAACCTATATCGTTATGCATATGAAACAAATTTTAGTTTTAACTATATACCCAAATTTAATTATCGTTAATCTACAAAAAAACCAATCGTAATAACTAAAGAAACTATATACCCATATTGGGCCTTTTGTTTGATTTTGACATGAATATTGGGCCTTTTGTTTCTTAATTTTAACTTTAATGAAGATGGGCCTTCTTCTTCTTCTACTTTTTTTTTCTATAATCAAGATGGGCCTTTACACACTAAGCTAGGATCCACCACTTAAAGACAATCTTAGAGCATTTTAGGTTTATGTTTAGCTCTTATTTCGCCCACTGAACATAAATTGCTGTTTTTTTTTCTATTTCTTACAAATTAATAGAATTTTAAGAAAATAAAAATCGAAGATAATTTTTTTATGCAACAAATTAGGATGGATGGCACACATGCTAAGTTGAGCATGTTATTGATAATTGTTTTCCTTGTTTTATAGAGTAACACATTTAGAATTTCGTGTAGACCTCGAAAGTATGGTTATTTGAGCATATTTTGTAACAAAAATCATGTTTATAGTATGTCTTTAGAACTTTCCGTGACATGCTAATACCTTAATATCGATAAAACATCATAGTTATTATAATTTTCTCAACTCAAATAGAGTAATGGATCACGAAATGGTTCCCGAAATCGTTCTCAAATATCACGTGTCATCTTTTAATTTATAGACGTATATTTATACATTTATTTATTTTTAAGATATACATCCAATCAAATCTTACCACATAAACATTCGGGAACGGTTATGAGAATGGTCTTGGACTCTGACATTTCTCAAATACTAATTATAGAATTTTATCATAATATCTTTTCTGAAATTTACTACCAAACTCGTGATAATTACAACCGTAAGCAACTAATTCAAGGCAATAATTGAGTAGTGTAAAAATGGAGATTCTTGTGTTGAGCTTTCTTTGTATTCCCTGAGTCAAGGCCATAAATTAAGGGGAAGAGGCATGTGCAATGCATAAGTAATTCACGTGATTTTCCCTTACACGTGCAACCACGTTGGTTTTGTACATGCAAAAATGACTCGCACGTGAGAGTGAAAAACGTAGTAAGCATCTTTTAATTTTAAAATAAATAAAAAAATACCGTAAATAAATTCGTAAACGAGTGCGTCCAAGCGTGCGAGGTAGGAAGACCAGAACGGGGGTACGAGTTGCGACTAATTCAATAATTGCACCCTACAAATCTATAACTCCGTTTCAGTTGCATTAGAGTTGTAGTGACTAGTACTTTGGCCACAGCTGGATTGGCATTTTTCCAACCAAACGACTCGCAAGTCGCAAGTCATGATAATTTCTGAACGCGTTTTCGTAACCAAATCAAACCAAACATATTTGATATTTCCGACTTATCACAGAGTCTGAAGAAGGTAAAATGTACGAAAATTTATCTTTATTTAAAAAATAAAAAGATTGTTTCCAGGAAGATTCCGACTTGTATGTTTTCCATCAAATTTAAATTTCAATAACATGGTTACGGAATACAAAAAAGAAAACTTGAAATTCTTCAGGCTTTACTCTTTCATACACAATACATCGTAAAAATTCTTAAATATCTTTTCTCTTTAATTTATGTATAGTTCGAGTTAGATAATAATTATTAAACCAAATATCAGATAACAATTAATATCGATTACAATGTTAAAAATTATCTATATAATGCTCATGTATATCATATAACAATGATACATGTGGACCCTGCGTTATAAAAGACTTAGGAGAACTCTTGTACATGAATAAATTTAAACATTTTTTTTCTGAAGGAACATAACAATTTGATTAATCCAAATTATAATTATATTATTTTACATATAACAAACATAAAAGGATAATATCAAAATATTATTAAAATATTGAGGGTTTCATCTATACTATATTATTAAAGCCGAAACATTGAAAGTTTTGGTTTTCGGTTAACGGTCGGTTTTTTGTTTTCGGTACTTTTTCTAATTAATAAATTAATAATATAATCAAAATTCGGGAAAGTTTTATTCTACATTAATATTTCACTATATTTTACTACATAAAAATCAAATAATATTGAAATCTAATAAAAAAAATGGAAATGTGGGATCTAATTTATTTAAATTTAGGATACAGTGCTACAAATATACTTCTTTCTTTTTAGGATAACGAAAGCTACTACAAATCAAATCTTTTATGGAATTGTATTATTGTCAAGTTACCAAAATAGTAACTAGATGATTGACTTTTATAATTAAAATATTTTTTTTCTAACAAAATCTACTCATTTTTCAAAAATATCATTACAATTATCTTTAAATTAAAATATATTATCTTTTATATTTGTTATTGCTAAAATTTATGTTTTCCAAAAATATGAGGTGCAATCATTACTTATTTATTTTAAAACCTATTTTAATACTCTATTTAATAAATAATAAAATAATATAAAAATAGTAACTAATTGATTGACTTTTATAATTAAAAAAAAAATCTAACAAAATCTACTACTTTTCCTAAAATATCACGACAATTACCTTTAAATTAAAACATAATATCTTTTATATTTGTTATGACTAAAATCTCTATTTTTCAAAAATATGAGGTGCAATCCTTACTTATTTATTTTAAAATCTATTTTAATACTCTATTTAATAAATAATAAAATAATATAAAAATATTAACTAGCTAATTGCCTTTTATAATTTAAAAAAAAATTTCTAACAAAATCTTCTTCTTTACCAAAAATATCACGGGCAATTACCTTTAAATTAAAATATATTACCTTTTATATTTGTTATCACTAAAATCTCTATTTTCCAAAAATATCAACTGCAACCTTTACTTATATATTTTAAAACTTATTTTAATACTTTTAATTATTTAAATTTTTTTTACCTATTTTAACAAGTTAACGTATTTTTTTAACAAATACAATTAATATAATTAAAATACATCTAAAAATATTATAGGTAGTTACTTTATTTTAATTAAAACATGTTAGGTTTCCTATTTATCCTTATTAAAAAAACTTACTTATTTTAACATGTCAACATATTTTTTTAATAAATACAAGTAATATAATTAAAACATTTCTAAAAATATCACGGTCAATTAATTTTTTTAATTAAAACATGTTACATTTTCTATATTTTCTTATTTTTAATATTATTTTATTATAAATTAATATTAATAATACCTCATTTATCTTCATCAGCCCCATTGTATTTTTTAATATTTTTTTACGTTTAAGTTTCTCATTTTATAATTTATCATATCAATTTTTACTTTTATTTTAATATTTTATGTTCACATTAAATGTTTTAGTTTATTATTTTCTAAGGCTCGTGCCTTGCACGGGTTAGAGGCTTGTATTCATAAACAATAATTTTGAATATAATACTTAACCATCTTTTCTTTTCGGTTTATGGGTAGGTCAACTTGTCAAATTAGATAACAATTATTAAATCATCATTAAATTAAAGATAATTTCGTTAGTTTCACATGGGTTGTAAAATCGTCAAAATTCAATTTCTAAAACTCGGGATAGAACCCAAATAGTAAGTGAGTATCTAAATTCTAATAAATATTTTTTTATAATTGTAGCACCAATTTATTTATTTTTCCACTAATTCTTTTAAATATAGAACTTTAACTTTCTTTCAATAAAGTATTAAAATAAATTAAGAACAAATTCAAATCGATAAAGACTATAATAATATGAGAATAAAATTTTATATAATCATTACATAATTTTTATTTTGTTTAATAATTTTAAAGTTGATATGGGTCGAAATATAACCCTAGAAATAATTAATGATATATTAATTAGACCTAGTTTGGTCAAAGAATTAGGCCCGACAAAAGGCCCGAAACCCTAATTATTTATTAATTTCGTAATTAATAAATAAGGGAAATTATCAGCTCATTAAATGAGTCCAAAATATAATAAAATCTTCATAGAAGGATCCAGAATCCCAATCAAATAATATGATGAGTCATAACACTTATCAGATAAGGATAATACTTGCCAGCCAAGCAATATACTCCTAATCAGTTATCAATTACAAATCTTATCAGTTTAGTCTCCTAAACTTACTCTAAATACAAGGCTCCAGACGCCTATATAAGGACCCACGTCCCTCATTCTAGAACTACGTTTTTACTTGGCTTGATTCTTAATTACGGATTGAGATACGTAGGCATCTTGTGAGGACCTGTTTAGTCACGAACCACGAGAGCAGCCATAAAGACACGATTGTCCACCATCATTCATTGAATACAGCCGTCAAAAATCTAAATCTACTTTTTATTCCATAACATTTGGCGCCGTCTGTGGGAATCCTTACATCAACCATGGCTAGAACACGAAGAACAACCGCTACTGAATCAACTGTCACCACCACTACTCCAATCACCACGGAACTAGGATCGTTACCCCTCACTACGGAGGTGGTTTCTCAACCAGCAGGGACGACACCACTCACCGCAGAGATGGTTTCACAGCCACAAGGGACGAATCCCCAAACTTCCATACCTCAGAATGAGACGAACCCTCTTCAAATGGTTGTCTCACCCCTCGACTATAACCTTCCCCATGGAGCACAGATCTCCACTACTGTGCTTCCTGTGAGCACAAATCCGGCTTACGGATTGCCCAACTATCCCCCTGAAACCGGAGGGAGTGGCCATGCAAATCAGGGACCATACATTCGAGGATTGGGACCTATCCCTGAAGGAAGATACTTGGATTATTCTGGGCCCTACTCTGAAGACAACTCGTCTGATGAAGGACAAGATCGAGCACCCAGAAGAAGAAGAGCTAGCAAAGAGCCCCTTGGAAGGAGGACTCGGGGGGCAACTGGAGGGGCACCTATGACTGCCATGGAGAGGATAAAGGCTCATGAGGCCGAGATCCAGAAATTAAAAAGAAGCATGGAGATGGAGCAACAAAGGAAGCAGACTCAGCCTTCAAATCAAGGGACAGGGGAAATCCCCTTAATTGATTTAGGAACACCTTCAAGAAGGCAGGAAGGAGCTAGAAGGACGGAGATTCCCAGGTCAGACCCCCGTGTTTTAACACAGTTGGGTGATCCAGATGATCCTATTCCACCTTTTACTGAAGAGGTAATGGACGCTCATGTATCAAGGAAATTCAAGATGCCCACCATCAAGGCATATGATGGAACGGGCGATCCCGCAACCCATGTGAGAACTTTTTCGAATGCACTGTTGCTGCAGCCAGTCACTGATGCTCTTAAATGTAGGGCGTTTCCACAAACCTTGGCTGGCATGGCCCAAAGATGGTATAGCCGCTTGCCACCCAACTCTATCAGTTGTTTCAGAGAGTTGAGCACGGCCTTCATCAGTCAGTTCATTAGTGGAAGGGTACATGAAAAAAGCTCTGCTTCACTCATGAACTTAACTCAAGGAAAGAATGAGACGTTGAGAGATTATCTCAAGCGCTTCACCAAGGAGACATTGAATATACCTGATCTGGACAATAAAGTAGCTATGATAGCTCTTCAACAAGGAACCACGGATGTCTTTTTTAAGATGTCATTGGCCAAACACCCTCCCGAGAGCATGGCTGAGCTCCAACAAAGGGTGGGAAAGTACATAAAAGCTGAAGAGAGCATGAAGAAAACTGACACCCTCGCAACAGGAAGTGGAAATAATGGTGGGTGGAAGAAGCGAAAAGCGGAACAAGAGTATGATGTCAAGGACAAATATCCTCGTACGACTAGAGACTCTGATTCTGCTCCAAGGAAGAGCGTTCCAAGCGCAAAGTTTACTGAATATGCAAGATTGAATGCCCCAAGGAGTCAAATTCTTTATGATATTGAGAAGGATAGGGACTTCCGATGGCCGAAGCCACTAAGGGGAGATCCAGAAAAGAGAGATAAGAACAAGTACTGTAGGTACCATAAAGATTTGGGACATGATACTGATGACTGCAGACAACTCAGGGATGAGATCGAGTTTCTGATTAGGAAGGGGAAGTTGAATAAATTCACCAAAGATGAAGACAGGAACCTCCCTAGGAGGGACTATGATCGAAGGGATGACCGAGATCAAGGTCGTAACCCGCCAACCCGAGGACCAGTGATCAATATGATCTCAGGAGGACCAACCGCAGCTGGAACTACAAGAAACTCTCGGAAGGCTTATGCACGAGAAGTAATGCATATTGTTGGAGAAGCACCCAAGCGTGCAAAAACCGAGGTAACAATTGGGTTTGATGATTCTGATCTGGAAGGGGTGAAGTTCCCCCATGATGATCCTCTAGTGATAGCCCCAGTGATTGGAAATAATGAAGTAAAGCGAGTCTTGATAGACAATGGGGCCTCTGTTGATGTCCTTTTTCATGACACCTTCTTGAAAATGGGATATAATGATTCTCAACTAACCCCAACTAACATGCCCATTTACGGGTTCAATGGAGTGGAGTCTAAAGTAGAAGGCACAATTCTGTTGCCTGTAACCATTGGTAAGGAGCCAAAGGAGGTAACTCAAATGTTGAATTTTGTGGTAATTAAGGCATCTTCGACCTACAACGCCATCCTTGGAAGGACTGGCCTTCACGCTTTTAAGGCTGTGGCCTCAACTTACCACCTAAAAATTAAGTTCCCAACCAGGAATGGTGTAGGAGAAGAAAGAGGTGATCAAAAGACCGCCAGGAGCTGTTATGTAGCCGCGTTAAGGCCAGACGGAGTCGGGGGGCAGGTTCTCCCAATTGATGACATGGATGTTAGAAACGAGGAAGAAAGGAGAGGAAAGCCAGCTGAGGATCTTGTTCCCATTCCCCTCATTTTAGAAGAACCAGAAAAAGTCACTTATATTGGAGCTCTACTACCTGATTCTATGAAAAGCAAGTTGACATCCTTTCTTCAAGAAAATAGTGATGTATTTGCTTGGACAGCAGCCGATATGCCAGGGATTGATCCCCAATTGATAACCCACAAGTTAAATGTGGATCCTGAAAGGAAGACAGTAAAACAAAAGAAAAGAAATTTTGCCCCAAAAAGACAAGAAGCTATTAAGCAGGAGGTAGAAAAACTTTTGGAAGCAGGCTTCATTGAAGAGATTCAGTTCCCTGAATGGCTGGCAAACCCCGTGATGGTCAAGAAGGCTAATGGAAAGTGGAGAATGTGTGTGGACTTCACAGACTTGAACGATGCATGTCCTAAGGATTGCTTTCCCTTACCAAGGATTGACGCATTGATAGATGCCACTGCTGGGCACGAGATGCTAAGTTTTATGGATGGCTTCAGTGGGTACAACCAAATCAAGATGCACACGGACGACATCCCCAAGGTATCATTCATAACCGACTTTGGTGTTTTTTGTTATTTAGTCATGGCTTTTGGACTTAAGAATGCAGGGGCAACATACCAAAGGTTGGTAAACAAGATTTTTGAACCACTGATTGGCAAAACAATGGAAGTTTACGTGGATGACATGCTAGTCAAAAGTCTCGATAAGGCAGACCATATAAAACATCTCAAGGAAGCGTTTGAAGTGCTGAGGCACCACAAAATGATGTTAAATCCAGCTAAGTGTGCCTTCGGGGTAGGCTCAGGGAAGTTTTTAGGCCTGATGGTCTCCAAAAGAGGAATCGAAGCTAATCCTGACAAGATCAAGGCAATCCTAGACATGGAACCGCCCAAGTCTGTTAAGGATGTACAGAAATTGACAGGAAGAGTTGCAGCATTGGGAAGGTTCATTTCCAAGTCAGGAGAAAAGTGCTTACCTTTCTTCAAGGCACTCAAAAATGTGAAAAATTTCGAGTGGACATCTGAAAGCCAAGAAGCCTTTGAGGCCTTAAAGAAATACATGGCAGAAGCGCCACTGTTGGCAAAACCCAAGTCAGGAGAAATTCTCTATCTATATTTGGCGGTCTCCGACACTGCCCTGGGAGCTGTTTTGGTAAAGGAGGAACTGAAAATTCAGAAACCCATCTACTATGTGAGTAAGATTTTGCATGGGGCGGAAATAAACTACTCAGTGATTGAAAAGTTTGCCTTAGCCTTGATAATGGCTTCAAGAAAACTGCGCCCCTATTTTCAGGCTCACAAGATAGAGGTCATGACTGATCAACCTCTGAGAAACATCTTGCATAGTCCTCAAGTTAGTGGAAGGCTGATCAAATGGGCTATTGAATTGGGCGAATTCGACATCAAGTATAAGCCTCGAACGGCCATAAAAGCTCAGGCACTCGCTGACTTCATGGTTGAATGTACCATTGACAACCAAGAAGTCGGGGGGCAGGAAGTATTGGTGGAAGAAGATAGCAAAGATGAGGACATAGTATCCAAAGAATGCTGGGTGCTCTATTTTGATGGAGCATCAAAAACAAAATCGAGTGGAGCTGGTTTAGTGTTACAAAGTCCTGATGGATTCATAATAGAGTATGCACTAAAACTTGACTTCCCAACAACAAACAATGAGGCGGAGTATGAAGCTTTGATTGCTGGCTTAGGGCTGGCTGGAGCCCTCAGGGTCAAAACTTTGAAAGTATGTGGAGATTCAAGGCTGGTGATTTCTCAAGTAAATGGGGAGTTTGAAGCAAGAGATGAAGTCATGGCCAAGTACTTGAAACTTGTTAAGGCCATCATGACTCAGTTTGATGAATGTTATGTGGAGCATGTTCCGAGGGAGGAAAACGTGAAGGCTGATGCCTTGTCCAAGTTTGCCTCATCTGAAATTGAAAATTATGCAGGGAGTGTATACTTTCAGGTCTTGAAGACCCCGAGCATCAACGGAAGGTTGGTAGCACCCATTGGTATTACCAGCTGTTGGATAGATCCCATCAAAGCACATTTGGAAACTGGGTGGCTGCCCGACGACACTTCAGAAGCACGAAAGCTGTACGTCAGAGCATTAAGGTATGCCCTGATTGAGGGAATCCTATACAAAAAATCTTTCATCATTCCCTATCTGAAGTGTTTGAGACCCCAAGAGGCGGAGTTGGCCCTAAAAGAAGTACATGAAGGCATCTGTGGGCAACACTTGGGGGGCAGAGCCCTTGCACATAAAGTCACCCGCCTAGGCTTCTATTGGCCAAGCATGCTTGCTGATGCTAAGAGCTATGTGAGAAAATGTGAACGATGCCAGAAACATGCACCCGTGGTTAGACAACCACCTGAGATGATGACATCCATTAACTCTCCTATCCCTTTTGCTATGTGGGGAATGGATATACTTGGGCCATTTCCAATGGCAAGTGCTCAAAGAAAATTCTTGATAGTTGCGATTGACTACTTCACTAAGTGGATTGAGGCTAAGCCATTAGCCAAGATAACCACCAAGCAAGTGATGCAATTCTTTTGGGAAAGTGTGATATGCAGGTATGGAATTCCACGAGTCCTTGTAACGGATAATGGAACTCAGTTCAACAATGATGAGTTCAAGAAATATTGCGATGAAAATGATATTAAGTTGCGCTTCACTTCTGTTGCCCATCCTCAAGCAAATGGGCAAGCCGAGGTTGCAAATCGGATAATCCTAGATGGACTAAAGAAAAGAGTTGAACGCTCCAGAAATACTTGGGTAGATGAATTGCTCCCCATTCTATGGGCGTATCGTACTACTTGCAAAGTCACTACTGGGGCAACCCCATTCCTGTTAGCATATGGAGCAGAAGCAGTGGTTCCTGTAGAAATCACTCATGCTTCTCCTAGAGTTGAAGCATATGAACCAGAGACAAATGAGGAAGGCTTGAGGCTGGCTCTAGATCTAATTGACGAAGTTAGAGATGAGGCAAACGCCAAGATAGTTGAACATCAAAAGAAAGCGTCTTTCTACTATAACCTAAGAGTTAGAGAAAGGTTTTTTCGTCAAGGGGATTTGGTCCTTAGAAAGATTGAAGCATCTGGAGTTGGACAAAAGGGAAAGTTAGCCCCAAACTGGGAAGGACCCTATCGGGTTAAAAATGTTTATGGACGAGGCTCATATAAGCTGGAAACTCTGGAAGGGGTTGAAGTGCCTAGAACTTGGCATGCTGCAAACTTGAAAGTTTATTATGTTTAAGGGTGTCCTAATTGGACTCACTGTTAGGACAAGTAGAAATAAGGTTGATAAAACCAATCCAAGCTTTTAGACTTGAGATAGAAGTAGTATATTATGTAAGGGTTGAACCCATTTTTTAAGTTATGAATTTATTTGGAAATATCAAGAATATTCCACATGCATTATGTATTGATGTTTATATATGAGTCAAGGTACTAAGTAAGTATGCAAATGCGAGAAATTAAAAGGCAAATAAATTAAACAACTTAAAATAAAGTTTAAGTTATGCCCGAAGGCAGAATTACAGAGAATAAATATAAAACTAAAAGCAACTATGGCTGGGTGCCATCCCCTCCATGCTCGTCCTCGGAGCCAGACTCCTCTTCGGACTCTTCCTCCCCAGAATCCTCCTCCTCTTCGCCAGACTCCTCCTCACCGGAGCTGGATCCCTCTAACTCTTCATCAGGCTGGGGGGCATGTTCAGGATTGAGAATCCTGTCATCCTCATCCATATCGTCCACTCCAGCCAAGGCCTTCTCCAACTGATTAGGAGCATGGGGGCTGGGGAAGTCGGAAATAGAAAGGGAGCCAGGAATTCTCCTCGATACCTCAGCTAAAGCCTCATCCCATCCTTGAGTAAACTGGACAGGGAAAAGAAGATCATCATGCTGAGTTATGATCTCCTGATACTCAGCAGAATCAAAGTACTCATCAATGATACGATCCTTCCCCTTCCTTAACTCGACCAGCTCAGCTTGAGCCTCCAATAGCTCTTTATCCCTTCGATCCAAGGAAGCTTTAAGAGAACCAACCTCCACCTGGGCTTGATCATACTTAGCCTTGTTGGCCTCAGAAGATGATCGCCAGGCTTTGGCTTGAAATAAAGCCCCTTGGAAATTTGCATTAGCCTACAAATAAAACACAAGTTAGAAATAATAACTTGGGGCATAAAAAAAAAAAAAAAAAAAAAAAAAAAAAAAAAAAAGATAGAAAGAAAAAGAAACTTACAGCAGCAAAGGCCTGGGCTCCTGCACACTCTGCTCCTTCCAGGGTGGAGTTAGAAACAAAATCCTTGTAGTCACAAGGGGTCAATGAATGGTGTGACCATTCAACAGCATGAGCTGACACCCCCACTATGGTGTCCTTTTTCCTTATCCCCCAGTTGGGGCGCCATACAGAACTCTTATTTGAGGCCTCGACCTCGTCAACCTCAGCCACATGAGGCCTCAAAATAGCAGGGCCTTGCTCGGTCAGCCTAGGATCCTTCAAGCAAGCCCTCTTGATCCTTGCTGTCTGCCCGCCTTCTGGCTCATTTTGCTTGTTGATAAACTCAGCAGCTGCAAACAAAAGTCAAGGAAAACAATTGGTATAAGGCAATCTTAATACAACTACAAGAAAGTAAGAAAAAGAGTTACCCTTGTCAGAAACTCTTGAAAGTCCCAGAGTCTTAAGTAGAAACTCGTCCAGAAGCTCCCAAGCCATGGTGGCATAGTTATCCTTGATGAGTTCAGCATAGGCAAGGGCCTCCCCCTCAGTCAGAACTATGTCACCAGGACTACCATCCGAAACTCTACTAAATGAGCTTTGGAATAAGGTGCCCCAGTCCCCTCCATCCCACATCAAATACATAAATTCATCTCTCCATTTGGGATTGTTGTCGGGAATGGATTTTGGGTGGAAGATGGGAGGTGTTGTGGGTCGATGATTAATATATACCCAACCCAAAGTTTGGGAAGAGCTATTTTTAAATTGAAAAATCCTTCTAAAGAGAGCAACAGAAAGAGGGAAATCATTTTTAAGCACAAAACAATAAAGCACATAATAAGTCTCCAAGCATTGGGAGGGAGTTGACAAGGACTGATTCCTACATCGGCAAGAAGTTGAGGAATGAAAGGATGGAATGGGAATCGAACGCCTGCAGCCAGGACCCCTTTGTATATGCAAAGAGCATTTGGGCGCCAATGGCAGGAACGATCCCCAGGTTCAGCTAGGACTAACCTATAAGGTGCCCTAATTCTATACATATTCTTGTAATTAGCAACTGCATCAGCATCATTAAATCTATTGCTATGGTTATATGAATCTAAATGCGACACTGAGGGATATTCATCACTACGTTCTAAGATCATATCTTGTAATGACATAGTGGAAGAACGAATGATGATACCTCTTTTAGACGCTTGATTCATCTTCTGAAGACGGCTAGCAGAACGATCAGCCATTTCAAAAATCTTCAAAGAAAACTGGAAAATGTCTTCAAATCTTCAAAGTAACTCAGAAAACCTTCAAGTGATGAAGGTTGAAACCCAGAAAACTGGAAAAATTCCAGAAATTCTTCAAATCTTCAAAAGTAAAACCCAGAAACCTTCTTGGGAAGGAGATTTCTGCCCAGAAAACCCAGAAAAACCTTCAACTGATGAAGATTATAACTTAGAAGATGAAATTTAGAAATTTAGAGAGAGACTTGAGGAGAGAAGAAAATTGGAAAGTAAAGTGAAAGTGAAGAGTAAAGAGTGAAGATTCACTCTTTTATAGAAAAATTTCTAACCAGTTGACTTTCCGGTAAAAGGGAATATTAACCGGCTAAAGCCTGTCAAAGCCCATAATCATCTTATGGGCTACTAAAACTAAGGCCCAAAGAGTTAGGCCCAAGAAAATATCAAGGCCCAGGGTCCAATATGAATAATATTCAAGAAAAAACTTTGGCCCAAGAAGTGAGCTAAAAAAGACTAGGCCCAAGGCCCAATATAAAATCGAGGCCCAAAGGGCTGAAACCTTGAGAAAATTCTGACTTAAAGATTGGAAATATTTCTAAGGCAAAACAATAGATCCTGGTCGAGATTATATTAATTCCTGGCCGAATATTCCTGGTCGAAATTATACTAAGAATCTTCTTCGACCAGCACGACCTCACCATAGTTGAGATCGAAAAAGCATAAGGATTCCTGCTCGAATTTACACTAGATCTTGGTCGAACAAACCTGTTCGAAAATAAGCTGAAAAATGAGTTCGACACGTTCGACCTGAAAACAGTTTGAGGTCGAAAAAATGAACAAAATTTCTGTTCGAAAATCCTGGTCGAAATTTATAAGAAATTCCTGTGCGAAAATTCTAGTCGAAATTACATAAGAATCAAGGTCGAAATTTCCTGCTCGAAAATACTCTGTAAATCCTGATCGATGTTGTCGACCTCGTCCCTGTTCCTGTTCGAAAATGGCCTAAGGATTTCTAGTCGAAAATCCTGGTCGAATTCATAAGGAATTCCTGTTCGAACTATCCTGTTCGAAATTGAACTATAGATCCTGGTCGACACTGTCGACCTCAACACTTGATCCTGATCGAATTCGACCTGGATTCCTGATCGAAATTGACTTGGAATCCTGGTCGAAAATAATCTGGATTTCCAGCCAAAAAATGACCTAATTTTGATCAATTTTGGGTCAAAAAATGCCTTAAAAATGAAAAATTCCTGGAAAAATATGGGATAATTTCTACAAAAATCTTGAAGGATTTTTCCAGAAATTGGGGGGCAAATGATATGGGTCGAAATATAACCCTAGAAATAATTAATGATATATTAATTAGACCTAGTTTGGTCAAAGAATTAGGCCCGACAAAAGGCCCGAAACCCTAATTATTTATTAATTTCGTAATTAATAAATAAGGGAAATTATCAGCTCATTAAATGAGTCCAAAATATAATAAAATCTTCATAGAAGGATCCAGAATCCCAATCAAATAATATGATGAGTCATAACACTTATCAGATAAGGATAATACTTGCCAGCCAAGCAATATACTCCTAATCAGTTATCAATTACAAATCTTATCAGTTTAGTCTCCTAAACTTACTCTAAATACAAGGCTCCAGACGCCTATATAAGGACCCACGTCCCTCATTCTAGAACTACGTTTTTACTTGGCTTGATTCTTAATTACGGATTGAGATACGTAGGCATCTTGTGAGGACCTGTTTAGTCACGAACCACGAGAGCAGCCATAAAGACACGATTGTCCACCATCATTCATTGAATACAGCCGTCAAAAATCTAAATCTACTTTTTATTCCATAACAAAAGTAATAATGTATTTTAAAATTTTATATACACTATAAATAAAACCGAAACATTAAAAATAAAAGCAGTTAGTAAGATACTTATATCAATATGTACTTGATATCCTTATTATATTAAACTCTTTCATATAATAACATTATAGCGATTTATCCAAAATTTTGATCATGATAACCAAATTAATAAGGACTATTAGATCTTAACTAGATAAATGAAAATCGTTAGATCAAATATTAAAAAAGTTTATTTTATTTATAACAGGATTATATTTAAATTCTAAAAAGTGTATTTTGATAATTTAAACCAAATATAAATAAGTTTTCTATATTGAATAGAATTCTCCATGTAAAATATCCGTGACTTTCTTCCATGGACAATTCCAGTTAGATAAAAATTGTTAAACCATCTTTTAATTAAAAATAATTTAATCATCTTCACGTGGGGTGTAAAATCGTCAAAATCTGATTTTTAAAACACAAGATAAAGCCCAAATCAGTAAAGTGGGTATTTAAATTCTAATAATGATTATTATGTCATTATTATTTTAAAGCCAATTTAATTACTTTTTCTAACTATTTTAAATTTAGAAATCTATGTTCAAAAATTAAAATCAATCTAAGAAAAATTCAAATCAACAAATAATATAATAATACGAGAATAAAATTTTATAAAATTGTGCATATTTTTTATCCTATTTTATTAAGTTATAGATCATAACTAATCAAATATAATTTATTATTAAATAATAAATTATACGCAAATGGTGATTTTGTTTTATAAGCACTCATAAAAACCTAATTTCATTGTTAGCAGAACTATATTCATATTAAAAAAAAATCGTATTTTGAAATTGTAAATTCAGCTACAGAACATACCTAACTTTTTTAACATATATACATTGTAAATTATTAAATTCGAAACTTTAAAAGTTTGTTAATCAATTAGTATAGTACTTTTCTGAAAAATCGTACTTTACAAAAAATATTATCAAATAACCTATGTCTGAAAGGAAAAAAATGAAAAAAATTATTTTTTTTCAAAAAAAAACCCTGTAAATTTTAATATGTTGTTGGTAGATTCAAATCTTAGATCATTCTGCATGATAATTTTACTGTTATATGTAATGTTTCTCAACAATTTAATTTGAAAGATCCAACGATTATGGATTGAATGATCAAACAAAGCGACCACACTTATAAGAAAACTTTCATTATTTAGTCTTTAATATAATAACATAGATATTTACGGGATATACTATAAAAAAATGAATTTTATACAGAATTTTGATCGCCACGGTGTACTACTTTAAAAGAAGAACTATTACAAAAAAAATAAATTTTAATTGATAATTTATTTTCTCAAAAGTTCAAAGGTCTCGCATCATTAACATATTACAAAAAAGAGTATATTAAAATTATAAATTATAAATATTAAGAAAAATTAATGATGTTATCGTGGTAGTTTGGTCCTAAATACCGCAAAAACATTCTCAATCGTTAGATCCAATACTTTTAAAAATAGATTATCAAGATTATATTATATAAAAAGAAATTATTATCTAAAAATGATATAAGTTAAAAGATATTATATTAGGATTGGATTTTCCAAAAAGTTAAAACATAAAAATAGTTGTAATTAAATAAGAAACCCATTTATAACCAAAATAATAAAAATCGTTTAATCTTAAATAGATAGGTGAAAACCGTTAGATTTAACATTAAAACCTGTATTTGGTTAATAAAAGTTATTCTAATAATTTAAACTACATAAAAGTTAAGTATATTTCCTAAATCGAATAGAATTCTCAATATTAAATTTCGTCACTTTATTCTCTTTTTAGTTTTAAAATAGTTTTTAATTGAAAAAAAAACTATTAAACCACAACTAAATTAAAGATTATTTTGTGAATTTCATGTGAACCGTAAAATTGGTCAAATCTAACTTTTATAACTCAATATAAACAAATATTAAATTGAGCGTGTAAAATGTAATAAATATCAAATTTTTAACTATAATTGTTTTTGGCTAAATCCTTTTTAACAATAATTTAATCATGTAAACTAATAACTTTTAAATATTAAAATATTCATAAATAAATATAATTATAAATATTAAAAAAACAATCATGTGTTGCATCGTAATAAAAATATAATTATAAACAGAATAATTATAAATAAAATTTAAGTAACCGTGCATCGCACGGGTTATAAGCCAGTAATTATATAAAGCCGTCTATGGCATCTCAATGGTTTAGTTTTTGGAAAATATTAAATTTCAATCACAAAAATTACACAAAACATGATTCGAAGTTTTCGACCATCAATGTCCTTATAGGATTGAGATGTAACATTTAATTCGAATTACTTAGCAAGACAACGTGTTATGTTCTATTTAAGAATAATTATTAAATATTTAATTGAATACGACAAAGTTTATGAAATAACTTCAAAACATTTCTTGAAACGAAAATATTTTATGTAATATTTTTAGATAAACTTTACACGTTTTAATATTTTGATGACGGAATTTTACTTTGAATCTGCGATAATTATGCATTGCTTTTATTTTTCAAAAAAATGATTGATAGTCAATTTTTTCAAAAAAAATTGTGATATTTTTCTCACCTAATATATATTCAGACTTTAAATTCCGATCACTAAAATACTAAATTAAATTAGCTTTGACAACAACTCCGCAATTTATTTAAATTTTTATTTCATGCTATATTTGCACAAACGAAGTATTGTATTGGTGTAATTTAAAGAATTTCACATGGGAGCTGACACTACTACCCTAACTTTGTCACGTGCTAGGTTGGACTTGAGGAATCAGTTTACATCACTTACTTGTATTTACATGCTCCTAAAGTCGTACTCCCTCCGTCCAATCAATTCTTTACACTTTCCTTTTTGAGACGTCCCACCAATTCTTTACATTACTAAAAATAGTAACTTTTAATAATATAATACATTATTACATCCACTATTTCACTCCACTTTTTCAATACTTTATACTATTACACCCACTATCTCACTTATCTTAACAATAAATTATTATTACACCCACTACTTCATTTATTTTAACAATAAAATACACTATTACATCCACTACCTCACTTATTTTAAGAATATTCCTTGGTCTCCGTGCAAAAAGCAAACGTAAAGAACCTGTTGGGACGGAGGGAGTAATATATTTAGGAATAAATCTTAGTATACATGCATAAATACTAATAACACACTATCATGAATTTAGAAATAATAATTTAGAAAATTAAGATAAAAAATAAAGAAATTAAAAAATTAAAGAACTGAAAATGATATAAAAATAAGTTATTAATTAATTTTAAATTAGAGTTAGTGTGTTAATAGTGTATAAATATGTGCAGGAAGATTTACTTTTAGACATATGAATCCTCGAAATTAATAATTTTCGAAATAGTTGGACAAAAATATAACTTAGCTGACCTCATATCAATCTACTTTAAAATAAATACATTAGTTAATTAAATGTATATTGTGTGAGACTCAGATGAGCTATTTTATTTTAAATATATTACCGTTTTCTGTACATATTTTAAACATGCACATGCATACAGAATAATTCCTCCACCCAAGAAAGGAAGGAGTTGAAATACTTTCCTCCTTATTATCGACTTCTTTTATATTATAATAAAAAAATATATATCATTATAAATTAATGTAGGTATAGTTATTTTTTCTTGTTGATTGAACAAATTAAAAAAACGACCCTTAAATATTTTAAACATTTTCATATTATTATTAAAAGAGTAATGCTAGAGGTACTGAATTCGGTACCGAATGATGTGACATTGATGACGTGACAATTTAGAATGATTTTATTGATGAAATTAATGTGAATGCAGGGGTGTCCATTATTATTAGCCAATCAGAATATAACACATCAAATTCGGTACCAAATTTCGGTACCTCTAGCATTATTCTTATTAAAAACTAAAATGAAATACTTAAAGAGAACAAGGATCCTAAGTTAAAAGAAATTTTTCCTGAGTTACTATTGATTTGAGATTATTCATTTTATTAATTTAAAAATATACTAAAAATATGGTAAGTAAATATTTGATAATAAATAACAAAATTTATTATTCACATGCATTTCTAGTGTATCTCAGAAAAAATATCCTAAGATTAACTTTAAAATTCTTATTCTCATTCTTCAATTATGTGGTGAATTAAACCGAATTCAAATTATATTACAAAATATGTAAACTATCAAACAAAGTGGAGATTAAAAGTAATTAGTGGGCAACTAATCATTTGGTGGACAGTTGAAACATGATGACCGTTGATCTGATTTCATTGAGCTGTAAACATCGTGCTTTAACATGGGTTAAGTAAAATATTTGTAACCGATTAGCAGAGAAAGTAGGGGTGATCATGGTCCGGTTTGGTCCGGGTTAGAGGTCAAACCTAAACCAAACCGTATCCTACCGGGTTATGAAAATCCCAACCCAGACCATAACCCGCAACCCGCCCAACCCGGACCAAATGGTCCGGTTTCAATCGGTTTGGTCTGACGGGTTACTCGGGTTGGACCAACAAAACAAAATCTTAACTGTTAAGTTAATTATACTAGAAAACAAAATAATATTTTCATATTCAAACTCAAAGTTCATACAGTACTAAATAACAAGGGTTTATACTTTATAATGGACTGTGGACTGGAAACTGGACTGTGTTGTGTACTCTATGGACTGTTATTGGCCCAAACACTAGACGTTATACTTATTCATTATTATTGTATAATATATATATATATAATTAATTATATATATATATATACGGTTCGGGTTAAAATCGGTTTGGTCTAGGCTCAAACCGCGACCAACCCAAACCGACCGGTTTATATAATAACTTAACCCAGACCATAACCCATATTTCGGTTTCGGTTTGGTTCGGTTAAAAATCGGTCCGATTTGGACGGGTTCATCGGTTTAACCCGGACCATGATCACCCCTAAGAGAAAGTACACATTAGTAGATTTTTAAGGCAAAAAAACAAGAGAGATGATTAAAGAAAAAAGAATAAATACATATTAGCACAAATTCCGAGGAAACTAATGACGAGGATTGTATAGGAATCCGGCTGGAAACTTGGTTAGTAATGGAGGAGTCACGGCGACAAAACCTGTTACTCCTCATTTTTTATATCCCAAACGGTTGACTATTTAATTGTTATCTTTCTTTATCGTTTTTATTTACGTAAAATCTCTTGTTAAACGGTATGCATGTTGCAACATACGTTTCACGTATTTGTAATAAAAACACGATTTCGAAATATCAGTGAAAGGGCTAACTTGTACAATTCTTTTGCTTCCGTTGCTAACAATGAGACAAAGTGAAAAAGCAATCAAAAAAGAGGTTAAAGCAAAGTGGGATTACATAGTGTAAATATCAAGCAGAAACAACTAGGGCCGAGCAACGGTCGGTTTGGTCGGTTTTTATCGATCAAATCAGACCGGACCATATATAACGGTTTTATTGAAAATCAGACCAGACCAAACCGTTTGAAAATTGTGACCAGACCGAACCAAACAGCAATTAAACGGTTCGGTTCGGTCGGTTTCGGTTTTAAACCTAACTAGACACCTAAATAAATAAAAATATTGTTCTTGAATCAAATTACAAAATATACTATTGGTGTACATTTAATAAACCATGTTTTTAATGATACACATCATTAAAATATGAAAGTCTTAGCAAAATTAGAAATATCTTAAAAAAAGTCTAAAAAATATCTTTAAGAAAGTCTAAGAAATAGACTAGGGTTTTAACTTCTAAGATAAAAATTAGAAATATCTTAAAGAAAGTCTAAGAAATATGTGAGGTATAAAATTAAATGATTAAATATAACATATTATATTAATAAAAACTGAAGCGGTCCGGTTCGACCTAAACGGTCGGTCTAGATATGAAAACCGAACCGGACCAGAAAATAACGGTTTATTATTTTACCAAACCTAAACCAAACCAAACCGTCCAAAAAACCGAAAAAGGCGGTTTGGTCGGTTCGGTCCGGTCCGGTTCGGGCGGTTTGATTTTTTTTTGCTCAGCCCTAGAAACAACTTTACACAAAGAGCAAGTGAAATTCAAGGGTCAGTAACAAATTTTGTACATAATTGTACTGCGAATAATAATTGAGTATTATTTGTAAAAATAATAAAAATAAAAAAATAGAACTAGAGGGACCCACGGCTCTCCCCCACTCATCAAAACCCCACAGCTCCACAGCTGCTTTCAATCAGCTCTCTCTGTCTGTCCGCGCCTTGTCTTCTTCAAACACAATTCATCTCCCTAGCACTTTAACATCCTCTCACTTTCTCTTTATTATTTCCACTTCATACCATTGCATTACATTCCATTTTCACACACACACAATGGAGGCCTCGGACATGTTTGTCGGCAACTACTTCGGTTCTGGAGACGCTCAATTTTTGTCCGAAAACTGTTACTTTAACCAAAACCAGCAAGTAGATACCAACAATCAGTTCGCAATTGATGACTTGTTGCTTGATTTTCCGAAAGAAGATGATGTCATGAACGATGCATTTTTCCAGAGTATTGCAGCTGATTCGTCCCCTGTAACCACGGTGGATAGCTGCAATTCTTCTGTTTCGGGCAGCATTTGCTCTGGTAGCTTCACTAATGCTCAATTCTCTAGCTCCGAACTCTGTGTTCCGGTAATTTCGACACTAAAAATCTTAAAACTCATTTTATTTTATTACACTTGTATTTAAATTTTCTGTAGTCGAATTGCAGAATTTTAAATATTCGTTACTGAGAACGAAAAAAAAATTATTCACTAGAATACGCATAATGCTAAGTTGCGTAGAATTGTTGTTTTGATGAAATTAATTTTCAAATGACAACAGTACGATGACTTGGCTGAACTCGAATGGCTTTCGAGTTTCGTGGAAGAATCATTCTCCAGCGACGACATGCAGAATCTCCAATTTATCCCCACGTCCGTGACCACCAATTACAAGAACTCTCCAATTTTCAACGCGGATGTCTCAGTCCCTGGAAAAGCAAGGAGCAAGCGCTCGCGCGCTGCTCCTTGTGACTGGTCCTCGCGCCTCCTGCACCTCTCTCCAGCCAAGGCTCATGCAAGGAAGAGAGAAAATTCAGTTGAAGCATCAGGCAATGGTAGAAAATGCCTCCATTGTGCCTCTGAGAAGACACCGCAATGGCGAACGGGTCCCTTGGGACCCAAGACACTCTGTAATGCATGTGGAGTCCGGTTCAAATCAGGGCGCTTAGTCCCTGAGTACAGGCCCGCTGCTAGTCCTACATTTGTGTCGGCCAAGCACTCGAATTCGCACCGGAAGGTCGTGGAGCTTCGGAGACAGAAGGATGTGCGTGCAGCTCAGCAACAGCAGCATCAGTTGATTAATCAGAGATCAATGTTTGGTGCATCCAACGGTGATGATCAGTACTTGATTCATCATCCTCAGTTCAATCACATGCTCTAGTTAGTTCTGGCCTAAGAATCCTAAACCAATCAGTATTATTTTAACCATCAATAATTTTGTATCACGTTTTTAGATTTAATTCGAATTTTTAAGCCGAACGAGAAGAGAAAAAGAAATTAAATTAGAAAAAAAAGGTGGAGGGAGAAACTGTCAATTATCATATCATTACTTAATTCTAAAGCTCTGTAACTGTCTTCATAATCTTTCTTATAAATTCCATTGCGTCTTCATTGTGTTCTATTTCCAGCTTTACATTCTAGAAACAAACTCTGTTGAAATATAACATAAGATTCATTTGGGGCCTTCCTCTAACACCTGAAGCTTTTAGATGAATTGGTTACTCAACATGGTTCCGTTTGAACACAAATCAATGAACCGAATCTTCTTCGTTTGTAGTATTGAGACTTTTAGGACTCGATACGAGTCTATCAAATATTTGAATTATTTTTCATCTTCGATTGTGCTCACCGTAACGTCGACTTATAACACCTTAAAAGAGCAGATAATAGCAGTGTAGCCATCCTGCCCATGTGGTGAAGCACTTTGCAGTCAGTGCACTAGTATTATTCAACCAACGGATGGACCACATAAAGCGGGTGCTGCCTATCTTTCTTAATTGTTACCCTACACTTTTTTCTAATCGATGTGGGATGTCGGCAACATCCCACATCGATTAGAATCAAAATATTTGAGTCTTTTATATCATTAGACCGATCTATAATAGGATATTGGATTCTAATATTTACCTGACTATCGTTTTGGATGTTATAAATGGTAGCAGAGTTATGCGCGGCGGGAAGTGTCTCTGCACTACCCGGATTCGGTAAGTTTTGGAAATAGAATTATGGTTCGGAAAATAACATTTTCCTTCGAAAAAAAGGAAAAGAAGGGGAGTGTATGTGTATTAAATGGTACGTGAAAGTACAATGAATGTACATAAACAAAGGTGGGGTTTGAATTATATGAAAAGATAATGTGTGGGTAGAGGTAGACAAAGATGCATGTGAAGGAGAAGGAGGTGCACATGCAATTAAGTGACGATCATGACTCTTTCTGGGTTTGGTTTTTAAATATCTGATAATTCTGATAAATTATTGATTTTAATATGTAACAAAACTTCAAATCCCTAACTCCAATTGGTATGGCTTGATGTTTATTGTCTGGGGATCTTTCCATGTTATATTTTGGTATTGTTTTCTACTCTTTTTTACCCGATTTGCAATTATTCTTGTCTCGCTACTAGTCCCTCAACCCCATCCCTTTGCCGACAATGACTACATTCTTTATCCTCAAGTTTATCTCTTCACATTTTCTGTATTCCGTAATAAGGTTTTAATTTAAAGGAAAACCGAAAAACCGAAATAAACGAAAAAGAATATAGTACATTTCTATTCCTAACATCTTAGCGAGAACTGGTAACATAACAACTATATCTGTGAATACGTTTAGACAGATTCATTATATTTTCGATAATTTTATTTAGTCAAAGTTTATGTAAATTTGTAATCGAAAACCGAAAATGTAGGTCTACAAACATATGAAAATGAATGGAATGAAGTTGAATGAGGAAAGTACCGAAAGCCTGAAAGGTACTCCCTCCGTTCCCCTCCATTCTTTTCATTGAGGTACGGAGACTCGTCACGCATTTTAAGGCTCCTTTAATATATATTTCGATAAATTCTTTTAAATTTTTTCTTTTTCTGAATAACAATATAATGTTTAAATTTTTATTTAGAAAAAGAAAATTTTAAAAATAAGTTGTAGAGCTATACTTTGTAGGAGCATTAAAATACGTGCCAAACAATGTAAAAAAACTGTGAAGAAATTAGAGGGACGGAGGGAGTACTTGTGATACAAGAGCAACATATTCAGAATCAAGAATGCAAAGTTGGAGAGGGCGTGTTGGATCAAAGTCAGGGGAAGGTATAAATGCACAAAGATGGCAATCAGTTAATTGCTTAACTAACTAATCAAGATGTCTGGTGAAAGTTTCTTTCATGTCATTTGGCCAACCATGTATGATCATCAAACATTTGTGGTAGCTTTGAACCTCCTCTATCTTTCTAAAGAAGCAAAAATGTGTCTAATCATCATGCATTCACATGGCTTAGTTGTGCAATGACCGTAAATACAAACGAGTCTCAGAGCTCTCGATTGAACAATTCAACACTCGTATAAGTTTAAAATACTTTTTTCGAGATGTAAAATTTAAAAAATATTTTCCGTAAATCAGATTTTGGGAG
This sequence comes from Heracleum sosnowskyi, assembly GCA_030848705.1. Taxonomy (NCBI): domain Eukaryota; kingdom Viridiplantae; phylum Streptophyta; class Magnoliopsida; order Apiales; family Apiaceae; genus Heracleum; species Heracleum sosnowskyi. Next base: position 117,115,675 of record CM061245.1, on the reverse strand, counting down.
AGTCGATTATCTAACCTACATCACCGCAACTAGAGAGTAAAGTAAAATTGGCCGAGTTGGAAACCAGTGTTCGTAGTAAGATTCAATTTTTAAACATGACACATGCAGGTATATTCCAGTTTTCTCCTTTTTCGCAGACAAACTAAAGAAAAGCAAGTAAAAAGCAAAATCAAATTGATGACTTTTAAAAAAGACTCAATTGCTTAACAGTTCAGTGAGGTTTTCAAAAAGACTCTATTGTTAACAGTTCTGTATTGTCAATTTGTCATTCTTGTAACTATAGATTATTGTACGTGCTAGTGCTAGGCCTCGTTTGTTTAGATATAACTCAACTACGTAACTCAAAATTTCTTGGATTATAAATTGGTTACAGGTGTTTGGTTGTTGTAATTTAAATTGGACAAAGTAACTCCAAGTTCCAAGGTTTTGGTAATTATCACAAAATATAGAAACTTAGTTACCAAGTTCCACCATGGTCATTATAAGTTACATAGCTATCAAGTATTTAATTTTTAACTACTTACCAAAATTAATCATATAATATATAGTTACATAGTAATAAACCAAACACAAACATTTCAATTATCTTGGAACATATAATTATAAATTAGTTACCGAGAAGTTCAAGTTCCTATGTAACTATAAAATTGACGAAACAAACGAAACCCTGGTGGTGAATGAAAGCTAATCAATAAATTCTAAAGTGACCATACTTGAATAATAAAATGAACGGGCTTAGGAAAATTAAAATATTTTAGACGACCCTTAAGTTTAATTGGGCCTACGAGAAATCAAACTAGAAAATCATGATGAAGTCAATGGGCCAGCTAAGTATCAGCCCAAATTTTGAGGTTTCTTTGAAATGCAAATTGAAATTATTCTCATGAGTCATGACTTGTATAACGAGAGTTTTTTGAACTTTGCAATAAAAAAGAAACATCGTTTCATAAAACTATGCGTCTCAATAATGTTCTAACTAATAACATAAAAAAACAAAAGAGAAAAAAGATCCCGAGGTTACCTCAGGAAGATTACCTGAGATAAACTTATTTTCAAGTACAAAAAACTGATGGCAATTTTGTAAATATGTTAATCTTTCTGAAATTACAATAATACCGGCCTGTATTTGTATGGAAAATTTTTAATTGCCTCAGGTAACTCCCTGAGGTAACCTCAGGAACATGATACTCTAAAAAACAAATAATAAAACAGCATAACATAGATTTATAGAATCAAGTTCTATGGAGATCATGATTTAGTTGGAGACTTGGAGACCATTTACGTTCTGCAACTTAAATAACGTGCAGAACATACTTTACATAACAAAAATTATTATCAAATTAGATATCGTGTTGTATAAAATCATCAGCAATTGAATATTTTTGTAAATCATGATGTTATACTTGCAGAACATTGTCATGCATATTACTCCATTATAAATGTTCTGCAAATAAGATATGTGCATAATATCTTTGTAGAATTAAAATTATCATCAAATTGAATGTTTTATAGACCACATATGTTATGTTTACAAAATATTACTCAATATATTATTTTATAGAGCATTTTATGAATGTATTTTATTTGCAGAACATATATGGTCTCCAAGTATCCAACTCTCCATAGAACTTTACTCTAGATTTATAATCTTTCTTGAAGGCAAATAAATATTTCAATCAAATTTATTTATAACAAAAAGGAAGCAGTTAAAAACTTGATCATGAATTCGATTCTCGCTGATCTCCGATATTTTTTAAAAATATATGAATAATTCGATAGTGTACCCATACGCGAACAAACAGGTCCCTAATAAAATCGTTAACCCAGTATAAAACACTACTCCTCCTCATCGGCGAATAGAACACAAAGCCAGTGTTACAAATTTCAAAAGCTAAAAAAAAAGCAAGGAGGAGCTAATTCTAGGGTTTCCGTTGAGGAGCCTTCTCTACAACCTCCTTACATTCATCCACCCTCAGGTCATTCTCCTAACTATCCCTCTCTTTATTTTACATCAATCCAATTCAATTTTTACCTAATCTCTCCTTTTATTTTTAGCGATTCTCTAAATTAGGTTTTACAATTGCGATTAATTTAGTTGTTTGTTTCCGTTTCGTGTTCGCATTTACACAATTAAAGTAAAAATAGCGAGCTCTATAGTAAAATGAACTTGTATGATTGTGATTGTCTGTGTGTGCGAATTTGATTTCGATTTCGACCTAGGTTGCTTAATTTAGCGAGTAATTAGGTTAATTGGATAGTATTGTTAAGATGATTTTGATTAGATTGTTTCGGTTTATTTTATATGTTTAGACAATTTTAAACAGCGAATATGAGCTCAACGGTAAAATGTACTTCGATTCTGTGTGTGTGACTGATACGAATTGGATTTCTACCTTGTTCGGGTATTTAACTGAGTAATTAGGTTAAATTAGATAGTATTATTCGATACTTTGTGTCTGTTACTTGTATGAGCTCAAAACTAAAATTTTGAACCGAGAATATGAGCTCAACGGTAAAATGAATTACATGTATACGTGTATCTTTTGTTTTACATAAATACGATTGGATATGTACCGAATTTGTGTATTTAGCTATGTAATTAGGTTAATTGGATAGTAATGTTCCGCTGAATTTGGTACTTTGTTTCTATCAATTGTATACGTTTAGACAATTTTGAACTGAGAATATGACTATATGAGCTTAACGGTAAAATGAACAACTCTGGCTTCTGCTTTGCTTTCTCTCTGCTGTACATATACACGAACATATAAATGTACATGTATTGTGGAACATGAAATTAATTGGATATATACACATAATTTCTGTATTAATTTCGCCAGCGTAAAAGTATATCTATTGTATTACATAGAATCAATTGGATATATGTATATGCTTAATTTGTGTGTTCAATCATGGGTTTTAGAATTTCGCTGAATTTGTTTGTTTGTTTCCATTTCTTGTTTATGTTTAGATATTATAGACATGGACAATATGGGGTCAGCAGTAAAGAGAACTCCCAAATCCGGTAGACAATCTTTGTTTTACCAAGATTTGGCTTCTCCAATTACTGGGAGTCAAAGAAGTGGAAGCAAATTTTCGACACCAGGCCAAGCTGCTGCTGTATCTGCCCTGTGGAAGGAGAATTTTGCTAATTCAGATCTTCCACCACCGCCTATGTTCACCCTTGAGGACCGCTCTGATTTTTCACCCGACTCTGGGATCCAGGACTATCCTATTTCACCTGAAGCAAAGTCTGATCCTCGAAGTCCGTTTCAGAGTTCGGGGAAGGACTTGTCTACTCCGAAAAGTAAATCTGAGGCTAGTACTTCGTATGCGTTGATGGGTGGTCAGTCACAGAATAGGCAGAGTCCTGTGGGGAGTTTAAGTTGGTGGTCTCCTGCTAAGGGTAGTGGTAGTGCTGATCAGGATGATAAGGGGAAGGGTTCTGGCTCACCTGTAGATGGTGTTGTTCAGCCCGGGGCTTTAGTTACACTTCCTCCACCTAGGGAGGTTGCAAGACCAGAGATGCAGAGGAACTCAGTGCTTGTTGGACCTCTTGACGAAGAAGAATGGGTCACTATATACGGGTACATCTATTTGTTTTTTATAATGATCATTGTGCATTTTTTGTGGTGTAGTTTTTCAGTTACCTTGTCATGTTTTTGTGTAACAGACTAATAACTAACAAGTCTTGGAGTTCATTAGGAATTGAGTCCTTTTAATATCTACTGTGTCATGACGTACCTATATGTCTTTGTAGTCTTTATTGGTCCGAAGATGATGGGTAATCTTTTTAAAAAAAGTGTCAATAATATCTTTTGGACTCAATTTATGATTTTCATATGATATCATACTGTATGGATAGACGGCATTATACTGCATGAGCATGAAGTCATCTAATGCTATGTAATCTTAAATTTATCCCCAGTTTGATTATGGGTGAGAAGTTGTTTGCCTCTGTTTTGTCAAAACCCAAAACTATGAACTTTTGAAAGGCTGTAAAGCAGTTTTTTTTAATAGCTTCAACTCTATTCGTTTGTCATTCTTTAGTGTGATTCAAACATCTAATCAACCTATGCAATACTTCTGTCCCAAAACAACTCAGTTCTGCGATTATAAATACAAATCGAACAGAACGAAGCACAATAACTAAAATAGAACACTGAATTACTATATTACTGAAATGAACTGATCTCCACTTGATATTCTGATTACAATACTCGGGGGATTCGAGAGGCCTGTCTCTCCCAAAATAAACAAGAGTTTACTCAACATACGCAATGAATCCAATCTCTATTTCCCCCTCTTTTATCTCCTCCCCATCTGCTTCTCACATGCCTGCTTTTATTTATTTATTTGTATTTCCTCCCAACGCCTTTTTTTCTGCATTTCCTACTTTGCCCTTTTTAGCACGTCTTTTGTAAGTGACCAGTTCATGAGACTGTTTAGTACAGGGTATTACAACCTACTAATATTTTTGTAGGGCTGTTATTATAGCAACTGCAGTATTTATCAATTCTCTTTTTAGTGTGGTTCAAACATCTAATCAACCTACTACTATTTTTTGTATTAGATTTTTACCCGTGGACACAAATTTAGTGTTGAGAGAATTCGAAAAGTGTGGCATCATTCTGAAGCATGTCCCAGGTCCAAGAGATGCCAACTGGATGAACATTTTGTACCAGGTATTTCTATTAGAGATTCACTCGTACATGGATGACGTGTTCTCTCATCTTTGTAATGTCATGTATTAGTCTCTCTGAACTGTATTCCCACAAAATGATTAACGAATCTTGTCTGTGAATTTTTTATGCCAACAATTACTAGTAACTATTTGCTTTTCCGAAGTTGCAACCGATGTAATTGATAATGGTCTTAATATTCGTGTTTTCTGCTGTTGTCTTGATAGATGTCAGAAAACTTTATGAAATTTTTTAAAAGTGAATTAGGAAATAATGGCCAGTTTCTTTTTGTTAAAGTAATAGTTTCTTGCTGAGCAGATTATGAAATTATGTCGTTAGGATATTGATAGTTACCGAGTCAAAGGGTGACTTGTAAGTTTTCATTTGAGAGTCTAAATTTACTTGGTTTGTTTCTTGCTTGGATGATGCTAGGGCTGCAGAAATCCTACCTATACGAACAGATTCGAGAACACTTTGGGCTTTTGCTCTCTCATTTGCAACTTTTTGGAAGTTAACGTATATTCTAATTTTAAAGTCCAATAGATTTAGTCTGAGATTAATATATGAATTAACATATTGATGGATTATATTTTCAACAAAGTGGGATAGCATGCTTAGATGTATTTCAACAAAGTGGGATAGATGTCTTACAGAACCAGATAAGCTTGTTCACGCACTGAATTATTTGTTGGTAATCTCGAGTTTTGAGTACACTATGCAGTACTTTTGCCCTTGTGTTTGTTTAAAAGCTTGCAATTTATCTTTTTGCTATATCTCCTTATACGTCTGTCGTGTAGAATCGAGCTGATGCTCGAAAAGCTCTGGCTAAGAATGGGATGCAAATTAATGGAGTTCTCATCATCGGAGTGAAGCCAGTTGATCCTATGCAGCGTCAGACTCTGAATGAAAAGCTCAACAAGCAGGGGTTCATGCCTTTACCCCCACCTGCTGCTAGAAATTCCAATCTGAATTCATTCAGATCTTCTCAAAATCAGAATGCTAATAATGGCATAAATGGGGCCCGACAGTCGTCAGGAACCATCGCAACTCCTGCAAAATCTCTTGCTTCCAAAGTGATGGACGTGATGTTTGGTTTCTAGTTGATCTCAGTTTATTACCATCTCTTTTCCATTTTGCATGATGGGATGATCGTACATGAGTTGGTATTTGTTTTGAGGGATTACGAATGTATCACTGTATTTCTTCTCCTTAATGAGCAAAATTTTGCTTATCTCCGATATAGAGAAATTAAGTTAATGTAGAGACATATATTTTCGAGTTGTGACTACACAAAGGAGATGAAAAGTTTGAAAACTGAACTATTTTGTGCTCTTCAAATATATATATTTTTAAATATGTTCGTGTTATACATGCCTTGTTTTTCCTAATTAATTGCATATGAAATTTTGATCTGCTGATGACCTTGAAAACTGCCTCAGCAGCAGTCCTCTTTTCTTTGTCCTTGGAGGTGTTAAACAGAACACCCCTGTAACGTCAACTAAACACATCATGGGTAGGCATCGTATCAATATATATATATAGAGTTAAGTTCTATGGAGATCGCCTTTTTTGTGGAGACCTGGAGACCACATACATTCTGCAATCTAAATTTAGCAAAATATAATATTTTATAAATTATGTTCTATGAAAATAACTATTTTCATTTAAAATCTCTAAAATTATATATGTTTTGCAACTAAAACATAGCAAAACATATTGTTCTACAAAACATGTTCGGTTTGTAGAACTTTCATGTTTAGTTTGCAGAACTTACATGATTTTCAAGATTTTCAATGAAATAATGATTTTCATAGAATATACTTTGCAAAACAGTACGTTTTGCAAATTTTTGATTACAAAATATGATCTATTTTGCCAAATTTAGATTGTAGAACATATGTGGTCTCCAGGTCTTCACAAAAAAGGTGGTCTCCATAGAACTTAATTCTATATATATATATATATATATATATATATATATATATATATATATATATATGAGTTTTGGTCCACAGCCCCCGTTGGTTAGCAAATGCTACACAACCAACCCATCACAGCCCTTTAAAAACGATCATACGGCTAAGGAAATGCACTGGAGCAATGTTTCATTGCACCCCCGTAATGATACAATGCTGGACCTCTTATATTTTTTTTTTACCAAAAGTACGCTTTTGGTAAAAACTAACATTTTGGTTTAAAGTCATATCCAAGGATCGAACCCATGACCTCTCCTAAAGATGTATGCAATATTACCACTACACCAACACAAGTAACTTGTTTAAAAATGATTCGTACCAAATATATCCAAAAACAAGAATTTATTTATTATTTGTAAATTGAAAATTAATTGAATATCAACCTAAATAAAATGTAACTTTAGTCGTAAAGGTGTGTTGAATGTTAAAAGTAAATGAGCTAATGGACCCGGAATCACTGATTTCGAACTCGACAAGTTTAATTTCATAAATAATATTATTTTTTAAGGTAAAATAATACAAGGTAATATAAAAATAAGAATATAATAATATAAGGTAAAATAAAAATAAGAATAGTTAAAATATTATTTTTTAAGTTTAAAATTGAAATATAACATTGCTAGTAATTGTAAACATAGTATTTTATTTTTTTACAATCATAAATAACAACTGAGAATGTATATACATATTTAGGTCAATAGTCACTATGAAAACGATTGTTTCACATATCTTTGAGTATGTTTCGATTAAATAACTTAAATTAAATACATATGATGGGAAAAAATATCCACAAATCAACATCTAAGATATTTTGAAATTTAAATGAATGTAATTTAATTTTTATATACATATTTAAAGATTAAAAGATAAAAAAGAATTAAAAAAAACACAATTGGAGCAATGAAACATTGCGGGGTACTTTACTGGAGCAATGAAACATTGTTGCTACCGCAATGTTATAGTCTCACAATTATTTACAATTTTTTTTACTAGCCAACATTAATTACGGTAGTTGGGGTGGTTGGTTAGCATTAAATACACTACTGGAGCAATGAAACATTGCAGGGAACTTTACTGGAAATGCTACACAACCAACCCATCACAGCCCTTTAAAAACGATCATACGACTAAGGAAACGCACTGGAGCAATGTTTCATTGCACCCCCCGCAATGATACAATGTTGGACCTCTTATATTTTTTTTACCAAAACTACCATTTTGGTTTAAAGTCATATCCAAAGATCGAACCCATGACCTCTCCTAAAGATGTATGCAATATTACCACTGCACCAACACAAGTAACTTGTTTAAAAATGATTCGTACCAAATATATCCAAAAACAAGAATTTATTTATTATTTGTAAATTGAAAATTAATTGAATATCAACCTAAATAAAATGTAACTTTAGTCGTAAAGGTGTGTTGGATAGGGATGACAATCGGGTCGGATCAGTTCGGGTTTCTCAAAATCCAAATCCAATCCATTACATTTCGGATCGGTTCGGGTTCGGGTTTGGATATGTAAAATGTAAATCCAAACCCGATCCGTCGGGTTTTTTCGGGTTTCAGATCGGGTTCGGGTTTCAATCGGATACCTAAAAACAATAAATTAAAAATAAATAAATTTATATACTTATCCAAAATATGATAATTATAGTGTATTTTTTTTTTAAAATTAGAAATATAAAATAGGGTTCCATATGTTTCATTTAGCACAATTTAAGCATAAAATATACTGAATTTCGTTGTCCACGATCATTCAACTTACCGGTTATAATAAATATTTTTATAAAATGTGTTTGTACTTGAATTAGGAGAAAAAATTCTCCAAAGTATACAAGACAGTGGGTCGAAATTGTTTAACTCGTATTTATCTGATAAATTTATAAACTATATTAAAAAAATAATAGCATAACAAATTGACAACCGACTAACTATTCAGTGTTTTGGTTATAATTGTATTGTATAAATATGTAAACCATTATATAATAGTGTTATATATATATAGAGTAAGGTTCCAGAGAAAACCAGTTTATCGAGAGAACTGAGAGAACCCTTCTAAGACCATTGATATACTATAATATAATTAATGAATCTTAATAAAACACTTAAAAGAATCTTGATTATCAATTGAAATTTATTATAAATAAATTTTATATTGGAAAATATTATAAACACTTTATAAAATACTTAAAAGAATCTTAATTTTAATATAATTATTAAAACACTTAAAAGAATCTTATAAAATTATTAAAACACTTAAAAGAATTAAATATCCACAAATTAACATCTAAGATATTTTGAAATTTAAATGAATGTAATTTAATTTTTATATACATATTTAAAGATAAAAAGATAAAAAAGAATTAAAAAAAACACCACTGGAGCAATGAAACATTGCGGGGTACTTTACTAGAGCAATGAAACATTGCTGCTACTGCAATGTTATAGTCCCACAATTATTTACAATTTTTTTACTAGCCAACATTAATTACGGTAGTTGGGGTGGTTGGTTAGCATTAAATACACTACTGGAGCAATGAAACATTGCGGGGAACTTTACTGGAGCAATGAAACATTGCACCCCCCGCAATGAAACATTGCACCCCCCAACAAAAAGTATTTCGAAGTAGTTTTGGGGCTAATTCTAAGGGCAAAAAAGTAAATTAGTTACCCGCAATGAATCATTGCACCTCCTGCAATGTATCATTGCGGCATCCAGCACCCCGCAATGATTCATTGCGGCAACTATTGATCTCAGCCGTCCAAATTTGAATTTAACGGATACGATCTGTTGGTTGAATGTCCCTTCCCAACCAACCGGGGTTGTGGAAGGGCACCACACACACACACACACACACACACACACACACACACACATATATATATATATATATATATAAAGGAGGATACGCGGGGTGAGGTGGCGCCTCTAAGTGGGCGTTTGGGGTATCAAACAAAAGTTGACTTATAGCTTAAAATGAGTAAGTGTGTTGTGGAATAAAATCCGAGCTTACGAATTTAATGCGATGGTTTAATGAGCTTCGAGCTTTTATGGCTGCACTTGTGTTTCGAGACTAAATCGGTCCTCACAAGATGCCTACGTATCTCAATTCGTTATTGAGAATCAAGCCAAAGACGTAGTTCTTGGGGTTGCCCTCGGGGCTATAGCGGCAGGGGCACACCAAGGACGTAGTGACTTGTATGTCCTTATTCGAGGATGAAGTCTAAAACGTAGTTCTAGGGGTGCCTTTGTGGCTTGTTGCGCCTTCGAGGCGTTGTGACGTATGGAGCTGTGCCCAAAACTTAGTTCTGATTGTAGGATCAGGGTCCTTATATAGGCGTCTAGAGCCTAGTATTTATGGTATGTTTAGGAGTCTTAGCGAATAAGTCTCCTTATTGATAATGGATAAACATTGTATTTCTTGCAGGATAAGTCTTTTCCTTGTTGATAAAGGCCATGACTCATTAATTGCCTTTAATTGGGATTCCAGATTCTTCTTTGAAGAATTTACCATATTTTGGACTGTTTTTATGAGCTGTATATTTTCCTTATTTATTAATTACGAAATTAATAAATAATCCGGGTTTTGGGCCTTAAATACTTGGCCTTTCCAAAGAATCAACAATTATATTTCTATAATTACTTTTCTATCCATATCATTTGCCCCCCAACTTCTGGGAAAATCTCCTTGGGGTTTTCGTAGAAGTTATAACGTGTTTTTCCTCAAAATTTTACATTTTTAAGGGCATTTTCGACCTCAAATTAGGTCAGGAAACATGTCATTTTCGACCTGGATTTCGACCTCGACTGGAGTGAGGTCTAAGGTTTCGACCTCGATTTTTAAGTCTTTTTCAACCTCGAGCCTTCGACCTCGATCCAGCCTTTTTTCGACCTCGATTTACCAGTCATTTTCGACCTCGATCCAGCCTTTTTCGACCAGGATTTTCGACCTCAAATTGGTCCCAGGTCGATGGATTCGACCTCGACTTCGCAGTCATTTTCGACCTCCGTCATTCTACCTCGATCCCTCATACTTTCGACCTCAAATTGGTGCGAGATCGAATGCCTCGAGCTCATTTTCTGGCCCATTTTCGACCTCGAGCCTTCAAACTCGATCCAGGGTCTTTTCGACCTTAGATCTTTAATTTTTGTGCCTTATTTTGGTGCGAAATCGATGGATACGACCTCGATTTCTCGTATATTTTCGACTTCGGTCGTACGACTTCGTTCTAAGGTTTTTTCGACCTCAAATCTTCAATTTTTCGTTTTTATTTGGGAGCGAGGTCGATGGATACGACCTCAATTTCTCATGTATTTTCGACCTTGGTCGTACGATTTTGTTTTAGGGTCTTTTCGACCTCAAATATTTTATCCTTGTTTTTGCCTTGGTTTCATTCCAAATTTCATTCTTTCTTGGGCCTTAACTGGCCCAATTTTTAATTGGACTTAAATTATTCCAGCCTTGGGCCTTATTGGGCCTCATTGTTTTGGGCTTCGAATTCGCGTGAGACCCAAATTGTTTGGGCTTCAATTTCTATAATCCATAAATGGATTCGTGGGCCTTAATTGGCTATAGACGGTTGCTCTTCTTTCAACCGGCCCATTGACCGGCTGTTGCCCCTATAAAAGGGTGAAATCTCACTTGTTTCAACTCACTTCTCACTTTTCATTTCTCAGAAATATTCTGCTAGATTTTCTCCAAAATTCTCTCTGCAAGCTCTGCTAGGGTTCTGTGGCAAGGCGATTCCCGACGAGGTTTTCTGTTTAAACTCACCGGTTTCTGGGTTCTTTTGAAGATTTAAAGGTTTCTGGGTTTCTTGGGGTCTTTTTATCCCTTACCTGGGACTTACTACCCCTTTTTGGGGATTTTAATATACACTAGTGTTTCACGAGTATCGTCTTGGTGTAAAGTGTGGAGCGACCTACACATTTACAACGATTTTGCCTTATTCGAGGCTAACTTGACATTTGCATAAGCCTTTTATGTCTTATACCGTCTTGTTTTGGCTTCAAGCCTTTCATTGAGCATATCGAATGACGGGGTTTGGACTGAATGTCTTAGGTTTCTGGGGTTTCAACCCTTCACCCTTACGAGTTCTTACTGATGGCTCCGCTCGTAGTGATTCATTCTCAAGTCTATCATATCAAACTTCTCTTGAGCTTGAAATTTTCGTTAAATAACAATAAGCATCTTAGGCTTTCTTTTGTATGTTTATTAGCAACATTCACCCTTCGGGGTTCGTTGTATTCAGCTCTATTTGTGCAGTTGACATGCATATTTTGTATGCTTTCCTTTGAATTCATTTGTAGTTTGTCTTGACAATGCTTTGAGGATGTTTCTACCAATCAAAACGGGTTCAACCCTTCATCTTCTTTCCAGGAAGCTCATGATTTCATCGAACCATATTTCTACTTGTCCTACTAGCGGATCCTTTTAGGATGCACTAAACGTAATAGACTTTCAAATTTGAGGCATGCCAAGTCCTTGGCACCTCATGCCCTTCGAGGGTTTCCAATTTGTAGGAGCCTCGACCAAATACGTTCTTAACGCGATATGGTGCTTCCCAATTTGGGGCCAGCTTGCCTTTTTATCCAACTCTGGATGCCTCAATCTTTCTTAGAACCAAGTCTCCTTGTCGAAAGAGCCTTTCTTTAACCCTTAGGTTGTAGTAGAAAGATGCCTTCTTTTGATGTTCAACTATCTTGGCGTTTGCCTCATCTCTAACTTTGTCAATTAGATCTAAAGCTAGCCTCAAGCCTTCTTCATTTGTTTCTGGTTCATAAGCCTCAACTCTTGGAGACGTGTGAGTAATTTCCACCGGAACCACTGCCTCTGCTCCATAAGCCAATAGAAATGGAGTTGCTCCGATGGTGACTTTGCAGGTAGTACGATATGCCCAAAGTATGGGGAACAATTCGTCTACCCAAGTGTTTCTGGAGCGTTCAACTCTTTTCTTCAGTCCATCTAGGATAATTCGATTTGCAACCTCAGCTTGCCCATTTGCTTGTGGATGGGCAACAGAAGTGAAGCGCAACTTGATATCATTCTCATCACCATACTTCTTGAATTCATCATTGTTGAACTGAGTTCCGTCGTGACCAAGATTCCTGGAATTCCATATCTGCATATCACATTTTCCCAGAAGAAATGCATTACTTGCTTGGTGGTTATCTTGGCTAATGGATTAGCCTCAATCCACTTAGTGAAGTAGTCGATTGCTACTATCAAGAACTTTCGTTGAGCACTTGCCATTGGAAATGGCCCGAGTATATCCATTCCCCACATGACAAAGGGGATAGGTGAGTTAATGGATGTCATCATTTCTGGTGGTTATCTAACCACTGGTGCATGCTTTTGGCACCGTTCACATTTCTTCACGTAGCTTTTAGCATCAACAAGTATGCTTGGCCAATAGAAACCTAGACGAGTGATTTTATGAGCAAGGGCTCTGCCCCCCGAGTGCTGCCCACAAATTCCTTCATGTACTTCCTTCAGGGCCAATTCTGCCTCTTGAGGTTTCAAACATTTCAGATATGGAATGATGAAAGACTTCTTGTATAGGATTCCCTCAATCAGGGTATACCTTAGTGCTCTCACATACATCTTTCGTGCTTCTGAAGTGTCGTTGGGTAACCACCCAGTTTCCAGATGAGCCTTGATGGGATCTATCCAACAACTAGCAACATCAATGGGTGCTACCAACTTTCCGTTGATGCTTGGGGTCCTCAAGACTTGGAAGTATATACTCCCTGCATAGTTTTCAATTTCGGAAGAAGCAAATTTAGACAAGGCATTAGCCTTCATGTTTTCTTCCCTTGGAATGTGCTCTACATAGCATTCATCAAACTGAGTCATGATGGCCTTGACAAGTTTCAAGTACTTGGCCATGACTTCATCTCTGGCCTCAAATTCCCCATTTACTTGGGAAACCACTAGCCTCGAATCTCCACATACTTTCAGAGTTTTAACTCTCAAGGCTCCAGCCAGCCCTAAGACAACTATGCGAGCTTCATACTCAGTCTCATTGTTTGTCGTTGGGAAGTCAAGTTTTAGTGCATAGTCTATGAGGAATCCATCAGGACTTTGTAGCACTAAACCGGCTCCACTTGATTTTGTTTTTGATGCTCCATCAAAATAGAGCACCCAATATTCTTTGAAATCCATATCTGTTTTTGATGCTCCATCAAAATAGAGCACCCAATATTCTTTGAAATCCATCTCTTGATCTTTCTCATCCTCCATTCTTACTTCCTGCCCCCCGACTTCTTGGTTGTCAATGGTACATTCAACCATGAAGTCAGCAAGTGCTTGAGCTTTTATGGCCGTTCGAAGCTTATACTTGATGTCGAATTCGCCCAATTCAATGATCCATTTGATCAACCTTCCACTAACTTGAGGGCTATGCAAGATGTTTCTTAGAGGTTGATCAGTCAAGACCTCTATCTTGTGAGCCTGGAAGTACGGGCGTAGCTTTCTTGAGGCCATTATCAAGGCTAAGGCAAACTTCTCAATCGTTGAGTAGTTTATTTCTGCCCTATGTAGAATCTTACTCACATAGTAGATGGGTTTCTGAACCTTCAATTCTTCTTTTACCAAAACGGCTCCAAGGGCTGTGCTAGAAACCGCCAAGTACAAATAGAGAATTTCCCCTGGCTTGGGCTTTGCCAACAGTGGTGCCTCAGCCATGTATTTCTTCAGGGCCTCAAAGGCCTCTTGGCTTTCAGTTGTCCATTCAAAGTTTTTCACATTCTTGAGTGCTTTGAAGAAAGATAAGCACTTTTCTCCTGATTTGGAGATAAATCTTCCCAATGCTGCCACTCTTCCCGTTAGTTTTTGGACATCTTTGACAGTCTTTGGTGGTTCCATGTCTAGAATTGCTTTGATTTTGTTAGGATTGGCCTCGATTCCTCTCTTGGAAACCATTAGGCCTAAAAACTTTCCCGAGCCTACACCAAAGGCACACTTAGCTGGATTCAACATCATCTTGTGGTGCCTTAGCACTTCAAATGCCTCTCGGAGGTGCTCAATATGATCGGCCTTATCGAGGCTCTTGACTAACATGTCATCTACGTAGACCTCCATGGTTTTTCCAATTAGGTGTCCAAAATTTTTGTTCACCAATCTTGGAGATGTCATCCTTGTGCATTTTGATTTGGTTGTATCCACTGAAGCCATCCATGAAGCTGAGCATCTCGTGTCCAGCTGTAGCATCTATTAATGCATCAATCCTTGGTAAGGGAAAACAATCCTTAGGACATGCATCATTCAAGTCAGTGAAGTCTACACACATCCTCCATTTCCCGTTAGCCTTTTCGGGGTTAGCCAACCATTCTGGGAATTGTATCTCTTCAATGAACCCGGCCTCTAGAAGCTTTTCAACTTCTTGTTTAATGGCCTCTTGCCTTTCTGGAGCAAAATTTCTCTTCTTTTGTTTCACCGTCTTTCTTTCAGGATCCACATTCAACTTGTGAGTTATCAATTGGGGGTCAATCCCTGGCATGTCAGCCGCTGTCCAAGCAAAAACGTCATTGTTCTCTTGAAGAAAAGATATGAGCTTGCTTTTCAATGGCTCAGGAAGTAGTGCCCCAACATAAGTCACCTTCTCCGGTTCACTAGGGACTAAGGGAATTGGGATTAAATCCTCAGCTGGTTTCCCTCTTCGGTCCTCATTGTCACTAGTATCCATGTCTTCAATTAGGAGAACTTGCCCCCGATTCCATCAGGCCTTAACGCGGCTACATAACAACTTCTATCCATCTTTTGGTCTCCTCATTCTTCACCAATCCCATTCCTCGTTGGGAACTTGATTTTCAGATGATAAGATGAGGCAACGGCCTTGAACGCATGAAGACTAGTCCTTCTGAGGATCGCGTTGTAGGTTGAAGTTGCCTTTATGACTACAAAGTTCATCATTTGAGTAGATGTACTCATTCCTTGTCCCATGGTCATTGGGAGCTGGATGGTGCCTTCCACCTTTGATTCCACTCCATTAAACCCGTATATGGGCATATTCGAGGGTGTCAACTGAGAATCAGTGTAACCCATCTTGATAAAGGCATCGTGGAACAAGATATCCACTGAAGCCCCATTGTCAACTAAGACTCTCATGGTTTCGGAATTACCTATTACAGGTACGATGACTAAAGGATCATCGTGGGGGAACTTCACCCCTTCCAAGTCAGAATCATCAAAACCAATTGACACTTCTGTTCTGGCACGTTTCGGTGCTTCTCCAACCACAATCATTAACTCTCGGGCATAAGCTTTCCTTGAGTTTCGGGAGGACCCAGCAGTAGTTGGTCCTCCAAATATCATATTGATGACTGACCCTCGGGGCTTAGGATTACGATCTTGGTCGTTGTCCCTTCTGTCATAATCCTTCCTTTCATAATTTCCTCTGTGACTTCCTTGATTTCCATCCTTGGTGAATTTGCTGAGTTTTCTTCTTCGTATCAGAAACTCAATCTCGTCTTTCAGTTGTCTACAATCGTCGGTGTCGTGACCAACTTCTTTGTGGAACCGACAAAATTGGTTTTGGTTCCGTTTGGACAAGTCAGCCCTCACTGGCTTCGGCCATTTGAGATCCTCTTCCTTTGCTATCTCCATCAGAATTTGACTCATAGGAGTATTCAATCTTGCATACTCTGTAAAGTTTGGCCCAAAGTTGCTCTTTTTTGGTGGAGAATCAGATCTTTTTGACGTTCTTGGAAATTTTTCCCTCACATCGTACTCTTGGGTTTCCTTCCTTTTCTTTGAGTTCCCATTACCACCAGTAGTGGGTTCATGCTTTCTTCTGCCTTGATGTATTTGCCGGCTCTGTCTTGGAGCTTTAACATGCTCTCAGGTGGGTGTTTGGCCAATGATCTCTTGAAGTGATCATCAGTAGTTCCTTGCTGTAGGGCTATCATAGCCACTTTGTCCTCCAAGTCTGGGACTTTTAGAGCCTCTCTAGTGAATCGATTAATGTAATCTCTCAAGGCTTCATTCTTTCCTTGCTGAATTCCCATGAGGGATGTAGAGCTTTTCTCGTGCACTCTCCCACTTACGAATTGGTTGATAAACGCCTTGCTCAATTCCTTGAAGGACCCAATAGAATTGGGAGGCAAACGGCTATACCAACGTTGTGCCATGCCTGCCAAGGTTTGGGGAAACGCCCTACACTTGACCGCATCGTTGGTCGGTTGCAACAACAGTGCGTTGGAGAAGGTTCTCACATGGTTAGCGGGATCTCCCGTTCCATCATAAGCTTTGATCGTCGGCATCTTGAATTTTCTAGAGATGTTGGCTTTCATGATGTCTTGAGTGAAGGGTGGTGTTGGATCATCAGGATCTCCTAGGGGCAACAAATCAGTAGGATCACCCCTTGGGGCCTCAGCCATACTGTTTCTCCTTGGTGTTGGGTCGAGGTTGATCAGCAGGACTCTTCCTTGATTTTGTGTCCTTGTGGCATCCTCTTCTGCCAATAAATTTTTGAGCCTTGCAGCCTCGGCTTCAAGGGACACAAGTTTTTCCTTAGTAGTTTCTCGATTGGTTTGGGAGGAACGTCTCCTTCTTGGGGAAACATCCCTCTCATCTCCTGTTGAGTAATTCTCATCCTCGGTGTAGGGACCTGAGTGGTCTTGAAAAGGGGTTCGCTGATTTTGGGGTCCCAGACCTTGAATATATGGGGGCACATAGGCCTCGTGATAGATGGGGTTGGCACCACTACTTCCCATCGGGGGTCGAGGTGGCATACCATAAGTTGGCATACCGAGAGTTTGGGTAGTATATTGGGGGAGATCCGTGGTGTGAAGTTGGAGACCACGTGGTGCGTTTGCAAGCAATGGAGTGGTTATGATTGGTTGCTGGAGAGTGGTCTCTGGTGGATCTCGTCCATGAACAACCATTTGTAGGGGATTCGTCCCTTCAGCAGTAATCGGGACTTCCGGTCCTTGAGTGGTGGTGATGGGGGCATCTGCCCCTTCAGTGCCAGTGATTGGCGGTGGTTGGTTCCCCTGAGTTTCTGTTGCAGAAGTAAGAGGAAGTCCATCAGAAGTTTGAGGACCTCGAGTTGTTCTTCGTGTGTTTGCCATGGTTGATGTTGTCTTCCCACAGACGGCGCCAAATGTTGTGGAATAAAATCTGAGCTTACGAATTTAATGCGATGGTTTAATGAGTTTTGAGCTTTTATGGCTGCACTTGTGTTTCGAGACTAAATCGGTCCTCACAAGATGCCTACGTATCTCAATTCGTTATTGAGAATCAAGCCAAAGACGTAGTTCTTGGGGTTGCCCTCGGGGCTATGGCGGCAGGGGCACACCAAGGATGTAGTGACTTGTATGTCCTTATTCGAGGATGAAGTCTAAAACGTAGTTCTAGGGGTGCCTTTGTGGCTTGTTGCGCCTTCGAGGCGTTGTGACGTATGGAGCTGTGCCCAAAACGTAGTTCTGATTGTAGGATCAGGGTCCTTATATAGGCGTCTAGAGCCTAGTATTTATGGTATGTTTAGGAGTCTTAGCGAATAAGTCTCCTTATTGATAATGGATAAACATTGTATTTCTTGCAGGATAAGTCTTTTCCTTGTTGATAAAGGCTATGACTCATTAATTGCCTTTAATTGAGATTCTGGATCCTTCTATGATGAATTTACCATATTTTGGACTCTTTTTATGAGCTGTATATTTTCCATATTTATTAATTACGAAATTAATAAATAATCTGGGTTTTGGGCCTTAAATACTTGGCCTTTCCAAAGAATCAACAATTATATTTCTATAATTACTTTTCTATCCATATCAAAGTGCTTTATAAGTGATAAGTTGATGGATTCTTATAAGTGTTTGGGAGAACTTAAAAAAGTGAACTTATGTCTTATAATGAGTAAATGTTATATAAGTGATAAATTGATGCAAACTTATAAGTTACGTAAGTGTTTGGATAAATTTACTTATAAGTTAATAATTTTTTTGTTAAATTAAATTGAAAAATTAATTAATTAATATAATGATCTCGATAAATACATTTTAGATTAAAAAACATTTAAAAGTATAAATATAAAAATATAAACTACTAAAATGTTAGTATAAATATAAAAATTTAAACTACTAAAATGTTAGTAAAATATAAAAATAACATTTGAGATTAAATATAAACATTTAAAAGTATAAATAGATAAAGAAATCATGAAAAATGAAATAAGTTGAGCAAAATGTTAGTATTTTCTAACATTCAACTTATCATCTGAGTTTTAGAATTTTCAATACTAAAAAATTAAAAAATATCCCTTAACATATTATAAGTAGAATATGAGTTCGAATTATAGGTGACGTATAAATAAGAGTTTTATACCAACTGTAGAATAGGTGTTTGAATTTACAGAGTAGAAGAGTTCAAATTTATAAGTTATGCAAAGTTTTATCGGAAGTAGAATAGGTGTTTGTAAAATATTATTAATACTAAGTATAACAGGTGTTCGAATTTATAGAGTAGAAGAGTTTGAATTTGTAAGTAATGCAAAGTTCTATCGGAAGTAGAATAGGTGTTTGCAAAACATTGTTAAAAATTCTATTAGAAGTAAAAGATGACTATGAAATTATATAAAAGTTGTTTTATCAATGAGAGAGCGGTTCATTATAAATGAGTATATTAACATGAAAATTAATATATAAGACAAATATTCAATATGTTAAAATTAGAATTTCGATCTTAACATGGGAAACATATTTAACGGGAGGACGGCTTATTAAGGAGGAATAAGTAAAGACCGTAGAAAAGTTTATAACGCCGCCGCGAAGCGCGACTTTATCAACTAGTTCCCTTTAAAACCATTACCAAAATAGTGTCACTATAACACTACACAACTTTTTTGGTGTTAAAATGTCACTATAACTAAGCAAAACTTTTTCATTCCATTGTTATAGCATCATATGTTTGCAGCACACTATCCTATATTCAGTATCGACCTACCATGCAGGCAGAAACATTTTAATCATACAGTAATAAAAAATTGTGCACTAACAAAATATATTCATCAATCTTGTGTGTTACAGGTGTAATTCAGTCTGCTAAATTACACAAACAAATTCAAAGTTTATACAATAAATGAAAAGTTCAAAGAAAAACGACGATATTAATAGCAAGTATCCTATGTATTGCTCATCACTTTTCCTAGCTGCTGCTAATAATCAAAAAATACACGCCTTCTTATTCCTCAATGAATTCTCCTCCGCTTCAGATTTTCTTTTACCAAGATTGCTCATACTATTCTCTTCGCTATTCTTTTCAACGGGCTCATTTTGTGGATTAGAATTGATATACTCCATGATCAAGTCTAGGTCTTCCTGAGAGATACTCTCAATAATTGCATCAAAAGCATCCAAGTCTTGAGTAGCAGTTGAGCGATCATCAACATCACCATCAATTACAGTGAGATTTTCAGTCGGCTCACTAATAACTCCCTCCAAAATCGTGTTGATAATCTCTTCTTTATCGTCAACTTCACTACTAATACTTGTAACATCACCAGCAAATTTAGCACCTGACTTAAGATCAATCGGGCACTCCTTTGAAGAATCATAAGTAATTTTACATAAAACAATAATATCAGCCGAATCCAAACCAACATTGATCCCACTCAAGCTATATTCATGCATTCTATACAATCCGACTTTCCTCCAATCAAAACCAGTAACCCCCGAATCAATCTCATTAAGTTCGAACACCAGATACCTCTACTCCCCAATCACATTACCCTCATCATCTCTAATTTGTTTTCTCGTAGAATTTCCATCCCAAGTTCCACACCCGACTTTTTTCTTCGTATTCCCAACACATCCCCTTTTCTCGAACCCGCCTTTTTTGAACCACCTGATTTCGAAAGTTTTTACAACTTTGAAAATACAAACATACTTTTTTCAGTGTTTTTAAGATGAGGAGACCTGAACCAAGATTGATCGTCCTTCTGGAAAATAAGCCACGGATTGGAACAAGGACCGTAAACATCTCTGAACTGAATAAAATTACAGGGGTTTTGTTTTTCCACAACGAGGGGTTTCTGTTAGGAATGAATACCACTAGAAACTAGACAGAGGGGGGGGGGGGTGAATGGATAGTTTGATATATTTTTCGATCTTGAAAACTAAGTAAACAACTGTATGTGATTATGATATGTAATATGCAGAAAGTAAATAACACACACAATCACTTTAATCTACTTTGTATAAGCAAATTAAATACTACAGCTTTCCAGGAAATTCACAATCGAATTTCTGGCTTCTAAACAAGAACAGTTTGAACTTGCTTGCTTACAGAGAAAATAGCTTAGCAAATAACTATGTGTATCTCTCTTACAGCTTACAGTTGCGTGTGCACGATATATATATTCCCCTATACAAACTAGGCACACACAATATTACACAGCTACCCCTTCTGAAAGTCCAACTTGTCCTGCCATAAGAAGTTCACTGTGTCAGGAAGGACCACCTGCTTTTCGGAGTCTTTCCCGTTTCTGTAGCTGCTTGTCTCTTATCTTTCTCTCCAAGTTTAGCTGTAGATTTGCCATCTGTTCTTTGGACCACCTTGCCAGAACAAATGCTTCAGTATTTGTCTCCTTTGATTCTTGGTTCTGTACCTTGATTTGTCTTGTTATGAACGGCTAAGTGTTGATATCGTGAACTCCACTTTATCCCTGACTTCGCGATCTCCCTTGTGAGGACTATGCGATATAGCCTTTGAAGACTTTGCGACATAGGTCATTTGACGACTATGCGACATAGGTCATTTGATGACTATGCGACATAGGTCATTTGATGACTATGCGACATAGGGCTTCTGAGGACTTCACGATCTAGGCTCCTTTGACTTTGCTGACTTCAACACTTCACGACATGTGTCTTGAGGACTTCTCGACATAGTACAAAATGGACTATGCGATATAGTACTTCACGACATGGATATTGGTGACTTCACGACATAGCTTTCTTTTGACTTTGCTATATAATGCCTTAGACAAATTCCTGCAACTTATTTCTTCATGGCCTTATTCAACTCTATCCTGCTGCATGAACACTTCTGAACTTCTACCAGGATAATTATTCAATCGCCTATATACATTCTAGATGCAAGAACTTTACTAAGCTCATTATAAATCTGAGCATACATGATAAAGCTATTGTCCATGAAAAAAAGACAAGTACATTTAGAGACCTATACTATATCCCAGTGATAGAAATCACTAGGTCATGTAATGTGACATAGTCACATAGTGTAGGCTTGTTAATAGTGGTATTCAGACATGTCTTGAGCCTAACAATCTCCCCCAAATTGTGAGTAAGATCCTTAGGCACAATTTCATGTCTGATAACAAGCCTAACTTACATAAAAGGAAATTTAGTAACAGAGAGAACAATTCATGAACCTTGAGATCAGAAATTTGATTACATAGAAAAATTGAAAGCTTACAGATTACTTTTGTTGCTCAACAGCTTCAGCTTCCAATTGCTTCTCTAGCAAATCATCATATATCTTCTTTTTCCTTATCTCTTCTTTTCTCTTCAAGTCTATGATGGCTTCTTGAAGTTCTTCTCTTGCAATCAGTTCTTCAATGAGAGGTGAGCCTTCCAAGTCATCAATTGCAGCCTTGAGTGCACTTTCTACATAGGAATCAAGAAACTCCATCCTTATTTTGCTTTGACCTCCATGTGAGTTTTTGTACTCCACAATGTAAGGATTTTGCTTGACCCTGCACAACCCTTTCTGCCTTAGCTCTTTAGCCCTCTCCTCCATCTCAGCCATTTCTTTTTCTCTCTGAATCTTCTTCTTTTCATTCTCTTTCCTCATGTTTTCTTCATAATCAGCATGCATCTTCAAGTACCTGACAATATCTATCTTCCATGTCCTTTCTTCTCTTTCTTCAAAATTCAGTAAGGCATTTATCCTTTCAAGCTCATACTTATAGAAATATTGCCAGCTTCCTTGCTTCATTATCCTTTCTCTTCCATCAGTGTACTTGATCTCTAGATGA
Source organism: Heracleum sosnowskyi (assembly GCA_030848705.1). Lineage (NCBI taxonomy): Eukaryota > Viridiplantae > Streptophyta > Magnoliopsida > Apiales > Apiaceae > Heracleum > Heracleum sosnowskyi. Next base: position 117,093,012 of record CM061245.1, on the reverse strand, counting down.
TCCAACTTCACTTTGACTTCAAAGATCCTTTGAGCCCTCAAAAATGCTAGGGCATCTTCATCATAGTCCTCATCTAGTGGAAGCACATTGATGCCAGTAACATTTGTGAGTTTTCCAGTCTTCTTTGTTATCCTTATCCTTTTGGGTACACTCTTGATCTTCAAATGCTTCACAAGAGATACCTTTCTGGAACAAGGAGAATTAGTCTTCAGTGCCACATCACTTGGAAGAAGCTTTATTCCTTTCCCCTTCATCCACTGTAACACTCCACTAGCTGTAACTTTGTGGAAGTGTTTTCTTGATATTTCTTTTGTGGCTTCACCCTTCTTCTGTGGCAACTCAAGTTCAGAAGTCATGGATAATGATTTTGGAGGATCATTGCTAACAGTACCCACCCTAGACTTAGAGTCTTGTGTTGTGGTTAAAGTACTACTAGCAATGTCCTTGACTTGCTGAATTCCACTCCTAGTTCTCTTCACTGTCTCCTTTGCCCCCTTTGTGTCATCACCAGCATCTGTAGATTTCTTGGAAGATTTGCTCCTGCTGCTGTCACTTGGTCCATCCTTATTACTCCTTGAATGAGATCTCCTCCTGTAGGTTTTCTCCTCATCATCATCCTCCCCATCCTTCTTCTTGTTCTTTTCTGTGACAGATTCTGGCAAAACACCATGAATCAGAAAAGATTGTAGAATGTTAATCATCTCTAATTCCTCTGCTGTCTTGACTCCTTTCTTTGCTCTCAGCATTTGCAGCACCTGATTGATCTTTGTGTTATTCTTCATTTGCAGATCTTTGGGAATGACTAGTTGGTCAATACTTCTGACTTTGGATAGACTTTGAAAAATTACTGTCCTTGGCTTGGGTATGACCTCAGGCAGTCTTTGATTTTGGTCCATCTCCAAGTCATTATAAAGACTTTCATTGTTAGCCCCACTCTTTTCAATCAACTCCAGAATTATTGACACTTCAGTGAACTTCAGTTTCTCCAGAGTTTGAAATGCTAAGTGCCACAAGCAGTTGTCCTTGCATACCATGATTATTTCTCTCAGATAAACATCCCTGATTTTCCTTACTGCAACTGTGAAGTACTTGATGCTTTCCCTGAGCTTCTTTCTATATGCTTGTGCATCTCCTTGAGCATTCTTGTAGGTGGCTTTCAGAAACTCCAGGAATGCCTCATCATGATAGATGTTAGAGTTGGCAACTTCCTGTAGCTTGGCCTCAGTGATAAGTGTAGCTTGGGTAGGTTTAGCAATTGGAGTAGGTATAGCAGGTTGAGAGGTTGAGATGTCTTTAGGCATTGTGGATGGATAGAATGTTGTGGTGACTGTGCTTTTCTGACCTTGTGCATTGATGACCTCTACAGGGGGAAGATTGATTGGCTTTATTGTCTCTTCAATGAGCTTGCCCTTAAGTTTTGACTGCTTGGTAGGTGCTCCCCCTGTCTTTTTCACATTGACCTCCTTTCCTTTCTCCCCCTTAGGCTTGGGATCAGACAAAATGTCTTGAGTTTCCCCAGGAATAGGCAGGTTCATAGATCTCATCATTGAGGTCATCATTTGTTGCTGCACCAGCAAAATGTTTGTTGTGTTGGTGCCTTGATCATCTAGCTTATCATTGAGTTGGCTTAGAGATGTAGATAGCATTCTGTTTTCATCCTTGAGAGAGGCCACTTCTCTTTCTAAGCCATCCACCTTGGAGAATAATTGTTGAGACCTAAATGAGTTGAGGGATTGATCTTTGACCCTGGCAAAATCATATTTGGAGATGTCTGACAGAGGGACTTCATCCACCAGCTTATCACCATACTGGTTTTTCCACATGACATTCAACATAGCATTGGTGGTGATGGTAGATTTTGCTTGATTTTCCAGTGTAGAAGCCAGTTTCTTGATGTTGTCTGTGACCATGGCAAGAGTCACATCCATCATGGACACATTGGTGGAGGTTTTCTGGACTTCTTTGAGGATACCATCCACCTTGGGAAAATCAGAGAGATAAGAGGTTCTGAGCTTAGTGAGGGATCTTTCTGTCTCCTCCTGAATTGAAGAAATCTCTGATTGAAGCCCTTTCCCAAGATAATGCAGAGCCTTCAACTGGTTCTTGTATACATCATTCACAGCATCATAGATGGCAACAGGAGAAAGATCCTTAGCATTGGAGCCCAGAGAGGTGAGGTATTCTTCTCTCACAAAAGCCAGGGCATCCTTGAGCTTGAGAGTCCTCTTAGCATCCAACCAGGCATCCACATTCCCCTCTGGTTCAGCTGTATCCACAATCTTCTCCTGTTGAGCTTCAACATCCTCCTTATGGCATAGCAGGATAGCTTCATAATCAGCATTTGGAAGGTTGGAGGTGAGGAGATGTTGAGCTATCTTTGAGAACTCATCAATCTGTGCCACATAGAGATCTTGTATGGCTTCTTCAGACATTTTGGAAGGCACAGATGACGATCCTGAAGGCCTGTCATGGTGCACAGGCTTCAGCCATTCTGACATTGTGGCCTGAGCCAAGTGAGAGCTAGTGCTAGGCACTTCATGAGATGTGTGAGTTTGAGTCTCCTCCAGCCTTGGAATGGCTGTAGGGTCTGATGTTGTCTCCATTGAAATGGGATGTGTTACAACATCAGCCCTATATGTCTGTGAAGACAGTTCCACATCCCTAAGGATGGGAGAATTTGGCACAGAGTCTCCAGTGAAAACTGGTGAATCCTCCATGTTTGTGTTGGTGTCATTAGGATATGCCTCAGCATGCATTCCCTGACCAACTGAATGTGGGTCCTGAGTGGTGAGCACAGTGTCAAGCACCATGTCACTTGAAGTTGGCTCAATCACAGGGCTGGATTGTGATTGATCAAGGGCAAGATTGTCATGAGTATGACTCTCTTGTTCAGAAGAAATTTTAGTGGAAGAATCTGAGAGAGAAGTGGGGTTCAGATTGGATTTTAGCAACTCCCCCTGAGAAATAGGAGGAGTTTCAACATTGATGTGCTCTCCACTTAGTGTTTGATCACCCTTATCACTCCTAGGGTCAAGAGTGAGGTCTTGACCCTGTGCAGACTCGTTACAACTTGCAGTGGGGAGGCTGCTCTTTTCAATACCCATGACCTGTTGAGAGGCCATAGACAGTAGCAGGTGTACCCCTTTTTGCACATCTGAATCCTGTTGAGAGGATGCAGTGGTGGCTACAGATTTTGATTTCTTCTTTGGTCTGGTGAGAGGTGACTCAGGAATCTCACTTGCTAACTCTACAGATTCATGGATAATAGCTAGGGTTCTCTTCTTCTTCTTTTTAGTAACATCAACCTTTTGAGAGATTGATGCACTTGGCTGACTATCCTCTATAGTGGTGTTTACAGTGGGGTTGCTGGATGGGATAGGGAGGCTTGGGTTAGACTGTGATGCTCCTTCAGTCTCAGCCTCCCCTGTCCAGGAAAGAGCATGGTATATGGGCTTATCAAGTGGATAAGACGCGAATGTGTCCTGCATATGCGGGGTCACACTCAAGATCACATCCACTTGATTCCTTGTGTCCAATGAACCAAACAGAATCTTGGACATGGACTTGGAATAAGCCATCTTTGATTTATCAATACCCTCCAAGTCATGGACATTAGCATCAAGATAATTTAAAATAACTTGAAGAAAGCGAGGGTAAAAGATGTCATTACCTCTTCCACGGACTGTCCTCCCTAGCCTTTGAGTCAACTCCTTGAGGATTATTGCTCCAACATTGATTTCCTGATTGTAGGCTAGGGAATAGGCCAGCTTCACAGCAATGTGACTGATATGGTCCCATCCTGTCTTTCTGCAAAGGAACACCTTCTGGAGTGCATCAAATAGAAATGACCACTCCCTTCTTACAAACTTCTTATTCAGCTTTCCAGTATCTATCTCATCAGCATACTGAATGAAGGTCATGAAGTCTACTATTTGAGCATCAGTAGCTTCTTGGTCATGACCCTCCACCTTGAACCCTAATGCTTCATTTATCTCCTTCTCCCCAAACTGGAAGTGTTTGCCTCCAATTGAACAAGCTATCTCCTGGAACGAAGTTCCATCTTCCCTGGCCATTGTAGAAACCAACGCCGTTCGCCAAAATCCTTCCAATACATCAACATACAACGTGGGGTTCAAGGTTAGGGCTCGGCGGAGGTAGGAGTCGTTCAGGAACCGTACAAAACACTTGTACCTGGGTTTAGCCTCAGCCTCAGAGGGAATGGTGAGAAGATTTGTTTCTTTGGGGATGGTTAAAGGAATAGAGGAGGATTCTGTTTGAGATTTGGGTGCCATTTCTTGAGAGAGAGAGTAAGAAAGAGAGTAGAGAATTTGTGCTTAGGTTAGAAAGTTTGAGAGCAATAGACAAGATGAAAAGTTGCAAACGGTTAGAAAATGGTATTTATATGATAGAGACACTGCGATATGGAGTTATGAATGTGTACAGTCTATCTGTATGTCGTGAAGTCAAAAGTGGCCTGTACCGCAAAGTCTTGCAAAGTATATCGCATAGTCTCAACAATGAACTATGTCGCAAAGTCTTCAAAATGAAAGGATCGGGGAGACTTTGCGATATAGTAGAAATACCCTGTCTAAAGCTCTCTTTTAGGAATTTTGAGCAATTTGTCAGACTTTTATCAAATTTTGAAATAAAATTAATTTAAATCAAAATTCTGTCAACTATGGAGACTTGTCGATATAGTTATTCGAAGTCGCGAAGTCATAAAATTAACTATGTCGCAAACTCATGAAATGAACTATGTCGCGAAGTCTCACAATCTCAACAGTTTGCGATATAAGTCTGTTTAATTTGAACTATGTCGTGAACTCTGAAAATCATCTATGTCGAGATGTCTCAAAAGCTCACAACACCACTAACAAATATGATTTTGAAAAATATGCAGTAAAATACTGAAATATTTATAAATCATATCTCAGCTAATTTTCACTCCAAACAAATAGATCATTTAAATACAGTGAAAATTTACTGCTGCAACTATTAACCAGCATATTTACTTAGAACAACTGAATGAAGGATTGAGCATTCCAATTTCACTCACAAGTCTGTTGAAGACTGCTTCATTCAGAGGTTTAGTAAATATGTCAGCTAATTGTTTCTCAGTTGGAACATAAGAGACTTCTATGGTACCATTTGCAGCATGTTCCCTAATGAAATGGTACCTGATCTCAATGTGCTTTGTAGTAGAATGATTAACAGGATTAGCTACAATGGATATTGCACTAGTATTATCACACATCAGAGGAATGTGTTCTAACACTAGTCCATAATCCATGAGTTGATTTCTAATCCAAAGCAATTGAGCACAACAACTTCCAGCAGCAATATATTCAGCCTCAGCTGTGGATGTTGCTGTGGACTGTTGTTTCTTACTAAACCAGGACACTAACCTTTGACCTAGGAATTGACAGCTTCCAGAGGTGCTCTTCCTGTCAATCCTGCATCCAGCATAATCAGAATCTGTGTAACCAACCAGGTTGAACCCAGTGCCCTTTGGATACCATAGCCCAAGATTAGGAGTCCCCTTCAGATATTTGAAAATTCTTTTGATGGCCATCATGTGAGATTCCTTGGGATCAGACTCGAACCTTGCACAAAGGCATGTGGCAAACATGATGTCTGGCCTGCTAGCTGTGAGATAGAGCAGGGATCCAACCATTCCTCTATAGACCTTGATATCAACTCTCTTGCCTTTCTTGTCTTCATCCAGCTTGATTGCAGTAGACATAGGAGTTTTAGCTGAGGATGACTCTTCTAAACCATATTTCTTTAAAAGATCCTTGACATACTTAGATTGGTTTATAAAGATGCCATCCTCCCTTTGATGTACTTGCAGGCCTAGGAAGTAGGTTAACTCTCCCATCATACTCATCTCATATTTACTTTGCATCAACTTAGAGAACCTTTCACAGAGTTTTTCATTTGAAGAGCCAAAGATGATATCATCCACATAGATTTGAACAAGAATGATATCATTTCCATGCTTCTTGAAGAATAGGGTTTTGTCAATTGTACCCCTGGTAAATTGATGCTCAAGAAGGAATTGAGATAGAGTTTCATACCAGGCTCTTGGTGCCTGTTTGAGTCCATAGAGTGCCTTGAGCAGTCTATACACAAAGTTTGGGAAGTCTTCACTCTCAAAGCCAGGTGGTTGAGACACATAAACTTCTTCAGCAAGATCACCATTGAGAAATGCACTTTTCACATCCATTTGATACACCTTAAAATCTGAGTGAGCTGCAAAAGCCAGAAAGATTCTGATGGCTTCCAGTCTAGCTACAGGTGCAAATGTCTCATCATAGTCAATGCCTTCTTGCTGACAATATCCTTTGGCAACCAGCCTTGCTTTGTTTCTTACTACCACTCCTTCTTCATCCATCTTGTTTCTGAACACCCATTTGGTGTCAATAACATTCTTTCCTTTTGGAGGTGGCACTAGTTCCCATACCTTGTTTTTCTCAAATTGATTCAACTCTTCTTGCATGGCAACAATCCAATCAGAATTCTTCAAAGCTTCTTCAATTAATTTAGGTTCCTCTTGTGACAGAAAGCAGCTATACAGACAAGTATTTAATGTTGCCCTTCTTGTTCTAACTCCCTCACTAGGATCTCCAATGATTTGATCCCTAGTGTGGGCTCTGTCCCATTTCCTTGTGTGCCCCTGTTCATTTCCTTGATCTGTTCCAATCTCATTTTGGTTGACAGTTGCATTCTCTTCTTCTCCCCCTGTGTTTGTGAATCCTTGCACAGGTGTTTGAAGAAGATTGTCAACTTCAAGAGTTTCATTTTCTAGAACAGTTTGAACAGGGGGTTCATCTTCACTTTCAGAATCCTCAAGATAACCTTGATTCTCAAATCTCAATAGCACACTGTCTTGATCACTTGTTTTCAGTCCTGGAGTTTTCTTGTCATCAAAGGTAACATCCATGCTTTCCATGACTTTGTGTTGCTCAGGTACAAACACTCTGTATGCTGTCCTTTCCAGAGAGTATCCAATGAAGATACCTTCAAATGCCTTAGCATCAAATTTTCCAACATGCTCAGAGGTATCTTTCATCACAAAGCACTTGCTTCCAAACACATGCAGGTGCTTGAAGGATGCTCTTTTTCCAGTCATTAATGAGTAAGGAGTTTTGCCAGACTTCTTATTGATTAATGTTCTATTTTGCACATAGCACGCTGTGTTAACAGCATCAGCCCAAAAGCTAGTGGGTAGCTTTGCATCCAGTAGCATTGTCCTTGCAGCTTCAATGAGAGTTCTATTCTTTCTCTCAACTACTCCATTTTGTTGAGGTGTTCTAGGAGCTGAGAATTGTTGAGAAATTCCTTTATCTTTGCAAAACTCATACAATGTTGAATTTCTGAACTCAGTCCCATTATCACTTCTCAAAGCAACTACAGAGGCACCAGTGCTTTGTGCTTCTTTATCAACTCTCTTGATATGCTATATTATGACTTGGGGTGCTTCATCCTTGGAGAATAGGAATTCCACCCAAGTATATCTTGAATAGTCATCTACCATCACTAGAGCATATTTCTTTTTGGAAAGGGACATTACATTCACAGGGCCAAATAAGTCCATGTGAATTAGTTGCAGAGGTTTTGAGTTTGTATTGAGCAACTTGTTCTTGTGACTTGATCTTTTAATCTTCCCTTTCTGACAAGCTTCACATGCTCCATCTTGCACAAACTCCAAGGCAGGCAAATCCCTGATGAGTTCTCTCTTGGTTAGAGAGTTCATTGCCTGAACATTTAAGTGAGACAGTTTCTTGTGCCACAGCCAGAATTCCTCATTTGTGGCTTTTGTGTAGAAACAACAAATTTCTCCCTTATCTGCAGCCTTGAGATTAGCTACAAACAAGCTTCCTTTCTTCACACCAGTTAGAACAACTTCACCACTTTCCCTTTTTGAGATTGAACAAAGGTCTTCATCAAATTCCACTTTGAAGCCTCTGTTGGTAAACTGTCCAATACTCAAGAGATTATGCTTCAGTCCTTCAACAAATGCTACATCTTCAATAATGACATTTCCAGATTTAACACTGCCATATCCCATTGTATAACCAATGTTGTCATTTCCAAAGGTTACTGATGGGCCAGCCTTTTCCTCAAAATGTGATAGCAGGGCTATATCACCAGTCATGTGACTTGAGCATCCACTGTCCAAGATCCATATGACTCTTTTATTCCTGTTGCCCTGCATTCACAAAGTGACTAAGTTGTTTTTGGTACCCACACTTGGTAGGGTCCAGATGATTTAGAAACATTTTGATTAATAATTCTTCTGTCATAAATTGCATTTCTCATAGTAGGAGACTTCACTTTTTCTGTGGCTTTGGAGTTTACACTCTTAGGCTCACATGAAGTTTTCACCCTCTCAACCCTGATTGGGGACCCTGTCCTATGAGAATGTATGTGTGTGTGTGATTCACCAGATTGTGCAGAGTCAAGTTTATGTTTAAGAGATAAACAGTTAGCAATCACAGTCACATAGCATGTCATGCAGTTTGGCTTACCACAGAAAGAATCATGACTAGAATTTATACTTGCAGAAAGGTTACTTAGGTTATCAACTTCAATTTCAGGCTTACTACACTTATGAGTCAAATGATTAACAGATAGGCATTTTTGACATTGTTTCCTGGGAGCATTTGGCACATAAGCATAGTTGTTTCCTTTGTTAACACCAACTTTACCATTTCTGTTTTGTTTCCTTTTCTTAACAACTTCTTTCTTTGCTTTAGGACTCTTGACAAGATTGTCTTTGGTCTCTTTCTGATTGACAAGATCAGGAAAGGAAGAAGTGTTCTTAGCAGCCTCATCTTCTTCAAGTAGTTGTTGCTTGATGATCAGTAGTTCCTCATCAAACTCAACATCACTCTTTCTGAAGATGGGCTGTTCAACACTTGACAGTATGGTTGGGACATTTTTGTTTGTAAAGGTTTCCTTTCCTTTGCCCTTGACCTTCTTCCTTCCTTTGTCATTATCATAGTCAAAACCAACTCCAACCTTGCAGTCTTCAGTGTGTTCCTTGTGGTAGGTTTGAATAAGTTCAGAGGAGTTTTTGAAGCTTCTTAGTTTCAGTTCAGTTTCAGCAATTTGTTCTCTAAGGGCTTTCTCTATCTGCTCAGCACAAATCACTTTGTTTTTAAGATACTCAACCTCCTTTTTCAAACCATCCAGGTTCACAACCATTAACTCAAGTTTCTCATTCTTTTCTGTAAGCTCAACATTCTTAGCAGTTAGTCTATCAATTTCTTCATTAGCTACTAACATGCTAGTATGAATATTAAACATCTCAGTGCTCATATCTTCAACAGTTTGCTTATATTGAATGGGAGTCATATCAAGAGAAGTAAGAATGGGTACCTGACTTGAATCACCATCATCAGAAAATGCCATCAAGGCATAGTTTGAGTACTCTTGTTCTTCTTCTTCATCAGAGTCATCCCAGCATTTTCCCTCAGCAATAAAAGCTTTGCCCTGTTGTTTCTTGAGTAGAGCTTCATACTTAGCTTCAAGCTCTAAGTATGCTTTGTCCTTCTTGACTTGTTTAGGCTTTTTGCACTCAGTGGCAAAATGCCCAAGTTCATTGCAGTTATAGCATCTTATTTTGGTCCTATCCACACTTCCTGTCTTGTATCCACCCTTAGCAGCACCAGCCATCCCTTTTCCTTTATTGAAGGTGTTTGAGCCACTAGATCCACCAGTGTTTCCAGTATTGAACTTGGACCTGAATGGCTGCTTTCTTTTAAACCTTATGTTAGGATATCTCCTAGCCATATAAGCAAAAGATTTGTTTTCCATTTTGTCCAGTTCCTCCATGCTGTAAAACTCATCTTCCTCAGGCAAATCATAGATGACCTGGACCTCATCACCAGTGTCTTCAACTTCCAGTTCCTCAATCTTCACTTGACTGACTTTAAGAGAGTCCATTCTTTGACTTAGGTTGTCAGCAATAAGTGCACAGGAGGTATTAGCCACTAATCCTTGCTTTGCTTGAATAGATCTCTTTTGAAACAGCTCCAACTCATATGTCTTCAAAACACCATATAACACATCAAAACCAATCTTTGTTAGATCTCTTTCTTTAAGGGAAGAGATTCTTGGTTCCAAGTGATCTGGAAGAGTTAGTAAAAACTTCATATTGAGCTCTTCTGTTTCATAGTGTTTGTCATAGAGTTTGAGCTCGTTTATCAGCTTGTTGAATCTCTCAAACACTTCTGTGATTCCCTCTTTTGGCTGAGCCATGAAGGCTTCATATTGTGAAACAAGAATCTGCTTCTTGTTCTTTCTTACTTCAGTAGTTCCTTCACAGAGCACTTCTATAAGATCCCACATCTTCTTGGCACTAGTACAATGAGCAACAGTGCCATACATGTTGAAGTCCATAGATTCACAAATGATAAGTTGAAGATGTCCATCCAGGGCAACTTTTTCTTTTTCAGGATCAGTGTATTTTGAGGGATCTTTGGGCACATGTTTTGCTGGTATAATCTCAGTGCCACTGGTTGATTCACCAATCTCAATCATTGGAATGAAGGGACCATGCTTTAGAATATCTAAATACATGGGGTTAGAAGCTTTGATGAAAAGCAACATCTTCTTCTTCCATAAACTGTAGTGCTCCTTGTTAAAGGGAGGAATCTTGATACTGCTTAGTTTCTGTGAACTCATTCTTGATCTTTTCCTGTTTGTATGTTAACAGCCTTCGCTTTGATACCACTTGTTAGGAATGAATACCACTAGAAACTAGACAGGGGGGGGGGTGAATGGATAGTTTGATATATTTTTCGATCTTGAAAACTAAGTAAACAACTGTATGTGATTATGATATGTAATATGCAGAAAGTAAATAACACACACAATCACTTTAATCTACTTTGTATAAGCAAATTAAATACTACAGCTTTCCAGGAAATTCACAATCGAATTTCTGGCTTCTAAACAAGAACAGTTTGAACTTGCTTGCTTACAGAGAAAAGAGCTTAGCAAATAACTATGTGTATCTCTCTTACAGCTTACAGTTGCGTGTGCACGATATATATATTCCCCTATACAAACTAGGCACACACAATATTACACAGCTACCCCTTCTGAAAGTCCAACTTGTCCTGCCATAAGAAGTTCACTGTGTCAGGAAGGACCACCTGCTTTTCGGAGTCTTTCCCGTTTCTGTAGCTGCTTGTCTCTTATCTTTCTCTCCAAGTTTAGCTGTAGATTTGCCATCTGTTCTTTGGACCACCTTGCCAGAACAAATGCTTCAGTATTTGTCTCCTTTGATTCTTGGTTCTGTACCTTGATTTGTCTTGTTATGAACGGCTAAGTGTTGATATCGTGAACTCCACTTTATCCCTGACTTCGCGATCTCCCTTGTGAGGACTATGCGATATAGCCTTTGAAGACTTTGCGACATAGGTCATTTGACGACTATGCGACATAGGTCATTTGATGACTATGCGACATAGGTCATTTGATGACTATGCGACATAGGGCTTCTGAGGACTTCACGATCTAGGCTCCTTTGACTTTGCTGACTTCAACACTTCACGACATGTGTCTTGAGGACTTCTCGACATAGTACAAAATGGACTATGCGATATAGTACTTCACGACATGGATATTGGTGACTTCACGACATAGCTTTCTTTTGACTTTGCTATATAATGCCTTAGACAAATTCCTGCAACTTATTTCTTCATGGCCTTATTCAACTCTATCCTGCTGCATGAACACTTCTGAACTTCTACCAGGATAATTATTCAATGGCCTATATACATTCTAGATGCAAGAACTTTACTAAGCTCATTATAAATCTGAGCATACATGATAAAGCTATTGTCCATGAAAACAAGACAAGTACATTTAGAGACCTATACTATATCCCAGTGATAGAAATCACTAGGTCATGTAATGTGACATAGTCACATAGTGTAGGCTTGTTAATAGTGGTATTCAGACATGTCTTGAGCCTAACAGTTTCAAATAATCATTAATCAACTCTTGGTCAAACGGGTCAAACCGAAATCCTTTCAAGTACGTACTTGTTTCTTTCTTTACTATACCAGATAACCAATAATGTAGCGATAGAGATAGAGAAATATATAGCTGGTGTATCTTTAGAATTTAGAAGCAGGGAGGGAAGATAAGTGATGTTGTGGTATAGATCTGTATATAAAAGAACACTACTGAAGGCTTCCTCCAACATTCTCGATGTGGTATAGTAAGATATTACAGGGAGCTCAAATATTCCACATTGATCGATGTGAAGTTGTTTCAAACTTTCACTTAAGTTTGTTGGTATAACCTATTGAATAGGATTAAGTGGAGGAAGTGTACCTCTTTTATATAATATGAAAAATATGTGTGCATTTTGTAAGTCAAGACACCGAAGTAAAAATTAAGATTTCAACTTTGTGCAATTAGGTGCATTAGTGTCCCACATCGACTAAAAAGATGTGGTGCGAGCTTACATTTCCTATATATTTCATAAGAATCATATTACCGTCATCGTTTTTTCCTTTATATAAGTATATTGATTATATTTCAATTTTATCAGGGTTTCAAACATTAAAAATTTGTGAGGTTTATTATTTTATTATACTTATTCCCTTTTAAAATACGAAGAAGTGGTTATAGATGATTGTTTCATAGATTACGATAGATTACGAGACTCAGATTGCAAATAAAAAGAAATGCTCATTTATTAGTGATGATACTAATGTGTGTTCTAGTAATAACATCACAAAGAAGTTTAAGTGGTTATTCTGGTCATTGGTATTTGTATCCCACATCGAAATGGATAGACTAAACTAAATGGTACAAGCTTAGCTAACTTGTAGTAGTGTTGAACAACAAAATTTCCTAGTTGTAATACATCTTGAGGATAAGTTTTCATATAACCATTTGGACACCAGTGTGACCCTTTAATGGAATACTCCTACAAGACTTAAACATGCATGGAGTAGGGGACTTGAGGTATACACGAGAAGACTTTATGGGAGAAGAACCTACATGAATTGAATGTTATTTGAGTTTTCTTCAAATGTCCCACATCGAGGAAAACATGAGAGGGGATACATAGTTTTCATTATATAATTTAGGAAGAAACAAAAGTAAATAGTATATGCATGTAATCTTGAAGGATATTAAGGAGTATAATATGTAGCAGTTTTTAGAAGAAGAAAACAAATTATCCCAAAAATTTCTAAATTGAAGACAGGTTAGTATGGTCTACTGATAATTCAAATCGAAGCAATCGGATATATAGACAGTAATTCCCCTTCTATTAGTAGTTAGAGTATTAGTAGTTAGAGTGTGTGTGTTACAAGTTCACATTTTATTCTCTTTATCACTTAAGTTGTAGAGTAGTACTGCACATTGAATTTTTTTCCAAAATGACAATGACACATTTTTATTTGACACAGTATAAATGCTAGGGATACCAAATTGTTTCTCAAATCTATTATATATCTAATACTGCAACATGTACGTTTGTGAAATATTTTATTCAGTATGAAATGACATCTTTACCCTTGTAAAACGTATGTCTGACTATCTTGTTCGCTGCCTTCCCCACTGTAACTCTAGACTAGTCCACTTACCCGCCCTAGGTCTGTGGTTACAGAGGAGGTCGTTGCTGATTAGTGAGTACGCAGCAGCAGATTGCTCGACGTACTGTAGGTAATGTTGTTACTGCTTAACTTCCTTCTTATTTTGACCATGTTTCGCAGATTTGGTCGCCCCCTTACATGTTTGGTTAATGGTTTCAATGAACTAAATCATTACCGGTGTGATCTAATTTTTTGTGTGAAAAAGGAAGAAACATCGTGTCAACAAAGAATATTGGAGGTGGATGATTGGTTTTGTCATTTTACCATGTGTGTGCTTTGATATTCCATCTCACTGTTGTTTTAAACTTTGTTTATGTTTCTTTTCCACAACAACCATCCCCTTCTGCTTGCCTTCTCAAATAAAAAACTCCATATACTCCATCCATCATCGGCATCCTGACTTCATCCTCCCGTGCGATAGTCGATTCTCTTCGGGCGAAGTCATCCTCCACTGGAACTGAGGGCCAGTTTGCCTCTCTCAACTGTGAAAAGTGTAGAATCTTTCAAGCTTATGTATGTTTGTTCTCTTATTAAAATTGGGAAACAAAATTCCCCCTGGTGCATGATCAGGTTTATTTTTTATGTTATTATAATGGAAGAATGCAAGTCTGTGATTAATGTGTTAGGTGTTTGGTGAAAATCCCCATAAAATTGTTTAGATCAATTGTGCGCTACTCTTATATTAAGTGCGGCTGATTTTGTTTTTCGAGTATGTTCCGTGTTACTAAAATGTAATGCAAAGGCATCTGGAAAAGCAACTAATCCAATCTTATATCTTTTAAGAATCCTACTCACTCAAAGGCCCATTTAGGATTGAAGAGTGAATCAATGTAACCTACTTTTCATCGTGTAAATACTTTTATTTATGTTTGTTTTGAATATTGAAGGTAGAAATGCTTAAATACGAACCTCCCGCTAAATGTCAGCTCGTATTAGATGGCAAAGGTCTGTGGTGTTAGGAATAAGGTGTTCAGAGAAGTCACAAAATGGATTTTATACCTTTAACATAGTGTTTATCAATTACTATGAACATGTGGTTTGAACTGAGTGCTTCATGACAACAAGGCAGGGGTAGCATGGGGATTCAGGCTCTCAGTGAGGTAATCAAACTGATAAGAACTATTTGAGAAAACTCAGTTGAAGTAATTATATGATAAAAATAGCTATTTTAGAGTTTGATGGTGTTCACTTGATTATTACCTGCAGTGTCTATCTCGTGGTAAAGAATGCTCATATACGTTTAACATCTTTAGCTTACCTCTAGAGTTGGATTATAGTAATTTTCTTCACTACATATTGTTAAATATAATTGCTGACGTTTGGTCATCAGTGTTTAAGTACCAGGTGTTAATCAGAGTTTACATTGAAGCCAGTCAGAGTTTGTTAAAGTCTGACGTGGTGATAGTTGAATTAGCTGTCGGTGCTGAATTGAATATTCTAGAAGCAATATATTCTGAAGATGGAAAGAAGCAGAATATATTGATACAGCTAAGGAAACGGAATAGAAGATAAGAAGCAATCCTTAATTGATATGAATTGTATAGCTAACTTATAGGAATATCAATTAGAGATGGATTGTATGTAGCTGTGTAATATATAAACACAGATAGGTTATCCCTAGAAGGGATGCGAACATAGAATTATTATTCTTGTAACCTAGAAGCTCTTTGTGATTCATTAACATCATAAAGAGAGAAGCTGTTAATACAATTACAGTTTATTGATTCATAAACAGTGTTCTTAATTATTGGTATTCTCATATATATTTGATTATACTGTATTCGGCCTAACAATTGGTATCAGAGCCAAGGCTGTTTAATATATACAGTTTATCGATCCAAACACAAGTATAATCATGACTGATAACAACCAGGTAGGTTCCAATGCTCAAAAGGTTCAATCAGCTTCTGTAAGTCGATATGAGGCAATCAGGGTTCCAATTCTCAGACCTGTGGAATATCCAATATGGAAGGTAAAGATGACCATGTTCTTAGAAGCCACAGATCCAGAATACCTTGATAGAATCAATGATGGTCCTCATATGCCGACTAAATTGTCTCCTGTTGTTGATGGTCAAGAACAAAAGACTGTTCCAAAGGAAAAGAAAGATATGACTCCTGAGGACATCTCATCAATTGCAAAGGATGCAAAAGTTAGACATCTACTCCACAGTGCTTTAGACAATGTTATGTCTAACAGAGTAATTGGCTGTAAAACTGCCAAAGAGATATGGGATGCTTTAGAAGTCAGGTGTCAAGGAACCAGTGCTATAAAGAAGAACAGGAAAACTATACTCACTCAGGAGTATGAGCACTTTGATTCAAGAGCCAATGAAACTTGACTGAGACATATGACAGATTCTGTAAACTGCTGAATGATTTATCTCTAGTTGATAAAGAATATGATCTTGAAGAATCAAATCTCAAATTTCTCTTATCTTTACCTGAAAGATGGGATTTGAAGACAACAACTATAAGAGATAATTACGAACTTGCTGAAACTGAATTTGATGAGATTTATGGGTTACTGAAAACTCATGAATTGGAAATAGAACAAAGAAACAGAAGATCAAGCAAGAAGACAAAATCTGTTGCTCTCAGAGTCGAAGAGAAACCCATCGAGAAGAAAATCTCAAGGAAAAAAACCAAAGGAAAGGCTTTAGTCCTTAAATCTGACAGTGAGTCATCAAACTCTGATGATGGCTCAAACACTGATGATGAAGCTTCTGACTCTGAGGATGATGAAGAAGAGATGATGAGAATGGCTGCTTTAATGGTGAAGACCTTCAAAAAGATGGGATTCAAGAATTTCAAGAAAGGAAAAAGATTCTCTAGGAAAGATTCAAATTCTGAAAGAAAGAATTTCAGAAAGTCTGATGGGAGGGATACCAATTCTGGAAAGAAAGACAAATCTGAGATCCAGTGCTACAAGTGCAAAGAGATGGGTCACTATGCTCCAGTGTGCAAGAAAGGAAAAACTGAAAAAGCACTCATCTCAAAAGGCAAAGACTGGGCAGACACTTCAGACTCATATGAGGGAGTCAATTATGCTCTCATGACAATTGGTAGAGATGAAACTAACTCATCTGAAAACAAGGTACCCCTAACAACTTATGCTTATGATATTGATGATATATCTGAATTAAGAATTTATCTTAAAAGCATACATGTTAGTTATAGGGATCAGACTTTAGAGAATGAGAGAATAAAATCTGAGAATCTAAGTCTCAAAGAAAGAAATAAATTTCTTGAAGAGAAGCTTGTTAACATGCAACAAGTTCAAAAGGAGAGAGATGATGTTGTTTATGTTGAACAGGAATTGCTTAGAAGATATAGGCAAATAGAGTCTGAGTTGGAAAAAGAGAGGAAAGTGATTAAAACCTGGACTAATTCTGGAAAAGACACACATCAGGTTTTTCAAACAGATACTGTAGGTTTAGGTTACTGTGAGGAAGATGAACTTAGGTTTAAAGATTAAGTTAAAGTAAAACCACAACTTAAACCTGTGAAATTTGTTCATGAATCCAGTAAGCTAAAGTCTGTAGTTGTAAAAGAAGCAGTTATGGAGCCAGTTGAAGCTTGTGTTGAACAAGTGGATATTGAATCTACAACAAAGAAGCCTATTGAGCAAGAAGCTGTTAGAAAACCAGTAAAAGTCTGTGAAAAACAGGTTAATGTTGGTTTAATGACAGGAAAACAGTTCAATCATAAGCTCAAAGAGGTAAAATCTGCCATGAAACCAAAAGGGTCCAAGAAGAATAGGAATGGAAAAATAGGCATAAATAAAAGGAATAATCAACTGCCTACATCAGTAGCTCCAAGAAAAACATGTTATAACTGTGGTAGTGCTAACCATCTTGCCAGTTTTTGCAGGAAGAACAAAGATATTAATTCTTTACCCTCCAAGTCTGGGGTAAAGAATGATTATGTTAGGGTTAGGCCACAGACTTTATGCACACACTGTGGGAGCACTTGGCATTCCATTTATACTTGCAAGAGTTATCATGCTATTTATCACAACTATTATGAGCTAAAACCCAACTTGAAATGGGTTAGAGCAAACTCTGCAAGTGTAAAGTCTGACAATGTTAGTTTAAACTCTCTTGATGGTGATTCCGCTGCAAAAGCTAAAAATGTTAAGAAAGACAAAGGATCCAAGCAAGTCTGGATCCTTAAAACTAACAATCAGTGATTGTTTTTAATTGCAGGGCATTAAAGAGAGCACACTTATCTTGGATAGTGGATGCTCAGGACATATGACTGGAAACAAAGCCCTGCTATCAGACTTTAAGGAGAAGGCTGGCCCAAAAGTATCCTATGGAGATGGCAACATAGGACGTACTCTCGGATATGGAAATATAAATCTTGGAAGTGTCATCATATCAAACGTAGCTCTTGTCTCAGGACTCAAGCATGATCTGCTATCTGTAAGTCAAATCTGTGACAGAGGATATCATGTAGATTTTCATACTGAACACTGTGAAGTGATCAGTAAATCTACTGGAAAAGTTGTTCTAGTTGGACACAGGCGCAACAACATCTATGAAGCAAGTTTGTTAACAAACTCTGATGGAAAAACTGTGTGTCTGACAGCAAGAATGTCAAATGAAGAGAGTTGGAAATGGCATAAGAAGCTCTCTCATCTAAACTTGAACAACATCAATGAGCTAATAAGAAAAGATCTTGTAAGGGGACTTCCCAAGTCAATACTCAGCTTAGATGGTCTGTGTGATTCTTGTCAAAAGGCCAAGCTAAGGAAGTCATCTTTCAAGAGCAAGTCCGAATCTTCAATTGTGGAGTCATATCATCTTCTACATGTTGATCTCTTTGGTCCAGTAAATGTAATGTCTATGGGCAGAAAGAAATATACTCTAGTAATTGTTGATGAGTATACTAGATACACTTGGGTTTATTTCTTGGCAAAGAAGGATGAAACTGCTCAGACTCTGATGGATCATGTAAATCAACTGGATAAAGGATCACAGTACAAAGTAAAGATAATAAGAAGTGATAATGGAACTGAATTCAGAAATTCAGTAATGGAAGTTTTCTGCAAGGAAAGAGGGTTGAAGCAAGAGTTTTCTGCACCAGGGACTCCACGGCAAAATGGTGTAGTTGAAAGAAAGAACAGAACTCTAATCGAAGCTGCCAGAACAATGCTTGATGAAGCAAAGTTACCAACCTATTTCTGGGCAGAAGCTGTTCAAACTGCTTGTTTTACTCAGAATGCAACATTGATCAACAAGCATGGAAAGACACCATATGAGATGGTGAAGAACAAGAAGACAAATTTGAAATATTTTCATATATTTGGATGTAAGTGTTTTATTCTGAAGACTCATCCTGAACAGTTGACCAAATTTGAGTTAAAAACTTATGAAGGAATTTTTGTTGGCTATCCATTGTCAACAAAAGCATTCAGAGTATACAATCTGAGAACAAAGGTGATCATGGATCAAGGGGGAGGATCCGATACTGATACAAGAAGCCACTTACCAACAGCAAGAAAGTGGACACAGGCACATACACCTGATCTTATAATTGGAGATCCTGATGCTAGTGTAAGAACTAGAAGTGCTACTACAAATGAATGCCTGTATCATGCTTTCTTGTCTCAAACAGAACCAAAGAAAGTGGAAGAAGCTCTTCAAGATGCTAACTGGATAACAGCTATGCACGAAGAGTTGAATGAATTTGAGAGGAATGAAGTCTGGACACTTGTACCTAGACCAAAGAACAGATCTGTAGTAGGTACAAAGTGGGTTTTCAGAAACAAGACTGACAGTGAAGGTGTGATTACAAAGAACAAGGCTAGACTTGTAGCAAAAGGCTATTCACAGCAAGAAGGAATTGACTATGATGAAACCTTTGCTCCAGTTGCAAGATTGGAGGCAATAAGGATTTTTCTGGCCTATGCTGCACACAAAAAGTTCAAAGTCTTTCAGATGGATGTAAAGAGTGCTTTTCTCAATGGGAAGCTTGAAGACGAGGTGTTTGTTGAACAACCACCAGGGTTTGTAGATCTCAAACATCCAGATTATGTCTACAGGCTTGACAAGGCTTTATATGGACTAAATCAGGCACCAAGAGCATGGTATGAAACTCTGGCTCAATTTCTTTTAGAAAGTGGGTTCACTAGAGGTACAATTGACAAAACCTTGTTCTATTTCAATACTGGTGATGATTTGCTGTTAGTTCAAATCTATGTGGATGACATAATTTTTGGATCTACAAATGACAAACTCTGTAAGAAATTTACAAAGCTTATGCAGTCAAGATATCAAATGAGCATGATGGGAGAGCTTAGTTACTTTCTAGGCTTACAGGTCAAGCAAACAGATGATGGTATTTTTATCAATCAAGCAAAATATACCAGAAACCTTCTCAAGAAATTTGGAATGCTTGATAGTTCATCTGCTACAACTCCCATGGCTACTGCAACAAAGCTAGACAAAGACACAGGAGCCTCAGTAGATATGACAAACTATAGAGGAATGATAGGGTCTCTTCTTTATCTCACAGAAAGTAGACCAGATATCATGTATGCAACATGTCTTTGTGCAAGATTTCAAGCAGATCCCAGAGAGCCACATCTAACAGCTGTGAAGAGGATCTTCAAATATCTCAAAGGAACCATAACTCTTGGTTTGTGGTACCCTAGAGAATCAGAGTTTAATTTAATTGGTTACTCTGATGCAGATTTTGCAGGCTGTAAGATAGACAGAAAAAGCACAAGTGGAAGCTGTCAATTTTTAGGTGACAGGTTAGTTTCTTGGTACAACAAGAAACAAAAGTCAATCTCAACATCCACTGCAGAAGCAGAGTATATAGCTGCTGGTAGCTATTGTGCACAAATTCTTTGGATGAAGAATCAGTTGCTGGACTATGGATTAAGGTACTCTAAAATACCTATTTACTGTGATAATCAAAGTGCTATTGCTATGACAGGTAATCCAGTACAGCACTCCATGACCAAGCACATCAGCATAAGATATCATTTTATCAGGGAACATGTGGAAGAAGGAGATATTGAACTTCATTTTGTATCTACAGACCAACAGCTTGCAGATATCTTCACCAAACCTTTGAGTGAAGCTATCTTTACAAGGCTGGTAAATGAACTTGGAATGATCTCTGGTTTTGACTAGAGATGCTGGTTAGATTCAAACTCTATACATGATTTTATGTTCATGATTCTTTGAATGTGTTAACTGTTATCTGCACCAGCATGTTAAACTCTGATACGTAAACTCTGTTAGTCATACTTTGTCAGTCATACTCTGTCGGTTAAACTCTGATGTTAAACTCTGATTATGATTTTTGTCTGAAACACATGGACCGATGAAGAAAAATGTATGAAGCATGATTTTCAGTAAGTAATCATGAATCCATCAAGTATTATAAATTCTGATTACAGAATGTACAGAAATTTTACACAGCATGATACTGTCTCTATATTTATAGCATCTCTTAGTTTATTGATCCTATACACTGAGTTTGTATTAGCTGTTTGCATTTTCTCTCATAAATTAATTGTATTAACTGATGAAAAGTCTAAACTCTGATTATTAATTGTAAATAATTCACCCTCAAATCAAAAGATGCCAAAAAGAGCACAAATTCCTTTGAGATCATGTTGTGTCTAGGAAGATCCAAGAACTTATTGTATGAAATAAGGGCTAAAATCTTTGATTTTTTGGTGACTAGTGCCAACCACTGATTACTGGGAAAAAAAAAAATTAATCATAAAGGGGGTGAAAAATAAAAGATATATCCAAATGAAAGGATATCAGTATACAGAGTTTAGATATAAAAATCAGATTTTTTGTAATACATGAGAGTTTAGGCAACCAGTTTTTACTACTTTAGTTCGTGGATTTTATGCACTTTGAGATGGTCTAAATATTCATATTCAGTAAACTCTGCTAATTCACACACAAATACTCACATCTGTACAGTTTGTGAAAAGAGTTTGTTTCTAAAGGAGGAGGATTGGTAAACACTGATGAATTATGTACTCTACGCCGAGGTACTTTAATTTTAAATCTCTGGTGATTAAAATCAATTTTGTTGGTTTCAGACATATTATAATTTTGAGAAAAAGACATTTGTTTTGAAAATTTAAAAAGAGTCTGATTGGACAGTTGTTCGAGAATATATTAAACAGAGGAGAGAGGTTGAGTGTCTAGAAAAGTGTAAAAGGCGGTAATTATTGCTGTTTTTACTGCGCATGCGCATTGGAAACTGCCAATTACTGCTGTCAGTCATTGCATGTGTGCCACGTGTCCCACTCACATAATTAAAGGAGTAAGACAGTTGTGTATTAATGATTAAAAACTGTTCAGTTTTTAATTTTGAATTTCATATTTATACCATACATACACATACGTCTAAATCTTTCACATCTTACTCCTATTCACATCTATTGTCACACACACATATTCACAAACACTTTTTATACTCACAAACTCTTTAGAAGCTTTTGCATCAGTTTCTTTGATTTCTTTCAAATCTTACTAATGGCAACCACAGCTTTTGTTTCCTCTGGGTTAGAATTTGTTCCAAATAACTACGCAGCACCACTAAACACTGTCAATGCACCAGAAGCTTTTCATATGATTCAAGACTTTCTTGCTCAGTCAGCGATTGGGCGTGCTTTAGTTGAACCAGCAAAACTCTCTGGTTTACAAATCAAGGCATTTTGGGAGTCGGGGATGTATGATGATGGTGGTGAAACTGGGAACCCATCTATAATCTTTGAATATGAAGAAACAGAGTATGTGATTACTGCTGGAACCATTCGTGCTGCAATGGGGTTTCCTGAGTTTTCGTCGTATACTATTGGAATGGGTGATGAAGATTTGATAAGGATGATGCGAGAGATTGGGTATTCTGGACCCTTGAACAAGATTGGACAGTTGAAACGACCGTTCTTACGGAAGGAGTGGAGCTTCTTCTTTGATTGCATCACAAGAACGTTTGGAAAGAAATGCACAAACTGGGATGCTATTCCTACAGACAGTCTGCAAATCGGGTATTCTCTTTTATATGATAATCATTTTGATTTTGCACGACTTGTCTTGAATAATCTAGGAGAGAAAATGACAGAGAATAGAGGAGTCGTCTATTTTTCAAGATTCTGTCAGATTTTATTTTCTTACTGTGTTGAAGGAGTAGAAGTAATTGAAGAAGATGTTTCTTGTTTTAAATTACATAAAAGGATATTCTCTGATCTTAGTAATAAAGATGTTAAGAAAGGGGTTGTTGGAGATTTGTTGCTACCTGTCTTTGTGCAACAGTTTTTAAATGATCAAGTTAATCCACCTACCCAAGCTCCTTCTCAGCCAGAACCTCAACCTGAGCCTTTACAAACAGAGCTACCTCCATCAACATCTGTCATACCTGTAAGGGGTGGTAGAACTAAGCACATTGGAACTAAACCTGCAAGGTCTGTGAGACCATCTACTAATGTATGTGTGTCTAAGACAAATGATGAGCCCATGGGTCATTATAAGAAGAGGAGAGCAAATCGATCAAAAGCTGATAATGAAGATGATCTTGATAATGAAACTCTTCATAAGAGGAAGAGAAGATTAGTAGCCGATTATCTTTTTGATAATGTGGATGAAGCTGTCCAGCATGATGCTCCTGAAGTTGTTGCTGATGAGCCTGTTGTTAATGCTGATGACGAGGACAGGATTTTTGTAAATGTTGAAGCTCCTGAGGTTGTGATTGAAAATCATTCTGCAAACACTGATGCTACTTTTCATGATGATTTTCTTGAACCAATATTGGAGATGAATGTTGAAGAAGAAGTTGAAGCACATCCTAGTATCAGTCTTTGTGATACTGAGGATGTGGCAGCTGATCAACCCACCCAGATACTAAATGAGTCTCTTGCCACTCATACAGAAATTCTTTCTGTCCATAATTCAAATCCAGAAGAGGGTGAGGAGGTTGATCAGGTTCTTGAAGCTGTTCAAGTAGTTGTTGATATTGTTGCAGAGGTTGTTCCTACAGAAGCAGAGGTTTTTGTAACCTCTGAGAATCTTGTTGCTGCACAGCTAAATGCTGAGAAAGATGAAGCTATCGCAGAAAAAGTTACTGATGAAGCTGCACAGTTAAACACTGAAGTCACTGCAGAGAATATTGCAAACTCTGATCATCATGAGGAAGCACAAGATGATGCTGAAGAAGATGTTCCTGATTCTTCTAATTCTGATTTTTCTGCAAACTCTGTTGATACATCTCAAAGAGTTGCTGCTCAACATGCTACAGACGCCCACTTTCAGGATATGTATTTCTCAAATTGGTCAAGCAGGGAAACTATCTTTTCTGATGAAAGAGCTGCTGATTTTGTGACCAAGTCTTCCAAGGCGATTCATAATCCTGAACTTCTAACTCATCTTAAAGCTACAATAGTCCAAGTCAAATCATTAAATAATCATTTTGATGGTACTGACAAGGTTATTGATGGTCTAAGGAATGACATAGCTGCAAGGGAACTTACACTGCAAAAGGATAAATCTCTATATATCTCTTTGTGTAAAGAACAGAAGGCGTTTAACTCCAGATTGTCAAAAGTTGAAGATAATCAAGCTGACATGTCAACTAAGCTGGATGAAATTGCTAAATCCTTGAAACTGCTCACATCAGTATTGATTTCTGATGATGTCAAAAAGGGGGAGAGAGTATCTAAAGACAAATGCAAGAGCTCTCAAACTCTGACTCGGAAGGATGATACCACTGATGGTGGTGCAAAAGATAAAGAACAAAGGAAAAAGAATGTTCAAGAGCAAGGGAGGAGGTCAAACTCTGATGCTAATGCTGGAAAAGGAATAAACACTGAAGGGCAGTCTTCTTCAAGAGTAAGAAGTTTACTTCTTTCTTCTCAATCTCCAATTAATGATGAAGAAGTTGCAACTCAGTTGTTTCTAGCTGAGCATGGTCAAGATGTTACTGTTGAAGATATTCAAGCAGAAGAACAAATGCTAGCAGAAGAACATAAGAAGAAAGTTGCTTCTGGAAATTATAAGAAGAAATCAGTAAAGGCTCCTAGAAAGAAAGAAACTGGAATTTCTATCAAGGAAAATACTCAACAGAGTATACAATATACCAGGAGGCCTGTAATTGCAAATACTGATAAAGGAAAGGGTATACTGGTAGAAGAAGGATAGTTACCTAAGAAGAATTATTCAACCTCTGACATTGCTCAAGTTGAATCAAGGATAAGTAAATCAACCTCTGACGCTGCTCATGTTGATGTTTCTACTAAAGTTGTGACAACCTCTGACAAAGCTCAAGTTGTACAAACTCAGCTAGCTCCTCAACTCAAAGGTTTCTTAAGACCTGCACTTTCTGAAACTCTGACACTTCAACCTGTGGACTTTTCTCAAACCAGGACTGTACTTGGAAAAGAATCTTTTGATAAGTCTGGTTTAGGTTCACATAGGGAGAAGAGAATAAACAACAGATCTTTAGATCAAACTTCACTGGCAGAAGCTGGTATTGGGGTATCTCAAGATAGCCTTGATAAACTGGAATCTGTTCAGATGGTCTATCACAGGGGTTTGAAGAAAGAGGTTCTGTTATACTTCATGTCTGATGGAAGAGTATACAGAATAGGAGAAGCTGATATTCAATTGAAGCTATGGGAAGAGCTTGAGTATGTTTTATACCTTCTCAAAATCAAAAATAAAAGTACTCATGATGCTGCTCTTGTCATAAAAGACAGAATGATGAAATCTAAAGT
This sequence comes from Heracleum sosnowskyi, assembly GCA_030848705.1. Taxonomy (NCBI): domain Eukaryota; kingdom Viridiplantae; phylum Streptophyta; class Magnoliopsida; order Apiales; family Apiaceae; genus Heracleum; species Heracleum sosnowskyi. The sequence goes on along the minus strand of CM061245.1, from coordinate 117,067,633 downwards.
GCTTCTTGGAGGTGGTGTTTCTAGTGCATACATTCCTAAGTACAGAGATGCTGATGGAAAGATTGTTGAGATGAAAAGAAATAGTGCCAAGTTCAAGACAGCACTGGGTATCAAAGTCTTAGAATTCAATTTGGAGTCAGACAAATCATATTATATAAAACTCGGAAATGAAATGAGGAAAAACAGTATTTATTCTCTGAGGGCTGCCATATATCAAACTGGTGAAGGAGATCCAGAGTATAAAGAACTGAAGGAGATTATGATTGCTGAACTGGAAAGGGCTGAGAGAAGATTACTTACAGACTATCTCAGGACAGTGCCTGATATTCAAGAAATCAAATAAAGTCTGACTGTAAGTTTTTAAAGTTTTCTATTCTAAGTTAAAGTTAAACTCTGTTATATATTAAACACTGCATTTGTTATATGTTTTGACATCATCAATTATCTTTTTAACTTGTACATTTTAGTATGAACAAGTTGGGGGAGATTGTTAAATATAATTGCTGACGTTTGCTCATCAGTGTTTAAGTACCAGGTGTTAATCAGAGTTTACATTGAAGCCAGTCAGAGTTTGTTAAAGTCTGACGTGGTGATAGTTGAATTAGCTGTCGGTGCTGAATTGAATATTCTAGAAGCAATATATTCTGAAGATGGAAAGAAGCAGAATATATTGATACAGCTAAGGAAACAGAATAGAAGATAAGAAGCAATCCTTAATTGATATGAATTGTATAGCTAACTTATAGGAATATCAATTAGAGATGGATTGTATGTAGCTGTGTAATATATAAACACAGATAGGTTATCCCTAGAAGGGATGCGAACATAGAATTATTATTCTTGTAACCTAGAAGCTCTTTGTGATTCATTAACATCATAAAGAGAGAAGCTGTTAATACAATTACAGTTTATTGATTCATAAACAGTGTTCTTAATTATTGTTATTCTCATATATATTTGATTATACTGTATTCGGCCTAACACATATAAATATGTAAGTATCTATTAAAACTCATGTGTTACTTTTTCATCATGTTCTTGTCCTCGCTTTATGTTTTAATATATGTTTTGGTTAATTGTATCAGTGTACTGGTTGACAAGAAGAATTGAATATGCGATACTATCATTCAGGTCTTGTACCCATGAGTTACAACATTTAACAATTTTAATGCTATTGCAGAAATAAAATACGAAAAATATTGCTACATTCTTGGCTAGCCGATTCTTAGGAAATGGTGGTACTCCACGGAGATAGGTTTTGATACTTTAAACTATTTTACCAATTTTGAAGATTTTTTATTTGTACTATTATCTGACAATGTATGGTTTCTTTTATTAATTTATGTGAAGATTTACCGAAAGAGTCTTTAAAGTTAGCAAAATGCTTCCCAGTTAATTCATTAGATGTATCCTTGCGGGTTATGCACTTTAGGGCTCGCTCGCTCTCAACAGGTATAATGCATCACTATCAACTATATGATGCATTAATTTTAGTGCATGCTAACTTTTTATAAACCTAGGGGCCTTCCTTTCTTCAATAGAAATCAACAGAGTAACTAATAGTTCAAGCTCTACATATGTCGGTGCATTTTATTGCCCAGCATAATTTTTTGATTCTTTAATCTTTCTTTTCGAGCAGGCCTTGAAGGTACATACATATGGTGTGGCTATTTATCAAGCTAACCAGATGATAGGGAACATGAAATCTCTACTCTTACACCAACTAGATACATTCCAGACTCCATGCTAGCTTGCACAACAATTTTGTTTATAAGTAGATCCACCAGCAGCAGTAATAACAATTGCAGCAACAATTCCAGAACTTGTAGGCAAACCAGTATCAAGATATCAAGCAGGTTACTGATTTTTAGAATCTTATTTGCTCCTTATGTCTTCCTTTCTTCATTGTATATGTACAATTGCCCGCACTTCCTTATGTTTGATTCCATGTATTTTAACTACTTGTTTTTGAAAAAATTCTCAATTACATGGTTAAATTGACATAGTGGTTATGGTTTCAAATTTCATAGGTATGATTTTGTGGCTATTAGGCTGAAGAGGAGACAAATTAAGTGCAAGAAATTGAAACTTCTCCAGGTAATTTTTCTTTTCTTATAAAAAAACACTCTGTCATGTCTAAAACTTGCAAGTAAGTTAATACTCATAATTTGTATATGTAATTTGAGGATGGAAATACCTTGCGAGAAATCTAGAAATGTTTTCAGTTCTTACAAGAGATTTGTCTGTATGGTGTATGTACTTCTGAGACAAGGAACTAATAATGTAAGTGGTAGATCACTTGAAAAATCTTTAATTTGGTACAAGATTGGACATTATTACCTAAATTATTTAGTTGTTCCTAATGAACATGCAACTCTAGGTATGCGAGTTTATGAGGTCCTTTTGTTCTATTTTATATATTCAACCTGAATAAATTTATCAGTCATAACGAAGTTGAGTCAAACAACTAGCTGCGTAAGTAGTTGTAACAAGCAGGGTTAAATAGCTAAAGAATGCTACCAAACTAATGGGAAATCTGTTTTATGTGAGAAGAATATGTTGTTATAGCCCCGAAATAAAATTCAACAATTAATATTATATTGTCGCGGATTTTGTCCAGACTAGCTTTGCAAGTCGGTGGTGGGGTGGGAAACACCCTGTGTTAATAAAAAATTATGTTGCAAACATAAGCAAACATGGAGGTTTAAAAACTAGGACATCCACAACTCATAATTTGGCAAGTAAAGAGTTCAAAATGAAGAAGAAAAACCAAGTGTTGTTCATGCAACACGAGCAGTAATATATATCAACTGGAGACTACAAACAATCTTCTTATTGCAACCTCCTTCTTGGTCTCTTCTTCTCTAGCCAAGTAGAATTCCTGCATCCATGTTTGCTTATAGAAAAGTCTTGGAATTCACATCACATAGCATTAACGAGATTTGTGCATTGACATCAAACATGGAAATCTCAATTCAAGAATTATTAGGATACCAAGAACACAAAAGGCCGTATTGGAGATCATGTCCTCTAGCCCTTATTTAGCATCTCAAATTGAAGCTATTCACGAAGAATTAAAACAAGTAATGTTGTATGGCTTAATTTCACAACTGTAGCTGAATGCGAAAAATGTTATGTTTAACTTTTTTATATAATGAAATTATAAAGCTTCATAGATACAACCGAGAGCATGGCTGCAATACTTCAGCTCTTGATGATAATGTCTACTAAGAAGATGAAGATGTACCTCTTTCTAGACTCTAGAGTCAAAGCTGGGCACCAATATGAGATTGTCTCACTACTTTTACAGGCAAGTAACAAGAATTTCAAATAATCATAATTTTAGTATTTTTCTTATCACATAGTACTACAATAATTGATAGGCTGCGCAAAACAGACGCAAATTATTTATTACATATACGTATAATATTTAATTAATGACATGTCATGTCATGTCAAGACATATGATTAGAATGTGAATGGATCTTGCAATTTGAAGGGAAATATTTTTAGCTCCTTTCACATTTAATTAGTATTGTTGATTTTCTGATTGTCCATCCCAGATTAAATTGTCCAAAAACCTTGACTAGACATTTTATAGGTACATAGTGAAAATGTGGTGGAGGACTGGAGGTTGCTGGTCTTCATAAAGGAACTCCAAAATTAAATTTCATATGCAGGAGGAAGCTAATTTTGACAATAAATGTCGACAAAACTACTGAAAAAGACCTTTAATTGTTGGTTGACAAGGGTGAAGAGTTGCTAACACGTATGGCAAAAGCTGAGTTACTTGATTTCACTAGCCATGCTAGCATAGAAATTCAACCTGGCCACAATGTAATTTACTGGGCATCAAAGGCGCTGTTGACAGAAGTGTAAAAGTGTTGTTGAGATATGGATGCATCATCTATATCTTACCATGAAAAATAATTCAATTGGACCCTTAAAGCTCTGTATTTTAGTGAAGGGTACTTCTATGAAGATTTTGGAGCATTTTATAGGAAATGGAGCCGCATTAAGGCAATTCAAGGCACCATGGTGCACAAAAGATCAGGCTTTGCTTACTATACTAAATGCATACACCATTTAAAGGTTCTAAAGTACTGAATGTGGTTCAGAATGATTTGTAATTATAAATAAAATGAAGACGCTTTGCTAGCTCAGCTCAGTTAAGTAATTGTGTTTGATCGCAATATTGTTCTTCCTCTTTGTGTTGAGTTGTAATATCTTTTGCTTTCAGATTAATAATTTTTAAATCGTTTGATAAATGGTGGTGGAGTAGAAATGAGAGATAAATCGAATATCACGAATGATTCAAAAATACGCCAAGTCAAACACATCTAGAGCATGCCAGTGTCTCGCACGGGCAATAAAACTAGTTTTTTCAAATACACCAACACCAACAATTAAAAAAAATTCATATTGCCACCTCAGCCATACCATGTTATTTGTGAATATTTTTGAGTAAATAGCAGTTTGCACCCCTTTACTTTGGGCGTTTTTTCAATTTGGTCCTGAATAATGTTCTGTAGCAGAATGCACCCCTATGTTTAATTGTCGCTTCGATTTGCACCCCTTTGACCAAATTCCGTTATTTTTGACTATTAACCTTAACAGCCAGGGTTATTTGGGTAATTAGCCATGATAATTTCCTATTTATTTAGATTTTAACAGTATTTAACTGAATAATCATGGTGGATTTGTTCTTGATAATTGATAGTTGGATTGTATTTGTTATGAAATTTATAACATGATTATGATTTTTGATTTAATTTTTGAGCTTGAATTCGAGTTATTCAAAAATTTAAGGGTCACCAGATTTTCTTTAAGTTTTTGGCCGGAATTGAACCTCGGTAATTCGGTTGTTAATGACACTTATGCCACGGAATAGATCGTAGAATGGCGATTATATACATGTAAAAATATTCGAGTTTGGTGTTCATCTTTGGGTGGCCGGAAACGCGGCGGTGCCGCCGCCTGCGTGCCTTGGGCTCGATTTTTAGCCGTTTTGGTTGATGTTTTGTTGGGTATTGATTGTGTTATGAAGGCATGTGATTTCCCATAAGAAAACCGGGCATTTTGGAGGTCGTTTCGAACGATTTGGGCTCGCCGGCGGCGAGGCTATCGGCCGAATTCTGGAATTCTCCGGTTCCGGTGAGGTTGTTCGTCCGATTCCGGCGAGTTTCTTGAGTAAGCCACCGTTTGATCCATTTGGTTAGTAAAGTATTTCATGAATAGTGTTTCTGGGATTTATTTTCCAATTTTACCCCTGCTCTAATTAACGGTGACAGTCAATATGGACAGAATTTGGTCAAAGGGGTGCAAATCGAAGCGACAATTAAATATAGGGGTGCATTCTGCTACAGAACATTATTCAGGACCAAATCAAAAAAACACCCAAAATAAAGGGGTGCAAACTGCTATTTACTCAATATTTTTTTGTACGTAATTTTGTGTATCTAATACTACTCATCAATTAAACACTTGATACATAGACATTTATTAAAAATTTCTTAGAAAAATAGTGTTTGATATCCCAAATTCGTGCCTAAAATTTTAATCAAATGATGTGGTATGACACACATTTTACAAGTACTAAAATGGAAGTATGCACGATTCATATGATCCTAAAGATTTATAGTTTACACCATCTTAAATCAGCAACACATCCACTAATGACTAAAATGTAAGTTTGGTTAAGTTGATCTTATCTTCACGACTTCACTGACCTGCTATTGTTTGATATGGTTGGATGTCTTTTACTCTGGTTCTTTTCCATTTTTCCATCATGCTTTGCAATTTAAAGTTTGCAAGAAATGACCAATATCGTAACATTCTACTGTACCCGTTTTTACCGTAAAAGTGGTACGTAGTAACATTTTTGAAAAATAAAAGTAATATCCGATCATTATATTATAAATTAAAAATTATGACCATAAAAATGTTAAAGTGGATAAAATTCGGCTATAGCTTCGAAGTTTACTCGTCATTATAATTATATCATTCCATGACCGGAATAGTGGGCAAATTTTACTTGCTAGACCGCATATCTGAACCGAATTATTTCGAATATATTTGTCGAGCTATTCGAAATCCGAAAAGAAAAGTCATCCGAAATAATTGTATATAGGCATAGACCATTTAGCTACATGCTAAAATAATTATAGACACTTGGCATAGACAATGCGCTCGTTTTCCAAACCACTTATAAAACCAAGTCACAAGCTCACACCACTCTCTCACACCTCACAAACAGGTTAAGACAGTGAAACATAACACGATGAACGGTCGGAAAACTCCACCGGAAGCTCCTGTACAGATGACAGAAGCCAAAGTTACTGTGGAACCAATGTGTGTGTCTTCACCAGGTCCTCAACTTGCCAGAGTTAGCAGAAAACAAGAGCTCTTGCATGTCAGTTTACGGCTGCTTTGTGTTTTTACCTCAGTAACTGCACTTTCACTAATGGTGACTGCTAAACAATCCGGGGAAATATCTTTATATGGTTTTAATCTTCCCCTTTACTCCAAGTGGTCTTTCTCTTATTCCTTCATGTAAGCTCTCATTTTTTTTCTCGTGCTCTTTTCGTGTCGTGTTTGTAAATATATCCGTTATGGATCAAATTCGGGATCATGGAGTTGGTGTTATTTCTTTATTTTGTACATGATACATCTGCAGATAATTTAGTTCGATTCGGGTTTGAGATCTTAAATCTTTATTGCTTTTGAACTTGAAAAAGATGGATGCAATAATTTCTTGCTGACTCTGTTGTTCCTATTTGCTAGTCAATACTTGCTTTTGTTTTGCTTCTTTCTTTAGGTAATTTAGTTTTATTAGAATGGCCCGTGATTAGTGGGGTTCAGACTTCAGAGCTCTTTGTTTTTTTCTTCATTTTTCTAAAGTGTTATTTTTTGTTCTTTTGTGAGACAAGAATATTAATAATGCTATTCACTGCTCAAGGACAAGATTTCGAAGAAATCGTTGGTTATTTTTCAATATTTGGATAGACAGAACTGCCCTTTCACTTCAAGGAAACGGGACAAAACCGACAACTACAATTGGTTTTGTCGTATTTCCTTGTAGTGTTTATTGAATAACTTATTTTTCGACCTGAAATTTGAAATTGCGGTATTTTTATCGAATAATGCTTCACCTAAATGTCACTAAATTTTGAATAATTTTGTGAAGTTGTTTAATTATGCGTACTGTTACGATGAGCTGCAGGTATGTGGTTGGAGTTTGTGGAGCAGTTGCAGGTCACTCCTTGCTTCAATTGCTGATCAGTGGGTTGAGGCTAATGCAAAGATCTCCAGCCAATCTTTCACGCAATCATGCGTGGCTCATTTTTGCTGGTGATCAGGTAGAACATGCTTTTTTCTTTTTCATCATTCTGTTGAGAGGCTTATTTTTTAATGTTAAGCACTGTACAGCAAATGTGTGATTCTCATTACATTCCATTGTTGTGTTTTCCGTGACCTTTAACTTTTGTGATCATGCACTGTGTTTATTGGATACCTCATGCTACTTTGCTACTCCAGTGAACAGAATCTTGTAGCTTAGCAATAGGTGAAGTGGAGAATTTGGTGGAATTATAACAATGCAGTCCACACAGTCACTACTCCATAGGTTTCAGTAATCATGTAATGTTGGTTTGTCGGAATTTCATTCAGCACTAAATTATCTTCTGAGTTTGACTAGGAACTCAGGAATGGTTTTGGTCTTGACAAATCGGGAGTGCTTAGAAGTGGAAATGAATTTTGAGCTTGTACTTAAAAAACTTTTCGAATTGTAATCTTGAAATACTTTTGCACGTATTTTCTTTGCAGAAGATTTGTGAATTCTTATAGATGAATTATCCAGGACGTTTGCTGGAGAAACTTTAGTTATCAATGAAACTTGGGTTTTTTGGAGTGTTTTCTTATCAAAATTTTAAACCTGTCCCTCTTACAGGTTGAGCGGTAGGAATGTGCAAAGCACACTAGTTTCTCATTATAACTGGTTTGACGGAGTTAGTGTTATACCTATATTCGGGATAGATTTGTTTTCCATGTCCTATATTCTGGTTTGACGGAGTTAGTGTTATACCTATATTCCTACAGGTTGAGCGGTAGGAATGTGCAAAGCACACTAGTTTCTCATTATAACTGGTTTGACGGAGTTAGTGTTATACCTATATTCTGGATAGATTTGCTTTCCATGTCCTATATTCTGGTTTGACGGAGTTAGTGTTATACCTATATTCCTACAGGTTGAGCGGTAGGAATGTGCAAAGCACACTAGTTTCTCATTATAACTGGTTTGACGGAGTTAGTGTTATACCTATATCCTGGATAGATTTGCTTTCCATGTCCTATAATCCGATAAGCATTTTCTCGACTTGCTAATTGCAAGTAGTGTTTCAGTGAAGAAAAAATCCATGTACAAGAAAGTTCTTTCACAATCTTGACAGCACAAGCTCAATAACAGACTTATCTAAATTTTTTGTTGCACAAGATGCATATAAAACCTGAATGCTTATTTTTTTTTTGCAGATATTTACATATGCGCTTATAAGTGCCGGATCAGCTGCATCAGGTGTTACCAATCTGAATCGCACAGGGATTCATCACTCAGCTCTACCAAATTTTTGTAAGCCCTTACGACACTTCTGTGATCGTGTTGCAGTCTCAATATCGCTCACCTTCTTCAGCTGCTTCCTGCTTGCCATTTCAACCGTTGTCGATGTAATTTGCATATCTAAATTCTGAATGTCCAAGTTTTCTCCAAATATCTATAGATGTATATGTTGAACTCTATCTTTGCCTGGGAACATATTGCTGCTATCTTGTTATTAAAATTAACTGTCATATACTACGCCATTAACATGTAGAATGTAAATCAAAGCTAACGATTCAGCTCCTATCATTTCTTCTATGGCTTCTGCCACATTGTACCAACTTCATTACTAGAATGTTGTTAGGCAGGGCAACAACTCAGCAAACCAGTTATGAACCATGACTCTCAATACATTGACTACGCCCTTGTTCAAAAAATAAATTTTCGGAAATATTCTTTTCGTAAAAATGAGGAAACGAGGAAATATTCTTTGCACAAACAAATTGCTACCATTTTTTTTGAAGTAAAACAAATTATATACTTCAAAAATAGCCTAAATGTATATTATTAAAATTTTAAATATTTATTGACCTTGAGAAGTTATTTCTTTCAATATTGTTGCACATTAGCACTGCATAAATCAATCCCACTTCATATTACATGATAAATAAATTTCTATTACAAAACCAATACAATCGCATATAAAACTGTACATATTTGCAAGTTTAAATTATACACAAGAAAAGTTTCAGAATAACCAAAACTCCGTGCCTTTCTGTGCGTGTTTGGGATATCACAAAAAAGTTGAATTATAGCTTAAAATGAGTAAGTGTCATATAAGTGATAAGTTGATGAATTTTTATAAGTTATACGGGTGTTTGGATAAATTTACTTATAAGTTAGTTAAGAATTTGCTAAATTAAATTTGAAAGAATAATTTTTAAATACAATGATTTCAACACTTGTAATTTAAATTAAAAAAATATTTAAAAACACAAATATAAAAATATAAAATGTTAAAAAAATAAAGAAATCAAAGAATAAGTTGATAACTTAAGTAAAATGTTGGTGATTTCTAACATTCAACTTATCAATTTATAAGTTAACAAATAAGCTGAGTACACAAACACCTCTCATAAGCTCTTATCAACTTATAATAAGAGAGTGTTGCCAAACAGGCCCAATAATACCAGTAGTGCTAGGTAGACCTGGCTATTTGGATAATCGATTCGGTTTCGGATCGGATCAACTTTCGGTTATGATATATATAGGTATAGTTCGGATCAGATCGGATCTGATTCGGTTCGGGTCTAAGGTTCCGTTTGGCATTGCTGTTGCAGACAGCAACATCAGATTTTTTCTGAAAAGCAGCTAAAAAAGTGTTTGGTAAAATTTAAAAGCTGCTTTTTTGAAAAGCGCGTTTGGCTGAAAAGCTGCTTTTAGAGAAAGCAGGTCCCTCCATGATTTGGAAAAAAACTGCTTTTCAGTTTTTGCGGGAAGCAGATACCGGTTTCAACATCAAGACTCACCAAAAACATTAATTATTTATATTATACATCAAAACATGCACATATCAAAAATATTACCAAACAGTTATCTGATTTTCACAACAACACTTATTTTAACAACATTTTTTTCAACAACACAACAATTTTTAACAGCAATCCCAAACAGAGCCTAATTCAGATTAAAATCGGATAAAATTTGGATTGAAATCGGATGAATTCGGTTCGAATCAAATTCGGTTCGGATCTTTTCGAATCATTAATCATTCAATTTTTTTATTTGTAAGACTTTAAAAAGTATCTTATTGTTAAATATATTATTTTTAATATAAAATTATGTACTTTTCCAAAAGTAATGATTAGATATCTATGTTATTTTTGACATGAAATTGTTCTAAATATGAATTTTTCTTATAAATAGATAAATTTATTGAATTAAAAATGGCTTAAGATATGTGGATTATGATCGGTAAAAATTATAAAACTGAATTCACCATTTTTTAGTTCGAATTTAAATCGGATATCGTATTTCGAATCATATTCGGTTCAGATAATTTATTATTCGGTTATGATCGGTTCTGGATCATAATCGAATCAGATAATTTTTGGATCGGTTCAAATCGGTTTTCAGATCATTATCGGATTAATTAATTCGGATACAAAATCGAATTCGGTTCTATGAATTTCGGTTCGATTCCTCGGATCTGAACCCATTTTGTCACGTCTAGTGCTAGGTATCTCAAGTTTGTTTCTAATTTTTTTATCAAATAATGTGACATGACACATGGCATATTTTAATTCATGAACACATATTTATGCACTCAGGATCTCATATTATTATTAGGAAACTTACCATTCGCACATAAGCATTTGACAACAATTTTTGGAAACACTCCTGGGGCCTCTAGCATTACTAGCATTATACCCGTGCAAAGCACGGGAATTTTTATAATTATTTTTATATTTTTTTAACTCACTTTGAGTTAAATTTTATGGAGACCATTTTTTTTGTGAAGACCTGGAGAGCACATACGTTCTGCAATATAAATTTGACAAAATAGATTATATTTTGTAATCAAAAATTTTCAAAACGTACTATTTTGCAAAGTATATTCTATGAAAATCACTATTTCATTGAAAATTTTGAAAATCATGCAAGTACTGCAAACTAAACATGAATGTTCCGCAAACCGAACATGTTTTGCAGAACAATATGTTTTGCTATATTTTAGTTGCAAAACATATATAATTTTAAAAATTTTAAATGAAAATAGTTATTTTCATATAACATAATTTATAAAATATTATATTTTTCTAAATTTAGATTGATGAACGTATGTGGTCTCCAGGTCTTCACGTGGTCTCCATAGAACTTAACTCACTTTGTTTATATTTTAGTATATTTAGTTTTTTTAAATTTCATTTTAATTGATTTTGTATATTAGATCATCAATATTAAATTTATACAATATATCCTTGATATGGACAGAAAAGTAATTATAGAAATATAATTGTTGATTCTTTGGAAAGGCCAAATATTTAAGGCCTAAAATCCTGATTATTTATTAATTACAAAATTAATAAATAAGGAAAATATACAGCTCATTAAAAGAGCCCAAATTATGGAAATCTTATCAAAGAAGGATCCGGAATCCCAATTAAAGGCAATTAATGAGTCATAGCCTTTATCAACAAGGAAAAGACTTCTCCAACAAGAAATACGATGTTTATCCAATATCAAAAAGGAGACTTAATCGCTAAGACTCCTAAACATACCATAAATACTAGGCTCTAGACGCCTATATAAGGACCCTGATCCTACAATCAGAACTACGTTTTGGACACAGCTCCATAAGTCACGTTTTGGACACAGCTCCATACGTCACATTTTGGACACAGCTCCATACGTCATCTACTACGTTTTGGACACGGCTCCATACGTCATCTACTACGTTTTGGACACAGCTCCATACGGCATCTACTATGTTTTGGACACAGCTCCATACGTCATCTACTACGTTTTGGGCACAGCTCCATACGTCACAACGCCTCGAAGGCGCAACAAGCCACAAAGGCACCCATAGAACTACGTTTTAGACTTCATCCTCGAATAAGGACATACAAGTCACTACGTCCTTGGTGTGCCCCTGCCGCCATAGCCCCGAGGGCAACACCAAGAACTACGTCTTTGGCTTGATTCTCAACAACGAATTGAGATACGTAGGCATCTTGTGAGGACCGATTTAGTCTCGAAACGCAAGTGCAGCCATAAAAGCTTGAATCTCATTAAACCCTCGCATTAAAGCTCGAAGCTCATGAAACCTTAGCATTAAATACATAAGTACGTTTTTTAATCCATAACATTTGGCGCCGTCTGTGGGAAGACAACATCAACCATGGCAAACACACGAAGAACAGCTCGAGATACTCAAACTCCTGAGGATCGCCCTGTCACCTCTGAGGCTGATACTCACGGAAATCAACCACCGCCAACTACTGGCACTCAAGGGACGAATACCCCCACCAACACTCAAGGACCGGAAATCCCAATTTCGGTTGAAGGGACGAATCCCCTGCAGATGGTCATTCATGGATCTAATCCACAAGAGACCATTCACCAGCAACCAATCTCGACTTCTCCACTCATCATGAATGCACCGAGAAGCCTTCAACTCCATACTACTGATCTCCCTCAATACGTGAATCAGACTTTGGGGATGCCAAGCTATGGCATGCCCCCTCGACCCATGGCGGGCGGTAGTGGAACTAATCCAATCTACCATGAGGCATATGTGCCCCCATTATATTCAAGGTCTAGGACCCCAAAATCAACAAACTCGCCAGACCCCTTTCGTTCAAGATTACTCGGGCCCATACACCGAGGATGAGGGTTATACAACTGGAGAGGATGTCGCCCCAAGAAGGAGACGTTCTTCCCAGACAAATCGGGATCAACCCCAAACTACTAAGGAGAAAATTGCAGCCCATGAGGCAGAGACTGCAAGACTCAAGAAACTCCTTGCTGAGGAGGAGGCCGCTCAATCTCAAGGCCAAACGACTGAAGGGATCCCGATAATCAACTTAGATCCACCAGCAAGAAGAACCAAGAGGGCCGAAGCCCCAAGGGGTGATCCTAGTATTCTGTTGCCCTTAGGAGATCCTGATGATCCTACACCACCGTTTACTCAAGACATCATGAAAATGGCTATATCCAGAAAATTCAAGATGACTTCGATCAAAGCCTATGATGGAACGGGAGATCCCGCAAATCATGTAAGGACCTTCTCCAATGCACTGCTGTTACAGTCAACCAACGATGCGGTCAAGTGTAGGGCGTTTCCACAAACCTTGGCAGGCATGGCCCAACGCGGGTATAGCCGTCTTCGTCCCAACTCAATTGGGTCTTTCAAGGAACTAAGCAAAGCTTTTATCAATCAGTTCATTAGTGGAAGGGTGCATGAGAAAAGCTCTGCATCACTCATGGCAATCCAGCAAGAAAAGAATGAAGCCCTAAGGGACTACATCAATCGATTCACTCAGGAGGCTTTGAAAGTCCCGGACTTAGAGGACAGAGTGGCTATGATAGCCCTGCAACAAGGAACCACTGACGACCACTTCAGGAGGTCGTTGGCTAAACATCCACCAGAGAGCATGTTGAAGCTCCAAGATAGAGCCGGAAAGTACATCAAGGCTGAGGAAATCATGAGAAAGTATGAACCCACCGCTGGCGACGGTGGAAACTCAAAGAAAAGAAAAGAAACTCAGGAGTACAACGTCAAGAAAAATTTCCTAGAACGTCAAAGAGATCTGATTCTCCACCAAAAAAGAGCAACTTTGGGCCAAAATTTACAGAGTATGCAAGATTGAATACTCCGAGGAGTCAAATTCTGATGGAGATAGCAAAGGAAGAGGATCTCAAATGGCCGAAGCCAGTGAGGGCTGACTTGTCCAAACGGAACCAAAACCAATTTTGTCGGTTCCACAAAGAAGTTGGTCACGACACCGACGATTGTAGACAACTGAAAGACGAGATTGAGTTTCTGATACGAAGAGGAAAACTCAGCAAATTCACCAAGGATGGAAATCAAGGAAGTCACAGAGGAAATTATGAAAGGAAGGATTATGACAGAAGGGACAACGACCAAGATCGTAACCCAAAGCCCCGAGGGCCAGTCATCAATATGATATTTGGAGGACCAATTGCTGCTGGGTCCTCCCGAAACTCAAGGAAATCTTATGCCCGAGAGGTAATGACTGTGGTTGGAGAAGCACCGAAACGTGCCAGAACAGAAGTGTCAATTGGTTTTGATGATTCTGACTTGGAAGGGGTGAAGTTCCCCCACGATGATCCTTTAGTCATCGTACCTGTAATAGGTAATTCTGAAACCAAGAGTGTACTCTTAGTTGACAATGGGGCTTCAGTGGATATCTTGTTCCACGATGCCTTTATCAAGATGGGTTACACTGATTCTCAGTTGACACCCTCGAATATGCCCATATACGGGTTTAATGGAGTGGAATCAAAGGTGGAAGGCACCATCCAGCTCCCAATGACCATGGGACAAGGAATGAGTACATCTACTCAAATGTTGAACTTTGTAGTCATAAAGGCAACTTCAACCTACAACGCGATCCTCGGAAGGACTGGTCTTCATGTGTTTAAGGCCGTTGCCTCATCTTATTATCTGAAAGTCAAGTTCCCAACGAGAAATGGGATTGGAGAAGAGAGAGGAGACCAAAAGATGGCTAGAAGTTGTTATGTAGCCGCGTTAAGGTCTGATGGAATCGGGGGGCAAGTTCTCCCAATTGAAGACATGAATATCAGCGACAACGAGGACGGAAGGGGGAAACCGACTGAGGACTTGGTCCCAATTCCCCTAGTCCCAGGAGAACCAGAGAAGGTGACTTATATTGGGGCACTACTGCCCGAACCATTGAAGAGCAAACTCACGTCTTTTCTTCAAGAAAACAATGACGTTTTTGCTTGGACAGCGGCCGACATGCCAGGGATTGATCCCCAATTGATATCTCACAAATTGAATGTGGATCCAGAAAGGAAGACAGTGAAACAAAAGAAAAGAAATTTTGCTCCAGAGAGGCTTGAAGCCATTAAGCAAGAAGTGAATAAGCTTTTGGAAGCTGGGTTCATTGAGGAAATCCAATTCCCAGAATGGTTAGCTAACCCCGTGATGGTCAAAAAAGCTAACGGGAAGTGGAGGATGTGCGTCGACTTCACCGACTTGAATGATGCATGTCCTAAGGATTGTTTTCCCTTACCAAGGATTGATTCTCTAATAGATGCCACTACTGGGCATGAGATGCTAAGTTTCATGGATGGCTTCAGTGGATATAATCAAATCAAGATGCACAAAGATGACATCGCCAATGTATCATTCATCACTGACTTTGGTGTCTTCTGTTTCTTAGTCATGGCTTTTAGGCTTAAGAATGCAGGAGCGACCTATCAAAGGTTGGTAAACAAAATCTTTGATCACCTAATTGGAAAAACCATGGAGGTCTACGTAGATGACATGTTAGTCAAAAGCCTCGATAAGGCCGATCACATTAAGCACCTCCGAGAGGCATTCGAAGTGCTGAGGCACCACAAGATGATGTTGAATCCAGCTAAGTGTGCCTTTGGTGTAGGCTCGGGAAAGTTTTTAGGCCTAATGGTTTCCAAGAGAGGAATCGAGGCCAATCCCGACAAAATCAAAGCGATTCTAGACATGGAGCCACCACGGACTGTCAAAGATGTCCAGAAATTAACGGGAAGAGTGGCAGCATTGGGAAGATTCATCTCTAAGTCAGGAGAGAAGTGTTTACCCTTCTTTAAAGCACTCAAGAAAGTGAAAATTTTTGAATGGACAATTGAAAGCGAAGATTGAGGCCCTGAAGAAATACATGGCTGAGCCACCACTATTGGCCAAACCAAAACCAGGGGAGGTTCTTTATCTATACTTGGCAGTATCCAACACTGCCCTGGGAGCTGTTTTGGTAAAAGAAGAGTTAAAGGTTCAGAAACCCATCTACTACGTGAGCAAGATCCTACACGGGGCAGAAATAAACTACTCTACCATAGAGAAGTTTGCCTTAGCCTTGATAATGGCCTCAAGAAAGCTACGCCCGTACTTCCAGGCTCACAAGATAGAGGTCTTGACTGATCAACCTCTAAGAAACATCTTGCATAGCCCTCAAGTTAGTGGAAGATTGATCAAATGGGCCATTGAATTGGGCGAATTCGACATCAAGTATAAGCCTCGAACGGCCATAAAAGCTCAAGCACTTGCTGACTTCATGGTAGAATATACCATTGACAACCAAGAAGTCGGGGGGCAGGAAGCAATAGTGGAAGACAAGGAAGTTGAAGACATAATCTCCAAAGAATGTTGGGTGCTCTATTTTGATGGAGCATCAAAAACAAGAATGTTGGGTGCTCTATTTTGATAGAGCATCAAAAACAAAATCAAGTGGAGCCGGTTTAGTGCTACAAAGTCCTGATGGATTCCTCATTGAGTACGCACTAAAGCTGGACTTCCCAACGACAAATAATGAGGCTGAGTATGAAGCTCTGATAGCTGGTCTAGGGCTGGCTGGAGCCTTGAGAGTTAAAACTCTGAAAATATGTGGAGACTCGAGGCTAGTGGTTTCCCAAGTAAATGGGGAATTTGAGGCCAGAGATGAAGTCATGGCCAAGTACTTGAAACTTGTCAAGGCCATCATGACTCAGTTCGACGAATGCTATGTAGAGCACATTCCAAGGGAAGAAAACATGAAGGCTGATGCCTTGTCTAAATTTGCTTCTTCCGAAATTGAAAATTATGAAGGAAGTGTCTACTTCCAAGTCCTGATGACCCCAAGCATCAACGGAAAGTTGGTAGCACCCATTGATGTTGGCGGTTGTTGGATTGATCCCATCAAATCTCATCTAGAAACTGGGTGGTTACCCAACGACACTTCAGAAGCATGAAAGCTGTACGTCAGAGCACTAAGGTATACCCTGATTGAGGGAATCCTATACAAGAAGTCTTTCATCATTCCATATCCGAAATGTTTAAGACCTGAAGAGGCAGAATTGGCCCTGAAGGAAGTACATGAAGGAATTTGTGGGCAGCACTTGGGGGGCAGAGCCCTTGCCCATAAGATCACTCGTCTAGGTTTCTACTGGCCAAGCATGCTAGCAGATGCTAAAAGCTACGTGAAGAAATGTGAAAGGTGCCAGAAGCATGCACCAGTGGTTAAGCAACCACCAGAGATGTTGACATCCATAAACTCACCAATTCCATTTGCCATGTGGGAAATGGATATACTTGGACCTTTCCCAATGGCAAGTGCACATCGAAAGTTCTTGATAGTAGCAATCGACTACTTCACCAAGTGGATTGAGGCTAAGCCATTAGCCAAGATAACCACCAAGCAAGTGATGCATTTCTTCTGGGAAAATGTGATATGCAGATACGGGATTCCACGTATCTTGGTCACAGACAATGGAACTCAGTTTAACAACGATGAGTTTAAGAAATATTGTGATGAGAACGATATCAAGTTGCACTTCACTTATGTCGCCCATCCTCAAGCAAATGGGCAAGCTGAGGTTGCAAATCGAATTATCCTAGATGGACTGAAGAAAAGAGTTGAACGCTCCAGAAACACTTGGGTGGACGAATTGCTCCCCATACTATGGGCATATCGTACTACCTGCAAAGTCACCACTGGAGGTACCCCCTTTCTGTTGGCATATGGGGCAGAGGCAGTGGTTCCAGTGGAGATTACTCACACGTCTCCGAGAATTGAGGCTTATGAGCCAGAAACAAATGAGGAAGGCTTGAGGCTGGCCTTAGATTTGATTGATGAAGTTAGAGATGAGGCAAATGCCGAGATAGTTCAGCATCAGAAACGAGCATCTTTCTATTACAACCTAAGGGTTAAAGAGAGATTCTTTCGACAATGAGATTTAGTCCTCCGAAAGATTGAGGCATCCAGAGTTGGACAAAAAGGCAAGTTGGCCCAAAATTGGGAAGGACCATATCGCGTCAAGAACGTATTTGGTCGAGGCTCGTACAAGCTAGAAACCCTTGAAGGGTATGAGGTGCCAAGGACTTGGCATGCCTCAAATTTGAAAGTCTATTATGTTTAAAGTGTGTCCTGATTGGACTCACTACTAGGACAAATAGAAATAAGGTTCGATGAAATCATGAGCTTCCTAGAAAGCAAATGAAGGGTTGAAACCCCAGAAACCTAAGACATTCAGTCCAAACCCCATCATTCGATATGCTCAATGAAAGGCTTGAAGCCAAAACAAGACGGTATAAGACATAAAAGGCTTATGCAAATGTCAAGTTAGCCTCGAATAAGGCAAAATCGGCGTAAATGTGTAGGTCGCTCCACACTTTACACCAAGACGATACTCGTGAAACACTAGTGTATATTAAAATCCCCAAAAAAGGGTAGTAAGTCCCAGGTAAGGGATAAAAAGACCCCAAGTCTCGAAAAAGACCGGTATAACTTCTATGAATTCCTAGTGCATTATCATAGACGTTGGGAAGCGCGATCAGCCATTTTAAACCCAGAATCTTCAAAGAAAGCCCAGAATCTTCAAAGAATTCTTTAAAACTTCAAGTAAGAAACCCAGAAAACGATGAGATTCAACAGAAAATCTCGCCAGGAATCGCCTAGTGACTGGAAAGCCAACCGGTTAAGGAAGGGCAACCGTCTATAGCCAGTTAAGGCCCACAAATCCATTTATGGATTATAGAGATTAAAACCCAAATAATTTGGGTCTCAGGCAAATTCGAAGCCCAAACAATAAAGGCCCAATAAGGCCCAATGCTGGAATAATTTAAGTCCAATTAAAAATTGGGCTATTTAAGGCCCAAGAAAAGAATGAAATTTGAAATATATCCAAGGCAAAATCAAAGATTTAAGGTCGAAAAGACATTAAATCGAAATCGTACGACCGAGGTCGAAAACATATGGGAAAACGAGGTTGATTCCAACGACCTCGCTCCCAAATAAAGTCGAAAATATACGAGGAATTGAGGTCGTTTCCATCGACTTCGCACCAAAAATCCAGTCAAAAAATTAAAATTTTGAGGTCCAAAAGACCTTAGATCGAGTTCGAAGACTCGAAGTCGAAAAACACCTGAGAATTGAGCTCGAACCCTTCGACCTCACACCAAATTGAGGTCGAAAATGTATAGGTTCGAGGTCGAAGACCTGAGGTCGAAAACATACTAAGAGTTGAGGTCGAAAACGAGGTCGAAAATGACCGAAATCCTGGTTGAAAATGACTGAAATCCTGGTCGAAAATGAGGTCGAAAATGACCTAAATCCTGGTCGAAAATGAGGTCGAAAATGACCTATTTTGAGGTCGAAAATACCCTTAAAATAGAAAATTTTGAGGAAAAACATGCTATAACTTCTACGAAAACCCCAAGAAGATTTTCCCAGAAGTTGGGGGGCAAATGATATGGACAGAAAAGTAATTATAGAAATATAATTGTTGATTCTTTGGAAAGGCCAAATATTTAAGGCCTAAAATCCTGATTATTTATTAATTACAAAATTAATAAATAAGGAAAATATACAGCTCATTAAAAGAGCCCAAATTATGGAAATCTTATCAAAGAAGGATCTGGAATCCCAATTAAAGGCAATTAATGAGTCATAGCCTTTATCAACAAGGAAAAGACTTCTCCAGCAAGAAATACGATGTTTATCCAATATCAAAAAGGAGACTTAATCGCTAAGACTCCTAAACATACCATAAATACTAGGCTCTAGACGCCTATATAAGGACCCTGATCCTACAATCAGAACTACGTTTTGGACACAGCTCCATAAGTCACGTTTTGGACACAGCTCCATACGTCACATTTTGGACACAGCTCCATACGTCATCTACTACGTTTTGGACACGGCTCCATACGTCATCTACTACGTTTTGGACACAGCTCCATACGGCATCTACTATGTTTTGGACACAGCTCCATACGTCATCTACTACGTTTTGGGCACAGCTCCATACGTCACAACGCCTCGAAGGCGCAACAAGCCACAAAGGCACCCATAGAACTACGTTTTAGACTTCATCCTCGAATAAGGACATACAAGTCACTACGTCCTTGGTGTGCCCCTGCCGCCATAGCCCCGAGGGCAACACCAAGAACTACGTCTTTGGCTTGATTCTCAACAACGAATTGAGATACGTAGGCATCTTGTGAGGACCGATTTAGTCTCGAAACGCAAGTGCAGCCATAAAAGCTTGAATCTCATTAAACCCTCGCATTAAAGCTCGAAGCTCATGAAACCTTAGCATTAAATACATAAGTACGTTTTTTAATCCATAACAATCCTCTTTGTAGATTTCCCAAGTACTACTTTTTAGTAGAAATATTATTATAAAATTGATTAGTATTCATTTTTTATTAAAATAGTTTTGTATATTATTGATGAAATCTTTATTCCTTTGAATTTTAAATCACTGAATTCAATTTTTTTAATTTTTTTCACTCTAAAATATTTAGATACTACACATTCCTTTCTAATAAAATGATATATAGTAATAGTTCATTACTAACTATTACTAACTGTGAGCTTATCTGCTTGTATTTCGAGTATATCTACATTTTTCCTTTTTTCACAATAATAATAATAATTAATAATTTACTATTTTAACCCTGACGACCAAACCACCTAAACTCCCTTATACCAATTATATATAGGATATAATTCATAGTAAAATATATAAAAAAAACTCAGTTTTCATTTCCTTTAAACAGAAAAACCAATTCATTATTAGTGGACCATACATCAACAAACAACATGGGCTTTACCCATACATGACCAATTCATAAACAATTGGGCCTAGTAGTTAGTTCCCTAAATTTGAATAAATATCAAGAGGGTAATTCTAGAAGGTTCCCACTGGTCGGAGCTTCCAAAGCCCCTCTTCCTTATCTACTTAAACCCTAATTCTCTACTTCACATCCTCCCCATTTTTGCCTCTCTCCTTAACCAATTAAATTCTCAGGTATTTTAAATTTCCTACATTTCAAATTTAATTATTTATTTATGCATTTTTATTAACTTGTCTAATTTCATTATCACTTGTTGAATTTTAATTTTTGAATTCACAGTAGCTAAAAAAAGTTATACCGTAGCATTACTAGATTATTAGTTTACGATTAATCGTTTCGATAAATGAATAAAATTTTCCGGTCCCAAGTGTATTCATTTTTCGAGATTTAACGGTATAAGTTATTGTTTATATAATAATGAAAGTGCTCACTATTATAATCTGCTACATTTGCGTTATAATGAAATTCTCCATCGAGATATAACTGTAAATGTTATCGAAAAGTGCATAGTATTATAATTGGCTAGATTGGCTAGATTGGTGTTATAACTCGGAACTTGTTAATTGTTATAGCGAGTACATGATTATAGTGGGGAATTTGTTGTTATAGTTTGACCGTAAATTCGACATTTTGGTTAGAGGAGTGGAAGTTGCTGTTTGTTTTTAATTGGTGATAGCTTGAATTGATAATTTCTCGAGAAAGGCTGATATGTTTTGTGCAATTCTGTGGTAATGTAGTTAGGTTTCGATAATATGGCATCGTCTGTGTTATCTGTTGCTTCGTTGGCATCGCCTTGCAGTCGTATGATGGATACTACGAATGCGGCTTCTTTTAAGAATTTATCGTCGTTTGCTTCGGTATCTTCGAGTTCCCTTCAAATGAGAAGGAATGTGGTGCTTCACAAGAAATGTTCTCTTAAAGTCAGGGCAATGGCGAAGGAGCTTCATTTTAACAAAGACGGTTCTGCGATCAGGAAGTTGCAGGTTTGATAGCGGGATAAAGTTTGTTTCTTTGGTTTAATCTGCTTATTATTCTAATATTTATGTTTGTTTTTCAGATGGGTGTTAACAAGCTTGCCGATCTAGTGGGTGTTACTCTAGGTCCGAAAGGAAGAAATGTTGTTTTGGAGAGCAAGTATGGCTCACCCAAAATTGTGAATGATGGTGTAACTGTGGCTAAAGAGGTATTAGTTCCTTTCCTTTGTAATCGTTTGAAATTTTGGAGTCTTGCAAAGTTATTGTTGTCAGTTAATTAGAATACTTTTGCTATGATGTTCATACGAAACTTCTGTCCTATGTCAAATTTTTGTTCTCAATTTAAGAGGCCACACAATAAAATATTTAATGCAGGTTGAACTGGAAGATCCTGTTGAGAACATTGGTGCAAAGTTAGTTAGACAGGCTGCATCTAAGACCAATGATATGGCTGGTGATGGAACAACAACATCCGTGGTTCTGGCTCAAGGCTTAATAAATGAAGGAGTCAAGGTCTGATATAAATTTATAAAACCTTCTTAGATTTCGTCACGCACTAATGTACTGTGTATGCAACTATGCATGTTGAAAAGTTTGAAGCTAGTTATCTCCCCAATAAAGGTTTATAATTACGACACTATTCGTCAAATTTCTGTCAGTAAGAGTTCTTTTGTAGCAAATGTCTAAGCCACTATCCATAATAAACATGTGTTAATTTAGCTAGGATGAAGGTTTTTGATTGAAAAGATTTATGGGATCAGTTACGCTATATTCCTGAATTTTTTAGATGAAGAAAAGAAATGATTAAATTATGAGAGAAAAGAAAAGAAAAGATTTGATAAATAATTTTTTTTCTTATGTTCCTAAGTCTTTCAAGAAAAGAAAGTGAAGATATGGGAAAATATTCAATATGTTTATTACTACAATTTATCTTTCTCTTTCAATTATCCCACTTTTGGAAAGAAAATTTTAGAGTGAAATTGAGCCATATTTAACTTCCCCTTCTATTATTTTATTTCCTAAAAAAACTTGGGAAAATGTTAGAGAAAATAAATAGGTACAAATCTTTTCCTTTCTCTCGAAATTTGAACTCGGGAACACAGTGTCAGGGTCATTTGTTGATTGTTATGGTTGGTGTAGAAATGCAAATGTTGCTTATGTGGTCTAGCATAATTGGTAGAGTTATATGTTTAACATCTTGAAACCCTGCTCTCTTTAGGTAGTGGCAGCTGGTGCAAACCCAATCCAGATTACAAGAGGTATTGAGAAAACCATCAAATCCCTGGTGGCCGAGCTTAAATTGATGTCCAAAGAGGTATTCTTTGTTGCTTACTCTAAATGTAGCTGGTGTACCTTTGGATATCTTTGTACTGATCTATATGTCATCAATATATTCACCTGGTTGTGGGTTCAGTAGTGCTTGTCTACAATTAAAATTCAACCCTGGAGTTAAAACCGTGGCTAACTATTCATTTCTTGTTATAAAAATTGCTGACACGATTCGTGTATGGATATTGTTATTAGGTCGAGGACAGTGAATTAGCTGATGTAGCTGCAGTTAGTGCTGGAAACAATCCTGAAGTAGGTAAAATGATAGCTGAAGCAATGAGTAAAGTTGGAAGAAAAGGTGTTGTGACTCTTGAGGAGGGAAAAAGTGCTGAAAATAGTTTGTACGTTGTGGAAGGCATGCAATTCGACCGTGGGTACATTTCTCCCTATTTTGTGACAGACAGTGAGAAAATGGCTGTTGAATATGAAAATTGCAAGGTATTTGCATTTATTGTATGATTTTTTCATAGTTTACCAATGCCCTAGACAGTTCTTCACTCTTTGCTTTTAGCTTATATATTTGTCATTTATCTTGTGCAGTTGCTTTTGGTTGACAAAAAGATAACCAACGCAAGAGATCTTATAAGTGTTCTGGAAGACGCTATCAAGGGAGGATATCCAATATTAATAATTGCAGAAGATATTGAGCAGGAAGCTCTTGCTACTCTTGTGGTTAATAGGCTAAGAGGGGCACTTAAAATTGCTGCACTCAAGGCTCCTGGGTTCGGGGAACGCAAGAGCCAATATCTTGATGACATTGCCATCCTCACCGGTGGTAGGTCTTCAGTGTTGTGAGATATATATATATATATATATTTATATATATTAATTGTTGTTTTTTTTTAAAGTATAATACAAGTGTGGAATGTTTTTTGGCTTACCTTTAAATGATATCCTCAGGAACTGTGATTAGGGAAGAGGTAGGCTTATCCCTTGACACGGCAGATAAGGAAGTCCTTGGGCACGCTGCAAAAGTGGTACTTACCAAGGATACAACAACAATTGTCGGTGATGGAAGCACCCAAGAATCAGTGAACAGACGAGTTGCACAAATTAGAAATCTTGCCGAGGTGAATAATATTTGCATTCCTAACTCAGTTACCATCTTTCGCTTGATTATTTTGTAACTGAATTTTCTTGGACGATTAACTAGGCAGCAGAGCAGGACTATGAAAAGGAAAAGCTAAGTGAACGAATTGCAAAACTTTCAGGGGGTGTTGCTGTCATTCAGGTGATCTTTGGCACCTGTATGTTGATATTTGATTGCTTAGACATTTTCGATCTTACATATCTTTAATTCAATAATTTGTGCTCGAGTACACAGGTTGGGGCACAAACAGAAACCGAACTTAAAGAAAAGAAATTGAGAGTGGAGGATGCCTTGAATGCAACAAAGGTATATATTTGATGGAGCTGCTGAAGTATTTGGCTAATTGTTTATCGTGTATTTCACTATGCTTGAATGATCCAGTATTTTGCTTCTTACAGGCAGCTGTTGAAGAAGGAATTGTAGTTGGTGGTGGCTGCACTTTACTGCGCCTTGCAGCGAAAGTTGATGCCATCAAAGAAACTCTTGATAATGTTGAGCAAAAGGTAGCTCTTATGTTTATGTTTGTTGCTTATATCTACTGTGACATTGTAAAATTGTAGGAATGTTTTGTGGGTTCTTTAGCCTTTTGATGTAAGATATGAATGCCTGGCAGGTAGGAGCTGATATTGTTAAGAGGGCATTAAGCTACCCAATGAAGTTAATTGCCAAGAACGCAGGGGTCAATGGAAGTGTTGTGATTGAAAAGGTAACTTATCTAATATCGATATGTCTGCGTTGTATGAGTTGCCTAATGTATTGGGCATTCTCTATAACTAAATGATTTTCCTCCATTTGATTCAGGTGCTCACTAATGATGATCAAAAGTATGGTTACAATGCTGCAACTGGAAAGTATGAGGACTTGATGGCTGCTGGTATAATTGATCCTACAAAGGCAAGTTTTTCTTGTTTAACTTCCTTCTGATGTCCCTTATAATTTTAGGGCCACTTATTTTTGTAGGTTTGCGCTTGCTGGTTAACAAAAAATTAGGTTAGATGTGAATATTTACTATATTTGCTTCATTATTGTTTCTGAAAGAGCTGCCTCGAAACTGGAAGAGGTTTACTATGCAGTTGCAGTTATTTTTCTTAAATAGTAGCTAAAATAGCTTTAGCTTTACATCATTGATCATCAAATCTGTATATTGTCTTCACTTGTATAATGTAAAGTTGTTGTAATTAAGCTGATTACAAATTTCTGAATATATGAAAGTTTGACGTTGTCTTGTTTATTTAATCGACATTTTTATACACAGGTGGTGAGATGTTGCTTGGAGCATGCAGCTTCAGTTGCAAGGACCTTCCTTACATCAGATGCCGTGGTTGTTGACATCAAGGAGCCTGAAAACGTGCCTGCTGGAAATCCAATGGATAATTCAGGTTTTTAGAACTGCAACCTAACTAATGTGGAATTTGCTTTTATTGTGTCTTCCCAGTCTCCCATTTTGAAAAGTGAAAAAAGGGTCAATAATGCAGAGCTTATTTTGATATGCGTATATATTGATCCTTTGTGTTATTGTTAGGTTATGGATACTGAGATGGTAGAACATGTTCAGAAATGATGAAGCGGATTAAATGATGGTGGAGGCATTAAGCTGGAACCTGTTATTTCGTGATTAGGAGGATGCAGTTTGTAGATTACAATGGAGAGTAAAGATACGATATGTTGTAAGCTCATCGAGACTTACAGAATAAGAATTGTCAGAGAGGTAACTGTACTGTATCTGTTGTATGTTTCATTAGGAAGCATTAAAATGATTTGTTAGGAATAGCATTGTTGAGGAAATAAATAATGGAAATGAGCAAATTGATAGTAAAGGTTTTGATCGTCTGATTTTTATTATTATTATTTTGGTTTTGTTCTGGTTTCTGCTTGATTAGTCTCGCAAAACATTTTTGGGCTTTACCTTCTCTGCTAACGCTACACCGATGATGACTTCGGGGTGTAATAGCCGAAGAAATAATCAGAGCATAGTTTAAAGATTTACCAAAGAGGTAATTGTGCTGTATGCGTGCGTGCATCTTCAAATTTCTAAACAAATTTGCCCAGAATTGCATTATTAACTGTGTAATTCAAAATGTTTCTATGACATGAGCCGAAAAGACTTGTAAAATGGACTTGGCAACAAGAGGGGACGACTGCTGTTTTAAACTTAAAAACCTCAATGTCTGGTTTAAGACCAGGTCACACATCCATTTCTCAACGGCTAGATATTCAGTCACTGTTGTTGATAACAACTCCATTTTTAATCACTAGCTTACGTACAGGGGGAAGTGTCTTCTCAGCTCCAAAGCCATGACAAGTCTCTCAAACGTTATACAAAAAACGTCCCTTTCTCATCCAACTTCTGTTAAGTAAGTGTCTTTCCCTTGTTTCTATCAGACTATCACGACATCCTACTGTCAAGCTCAAAATGCGGACTAACGATCAATCAGTCGTCGTCGTCGTCTCCAAATTTGAACCAACGATCAATAAATTGTCGCCTTCACGACAAATTCTTAACTTCGTTCCAACGAGTGATATGGTATGAGGTGCATCTTAGTCAATATACGAGATAAAATTGCAAAATTTCCACGCAGTGATTTTAGCTGATTTCGGATTATATTTCAGTCCTCTGCGTCTATATTCCATCGGTAGACGTTGGAAAATGCATATTATTTTCTGGAAATGGAATGACTGTTGTTGTTGAGTACTTGTCATGTTGTTTTTTTGGCTCTAACCAGAGCCAATAGCAAGACTACAAGCTTTGTAAAGAAAGAAAACTTGCTCGAGTAGACTGGATATAATAAAAACACTTGATTTTCATATGAAAAAACGGCACTATTTTCCTACAAGAAAACGATTGCCCCGCCATTCAAGAGTTCGTTTATTTTTCTTGACATTGTCAATTGGCATATATATACTATAGGTTGGTGTTGTAAGAATATTAAAATAGTACCGGACCGTTGCCCTCTTAGAGCATATGCTGGTATGAAAAAAAAATAGTTGATTCGTTAGACGGATTGACGAATTGACGGAGTTTAGTTATGCAGCAGTGTTTTTTTAGTCCGTCAATAAAATTGAACTCCGCTAATCCGTTAGCTACTCCATCAAAAATTGATGGAGTAATTGATGGATTGATTGACCAAAAAACATTGTTGGATTCATAAAATTCCATCAATTCATTGATTCGCTAGACGGATTAACTACTTTGATTTGTAATACTACATAAAAAATAGCAAAATAGTTAATTTTATTTGCATAATAATAAACTACATCAAGTAAATTGACAAATTAACAGATTGAAAGTCAGGAATGAGTGCGGATGCTATTAAGCCGAACTCGTTAAAATACTCGGATTGATTCGAATTTTAAATTAAACTCAAGTATTTATTGGTATTCGAATTTAAAATCGGTTTATGTCAGAGTCGAACCCGTTTAATCGAGTTAAGTTTGAACTAATTCTTAAAATTAGTAGATTAAAATTCGAACCATAAAAATATTTAGGACCCTCCAACGTTCATCTTCCTCTATAATTTTAATTGCCACGAAGCTTATAATATAATGAAGTGGTAACACAGTGATTAGGACATCGAAACTAAAGTGTTAAAGATAGTAATTAATCAGTTAGACTTTAAACTTTTCATTATTGTTATCCCCAAAGAGAGTGACTTTGAGGTACCAATATTTTCAAGCTTATTAAAGTTTTATGATTAATTAACACAGAAAAACGTGAAGCATGAAAAAGTAGGTTAAGATTAACGCGTCCCTTAATCCACAAGTTTCAGTTGATTTTGCTCTAAACCATATCTCCCAGAATGGGGATTAGTACAAATTTACAATACATTCAAGTCCAGCTAATTGTACGACTTGCACAATTTGTCATATAAATTTTAGTCCAATTGCAAATAATTTGCAAATAATTTTCCTCTTTTGAATAACTGGTTGGATTAGTACGATTAGATTCATTTGAACAAAACACCGTCATTATACTCCATCCGTCCCTCTGATTTCTTATTTTAATGCTCCTATAAAGTATAGATCTATAACTTATTTTTCTAAATAAAAATTTAAACATTATATTTTTATTCAGAAAAAAAAAAAATTAAAATAATTTATTGAAATATATATATTAGAGGAGTCTTAAAATGTGTGCCGAACCCTTGTCCCCTAATATAAAAAATTTAGGGGGACAGAGGAGTACTTAGACCGTCATCTCCAATGCATAACACTAAAATGATGTAGCTTTTACACTATTTTAGTGTTAAAATAACACCATCCATATAAATAACTTCAATCCATCTACACTATGTCAACTAGTACGAGAGTATAATAGACAATATGAAATACGTCAAATTGGTGTAAAAATTACACCAAATATATTTTTGACACTAAATTTGGTGTCACGCTATTCATTTGGTGTTGCATTAGAGTGAATTTTACATCAAAAATTACATCATTTTGGTGTTAGTGTTGCATTGGAGTTGCTCTTAATACTGGACCCGTTTTATGAAAAGTAAATTTTCGTACGAAAATATTGAAAAATCATGTTCGACATCCTCAAAAAATACTAAAATAAATATGTCTTATAAGTGTGGAACAATTATTCTTGCGAAGTAAAATTTATTTCCGCCCAAATATTGACATAAGTGTCTAGCTAATACAATACACAGTTAGAGAGAACCGCTGTAGTAAATCGAAGTAGCATTCGGCAAGTAGTAGTGCATGTAAAGAGAATTTATTCGGAGCTGCGTGAAAAAAAAAATCTGCTATAATAATCAATTATTTTTATAACAAACTGATTAAATAGAGCCTAAATTACATTATTATGAAAAAAATACTATGAAATAATGTAAAAACTACCTAAATAAATGGATAAATAATTAAAAAAAACGGATTAAATATATTTTTAATGTATCAGAACTTCAGAAGTCTCAGAGACTCTCAAGATCGTAACCCTGTTGAGAATGATAAAAATCCAAGTCACTCTCTGGCACCCACCAGGGCGTATATTGCCACAAATCATCCGAGTCAACTCGAAACAAATCGTCCGAGTCAACTCGAAACAACTCGTCCATCGAAACCGAGTCAAAACACCCGTCCAACTTCGGTAATGTGACAATCTCAGCCAACTCATCCGAGTTATTATTAGCAACACTTTCACTAGACTCATTCTCAACAGACAATGCAGGAGAAGATTCTGAAAAATCCATATTAGCAGCCTTGGCAGCAGCAGCCTGAACGTCGAGTGGCGAGACTGACTCGGCACGAGGCAATGAGTCAGCGAGTTGAGGAAAATTAAGAATCGCTGATGCACCTTTTATTGTTAACGCAGCTACGTCATGCGCCCTGGCTGCCATCTCGGGCGTGTTGTATGTGCCTAGCCAGATACGTGATTTTTTCCGTGGCTCGCGAATCTCGGACACCCATTTGCCCCAGCTACGTTTGCGTACTCCTATGTATGTAGGGTGTTTGGTCCCACTGTCCTTTTGTCTACGTGTTCTTTTCTTGTCTGAATTTGAAACAGGAAGTGTTGTGGAAGATGAAGATGATGAAAAATCTGAGTTTTGTGGTTCGGTTGCCATTACTATTGTAAAAGATATTTAGATAGTCGGTACAACTATATATAGAGAATCCGAGACCAACGAGATATCGTCACAGGTTCTGGATTCGATTTTTTTCTTCTAGAAAAGCTTTGGTATATAAGATTTATCGTCAGGTGATCTCAGGTTTTGGGTTCGATTTTTCGAGAATTATAAGAAGAGGGGGATCACGGGAAAAAGTGCGTGACTGACTGGATGAGAAGAAGACTAATAAATACAGGGGGCTGCTTTCTTTCACAACTCCTCTGTCTTTTCAAGTAGAAGCCATTGCCCACAGGTAACTTGACGCCCTTCACAATTTAATCATCCTGTGTCTCTATTATATATGTGTGTGTTCGTACGTGGTAGAAGATTCTTGACTACTGTCAGATATTTTACTAAAATACTTTTGGAACTGTTTCGGTGTAACTGATTTGATTGCCACTTTTTAAGACAATGTGCCTGCAAAAAAGTCGTTACATTCCATAAAATCGAAAATTTCCGAAAATATATTTGACGAGATTATTAATATATCGAATTTTTGTTGTTACGCTCTTTCGTTAAATCTTTGAACATAAAATATATAGATTTTTGCGTGTATGTAAATTCACCAAACTAATGTTAGCTGTAAGAGCACATAATCAGTCCCGCGTATGTAGATAATAATATTTGACCCTTGTATTTTTTGTTTTTAAAAAACATGCCACTTTCTTTCATTATCTCACAAGTTAGTTCAAAGTCTCAAAGTCAAAAACTTGGATATTTTATATAAGTATTTCCGTTGGGAATGGAGCCTCGGATGTAAATTTTGCCGTTACTTATCCAATAAGTTCGTCGTCCCGTTTTATCCTTCTTTACTTATAGCTTAAAATGAATAAGTATCGTCTAAGTGATAATTTGATGAATTCTTATAAGTTATACGGGTGTTTGGATAAATTTACTTATAAGTTAGTGAAGAATTTGCTAAATTAAATTTGAAAAAATAATTTTTAAATACAATGATTTCAACACTTGTATTTTAAATTAAAAAAATATTTAAAAACACAAATGTAAAAATATAAAATATTAAAAAAATAAAGAAATCAAAGAATAAGTTGATAAGTTAAGTAAAATGTTGGTGATTTCTAACATTCAACTCATCAACTTATAAGTTACTCTCTCTGTTCCAGCCAATTCTATACATTGGGGCTGGGCACGGAGACAAAGAAAAGATATAAAAAATGAGTAAAATTAGATGAAAATTGGGTAAAGTGGTGGGACCTATCAATATTTAATAATAGATTTGAGATATTGGAGAAAAATAGTGGGTGTAATAGTGTTTTATATTATTATAGAATAGAGATAGTGAAGAAAGTAGTGGGTGCAATAGTGTTTTATATTATTAAAAGTTAATATTTTGGAATGTATAGAAATGAGAGGGACATCCCAAAATGGAAAATGTATAGAAATGAATGGAACGGAGGGAGTATCAAATAAGTTGAGTACACAAACACCAACCATAAACTCTTATCAATTTATAATGCATAAGTTATACGGCCAAACATGCCCTTAGTTTTTGGAAAAAGGCGTCGCCACTTACGATCTTTTCCACTAATAAAGAACGAGTTTACGGTTGGTGAAAATTTGTTTTTACATATTAAATTTCAAATAAAAAAATAATACTCTCTCCTTCCAATTCATTTCTATACACTTTTAATTTTGGAATGTTTCATTCATTTCTATACATTCCAAAAATAGTAACTTTTAATAATATAAAATACTATTATACTCACTACTTTCTCCACTATCTCTATTCTATTAACAATATAAATCACTATTACACCCACTACTTCCTCCACTATCTCAAATCTATTATTAAATATTGATAGGTCCCACCACTTTACTGTCTTTTCATCTAATTTTACTTATTTTTTATATCTTTTCTTAGTATACGTGTCTAATCCCAGTGTATACAATTCACTGGGACGGAGGGAGTAATGTTATATACCCCAAAAGCATTCCTAAATATAATTTTCGAATGACGTGACATAAGTGACATGATATTTTGAAAAAAATTAATTGGTGAAATTTATGTGAATATAAGGAAGTCCGTCACAATTAAATAAGTTAACACCAATCAAATTCTGACACATAACATTTAAAAATAAATTTGAAAATGAATTCGAAAACTTTAACATTTTTTAAATAAATTATATTCCTACCATGTACCAGTGACTAAACTATTGTACAATTTTACGATATCCCATACCATGTGTAGTCTGTAGATTTTAAATTACAACTTCTTTGTACTCACTCTGGCACGCTGAACTTTAATATTACCTTGCACATCATATTTTCAAAAAGACAAATTATTTATTTAATAAAAGTTAGAAATAAAATTATTTAGCTTATATTATATATGGCGTTCTAAAATAGCCCGCTTTTTAAATAATCTTCAATAAATTTCCGGTTTATCCTTAAGAAATATTTGATCTATTTGGTACTCTTTCTGTCCCTCTCATTTTTTTACATTTTCCTTTTTGGTACGTCCCTCTCATTTCTTTACATACCAAAAATAGTAACATTTTATAATATAAAATTCAATCACATCCACTACTTTCCTCCACTATACCTACTTTATATCCACTTTATACATTAAATATTGATTGGCCCCATCACTTTACTTATTTTTATTACTTTTTCCTATTAATTTACATTTTTTCTTAAGTTCCGTGCCGTCCCCTAATGTAAAGAAATGTAAAGAATTGAGGGGACGGAGGGAGTATATCTTAAAATTCGATTTATTGCCCTGAACATTCTTGAACGGTACATTTTATTATAAATAAGTTTGACATATTAAATATCATAAACGTTTATCCAATATTTGTTTTCATTAATTATTTCGATTACCTCAACAATTAATTTCGATCCTTTTTTTTTAATTTCCGATTTTAACAACCATGACTAGATAATAATTTTGTAGAAAATTTAAGCAGCAACATCTCACATGGATGAGTAGTTTAAAAGTACAAACCACAGCACACTAATCATTTTCCCGTTTTTGGCAGAGGTATGATTAGCTTTGAATATACAAATCTTGTGTGCAGAACAAATTGATAAAATTAAGGAGATGATGGTGCATATGTACGGACTCTTTGAAAATTTGTATCTGATTTTGCCTAACCGATGGGATTACCAGACAATTTGTTTGATTTTAGGTGATTAAACAACACCATATGAAACATGAGCAACGTGAAAACACTACTTAAATTCTCTCCAATTTGCAGTTTTGTTATTTTCAACATTTCTAATTAACACGTTTTATTGATTTAGATGGATTTCGTGACATCAAAATCGGATATAAATTTGATTACTAATACATTTGAATTATGATATTAACTTTTTTATCAAATAAAATTAAAAAAATAAAATAAGTTGTTCAAAAAAATAACTGTCACCAACTTTTTTTTAACTTTAAATTATTTTTTAATTTATTACACAAACATATATTTTTCAGCTTAAAATCAAAAATCACTTTAAGAAATTGGAGCCAAACAAACTGTAAATTCGTCACATCCATTGTTTTTTTATATAATCGAAATTATACGTAAAATATGTATAAAATAAAATTCTACAATGCTTTCTTGTTTTATTACATAGAAAAGAGTGATTGGATAATTCTATGTGTATCTCTCTTACTGTTAACTATAGGGTGTGCACAATATATATCTGACATATACAAACTGGTGCACACACATAATTACACAGCTACCCCTAACTGTAACTCCATCTTGTTTTTCCATAAGAGGTTAACTGTGTCAGGAAAGACCACTTGCTCTCTATCGTCCTTTCCCTTATCTTTAGCTGCTTGTCTCTATTCTTTCTCTCCAAGTTATGCTGTAGATTTGTCATCTGTCTTTGGACCACTTAACCGTAACAGATACTTCAGTATTTGTCTCCATGAACTTTGATTATGTACCTTGGTTTGTCTTGTTGTAAAATGCCTAAGTGTTGATATCGTGAACTTCAGTATACTCCTTATCCTGTGACTTGTCGACATAGAGCATTTTGGACTTTGCTATATGAGGACTTTGCTATATGACCATCTTAGGAGTATGCGATATGTCACATTACAGACTTCACGACATAGCCTTTGAGGACTTCACGATCTAGTACATTTCAGACTATGCGATCTCAACACTTCACGACATGAGCTTTGAGGACTTCACGATATAGTACATTTCAGACTATGCGATCTCAACACTTCACGACATGAGCTTTGAGGACTTCACGACATAACTCATTCTGACTTCACGATCTAGGGACTTAGACAAATTTCTGCAACTTATTTCTTCATGGCCTTATTCACTTTTATCCTGCTGCATGAACAAATTGAACTTCTTCCAGGATGATTATTTCATGGTCTATATACATTCTAGGTGCAAGAAACTCACTAAGCTCGTTATAGAATTGAGCATACATAATAGAGCTAAGTACATGATAACAAGACAAGTACAATTGAGACTTATACTAAATCCCAGTGATAAACTTCACTAGGTCATGTAGAGTGACACAATCACAAGGTGTAGGCTTATTAATAGTGGTATTCAGACATGCCTTGAGCCTAACAATCTCCCCCAAATTGTGAGTAAGAAACTTAGACACAATTTCATGTCTGATAACAAGCCTACCTTACATAAAAGGAATTAAATTGCAGAGAAAACAACAGATGAACATTATGAACAATTCCAACCTTAATGTTCTCTTAGTAAGATTGTCTTTAGAACTCTTAGTAAGATTGTCTTTGGTTTCTTTCTGAGTTTTAGATTTAGGGGATGAAGATATGTCTTTAACAACTTCATCTTCTTCAAGTAACTATTCTTTGATGACCATCAATTCTTCATCAAACTCCACAGTACACTTTTAGAAGATGGGCTCTTTAACACTAGTCAAAACAGTGGGGGCATTTTTGTTTACATAAGATTCTTTTTCCTTGCCCTTAGCATTCTTCCTTCCCTTGTCATTTTCATAATCAAGACCAATTCCAACCTTAATGTTCTCGGTATGTTCCTCACGATAGGTTTGAACAATCTCAGCAGAGTTTCTATACCTTCTTATTTTTAATTTCATTTTCAGCAATTTGTTCCCTAAGGGCCTTTTCTATCTGTTCAGCACAAACTACTTTATTTTTAAGATACTCAACCTTCTGTTTCAGTCCATCAAGATTCACAACCATTAACTCAAGTTCCTCATTCTTTTCTGTAAGTTCAATATTCTTAGCAGTTAGCCTATCAATTTCTTTATTAGCAACTAACATACTAGTATATTGGGCTTCTCTAAAATGAAAGAGTATATTGGGCTTCTCTAAAAAAAAAGAGTATATTGAGCAGCTTCAAATTCCATTTGTTGATGTAGATATTCTTCATAGACTTTCTTCTTTCTAGCTTCTTCCATCTTGTTGTTTTCTGAAATGGCTATGAGAATTTCATCCCTTGTTGTCATCTCTTCCAAGAGAGGAGAGCCATCTAAGTCTTCAGCAGAATTTCTCAGAGCACTTTCTACATAAGAGTCCAAGAAATCCATCTTTATTTTGCTTTCCCCTCCATTTTTGTTTTTGTACTCCACTACATAAGGATTGAACTTCACTATGCAGATCCCCTTCTTCCTTAGATCCATTGCCTTCTCTTCAATATCTGTCAACTCCTTTTCTTTCTAAATTCTTTTCTCTTCATTCAACTTCCTTACTTATTCCTGATAATCATATTGCATTTTTAAGTACCTGGCAATTTCTATCTTCCAAATATTTTCTTCTTTTTCTTCAAAGTTCAGTAAGGCATTGATTCTCTCTAGATCATAGATAGGAAAGAATTGCCAG
This sequence comes from Heracleum sosnowskyi, assembly GCA_030848705.1. Taxonomy (NCBI): domain Eukaryota; kingdom Viridiplantae; phylum Streptophyta; class Magnoliopsida; order Apiales; family Apiaceae; genus Heracleum; species Heracleum sosnowskyi. The sequence continues at coordinate 117,031,871 of CM061245.1, read as the reverse complement.
CTTCCTGTATTCACCTCTTTCTCCCTTCCATCAGTGTACTTGATTTCTAGATGATCTTGAATAACTTTGACTTCAAAGATCCTTTGAGCTCTCAAGAATGCTAGGGCTTCTTCATCATAATCTTCATCCAAAGGAGGTACATTTGGCCCAATAACATTAGTGATCACTCCAGTTTTCTTTGTTATCCTTGTTCTTTTGGCTACACTCTTGATCTTCCAATGCTTCATTTGAGCTAGCTTTCTGGAACATGGAGAGTTAGTCTTCACTGCCACATCATTTGGAAGCAACTTTGATCCCTTCCCTCTAATCTACTGTAGAACTCCACTAGCTGTGATTTTGTGGAAGTGTCTTTTAGATTTCACCTTTGTGGCTTTACTTTCATTATGTGGCAAATCAGTTTCAGAAGCCTTGGATGCATATTTTGGTGGATCATTACTAACAGTATCCACCCTAGACGTAGAGTCTTGTTTTGTGGTTAAAATACTGCTAGTAATGTCCTTGGCTTGCTGATTTCCACTCTTCCTTTTCTCAGTCTCTCTTTTTCCTTGATCGTCTTTCTTGTCATGATTATCTCACTTAGATGAGCTTCTTTTACCCTCCTGACTACCACTGTGAAATACATGATTTCTTCCTTGAGTTTGTGTCTGTAGTTCAGGATGTGATCATCTACACTGGCTTTAGTGGCTTTCAGAAACTCCAGGAAGGCTTTATCATGATAGATATTTGAGTTTGCAACTTCCTGTAGCTTGGCCTCTATGATAATGTCTGCCTTTACTGGTTGAACAGTTGATATGATTTGAGGAGCACTGACATCCATATGCATTGTGCCAGGATAGTACGTGGAAGTGACAGTGCTCTGCTGGCCATCTTTGCTGGTGATATCTACTATAGGAAAGGTGACTGACTTTAGAGCTTTTTCTTCAATAAGAATTCCCTTCTGTTTAGCTGAGGCTCCCCCTTTCTTCCTTAAGATAAGGCTTTCCTTTGTATTCTCCTCCTTAGGCTTGGTATCAGAAGAGATGCCTTGGGCTTCACCAGGAATTAGAAGGTTCATGTGCTTCATCATTGCAGTCATCATCTGTTACTGGACTAGCAAAATGTTTGAAGTGACATTGCTTTGGTCATCCAGCTTGGAATTGAGTTGCTCCAAAGAGTGATTGAGCCCTTTGTTGTCAGACTTAAGCTCCACCACCTCTCTTTCCAGCCTGTCAACCTTGGAGAATAAGTGCTCAGATTTGAAGTAGTTGAGGGATTGATCCTTGAGCCTTGAGAATTCAAACTTGTTGATGTTTGAGATAGGAACTTCATCTACCAGTTTATCTCCATATTAGTTCTTCCACATCACTGAGAGCATAGAATTTGAGTTAATGTTGGATTGCACCTGATTTTCTAGCTTGGTAAAGAGCTTCTTGAGATTATCAGTAACCAAGGCCAGGGTGCAGTCCATCTTAGTGACATGTTGAGCAGTTTTCTGAACCTCCTTCAGGATGCCATCTACCTTGAGAAAATCAGAAAGATATGTATTCTTCAGCTTGGTCAGAGAGTGATATGTGTCTTCTTTGATTGAAGATATTTCTGATTGAAGACCTTTCCCAAGATAGTGTAGAGCCTTGAGTTGATTTTTGTATACCTCATTTACTACATCATACACTTCTGCAGGAGACATACTTTTGGCATTTGATCCCAAAGATGTGAGATAGTCTTCCCTGAGAAATGCAAGAGCATCCTTGAGCTGCACTGTTCTCTTAGAATCCAATCAGGCATCCACATTGCCATCCTGTTGGGCTTCATCAATTATCTTTTCTTTCTGAGCTACAACATCCTCCTTGTGACAAAGAAGAATAGCCTCATAATCCTTGTTGGGGAGGCCTGCTGTAAGAAGATGTTGAGGTATCTTTGAGAACTCATCAATCTGTGCCACATTTAAGCTTTTGAGGGCTTCTTTCGTCAATAGAGATGACACAAATGATGATCCCGAAGGGCTGTCATGGTGCACAGACTCCAGCCATTGTGACAAGGTGGCATGAGCCAAGTTAGAGCTAGTGCTAGGCACTTCTATTGCAGATGAAGGTTCTACAATAGGAATGAAAGATATGTGAGTTTCCTCCAGCCTTGGAATGGCTGTAGAATATGATGTTGTTTCCATACAAATGGAATGAGTTACAACATCATCTCTATGTGTTTGTGAAGGCAGTTCCAAGTCCCTAAGGATTGGAGAGTTTAGCACAGGGTCTCCAGTAAAAACTGGTGAAGCCTCTGTGTTTTTGTTGGTGTCATTAGAATATGCCCCAACGTGTATTTCCTGACCAACTGAATGTATGTCCTGGGTGGTGAGCACAGTGTCATGCACCATGTCACTTGAAGTTGGCTCATTCACAGAATCAAAATGTGAATGATCAAAGGCATGATTGTCATGAGAATGACTCTCCTGTTGAGAAGAAATATTTGCATTTTGAGATTCTGAGAGAGAAGTGGGGTTGAGATTGGATTTTGGTAACTCCCCCTGAGAAATAGGAGGAGTTTCAAGTGTGATGTGCTCTTCACTCAGTGTAGTGCCACCCTATTGTTCTCCTGAGTCAAGAGTGAGTTCTTGACTCTGTGCAGACTCTTTACAGATTGTAGTGGGGAGACTACTCTTTTCAATACCAGTGTCCTGTTGAGAGGCCACTGACAGTAACAGGTGTACCCCTTTTAACACATCTAAATCCTGTTGGGAGGATTCAGTGGAGGCAACTTGTTTGGATTTCTTTTTTTGTCTGGTGAGCTGTGACTCAGGTTCCTCACTCCCTAAATCTACAGAATCATCAGTAACTGCAATGGCTCTCTTCTTGCTCTTCTTTTTAGTAACAACAACCTTTTGAGAGGTTGGTGTACTTGGCTCCCTAATTACTAAAGAAGTGTTTGCAGATGGTTGACTGGATGGGTTAGGGAGGCTTGGGTTAGACTTTGGAGCTCCATCAGTCTTAGCCTTCCCTTTCCAGGAAAGTGAATGATATATGGGCTTATCAAGTGTGTAGGTTCCGAATGTTTCTTGCATATGCTCAGTAACACTCAAAACTACATCCACTTGATTCCTAGTGTCCAATGTTTCAAAAATGATTTTGGACATGGACTTAGGATAAGCCAGCTTTGATGTATCTATGCCTTCTACTTCATGCAACTTATTATCTAGATGATTTAAAATGCATTGAATAAAGTGAGGATAGAAAATTTCATTACCTCTACCACGTGGAATTTTTCCTAACCTTTGAGCCAGTTCTCGAGTGATAATTGCTCCAACATTGATTTGTTAATTGTAGCTAAAGAGTAGGCAAGCTTCACAGCAATGTGGCTGATTTGATCCTATCCTGTCTTTCTACACAGGAACACCTTCTGGAGAGCATCAAACAAATACGGCCACTCTCTCCTTACATTCTTCTTATTCAACTTGGTCATCTCAATTGTATCAGAATAGTGAATGAACTCCAAAAACTCCACCATCTGTTTATCATTAGCTTCAGCATCATGGTCCTCAGTCTTGAACCCAAAAGTCTCATTTACCTCATTTTCCCTAAATTGTAATTGCTTTCCTCCAACCGTGCAATGTATCTCTGTGAATGATGTTTAATCCTCCTTGGCCATGACAGTACAGGTAGAAGTCCTCCAGAAATCTTCTAGTAAGTCAACATACATAGGTGGGTTCATTGTGAGGGCTTGGTGAAGGTATGAGGTGTTTAAAAAGCGTACAAAGCACTTGTACCTTGGGCTGGCTTCAGTATCAGAGAAAATTGGTTTCTTTGGGTATGACTAGGGGGTTTGATGATGCATCAGTTTGAGATTTGGGTGCCATTTCTGAGTTTGAGGTTGAAAAGAGGGGGAAAGATTTGGAATTAGGTTTGAGAATTGAGAGAAATCGACAAGATGAAAAGATGTGAAAGAGTTTGCAAAAAGTATTTATATGACTGAGACAGTGCGATGTAGAGATATGAATATGTACAGACTATTTCAATGTCGTGAAGTCTCAAAATAGACTGTATCGCGAAGTCTTGCAAAGTACATCGCAAAGTCTAGAAAAGAGTTATGTCGCAAAGTCTAGATGGTAGGAGTTTGAAAGAGACTTTGCGATATAGTACAAATACCTTGTCGAGAACTCTCGTTTGGAATTGTAATTAATTTGTCAGACATATATCAAAATTTTGAAAATAAAATCAATTTAATTCAAAATTCTGTCAATGTGCGGGGACTTGTCGATATAGTTATTCTGTGTCGCGAAGTCCACTAATTAAGTAGATCGCAAACTCAAGAATTGAACTATATCGCGAAGTCTCACTACTTGGACAGTTTGCGATATAGGTCTGTTTACTTTGAACTATGTCATGAACTCTTAAAATCACCTATACATAGATGTCTTAAAAGCTCACAGTTCCAAACACAATTATGATTTAGAAAAATATGCAGTAAAATACTGAAATATTTATAAATCATATCTCAACTAATTTTCACTCCAATCAAATAGAGCATTTAAATACAGTGAAAATTTACTACTGCAACAATTAACTAGCATAATTACATAGAACTACTGAACGAAGGATTGAGCATTCCAATTTCACTCACTAGTCTGTTGAAGACAGCTTCATTTAGAGGTTTAGTAAATATGTCAACTAATTGTTTCTCAGTTGGAACATAAGACACTGCTATAGTACCATTTGCAGCATGTTCCCTAATGAAATGGTACATTATCTCAATATGCTTTGTAGTAGAATGATTAACAACATTGACACAATGGATATTGCACTAGTATTGTCACACATCAGAGGAATGTTTTCCAACAGTAGTCCATAATCCATGAGTTGATTTCTAATCCAAAGCAATTGAGCACAGCAGCTTTCAGCTGCAATATATTCAACTTCAGATGTAGATGTTGTTGTGGATTGTTGTTTCTTACTGAACCAGGATACTAACCTTTGGCCTAAGAATTGGCAGCTTCCTGAAGTGCTCTTTCTGTCAATTCTACATCCAGCATAGTCAGAATCAGTGTAACCAACCAGGTTGAACCCTGTGCCCTTTGGATACCATAAGCCAAGATTAGGAGTTCCCTTCAGATATTTGAAAATTCTTTTGATTGCCATCATGTGTGATTCCTTGGGATCAGATTGAAACCTTGCACACAGACATGTGGCAAACATGATGTCTGGCCTGCTAGCTGTGAGATAGAGTAATGATCCAACCATGCATCTGTAAACCTTGATGTCAACTCTCTTTCCTCTTTTATCTTCATCAAGCTTAATTGCAGTTGACATTGGAGTTTTTGCAGGGGATGAATCTTCTAAACCATATTTCTTCAAGAGGTCTTTGACATACTTGGATTGATTTATGAAGATGTCATCCTTTCTTTGATTTACTTGCAAACCTAAGAAGTAGGTTAACTCTCCCATCATACTCATCTCATACTTGCTTTGCATCAACTTGGAAAACCTTAGACAGAGTTTTTCATTTGAAGAGCCAAAGATGATATCATCCACATAGATCTGAACTAGAATGATATCATTACCGTGCTTCTTGAAGAATCGAGTTTTATCAATTGTCCCTCTTGTGAATTTATGCTCGAGAAGAAATTGAGAAAGAATTTCATACCAGGCTCTAGGTGCATGTTTAAGTCCACAGAGTGCCTTGAGCAATCTGTACACAAAATTTGGAAATTCTTCATTTTCGAAGCTAGGAGGTTGAGACATATATACTTCCTCAGCAAGATCGCCATTGAGAAAAACACTTTTCACATCCATTTGATACACCTTGAAGTCTGAGTGAGCTGCAAAGGCCAAAAATATCCTGATGGCCTCCAGTCTAGCTACAGGTGCAAATGTCTCATCATAATCAATGCCTTCTTGTTGACAGTATCCTTTAGAGCATCTCCAACGGTGTTGGCTAAAATCGTTAGCTAAAATAATATAAAATGCTGATTATGTAAAATTTGCTGAACCTGTAAGATATTGTGTTCCAATGGAGTTGGCTATACTAGTTGGCTATATTTTAAAAATAGAATGTTATTATTATTTCAAGTTGTTAAAAATAGAATATATGATTTGAATATGGTAATAATTGATGTGGAGTTTTACTACAGGTCCATAGGGGTTCGACAAAAATAGCCAACATGGAGAGGTTGGCTAAAATTTTAGCTAACAGTTTTATCCCGTTGGAGCGGATTTTTTTTTACACATTATCTAAATTTTTTATTTATGGCAATCCACCTATGATTTTAGCTAAGGGTTCTCCACCATTGGAGATGCTCTTAGCAACCAACCTTGCTTTGTTTCTAACAACTACACCTTCTTCATCCATTTTGTTCTTGAATACCCATTTGGTTTCAATGACATTCTTATCTTCAGGAGGTGGTACTAATTCCCAAACTTTGTTATTTTCAAATTGATTCAATTCTTCATGCATGGCAACAATCCAATTAGAGTGCTTTAAAGCTTCTTCAATTACTTTTGGTTCTTCCTGTGATAGAAAGCAACTATAGAGACATGTATTCATTGTAGCTCTCCTTGTTCTAACACCTTCACTAGGATCACCAATGATTTGTTCTCTAGTGTGGGCTCTGTCCCATTTTCTTGTATGACCTTGTTCATCTCTTTGGCTTGACTCAGAGTCATTTTGATCACCAATATTGGAATTCTCTTCTTCTCCCCCTGTGTTATTGTTCCCTTGCACATGTGTTTGAGAATTGTCATCAAATTCACCTCTTTCATCAATTGGAACAGTCAGAACAGGTGTCTCTTCTTCACTTTCAGAATCTTCAAGATATCCTTGATTTTCAAATCTTAATGGCACACTGTCTTTATCATTTGATTCACGTCCATGGAATTTCTTGTCATTAAAAGTAACATCCATGCTCTCCATTACTTTGTGTTGCTCAGGTACAAACACTCTGTATGTTGTCCTTTCCAGAGAGTATCCAATGAAGATGTCTTCAAATGCTTTTGCATCAAATTTTCCAACATGCTCAGATGTATCTTTCATCACAAAACACTTGCTTCCAAATACATGAAGATGCTTGAAGGATGCTCTTTTTTCAGTCATTAAAGAGTAAGAAGTTTTTCCAGACCTCTTATTGAATAATGTTCTATTTTGCACATAGCATATTGTGTTAACAGCATCAGCCCAAAAGCTAGTAGGTAGCTTTGCATCCAGCATCATTGTTCTTGCAGCTTCAATGAGAGTTCTATTCTTTCTTTCTACCACTTCATTTTGCTGTGGAGTTCTAGGAGCTGAAAATTGTTGAGAAATGCCCTTGTCTTTACAGAATTCATACAGCGTGGCATTTCTAAATTCAGTTCCATTGTCACTTCTCAGAGCAACTACAGATGAACTAGTGTTTTGTGCTTCTTTATCTACTCTCTTGATATGCTCTATAATGACTTGAGGGGCTTCATCCTTGGAAAATAGGAATTCCACCCAAGTGTATCTTGAATAATCATCCACCATAACTAGAGCATATTTCTTCTTGGAAAGAGACATTACATTTACAGGACCAAATAGGTCCATGTGAATTAACTGTAGAGGTTTTGAGTTTGAGTTGAACAGTTTATTCTTGTGACTTGACCTTTTTATCTTCACTCTTTGACATGCTTCACAAGCTCCATCTTGAACAAATTCCAAAACAGGCATGTCTCTGATGAGTTCTCTCTTTGCTAGAGAATTCATTGCCTTGACATTTAAGTGAGACAGTTTCTTGTGCCAAATCCAAAATTCTTCATTTGTGGCTTTTGTGTAGAAACAACAAATTTCACCCTTGTCTGCAACCTTTAGATTGGCCACAAACAAGCTTCCTTTCTTTACACCACTTAAATCAACTTCACCACTTTCTCTTTTGGAGATTAGACATTGATCTTCAACAAATTCAACCTTGAATCCTCTATTGGTGAATTGTCCAATACTCAAGAGATTGTGCTTTAGTCCTTCAACAAATGCTACATCTTCAATTATGACATTTCCAGCTTCAACATTGCCATATCCCATTGTATAACCAATGTTGTCATTTCCAAAGGTTACTGATGGGCCAGCCTTCTCCTCAAAATGCGATAACAGGGCTATATCACCAGTCATGTGACTTGCGCATCCACTGTCCAAGATCCATATGACTCTTTTATTCTTGTTGTCCTGTATTCACAATATGACTAAGTTGTTTTTGGTACCCACACTTGGTAGGGTCCAGTTGATTTAGAAACATGTTTGTAATTGATTCTTCTATCATGGTCAGCATTCTTCACAGTAGGAGACTTCACTGTATTGGAAGCTTTAGAGTTGACACTCTTAGGCTCACATGAAGTCTTTACCCTATCAACTTTGATTGGGGATCCTGTCCCGTGAGTGTGCATATGTGTGTGTGATTCACATGAGTGTGCAGAGTCAAGTTTTTGCTTCAAAGACAAGCAATTAGCAATCATAGGCACATAGCATGTCATGCAGTTAGATTTACCACAGAAAGAATCATGAATATCATTCATGCCAACAGAATGGTTACTTAGATTATCCACTTCATTGTTAACAGATTTGTTACACTTGTGAGTCAAATGATTAACAAATGAGCAGGAGCATTTGGCACATAAGCATAACTGTTACTCTTGTTAACACCTACTTTTCCATTCCTGTTTTGTTTCTTTTTCTTAACGACTTCCTTAGTGACTTTAGAACTCTTAGTAAGATTGTCTTTGGTTTCTTTCTGAGTTTTAGATTTAGGGGATGAAGATATGTGTTTAACAACTTCATCTTCTTCAAGTAACTATTCTTTGATGACCATCAATTCTTCATCAAACTCCACAGTACACTTTTTGAAGATGGGCTCTTTAACACTAGTTAAAACAGTGGGGGCATTTTTGTTTACATAAGATTCTTTTTCCTTGCCCTTAGCATCTTCCTTCCCTTGTCATTTTCATAATCAAGACCAATTCCAACCTTAATGTTCTCGGTATGTTCCTCACAATAGGTTTGAACAATCTCAGCAGAGTTTCTATACCTTCTTATTTTTAATTCATTTTCAGCAATTTGTTCCCTAAGGGCCTTTTCTATCTGTTCAGCACAAACTACTTTATTTTTAAGATACTCAACCTTCTGTTTCAGTCCATCAAGATTCACAACCATTAACTCAAGTTCCTTATTCTTTTCTGTAAGTTCAATATTCTTAGCAGTTAGCCTATCAATTTCTTTATTAGCAACTAACATACTAGTATATTGGGCTTCTCTAAAATGAAAGAGTATATTGGGCTTCTCTAAAAAAAAAAGAAGAGTATATTGGGCTTGCTCCCGCATAACCTTTTCCAGTGTTACGAGATGGTCGATTCCCCAGTTCGTTTCTTTATAATTGTAAGTTTGTAACTGAGCCTCTTAATTCCACTTGGGCTCATGTCATGATATTTTAGTTGGTGGCCTTTTTTTCTTCTTAAAGTCCATTATCGGCCCAACTTCAAACTTTTAAGAGATTGGTCACTGGTGAACGAACCAGACATCAAAAGAACGGAGTTGGACAAAAGATTAAAATCTCGAATTACAAATGTTTTAAATAATTTATTATAATTATTATTATGCTATTTCTATCTCATCAAGATATCTTTGTTGTATGTACGTTGTTTTTTTGTCTTTATGTAACAAATAAGGGTTCGTTTAGATAATGAAATTTAAACCCGATTAACAAAAATGAGAATGAGTTTCTAATACGTTTTTTATAGAATTTTAATTTTTTAGCCGAAGTAGTCCGTGTCTTTTTCAATTTTTTCTATCAGGTCGAATTTTTATAACTTTCGTGAATTTCTCCGTCGAGTTGATGATGGTGCTAACAAATGAAGCCTAAAGTAGGAGTTTTGTTTAATTTTAATGGTTTAAAACAGCAACGCACGCGCATTAGTTAACTCGTCTGTCATATTCTTTCTCAGATCGAGTTTTTAATAGGATATCTATTCCTATTGGGGTAAAAAATGTACTGAGAAGTGATTTATCGTTTTAATAAAATTTCCATGTTTGTCAAAAGAAAAAAACAGCAACGCACGATTCGTAGAAACGAATATAAAATCAGTCAATTTTAGCGATTAAGCAAGTGATCTTAAAATGGAGTAGTAGAATATACTCGCTGGATTTGGTTGACAAAATGGAGAGATTAGAAGAAATTAATTAATTGGTTGAAACTACTAAACTAGTGAGTTTGTTTACCTATTCTGTTGTACTTTCAATTCACATTTGCATGAATTGATGAATGTATGTATGATGTTTAATTTAAATCTTAAATTAGCTTTGGTAGTTGCCCGAACTTGTGAGTTGGTCAAATTTATCATGCCGAGTCAGGTTCGATTTTTTTTTGAAATTAAAGTACTTGCTTTTATTCAATTGAATCGATGATCAAAGCATCACTAATACAATCAGGAGGGGTATCGACCCACTCATGGACGCCTGACATAGAATAAGTAGCCCGTGCTAATTCATGAGCCACTACATTCGCAGACCTCGGAACATAATCCACTAGCACTTCATCATAGTGCTTAAATAAATCAACACAATCTAACACAATCAAGTGAAAGTAGGTACTGCCTTGAACATTTCTGCATGCTTCCACAAGTTCTTTCGCATCTGTTTCAAATACACATTTTTTGTACCCCAAATCTTTCACCCATGATAATGCCTCCTTAAGGCCAATTGCTTCAGCCTCTCTCGGACTATACAAACCCTGCAATTTGTGGTTTCTTGCCCGTATAAACCTGCCCTCTTCATCCCTAATTATACTTCCTATTCCGGTACTATCCCATTCCACAAATAGCGCAGCGTCCGTGTTGATTTTAACCCATCCGTGTTGTGGTTTATGCCATCTCATCAGCCTCCCCTCTGTACCTATCCCCTGCCTTGTACCTTCTGCACATTTCTTCTTCCATTCGTGCCACATGTTCATTACCAGTGCTTGAACCCCAAATTCTGATACAACCACCTTATCCCATACCCACCTGTTCCTTCGGTTCCATAAGTTCCAACATACTAGCAAGATCAAAGCAAACGTACCTCGTGAACACTGACCTGCAAAGTGCCTAACTATCTCTGTAATGTCCCCTTCATATCCCGTCATACTCACCTCTGTCAACCCCACTTGGGTCCATACTGATCTTGCAAATGGGCAATCAAATAGCACGTGAGTGGCATCTTCGTCCTTAACTAAACACCATGGGCATTTAACGTTGATTTGCACACGTTTCATAACCAAATCACACGCCGTCGGTAAGCACCCACGACATACACGCCAAGCAAAGTTGATTACCTTACCTGGTAATTCCAAGGACCATAACTTTTTCCAGAATGCTGCATGTGACCATTGTTGTTCCCCTTGCATTGCTCTGTAACAACTTTTCACCGAAAACAAACCTGATTTCTCCCATCTCCAAATCCACGAGTCTTCTCGACTTTGCTCTGGGAGTGGTATGCTTTTAATCAGCTGCACATCTCGCTCATTGCAGATATCGTTTAATATCTCCTCATCCCAACGTCTACTACCAACTTCCATTAGATTCACTACTCGTATATGCTCCAGTTCATGAGGCATATCTGTCGTCAAAAAACCCTCATTTTCACCTGGCAACCACGGTATATGCCACACGGTAGTTTGTTCTCCGTTTCCTATCCGTCTTCTACTTCCCTGTTTAATCATCTCTCTCGCTGCGTGAATGCTTCTCCACATATAGGATGGGTTACCCCCTAACTGAGCTTGCAAGAAATCACCGTTTGGAAAATATTTTGCTTTCATGATACTCGTAACCAACGGATTCTGATTATTGAGCAATCTCCATCCTTGCTTTGCTAACATAGCAATATTGAACTTGCTTAGCTCTTTGAAACCCAAGCCTCCCCCCTCTTTAGCACTACACATCCTCTCCCACGACAACCATCGAATCCCCTTGCTTGATCCTCCACTTCCCCACCAAAACGAGTTCATCTGTTTTTGAATTTGACTACATATCTCCTGTGGTATTAGCAGGAGATTCATCCAAAAGTTTGGTATTGTTTGCGCAGCGGTTTTCAAAAGAATCATTTTACCTCCCCTTGAAATTGATTTATTACTCCACCCTTCCAACTTAGAACTGATACGCTCCACCAGGAATTTAAATTCTTTATTTTTCCTCCTCCCCATATGCATTGGCAGCCCCAAATATTTACTAGGAACACCGACTTCCTCTACCTGCAAAGTTTCACAAATCTCCCTCCGTCTCCTACTCGTAGTGTTAGGACTGAATACCACATTAGATTTCCCAAAATTGATTGCTTGCCCCGACACTCGTTCGTACTTCAGTAAGATGGTCTTCATAGTCAATGCCTCCGGTTTTGTAGCTCTAAAGAAGAAGTACGAATCATCTGCAAATAAGAGGTGTGACACTGGTGGTGCCCCTCGAGCAATTGAGCACCCATGCAACAAGCCCACCTGTTCATGTCTGCGAATCATAGAGCTTAACCCTTCCGCACATAAGATATATAAATAAGGGGACATAGGATCCCCTTGTCTAATACCCCTTTGTGGTTGTATATCACCAAATATCTCACCCTCCTGGACAAAACTATACGAGACCGTTGTTACACATTTCATCACCCGGTCTATCCATACACCATTAAAACCGAATTTCCGCATCATATCTTCCAAAAACTGCCACTCCAATCTATCATATGCTTTAGACACGTCGATTTTGAATCCCACTACTCCATTTTTTCCTTGTCTCTTGCGATGGATATAATGATTTAGTTCGAAAGCAATGAGTGCATTATCCGTGAGCAAACGACCCTCTACAAATGCACTCTGTGTGTCTGATATTATCATGGGTAGGCACACCTTCAATCGATTTGCCAATACTTTTGAAATGATTCGGATAAGCACATTACACAGTGAAATCGGGCGTAGATCGGTAACTTGCTGAGGTTTCTTGATCTTTGGGATTAAACATACCACTGTTTTATTCACCGCTTGTGGCAACTCCCCTGTATTCATAAAGTTTTGGCAGCAACGTACCACATCCTCGCCTACCACATTCCAATATGTTTGGAAAAAACACGGGTTCAAACCATCGATGCCCGGTGATTTATCCGGGTGCATCGAGAATGCCGCATTCTTTACCTCCTCTCTTGTAACTGGCAGTAGTAGCTCCTTGTCTTGCTCGTCCGAAATTTGGTTCACCACTTCACGATCAGATAGTGTTTCGGTCGTGCCTGAGCTTTTGAATAACCCAGAAAAATATTCCAGTATTACATGTCGAATCCCCTCTTTACTCTCCTGCCATTCGCCATCTGAGTCTTTCAACTTCGTGAACTGATTTTGTTTTCTCCTTCCAGTCGCGTACCTGTGAAAGAACTTTGTATTTTGGTCTCCCTCCCGGAGCCAAAATTGTTTTGATCTTTGTTTCCAGTACATCTCCTGTTTTTCTAGTAACCTCAAATACTGCCCTCGAGCTTGGCCAATCCACGAGCAGTTCGATTTCTTAAGGAAATCGTCAAACAACATAGGCCAAATCTTATTTTTTTGTCAGAAATATTAGTAAGAAAAAATAAAATCGAAGCTATATGCAAGGCATTACATTATGCAGGGTGTTTTGTAGTCGAAGCTCAGAATTATGGTGGTGGTTTGGCTCTCCTCTGGAAAAACGAGGGAGGAGTGGAAATAAAAGGAAGCTGTAATCATTATATAGATTATGAAGTAGTTTGTGAACAAGTAGGCAGATGGAAGTACACAGGGTTTTATGGTTGCCCAGAAAGACAGAGACGACAAGAGTCGTGGGAGTTCTTGAGAACATTAGCAAGGGAATCTACGTTACCATGGTGCATACTCGGGGATTTTAACGACATTATGTTTGATCATGAAAAATTTGGGGGAAGACCACAACCTCGAAGGCTAATGGAGGGATTTAAGAATGCGGTGTACGATTGTGGTTTAATTGATTTAGGTTTCATTGGGAGTGAATTTACTTGGGAAAAATCAAGGGGAACTTCTAGTTGGTTGCAAATACGACTGGACAGGGGTTTGGCAAATACTGAATGGCAAGCTATGTTTCCACGAGCAGAGTTACGAGTTTTAGAGGTATCTACCTCGGATCATCTCCCGTTGTTTTTGGAACTAAATAAGATGGTGTATGTGCCACGAGTAAAAAGATTTCGTTTCGAAAATTGTTGGATTAGAGAAGACCAATGCGCAAAGATTGTGCAAGATAGTTGGAGTGAGAATAACGAGTGGAATATTATGGAAAAAATGGCGTATGTAGGCTTGAAGCTAGAGGAGTGGGGAGGAGGACTAGTGCAAGAGATGCGACTGCAGATGAAGAAGTATAGAGTCAGGTTCGATTTGAATTAGTTGAAGTGCTAGCAATTTAATCCGAACACCTCGTAAATCTTACATGATTAGTAAAAAAAGAAAAGAAAAATCAAATTGTCTCCTGTTTTAAACAATTAACAGAACACTAGCTTATTCTTGTCATAACAAAATTTAATAATTGCACATATGTCGACTAAAAAATATTTTCGCCCGTGACAATTTGTCGTTTCATACTTTACTGGCTTATAACCCGTGTTAAGCACGGGCCGGACATGAGTCGACATTAAAATATTATTAGTATTAATAAATTATTAATAAATATTATTTAAAAATGTATTTCTCGAGAATTGAATGATAAAAATATATAATAAATAAATAACTATTTAATTATTATGTAGTTATAGACAATCGAACTGTGCATAAAGCTAAAGAAATTAAAGTAAATAAATAAATCTTGTATGATTACGTAGCTGCAAAAAATCTAACGCTCGATGAAACTATTGAATTTAAAGTAAATAAATAAATCTTGTATAATTACGTAGTTGTAAGGAATCGAACCCTGGATAAAGCTAAAAAATTTAAAGTAAATAAATGCTGTATAATTATGTAGTTGCGAGAAATCGAATCCAGGTTAAGTGATAACCAAATTTGGTAATTTGGTAGTTTGATACTTTAGTACCGCGCGTCATTTTCACATTGTTTTGCTTATTAATAAAGAGTATATATTCAAAATTTATAAAATTATATATTTGAATTTTTGGAGACATTTTAATATGAGTTCCGGAGTTCCTTAATTTTTTTGAAGAGTATGGCATAATACGGGAAAAATTCACAAAGAATAGAACACGAGTTTTTCAAAACAAAAAGAAAAGATTAGAAGACGAGGGAGGATTAGTGACTTGGGGAGGAAGATGACTTGAGGAATTAAAAAGAGAATGTTCTTTGAATGGTGGGAGCAGAGATCCTACAAAATCTGGCATCATCATCGTGAACTCTTGCAACTACTTCTTCATCCTACAAACCTGGTCCCATCACCCTTTGCGTTTTCATACAGTATATCAATCTTTGCTAACACGTGTTCCGAATGTGTCCCATGATAATACAAATGACGGAAGTGAGAAATCGAATTTGTGACTTATCGTAACATAATCTTGATTATTTGATTAGTTTCTCAACTACATGTATTATTAATAGTCCAGTTTTACTATATGATAGTGGTTCTAGTAGACATTTCTTTATTTTTTTAAACTCCATAACCAAATTAATAAGTGTTTTATTTTATTTTCTAATATTAGCCAAGAAAGTAATTGAAATATTAAAAGAGACAAAGTTAGCATAAAATAGTTTGTTAAGTAACCAACAAGTTTATCTACATTTGCTACTCCACAAACAAGACAAGGCAGCGTTTGGTTACTTGTTTCTCTATATATACTATAACAAGAAAGTGTATGCAGTAGTAATATTTAAAGAACGCTTCAAAAATCCAAGTCATTTGTCATCGGAAATGGAAGTTCCGGGAAGTTACCGGAGTGGCTTGGATGAATCATATCGGCCCTTGCCTTCTCTTTACATGGCTTTCATGTTGATCTGGTCTTTCTCCGCTGTTTTTTGGACTGTTAATACTTACAAAACACGATGTTTTCAGGTCATTTTCTTGTTCTGTTTTGCAATTTACATTTTTTACATAGTGCATGTAATTTATGTAGTGTTTGTGTATGTTTACTAATTTACAGAATGGTTATGGTGATTGATGAATAGCCACATTTTATAGATTTCGAATTCAAAAGTATTTGATTTGATCGGATTTAAGTATAATTACTAAGTCGTACGAGCAGGATATACAGGGTATGTTTGGTTTGGTTTAATTTGGTTTTAGCATGTGCATGGAGCCACGTATATATGTTGAATGTAGATGGTAATATTTTTTTTATGTGATATATAAGAAGGTTACATATTAGTACAAGGCCGCAGGGATGTCTTTTGTTGCAGAAATCGTGCCGATAGGTACACGTTCATGAGTTCATCTACCGTTGATTTTAGTTAGAGTTTTAGAGCTATTGAACTCCTAAGAGGTGGAAGGTTCTTGTTTAACATTAGCTGCTAATGGAGGAATTACTAGGGAACTGAAAATTGGAAAATTTTCGATTGTATTAACTTAAAGATGAATTCATGTCTCTGTGTTTAATTACATTGAATTTTGTGAATGTTATAGCTTTGCATTTTGCCTATCTGTAACTGTATTGATTTGTTGACATTTATATGTGCTAGGGCAGACAAATAACTTGCAATGGGCACTTGCATCAGTCCCCTTACTCAAAGCCTTGCAACTAACTCTGTCCTTCCTATTCTGGTATGCCTTGATCAATCTAACAATTAGACTGGAAGTCTAGAAATTCTTCTCATCTCCCACCTCCACACACATGACAAGCAAAAAATTAACAAATTATGAACTTCATACATCATATGGATTGTTGTTGCAGGTACTCCTGCTTTTATTTTCAGACATGCTCTCTTTGGATTTCTTTCGGAGTATATGTAACTGGAATACTGTTTCAAACAGCTTCATTTGTCTCGTTCTTTCTCATTTCTCATGGGTACTGTATTATGTGTGAACGTCTTTCTGTGACTGAACGCAGAACTATGGCAGCACTAGGATGTGTCTTTTATCTGATTCTAGTTGGTCATAGAGCTTCTGTTCCTTGCTTCACAGTAAGTTACCAACTGCAGACAAATTTTGAAGGAAAAAACTTCCAATCTTAGAATCTAATGCTAATTATTTTTTGGATTCAGGCGCTTCTGGTGCTTAATTATTTCATTTTGTTCTATGTGATATTCCATCATATATCTCAAAACCTATCAGTTCTGCGCGAACAGCTGATGTATATAATAGATGACGATGTCCATGCAATGCGTGATGCAGTTTATACAAAATACATGATGTTTAAGTAAGTATTTTATTTGCTCTTCAAAAATCTACTATGTTCCTGATAGCATGGATTACAGTATAGTTAATTTCTTTTGAGATTTGATCTTTCGATGTGAACTCCTCAGGAAATTTCAAGGTGCCATGCAGATTGTAGCTGTGGCAGAAACTGCAGTAAGGATCTCTAATTGCTATTCTTTTCCTTTTCAAATAACTCTAAATTTTGGCACATTCCCTTCAAACTGAAACAAAATATTTTTACAGATTTTCATTAATATGGGCGATTCACTGGAAAATTACTGGTTTCGCTTGTTACTTCGGGAATGGGCACAATTTTGCATCTTTCTTTACATCGGGTACTTATGTTCTTCTTTCAGTATCCTTTCAGTTACCGCAAACACATCATAACATCTTTTAAATTCAGATGGACTTTCTGGCCACAAGAATGGGCACCACGTTTCTCTGTTATGCCGACTTTAAAGTCTAAAGGGGAAATAATGATGCCTCCTATCTACAGCATTGTAAGTGAAATACTTCATTATCTTCATCGAGCTCTTTGAAGTAAAACATAATCAGCCTAGCGGAGTTGCCAATAAGTTGTGTTTCATGTTATTGCAGGAAATGGATGCTACTAGATTTAAAGATTTCAGTTCTCATCAATGGCAAATTGGCGTGGTAAGTGATGTTGGCTCAAACTCCAGGAGTCTTTTTTGTTGTTGTTCACATCTTTTCTGTGAATTATGGGTGTGAGGACAGTACGGCATATCTTTTGTTTGTTCATAACTAACTGCCTGTTTTCTCACGCAAACTCTTTATATACCAGGAGACAAGTTTCTCTACATTTCTTTTTGCAGACATTTGAAAGGCTTAGATTAATTTTCGGTTGGATCTTTATTAACCTCCAATTTTTATTTCATGTAGCCAACTTCTTTTCGTGACAGAAGATTAAAGGATTCAATTTTGATTGTAGTTCAACACCCCCATGCATATAGGCCAACTTTAGTAAACTCTAGATCACCATGTCCGGTTGCTGAATCGGATTGTAACCCAAAGTGAGTTTAAATTCTTCATATGAGGTCCATGATCAGAAACAGTTACTTCCAGAATGCACTGCCAAGGAGTACTTTGTGAGACAAGCTTAAGCTGCATATTCGAGGAGATTACCTAGACACCTTAAAGCAGCTATTATCATTTAGTACACATCTGTCCTGTTTATAGGAATATGTAGGCTATGCGAGAAATTTGTTTCACTCTGCTATAATGCAGCAAATGTGTATATATCTTAATACAAACTATTTATATTGATGATGAAAAGAATTGTACATATTCACCAAGCTTAACATAACGTTTTTCCGTTCTGATTCTTTTACCAACTACCCTGTTTCCACATATTCCTTGATGTCTATCCTTCAGCATCTGAACCAACATAGAGGCATCCCCTGATTTTGATGAAAAGGGTTTTGGAATGTTAATTCTACTAAATTCATGACTGTTAATTCACTGCTATTCTGATCAGAAGGGGGGGGGGGGGGGGGGGGGGGGGGGTAAATATGTAACCTACATTTGTCCAAAATAGCTATGATCCAAGTGATCAGATAAGATAAATATTTAAATAGCAACCACACATATTTTCAAAGACTAATTTGGACGTAATATATTCAAATGCAGTACATTTTTTTCCTTTGAAATATCTACAATCAGAAAATGGGAATACTTCAACTCAATTCTCATGGTTTAGCTGCATCCTTCTCAGTCTCGCATAATTTCAACAGAATTAGTAGCATTACAACTGATAGAATTGTCAAAGTCTCGAGTTCTCGTTGCTTTTCCAAAGGGAGAATTAGAGCTGTTGGAACTCTACCAGAGAACCAGGTAGAAACCACAACCACTTCAGAAGATCCCCCTTCGGTCAAGTTTGCATTTGTCAGCGTAAGTTCACAGAAAAAGAAGAGCCTTTTGTTTACAATATCAGAAATTTGTTTCTGGGAAATTAAGCTTTGTAAAATTGTGTGTCTCAGTCTGTTCTGCTTCCTGATGGAACACCAGACGTGCACTTTCGGACTGCTTGTGGAGGGCAGAAACTTAGGGATATAATGCTGGATACAAATATTGAATTGTATGGACCATATGTAAGTTCTTTTGTTTCTCACATTTATCTTAGTTCTCGAGGCAGGAGTCATTTCTAAAATATAAAACTGAGGTCAGTTTTCTACGTTGTGGTTTCAGTCTAGACCACTACTAAATTGTGGCGGGGGAGGAACTTGTGCTACGTGCATTGTCGAGGTAATTTCCTGGTCCTGTAGTACATTTCTTTATTCGACAACTAGATCAATTTCTAACTATTTTTGTGGATTCTGATGTTCAGTCTGACGTGATTCTTAAAAACAAAAAATGATGCATTACCGTGGAATATTGATTAGCATGTAAAAGAACTCACTTTTACCAGTATCTGTCTCTCTTTGTTGGCTTTTTAATTAAGGTTGTTGAAGGGAAAGAGATACTAAGCCCTCGGACAGACAAAGAGAAGGAAAAACTCAAAAAGGTATGTACAAGTGAATTGTAGTTTGGCGGCCTTAGATTTATGTCTGTAATGAGTTTAGTTTAATGTGCAGAATCCGAAAAACTGGAGACTTGCATGTCAAACAACAGTTGGGACACCTGATTCTGACGGTCTGGTATGTAGCTCCTATTGCTTCTTTTATTACTTTCAGGGAGAGTTTATTTTTATTTCGTAGTTAGTTGTGCTTAGCTCCTCATACGTTACATTGAGGCGGAATCATTCAGTAGCATTGCATAAGCAAATCATAGTTAATTAAGGTGTCATCAATTCACATTTCACTGGAAAACTACGCTGCATTCAGCGTCCAAATCATAGATCAGTACCTGGTGAAGTTTTGAATGATATTGTGCAATATGTTGGTCGTAGTTGATGTAAAATTTTGAATGCAGGTTGTCATTCAACAACTGCCTGAGTGGAAAGGGCATGAATGGACATATGGCAAAGAGTTCCCTTCAGAATCTTGATTCTGCAGCATATCTTTTTACAATTTCTTCCTCCTCACTTGCATAATATCATTTATTTGTAGGTCTGAATTTAAAGATTAATTAGTTACAAGTATATAGTTACTCTTAATGCATGATGTCTGAATTCATATACCCCGTGATCTGAACAGTAACAGTGGGAACTATGAAGAAAAAGAAAGGTGAGAACTAAAAAGTGAAATCGTTCGAAAATGAAGTGAAACTTGTATTATAAAATTTCTTTCTTGCTTCATCACATTCATACCGTTTAAAGGTCAAATTTAAATTTATTTTCACTGATTTTAAGGTCGAATACTCGACTTGTTCACAGATTTATGATTCCAGTCCCGCCTTATTTCATTGATTCCCACGTTCAAAACATTGGTAATTTTTTGAGATATTTCATTTAGTATCATTGTATAATTGACTTTTTCATTTGTTATCACATAAAATTTTTGACTTCTAAGTGACGTCATCGTACTTTTGGTAACCAAACGTTAGTCGGTCGTTACAAAATCATGAGATTGTCCATTTGGTACCAATTCTACTTTCGGCTTCAATTCCAAAATACCATTTCATCGAATTTATTAACATAGTGGTATTTTGGAGTTGAAACACAAAGTGAAAGTCAAAAACTTTGAGTGGTACCAAATGAACAATCTCATAATTTTGTAACGGCCGACTAACGTTTGGTTAACAGACGACTAACGTTTGGTTAACAGAATGATATCACGTGGATGAAGCCAAAAGTATGATGACGACATTTGGAACAAAAAATTTTGAGTAGTACCAAATGAAAAAGTCAATTATACACAGATATCAAATAAAATATCCCTAAATTTTTTAATATAGAATCTGAATTGCTAAAAGATGATTCAAGATTCGAATTGCAGAGTACAGAGGTGATAGACTGATGAGTCATTATCATTCCTCATAAATTTACATATGAAGGACCATTTGCTTTTTACAGCACAACCCAGTGCCATTATGGACCGATGACTAATTCATCACTGTGATCAATAATAACCAAGTTAAAAAAGTTTTTAATTACATCACGAAATTACAATTAGCTTGCAATCGCAATACTGAATTATAAAATATTTTCAGGATCGTTAAAATACATTAACTTTTAACGGTTCTCCGTTAAAAGTTGAAACATTTACGGTTATGTCACTGAACTATGTGCTAATTTTAAGTTAGGTCACTGACTTTAAAAAAATTAAATATTTAAAATATAGAAAATGAAATTAATTTTTTTTAAAAGATTACGATTTTTTAAATTTAAATTGTAATCATTCAAAAAAAATTTAAGCTTTTGGTATCACTTTTTAATATCGAAAAAATTGGTTCAGAAAACATGATATTTTTGTAAATATTTGTTTGCTTTTACCAATTTACTAGCATATGAAATAAATGGATATGTTCAATTCCAAATTTAATTGAATTATAATCACTCCAAAAAATTTACACTTTTAACAAAAATCATTTTTAGTGAAAAATGTGATAGCTAAATATTTGCTTCCTTGTATCGATTTATAAATATCTATACTCTATACTAAAAACAGAAACCCGTTGTTAATGGTATGCCAAGTATACCGTGGTATTTAATTTCAAATTAACTATTATTAAAATTAAAAATTCTTAATGGTATGCCATGTATACCGCGGTATACATATAATTATTAATTTAATTAGTTTAATATAATTGCTTTAATTTCAAATTAACTATTATTAAATTAAAAATTAATCTCTTTACTAAAACTAGAAACCCATTCTTAATGGTATGCCATGTATACCGCGATATACATATAATTATTAATTTAATTAGTTTAATATAATTGATTTAATTTCAAATTAACTATTATTAAATTAAAAATTAATCTCTTTACAAAACTAGAAACCCTATTAATGGTGTTGTATGTCATGTAGATATGCTTAATTAGTTTTAAAAATAAGGAGAAACCCCTTCTTAATGGCATGATATGTCATGTATACCGCAGTTTACATATAATTATTAATCTAATTAGTTTAATATAATTGATTTAATTTCAAATTAACTATTATTAAATTAAAAATTAACATCTTTATTAAAACTAGAAAGCCCTATTAATGATGTGGTATGTCATGTAGATATGCTTAATTAGTTTTAAAAATATTTTTAATATAAAAACTAATTTATACTTTTTAAAATCATAACTCTCTCTTAAAGGTATGACATGTCATGTATACTACGATATACACATACAATTATTAGTTTAATTCGAAATTAATATAATTATTACTATTAAATTAAATTAATTGTCAACAATAGTCAAGTTACATACTACAAATCTACCGGCGTGTTTGAATTGATATTAGGAGGGGTAAATAGTGAAGCATCATATATTTATGTACTAAAAGTAAAACTCCATCAAAAATACTACTACATTGTTTCCATGTTTTTTTGCTCCTAAAATTTTTTAATACACATAATGATAAGTTGATAACTGATAAACTTAAGAAATCTATACTCTATATTAAAAGCAGAAACCCCTCTTAATGGTACAATATGTCATGTATACCGTAATGTATATATAATTATTTTTTTAATTAGTTTAATATAATTGATTTAATTTCATATTAATTATTATTTAATTAAAAATTAATCTCTGAATTTAAAGTAGAAACCCCTCTTAATAGTATGGTATGCCATATATACCGCGATATATACATAATTATTAACTTAATTAGTTTTAAAAATATTGTTAGCTTAATTCTAAATTTATTTAATTATTGTTATTAAAATATAAACTAATCTATAATTTTTAAAAACAGAACCCCACTAGTACAGAATGGACCTACAGCGTCGCACTTTTAGCGTCGGTTCTAGAGGCAAGCGACGCCTTTACTTGTTTTATGTGTCGGTTGCTAGCATAACCGACGCCTATTGTCAGTTTTCCTTGATCTAAGGTGTCGGTTTTCCATATTAACCGACGCTTATAACACTTTTATGCGTTGGTTCTACGAATGCCGACGCAATAGAGGACTTTTAGCGTTGGTCGTTGTAACACCGACGCATTAAGTGCACTTTTTAGTGTCGCTGTTATGGAACCGACGCTATAGAGTGAATTTTTAGTGTCGGTCTTTGGGGAACCGACGCTGTAGAGAGCATTTTTGGTGTCGGTCTGGTGAAACCGACGCTGTAGACTATGTTTTTTGTTTTATAAAAAAATGATAAATTAATTCATATTTCTAATAGAGTAATGTATTTACGTGGTATATAATATTTATTTTATACATCAAATTTTGTACATAAATAATATAATATTTTTTAAAATAATATAATATTTTTTAAAATAATATAATATTTTTAAAATAATATTTTATTATTTTCATTACAGAATAAATAATAATTTTTTTTAAGGGTATTCATTTGACATTGAGGGTGTAGGCACAATAAAAGTTTTTGAAAAACAGACAAAAATTGTTTATAAATTATAAACACAATTTTAATTTTTGAAAATTGTTTTTCATGTGAAAAGATTGCCTTTCAGGTTTTGTGAGAAGTAGCTGCTGGTTTTACCATCGAACTTTACCGAAATCATTATGTTTTTATATTCTACGTCAAAATAGGCACAAGTACAAAAATTATGTACATTGATTTTAAATTTAATTGTAGCGTATAAACATTTTGGATAAATTTGATTCAAACTATAGAATCATTTTGAACTATTTGACTAATTTTCAATTTTTAAAAAAAAGTTGTATAAATTTGTTTTTTTTGAAATTTAATAATTGAACCTTATTGAATTTATTTTTTAAAAATGCGATAAAAATATTTATTATAAATTTTAATTATGACTGTTTTTATATTAATTTGTTTTTCTAATTATGAGCGGTTGGATGGGGGTTTTGGTTTAACCGGGTCTTGTTCTTCTTTTGCCCGTTTCCATTTTTTGTCAAATCTCAACTATCACCTCACTCTCAACTCTCTGGCTCATCGGCCTCTTCACTCTTCACCTCATAATTTGGGCTTATTGTGTTTATTATTGCTGAAGGGATTCACTTAGGGATTGCTGATTAAGGGATTCGATTAGGGTTTAACTCTCAACTCGATTTGGGGATTCAATTACAGGTATTATTTACACGTATTCTGTAATTATTTAGTCTCAACAGTTGTTTTGTATTCTCGATTAGTGTTAGTTCAGAATTCAATGATCGTCAGGAGCTAGACTCAACTGATCAGGATTGCTGACGTCATCAGGATTACATGGTCGTCAGGATTGAGATACATATCAGGACTGGGATCAGGATTGATCATCAGGACTGGAAGCTGATCAGGATTCCTACTTCGAGTTATATTTGGAGTCTAGTTAAACATGGAAGTTTATTCTGTCGGTTCCTGGTTTGTAGAATGTAGCTATCAATTATAGATAGGTTTCAATCTTTGTAATTGATTAGGACTTATCATTGATAGAGAAGCTGTGTAATATATAAACACAGTTTTGGTTTCGATTTATGGACAACACAGACGTGAACATAATCGAAGAGAAGCTCTTAAGAACATAGAATTTCTTGAGAGAGTTTTTTGTAAGCTAGCAGCTCTCAAGAACATCAGAATTTCTTGAGAGAGTTTGTAACAGTTTTATATCAGATTTAATAAAGCTGTTATCTTTCTTTCATATTTGTGATATATACATTAAGAAGTCGATTATCTTATACTATTGTATTCAACCCCCCTTCTACAATAGATTATTACTGGGCAACAATTGGTATCAGAGCAAACTGATTTAATTCTGAATCAGATACGATCTAAAGATGTCGACAACCAAGTATGAAAGCATGAAGATTCCCATCTTGAAGAAATCAGAATATCCAACATGGAGGGTAAAGATGCTGATGTACCTGGAGGCTATGGATCCTGACTATTTGGACAGGATTCGTGATGGACCATATATTCCTACACGAATTGTAGAACGAACAGATACAGTACCTGAACATTATGTGGTCAAGGCTAAAAGTGAATGGACTCCAGAAGAAAAAGCTCATGTACTCAGGGAACCAAAGATAAAGAATATCTTACACAATAGTCTTGATGCTGTCA
Organism: Heracleum sosnowskyi; assembly: GCA_030848705.1. Classification (NCBI taxonomy): domain Eukaryota; kingdom Viridiplantae; phylum Streptophyta; class Magnoliopsida; order Apiales; family Apiaceae; genus Heracleum; species Heracleum sosnowskyi. The sequence goes on along the minus strand of CM061245.1, from coordinate 117,006,546 downwards.
TGTCAAACAGAGTGATTGCATGCAAGTCTTCAAAAGAAATCTGGGATACTTTGGAAACTCAGTGCCATGGATCTGCATCTGTCAAGAAAAACAGAAGGGCTCTTTTGATTCAAGAATATGAACAATTTGATGCAAGACCCGATGAGAGCCTAACTGATCTATATGATAGATTTCTGACACTATTGAACAGCTTATCTTTAGTTGACAAGGAATATGAAACTGAAGATTCAAACACCAAGTTTCTAAGAGCTTTACCTGAAGAATGGAACACTCAGACATCGATCATTAGACATCAGTATGATCTTAACACTGTGTCTCTTGATGAAGTCTATGGGATGCTAAGAACTCATGATCTTGAAGTTCAACAGAGAAAGAACAAGAAAAGCAGCAAGGCAAAATCAATTGCTTTGAAAGCAGAGGCTAAATCAAAAGGAAAATCTATGGAGGTCTCAAGAAGTAAAACAAGAATAGTTGAGTCAGATCCTGATGACTCCTCATCAGATACTGATGGCAATGCTGATGCCAATACTGATGATGATTCTTCTGACTCAGACATGGAAGAGATGGTTGCTATGATTGTCAGAAACTTCAGAAGGATGAAGTTCAGGAAGAATAGAAGACAAGGCAACTTTCAGAAAAAGGCTTTCAATCCAAACAAAGATAAGTATATCAAAAAGGACAGCAAGGGTAGCTGTGACAACCCGGGTCAAATCCCGGGTCTTTTTTCGAAAATCGGGTCAAATCCCGATTCCTGAGTCCGAATAAGTCGAAGCCTACTGGCCCAAACGCAGCCAACTTGGGTAACGACTAGCCCACCACAGGCCCCCAAAAGATCATGATTTGTTGGTGCTAATTAGTAGTAGTACTTTGCCTTATAAACTGAACAGAAGTCCCAAATCTCCTCGATGTGGGACTGGGGTGTTACAGTAGCAAATTTGACAAGTCAAAGGTTAGATGCTACAAGTGCAATGGTATGGGTCACTTTGCTTCTGAGTGCAAGAAGACAAAGGCACTTATCACATCAAGCAAGGATTGGATGAACTCTTCCTCAGAATCTGATACTGAGGTGGTCAACTATGCTCTAATGGCCAATGCTGATGTAACTGCTGCTACTGATGATAAGGGTAAAAAGAAAAATGTGTTAGTCATGGATAGTGGATGTTCTGTGCACATGACTGGAAACAAAGCCCTGTTATCAGAATATGAAGAAAAAGCTGGCCCAACTATGTCTTATGGAGATGGCAACATTGGACAAACCTTGGGATATGGCAATATAATCATTGGAAATGTCATAATTGAAAAAGTAGCTCTAGTGAAGGGACTAAAACACAACCTGTTGAGTATTATTCAAATCACTGACAGAGGTTATCATGTCAACTTCTATTCCACTCATTGTGAAGTAGTCAGTAAGGCAACAAGCAAGATAGCACTGACTGGCTACAAGCATGGTAACATATATGAAGCCAACATTCAATCAAATACCGATGACTCTCCTACCTGTCTGATCAGTAAAGCTTCAGTAGATGAAAGTTGGAATTGGCACAAGAAGCTTTCTCATCTCAACTTCAGCAATATCAATGAGTTGGTTAAGAAAGATTTAGTGAGAGGATTACCAAAAGTGTTATATACTCCCGATGGACTCTGTGATGCATGTCAGAAAGCAAAACAAAGAAGGACATCATTCCAGAGTAAATCAGAATCCTCTATTGGAGAACCGTATCACATGCTACATCTTGATCTATTTGGTCCAGTCAACATCATGACCATCAGTAAGAAAAGATACACTCTTGTAATTGTTGATGAATATTCTAGATTCACCTGGGTGTATTTTCTGCACAGAAAAGATGAGACTCCTGAAGTTCTGTTGGATCATGTGAGAATGATTGAGACAACCACAAAGTACAAAGTCAAGATACTGAGAAGTGATAATGGTACTGAATTTAAGAATTCAAAGATGGAAGAGTTCTGCAAATACAAAGGAATCATTCAACAATTCTCTGTTCCTGGCACACCTCAGCAAAATGGAGTAGTTGAAAGGAAAAAATAGAACTCTTATTGAAGCTGGCAGAACTATGTTGGAAGAAGCAAAATTACCTACATATTTCTGGGCAGAAACAGTCAACACAGCATGCTACACTCAAAATCTCACATTAATAAACAGACATGGTGTTACTCCTTATCAGTCACTCAAGGAAAAGAAACCAAGTCTGAAGCATCTGCATGTGTTTGGCTGTAAATGTTTTGTTCTCAGAACTCATCCTGAACAACTAGGGAAATTTGAAACAAAGGCTGATGAAGGAATTTTCATAGGCTATCCTGCATCAAGAGGCTTCAGAGTTTTTAATTTGAGGACAAGGACTGTCATGGAGTCAATACATGTATCTTTTGATGACAAGAAGATAGCTGGAATCAATGAAGACTCTCATGATAAATAGATTTTTGAAAATGAAGCTACCAAGGAACCTGAAGAAAGTGAATCAGATCCTGTCCATACATCAGATCCTGATGGGTCACCAAATCCTGATGACACACCAGATGCTGATGGTGCAAATACTGATGATGCAATCAATAGTAATACTTCTAGTAGTGCTAATGTTGAGGGGGAGCAACATCATTCTACTACAAGTTCAGAGTCAACACAATCATCAGGACAGAATCCTTCAGATACTGATTCAAGTGATGATCCTGATAACTTATCAGGAGGAAATAACAATAATTCAGGGGGAGCTTCAAGTCAAGCAAGTTCTTCAAATCAAGATAACATCAATCCAGAAAGAGCATCTACTTCAAACAACAATTTAACACCAGCAAGGAAATGGACTGCAAGTCATACTCCTGATTTGATCATTGGGGATCCTGATGCAGGTGTTCAAACAAGAAGTGCAACTCAGAATGAATGTCTATACAATAACTTTCTATCCAAGGAGGAGCCTAAGAAAGTTGAAGATGCACTTAAAGATGCTGATTGGGTTACTGTAATGCAAGAAGAACTGAATGAATTTGAAAGAAATGAAGTCTGGAAACTGGTACCAAGACCAAAGAATAGATCAATTGTTGGTACAAAGTGGATTTTCAAGAACAAGACTGATTCTGATGGAGTAATAATCAGAAACAAAGCAAGACTAGTTGCAAAGGGGTATTCTCAACAAGAGGGAATTGATTATGATGAAACGTTTGCTCCTGTTGCAAGACTAGAAGCCATCAGGATATTTCTTGCTTATGCAGCATATAAGAAATTCAAGGTTTTCCAGATGGATATTAAAAGTGCTTTCTTAAATGGAGAACTAGAGGAAGAAGTCTATGTTGAGCAACCTTCTGGTTTCATTGATCCTAACTATCCAGATCATGTCTACAGATTGGATAAGGCACTTTATGGACTAAAGCAAGCTCCAAGAGCATGGTATGAAACTTTAGCTCTATTCTTACTGGAAAGTGGATTCAAAAGAGGTGCTATTGATAAAACTCTATTTTATTTGAATCATGGTAAGGACTTGTTGTTAGTTCAGATTTATGTTGATGATATCATTTTTGGGTCAACAAACAATAAGCTTTGTGAAAAGTTTTCCAAGCTTATGCAGTCAAGATATCAGATGAGCATGATGGGAGAAATGAGTTACTTTCTTGGTCTCCAAGTTAAACAGACTGATGAAGGGATTTTTATCAATCAGTCTAAATATACAAGGAATTTATTGACAAGGTTTAACATGCAAGATAGTTCTCCTGCTACAACTCCCATAGCTACAGCTACCAAACTTGATCCTGATCAAGGTGTTGAGGTAGATGTAACTCACTATAGAGGAATGATTGGCTCTTTATTGTATCTCACTGCAAGTAGACCAGATATCATGTTTGCAACCTGTATGTGTGCAAGATTTCAAGCAAAACCTAGAGAACCCCATCTGATTGCAGTCAAAAGAATTTTCAGATATCTCAAAGGCACTTCTTCTCTTGGCCTTTGGTATGCAAGGGAATCAGATTTTGGGTTGTGTGGTTATTCAGATGCTGATTTTGAAGGATGCAAAATAGACAGGAAAAGTACTTCAGGAAGCTGTCAGTTTTTGGGTGGAAGACTAGTTTCATGGTTCAGTAAAAAGCAAAAATCCATTTCCACTTCAACTGCAGAAGCTGAGTACATTGCTGCAGGAAGTTGTTGTGCTCAGATAATGTGGATGAGAAATCAGTTGTTAGATTATGGCCTGTCATACTCAAAGATCCCTATTTATTGTGATAACCAAAGTGCTATTGCAATGACAGGAAATCCAGTTCAACATTCTCTTACTAAACACATCAGTATTCGATATCACTTCATAAGAGAACAAGTTCTGGAAGGAACAATTGAACTTCACTTTGTTCCTACTGATCAACAACTAGCTGATATATTCACCAAGCCACTACCTGAAGCTACTTTCAATAAATTGGTGAATGAACTTGGAATGATGAACTTTGAGAATTTCTGAGGAAAGCTACAGAGAGGAAATCCTGATAACTGTCAAATCCTGATGGTTATTCAGAAAGGTATGTTTTCTTTGATCAAATCCTGATAGGATGAAATCCTGACAGGAAGTCAACTGGTCAAATCCTGATGCTCAGATATTGAAGCTGGTATGAAAACCAGAGGTTCTATGCTAATTTGTCATCAACACTTCTGGTAAACTCTGGAAAATAAGATTTTTACTTAGTCTTTGATTAAGTTTTCAGTCTTAATTCTCAATTTCAATCATATTTTTTTCAGAGTTTTTTATTCGTCATTTTATATGTCAAATATCAGTGTTACTAACAAATTGTGCAGGAAAAGTAAGAAGGACAAGAACAATTGAGAAAATTGATAGTTTTCATTAAATCTTGAAGATTCTTTACAAAGTTGGGCTACAATGGTGAAGTAAAGAGATATGGCAATCTCTTTAGGACAAAGCTTAAGAAGGAATGAAATTTCTTCTTTGATACGATCAGCCGCTGTTTCCTGAACAAGACATCAAATTTTGATGCTCTTCCATCAGGATCTCTTAAAATTGGGTACTCTCTTATCCACTCTACAGTGTTTGATTATGGGTCGTTTATCTTAAAAGCTTTAAGTGATAGGAAATCAGATAAGTTAGGTTCTGTCTGTTTTCTTAGATTTTTACAGTTGATATTTAATCACTTGTGTCCTAATGTTGTTTTTGAGGATGATGTAATTCTACCTGTCTGTAGAATTACTGCGAATAATATTAAGTCCTTAGTCAACAGTGATAAGGCAAATGGTTTCATAGGAAATGCTTTTATTCCTGATGAGGTTAGGTTTTTCTTACATAGGAAAATGCCTACTCGTTATGGTTTAATTTCTAATGCTATGGGGCAAGGCCAATCACACCTTGTTCCTAACCCAAGCATTCATCCTAAACAGTCTAAACAGTCAACTGCCACCTCTAATGTCTCTCAAAAGACTTTAGTTGTAAAAGCAAATAAGTCAGCTAGAACTGATGTGTCAGGAAGGCAATCAGGTTCAAAGGACTTTACCTCTACACCTATCACTAAAAAGAAGTTACAAGGGGGTGTACAAGGGGTCCTGGTGAAGAAAGCTGCAAAGGGAGGTGATGCTGTTTTTGTTAAAAGAAAGTTAGTGCTCAGGGATGAGACTGACTCAGAGGATGATTTACCTATATCCTCTGTGATGAATGTGAATAAGGAAGTTGCTGATACTGCTACTGCAGCTGTGGTTCCATTGTCTACACCACAGAAGAAAAGGAAGTTATCAAAAAGCAGGTATCATATTCCTTTCGAAATGAAGCAGGATACTGATGTACAGGACACTTCTATTCTGAATGAGCAATCAGTTTCTGCTGCTCAAACAAATCCTGATGTTAGTATTCCTGATACTGCACCAAGTCAAGTGGTTAATATTTCAGACTCTCCAGCACAGGACTCTCCAACAAAAAGACATGTTGATATTTCATGGGAGAAGTATGGTGCTGCTGCTTCCAATCTTGGGATAAAACATCCAATGGAAAAGCTAAGGAAGGCAGAAGAGTTAGTCTATCAGAGACAGAAGAAACTGAAAGGATCAAGCCCACAAGAACCTGAACCTCAAAGTGGTTCAGCAGCTCTTTCTGATGATCCAGCCACACAAGAACCACTCAATCAAAGTTTGAGTGAAGGCTTAGCTCGTGGAATGGTCCCACAAGAACCATTTTCTCAAAGGGAGAATGCAGACATCGACATTCCAGCTACACAAGAACCATCTTCTCAAAGTGAAGATGCAGGCCAAGCTACAGTTTTTGAGAAATCTCCTAACAATGCTCAAGGGATTTATGGTGCAGATGAAGTTCAAAGATTGGTCGAGGACACTGTCAATGAGGGAAGCACACAAGAACCTTTGACTCAAAGTGTTGAAGAAGCTTCTGAACCTCAAGCTCCACAAGAACCATTGGTAGCAAATACTGATGCAAGCATATCAAATCCTGACGGTGTTCATCCTGACGCTAGTGGTGCTCCTGATGTTGAACCTATCTTGATACAGCCACTTCGTTCAAGACCAATGGATCATCCTATCACAGATTCACAGGATAAAATGAAAGGTATAACTATTCTTGATCCTGATGATACTCATAGTACTGATGATAATGACTCTGATGATAGTGATGATGAGAATCGAAAAGAGAAGGAACAGCTTGCTACAGCACTCAAAATTAGTCTTGGAACTACTTTTGGTTCATCAAGTACATATATGGCTGGCAAAGCTTCCACTGGGAAAGATCAGAGACAAGATTTTTCTATTCCTTCCTTTAATCCTGCTGAGGCACTTAGACAGAATGAATGGAACAATTCATGGCACAGATCTGCTGAATCTGTAAGTTATTCTTCTGCTTTGGAACATGCCTATGATGCAGTGAAATCTATAGAGAATCAAGACTTGAAGAATCATCTGAAGGCTACAACTTTGTTATCCAAAAGTCTAAAAAGTGAGATTGATTCTATCAAGAACTCAACTGAGTTGGTGAGGAATGATATTTCTCAAAATTTTACAAAGGTGCCTACTGCTTTTCAGCTAAGGGTAGTAGAATCCCAAGTGAAATCTGTTATTTCTGAACAAACCTCTATCAACAGACGGATTGATTCTCTGGATACCAAGGTAACTTACATTCAAGCCTCTCTTTCCTTAATTTTGAATTTATTGTCAAATCCTGATGTCAAAAAGGGGGAGAAGGTTAGTCGGACAAAATGCACACCTGATCTAGTATTAAGGAATAATGATGATGATACTGGAGATGATGGTTGTGACAGAGTGATACAAGGAGAAACCTCTGATGCTGCTGTTATGAAGTCTACAATTCAAACTTCACAAAGTCAAACAACGCAGTCAACTCATGTTTCTGATTCTGGAGTTAAGACAGTAAGAACGTTGGTGCAATCTCAGATCCTGACGGAAGAACAAATCCTGACACCTGGTCATGGACATATTCTTGCTACAATTCCTGAAGGTGATGAAGATGTGATTATTGATAATCCTGAAGATGCATCAAATTTATTCCAGAAGTTTTCTACAAAAGATGGCAGAATTGTTACTCTATATCACACTGATAAAAGAGTTCAACAATTATTTGCAAGAAAAGCACTCTCTACAGCAAGTGAAGAATATCCTGATCTCTCACATGAAGAATTCTTAAGACAACAGAGAGAAATGATGGAAAGCTTTAATAACCCTGCTCCTGCTAGAGGTAGAGGAGGCAGAGGTAGGAGAGGAGCTAGAAGAAGTAGAAGAGGTTCTTCAACTCAAACAATACCTAGACAGACAAGGTCTCGAGGGTTAAGAATTGAAGAAATTCCTGAACCTATTCAAACTCTAGTAGTTCCTGACAGATCTACTTTTGGTGATGATGGAAATATTGAAGAAGAACCTGTATTGAGAAGAAAATCAAGAAAATCAACTCTATGCAATACAAATCAAATTGAAGAATCTAATCCTGATGTTGTTCCTGATAATATTCAAGATCCTGATGATTCTGAAATTCTGCAAGAGATTGATTTGATAATCTTATCTACTGTGGTTGATTCTCACAACAAGGAAGTAGATGAAGAAGAAGAAGCCAGAAGAAGTGAAATTACAAGATCAACAAATAGAGATTTCAATCTCTATATACAAAGGCTTAAACTCTCAAACAGAAGAGTGTGGAGGAACCCAAGCAGACAAGAATCTTCACTGGAAAGAAGCTATGCCTTTGAAAAGGAAAAGGATAAGAAGTGGAAACATATTAGCACATTAAGTTGTGATACACTTATCAATTTTCAGTCTGGAGGAATTATTACAAGCGCTTCAAGTGTTGTTGATTTATCTGGGATGCTTAGATCAAAAGCACTCTGGTTTAAGATGTTTTCAAATCTGAAGCAATTGACAAGTAATTCAAGAGGAGGTATTGGACACAGGGATGCTGAATATATAAATATGTCATATGTTGATCCTTACTCCTTAACTTAAATTGGAGGTACTTTAACTTCTGAAAACCTGAACAATTTACTAGCTGTTGATATAGTTATAGATTGTCATGATGGTTTTGACAAGAAATAAAAGCTTCTGTACTTCATGAAAGATGGTAGTGTGAAGATTTTATCTATTCAAGATCTGCTGATGAAAACTACACAGGAACTGAAATATGTTCATTATCTTTTGAGATCGAAGAATCAAATATGCAAGGAATGGAGTGACATGATTTTGTCAACAATAAGAAGAAGACTAGATGGAAACAGTAATTTCAATGGTAATTATACTCCCATGTACTTAAATCAAAGAGGTCAGGATGTGGAAATGCAAAGGGGTACTGCTGTTAAAGAAGTAAATTTTGGCATGACTCATCTTACTCTCAATCCTGATGGGAAGGATATTGCTTATCTTTTGCTTGAAGAGCATAGTCTTCAGAGAAACTCCATATTGAATCTCAGAGCAGCTATCTACCAGATTAATGAGGAAGATGAAGAACTCAGAAATCTTAAGGAAAGACTGATTCAAATTCTTGAAGAAAAAGAAGAAAATTTGTTATCCAACTTCTTGAAGATGAATTTGTTCTATCAAAGAATTTAAACAGATAAGTTGTTGCTGCAGATTCTGTACATTTTGTATATATGTTTTTGACATCATTGAATCTTAGGAATCTATACTTTATTTCACAAAGTATGAGATTGGGGGAGATTGTTAGTTCAGAATTCAATGATCGTCAGGAGCTAGACTCAACTGATCAGGATTGCTGACGTCATCAGGATTACATGGTCGTCAGGATTGAGATACATATCAGGACTGGGATCAGGATTGATCATCAGGACTGGAAGCTGATCAGGATTCCTACTTCGAGTTATATTTGGAGTCTAGTTAAACATGGAAGTTTATTCTGTCGGTTCCTGGTTTGTAGAATGTAGCTATCAATTATAGATAGGTTTCAATCTTTGTAATTGATTAGGACTTATCATTGATAGAGAATCTGTGTAGTATATAAACACAATTTTGGTTTCGATTTATGGACAACACAGACGTGAACATAATCGAAGAGAAGCTCTTAAGAACATAGAATTTCTTGAGAGAGTTTTTTGTAAGCTAGCAGCTCTCAAGAACATCAGAATTTCTTGAGAGAGTTTGTAACAGTTTTATATCAGATTTAATAAAGCTGTTATCTTTCTTTCATATTTGTGATATATACATTAAGAAGTCGATTATCTTATACTATTGTATTCAACCCCCCTTCTACAATAGATTATTACTGGGCAACAATTAGGAATATCTCAATTTGGTTGCTTGTGTGTGTATAAGTTGTATACGTGTGTGTATGTATTTGTGTGAGAATCAAATTTCAATACTACAATATTGAAATCATTTATACTATAATTTCGATGAACAAATGCAGGATTAGCCGATTGTCTAAGCTCTGATGATGTTGAGTTCCTTCTTGGGATCCTCAGGGAGAATGACAACAGTGAAGACAAAAAAGATCTCGACATCGCCATCCAGGTTTGTTGTGTGTGTGACTTGGTGCAGTGTGCACATCCTGTAATTTAGTGCTGTGTCATTGTTTTGATTTGGATCTGTGATTTGGAGACGGAGTTGTTTAGTATAAACCTCAAAAAATTTTGGTTAGGTTTTTTAGGAGTATGTGAAAAGGCCTTTTAGAGTAAGAGTTACGAGGATTTATATATGTAGTATAACTCCTATTCTACTGTACAACTATATACTCTTTTATTCTATGGGAGTTATCTTTTAAAATCTAGAAATAAACTGGGGAAAAAAGGATTAGATCACTTAAGAAAAAAATGTTCGAAAACAATGGCCAGTGCTAAAAAATTTATGTAGCTATCAATAAGCTGTCACTTTTGGACACCCTGGACACTCGAGTATATTTGCAGTATTACAGCTATTCTTGTGGCTAAACTGTTGGCTAATTTCTGACTGTTTCTTATTGTTGTTCTGTTGAAGACCTAACATTGTTTAATATCCTCTCATTTTAGCTTTCACCTTAATTCCAAGTGAGTTGCATTGCCATCTTTGTGCATCATGCAAATTAGTGATTTTTTCAATTGCAGACTTCACTGATTTGATCCAAATGCCTCGATGGTGTTGTAGCTATGACTTTTTTAAGCACCTGTTGTGTTGCTATATGTTAAACCTATTTATATTTATGTTCTTGTGCAGAATATGAAAAACATCGTGGTCCTCTTGGAAATGTCAGGAAAGGTGTACTCGTAAGTTTTCTAAATGCCTTCATATTTTCGGGATTAGATTGATGTTAAAACTACATTTCATGTTCATCATCCTATAATGGAAAGTCAGCCATTTGTAATTTACAGTTGAGCAAAAAGACTAAATAAATTAACATTAGAGGCTAAACATGTTTGACTTTTTTTTAATTCACCATCTACTTTTCCTTTTCTGGTGAAATGTTTTCGGATGTGAATGCGAACTAGTGACACTTAATCTAATCATTCCATGTTTGTAAAGCAATAGTGTAAGTGACATGTATCGGCTATGATGGTATACGTAGGCATGCACAACTTTCTCTAATGAAAATTTTATAATCGAAAAACTAGTTGGAGTAGGCAAGGTGTCCATTTAATGTATGAACTTGAGAATTGCAACATAGAAAGCGATTTTAATGAGTTTGTCTAGGCCACTAAGTGAGTGCTAATTTGTATGTCTGAGGGTAGACACTAGACATATTGCATTTTGTCGCCATGGAAGATGAGTTTGGACCAATAAAGAGATCAATTATAATGCATTTTTACAGCTTGATTAAAAAAAGTGCCTTGAGAATTACTCTGCATAATATATTATGCTGGATCTTAGCCTCCCTAGCCATTGTGGAAATCGTACTCTCATTGAACAAAATATAGATCTACTTGAGTGACATGTTTGTTCATTTAGCAATACAGCTAGTACCGTTATATAATTGTGTTATAAGTCTTCACGTGAATAGCTGTATATCAGTTACAATTGATAACTATGTGCAAATTGAAGGGCTTGTTCAGAACCCAAGCAGCAGGCATATAATATTGGATTTTGGATAAACTTCAACTGAAGTTCATTGTTTGCTACATGACAGCAGAATGTGCACATTAAGTAGATGAAGCAATTATTCTTAATGAATTTTGCGTTGGTTGTTTTGACTGACGGTAATGAATTTTAAGCAACGCTGTTTTGACCGACGCTATAGGTATATACCTATAGCGTCCCCTACATATACTACGCCTTTTAACTGACGCTATAGCTCTTTTTGACCGACGCTATAGGCCCATTCTGTACTAGTGCCCCCTCTTAAAGGTATGATATGTTATGTATATCGCGGTATACACATTTAATTATTAGTTTAATACATAATTAGTTTAATTCAAAATTAATATAATTATTACTATTAAATTAAATTAATTGCCAACATTAGCCAAGTTACATACTATAAATCTATTAGCAACGTTTTTGAATTGATATCGCGAGGAGTGAATCCTGAAGTATCATATTTATGTACTAAAAGTAAACTCACTCCAAGAGTCCCCAACCATTTCTTTACACTTTCCTTTTTGGGATTTATCTCTCAATTCTTTACATTTCTAAACTTTCCAAAATTAGTAAACATTTATAATAATATAAAAATCAACTACTTCCACTACTTTTCACCACTATCCGCACTTTATACATTAAATATTGATTGGTCCCACCACTTTACCCACTTTTTCTACTACTTAATTATTTTTTCTTAACCTACATGTTCAACCCAAATGTAAACAAATGGGTGGGACAGAGGGATAGAGTACATTGTTTCCATACAATGTTTTTTTGCTCCTAAATTTTTTTTAATCAACTATTATTAAATTAAAAATTCTTAATGGTATGTCATGTATACTGCGGTATACATATAATTATTAATTTAATTAGTTTAATATAATTGATTTAATTTCAAATTAACTATTATTAAATTAAAAATTAATCTCTTTACTAAAACTAGAAACCCATTCTTAATGGTATGCCATGTATACCGCGATATACATATAATTATTAATTTAATTAGTTTAATATAATTGATTTAATTTCAAATTAACTATTATTAAATTAAAAATTAATCTCTTTACCAAAACTAGAAACCCCTGTTAATGGTGTGGTATGTCATGTAGATATGCTTAATTAGTTTTAAAAATGAGGAGAAACCCCTTCTTAATGGTATGATATGTCATGTATACCGCAGTTTACATATAATTATTAATTTAATTAGTTTAATGTAATTGATTTAATTTCAAATTAACTATTATTAAATTAAAAATTAACATCTTTATTAAAACTAGAAAGCCCTATTAATGGTGTGGTATGTCATATAGATATGCTTAATTAGTTTTAAAAATATTTTTAATATAAAAACTAATTTATACTTTTTAAAATCATAACTCCCTCTTAAAGGTATGACATGTCATGTATACTACGATATACACATATAATTATTAGTTTAATACGTAATTAGTTTAATTCGAAATTAATATAATTATTACTATTAAATTAAATTAATTGTCAACAATAGTCAAGTTACATACTACAAATCTACCAGCGTGTTTGAATTGATATTAGGAGGGGTAAATCGCGAAGCATCATATACGTATGTACTAAAAGTAAAACTCCATAAAAAATACTACTACATTGTTTCCATGCTTTTTTGCTCCTAAAATTTTTTAGTACACATAATGATAAGTGTAAAACATAATGTAACATAAGATGAAACATAGATAACTACAACTCAACAAAGGACAAGACATGCAATAATATTAACAGAAGCACATGAATCCAAAATCAAAGAAGAAAAGGTAAACTCAAAAAATCAAATTACGGTATGTATTCTTGAAGTCCGTAAATAGGTCACAGAAAGAAGTTTATGAAAATGTTCAAGCCTCACTAACAACAATAGAAACAAGACTTTCAAGACTACAGAAGTATGTGAATGATTTAGGGTTAGTACCACAGGATTCCAGTGATTTATTTGAAGCAACCAGAACGACAAAGGACTTATCAGCAGCATTGAATTGAAGACATAAAAGAATTGATCAAGTGTTATTCATCTGTGAACCAGACCAGTTGCAGTAGTTGACGGCACTTAAAAAGATCAAGTTGTTTATCGTCTCAGAAGAAATTGATACAGTCTGAAACTTAAACACCCTGAAGCTCAGAATCTTTTCTTGAAAGTCAAAGACAAGAAAATAGTTCGATGGTTTTTCTATTTAGAAAACCATCGAATGTAATTCAAGAAATCCATAAGAAAACTAATATGAATTAAATTCTCATTCGATAGTTTTTATTTAAAAACCATCGAATGGAAATTTGATTCTAAATATTCGATAGTTTTCTTATTTGAAAGCAGATGAAGAACTGACATTGTTGTCAGGTTGATGAAGATCCAACGGCCAAGAATATTCCATTATTTTTGGTTCGATGGTTTTTCTAAAAACAAGTCTACAATTACTAAGAGAGAAGTGTGTCTTCTTCAGTTAAGGATTTTCACAGAAGAATTTACGAGGAGAGAGTTTGAGCCAGAGAGATTATCAGAGAAATTAATATTGCTCAGATTTCTATCATTGTATTGAATTCGTGTAACCTTAAACTCATTGAAGCTAATCTACGGATTAGAAATTGTAACACCCTTCGAGGTTTATATTTATAAAACGATATATTCCCCGACTCTTGGTTTGATTTGGTGTAGTTGATTTCGTTATAGAACTGAATGATTAATCCGCGAACGAAATTGAAGAATTTGTGAGTATCGTATTCAACCCCCCCTTCTACAATACTTTGGACCTAACAATTGGTATCATAGCTACTTGATTGACGTACAAATCAGATTCGGTGAATGAGACCAAAATCAAACGTAGCTTGAAAATTCGAAGCAAATTTTTTAACTTTCAAATTTTTTTCATTTAATTGGAATTTCTTGAATTTTAAACAATTTGAAATTTTCAGAAACCATGAGTGCTCCAAAGACAACTGCTGGTATTAAAGTTCCCCCGTTTACTAGAGATGATTTCGGTTTGCTGTTATTTATCAAGGCATCTAATCCGTTGTATATTGGCGTATTAGAGAACGGACCGTTTGTACCAATGAAACCAGTTAATGAATCTACATGAGCTCCTGATGGTACCAGGATTCCTCAAGGCACCCAACCTAAGGATATCACTGAATACACAGATTCTGACAAAGAACTGATTCGATTGGATACAGGTTTGATGTTGATATTGGCAGACTCTGTAGACAAGCAAATGAGCTATCAGTTAATGAACTGTACAAGCGGGAAACATATGTGGGATACCATAAACCTAATAATGGAAGGAACTGAAGACGTGCAGGAAAACAGATTGGACATCCTGACTTCTCAGTATGAGTATTTTAGGTCACTACCAGGAGAACGTATAACTCAGGTCTTTGAGAAATATACTAAACTCCTGAATGAGTTGGCAATGAAAGGAAAGACCTATCCACTGAGAGAAACAAACAGGAAGTTCATGATGACGCTGCCCCATCATGTCGAACACAAGTCATCATCCATAAGGGAAATAATAGACTTCACCAAGATGTCATTAGAGATGATCTATGGCAAGTTGAAGACTTATGAGATGGAACAGGAACAGAGAGTAATAATCTACGGACCAGGGACAGTGGATAACAAGCACAATGCACTTGTGAGATCAACAACACTTGTAGTGGATGAACCAACAACTTCTGATATTCAGGTTCAAACCCCTAGAGCTGGAAATGAGGTGATAATAGAAGCTGAGATGGATTCTGTAAATCTGGGTGTTGATGAAAGTGATTACTACACCCTAGAAGAGCTTGAGCAAATGGAAGACAAAACCATGGCGTACTTAGCTGCAAAGTTTAGCCACATCCGTTTCAAGAGAAACCCTAAGTACAAGTTCAAGGGCTCAACCAATAGATTTCAGAAGAGCAAGTATTCACCAGGCACTGGCTTTAAGGGAGGCTACAAGACTAGCATGATTGATAGAAGCAAATCAAGATACTACAACTGCAATGAGTTAGGGCATTTTGCCACTGAATGCCAGAAGCCTCGTCAAGCAAGAGACAGAAATGGAGTCTATGAAAAGAAAGACTCATATGAGGATTTGAAGAAGGAGAATGCCAAGCTGAAACAGCAAGTGGAGGCATTGTCTAGAAAGCAGAAAGGGAAAGCTTATATAGCAGAGGGAAAACACTGGGATGATACTGATTCGGATGAAGATGAAGAATATGTAAATGTTGCCCTAATGGCTGACTCTTCAGAGGAATCACCACAATTATCTCAGGTACCTATCTTAACGACAATTGACATGTCTAATTATGAGTACAAGAAAACTGTGCAAGATCTTAGTTTAGAATTGTTTAATGTACACACAAGCATGCTAGCATCAGAAATGGAAAATGCTAAACTAGTTCTTAAGATTAAAAATCTAGAATCTAAAAATGAAGAACTAGAGCTTGTAGCTGTCACAATAGAAGATCTTAAACAAAAGAATGTGTACTTAGAAAACAAGTTCAAGTGTAATGATGAGATAGAGACTATCCTCAGGAAGCAGATTTCAGAGTTAGATCTGAAGCTGAATGCTTTTAAGAATTCCGCCCTGATTGTTAAGGAGATAATGGATACTCAGACCCAGGGAAACATGACTGCTATAGGACTTGACTATTCTAAAAAGGCTGGGAAAAAGATTTTGGAATTTCCTGTGACATCCCATGTTGGTGTAAGGAAGAATATTCCACACATTCTTAAGAATGTGGTTAATCCAGTCTTTGTCAGGCCCTTCTCAGAACTTTTTCATGAGGATGACTTATATCCTAGACAAGAATTGCTTGAGGAGGATTTATTGAAGGAAAAAGAGGTGAAGACTAAGTTGCCTAGGAATTCAGTAAAAACTGTAAAACCTAAAACTGAAGTAGGTGACTCAGTTAGTAAATCCAAAAAGAACATGAATGGGAAGAAGAAGATTGCTAATCAGGAAATGGTTCCATATTCTCCCATTGTATCTAGGAAGTTGTGCACTATTTGTAATTCTGCTGGACACCTTACACATGCATGTAAAAAGGTTAAAGTAGAAACTGTTAATACTTCTGAAATACATAACATGCCTGATCTTCATGAACCCTGTGGAAAGAAAGAATGCTTGTTATGTACATACAACATCATGCATGCTTATTTTAAGTTGATGAATGATAATAGCAAAAACATTGTTAATGCTAAATCCACAGATACTATGAAAATCAATCAGGGTAAGACAAAATTGAATGTTACTCCTGTTAAATCATCTAAATCTTCAGGACCCAAACAATTTTGGGTACCAAAGTCCGCTTAATCAATCTGTGATTGCAGGGAAAGGTTAAAAGCTCAAAGGTTGTGTGGATTCTGGATAGTGGCTGTTCTAGACACATGACTGGTGAAGAGTCCCTGCTTACAGAGGTGGTTAAGAAGACCAGCCCTATTGTAACCTTTGGAGATGACAGCAAAGGATTCACTACGGGATATGGTAATTTGAGAATTAGAAATGTCATCATTGAAAACATCACTCTTGTTCAAGGATTAAAGCACAATCTTCTAAGTATCAGTCAGTTCTGTGATAAGGGCTACAATGTAGACTTCAGAAAGGACAAGTGCTTGATCATAAACAGGAAGGATGAGAAGCTTGCTCTACTGGGAGTAAGAAAAGGAAATTTGTTCATAGCTGACTTAAGTTCTACCAGTGAAGGAGAAGTTACATGTTTCTATGGAAAGGCATCTTTAGAACAAAGTTGGTTATGGCACAAGAAGCTCTCACATCTGAACTTCAAAACTATGAACTCTTTGGTAAAGAGAGAGTTAGTGAGAGGGTTGCCCCTGATGGAATTCAATCAGGAGGGACTGTGTGAAGAATGTGAAAAAGGGAAGTCAAAGAAAGCATCACATAGAAGCAAAGAAATGACAAACATTACTGAACCATTACAGCTAATTCATATGGATTTATTTGGTCCAGTTAATGTTATGTCACTTTCAAGAAAGAGATATGCATTGGTGATGGTGGATGACTACTCCAAGTACAGCACCAAGAACTCCATAACAAAATGGAGTAGTGGAAATGAAGAACATGACCTTGGTTGAAGCAGCAAGGACCATGTTGAATGAATCAAAACTTCCCACTTATTTTTGGGCTGAAGCAGTGAATACAGCTTGCTACACTCAGAATCGAACCCTGATTAACAAAGATCATCATAAGACTCCTTATGAGTTAATGGCCAACAATAAACCAACACTGAAGTATTTTCATGTGTTTGGTGCAAAGTGCTTTGTACTAAAAGATGGAGGACATCTAGGCAAGTTTGATGCCAAAGCAGACGAAGGCATTTTTCTGGGCTATTATCTGGAATCTAAGGCTTACAGGGTATATGTGATTGAAGATAAGAAGGTGTTGGAAAGCTTTAATGTAACATTCGACGACACCAAAAGACCAGGCCTACAAACTGGAGAGAACTCTGAATCCTTGGTATTTGAAAATCTATCAGGAGATCTATCTGACAATGAAGAAGAACCTGAAGTTGTTACAGTTATTAATAATAATCATAATGATAATGATTATGGACAAAGTGGTGACCATAGTGGAGATCCTCAAAATTCAACAGGATCCACTAGTCAGTGTACAGAATCAACAGATCACACCGTCAACAACTAAGGGGGAGCAGGAGAAGGATCAACTAGTCACACTCCACAACATCTAGAACAAGGAGAATCATCAAGATCACATCTGCCAAGACAAAGGGTATGGAATAGAGATCATCCCTTTCACTTGATCATTGGTGATCCGGACACATGAGTGAGAACTAGGAGGACATCGAAAAATGAATGTCACTATTCTGAGTTTCTTTCAGAAATAGAACCTAAGAAAGTTGAAGATGCCCTAGAAGATCCAGATTGGGTGATTGCAATGCAAGATGAACTCAATCAGTTTGAAAGGCAGAAAGTTTGGAAGCTGGTACCCAGGCCTAAGGGAAAATATGTTATTGGAACAAAATGGGTATTCAGAAATAAGCTGGATGAAGATGGCATTGTTACGAGACAAAGCCAGACTGGTTGCTAAAGGTTACTCTCAAGAAGAGGGTATAGATTATGATGAAACCTATGCACCATTAGCAAGACTTGAGGCCATCAGAATGTTTCTGGCATTCGCAGCACATTCCAATTACAAGGTATATCAAATGGATGTGAAGAGTGCTTTTCTGAACGGGGAGTTGGAAGAAGAAGTGTATGTGGAACAACCTCCAGGTTTTGAGGATTCAAAACTGGCAGACTTTGTGTACTTTCTATTCAAAACTCTCGATGGACTCAAACAAGCTCCAAGGACATGGTATGACACTCTCTCTGAATTCGTACTTGAAAATGATTTTACAAGAGGTGTTGTAGACAAAACTCTCTTTTACAAAAAGCACAAAAATGATTTGATATTGGTGCAAGTATATGTTGATGATATAATATTTGGTTCTACTAATGACGATCTATGCAAGAGATTTGCTAAGTTAATGCAGAGTCGCTATAAAATGAGCATGATGGGTGAATTGTCATTCTTTCTTGGACTGCAAGTGTATCAAAGGCAAGATGGTATATTCATTTGTCAGTCCAAGTACATCAAAGATCTTCTGAAGAAGTATCAAATGGAAGACTCATCTATAGCAAAGACTCCAATGCCAACTGCCACTAAGCTTGATAAGGATGAAACTGGTAAGAAGGTTGACATCACAGGCTACAG
The DNA here is from genome assembly GCA_030848705.1 of Heracleum sosnowskyi. NCBI lineage: Eukaryota > Viridiplantae > Streptophyta > Magnoliopsida > Apiales > Apiaceae > Heracleum > Heracleum sosnowskyi. The sequence continues at coordinate 116,987,304 of CM061245.1, read as the reverse complement.
AGGTATGATTGGCTCATTACTTTATCTCACTGCAAGTAGACCAGATATAATGTTTGCAACATGCTTGTGTGCTAGGTTTCAGTCTGATCCTAAAGAATCTCATCTAATAGCTGTTAATCGAATATTTAGATATCTTAAGGGAACCCCAAATCTTGGAATTTGGTACCCTAAAGATACAAGATTTGATCTTATTGGATATACAGACTCTGACTTTGCAGGTTGTAAGATTGATCGGAAGAGTACTTCAGGAAGCTGTCAGTTTCTTGGAAGAAGATTAGTTTCTTGGTATAGCAAGAAGCAGCATTCAGTTTCCACATCAACAGCTGAGGCTGAATACATTGCTGCTGGAAGCTGCCGTGCTCAAATCTTGTGGATGAGAAACCAACTCCGTGACTATGGGCTTTTGTTGACAAAGATTCCTATATTTTGTGACAACACAAGTGCCATAGAAATCTCTAACAATCCAGTGCAACACTCGAGGACGAAGCACATCGACATCAGGTATCATTTTATCCGAGAGTATGTCATGAATGGAACTGTGGAGTTACACTTTGTACCCACAGAGGAACAAATTGCAGACATCTTTACTAAACCGCTTGATGAATCCACTTTCTCAAAGCTGGTTGGTGAACTTGGGATGTTAAATCTTTCTAATTGATTTTGATTAGAAGTCAATAACTGTAGATAGTCCTAGTAAATACATGAGTTTAAGAATTTCTATATCCTTAGGACTCGTGAATTTATTTTCTGGAGCAATTCTCGCAGTTAGGATTATTGTACTAATTTTATGTCATAATTATGGATGATATATCTTATGGCATTTAATTGGTTATTAATTCTAAAATTATTTAGGTGCTAATATTTGTTCTAAATATTTAAGCATTTATTTAATTTGAATTAATTTACTTTGTTTTTAACATTGTAGATTAATGCAGCATAATTTATTGGATTTTAATTGGTTAATATCATTCGATGATATTTAGTCGATTTAATTCTGAGAAAATTATGAATTTTCTGTTAACAATTGATTTTGGTAAATTTGAAAAAGTTTATTCAAAATAAAACTTGACAGAAAATCAAAAAGTCTGATTTTTAGAACATGAACAGGTTTTAGAAATTGGAAAGAAGCAAAAACCATCGAATTTAGAAAATTCGATAGTTTTTCTAAGTACTAATAAAAACCATCGAACACAAATTCGACAGTTTTTGGAAAGGAAAAGAAAAACCATCGAAAACACCTTTCGATAGTTTTTGAGAATAATTTTAAAATATATCGAAGTGAATTTATCTAATTCCATATGTAAATTCTCGATAGATTTTGAAAATGTAATTGAAAATACATCGAAGTGAATTTGATTTTTTTTATTATCTAAATTCTCGATGGTTTTCATAAATTGTGTTCGATAGTTTCTTGGTGTTAACAGAAACAGAGTTCGATAGTTTTCATAAAAACCTTTTAAATTCTGATTTTCAAAAACTTCGATAGTTTTTTAAAAACTATCGAAGTGCAGTTGACAGTTTTGCCCCTATGTGAAAACCATCGAACGTTCAATAAAATATATCGAACACTATATTGACTAAATTGCCCCTGTCAGTTCAAAAGTGTATATAAGAACCACTTGGACGTTTTTTTTACTCTATTCTCAGATCTAAGAAAAGGTTTTTATATACATACAAGAATACATACACAAACAAGCATCACTATCGACATTTTTCTTCAAGAATAACCGAGTAAAACCTAAGAAAGATACTATTCTTTCATTGTTAATTGTTTTTAACCGTGGAGTTTGATTCTTTTTGTATTTCTGGAAAAGAAAAGGAAAGAAATATATCGAACTTGAACCTTTGCCCTTATAAAAGTGTTAACAGAATTGTTCTTAAGAAATTGATTGTTTATCAATTGATTTCTTTGGATTTTAGTGCATATTCAGAGTTAAAAATTTAGGGTTATAATTTGAGTTGTGTGTGTTTCGAGTTTGTGGTTTAAATTTTTTTAAAGGGGTTAATTTGTTAAAAGTTTAATTAATTAGAAATAATTAATTGAAAAATTAGTTTTGGTTTAAAATTAATTTTCTGTAAATTTGAAAAATAATGGCCGGAGAATTTATCGTAACCAAGACTAATCATGTCTCGTTTCAAAACTTGCAAGCCATTACGAACTTACAGTTTCATGCATGGGCAGAGTTTTTGAATACACGATCATTAGTGGCATATGCCTTGAGTACTCCCGTAGTCCTTTGCATCGATCAATTGACTGCGTTGTACACAACCGCCACGGATACAAGTGAGAATAACATAAGGTCCTTCAGTTTTGTTGTGCTAGGGGGCAGAACAATAAGGGTGACAGAACATGACTTTAACAGAATACTTCATTTTCCAATAAAAAACCATGTTCCGGATCCCGCAACTGAGGAGATACATGCTTTCTTCGCTCTCATAAGAAGTCAGCAACCCAACTTCTTTGTGGGAGAGTTTCTTAAGCATTACCTGACCAAGCCATGTAATTTTTTCTGTCACACACTGATCCATGTTTTTACTACCAAGCTGACAAATCTGCATGGTATTCCCTTATTCCTTCAAAAGATAGGGTTTGTCATTGCTAACAATAGGCATATTAACATAGGAAGGCTAGTGATTGATCAAGTCATTATGTGCATGGGACCACTGGAAGACAGAACATGCATAGATGATGTGCTTTGTTTCTATCCTAGGTTCCTACAGCTAATTCTCAATGATATCTTAACAGATGATGAGCGTGAGACATTCGCAGAAGAGGAGACCATGGAGTGCATGAGGATGAAGAGCAATGCAATAACCGCTCTGATAAGAAAGAATCATCTTCCAGGGGTACCCACTATTCTCACTGAATATCTTAGAACGGTGCCCCTACCACTTCTACCCCCAGGGGAACAGGTAAATGAAGGTAATGTTCCTCAACCTGAAATGGCTCCTGAACCACAACAAATGGATGTAGATCCAGAGCCCTCAGTGGCCATTCCTGACCAAGAGGTTGCAAACCCACAATCTCTAACCACGGTCACAGAGCCTTTGGAAGAGCTAAATGAAAACATAAACGAACCTCCTTCCCCTCCTATACCCAGTAAACAAACATCCATGAGTGTAGATGGAGATAGTGCCAAAGCAGCACCACATAAGGAGATACACCCTTCAACAACAGCTCTGCCTTCCTCTAAAAGTAGAAGAATAGAAAACGAGGCAACTGTTGATACTTTATTTCAAACTTCCAAAGAGCCTTTTATTGATTTTTCTGATGCTGATTGGGCTACACTAACCAAAGCTATATCTGAACCTATAGCTCAATCAAGCAAGGAGGAATTGACGGAAGCAACTGGTGTTCCGACCATATTACGGTCAGGTTCACTGGTTGAAGGTTCTAAGAACCAAGTGTCTTCACAGACGTCGAGAGAAGGTTCTGACCTAAATGCAAAATCTCAAAGGTCATTACCTAACTCCCCAGATGGAACATATCTGGATCCTGCGGGTAAAGGGTCTAACGTAGGTGCGGATCGGCAACTCGGTGACGATGAATCAATTTCAATTGAGGAGTTAACTGAGGTAAAGTCTTCACAGACTATTAGGGAAGTTTCAGGGTCTCTGCTGTCAATAGAGCCTGATTCTAACCCCTAGAGATTCAAACTCTAGATCCTTCAAAGGATATATCATCCACGGATGATCAACAACTTGGTTTAACCAAGGACGGGGACTTGCGAAGCCCCATTGCACCACCGGTGACCTCCTTAAGGACGGCTACGGTGTTTTTCTTCTGCAGGTACAATGAGCATTAAGGGATTGAGTGAAACAAAAACACTTACACCTGGCCTGAGTGGGAAAGGTAAAATGAGTGAAACACCGACAGAAACGTTGAGTGTACACCCAGAGCCAAATGTGAGGAGTGACACCCTAACCCTTCCACAAATCGATGATTTACTGTTACCTACAGAAAGAGAAGTACATGTTCAATCCACCCTCAAGGAGATGACAGTTCGAGACAAACAAGGAAATCCATTATTAAAAGTTCCACTGTGACCTTCCTTTGACCAAGGGATCTCCTCTAGTCAAGCCAGTGCTTCTTTAAAGACTATTCAAGAGAAGGTTGACTTGGCTACAGCTGATTCCAGAAGAACATTCAGGGTCAGTGGCAGTGCATCTGACACTATAACAGGAACCAAGCAAGCAGTGGACTCCTTGAAGAAGGAAGCAATGGAGGAGCTAGTTGACTTGAGGACGAACGTCAAGGAGCTAAAAGATGGATTCATGAATGAAGTGTATTCTCTGACACAAGGGCAAGAAGCTTTGAAGGAAGACGTTCTGGTTATCTGGGATGGTCAAGCTAGGGTAAAAGATGCAATGAACATCCTTTCTAGAGTGGAGTCTAAGCTAAACAAGAGTTTGGATCATATTGAAAAGACTACCGACTCAAGATTGGATGACATTGACATGAAGCTAGCTTCTATGCATGAGATGAACAAGGAGATTGCAGAGTTCATGGAGAATCAAGGTGACGGGGTACAGTCAATCTGGACTATGCTGATAAACCAACAACCTGGACCTTCAAATCAGCAACATGGTCCTTCTACTACCTTTTATGTCGAGGATAACTTTATCGAGGATTCCTCAACTAAGGGGGAGAAAGTTGGAGGTGGGGAGCAAGGTCCAGAGCCTGTTGAATATCCTATATGGGAGGATAATATGGAAGAAGAAGCAAATCCTCTGTCACAAGAAGAAGAAGCTGCCTTGGAGATGGTAAAAGCTGAAAGAGCTGCAATAGATGCCAGACAAGCTGAGAAAGAAAAACAATAAGCAATTCTGCGAAGTGAAAAACGGAAGAGGTTCAAGATGTATAGTGAAGTGAGGAAGAAGAAGATGATGGATCTGGCAAAGAAATCAGGAACTGACTGGGAGATGGCTTATAAAACCTTTTGCGGAGTTGAAGACAGATTAGAAGTCAACGACAATGCTGAGGTGGAAGTTATCATTCAGAATATCAAAGAAGCCAATCTTGAAGATCAGACTTACTTCACAGCATTGAGAAACTCTATGATCTTTCTGAAAGTTGGGGTTAAAGCAAATGGTGCCTGGAACATATTGATCAACTTTCTTGAGAAAGGTACCTTTGTGATTTCCACTAAGTTTTTTGAACAGATGACATATACAGCCGCCCCGCAGGCCGCAGCTTCCTCAATCCTCATCCTCCGACCTCCAACTCCAAGACCAAGGCCGTCGACTCCTCACTCCGACCGCCCCGCAGCTATTAATTTATTATGTCTGAAGAGCATCCAACTTCGAATATTCCGGTAATTCATTTTAAATCCATTTGTTCTATTTGTTCGAATCTTTCATTCATTAAGATTCTATATCAATTCAACTAATCTGATTTTAAGTCCCAGCTTATGTATAATTCTGTAACAATTGAAATGTATAATTGGGTTAGATTCAATTATACAGTTAGATTTTGTTTAGATTCTATTTTGTTCTATTCTGGTAAAATTGGGATGTTCTAAGGCTTAGCCTTGCAGTTAGATTGTTCTATTTTGTTGCAGTTAGATTGTTAGTTAGACGAAATTGGGATGTGCTTAATTATTTTGTTGCAGTTAGATTGTTCTATTTTGTTGCAGTTAGATTGTTAGTTAGCTTAGCTTAGCCTACTTTTAGTTTAATGAATTATTATACTAATTGGGAAACTGGTACTAATTGGGATGTGCTTATCTGTGTTTTTATTTTACTGTTATCTTAGCATCTGTGTGATTAATTAATTATATGTTTCTATTTTACTGTTATCTTCAGGTATATGAATCTTTAAGTGAAGATGAAGCAGATAATAGGGAGAACGAGAATGAAAATGATGAAGTACCAACAACAGAAGGTTCTGTGAAACCAGCAAAAAAGGGCAGTAAACGGAAGCGTTCTATAGCATGGGAAACATTCAGTTTCACAACTTCTGCTGAAAACGAAGTCAAATGCAAAAAAGTGCAGTTATACGATTGCGTATAACTCTTCATTCGGGACTGGTAACATGTTGAAGCATCAAAAACTTTGTGCAACCTCTTCCGATGTAAGGCAGATGATTATTTCTAAGAGCCAAGGAACCATGATGGTGCATAATGGAGCATTTGATCCCAAGGTTTTTAGAGATATGATCACGGATGCCGTGGTAAGACACAATTTACCTCTTCAATTTGTTGAATATGAGAGCATTAGAGAAGCTTTTATGTATGCAAATCCGAAAGCTACTTTAGTTAGTAGAAATACCTTGAGAAGTGATATATTACTCCATTATAAAACTGAAAAAAGAAAGGTTTTGACCATGTTAAAAAATTGTAATGGTAGAGTATGTTTAACCTCGGATTTGTGGACTTCTGTTGCAACTGATGGATACATCACTATTACTGCCCATTTTATTAGTGATGATTGGTTTTTGCATAAAAAATTGCTGAATTTTTCGTACATGTCATCACCACACACGGGGATCACAATTTCTGACAAAATATATAGGTTGTTGTGTGAATGGAACATCGAGTCTAAGTTGTTTAGTATCACCTTGGATAATGCTTCTAGTAATGATGCATTTGTTGGTACTTTAAAAACACAATTAAACTTGAGAAATGCTTTGCTTCGTAAAGGAGAGTTCTTTCACATAAGATGTTGTGCACACATTCTTAACTTGATTGTGCAAGATGGTCTAAAAGATATGGATGCATCGGTTTTTAAAATTAGGGAGTCGGTTAAGTATATCAAAGGGTCTCAAGGTAGGAAGGAAAAATTTAAGGAATGTATAGCACAAGTGGCTTTAGAAAAGAAAAAAGGCTTGCGCCAAGATAGGGCTGAGCAATGGTCGGTTCGGTCGGTTTTTAACGATTAAACCGGACCGGACCGTATCTGGCGGTTTCGTAAATTACCAGACCGGACCGGACCATTTAAAAATTGAGACCAGACCGAACCAGACCGAACCAGACCTAAATTAAACGGTTTGGTTTGGGCGGTTCGGTTTTAAACCTAACTAGACATTCGAAGATAAATGAACTGAAAAATTAATGATATTACTAAAATTTGATAGGTAGTTGCTACACAAAAATATATTGATATTAATAATTAAAGCATAAATAAGATCCTTTCTGAATAAAATTGCAAAGTGCAAGATATGAGGTATAAAAAATATGTATTTTTTACTTAGGATTTTAAGATAGAAATACATTTTATAAAGTGTAAGATGTGAGATATCAATAAAATGAATAAATATATTATTTTATAATATAATAAAATGGAACGGTCTGGTTCGGTCTTAACGGTCCGGTTTGAATATGAAAACCGAATCGAACCATTAAATAACGGTTTTTATTTATATCAAACCTAAACCAAACCGAACTGCCAAAAAAACCGTAAAATGCGGTTTGGTCGGTTCGACCCGGTCCGATTCGGCCGGTTTGGTTTTTTTTTGCTCAGCCCTACGCCAAGATGTGCCAACAAGATGGAATTCGACTTATCTTATGCTTGATGGTGCAATTTACTATCGTAGAGCATTTACTCATTTGGCCTTAAGTGATTCTAACTACAAGCATAATCTTGATGATGCCGAATGGGAAAAAGTGGAGGGGATTTGTAAGTTTCTTGGTGTGTTTTATAATGTTACTCGGTTATTCTCGGGCACAAAATATCCCACCGCCAATTTGTATTTTCCAAATGTGTTCATAGTTCAACATACACTAGAGAAGGCAATTGAAGATCCAAATTATGTGGCAAGATCAATGGCTATTAAGATGTAACCAAAGTTTGATAAGTATTGGTCGGAGTATAACATGATTCTTGCTATTGCGGTTGTGTTTGATCCTCGATACAAGACTCAATTTGTGGAATTTTGCTACAAAGTACTTTACGGAGATAATTGTTATCAAATAACAAATCTTCGTGACATCTTGAAAGAAGTGTTTGAACTCTACAAGGACAGAATTCCTACGTACACTGTTGTGTACGACAATATGCCCGGAAGTTCACTTGACAATCAAGGACTTGATGTAATGAAGGTATGCAAGTTCTGATTAATCTGCCTTGTTAATTTATTAATCTGCCTTGTTAATTTATTAATCTGCCTTGTTAGATTAATCTGCCTTGTTAATTTATTAATCTGCCTTGTTAGATTAATATATAAGTTCTGATTTCTATTAATCTGCCATGTTAAATAATCTGTTAGGAATTTGATGCATTGGACAATGATGCCAATTCTAATGTGGAGAAAACTGAATTAGACAGGTATTTAGAGGAAAAACGATTGAATCGAGCCATTGATATAAATGTCTTGGACTATTGGAGCACAAATCAAGGAAGATTTCCTAATCTTGCACTTATGGCTCAAGATGTGTTAACAGTTCCTATTTCAACCGTTGCATCAGAATCGGCTTTTAGTGTCGGTGGAAAAGTCTTAGATCAATATCGTAGTTGTTTAGCTCATAACATTGTGGAGAGCTTGATTTGTACTCGTGACTGGAAATTCAATGAAGAAGGTAATAAACTACTTTGTCGTGTAATTTAATTTGATATTATGCCAAGCTAATAATCTAATATGTCGTTACATGTTTGTGCCTATTTTAGTTTGTCATAACTACACATTGGAAGAGCTTACTCAAGATATCACGAGACTTGAAATTAAAGGTGACGAAGATCCTGCACATTGAGCCTTTGAGGATTCTGTTCTGTTCTGCCACAATAGTTTCATTTTTATGGTTGCAGACTTGCAGTGCATATTCTGTTCTGTTCTGTTCTTCTGTCCCGCATCAGTTTAAATATTCTGGATTTCTGGTTGCAGACTTGCAGATGCTGCTGTTTATTGTTTAGTGTTGCCTGCAATTTAGGGTGTTTTTATTTCTTAGTTAATGTGGACTGTGTCACTGGTTTCTGACTTTCTGTTTGAACATTTCAGACTAGTAGTTTTATTTGAACTTTGAGATGAACTTTCTGTAGTTTTATTGTTAATTCTGGTGACATGAACTGTTAAAGCATTTCGTGTACAGTTTCGTGTTAATTTCGTTTCATTATCGTTTCGTTTCGTTTCGTGTACACGAAAACTACACGTTTAATCTCGTGTCGTTTCGTGTTTTTACCGTGTCGTTTTTGTGTCCAGATTTTGGGTACACGAATTTATTTCGTGTCGTTTTCGGGTAGACCCTTCAGGTACACGAAACACGAAAGTACACGACACGAAAGTACACGACACGAACGAATTGCCAGGTCTACAAAGGACTACAAGGTTAAATGAACTGCTCCGTGAGCATGTTAGAGATATCTTGATGAAAGTCAGTCCAGAGATTACTGAAGATCCTCCAATGGTTAGATTCATGACGAATGACTTGTTCAGAATCTGCTATTTGACTGAGGACAAACTGAGAGACTATCCAAGCAACTATCTAATCTCAGTTGAGAAGTATCTTAGATCCACTGGATTCTCATCAACGGAGAAGGACAAAGCAACAGACACTCTGAGAAGATTTCTAATGGAGAATGTTCCTTACTATAGGAAGAGAGTGGAAAGAGGATTGGAAGTGCATCCCAGACTACCAAACATGCCAAAGCTAAACAAGAAAGATGTTAACATTGCATGGTTGTGGGCTGGAGTGGGACAAGAGGTTGAGTTTATTGGAAGACACGTCAAATGAGCAATCCTTAAACCTGGAGAACCACTGCACCATCCATCAGTGATTGATTATCAAGCTGCTAACTCCAATCCTGTGAGAGAAGAAGGTGAGATTGAAATGGATTGAAGATGAGAAGCAAAGAACAAAAGAACTATCAGCTCAGTCTAGAGGAGCAACTTCTATGTATAAAGTTTTATTGTTTTTTGATTTATGAAATCTGGAAATGTATATATATCTGATCTAGAATGCATTTAATATTATTAAGCTGTCTTACTTTAATTAGTTTCATGTTTACTTAGTTAGTTGAGTTATCCTCGAGGTATTTGCTTGTCGAACTCTATCCAATCAAATAGGGGGAGATTGTAAAGCATAATGTAACATAAGATGAAACAGAGATAACTACAACTCAACAAAGGACAAGACAGACAATAATATTAACAGAAGCACAAGAATTCAGAATCAAAGAAGAAAAGGTAAACTCAAAAAATCAAATTACGGTCTGTATTCTTGAAGTCTGTAAATAGGTCACGGAAAGAAGTTCATGAAACTCTTCAAGCCTCAGTGACAACAATAGAAACAAGACTTTCAAGACTACAGAAATATGTGAATGATTTAGGGTTAGTACCACAGGATTCCAGTGATTTATTTGAAGCAACCAGAACGACAAAGGACTTATCAGAAACATTGAATTGAAGACATAGAAGAATTGATCAAGTGTTATTCATCTGTGAACCAGACCAGTTGCACTAGTTGACGTCACTTAAAAAGATCAAGTTGTTTTATCGTCTCAGAAAAAATTGATACAGTCTGAAACTTAAACACCCTGAAACTCAGAATCTTTTCTTGAAAGTCAAAGACAAGAAAAGAGTTTGACGGTTTTTCTATTTAGAAAACCATCGAATGTAATTCAAGAAATCCATAAGAAAACTAATATGAATTAAATTCGCATTCGATAGTTTTTATTTAAAAACCATTGAATGGAAATTTGATTCTAAATATTCGATAGTTTTCTTATTTGAAAGCAGGTGAAGAAGTGACATTGTTGTCAGGTTGATGAAGATTCAACGGCCAAGAATATTCCATTATTTTTGGTTCGATGGTTTTTCTAAAAACAAGTCTACAATTACTAAGAGAGAAGTGTGTCTTCTTCAGTTAAAGATTTTCACAGAAAAATTTACGAGGAGAGAGTTTGAGCCAGAGAGATTATCAGAGAAATTAATATTGCTCAGATTTCTATCATTGTATTGAATTCGTGTAACCTTAAACTCATTGAAGCTAATCTACGGATTAGAAATTGTAGCACCCTTCGAGGTTTATATTTATAAAACGATATATTCCCCGACTCTTGGTTTGATTTGGTGTAGTTGATTTTGTTATAGAACTGAATGATTAATCCGTGAACGAAATTGAAGAATTTGTGAGTATCGTATTCAACCCCCCTTCTACGATACTCTGGACCTAACAATAAGTTGATAACTGATAAACTTAAGAAATCTATACTCTATATTAAAAGCAGAAACCTCTCTTAATGGTACAATATGTCATGTATACCGTAATGTATATATAATTATTTTTTTAATTAGTTTAATATAATTGATTTAATTTCATATTAATTATTATTTAATTAAAAATTGATCTATGAATTTAAAGCAGAAACCCCTCTTAATAGTATGATATGACATATATACCGCGATATATACATAATTATTAACTTAATTAGTTTTAAAAATATTGTTAGCTTAATTCTAAATTTATTTAATTATTGTTATTAAAATATAAACTAATTTATACTTTTTAAAAACATAACCCCCTCTTAAAGGTATGATATGGTATGTATATCACGGTATACACATTTAATTATTAGTTTAATACATAATTAGTTTAATTCAAAATTAATATAATTATTACTATTAAATTAAATTAATTGCCAACAATAGTCAAGTTACATACTAGAAATCTATTAGCAACGTTTTTGAATTGATATCGGGAGGGGTGAATCCTGAAGTATCATACTTATGTACTAAAAGTAAACTCACTCCAACAGTCCCCAACCATTTCTTTACACTTTCCTTTTTGGGATTTGCCTCTCAATTCTTTACATTTATATACTTTCCAAAATTAGTAAACATTTATAATAATATAAAAATCAACTACTTCCACTACTTTTCACCACTATCCGCACTTTATACATTAAATATTGATTGGTCCCACCACTTTACCCACTTTTTCTACTACTTAATTATTTTTTCTTAAACTACATGTCCAATCCAAATGTAAACAAATGGGTGAGACAGAGGGATGAAGTACATTGTTTCCATACAATGTTGTTTTGCTCCTAAAATTTTTTAATACGCATAATGATAAGTTGGTAACCGATAAACTTAAGAAATTTATACTCTATATTATAGCAGAAATCCTCTCTTAATGGTATGGTATGCCGTGTATAGCGCAATGTACATATGATTATTAGTTTAATTAGCTTAATATAATTGATTTAATTTCATATTAATTATTATTTAATTAAAAATTAATCTCTTAATTTAAAGCAGAAACCCCCTCTTAATAGTATTGTATGTCATATATACCGCGATATACACATAATTATTAACTTAATTAGTTTTAAAAACACTGTTAGCTTAATTCCAAATTTATTTAATTATTTTATTAAAATATAAACTAATCTATACTTTTTAAAAACATAACCCCTCTTAAAGGTATGATATGTTATGTATACCGCAGTATACACATATAATTATTAGTTTAATGCGTAATTAGTTTAATTCAAAATAAATATAATTATCATTATAAGATTAAATTAATTGCCAAAAATAGCAAAGTTGTATACTAGAAATCTACCAACAACTTGTGTTTGAATTGATAACGGGAGGATTGTTTGAACTGATATCGGGAGGGGTAAATATCATAGTTAAACACTTAAAACATTATGTACTAAAAGTAAACTCAATTACAAATATTACATTGTTCTCCTAAAATGTTTTTTTGCTATTAAAAAGTTTTAATACGCATAATGGTATAATGGTAAGTTGGTAATCGATAAACTTAAGAAATTTTTTACGTGAGAATAAATAATGGAATATAAACATCATCCATTAACATTACCTATACATTAGACCCGAGAGCTCTTTCTTGAACACCCACCTGCATACAAGAAGCATTTCTTTATTAGTAAAATAATAATTATTTTAATAAGAATAATTAATTTCTATTTTTAAATTTTAAAAAAATTGCATAATAAAAATTTATAATACAATTAATAAAAACAAATTGATTACTACAATTAATAGAAAATTGCATAATAATACAATTAATATATACGCTATATTTATAACTATTACCTTTTATACTATAAGTTATACAATAACTCTTTATTAATGTAATTACTAACTTTCTTACTATTACGGTACTATTACGGATATGTATTTCATCCGATCGATCTCGATATGTTCCCCCCCTCAATCGGTCGGGTCGGGAATTTGGGGAATTGTTCGGGTTCGAGCGGGAATGGAAGATATATAGAAATAATTTGGAAACCTCTTTTCATTGAAACACAATAGTACTAAAACTCAGTTTGATTTGTTGTTGCTATTACATAATTATACAAGTTATTTATTTATTAAATTTAACTTTTTTGATTTTACCAGGATTCGATTATCATAACTATTTAATTAAATAGTCTTTATTTATTATAGACTTTCATTTAAATTTCACATTGAATTCTACAAATCAACATATTTAAATTAATAATGTAATTACTATCTCTCTTACTATTACGAATGTGTATTTCATCCGCTCGATCTCGATATGTTCCCCACCTCAATCGGGTCGGGAATTTGGGGAATTGTACGGGTTTGAACGGAAATGGCAGATATATAGAAATAATTTGGAAACTTCTTTTCATTGAAACACAACAGTACTAAAACTCATGTTCGATTTGTTGTTGCTACTACATAATTATACAAATTATTTATTTATTAAATTTAACTTCTTTGATTTCACCAGGATTCGATTATCATAACTATTTAATTAAATAGTATTTATTTATTATAGACTTTCATTTAAATTTCACATTGAATTCTACAAATCAACATATTTAAATTAATATTTATTAATTATTTTTATACTCAATATTCAAATTTTATTTTAATAATTTAATTTTTATTCCCGATCTGTGCTTTGCACGGGTTACAGGCTAGTATGAGTAAAGAAGTATATTCAAATTTAAATTTAATTAAAGCGTAATTATTTGGAAAAAATGGTAAACATTCAATTTTTTTTCTACCTTTAGTACAAATCATCATTATCGAAAAAAAAACTTCTTATTTTTAACTATTTGTTCACTTATATTTATATATAAGCATATGTATTGAACTGTTATGTATAATTTAAATTTTATTAAAGAGAAATTATTTGGAAAAAGTTTAAAATTCAAAATAATTATAATTTTGGTACAATTTATCAATATTGAAAAAAAAATTGAATTTAAAGATATGGTATTTTTCTAAGGATATAAATTAAATGGGTATGTTCAATTTCAAATTTTATTTAGTTTAAAATTAAAATTAACTGATGACCTAATTGAAAATTATTACAAAGTTGAGTGATAAATTAGTAACTACACTTAATTTCATTGTACCACGTCAGTATCCACATCATTTTTCCGTTAGAATTTTTAACGAAACTGACGACAATGCCCAATTTAAAAGTTTTTAAGTACTTTATGAGTTGACAAAAAGCTTTTTTAACTAGACGATTTACTTGCAAGTTACTATCAACTAAGACAGTGATGAATTAGCCATTTAACCCATACATAAAGTTATCTTATTGCTTCGAGATTCAAGGGTCGCTAGCTAAAAAGAAGATAGGTGTTATTTCGTTGCTAATGATCCAGAAGAACGGTACTTGTTGTTAGAGGAATTTCGTAACAACACGAATCAGAGGTTGCTGAAATAACGAATTATGAAAATAGGGGGATTTGGGATTTTTGGATGTTTGGGGGCTGGACTTGTATGATGACTCCTCAGAAATTGAATAGAGAATGTGTTCTTTCTCTTCCTCTTTCCCGAGTGTCAATTGTCGTATCATACAATTGGTGCCTACGTACCCTTTTATATAGGGATCAAGACTCACGTAGTTCTTGGAAAACAAGTCATTGGATAAGCTCATAAATAGTCAACGTTTATCCATTCACACCACGTTCCCATAAATAGTCCGGATTTATTCATCCACATCTCATTCCCATAAATAGTCCGGTCTTCACATGTTTTCCTACAATCTCGCGGCATCTCCGCATTATTTTCAATGATTTGAAGAATATCGTTTGGAGATATTTTCCGTTATTCGTTGATTGATATTGATTCTTTCCTCGTTTCAGGGAGAAGATATTACTTACTGGTCAAGTAATTAATTATTAATCCAAATTAATAATTATTAAACGGAGAAATTTGAACTATGCCAAAATGCGGCATAAGAGTACTCAATTTTTACGATGGTTCATGATACCAATCTTTAGGCTGCAAATTATTGGAGCTTGGAAAGAAAATTGCCAAAATTGTTGAAACCGAGATGTCATTACTTTCACAAGATATATTCTCTTTATCCAAAAGTAAGGGTACCTACAATTCTTTGCTTAGTTTGCACGAATACAATAACTAGATGAAACAAGGAAGGAAAAAATGATCCTTAGTCCTTTCTCAAGCTTGCAATTATAAAATCTTCAGTAAAAACCAATGATTTGTTTAGGTATATTATTTGGTTGTAAAATATCTTCATTTGAGTCTTACGCAGTGACAGTTTTAGTGATAATAGGCACGGTTGTGGTTCTACGTTTACTTTGTTACATTATTTATCGATCAATGACTAGATCATCCTCGCCAGGAGAGGCCGATGAAAGTGATCAGAGTGATTCTGATACTGCTGTCGTCCAAAGGCAGCTGCAAAATGGAGCCGGAAATGTACATCATAGTATGTGATTTGCTCTGCAGAAATGAACTACTTACTGAATTCTACTTGCAGGTAATAATCAGTTGTTTCATTCTTTATGCTCAACTGATTAGTTGATTAATGTAATCAAATTTATATCTCTCAGTTCTTTCAGATATTGTCGAATTTTAAAATTGTCGAACTCAAATTTTCACAATTGACATTATATATCAATGCTAGCTTCTTGTTTAAGCACCGCATCGCAATGATACGTTCACAAGAGTAGCTATTTAGGTACATCCTTAAAATTGAAAGAAGTCTCTATTACGGCTTTACCTCATAGTATTCTGAACCAATACGTTTAGAACTCGTATTGTTAGGGGACTTGACCCTCCACACTTTGAGCACTCCATCCATACTTCCCGTGCAAACAATGCACTCATCTTGATCACTCTCGTCCAACACCTTTCCCTGAAATGCCGCCAGGCTCCTGATCGGACCTCGATGACCCTCAAGAACCGCAATGCATGTGTGCACACCATCCTGGTGCCTGACCCAGACCCTACTCGTGGAGTCTGCTGATCCACTAACTACAAGATTAGCGAAACTAGTCAAGCACATTACTGCATGAGTATGGCCCCTGAGTGGCCCACCGTATTGCAGTTGACCTGAAAACCAACCCTTTGTCCAATAGTGAATATAACCATCAGTGCAGCCTCCATATAGTATTCCACCTTCAGAACTTAGGCTTAGTGTTTTCACAGGCGAGTATTTTGCCTGTAAAGTCACGGTGAGGGCATGAGGACGGTCGCCCCTACAAAAGTTGCGTCTCCACACTTTTACTGTGGCATCATCTGATGCAGTGTAGAGGACACCATCCTCCCAAAGGGCGATGGCATTTATGGGAGCAGAATGGGCTTGAATTGTCTCGATGCATTTTAGATCAGAGATTCGCCATACTTTAACAGTTTTGTCCAGAGAAGCCGTGTAAATTATGTCGTCTGATAGATTGATAGCCAGTGATGAAATCGGAGCAGTGTGTTTCATCTGTTCCATGTACAGTAAGCACTTTCAGATTAAACGTAGTATTAAAGCAATAATACACACCAATAATTTATTTAGACAAGTCATATAGAAAGGCTGAACCTGCAGATTACGTACACAGAGTTCCTGTTCGACGACATATTTTACGTAAAATCGTAAACATATTAATACAAGTAATTGTCAGAACTCATGCCTGTTATATATGCGCATATTACAGTTCTCGTATTCTTATCAGCTAGCAATCCGTAAATGAAATAAATAATAATGCAGATGAGTACTAGACTTAATTCGTTTTAAATACATTCATTTCATTATAGACTTAAAAAACAATTCGTCATTCATTTCAATTGCAGGAAGTAGTACATCTCAGAACTGGCAAAGATGTATAATTAAGTTTGAGTAGATGAGGAAGCTGAAGATTTTTAATTCAAAACTGACTTTTTTCGTATTCTAAGTTATGACGGATGGTGACATATTTTTCCTCTTTCGCCACTAATAGTTACTCCCTCTGTCCCTATCATTTCTTTACAGTTTCCTTTTTGGTACGTCCCTCTCATTTCTTTACATACCAAAAATAGTAACATTTTATAATATAAAATCCAATCACATCAACTATTTTCCTCCACTATACATACTTTATACCCACTTTATACATTAAATATTGATTGGTCCCACCACTTTACTCATTTTTCTTACTTTTCCCTATTAATTTATACTTTTTCTTAAGCTCCGTGCCGTCCCCCCAACGTAAAGAACCAAGGGGGACAGAGGGAGTATAAAATATCTACCTATATTTCCAAAATTATAAAGGTAGATTGAAATGCAGGGATGATCAGAGTCGCAAACAGATCATGAACATGTCATGCAATTAATCGAGAAAATAAATAGTACATATAAATGAAGTTGAGAATGACAGTGGTCCTAATTGCAGATCACCATCAACAAATTGATCAAGATTCACTCAACTACCATGCAACTTTTGTCGCACGCAGTTATATGCACATTGTTAAATATATTATAAAATTCATTTGCGGTCTTTCTCTAACCTCTTAAGGTTTTAGATGAGCTGGTCGATAGGTTACAAGTTCGACTTTCTGCCACCCCCAATATTCTCACAATTTATGAGTGATACGAAGACAAATTAATACCCCAAAAATGGTTGTCTGTGATACACTCTTCAACTCACTCTTCAACCCAAAAAATGGAATTTCGAGTGAGAGTAATGTTAAATATACTATAAGATCCATTTGAGATCTTCCTCTAACAACTTAAGATTTTAGATAAGCTAATTACTCATCTCACATTATATATCCAACGGCCATAATAAAGCATAATAAATAGACAAAATTTTACTTAGCAAAAAAACAAATAGGACAAAATTTAAACGCGGATTATTAATGACTAACTGATTCCATTAAGTACCATCTTATCTTTACCGGAGATGTAGCTCAGAACGTAGCCTCCCATCTTCGGAATAGTTGCTAGTCTGACATGTTTCGTGATTCCATCCCAAGTACGACGACTCCAAATCCTAATCTTGCAATCTGCATAAGCTGCAAAAACCCTGTCATTCGAAACTTGAATTGCAACAACCATCTTTGCTTTGCTCTTTAACTGACCATACTCAGTAAACTCCGGAAGCTTCCATACCCGTATTACATTGCTTTCGGAGCCAGTGTAAGCTATACCATCTGATATGGCTATTGACAAGACCTGCCCGTCCTTTTTAAGGACGGACAGGATGCATTTGTACGTTGTGATAGTCGATCGGTTATTTTTTTGCAGGGTATGGACGGAGGGTGTAATAGTTTGGGACTCAGCGAGGGAGAATGCAGACAGGGCAATAGGGTTGGATCGACGTGGTGGCGTAAAAGATGGACTTCCTGAGAAATAATTATCAGAGTTTTCTTCTCTTAGCGAAATGCTTCGTAAAAATTCGATGTTATGGTTTTCTCGTATCGCAAAAGATGGGACATTCATAATCGGAGGCTCTTCTGTTGGTTCCATATTGTTGTTAGCCATATTGGTGGCTACAGGGTAGTTGCTGAATAATGAGCTAAAACGATTGAGAGTTATTAATGGAGAAAGATAGGTTTGGAGATTATAGTACCAGATGCTGCTGTACTTTAGTTATTACTCCCCAGTCCCCAGGACCCCTCCTTTTGAAATTTGGTCCGCTATATACGCACACGTTCATCTCTTCCTTCGAAACAAATTAGAAAATCGGTTTTACTCAATTATGTTATCAAAATTCGAAAATTTGAGTAATTATTCAATTTTTCAAATACTCATTTTCAACATGTGAGTACACGCTTAAATTCATATAAGTTGATCTTTGATTTTAGACAACTTTTCCGAATACTCGATCTATATAGCTCTTCTCCATTGGTGGATAAGGGTGATATTTTATTGTTTTTAATATTTGATCATTTCGAAATTGAAATTTATTCTTATTTTTGGTCGTAAAAGATACTCTCAGAGAGAAACTCCAATGTAACATTGTAACGCTACTATAGTAACTTATAGTGTAAAAGTCACTACAATACAACACTATATAATGGTGTAAAAATTACACCAAATGAATAGTGTGACACCAAATTTGGTGTAACTTTTACACCAAATTTGGCGTTTTTCATAATTCCTATATTGCCCTTGTGTTTGTTAACAAAAACAAATTTATTCCTCTCATGCCCTATCTATTTCTTGTTTTATCCCAACAAAGTACTTGCTTTTTGAAAAGTGAAAATATCATATCTTCTTTTAGACATTTAGTGCAAGATATAGTGTAAATGAATTGGAGTTTCTTTTGTGGATAATGTAATTTTCACACTAAAATAGTGTAAATTACACTATTATAGTGTTATGGATCGGAGATGGTCTCAGTGTTCCATCCATTTCTTTACATTTTTTTTATGGATGTCCCTCTCAATTCTTTACCTTTCAAAACATTTCAAAAATAATAAAATTTTATAATATAAAAAAATATACTTAAAGGGGATCGGAAGGAATCTTACTCGATGAAAAGGACGGCCCACATTGCTAAGGCTGTCAATGAATTGATTATCGGACCTGATCCCATTATGAGTCTCTCTGTACTTGCCCTATTATGAATCGGTCGAAGAAAAATAGTGTCCAATACCCAGATCCCATTATGAGTCTCTCTGTACTTGCCCTATTTGAAATTAAACAAGGCGGGAGTGAGCCATGGTGATTACAAATCCTTTTTTTTTTTTAAACTACATTCGTATCAATAAGTTATTTTATTATCGGTGTGAACAAGAACAATAGCTAAATTAAATCGATAAATTCAAATTTAGCTAAATTTTATCAATAATCTCACATGAATTGACTAGGATTGAATTTATAAATTTAATCGTTTCACAGCGGTCAAATTCATTAATTCAGGTCAAAACTGTATTATGCAAGGTGAACCCTACCTATATTCAATAATTGTTTTTTGGCGTTAATGATTTATTGTATGTCATACATTCATTGAAATTATTACAGATTGACTGGCGTTAATAACTACTCTATTGTTACTATAATCTTCGACAAATGATCAGTATTTCTCTTCGGACAAATGATCAGTAGCCAAGCGTTTAATGTACGATCACAATATTATAAATTTTAAATTCGATCTAGTAAAATGTTAGATTCTACATTCATTAACCATGTGTCTTTTATAATATTGGAGATGACAATAAATCGAATTCGAGTTCAATGTTAAACTGAACTTTAATATTGTATTGAATTATCAACTCATCTAAAATATTAGAAAAAAATCTTATTGGTATTTTATATTATATTTTAAAAGAAACATCTATTAAATGAATCAGACTATCAGCTCGTTTAGATAAACTTAAAATTATTGTTTATGACTTAAAGTTGTTGAAAATGAAAAGTTAAAATTATCTGTCTGGATAATTATTTTATATTACGGTTAACTTATGAGTTATTAAAAATGTAAAAATAAAAATAAATTTGCTAAATAGTACATTTGAATGATAATATTAATTTTTATTAAATAAAATCACGAAAACAAAATAAATTAATCTAAAAGGTACCTCACACAAACTTCTAGCTTTAATCTATTTTTTAACTTTAAATCATTTTATGCATTTTAAGCAGGAGCCAAATACCCTCTATGAACTATGAATGAGAAAATTGTGCGGATTTTGAAATTGGAATCTAAAATTGAACGGCACTAATGCAGTTTCGATTTTTAAATTGTGATCTCAGTTTGAATTGATGTGGTTTCGATTTTAACCTATTCCACGAATTTAATATTAAAATTTTATAAAAATGTGCGATCATTTTAGTTTATTTAAAATATCATATTAGAATAAAAGTACATGAATCACTAAATTGTATGTTTGCTAAATATATTATAACATATAATTATATTTCAGTAATATTAATAATATATATTTGTTATCAAACAACATTATTCATTTAACATTCAAACTTTTATTCATTCGAAAATCTTAATTATTCAGAAAATACTATTCAGATTCACTGAATATGATCATCCTAGAATGCCAAAACGACCAGCTGCACTTACTTACACTTATACTTGCTCTTAATTGTAAACTAGGTACTAAGAAACTATAAAACAAATGTACTTATACTACATGCATATATCCAAATCTACAAGCACAAAGTCCTCATTTGTTCAGCTCAAAGTAGTCGGATCCGATTCGACTCAAACCAGGGTTGCTGCAGCAACTAACCTGCCATAACTTAAGCACTCCATCCATACTTCCTGTGCAAACAATGCAACCATCTTGATCACTATCTTCCACAACCCGGCACGGAAAAGCCGCCAGGCTCCTAATAGGACCCCTATCACCCTGCAGAACCGCAACACATATGTGCTCTTCATCTTGTTGTCTAATCCATATCCGAACCGTTGAATCAGCCGAACCACTTACGACAAAATTACTAAAACTACTTAGGCACAAAACCGCATGCGTATGTCCCTGTAGAATTCCACCGTATTGCAATTGTCCCGAAAACCATCCCTTTAGCCAATAGTGAATGTACCCATCTGTGCATCCTCCGTACAAAACCCCGGCTTCGGAGTTTAGTGCCAGGGTCTTAACAGGCGAGGATTTAGCAGGTAAAGTGACGGTGAGCGCATGAGGACATGAGTTGTTACTACCAAAGTTGCGGCGCCAGACTTTCACAGTGGCATCATCGGATGCGGTGTAGAGGACACCGTTTTCTGCAATGACTACCGCGTTAATCGGGGCTGAATGAGCTTGAATTGTTTCCATGCATTTGAGATCGGAAATTCTCCATGCTTTAACAGTTTTATCGAGGGAAGCTGAGTAAATTATGTCATCTGATAGACTGATGTCCAGTGATGAGATAGGAGCCATGTGTTTCATCTGTTAATTGCATGTGTTACATCGGTTAAAAATATAAAAATTTCTAAACTTTTTATTAATTTTGATTGGATAATTAAAATTGCTTAAAAATATAAAAAAATTCATATCAGCTACGAAAATAGTACGTACTAATTAATGTGGGTACCAAAAGTCAGTATTCATTAATACAGTATAACCAGTACATGCGGGGCCGTATGTCTAACCCAATCTATGCATGCGCATCTATACTCTTTATTAATAAGCAAAACAATGTGAAAATGGCGCGCGGTACTAAAAAGTACCAAAGTACCAAATTTGGTTATCACTTGACCCGGGTTCGATTCTTCGCAACTACATAATTATACAAGATTTATTTAATTTAAATTTTTTAGCTTCATCCAGGGTTCGATTCCTTACAACTACGTAATTATACAAGATTTATTTATTTACTTTAAATTCAATAGTTTCATGGAGCGTTAGATTCTTTGCAGCTACGTAATCATACAAGATTTATTTATTTAATTTAATTTCTTTAGCTTTATGCACGGTTCAATTGTCTATAACTACATAATTAAATATTTATTTATTTATTATATATTTTTATCATTCAATTCTCGAAAAATACATTTTTAAATAATATTCATTAATAATTTATTAATACTGATATTTTAATTTCGACTCATGCTCGGCCCGTGCTTGGCACGGGTTATAAGCTTGTTTTACTTAATTATGGAATAGTCATTTATACAGTATAACCTGTACATGCAGGGCCGTATGTCAAAAGTAAAATAAAAAATAGTCAATTACCAAAATTTACAGCAAAATTCTGAAACTTAATTATACAGTCATGTGTGATCACTATATTGTGGTCAGTTTGTAAAAATGGGACCCTCTTTAGCCAAGACCATGTATTTCAAAGTAGCTCTTCTCTTTTCGTTTTTCAAAAATACAATTTTGTAAAATCGCAAGTTTTTTCTAAGTTATACGGTGAACGATTCAAATTGCAAATTTTAATTATTGAACATGATTTCTATTTTTTTTTAAAATATTTAAGCTTACAAATGAGTATTTGTTTTTAGATATTTTTGAAAGAACGAGAATCGAAACTGAAACGAGAAGAGAGGAACTACCTCGTTGCTCAGCATGATTCTTATCGTACTGGGTAGAAAACTAAATTTTAAGCTTACAGAAGAGAGAGAGAGAGCCAGAGAGTCCCTCCGGAGAGAGTGTGAAATCATGTAGTATTCATTTGTGATCCAATTGAATCCGAGAAACAGAGTAATTAATATTTGTACTGGGTATGGTTGTTTCATTTAAGACAATTTATTAAGTTTTTTTTTTTACGTCATTCCCAATTTATTTTAGTACTACTAGGTACTCTTACAAAACGAATGATTATAAGTACGGCTGATTCACCTCAATTAATTAACTAATTATAATTGGGTCATGTTAACAACATCCCTAAGGGTTATGGTTAATAATTATATTATATCTACGTTGTCATTAATATACTTACATCTATTTTCATAATTACATTTCTAATTTTGATTCATTTCCATAAATACTATTAATTTCATTGAAAATTTAGCAATTAATATTTATAATCTTCTAATATCTTGCAATTTTGGAAAGCTATTACTAATATTAAATGTTTAAACATGGAAAAAATAAGATAATTCAATGCTTAAACATAGCCCTAAGGGCTATGGTTAACATTTTCCTAATTAGTGTCCGACTCTTCTACCTTTAAAGCGGTTTATCTAATGTGTGGCGGGGCACATAATAAGAGTTTAGATGACAATTTTTGATTATTTTGACTTTCATTAATAATGATGACGTCCTACATGCACAAAAATTCTAATTACTTAAAATTAGCCAGCTCATACAAAAATAGTTGTTAAAATGTGTCATCGGCACACATTAGAAAAACTCTTATTAAAATTACCTCCATGCAAATTACATAATATTCATGCATTGTATATACGAACTTAAATGTGAAACGCAGCATTAATGACGTGACAATAACATAACAAGTTTGTAAATTTATTTATGTCGTGTGTATCGACTATAATGAATGAGGGACCGTTTATAATTATTTACTCTACTAAGCATTGATAAAGACCAAGTTATTGAAATATAATGAAAAGAATAAGCACTAAAACACTGTAAATTTAGAATTAATTAAGCCAACGCTTACCATTTTATCTTTGCCAGAAATATAGCTCCGAACATAACCTCCAGTTTTAGGAATGGTCACTAATCTGACATGTTTGGTCACCCCTCCGTAAGTACTCCGACTCCAAATCCTAATCTTGGAATCGACATAAGCTGCGAAAACCCTGTCATTCGAGACTTGAATTGCAACCACCATCTTGGCTGTGCTCTTTAACTGTCCACACTCTGTAAACTCCGGAAGCTTCCATATTCGAATCACATTGCTTTCGGACCCCGTGTAGGCCGTAGTACCATTAAGCACAGCAATCGACAAGACCTGACCGTCTTTCGTAAGGATGGAAGACATGCATTTGTAAGTGGCTGCAGTGGGACTGTCTTGTTTCGTTGGTGGATCAAGGCAAACCCCGGGCTGAGAATTCCAGAAGTAATGTCTAGAGAGGGGAGTACTAGGGGTGGAAAAACAGGGTGGTGCGAATGATATACTTTCGGTGGAATTTGAGGGATTTTTAAGCGAAATGCTGCGAACTAAATTCATGCTTTGATGGTTTTAGTATCCAGACTGGATGCTCTGCTGTTAAGTTGGTTGCATTTAAGCTGTTCAGCTAAATATATAAACATGTACTTGCTCACTAGCTAGTTCGAGCTTAATAGCAAACCAACTATTTCACTTACCTCATTCCAACTGTATTCATTTTTCCGAAAATAAGTACTTATTTCTGAAAAACGAGGTTGGCCAGAAAGAACCGATCGTACTCCATAGCTATGTGCGTGAGCTTAATAGCAAACATTCCAATTCTGCCAACTTTGTTTGTGGTTGCTGACAACAAGAGGATTGTATTCATCGACAACTGAACATGCATGTTTCACATTGCCTGAACTTTATACCGCAGTTATAAATTTTATTAATAGAGGAAAATTAAGGGAGGGTTGGTGTGCAAATAACTGAATCTGAAGCCTTCGATTTAGAACTACAGAGTATGTACCTACATGCTCTAAGTCTATTTATTTTGCTTGGTGCAAATACTGTTACGTTATACTCGATTACAATTACAATCTATATCCTTTATCAATGACCAAAATTATATTTCGAAGAAACACGTACTAGTAGGTAAGTTTTATGGAGACCACCTTTTTTGTGGAGACATGTATATCTTCTGCAATTTGAATTTAACAAAATATAATATTTTATAAATTATGTTCTATGAAAATAACTATTTTCATTTAAAATCTTTAAAATTATATATGTTTTGCAAGTAAAATATAGAAAAACATATTGTTCTGCAAAACATGTTCGGTTTGCAGAACATTCATGTTTAGTTTGCAAAACTTACATGATTTTCAAGATTTTCAATGAAATAGTGATTTTCATGGAATATACTTTGCAAAACAGTACGTTTTGCAAATTTTTATTACAAAATATGATCTATTTTGCCAAATTTAGATTGCAGAACATATGTGGTAAGGTGGTATTCATAGAACTTAACTAATACTATATTTAGTTAATACTAAACTCAGATTCAATTGTAAAGAAATGTCTTGGCGTCTGCCATGGTTTGAATCTGTTTTGCAAGTCTCTCGTATTTTCTCAGTTTTTGAAGTTTTATTCTTGAAATACAACTTTTGAGTTTATTTTCTCATAATGAATCCCATGGAGAATATTGCACAGGCAATGTACGAAATAAGTTTAGAGGAAGACGATGTTGGTGGCATATCTTTGGGAGATGGCGGAGATGGTACATCCACAGAACAACAACTCATGGGGGATCCAAAGTTGTGTCTGGTGGGGAAATTCTTAACAGAAGGGATATTTGATTTCACAGCAATGCAACATACTCTCGCAACGTTGTGGAAACCGGGGAAAGGGGTATATATTAAGGCTGTGGAAGCAAATTTGTTCTTGTTCCAATTCTATCATGTAATTGATCTGAACAGAGTAATAGAGGGGAGTCCATGGTCTTTTAACCGGAAAGTGCTGTTGATAGGGCGTATGCCTGAAAACATGAACCCTCGATGTGTTCCTTTGGATACAATTGACTTATGGGTTCAAGTACATGATATGCAACCGGGCTTTATGTCGGAGAAGGTGTTGCAGGAGATTGGAAACCAAGTAGGAAGGTAAATTTGTTCTTGTCCAAGCAATTTTAAGGGCATCTGGAGAGAATACATGCGAATGAGGGTTACTATTGATATTAAGAAACCATTAAGGAGGAGAATGAAAGTTCGTAAGACTGGAAATGAATGGAGCTGGATTACTTTCAAGTACGAAAACGTTCCGACGTTTTGTTTCATATGTGGAATCATCGGGCATGGAGATAAGTTTTGTAGCAAGATTTTTGACACACCAGAAAATGAAATAACTAGGCCATATGGTTGAGAAATGGTGGGGAATTCATGCCGGAATCAGCAAGTTCTACAGTTGACAAACAGAATCCGGCACCGGAGAAGTTTGTTCGAACTGAGGTACCAGGCCCTGAAATCCCGGTGAAAGATAAGGAGGGCAAAATATCAGGAGTTGGATTACAACAGAATGATATGATGGGCAACAAACCAGGGAATTCAAATTGTGGGGATAATGCAGATGAAGGGAAAAATAATACAGGTGTCAAAAGTATTATTTTGGAAAATAAAAAGAGGAGAACAGATTGTGAAGGAGCGGAAATTATGGGGATAAATACAGAAATTGAGCAAGAATCGGAAAATGATAGCATGGACCAGGATGGAATTAATATTGGGTCAAAAAACGGATTTGTGGCGGGTTCCGAAAATCGGGCCCGCCTAGGATTATGACAACCTTTAGCTGGAATTGCCATGGGCTTGGCACCCCGTGGGCTTTACAATTCCTAAAGGACCAAACGATCCAAAAGAAGCCCAGTATTATATTCCTTAGTGAAACTTTTTGCAAAAAAGAAAAGGCAGAAAGAGTAAGAAAACAGATAGGGTTTGAAGGAGTATTTGCTGTTGATTGTCAAGGTCAGGGAGGAGGTTTAGCTATGTTCTGGAGAAATAAAGAAGAGATCACCCTACAATCATATAGTAACAACCATATTGATGTGGTTGTCAACATACAGGGATGGTCTCCTTTTAGACTAACTGGATTGTATGGTGAGCCTAAAAGGACGAATCGAAGGTCTACATGGGATCTCATTAGACAGCTGTATACGCAAATGCAGCTTCCTTGGGTATTAATTGGTGATATGAACAATGTTTTGGGACAAACTGACAAAAGAGGAGGTCCATTGTATCCGTCTTGGTTGATTAATGGATTTCAAGAAGTGCTAGATGAATGCGATCTACATGATATGGAGCTACAAGGCTATCCATTCACGTGGGAAAGGGGTCATGGCATAGACAAATGGGTTGAAATTAGATTAGACAGAGCTGTAGCCTCGAGTTCTTGGTTGAATTCGTTTAAAGATGCAAAGTTAGTCAATCTCGATCGAGGTGTCAACTTCAGACCATAGTCCTATCTTGTTGGAACCAGTTGTTGCAACTTTAACGCCAAGAATTCGCAAACAAAAATTCGAGAATGCTTGGTTAAGGGAGCCAGTTTGCAAACTTATAGTAGAAGACTCATGTCAGAAAAATCAGAATGAGGCTCTGCAAATCAAATTAAGCAGATGTCTGGAAGATGTGTCAGTTTGGGGGCAAGATTTCACTGGAAATTTTAAGAAGAGGATTGACAAGTGTAAGAAGATCATAAGAAATACGAAAGGGCGTAGAGACAGAGAAGCAATTCAAAGAAACCAATGTTCCAACAAAGAGCTGTCAGAAATTCTCACTCAGCAAGAAATATTCTGGAAACAAAGGTCGAAGCATTTATGGTTAAGAGATGAAAACAGTAAATTTTTTCATGCTACAGCTCGAGCTAGAAGGAAAAATAATCAGATTCAATTCTTGCTAAATGAAAGAGGAGAGCAAGTGGATTGGGAAGGAGGTCTGCAAGTAATGATGGAAGATTATTTCAATAATCTATTCGCAGCAACAGAAACAAGTTGGCAACCCGTGATTAAATGCATTGGAAGTAAAATTTCAAATGATCAGAATGATGCACTTCTAAAATCTGTTGAAGAACATGAGGTAAAGCAGGCTTTTTTTCATATGCATTCCGATAAGTCTCCGGGCCCTGATGGCATGAGCTCGGGTTTCTTTCATAAATATTGGAACACGGTTGGGGGTGCTGTAATTCAAATGGTAAAATCTTTTGTTGAAACTGGTACTTTGAGCGAACAATATACTGATATTAATATTGTGCTGGTCCCAAAAAAGAAAAATCCCCAATACATGTCCGATCTTAGACCAATCTCATTGTGTAATGTCAGGTACAAGATAGCCTCTAAAGTGCTAGAAAATCGTCTAAAAGAGGTAATTGACTTGGTTATCTCTGAAGAGCAGAGTGCTTTCATTCCGGGACGGATAATTTCAGATAACATTATGATATCGTTTGAGATTATGCATTACATGAAGCATAAAACTCGAGGCAAAAAAGGTTGGATGGCTCTGAAGCTCGACATGAGCAAAGCCTATGATAGGGTGGAGTGGAGTTATATTAGAACAATGTTAAGTAAATTGGGTTTTTCTAACTCAATTGTTAATCTTTTTATGCAGTGTGTTACTACAGCTCAAAGGGGGTTTCGCCAAGGCAACCCTCTCTCTTCGTACTTATTTCTGATATGCATGGAGGGACTGTCAGCCCTAATTAAGGACTATGAGCATCGTGGTTTGATAAAGGGAATCAGTGTGGCTAGAGGTGCTCCGTCAGTGTCTCACATGTTTTTTGCGGATGACAGTTATATTTACTGCCATGCCACTAAAGATGAGGCTGTGAAAGTTATGGAGATTCTAGCAATTTTCGAAAAAGCATCTGGCCAGAAAATAAACACGAGTAAGTCTAGTGTTTTCTTCAGTCGTAATGTAAAATAAGAAACCAAGGTGGCAGTACTAGAAGTTCTGGGTTTTCATGAAGCTGATTCGAACAGTCAGTATCTTGGGCTGCCTAATTGTATGAGTAAAAATAAAACAACAGTTCTGGGGTATCTGAAAGATCGAGTTCGTGATAGAATTCAGAGCTGGGATGGTAGCTTATTAAATAAGAGTGGCAAAGAAATTCTTCTCAAGACAGTAACTCAATCAATTCCCAACTATGCGATGTCTGTCTTTTTATTACCACTCGAAATGTGCAAGGATATGGAGAAGATGATGTGGAAATCAGGAAAAAAAGAAAAGAATATTCATTGGATGAGCTGGGAGCGGATGTGTGTTTCAAAATTTCACGGAGGTCTGGGCTTTAGACATCTTCATGAGTTTAATGTTGCATTACTGGGGAAACAAGGCTGGCGCCTGGTCACAAATCCGAATGGTTTGGTAGCAAGGATTTTCAAAGCAAAATATTTTCCAAATGACAGTTTCCTCAGTGCTAATTTGGGGGCAAGTCCGAGTTTTGTATGGCGCAGTGTTTTGGCAGCTCAAAATATTCTAAGACAGGGTCTGGGTCGCAGGGTGGGAGATGGAAGCTCAGTGAAAATTTTAAATGAGCCATGGTTGCCGAGTAATGATAACCCGTACGTGACAACGGAGAGTACAGATATAGAGGGTCATACGGTGTCAATGTTGATGAATCCAAATGAAAGAAAATGGGATGAAGGTCTGGTTAAGCATTTGTTTACTCAAAGGGATGTCAATCTTATTTTAGCTACACCTTTATCAGACAACAACGAAGACAGTTGGTACTGGAGGAAGGAAAAGTCTGGGAACTTTTCAGTTAAGATGGCGTATATCTTAATCCAAGAATCAAAGCCTCTGGTAAATCAATGTGGTAATACTCGATTCTGGAAACGGATGTGGAGCTTAACAATACCACCAAAAATCAAAAACTTTATGTGGCGATCTATGACGGGGTGTCTCCCAACAAAAGAAATGCTACGTATAAAGCAGGTCAATATTAACGTAGAATGTGCTTTATGTAATAGGGAAGCGGAGAACACGAGTCATGTTTTACTGGACTGTTCTTTCGCCAGATCATGCTGGGAGATGGTTGGTGTTTGTATAGATGATACACCTCAGATTTCGTTTACTGAATGGGCTCTAAATGTTTTTATTGAGTGGAGTGATACTAAACGTCAGATTGGTGCCATGATGTGCTGGACGATCTGGAATTGCAGAAACGATTTAATATGGAACCATAAAAGTATGGAAGTGCAAGAAGCCGTGTATTCAGCTAGAGTGGTTCTTAGTCAGTGGAAAGAAGCTCAAGACAGATTTTTCGATAGGTCATGGGGATTGTTAAACCCAGATGACGGTGATGAGCTATGGTCTCCTCCAACTGAAAACAAGACTAAGATTAATACTGATGCTGCGGTTTTTGAAGCTTCAAACAGGTACAGTTTCGCGTTTGCTGCAAAAAACCACAAAGGAGAGTTGATAGAAGCACGGTCCAGTTGTAAGGAGGGTTGTACTACTCCAGAATGTGCTGAAATCATGGGGATTCGAGAAGCCTTGAGTTGGATCAAAGACGAACAGTTAAAGGATGTAGTAGTTGAAACGGATTGTTTAGTTGCTGTCCAAGCAAATCCGAGGCAGTGAGGTAATGTCTTCATATTTTGGGGTTTTGATCCAGGAGTGCATAAATCTCTTGAAGGAGGTAAAAAAACAAAGGTGTTTTCCTTAAATTTGTAAAGCGTTCTGCGAATAAACTAGCCCACGCTTTTGTGAGCTGTAGTTATTCTGTAGCTGATCGCATCCGGAAGGCAAATGAAGTCTCTCCAGAAATAATCCATGTACTTGAGAAAGATTTGAAGTAATGAAAGTCTATTTCTTCTTGGCAAAAAAAAAAAACTCAGATTCAATTCCTTAAAATTACATAATTTAACAAGATTGATTAATTTAATTTAATTTTTTTGTTTTCACCCCGGATTCGATTTCCTGTAACTACATAATTAAATAATAATAATTTATTTTCAAAATAATAATTTATTATATGCTTTATCCTAATTACAGTTTCAGTTCTCTACAAATTCATAGTTAAATAATACTTATTAATTTATTAAATTTAATATTTTAGTATTAATTTTTTAATCTCGACCCATACTTCGCACGAGTTATCAACTAGTAGTATTTAATAGTACAAATATATGAAATTTTCAGGACAATAAAATGAACTGGTAACTTAAGACACTTGTTTTTTCGCGGGGAATTTATTTTTATTTATTCTAAAAAATTATAAATTATGGATAATGTTTTCTAATATAAATTAAAATGATAAATTATAATATTTATATTTATTTTAAAATAACATTTTAAATCTTATTTATACTATTAATAATAGGCAAAACTAATATTATAATAATTAAATTATATCACAATATGTAATTTTTAAATTATTGAGTGGATAAACAAATTAAAATTGTAACGTTACATAGTGAGCGTTTGGGGTATAAAAAAAAGTTGACTTATAACTTAAAATGAGTAAGTGCTTTATAAGTGATAAGTTGATGGATTCTTATAACTGTTTGGGAAAACTTAAAAAAGTGAACTTATGTGAGTAAGTGTTATATAAGTGAGAAGTTAATGCAAACTTATAAGTTACGTAAGTGTTTGGATAAATTTACTTATAAGTTAATAATTTTTTTGTTAAATTAAATTGAAAAAATAATTAATTAATATAATGATCTCGATAAATACATTTTAGATTAAAAAACATTTAAAAGTATAAATATAAAAATATAAACTATAATATGTTAGTATAAATATAAAAATATAAACTACTAAACTGCTTTTTTAAGGAAGATCTTTTTGTGAAACTATTGGAGTTTTTGGAATCTCCACATGTTACAACTGAAATTTTGCTAGCTGACATTGAAGTGCGCTCTCCTCTCCTTCTCTCTGTCACACACACACCAAGCATGTCATATGTATAGATGTCATTTCTGTTGCCTAAATCTAGCAAGTCACCGCGCTCTGGGAGGAAAGCTGTAAAGACAGCATCCAAGGTGTGCATATGTTTTTTTTCGATTTTTGTTTATGTTATCACCTGACAACCTTAATGACGCTACCCTAGCTACTTTTAAGGTTTGAATACAAAAAAATGATGAGGCTTAATTGTGTTGCACTGTAAGAGTTTCATTCTGTGTCTTTACCAAAGTAAGTGTCAACTCAATATTTTCTGCTAGCTGGGACTATAATATGCACTCCTGATTCAGCCAAAAACCAGACAATCTTATAGATTAGGTTGTCTTTATTAAGTTGACCTGATTGTCTCAACGTCAGGTGTATTCTTTTTTCTTCCTTCTCCCGTTTTCAGGGTAAGCTTGTCACTGCATCGTAGCATACTACCTTTATGTATATATATTTTAGAGTTATCTATGTGATTGCTAATTTAGGTAAAATCGGTAAATTCTGATGGTTGTAAGTTGATAACGAGGGGTATTGAATGGAAATGCAAGTTGGGACGTTAGGGTTCTCAGATATTCATAATAATTCACATGGATTGTCACGAAACTCAGATTTGGAGGGTGAAAGTGATGGTCCAGGGGAAGGGCTTACTTCGGATTGTCATAAATCAGGATTGAGGTCACCTATATTTTCCTCCAAAACTTCTCTGATTGGCTTCACCAAGTTATACATGATGCTGGGAAATTTAAAGGACATTTTCCCAGATTTAACTCGAGATTATGCACCACTAGTGGTGGAATTGTGGAAGATTGAAGCCATTCAAGCCACATACAGCCGGAAAATCAAGCGCATTCTTGAGGAGACAGTTATTTTTTATATCGGGTAAGCTTGTGCTCACATTCCCCCTGTCAACATAATCATCTTACAAATAACAAAAAGTCTATTCTGGACTCTATACTACATTTCTCGTAAAGCTAGCCCAAGCAAAGACTGAAAAATTAAGGCACCAAGGAAAAACACACTTTCTTGGAGGACTGTCAAGATGTTGGAGAGGATGCCCTGTTTGCAGGTTGCGGACTGTCCAAGACTACTCACATTTCAGACTTTCAGTGGCAATGAGAGATTAAGATACCCCAATTTTCAGACCCCAACTACAAGCGAAATCATGGTCAGTTCAATTTTTTCTGTAGTAATTTAAGTTCTATGTTCATTACTTTGAAGTTCTTATACATAAAATGTTGTCCAGATTCTTCCTTTGGGCTAGCTTTACGAACTATTTTAGTTATATCTGAGGACACCCGAGTTTAAAATCATCTAGAACTTACATTTACATTTTAATGCAGTAACTAATAATACATTTCTATATCTTCTGCCTGCAAGCTAAGAAGATATTGACATTCGGGAAAGTACTACAACTTTTGAAATATGAAAATATATAAGATACTAAAACACTTGCATGCACAAAATTCCCAGCCTTCAGTTCACAGGCATAATTTGCTAATGACGGCTCTGCAATTTCTCCATGCTCCGCGGTGCTGCATGCAACACATATGCAATCTTACTTTTCAATTGTGAACAAAAGGCTACTTTAGTTAATGCGAATATGTAAACTTTTAGGGAAAAGAAATTAGGATCTGGTATGCCAGGTTCATACCTAAACCAATTGCCTCAGAGCCTTTCATAATCCTTAACCTCTTGCACGAGTCTGTGAACATACTGATTGAGTGAAGATTAACAAAATTAGTATACACAAAGGTTTTCAAGTAGCTAACATTGTATACATAGCATATCCATTAAGCAGCTATTTTATTAGAACAGATCTTGAGAGTAACAGCTAGTTACGTAACTACGAACTACAAAATGAACACATGTCAGATATGCATGCCACAGAGCTATAGAACTTGTAAGTCTAGTCTTTCCTAATGCTTTAAACTTGAATTCATAACGGCCTGAATTCTTGACAAACTTGTGTAATTTGTTTCTTTTTTGTTTTTTGCCTCTAATTGCAATGCACATAAGTCTAGTGAAATGCTAAGTTTAAAAGTGTAGAGTGTTGGCTTACTTCCAAGGAACATCACCAACAAGCATCCAGTCACCGTCCTTGTCTTCATATGTAAGCACATATTCAGAGCCATGTACAATATCGATTAATCGACTGGCACTGAGACCCTCTCGTTCTGGAAGTCCTTTAGAGGTGCACTGCCCTGAATTACAGCCATGTATGATACAAGTCAGGTCTAGCCTAGAAAGCAGGGATTCTTTGGTCACCCGACGAATCCCCGTATCCCTACGCACCCCCGTATCGGATACTCGGATTCTTGGGGATACTCCGATGTTGAAAATTCTCAATTCAAATTCATTTTTTCAACAATTTATACTACGAACATAAGTGATTTCAGTCTAAGTTCTTGTGTTTTAAATGCTTCTATCATGTATTTGATTCAATTTGCATATAACTATTAGTTTTATTAATAGATTTCATCATTCATAACATCAAATTTATATTTGAAATATAAATATATGTGTCGTATCCCCCCGCACCCGAATCCCCATATTTTTTTATTTGCTGAATCCATGTATCCCCGCACTACGCACCCGCATCCCCGCACCCGTATCCTTGCTTCTTAGGGTCTAGCTGAAATATAAGCTTATGCAGTAATTACAAATTCTTTACCAGTGTTCCTCTGACCCTTCAATCTCATCATAGATAGATAACTAGTATAATTTATTATTTAATATTTATATATGAATATCAACTAGTTGTACATGTAAATTTTCATCAGATCTTGATGAGAAATAAGAGAGAGAGAGAGAGAGAGAGAGAGAGAGAGAGAGAGAGAGAGAGAGAGAGAGAGAGAGAGAGAGAGAGAGAGAGAGACGGAATGCTTACCAATGGTAAAGCAGCTGAACATACTCTCGAGAGCTGATGAAAGTTGAGCGTAACTACAGTAGGTTTTGAGGTCAACTTTTCTAAGATATGGAGCACCGTCCATGCTAACCTTAACATAAATGCACCCTGTAATTGAATCTCCTTCCACAACATCTGTGTTCTTATATATGTTGGTAGCCAGTGTGTTTTTCCGGAATGATTTGATAGGAGGCCATCCAACTACCGGTGTTCTGCAACAAAAACACATTGAAAATAGCGTTCAATAAACAGGTGCTCTGGAACAAAATTTCCATAATTGTTAGTGAAAATAAACAGGGCCTTGTTTTACACAGCTATTTATTTAAACGCATATTTTAAACACCGAGGCACCATAGTTGAGTATTCTCAATAATCTAACTTGAGCAGGACTTAAACAGTTTACAAGATTGCACCAAAAAAATAGAGCAGAGTAAGAAATCAAAATTACTTCGAAGCAGGAGTATTAGTAGTATTTTCATTTGTTGGAGAAGTCTTCTTCTCCTTAACAGGCTTCAAACTAGTAGAAAGACTAGCCTCTCTAACTGAAAACCCATGCAAAGATGACTTATGGTTGTTATTGTTATTCTCCAAGCCCCTATTTTCATTTCTTGGGGAGTACAGAACGGAACCCTTAATCAAATCAGGTACCTCTGATCCACCATCTATCGAAAGAGCCCATTTTCCGGAACCATCAGTTGCATCACAAAAACCTCTCTTAGCCCCTGAAAGAAAGTTCTTTAGTGGACAAAACTCACCAACTTTAGTATCTTTTAGGACTTTTCCAAACAGAGGCACACCAGGCTTCCTTTCCGGAGACACAGAACCAGGTAACCCAAGCCTAAGCTCTGTCTGTTTAAGGTTAAGAACATTGTTTTTGTTGTCCTCAGTTGAGGAAAAACAGGATGAAATGTCCTCAGAGCTTCTGTCCATTGTATGAGTCTCTGATAAGCTTATGTAGTCATGTTGCAGTGGCGAAGTCATCGAAATTGAACAGTATAAAATAAGCTGAAAATTGTAGTGAACATAGAGGAAGCAGAGTAATGTAGAATACTTGATTTGATTATGCTAAAAATGAAGAGGAGTGGTCTTTATTTTCAATGAAGACCAGTAACATAACCTCCTTTTGACAAAGCAGCTTTGGTTTTAACTGGTATTCTTTTATTTAAATAAATATTTAAAATTCTGTCAAAAAATAAATAAATATTCAAATTAATAAGTTTTAAACTTGGCACTTGTTAGTTCACGAATATTTTTTGATTTTGGTGGTTGTGAATGAAGTAAATTGAGTCAAATTTCGTTTAACCAAACTCGAAATTTGGGCTTATATTTACTCAGCTAAGTCGAATCTATGTACTTAGTAGCATATACCACATGATTCTCAAGGCAAAAGCCAAGTTTGAGCAGATCATCTATGAAGTTCAACCTCGTTCGTCTATCTTATCGCACAAAATTTGTGTTAGTTTTCGATCAAATCAAATCCAGCTCGACCTACTGAATTTATCCCAGAAACATGTTCGAAAATAGTTGAGTTCTTTACACTTCCAAAAACAGGTAGCTGAGAATGCCCGGGAAAGCCCTTTTTTCATTGTATCATATACATTTCTACTTTAATCAACCATGCTAACGTACACCAACATGCTCTAAAATGTGCATATTCAATGAGGGAATCGCACGGACAAGACATTGCAGGAAAGAGCCTGGAGAGAGAGAGGGGAAAGAAAATGAAAGGAGAGAATAAAAGCTGGATTGTACTGAATAGAAAATCAGGTTTAACGGAAAGTGATTGAACATGCAATGTTAATATTCCGTCTTATTACATTTATATCTCGAAATCTCAAGTCATAAGACAAATATTAATCATCTCTCCTCTCTGCCATTTTCTGCATTTTGATTTTACCAATCCCCATAATCATGTTCAAACTTCTTTTGTAGATTAACTTCGCCACTTATTCTTCTAACAGCAGTAAAACAACATTAATCAATGTCGGAAATGTTGATCGAAAATCGAGAATTCGAATCTCAGTAGAAACATGTGTACGTAAGTTTTACGTCCGACCATTTGTAATTTCCACTTCCCACATTAACCGTTCACCGTGCAACTTTAGATGATAAGGATAGCTTGTTGTAATTGGTAGAAGGTGCAACTTCTTCTTTTCCCATTCACCGGTCTAATATTTTTTTTATACTACAAGAAAGTGACTCAGACAATCAATTGTTAGGCAGTAGGCACGACCCATATTAGAACTCAAAGGCAGGATAGATCAAAGAGAAATGCTACCAGAGCAATTGTTTTGTCAAACCTCATGTTGTGGGATGCATTTATGATTATAATGGTTTTATCAAATCTCAGCATTTTAATTTAATTTATTTTTTGTTCTTGGCAAAATCGAACACAATGAATTTTTTTGTTAGAAAAAGATCGGTTTTGGATCCATCCTCGTAAAAGATTCGAATTCAAGTTTGTTAAAGAGCGGGACGAGATTTACATCCTAAATATGTATCCTTTAGATGCGATATGAAATTGAAAGAGAAGGGGTCGACATGGTAGCCACCATTGATACAGTACAGCACTACAAGTTGCTAGCTAGGGCAATTGATCCAAAAGAAAGCACGCATTTTGCCTTGTTCTCCATTAGAAAAAAAAAAGGTGCATCCCCTGACCACACACTAAACTAATGGCATCTTAAACCTACATTATCTGTGGTCCTTCCTATATATCATAATGAAGATAGGGTAATTTTAATTTTCTCGCACCATCGAGGATAAACGAATCAAGTATAATATCGTATTGATTGATCGATCGATGTTAACACAACCTGTTTTCCGATTCCCAGGGAAACAATTTTTAAACATCTCAACTTCAGACAGTTTTAACTCTTTTCGGAGATTTTTTCCGCTATTTTTCAGTTCAAATATACAAATTTGTGAACTCGATCTTGACGAAAGGATTTTATTGTGTAAATGTGTTACCCAAGAATCAGGAAGGTGCGAATTATTG
The DNA here is from genome assembly GCA_030848705.1 of Heracleum sosnowskyi. Taxonomy (NCBI): domain Eukaryota; kingdom Viridiplantae; phylum Streptophyta; class Magnoliopsida; order Apiales; family Apiaceae; genus Heracleum; species Heracleum sosnowskyi. The sequence continues at coordinate 116,949,339 of CM061245.1, read as the reverse complement.
GAGATAGCCAAACTAAATGTCTAGGGTCCATTAAGCGATCATTGTTCATAATCAAAATTTCGAAAAGTATGTTATAGCACAAAGGCGCCGCTCCCTCACTATATCCATAGATTGTTCATCTATTGCAAAATACCAGTTGACATTTGCCTGGTCATCATACTCAACATGGTATCAGAGTTTTGATCGACGGAGGTCACAAGTTCGACTCTCTGACACCCCTAATATTCTCACTATTTATGAAGGACGCCGGTTACTCAACACATCCATTCGAAATGAGCAACACTGTCCATTTTTTAGAACTTTTAGTTAGGCGCCAGAGGTTAGTATTGGCAATAAGTGAAACCTTAAAAGCCATATAGTTTAAAATTAGTAATGATGATGCCGAAGGCCCGGGACATTTGGTTTCATGAGTACATCCACCTAACATGTTGCTAAATTTTAGTTCAGAAGATGCAACTGGAAAGTGAGGTGCAACTCACTTCCGAGAAAATGTTGGGATTTGATTGTGACACCGGTGCATTGCATTTCGGATTGTGTAATGATGAGATTTCGAGCACTTGTGCCAAGTGCTTCAACTGGAATTATTTGCAGTTGCATTGTCGCAACTTAAACGGTTGGACTTATGATTTTACTTTTCACATTTTTCACTAGCAAAGGCTTGTTCAACTAGTGACATCTCTCTGAGAAGATTACATGAGTGTCTTAGTGTGTTTTCAATTATCAGTGTGATCGTAACAACTGTTTGTGACAACCCGAGTAAACTCGAGTAGTTCACAAGCCCACCACAGGCCCCCGAAAAGATCATGATTTATTGGTGCTAATTAATAGTAGTACATTACTTTATAAACTGAACAGAAGTCTCAAATCTCCTCGATGTGGGACTGAGGTGTTACACGGTCTATCTAATACACGAATCATTCAAGATTACTAAAAAATGGTAACGCACTTGTACAAATTTCAAGTACAGTTAGTGAAGATATTGAAAACAAATAGGTGTACTAGTTTGGGCTCCTTCTAATTTTAGAGAAGAGTATCTGGGCTTTACTTCAGCCAAAACAGGCCATATGCTCAACCAAATTGGTATAAAATTTTCAGGCCCAACTCATGTCATTAGTGAATCCATAGCTCTTCTTCTACTGTGATGTTCTAACAAAACCTTGGAAAATTTTGCAAAAGAGAAAGCATGGATACTATGAAATGGAAAAACACTGCACTTCTGGTCATCGACATGCAGGTTTTTATCTGAATTTTTTCCTTAATATATGCATGCATCTGTATGAATTTATTGTTTTCGAAAAGACAAGGAGCTAACTAAACTATTGGGAAAAAAACAGAAAGATTTTATAGTGAAAGAAGGTTCGATGAGAGTTGATGGAGGTTTAGCTATTGTTCCTAATGTTATCGAGGCTGTTGAGGTTGCTAGACGCCGTGGAATTTTCGTAATTTGGGTAATTTTCTTGACTTTGTCATATCCTTAATTTTAGTTTCTGTTTGTTTTATGTTGTAGTTTGAGTGTGTGTGGAACTGGAACTGGAACTGGAACTGGAAGTAGATTTAGGTCTGTAGTTGAGATTCATATGTCTAGGTTATACTTGAGTGATGTACAGATTTACTTAGCGTGTTTCATAAATTTAAAAAAAAAAAAAAAGGTTCCTTTGATTCTATAGAAAACAGTTTCTTTGATGAATAAATGTGTAAACATATTTGAAGGAAATGTAAAATGTTTATAAAATTAGAAGTCTTCTCCAGGCTGTAAATTGTGAGCAAAACGAGATTATCATCGTGTAACTATGGTCTGATTATGGAGATATCGAATTAGATTTCTTCTAGTTTCAAGTGGATCTCTTTCTGTTGTTATAGTGTTAGGAGGCTGGATTTAGACTGGGGATTTTTACTTTGGGGAACTAAGAATAGGTCAGGAATTATGAAAACAGGACAAGTGAAGTCATTACTGGAGATGGAAAGACAGAAAGTTTAGATTAATTTCAAAATTGCATCATAGACAAGGCATGGTTCAATGATCTTAATAGAACTCTGCTTGAAATAGGTTGTGCGTGAGCATGATCCGATGGGAAGAGATGTTGAATTATTTCGCAGACACTTGTACTCTGAAGGGAAGGCGAAACCAACTTCTAAGGATAGTGTGGGTTCTGAACTTGTTGATGGGCTTGTAATTAAGGGCACTGAATACAAGTTGGTAAAGACACGTTTCAGTGCTTTTTTTGGTACCCACCTTCATTCGCTTCTTCAGGGTGCTGGAATCAGCACTTTAGTTGTCACTGGTAAGTGGTAATGCACTTTTTCTTTAGGTTTTATTGGAGTATCTAGTGCCATATAATCATAAGTTCTTAATTACGTTTTCTAGGTGTACAAACTCCAAATTGCATAAGACAGACCGTCTTCGATGCAGTAGCACTTGATTATCCATCTGTAAGTGTCATCGTTGATGCTACAGCAGCTGCAACGCCTGAAATACATGCTGGTATATACTCTTTTACACTCTTGAAACCACATCAAAAAGTTACTGTTGATATGTTTTTTGCTTTAAGTAACTGTAGTTAGTGAGTTACCAAGGTGCAAACCTTCCCAAATAACAAGGGGATGCTTTTTCTTTTATTTCTGATAGTCTCTGGATTTAATCCCCCCATCACCGAGGACCACATCCTAATGCCTTAAAACAAATTACAATTGCTTGTATGGGCACCTATTTCAGTTGTCATTGTCTTGCACCTTACGCTTTAAAAGTCATTGTTTCATCTTCAAAGGCAATAGAATGGGCGATGGGATATCACTTGCTTTGCTCGAAATCAAACTGTAGGCCATTAAAGATATGGAAACCCGATAGTCCCTCTCAATTGAACTTTCTATTTTCCTAGCTTGTCAAGTCTTGGTTGATCTCATAATTTTGTCATTGATATTGCTCTTCATTGTTGCTAAGCGTTAAATGATGGTAAAGATCAAAATGATTGAATAAGTTGTACATTTCTTGAACCAGCTAATATATTCGACATGAAGAATGTTGGAGTTGCAACGCCAACGCTACAAGAGTGGTCCAAATCCGATGATTGATACACTTGCTTTGGCCATTAGTTTGAGAAGGAATTGCACGACTACAGGAGCAATGAGTATCCTTGGATCACAAGCTCTTCATGCCTGCTTTAGCATTTAAGCGTGTGATATAACTCAGTGAATGTGTTGTAGAAATTAATCAGGCTATGATACCTTGTATTTTGCTGTACTTAATCAATGTTGATTCAAATCATGTAACAACTAGTTCGTTCTACGTATTGAACTCTTACTTCATACTTTAAGAAGACACGTTCGGATTGTTGATGAGAACGAGAATGAAATGAAAATATTTCGAAATTTTTTAGATTTGCGACCAGAACCTGGATTGATAATACCACAAGGTCCCAGCTCCCACAAAATCGTGCAGTTGGGGTCATATTTTCTTTTGCACATGGTGTTTCTTTTATAATCTTTGAAAATGCTGAGCATATAATTTGTAGTTTATCTTTTTAATCAAGCCAACGGATTGACATGACAAGAGCCGGATTGCATTCATCTGAATCCATAGTCACTCAGGAATAAAACTTCTGGGCCAATGTTGCTTTAAGGAATTCAATCCACGTTTCCACATTGGCATCTCTTTTACTTCATTAAGATAAGAGAACTAATTATTAGTATAAACTTATAAAAAATTCATTCATATAAAACATAATGTTTAAGACAAATATACAATCTTTTCTATGGTATCTTAGGTCAAACATATGTACAGATCGAGAATAAGAAAAAAAAAATATCAGTATAGCGATATTTCTCTCGCTCCTTTTACGAGATGTTTAGAGTTCGTACATTATCTTCGTGGAATACGAATCGAGAACAGGAATGAGGATCTCAGTTTTCACGAGTATATAAAAAATGAAAACGTAGAGAGCCGTTAGCCGTCTCCTTTTATGACAAAATACATTTTGTGATGAACAAAAACAAGAGCAAAACACTCATCGTTATCGACCAAAATGGGTGAGCCCAAGGTCTAACAAATACTAAAAAGAATGATCCTGACCTATCGAAAGTTGTAACATAGTGGATCTTATCTTTTCTGCTTTAATAATAACGTCATGCACTCCCACCACATGAATATTATCCGCACGAACTGTAATATCCAGTCCTAAACTTATTTAAATTTTCATGGTCATCTACAAAATAAAATCTGGTAGCCTTGGGAAATTTGCGGGTGCTACGCGCATGGTTGAAATATTTTAATGTATTTAGACCGACATAAAAGTCGGAATAGGAAATTTTAATGCATAAACACTGGAGTGTGTTAAAAGTTTAAAATGATTAAAAAAATTCCAGCATATGCATAAATTTGACCAAACAAAACTTTAGTACATTTTCCATCACTTCGTGTTGCTTAAATAATTCAAAATCGCACTCAAAAAAATCAAGAAAAATGTAGACTGAAATAATACGAAAACTCGGAAGTCGATATGATATAATTAAGCCCCCACACAGCTCAGGACAGAGGCTATATACATTGGACGCATCACGTATAAACAAATAGAAAGATCCGAACAAGCGTGAAAGATGTGACCAAACGAAAGCATATTATTACATATGTTCGAAATTTATTTGGGTTTTGGAATATTGCATTCAATCTCTCTCTCTCAATCTCTCTCATTTCATCTCTCTCTCGATCTCTCTCTCGTTCATTTTAGGTACGTGAATATAAAGATGAATGAGTCAAATAAATAATACTGTATTAGTCAAGGATGGGGTGATAATTGAACAAACTAGTCCAAAACTATTCCTACCCAACACTCTCCCCATATGTAGTGTGTGTTTAGATTCTTATAAAGGGGTGAGCCCAAGCCAGATTGTGAAAGATCACTACCACTTTCTTCCTTTGCATTCCAGCTACAGCTATGTTTCCCTGTCTATTTCCCTTTTCTTTTTTATAAATAATTAGTGCTTATAATTATTATACAACCATTGCTAAATCACTGTGTTTGATAATTTGGCAAAATTCAATGTTTTTTATAAATAATTGAAGCATCGCAAATATGGGCATCAAAATATATTAGTATAACAACGCGGCCTTTTAATGTAATACTAGCTGATTGTGCGAAATATGGGCCGAGATTAAAATATAAAATTTAATAAATTAATAAATATTATTTAATTTTGAATTTGTAGAAAACTGAACATAAAATTAGGATGAAGAATACAATAAAAAAAGTATTATTTAATTATATAGTTGATATTATGCTATTTTGCTTATTATATATCCTTATATATAATAAGTGTAAGGGAAATATTATCCAAAACTTTGGTAGTATGTATGATCATTGTACGATCAAATTAATAAGAACCGTTAGATATTAAATAGATTGATGAGAATCGTTAGATCTAATATTAAAAATTGTATTTGATTAATAATAGGATTAGATTTAAATACTAAAAGGTATATTTTGATAATTTAAACCAAATATAATTATATTTTATATGTTGAATAAGATTCTCTACGTAAAAATTCATAACTTTCTTTTCTCTTCAATTTATGAGTAATTCCGGTAAAATAGAAATTGTTAAACCAAATATCAAGAGTATAATGCTCATGTATATCATGGATAATAATAATAATAACATGAACTTTATGTTATAAGAGACGTAGAAGAAATTGTGTATATAAATTTATGTTGCACATTTTATTGTACAGATTTCAAGTAAACGACTTAGTTAATTAGTACTAACATAACACTTTTTTAAAGCAAATAAATTCTGATTCATTCAAATAATATTATATTATTTTAATTATAACAAATGTAAAAGGATAATATCGAATTATTAAAACTGAGAGTTTCATATTCATTAACGATATTTTTGAATATAATACTTATAGAGAATAAGAATCATGACTTTTTTCCTAAAATCACAACTAATAAATGTAACTAAATAAATCTAATCATCTATTGTTAAATTTTCAATCATATAAATTTAAATAAATATACATATAATATGTATTTTGCACAGGGTAAACGCAACACGAAATAATTTATCTAAAAATATATCCTTATATATTTTATTCATAATTTTGATAGTCACGGTACAATACCATAAAAAAAATTGTTAAACTTTAAAATAAATAGATGTGAATTGTGAGATGTTTGAACTTTATCGACAACGCAACAAATATAAAAAATAAATATTTTTATCTCTAAATATATTTTTAATAAATATCCAAAATTTTGATCGTTAAGGGACGATAGTATTACAAAAAAATAAAGTAAGAATTATTAGATCTTAAAAATAAATATATGAGAATCGTTGAATAAAATGTCAAGTAATATTTTATATTTTAATAAATAAATTATTTTTTCAAAAGTTCAAGGTTCAAAATTCGTCAACAATATATTAAAAAATTGTATTTTAGAATTTTAAACATTAATTAAATTTAAAATTTTGAAATAAATATGAATACTAACTACTAAGAATAAAATTATGAATTAATATAATAAAAAATATTAAAAAAATATCCGTAAATTGTGCGGGCAATAAGCTAGTTAATAAAAAGCATAGACGGGACTTGTGAGTTGTGACGTTTAGAAAAATAGACAGGTCTGCCCATTGTGCGTAGGGTTGTCAAACGAATAATTTAGATACTGATATGGTTGTATTTGAATCTGAATCCGAAAATCTGAATTCATATTTGAATTCGTATCCGAATATGAAAATATTTAAATAATAGTACCCGAATTCGAATTCGACGGATATTATCTGAATCCGGATATTATCCAAATCCGATTTTCAGCCAAATTTTTTAATTTCTAAATTGAATTTTAATTCAAAAAAATTGAAAAAATATTAAAAAAATAACTTTTTTCAAACTGAGTAGAAGTTAAATTTATTTAAGTCTATTTTATTATTTGAAAAAATTAATTTGATATATTTTTAATAATTTTGATTTCTTTAAAATATTAAATTTATAGTAATATTTTCATATATATGTCTATAATATATTTACAATTATATATATTCTATAAACCTAATAAATTAAATTCCAATATATATATATATAATTATATATATTATTTATTATTTTTATTTAATTTCAGATTCAGATATTATCGGATACAGATGAACCTATATCCATATCCGTATTCGAAATTGTCGAATACGGATAAAATCCGTTTAATTTCGAATACGAATACAGATATTTCGAACGAATGTCGAATTTTTCAAATTTTTTGACAACCTAATTGTGCCGGGGGTGTACGAGACTATGAGCAAATGATTCACATTTAGAGCATTCACATTGGCTTCCCCGTTCTGATCCCTAAAAACTTACTAAAAGTAGTAATTCCCCCAAAAAATTCTCACATTCTTTTTCTCCTCTAAAAATTTCCTACATTCCATTCCCCATCCCTATCTCTATTTTTGTTTATTAATCTTTCTTTCCTTATATTTATAATTTTATCTTATTATATATTCTTATGTTGCGTTATTTTGTCATATCTGATTTTTTCACGTCATTTAAAACTATGTTTATATTTAATTTTTTTGAAAATTTATTTTTTGGTATAAAATTTAAGATTAAAATTTAAAATTAAAGATATTATATTTAAAATATTAGTATGGGTGTGTAAGAGTTAAAACAAAAAAAGAGTTATGAGATAAAAAGAAATATTTAATAAGATGGGGATGAAATGGGGATGAATAGTGAAACCCCAAATATGGGGATTTAGTTTTAGTCCCTAAAATTATACCCCATTTTAGGGATCCTGATTTAGACGATATCTTAACAAAATTTAACAATTTTTCCTAATTTATAAGGATGGGGTTGAGTTTGCCAACCCCAATGTGAATGCTCCTATGGTTGCTTTTCTTAAGTCTTCACCCATTCTCATTTCTCTATACCATCAAACTACTGTTGGTTTCTTGATACCAATTGATTTTGACATGTATTAGTTAGTTTTACCAATCGATTAGAAATTGAACCAAAATTGCTAGTTAGTTCGAATTACGGAACCAAAAATTAAAATTTTTATTTAAAAGTTTAAAATTAAATGTATGAAACATTTTACTAATATTCTTCCTTGTAAAGAAATCAATACAAATATAAACTTAGACGTCAATATATTTTTTTTCAATTTTTTTTTATAAAATACAATGTTTAAATTTAAAATCTATAATATTGCTAAAAAATTCTAACTACAGTATGAATTTGATGCAACAATAGTTGTTGCATAAGTTACATGTAGAGCTAACAATTTGATACACGACACGTGAACACAATACGAACACGACACAAATAATTAGTATTTGGGTGCAAATATTTGGTACACGAAAAAATATGAATATAATTAGTGTCGGGTCTGGGCTTTCAAAATAAGTACACGACACGGAACGAAAGTACACGAATTAAATAAATGAATAAATAAATTTAAAAAATATATTTTATTTATAATATTGTATATTTAGAAAATATATAAATAATTATATATGAAAAATAAAATAAAAGTTTCAGATTTTCAGATTTATGGAAGCTAAATGAAGCAAACAAGATCAAGCTTTTGACACTTGAACTTCAGTCTTTAATATTTATATTAATGTTGAACAATTTGTATTTTTATCGTAGGGAACCCGCAGCCGCTACCCTTCGGGTGCGCACTGGGTAAACCCCACGGGCTCACGTAATAGCCTGCAAACTACGTGAGCAAGATGTTGTTTTCCTGAACCTTTCCTGCTTGTTTAAGTATTATGTATCATAACTTATTGGTTGCATGTTAATGTTGGAGTCTGGAGGTTCTCAAATTAGTTAATACATTTTCTGATATTTAAAATTTATTTTTTTATTTAAAATTCGTGTACTTCCGTGTAGACACGAAAATATCTTTTCTGGATTAGTGTCACCTAAATGGTACACGGATTCAATCCAGATTGAATTCGGTTTACAAATTTTTGATACGAAAACACGAAAGTACTCTACCATTGACGGGTCTAGTTACATGTCATGATTGTCAAGGAATATAATAATTGCAAAGGCAGCACAGAAAAGTGTAATAATTGTAGGCTTCTAAATTCTAATGGTCCTGAGTTTCATTAAATGGCTTTACACGACATTTTACCCAATTTATTAATTTATTCACATTCAATTAAAAAGAAATTGGTTTAAAAATTGAGCTAGAAGAAAAAAGGACTGTACATTACAGTACCTCAAATATATACCAAATTCATAAATATTGTGATATAATTGATAATTTCTGAAGAACTCTGAAAAAAACTTGAATTAATAAAAGAATAAATAAATCTAGGAATTTTCAAATTAGTACCTTAAAAAATGTTGCCTTAATATTTATTTATTTATTTTAAATATAAAAAAGGTTAAATAAATATTTACTCATCAAAATTCCTTACTCCAGAGTCCAGGGTCTATCCCTATCACTTCTGTCCGACCAACTTGCCTGCCTCCCCAATCCCCAAACCTTTGACTACCCGATCTCTGATTCTTACTGAAAAACCAACTAATTAAATTTAGGGGCCCTTTAATTTATTTTTTTAAATACTGACATTCAAGATTATCCGTTTATAAGAAAAAAGTCTCGTTTCACGCCTGTCTCTTTTACACACTCTGCTCAATTCTCAAATCACTCTCCAACCTCCTCGCAAAACCTGACATACGTCTTACTCGCACTTCGTAAAATAACCTGGCCTCCTAAATCCATCACAACACCAGCATTGTATAATTCTTCTTCTTTTTCGATATTCTAACAACTCAAATTTTACGTAATGAGAATAATTGTTCCGCACTCCTAACGTTCGGAGCTAAAATCTATATTCTCCGTTATTATCTAAGTCTTAGCATCCAACAGATACATACATCCCCACAAGACAAGAGTGGCGATCCCGAAGATACCATCATCATATCTTTGTGCTTTTCCATTAGACTTTCGGTACAAGTTTGCATGTGCTTCACTCATGCCTTAAACAACCCTAGCAACTTATCGTCTTTTTTAAATATAACGAGACACATATTTTAGTCGTTTCACATGAAGAAGAGGGCGCCACTCTCCTGCATCCTTAATTATACGCCCTCTTGTTAAATCACTCTTTTAAGTAAATAGTTGTGACAAGAGTACATAAATCGACTTTAAACAAGGACATGCTCTATTAATAAAGATTTTTTTGAAGATTATCATTAATTACGGATGTATTTTATTATCCGCATTTAATCTCAACTTTCGTCACTTAACTAGCTACGATACTGAACGATCGTATGATTGCATGTTTAAGACATTTACCTGGATAATTGCAATTTGTAAGTACAAGATATATAATCACGGCCGGGGATGGTTAGTAGTAACATTCAGATGTTAATAATAGGAAAAATAATGAGATTAAGATTAGACCGACATAGCTCATGACAATCTGCAGTATTTCAAGAAAAAGTAGGCATGCTGACAGCTATGTGATTGCCTCTTTTTTACTTTGGCTTCTCATTTCAACTATAGCACCTCAATAATATGTAAACCCTATTATTAATAATAAAATCTTTTTAGGGTGGTCTCACATTTTCTGTTGCAGTTGAATTGAACCTTCTACCTTGGTTTTAATCTACAACAATCATGTAACTTGACTATGTTATTTATTTGTTTGTTTTGTTTGTTTCAAGCCCCAACCTGCGGTGCAATTTCATATGCAATTTTAATCATATTGTTGATAAAAATATTAAAAACATGAGTATTTTTTGATAAATTTCCTATATATATTGCGGGGATCGATAAACAAATCTAATTAATTACTCCATCCGTTCCTCTCATTTTTTTACAGTTTTTTTACATTGTTTTGCACGCATTTTAAGACTCCTATAAAGTATAGTTCTACAACTTATTTTTAAAACTTTCTTTTTCTAAATAAAAATTTAAACATTATATTTTTATTCAGACGAAAAAAAAAATTAAAATAATTTATCGAAATATATATTAAAGAAGACTTAGCATGCCCGACCTTCATCCTCCAATGTAAAAAATTGAGAGGGACGGAACGAATATAAGCTTAAAGTGCGGAAAGTTAAAACATAGCACGTGGGTAAGCTCCAATAAAGTACAGAAATACAGACTAGAAAGTTTAGTAGCACTATTATCCCCCTCTATTATTCTATTATCATGGATATAAAGTGGTCATATGTAGGTGTAATTACAAATAATTAAAATTAAATAAATAAATGGATTTGAATAAATTTAGTAAAGTTGATGGAAGAATAAAATCTTATGGAAGTTCATAATTTGTTAGATTCAAAGTACTTTCTAATCTTATGGAATAATCATGATTAGTGATCAGCTGTGACAGTGGAAGGATGTGAAAAGTGTACTAATCATCTGAATATTAAAGGTAGTTGCACAAACATAATTATTTGACTGCACAAAAGTTCTTAAAACTGTATGTAACTTTTGTTTGTCACAAGTTTGTTAAAAATCATTACTCAGAGAACCCTTTGTCATCATAGTCAGAATTTAACATCACATCCCTGGTTCAAGGAATTCAACTCGAACCCGAACCCGAATTGCTCATAAATAGTTTGACTCGTTTATGCTTATAGTAATTATTATTTTGAGTTATTTAAAATTATTTATCCACATGAGTATTAGTGCGCTGTAATCTGTAAAGCCTGAGAATGTATCCGGGAATGTTGCTGAACCACCTTTTTTGATGTACTTTTATCCTTCTACAAATGTACAATACGATTTATAGATGTATAGATATCTGTGTTATATATAATAAGCTTGATCATGCCTATCCCAAGAATATAAGAATAACTCATTACTGACATTCTCTCTCTGTCACTATATAAACTGATCTGTCTGTCTGTCTGTACAAGTGAGTGTGCATTGGGAACTGAACAGAGATGGAGATGTCTTCAGATCAGAAAGAAGAACAGCAGCAGCAGCAACAGCAGCTGCAAGAACATCCAAAGAAAGTAAAGGGTGGCCTTATTACTATGCCATTTATAATAGGCAAGTTTATAACTTGAAAGTGATTTAGTTTTGCTTTTTCAAGAACTTGTTGATTCATCTCTCTCTCTCTCTCTCTCTCTCTCTCTCTCTCTCTCTCTCTCTCTCTCTCTGTGTGTGTGTGTGTGTGTATCAAGGTGATATTTTTGTTGGTGAAGTAAGTGATGTGAATTGATGAATTTACTGCAGCAAATGAGGCATTTGAAAGAGTTGCAAGCTATGGACTACTGCCAAACATGATACTGTATTTTATAATGGATTATGGGATGAGTTTAACAAAAGGCCAGAACATTCTCTATCTTTGGAATGCAGCTACTAATTTCACACCTTTGTTTGGTGCTTTTATATCTGATTCTTATCTTGGTCGATTCCTCACTATTGCCCTTGGCTCTATTTCCAGTCTATTGGTATGTTCTCAATTTTGTTTTTTTCTGTTTTTTTGGGTTTTCAAGATCCTAATCAAAAGATGTGTAGGCATATTACATACTTTTTACTACAGTAGATTTTATAGTGTGTGAGTGAGGATCCCATGACCTTTGGCCACTAGGGAGGGGAGGTGTTGCAGGCGTGACACTAGGCTATCAACGTGACACTAGGCTATCAACGAATCCCTATCTAATTTGGTCGCAGTAGTCTTTATCAAGAGTTCTCGTTTAAGTATATTTTTCGTGTTTCATTTCTGGAAATTAGGAAGCTAATCAAAATATCAGTGAGATGATTCTGTAAAATAGATAAGATGAGATAGCCTGCGAGTGATCTACTCTTCCATGAGTTAACGAACTTTATAAAAAAAATCAACTAATGAGTTATCTAATAAGATGAAGCTAGCTTCATGTCATTTTTTTTTATTAGTTTTTGACTACTTGTGTATAACTTGTTTGTAAAATTACAGGGAATGATACTTCTATGGCTAACAGCAATGATTCCCGAAGCAAGGCCAGGCCCATGTGATCCCAGAACACCTCAATTGTGTAAATCTGCTTCTTCATTCCAGCACTTTCTCTTGTATGCGTCGTTTGGTTTAATCTCCATCGGGGCAGGAGGAATTAGGCCATGTTCATTAGCATTTGGTGCTGATCAATTGGACAGAAGAGACAATCCCAAGAACGAAAGAGTACTTGAACGCTTCTTTAATTGGTATTATGCTTCTGCATCTCTATCAGTTGTGATTGCTTTAACAGGCATTGTCTATATTCAAGATCACGCGGGATGGAAAGTGGGATTTGGGGTTCCAGCAATTCTAATGTTCTTATCAGCTTCTCTGTTTCTCCTTGCATCTTCTTTGTATATTAAACAGACGGTTAGAATGAGCTTGTTCACGAGCTTTTTACAAGTGATTAGAGTCTCTTATAAGAACAGAAAACTAGCTCTTCCACCTCATGATTCCGATGGATGGTATCATCATCAAAAGGACTCAATCCATTATGTGCCTACTGACAAATTAAGGTACTATAGTTATGTTCTATTAGGTTCTGGAATATTACGCGTCAAACTATATTTTGGTAACCTTAACCAATGATTTAAACTATACATTGATCCCTGTTCACAAATGATTATAAATAATGTTCTTTCAGGTTCTTGAATAAAGCTTGCGTAATAAGGAAGCCTGAGGACATAACCTCAGATGGAGTAGCTACAAACCCATGGACTCTTTGCACCGTTGATCAAGTCGAAGAGTTAAAAATATTAATCAGAGTCTTGCCTCTATGGTCTTCAGGGATTATGATGTCAATAAATATAAGCCAAAGTTCATTTCAACTTCTCCAAGCCAAGTCCATGAAGAGGCACCTTATTGGAAGCTTTGAAGTTCCAGCAGGCTCATTTGGCTTATTTACTGTCATCTCACTCTTTGTATGGATTGTGATTTACGATCGTGCTGTTCTTCCATTAGCATCGAAGATCAGAGGAAAGCCAGTTCATCTTGGTGTAAAATTAAGAATGGGGATTGGACTATTCTTCTCATTATTAGGGATGGTTGCTTCAGCAATTATAGAGCATGTCCGACGAAAAAAAGCTATTGAACAAGGATTATTAAACAACCCAATGGGACTAGTCAACATGTCTGCATATTGGCTTGTAATACAACATGTGTTCAATGGATTAGCCGAGGCGTTCAATGCAATAGGCCAAACCGAGTTTTACTACTCCGAGTTTCCCAAGAGTATGTCTAGCATTGCTTCGTGTATGTTCGGAGTAGGAATGGGGGTGGCAAATTTGCTGGCAAGTCTTATATTGAGCACAGTGGATGATATAACTAGCAGAGGAGGAAAAGAAAGCTGGACATCAACAAACATAAACAAAGGGCATTACGAAAGTTACTATTGGCTTCTTGCAATAATGACTAGTGTAAATCTTGTGTATTTTGTTGTGTGCAGCTGGGCTTATGGACCTTGTGTTGAAAGATTGAATGGTCTTGGAACTGAGACCAGTAATGGTATCGGAAAAGAGCTAATGAAGCAAAGTTCAAGAGTGAAAGATGAAACCGCGGAAAAAGGTGAAGAATTATTCAAGTCCAGACTGTTAGTAGCTTGAAGCTGTTACTTCAGCTGCAGATGCTTGTTTGTTTCTGGTATTAAATGTATAACTGGATAGTGTTCTATACTTTTGCATAGATTGTGACTCGTAGGTTTTTGGGGTTTTTCATTTCTTATGTATCAAATATACATAAATCATGTATCAAATTGTAGATTGTGCTTTCATATTGTTATTGAAAAAGAATGGGAAAAAAAAAAGATTGTTTGAATCTTCGGTTTGTATCTTGTACTCTAAAGATAGTGATTTCGACATTTATGTAATGAATATCCTTTACAATTTAGAGAACCATAAATGAATATGCAATGAAATAATGTAAAGAAAAAATATTATTGAATTTAAATATCAAAATGTAGGAGAAAATAACGGTGTAAATAATTCGAGTCTAGTCGAATATTACGAGGCTCGAGTTTGAGTTTTGACTGGCGAATTATAATTTACAAAGTTGAATTTCGGTTCGATAAACAATCATGACTTAATTATTATCAAGACGAGTATAATAAACAAATTATCCATTTCTAAAATATAATCTTTTCAATACTCTCTTAATTTTGTATGAGATATGTTGTCTAGGTTCATTTTCGGACAAAAATTAAAGAAGACAGGAGGTAGTAGTATAAGATTTTCAATGTAGAGTGCTTAAATTCTCTAAGCCCTTAAGGTTTTAGATGAGCGATCTACTCTTCAACACCATTGCCCTTGGTTCTGCCTTCAGTTTTCTGGTAGGAATTTATTATAATTTTAATAATTTAAATCAGTTCTTGCTTCGTGATCAAAATGCTACATTGTATGTTGTAACATTACAGGGCATGTTTGTTCTATGGTTAACGACCATGATCCCACAAGCCAAGCCTGGCCCTTGTAATCAGCATGACCATCCCTGCAAATCCACTTCAACATCTCAGTACTTGTTATTGCTTTCGGCCTTTGTTATCATTTCAATCGGAGCTGGTGGCACTAGGCCTTGTTCATTGCCATTTGGTGCTGATCAAATAGATAAGAAGGACAACCCCATGAATGAAAGGACGTTAGAACGCTTCTTTGGATGGTATTACGCTGCAGCAGCAGTTGGAGTCATCCTTGCTTTCACTGGCATTGTCTATATTCAAGATCATTTCGGGTGGAAATTAGGATTTGGAATTCCAGCTATTCTCATGTTCCTTTCCACTTTCTTTTTCTTACTTGCATCTTCTTTATATATCAAGCCCAAAGTCAAGACAAACTTGTTTAGTAGCTTTGTGCAAGTGATCGTACTTTCTTACAAAAAACGAAAGCTGACATTCCCTTGGCAAGATTCCCTTGACATTCCTGAAGAGATAGGTCCAGATGGAGTAGCTTCAAACCCTTCAAACATTTGCACAGTTGATCAAGTTGAAGAACTGAAAACATTAATCAGAGTCATGCCTTTGTGGTCTACAGCGATCATGATATCGGTAAACATTAGTCAGAGTTCTTTTGGCTTGCTCCAAGCTAATTCCATGGATAGACGCCTCATTGGAGAACTGGAAATTCCAGCCGGATCTTTTACTATGTTCACAATTGGTACTATATGTACATGGATTATGCTATATGATCGCGTATTGATTCCATTAGCATCAAAGATTAGAGGAAAACCAGTTTATCTTGGTACGAAAGTAAGAATGGGGATCGGGTTATTCTGTTCATTTCTGTCAATGGTTGTTTCAGCTATAGTAGAGCACATTAGACGAAGAAAAGCATTTCAACAAGGTTTAAGTAACAACTCAAGCGGTTTAGTAAACATGTCTGCATATTGGCTTGTACCACAACATGTTTTGGGTGGATTCGCAGAGGCTTTCAACTCAATAGCTCAAACTGAATTTTACTATTCTGAATTTCCAAAGAGCATGTCTAGCATTGCATCAGCCATGCTCGGGCTAGGAATGGCATTTGCAAATTTACTGGCCAGTGCTATATTGAATACTGTAAACCATGTTACAAGTATAGGGAGAAAGGTGAGCTGGACTTCGACGAACATCAACGAGGGGCATTACGAGAGTTACTACTGGCTTCTTGCAATCATGAGTGCAGTGAATCTGCTCTATTTTCTTGTATGTAGTTGGGGTTATGGTCCTTGTTTAGAACAAAGGAATGAGATTAGACTCAAAAATAAGAGAGGCTGTGGTTCTTCAGAAGAAGAGTTGTGGCAATCCAATGAGATTGGACTCAAAAATTAGAAGTAAAAAGATTATGCTTTCATTGAGAGTTGAACTCAAGACCTCCCGCTTACTAAACGGGTGCTCTAACCAACTGAGCTATGAAAGCTGCATGCCAATTGGTTCATTTTCAACTTAATAACGTGTTTCATCTTCTTTTATACAGTATTTCCTTAGATTAATAGCAACAAATTCTTGAAATATATTAGTGCAATTGTTGATTTACTGATGCGACTATGTTGATTAAGGTAGAGCTTCCTGAACAATTTAACCGGTCGCGCGACCTTGTCAAGCTTCAATTTTGTCATCCGCATCAATATCTACAAACAAGCAACTATACAAGCATGGGTGGAAATGCGTGATCTCACCCACAATCCAACTCAATTTCATAGTCAAAACTACAAAATGATACAACACGAATCAACTAATCCGAATTTGACCCAAATTGACATGTTTAAACACTTAAATTCTTCAATTTTCATTAAAATTCAGCACATTTATAATTTAGACCGATACGAAATTTGACCAATTTACAAACCCGAAAACAAAAATTTCAACAAGAGCAAAAAGAAATAAGCGATACCTTTCTAAGGAGGACAACTATATATATATCAGCTTGAGAGTCAATTAAATATTATACAAACAAGCAACTATACAAGCAAGGGTGGAAATGCGTGATCCCACCCACAATCCAACTCGATTTCATAGTCAAAACTATAAAATGATACAACACGAATCAACTAATCCGAATTTGACCCAAATTGACACGTTTAAACACTTAAATTCTTCAATTTTCATTAAAATTCAGCACATTTATAATTTAGACCGATACGAAATTTGACCAATTTACAAACCCAAAAACAAAAATTTCAACAAGAGCAAAAAGAAATAAACGATACCTTTCTAAGGAGGACAGCTATCTTCTATATAATAGTATCTCTTGCCTGTTTTGTACAGTAATTTTCAAAAATAAACTCTTCACCCCTGCTGTTCAGTCTATTTTCAAAAATGCCACCAGTCTCACTCACCTATGTCTGCATATACAACTAAAAGTATATTGAAACTTTCTTTGGAATCTTCATTTCAAATTTGAATTCACAAAATCAAACACAGTATCCAAGAATTCAAATTTATTTGTATTTACGTACTCTTCTCATCTTTCAGTTTCTTTTTCTCTCTAAAGTTCTTAATGCATTTCTCTTACTTCTTTATGTATTTCTCTCCTATTTGGTAGTCTCATAGTATTCTATTAATTTTGTTGTATGATCGTGTTTGTTAAAAACATTTTAATAATCTTATTTGTTCTATTGCTATTTTGCAGATTGAACTTTGCATCTGGGTTATTTGAATAGTAGAAGAAGATTGATAGATACAACATTATATGTTTGGTGGAGTTATACATAAGGTATATCTATTTTCTTTTTAACTTTATCCTCGAGAACATTATAGCTGCTATATAGTTTTGTTAAGTATTTTTTAATTGATTTTTTGATAGTTTATTGTTATTGTAAACGAGTTGTTCGATGATTTGTGCAGGAGAACAAGATTATAAGAATAGACGCATTTGCATTTTTTGAACACTACATTATGCACATCAACTGTTCGACGCATTGAATATGAAAAGAAAATTATATCTTATGGTGAGTTGTTTTTGTTTTTAAGCCAATAGCAAGTGTTTGTAGATTATTTATGTACTAAATTGTGTTTGTAGTACAACTTATTCAGTGTGTGTGTTTAAATGTTTATGTTTCTGAATTTGGTTTCATAAGTTGTACTGACTTACATTTGATGCAATTGGAAATGAGGAAATTGTAGTTCTGTCTGTCTCCTGTTTCTTTGCAAGTTTTTTACAGTAGAGTTGAAATTTTATGTGTAAAAATAAATGTTCTTATAGTTACTCTGAAAATGAGGAAGTCATACCACTGTTATCCATTTAGAATTGAGAATTTTGAAATCATTTGGCAGGCTGTGTTTATTATGTTAAGGGAGGATAGTGATTTTGTTTTATGCTTTTTTCAAGTTTGTTATTTTAAGGATTATCACTTTCGGAGGTTAAACTGCAAGTGGCAAACTGTGATGTCGATGACCGATTGTATTGGTGGGTTTCTAGATTCTTAAATATCTTTTTGAGAGCATTCATCTGCTTAGTATCGCAACTAACTCAATTACCTTACATGTCCAATGCGGCAACAACTGCAAAACTTCTATTGTTGACTTCCATAGGAGCTGTGCAAATTGCTTATATGATCTTTGCCTCATTTGTTGCCGCGAATTGCGTGATTGCTCTCTCTCTCTCTCTCTCTCTTATCTCTCTCTCTCTCTGTTTTGGTTAATTAGCTATTGTTTTGGTTTCAGTTAAGTTTGTTGGTTGTTTATTGGACGGAACCAGGTTTGCTGAAAGTGATGACCGTAATTATAAGGTTGGCAGTGGTGAGTTTTCGACATTTTATTTGTATTTACTACTCTATTTCACTCGGTTTGGACATTAATTTGTATTTTGATTAGATTCTTATTGTGCGAGTGTATTGATAGTATTTAATTAGAGATATGTCCATACTAGCCGGATATAATGTAGTAGTATTTGTTCTATAGTGAATTGTTTCCGTGTATAATTGTTTGTAGTGGATTTGATTTGGACTCAGTAACTCATTTCCATTTTCAGGCCTACATGTGTGTGCGTGTGTAATTGGTTGGTGTTGATTTTTGTGATTAGGCACATGTATGTTTTCGTTTGTATATGAACTTTGATTAATAATCAGTGGTTTGTGAGACTGTTAAGCTGTATTCTTTTGAGAGTTGAGTTCTGTTGCTCATATAATTTTAGTGCATCCGAATGTGTAGTATCTATCTGAAGAAGGAAATAAAGAACAAACGAACTTCAGTTTTATCTACGTTCATCAATACGAACTTGCTTAATGTTTGTTGCTTATTTGCCTCTCCTGCACGCTCTTCTTCTTCTTCCTCTTTTTTATATAATTTATATTTTAATTATCTTCCAAGTTCTCTATTTACATTAATTTCATATTATACAGCCTTTTAACTAATGTTTGTTGCTTATTTGTTGCAGATGAATTTTACTGAGAAAGTGTTTGATGATTTGCCCCAAAAGAAAAAGCCGATGATTGATTTTTGTACTCATATTGCTAGCTAAGGTCCAAGAGCTTTAATAGTGTATGATCTTGGCTCTCTTTGCCTCAACTTACCTTTTGTACTCATCGTTCTTGAAACTTTTAATTGATTGGCATCTGTTCTTGAAACTGTTTGTGGGTAGTTAGATCAGACTTTCCTAGATACTCCTGATCGATAAACTGAATATGTGATAACTGAGGCTGTTATATGTTCATGAAAAATCTGAGGAAATTTTCTTTTGATTCATTAAATGGATTGTAAGAACCCTAAACCAATGATTGTAATATGTTTAGACCTATTATTTGTTTTGAGATATTGTACAATATACATGCTTGAGTTCTCATTCTTCTGTGCTTTAGTGAAAGTGCTAGACTGGGGAGAGGATGGAATGGCAACTACTGCTGAAACTGCTTCTCTGAGAGCATCCTTTCGACAAGAGGTTGCTGTTTGGCACCAGCTTGATCATCCAAATGTTACAAGAGTACGTTCGTAATCTCCAGCTTCTCTAATTAAAGATAGTTTTATTTAATAAATTGTACACATTTTTAATGCGATTTGCAAAGTTACTTTGTATTAATGCTAATGCTGATGATATCACTTTTATTGTAACCAGTACCCTCCTGTTTATATTCTGCTGGCATTTTGTTAGACCCTAGATGTAATTGCCAGATGACGGAAGCATATATGAAAATAGGGAATAATGATAAAGTTGTGGCATTGTTTCAAAAAATTGAGAAAAAGGTTGACTGGACACCGATTTTGCCTCAAACTTATTGAATTATGTGTAGCTGATTGCATTTTCCACGCTACTGTAAATGGATACTCTAAGAGAGGGGGTAAATCACACGATCAAGGTTTACTAAGAACTTATATTCCAGGGATGTGAGCCTGGCCAAGTGATCTAGGCTTTAGTGTTAAATGTTATATGAGATGGAGCAAAATGATATATATAAATGTGTGGTGACTTATTAGAGTAAAATTGCAATATTTGGGAAAACTCATATGAGTTATTAAATATTTACAAACAATTGTTTAAACTTTATTTGCATGATTGTTGAAGGCAAGCAAGATGGGGTTTATGAGATATCGTCAGGAGATGAGGACTCCTCACAAGGAATGAAAAGTATGAACTCATGTTAGTACAAAAGAACTTCAGTTTATTTTAAAGTTGTTTTGATGCTATTTCCTTTTGGGTTACGGGATGGATTCTGGAATATCATCAGAGCAGACCAGGTGTGAAGATATTGCAAGACGGGATTGATGACTTCATAGTTTCCCACGAGGCAAAGCTAGAACAGGCATTCTTCTTTTGCTACTACCAAAGTCCGTAAGAGTTTGGGTACTGCCATCTGATTTTGTTTAAATATATACTAAAATGATTAAGGCTCTTAGTGTTTAATTAGTTTTTAGTATTGTAAAATGTTTCGAAGAAGTATCATTGATGTTGCATGGATCAACTTTCTGAAACCCAATTGTTACTTTTTAAAGGCAGACATGACATTAAAATTTTGGATACTTCTGATTTAAAGACGACAGGGAAGAGATTATATATAACAGACCTGATAAGTGCTTTGTACAATGTGGATTGCCACCTCAGATGGTTTTTGTCTTGCCTAGGGAAGATGTGAATTCACAGGAGCCAATCTTCGTGGAGCATTATTAGCTGGAGCAAATCTTCAAAGTGCAAATCTACAAGGTAAACTTACATTGCTTATAATATAATTATTACTTATTGACTTTTGTTTTTAGTTTAAGGATATTATTATCCGTGGATAAAAAGTAACACTTCGAACAGTGCAAGTGTAAACCCTGGTGTTTCCGGGGTTAACCAGTAATTGTGTATTTTAGTCTCTCACAGCTGGCTTCATTTGTGAAATGGCAAAAAGAATAAAATGGTTATGTTTGTATAAAGTTCAAGATTTCTAATCCTGGCAGGGCCTGTTTCATTAGTTTTTTGTGAGAATCAAATAGGTGATTTTCCCTCTGAACATTACTGATCTGCTTGATTAAAATGTTGGAACTATAAAATATTCCCTCTAGCATTTCTGTGTGCATCTGCCTGTATATTGCTAATTTATTTTTTATATATATACTAAAGTGAAACTTTTTGCTACAATCATCTTTCAGGCTACTTTGACTTTCTCTCATCTCAAAAATGGAATTCCATCTTGCATTTAAAAATTTATATTGTGCTTTGCAGATGCTTGCCTGATAGACTGTAGTTTTTGCGGGGCAGATTTGCGCTCGGCTCACCTACATCAATTAATTTTTGACTTGCATCAGGTGCTTCTCAGCATCTTAGATATATTTTTATGAATTTGACTGCATCTTAGGTCTCTATTAAACTTGTGGCTGGAATTGAACAGTGACTTCTGGGATTGCGAAGGGTAATGTTGATGGTATTATGGTATTATGGAAGCTGGAATTGAAACAGTGACCAGTGAGTATGGAGGCATTCCATGATATTTGGTTACATTCTGCACATTTAGGTTTTAGTAAGCACGTGCTACTTGGTATTTGTTCTTTAATCAGCCAGGTGAAGACTATGTTTAGCCCAAAATGGTGCTTTGTCCTTCATGAGAGCTTGCACGTGCTACTTTAGTCTTTAATTTATTTATTTTCAGAATTTTAGTATTTATATCCTTTCTGGAAAGATTTTTGTAATTTATGGAGACAAAGTAGAAGGTTGGATTGTGAAAGTTTTTTGTCTACAGAAGGAGGGGTGTTTGTTTATACTGCTGATTTTAATATAAATGGTTGTGGGCTTATCAATCTTAAATGTCCCTATAGTAATGTTTAATACCTCGGAAATAAGTAGCCAAAAAGCCAATTAGCCATATTGTTTTTTTTTACAGGAAAAACAAGGAGATTCATATTGGTAGATGACGTAGTTTCATCTTGCATTCAGTACCATATTTCAAAAGTGTTACAAGTAAGTTTTTGATAAAGTTTTATGCAACTACTGAATCCAATTGCTAATTAACATTAAAACTTTTGAAAACAAACTTGATCATGTCATTTCGAGGAACGTCGACATGAAATTTCTAATCCACTGTGTAGAAGAGGAGCCACAACAAGGACGACAAACAGAGAGCAAAAGAAGAAAATATTTTAATTATAATGAATAATATTTTAGGGTTGTCAACTGTCAAACAAAAAGATTAAATAACAAAAAAAATTAATTTATTTCAAAATTATAGGCCCAGCATGGCGGGCTTCAATTCTAGTGATTTATATATTCCACCCTCTCCATAATCACAAAAAATTCAACTTCATTTATAATGTTGATTTTTTTCTTGATATATAAAAATATTGTAACTTTCTCTAATTTATATGACATTTTAAACATAATTATTAGGAATTTCATTATTTCAAAGCTTTTAAAATTTACATGTGTTACAAATTAATGGGCCACATTCCTAAAAAATAGTAAAAATACTCGTATATATCTATATTATTATATTAAAAAAATAAATTAAAACAACTTATCTTCTAAAAATAACATGAACAACATCAATCAATCAATACTATTATATAATAGACGAAACATTAAAAGTTTGGTCGGTCGGTATGGTACGTTGTGATTTTACTTAATTGCCCTTTCTTAAATTCGTGTTTTTACTTAATTAACATTACTTATTTATAGAAATATATTATTAAATAATAATATTACCTATTTATAACCAATTACCTTTTTCACCTAAAATACATTATTGTTTTTTATTTTTTCTAACAAATTCTCTTACTTTTTCAAATATATCTCGGACAATTACCTTTTTTAACTAAAAATGTTAGTTTTTCTTATTTTCATTACTAAAACCCCTCATTTTCCAAAAATATCACGGACAAACCTTTAGTTATTTATTTTTAAACCTAATATTATAATATATTTTTTTAAAGTTTACATATTTTAACATGCGTACTTATTTTCTAAAAATATTAGAATATAAATAATCAAATACCTATTTATAACCAATTACCTTTTCAGCTAAAACACATTATAGATTTTTTCTAGCAAAGTCCCTCATTTTCTAAATATATCACGGTAAATTGTCTTTTTCAATTTAATTTTTCTATTTTTCTTACTAAAATCCATTATTTTTCTAAAAATGTCATGGACAAACCCTTTACTTATTTATTTTAAAATGTATTTAAATAATTTAAATTATTAAATTTTAAAACCTCATTTTCCAAAAATATCACGGACATTTACCTTTTTAAACTAAATATATGTTACATTTTTTATTTTTTCATACTAAAACCCTTTCTTTTCCAAAAATATAACGAGCAAACCCTTACTTATTTATTTCAAAATCTCTTTTAGTGTTTTTAATTAATTAAAAGTGTTTAGCTATTTTAAAATGCCTACTTATTTTTTTAACAAATACAATTAAAAAAATAATAATAAAATAACAATTAACAATCCGTGCATCGCACGGGTTTTAAGCTAGTATATATATCAGCTTGAGAGTCTTCAATGGACTGACTACCACACTCTGTGCACCGTACATTATGACTGATGTTTCTTGCCCGAGGGAGCATCCACTACTTGGGAAATTTTTAAATCATCTTCTTGGCTCCCCATCTCTAAAAAATAGCTATGACAGAGATTCAATTATGGAAAATAGTTTTGTTTTATTTTATTCGTTGCAATGAATTGTAATATCTTATCTTCGCATAATATAAAAAAATTACGGGATTCATTGAATGATTTTATAAAAGATGCAAATTTGCATGCGAACTACTCATGCTAACAATATACTGGGATAGTTTTAACAATATACAGTTTACATATTTATTGCGCATGATAAAATTTTGGTACAACATTCATCAGGGCCTGCTGTAGCTTGTAAGTACTTCTCATGCATCATTTCTCAATTAAATTAATCGGGAAAAAAACCCAGTAATTCAATCTTAAATAAAATATAAAATGCAACAAAAGCGAGTTTTGAACATATCTTGCGAAACAAACAGACCGTACCAATTACTGTGAATAATTCAATTCTTTTAATTTACATCACACTTAAATAATATTTTATTAAGTGTTAGGTCTGACACAAAATTGAATAGGAACCATTACACAAAATACTCCTATATATAGAAGAGTTACAAGTAGCATAGAAAACAAAATTGCCACACATGTCTGAACAGATGAACTTGTACAACATTGCACCGTATGTGATGATACAGATAAGGAAAAAACTTAAGTGTACATGTACATTATAGAAAAGCAAAACATAATCAAAGAAATATAAGACAATGACTATTATAACACTATATCGCCAATATGACCTTTAACTGGGACAGGCTACCCGAATTTGCTTTACTTTATCCGGCGGTACCTATTATCTGGATCTGCAGATCACCATATGAACAAACACGACGATTAAATCAACAAACCAACATGTAGATGCTTAGACCGAAAACACGATTAAAGAAAAACACACATACAATTGGTCAAAAAAGAAACACACATAAAACTGGTTAATAGATTACCTTATTTACAAGCAAGTTTACTTGTTCTCTGTACATCTCCTTTAAGTCCACAATATCAGCACGAAGTTCCTCGAGCTACATAAAACAATGCCAGGGTCAATACTATCAAAGACATTTAAGCAAGGAAAAGCTACTGCAATAAACGATTTCTTAGTTATTAGTGTTAGACTTGCGATGTATGGTCCCTACTTGGTTTGCTGCTTGTTGAAAATCTATACTATTAAAGCCGAACTGCAGATCTTTTGTAGTAGGTCAATTATTTTTTGCTCAACACTGGATTTTGGTTAACAAAATATTTTAATATATATATAGGAGCCGGATAACTTAAAAAAACTTTCATTAAAATGGAAACTTAGAAATGGGTGGCATATTAGTTAATAAGCTTATAGAAATGTGTGGCGCCATATTTGTGAATAACTGGAATTTTCAGACAACTACAGTTTTACGCATGATACATGTATAACTAAGGTTCAATATACTATTATACTTCATAAATTTTTGTTGAACTTACATAAATATCTGAGAATTAAGTGTTTGAGATTAATGAATTATACTCGATGCCAACACTTACTCTAGGTTCACCGTTCAAAAATTAGAGTATAGAAATATGAAGTTTTTTTAGTTAATATATTTTGTTTAATTGTACACCCTTCCTATTTTTTTAGTAAAAGAAAATCAGAGCAAAAAGAAACTGAATTTGTAAGATATCTCACCTCTTCATCGCGCTCACCCATTAATTCTAGGGCTGCAGAGTGCCTTCGCCTTAATGCTTCGAGCTCAGCACGTACTCCTGGCAGTTGGGAAGCTTCTCCCCGTAGCTTCTCGCACTGCAAGCAAAAATATTACTCAGATGACAGATGGAATTAATAAGACAAAAATCAATCTACCACTTCAAAGTTCACCTGCTCTGTCATCTTAACCAACTCCTCGGCAAGAGAGTCTCGAATGGATTCCATGGATGCCTAAAGTAATATCACAAAATAGTTTAACAAGATTCATAGAAACAAGAAAGAATGATTTTGTACAGTAGTCATAAATGTAATGTGTAAGATGAAAGAACTGAGACCATCTAGAAACTTAGAAACCGAGGATCCATTTTCCTGAACTTGTGGCTTTCTGTACAACCATTACTCTTTTGTGAGCATTTTGATATAGTAATATTCCTTTGAGCCTTGGATGAATAGAAAGAAATTGAAAAAAAAATAATTGGGGAAATATATATATATATATATATATATATATATATATATATATATATATATATATATATATATATAAAGAGCCTTAGCAAAGCCAATAGATAACAATTCACATTATCAGAAAAAATATAATCCAAATGTCTTACCAATCGAGACATATAAGATGCAAGTTCCCCCTCTTTTTGACGGAGAGCAGCTTCGAAAGCACTTGTGGTCATGCTTTTAACATAGTACGGATTCATTGTAGGCTCAACAAGAGCTCTCCTCTCTGACAAACTGTCAGATGAGTCTAAAGATGCCTGCAAAAAGTAACTCTCCTCCACGCTGCTCACACTGCTAGCACTAGAGAGTCTGCGAATTAAATTACCTGCAAGGTGACTATTCCTTAGAGAACACATATAATTTAAGCAAGATCCGAGTACAATTTCAGGGACCGCCTACCATTTTCGAAAGCAGACTTTTGCTTTTTAAGTGAACTTTGATCAGATGCAGCAGAGGATAGGTGAGCAGTCCTCTCCAGCTCTGAACGAGCAGCTTTTTCCCGTTCTATCTCCTGTTCATAATAGAAAAAAGGTAGAAGTTATATCAAGTGTAACAAACAATGAAAAAGATGTATACAAAAATGATGTCAGACAGTCAATTAGTCATCATGAAACCAATTTGGAGAAAGGATTCTCTGTTTGACATGCACTTTACAGTTTCAAATGTAAAATGCAATGGCAAGTTACATTGTACAATACTAAATAAAAGTTGCATCTTTAGTTATGCAATGAAAAAGAAAGAAACTTTAATCTACACATTGATCACAGATAGCCTCATTAGGAATGTTTCTCAAGCACTGCCACCATGGAGGTTAAGGAGTAAAAACCCTCAACTCCTCAGCTTAGTT
Organism: Heracleum sosnowskyi; assembly: GCA_030848705.1. NCBI lineage: Eukaryota > Viridiplantae > Streptophyta > Magnoliopsida > Apiales > Apiaceae > Heracleum > Heracleum sosnowskyi. The sequence goes on along the minus strand of CM061245.1, from coordinate 116,921,906 downwards.
ATCAATTATTATATGATTGACTCCATGGCTGAGATCACTTTTCATGATACAAGTTTAAAGCAATGCATTTCGATCAATAAGATATAGAGGCAGTCACTACTAAACAAATTCAACATTTCCTTTTCAAGGGATTATATGAAGACTTAAAATTGTACCTGTGATTAGATGCAACAGTAAGAACATTTAGTATTTTTCAAAATAACTAAGAGATCGGAGATTTTACCTGTTGTAAAAGTTCACGGTGTGTCAATGATTCATGTAGCTCTTGCTTGTGTTTCCTCTTCAGCTCCTTAATTTCTTCCTCGAGTTGGTTAACATGGCCTTCATGTGTGTCTGCTTCCTCCTTCAAGGCAAGGTATTCTTGCCTATGTTCAGCTGCTCTCTGCCTTTCCTTTTCAAGGGACTTCGAAAGCTGTGTCTGCTCGGTCCTCAGGCAAGATATCTGCCACAGTTCACTAGCACATAAGGTTACAGTTGCAATACAGCTGCACCAGAAGTAGCAACTACTAAGAATTAAAACACAACCTGAGCCTCAAGGACATTTATCCGAGATAAGGTATGAGATAAGCGCTCATTTACAGACCGCTCTTTTTCCTCCGCCTCAGCAGCTCTACTTTCCGCTTCCTGCAGAATTAACATTTAGAAAGTCTCAACACATCAACAACATTTATTTAAGAGTACAAAATCTCAACAGACCTGAAGGCGGGAGTTGAGGGATCTCTCCACAGCTGCCCAAGCTTCTGCCCTTCTACTATTACTTTCCTGTAACCAGTTTAAACTGAACAAGTTTAGTGCAAAGAAAATTATTCAACAAAGAAGTAATTATGTAAATAAAAAAAATCGAGTTAGAACCTGCATAGCTTCAATCTGCCTTAATAATGGTCTGGTTGAATCAGGTACTTGAGTTACTAACTCTTCACAGCGACGCTCACTAGCCTGGAAATAAATGATAATCCATCATGAACATTAATGATGACCATGCAGACTAGTATATTAGAGCTCAATCACACAAAACTTTAAGAACCTGGTATCGTTTTTGAAGATCCTCCATTTCCTTGCGTAACATATCTTCCCTAAATACTTCCTGCAACAATAAATAAAAATATGTTACACTTCTTCAAATTCGCATGAATTTTATCTGAAATCTAAACATTCCAAACAAACCTGCTGTTCCTTCCTGCTCAGAGTTTGTCTTAACTCTTCAAGTGCCTGAACAAGCATAGTTTCACGTTCCTCAGCCTCCCTTAGACGGCTCTCTACTTCAGTTCTGGCCTCATTATTGGCTCGTGCCTCTGCTAATGCTTCAGCTTCCTTAGCTGCAGTCAACGCATTTGTATAATATTCTTTTTGACTTCTAAGTTCAACTTGGTGTTTCTCAATTGTTTCCTGTAGCAACTTCTCAGTTGCTGTCTTGTCCCTCTTAATGCTTTCAACTGTATTCTCTTCAACCTGGGAATACCATGAATATGATTGATTAACCACAAAGACTAAGGTAAATGGGATCAAGTATATCTATACACAAAGATTATTTAAAATAAATCATAAAACTTCAATTATAATTATCCTTGACTAATTTCAAATAGTGAGTGCCTGCAGTTTAGGGGCACATAGATTTCCATAGCTCCGGCCTCCGGGTTCCAATACTTCTTACCGCCAAAAATGCATTAGCCTAAGCAGTTCCCTGGGCTACTATATAGACGTTTTTCATTGTCACTTGTGGGTAATGATCGCCATTTTGAAGACAGAGTGATTAAATTGCAAATACTGAATATTTGTCAGGAGTCTTTATCTTGATCCAATTTCCTTGGCTAAAAGAAGGTTTATTCTGGATCACTCTCTTTTTTTCAGATGAACTCTTATGAACTCATAGTACATTGAGTTTTTCTCAGACGTGTTCTCAGTCCATGAGGCTGACAGTTAATTTAAGCTTTCTGACCAATTACTCTCCCCAATATGTAGTGCTTTGCAAATAAATATAACCTTTTATGCAAAAGATAATGATATTTTACTAAGATCCATTTTGCTTTTTAGATTCAATATAATCTTGTTGGGTATGTACAAAACCTATGACTTGGTAGAAAGTTGGAAGTTATATCTACATATTAACTTCTAGGGAAAGTTATCATTGTATACATTATAAATTTGGGACTTTGTGTGTCTGTCTAATTTACCTCTTTTTTTTTTGTACTGACGAGATATCAAAACTATAGAAACTGCAAGTGGAAAGAAAAAAAAAATCCAATGGTTTCTACTATCCGAGCTACATAAAGTTTTTACTTATATACCTACCAAGTACTACGGAAAGTTCTGTCAAGTTACAAATTACAGAACCTGGAAGTATATGGCAATACCAATTGATCTACAGATAATATGCATCTATCTTCTGCATGGTAAAACCGAAACTCCGAAAAAGTACGCTAACAAATAAAAGAGCACCTCATAATTACCTGTAGCTTGGTATTTAATCCTTTCTTTTCCTCCTCAAGCTCTCTTATCTAGCTTTCACCAAAATACAACAATGCAAAAGTTAACAAGGTGATACAGTAACAGTATACATACTTCTCAACAACAATACTGAGCGCAAAGATTTTTTTGTTACCTGTGCCCTTAATTTCCTAATTAAGGATTCTTGTGTAGCTTGCTTTTTTGAAAGCTCTTCACCTGGAATCAGTGATAAGTCCAACAAATACAATCAGTTGCAGTAATTAGCTATATTAATTCATAAAGCATACCACATTGGTAACCACTATCATTGCTATAACTATCCTCAATCCCCCCTATTACAATAGAGGAATAACAATAGGAGAATAATGTAATTATGTAAACGGTAAGCATACTTCATCCATTTTAGTGTTTTGGATCCACAGCCCTTGCCTACAGAGACCTTCAAGACTCCAGAATTATGTGATGAGATGTCATGTAGTGACATGCATCAATGCTACATCCATCTTACATAGCGAGTTATAGTACAAAAGACTGAAGTTCACTTCAGCTACTATGAGACAAATTTGTGTTTATTGTATAGGTAATAATTGATGAGGAGATGTAGCAATGTATGCCATGCGTTCCATTAACCTAATCAACCCAACAGGTAAGCAACTCCCTCCTCCCTCCTCCCTCCTCGCATCTCAAATTTATCGATGTGATTTAATATTCGAAATTTTAATTATTACATAAACAAATGATAGTAGATTCTCTCAGATAGTCAAAATAATTTTTTTGATTTCTTTAGTAGCAATGTCACACTGGCATGGCAAGCCTTAATATAAAATTCATCTCACAGACAGAATTTACATGGGACCTTCATTTACAATTAATATACCTTCAGCCATGACCTGATTAATTATTTCATCTTTTTCCTTCAGCAGAGCCGCAGCATCACTTTTTTTGTTCTGCTCTCTACGTAGAGTATCCCGTTCCTTGGTCAGAGCATAGACCTAACATTGTATCTTGTGGATGTGAATAATACGTACAAACAGTATCACACTAGCAAATATTTGTTATGAATTTAGTTAAAGAGCCGCTAGTAACTATGAGACATGGCATGAGATAACAATATCAGAAAGGTAGATTTCATCAAGTATACAATGCCTTAGAGCTATATTGGATCATCTAAAATATACCAGTCCATGCTCCAAAAAATGTATCACAGTAACGGAATGCATGCACAGTAAAATACTCTGTAACTACAAACAATGTAGTATCTAAAATTTTCGGCACGGATAAGAAGTAAATAAGATCCACTCATCCACATACCTTTCTTTCAAGAGTTGAAACCCTTTGATGATATTCTTCTCGTAGAGATTCAACTTCCGCTTCATTTGATTTTCTCTGTTTGTTAACTAATAGTAGTTAGAAGTAGAATCATGGAAGAGAAGAGGGAAACAACAGACATGTGAACACATGCATTCACCCACCAAGAGAAAAGAGGTTTGCTTACAGTAAGCTTATAAGGGATGGAGGAAGCAAAAAAGATACTGGTCTCTTTTATTGATTTTATATGTTTATACAATTATATTTAATTTCATCCTGTTTTGCTTTGCATTTGTTTGTCACCAAACCATGAGTCTAAAATACCTTAACAAGAAGGATGGACCAAACTTACCCTTGCATCCTCAAGTGCGGCCTTCAGCTGTTCATTTTCATTCATCATCTTTGCAATTTCATCAGCTTTTGCCTGTTGATTAAAAGAGAACATAGGAATGGTATTTATATCAATAAAGTTGCACAAGTCTAGTATTCTGATAAACAATCAGAAGTGATTTATTGTTTGAATTATAGTAATACTAAGTTTTAATTACACAGAGACGGGTTAACTTTCTGGCTTTTCTTTTGTTTAGATACAGCTAGGGTTCTGAGGTTTTACAGATAGCAATTTGAGTATCTTCGGGGTCTCTATAAAAACTAAATATCTGCTTTCTCCTATTGCATTCAACAACTCATAGCCAAAAGACCAGATCATTACAAATAGCTTTTACTTGGTTTATATTCTTTTTTCCAATTTTTAAATGAGAAAGACAAACTACAAACTTTACATAGTCATATAAGGCAAACAGAGCATTCAAAAATTTAGGTACATGTTATGTAGTATTTTTCAGATTGTGCTCTTAAAGCTATCATCAAACCATGCCTTTAAGTTGGAAAAGATGTAAGTTCAATCAACTTCAGAACATGTCAAAAATACCTGTGCTTGTCTAGCAGCACCCTGTAGTGCAGTTTCCATCATTTGCATATCCTTTTTAACCTTCTCAAGTTCAGCCCTAAAAACTTGAGCATCCGTTGAGTCACTTCCAGAACTTGGACCTTTTTTACTTTCATGATCATCTCCATGTTGGTTGCTTTCAAATGTTCTAGAACTTTCATCATGCTCATGTGATATAATTTCAGGAACCTTTTCTGAGGGGTCAACTGAGGGTTGGGCATGTGGAAGGGGACTGTTAGAAATGTCCTCGGCACTTTTAGACTCATTTGAAGCCGGAGGATCAGATCCTTGACGCTCTAGCCTACTTCCAGCTGGGGTACCAACTGGTGTCTCCTCATCTTTAACAGGATAAACATTCTCTACGTCTTCTTCTTGTGTTTTGTGTTCTTCTGCAACCTCGGCCTGATAAATAATATTATTCATTTCATGCGAATCGCTGATAGCACTCTCTGCTCCATCAACACTACTACTAGGCTTGGCTTCTTCCGACTCTGAATTTTCAAAAGATACTGTTTCCGAGCCCTCCTTCTGCAGACGATTTGAGGAATCTGATTCCTCGAGATTCTCAGCATTGGCCTCTGACATGCCGACAGGCGCTAATTGTGAATCAACATCAGCTTCAGCATTGCCAGAATCAGAAGCATTGATTTCTGTTTCCTCACTGGTGGTGGTATGAGTTCCCTCTTCCTGATCTGGATGTATATAAGATTTTATTACTTCTTCATCTACTTCTTTGGTGGTGGATGTTTGTTCGCTTGCAGGAACAGCTGAGCTATCAGTCTCAATCTCTTCCTTTTCATCAGTAGTAGATTGAGGTTTTGGGGATTCAGCATACTGCTCCGGTTCTTTTTTACTTTCCTCACTTTTACTCCCCTCAACGTCCACATCAGTATCACTGGAAGCATTCACATCAACCGGTGACGACAAAGACCCAGAAGCTGAGACTCATTGAGGTTAAACATTAGTCAAAAATGACCATTTTCAAGCTTGTTAAACATTAAAGAAAGACAGACATGAAACCAGTTCAAAGAATCGAATAAAAAGAAAACATACAATCACTTCCTAAACTCCTCAACAATAACTTTACTCCCCCCCACCCTCTCCTACTCCCTGTCTTTACAATTAGGCTAGAAATACGCACGTCTCACTCATGTTAGCCGATACAAGGTCCAATTACTTCAAACTAATATCTGACTTAATTGACGAATAAAACATTACGACTATCACGTCCACAACTACATATACAACATAAACTTCGTCAATCATCCACCCCTAACATTAACACCGTCTTAAAAACATTTTCTTACCTAATCAAAACACATTACACACTAAAAAAGACTAACCGCTATCCAATCCCAATTCCGCATTACGCACTAATAACATACATCTATCTCTCACACATAACATTTTAACCACAACTACAATCGAAAAAACAGTAAAGTAAACAATTACCTTCACCAGCTCTCTCCTCGAAACCAAGAGCATTATCAAAATTCTTCTCGATATTCTTAACGCTTTCACTCAGCTTACTAACCGCATCGGAAAAGTCAGGGAAGTTCCCTAAAGAAACCTTCCCACTAAACCAGGACATATCACAATTCCTCTCCCACCTAATTCAATCAAATCCTCCCCAATCACAACATTAATAACCTAATTCAAATCAAACACGCAAATCAGCTCAGATCACAATCACAAACACGAATTTCAACATCTACACATGAATTTCGACATTTAAATAAGCAATTGAGATTAATTAACACATAATAAACAGAATAATTAAAATAAAATTATTAGGATGTTGATTGAGAACATACCGCGTCGGCGATGCGATTGGAAATTTATGTACGGGGTTTAGAGAAAGAGATAGATCGTGCCGCGAGATGAGAATTATATATAAATATATTTTTTTTAATTTTTGATGAAATTGTGACACAGCTCGATCTATTTAGGATCCAGCTTACCTGTAAATTGTGTTGGGACAAAGTACCAAAGTTATACAAAACGGCACCGTTTATAGACAAGGTGAAAATCGTGAAATATTAAATTGTGGATTTTTGGGAATAAGAAAGTGTTCTAATAATTAGTGAAAATATTGCTTTTTTTAAATTAGTGATAATAATGTTGTTGTTAAAATTAGATAACTAATTTGATTATATTTTTGTTTTCTACATAGTATTACCTCTAATTTATAAAATTTGCTTCTTTAAGTTCTATTTTTTAGAAAAGAAAGCCAAAATCTTTTTTAAGATGTGTAAAATAAATCATTGTATAAAATGTAAGTATTACCTCTAATTTATAAAATTTCCTTTTTTAAGTCCTGTTTTTTAGAAAAGAAAGTCAATTTTTTTTTAAAGTTGTATAAAATAAACCTATAAAAGGTAAGTATAAACACTCTAATTTATATTGGATCATATTTTTCTATTTATCTCGAATTCCTCTATTTTCCAAAAATATCATGGCAATTATCTTTAAATTAAAACATATTACCTTTTATATTTGTTATCACTGAAATCTATGTTTTCCAAAAATATAAGGTGCAATCATAACTTATTTATTTTAAAACCTATTTTAATACTCTATTTAATAAATAATAAAATAATATAAAAATAGTAACTAGCTGATTACCTTTTATAATAAAAAAAATTCTAACAAAATCTACTCATTTTCCAAAATATCACGACAATTACATTTAAATTAAAACATAATATCTTTTATATTTGTTATCACTAAAATCTCTATTTTCCAAAAATATGAGATGTGATCCTTACTTATTTAATTTAAAACCTATTTTAATACTCTATTTAATAAATAATAAAATAATATAAAAATAGTAACTAGCTGATTCCCTTTTATAGTTAAATCATTTTGTTTAACAAAATCTACTTATTTTTCAAAAATATCACGGACAATTATCTTTAAATTAAAATATATTACGTTTTATATTTGTTATCACTAAAATCTCCTTTTTCCAAAAATATCCAGTGCAACTCTTACTTGTATATTTTAAAACCTATTTTATTACTTTTAATTATTTAAAAAAAACTTACCAATTTTAACAAGTGAACGTATTTTTTTAATAAATACAATCAATATAATTAAAACAAATCTAAAAATATTATGGACTATTTTTTTTAATTAAAACATGTTAGTTTTTCTATTTGTCCTTATTAAATTTTTTTTCTTATTTTAACATGTCAACGTATTTTTTTAATAAATACAATTAATATAATTAAAACACTTCTAAAAATATCACGAACAATTATTTTTTTTTTAATTAAAACATGTTAGATTTTCTATTTGTCCTCTTTATTAATATTATTTTATTATAAAATAATATTAATAATACCTCATTTATCTTCCTCTGCCCCATCTGTATTTTTTTTATATTTTTTTATGTTCCAATTAATATTTAAGTTTCTCATTTTATAATTTATCATATTAATTTTTATTTTTATTTTAAGATTTTCCGTTAACATTAAATTTTTTAGTTTATTATTTTTTAAGGCCCGTGTCTTACACGGGTTCTAGGCTAATACTTATTAAAGACAAGTCGTCTTAAAATTATAAGCGTAATCAAATTGAAATTGAAATTTTCTTTTTCGGCTCTTAAATTGTAGAAAATGTAATACTTATTAAAGAAGCTGATCAAATTTTATTATTATTATATACGATCTTTATAATATTATATAAAGGAAAATTACTTTTATTTTAAGAACTTGAAATTAAAACTTCCTTTTTTAAGTTCTATTTTTTAGAAAAGAAAACCAAAACCTTTTTAAATTGTATAAAAGAAATTCGTTCGTAAGTGTTGTTTTTTAGAAAAACAAAACAGCCTTATTTCTATTTGTATAAAAGAAATTGTTGTAAAAATTAAGTTGTTTTTATTGTTAAATTTTACTTATCTTTTTCTTCTTTGTGGACATTGAAAAACTTTCCTTAAGATTACAAATAATTCCTTTAATATCTCTCTTCCAATAGCTATATATACATAGCGCAAGAACATATCAAAATTTTACTTTTGTTTACGGTGATTTGTTAATCATTTTATCTATCATATTTTGATGATTGGTTTCTGACTTTTTATCTTTTTGCTTGGCAGAGTAGTTGAGATGCTATGTTAGTACTAAAAGAGAACGAATAGATTAAAATTATTATTGATTTTTCCATGTTTATGGAGACGGATAGATTTTTGTACTATTATGTATACCATAATACAGGTTTTGAAGTCTATAAGTGATGCAACATTTTTTTGCTTTCTCTCTATTATCCAACTTTTTTTTGTTCACCATTCTCATCATTCACCAATTTAATCATCAAGATGCATTGTCTTGCAAGTTACATCTTCCTTCACAATTACATTATATGCACTTTTATGTTAATTTTGTAGTTGTATTTTATAATTTGTTTTGCGAGGAATGGATCTTTATTTTCAAGTTAACACCACGTAAAAAGAATGTTTACTTTGCACAAGAACTCCCAGTACAATTCGCAAAAAATGTGGTCGGTCATTTTTTATTAATTTTATGCTTGAAGTGTTGATGTCATATTTAATTTTTATTATGCGTGTATAATGTATCATATATGATTTTTTTGACTAATAATTTCAGAAAATTGTTCGGGACAGTTTGATTTTTTTTTTGACAACACTATGATCTTTCTTGATTTAGAAGAAGAGTTCCTAAATCAGTTCCAACACCATTGTATCCGAACAAAATATAATTTTTTTTCATGTGTATTGATTATAAATTACAATTTTTAGATCATTTAAAAAAATATCTAGAAATCAACCTCATGATCCATATTCTTTTTGTGTATATATACTCTTTATGTATATATGGTAATTTATTTATTATTATGGCTGTCGACCCAAAAAAAATGGTACAAATTAATATAAATATATAAATATTAATAGTTTATTATATTGTTATTAAGATAATGAAAATATTAAACAATTACATTTTTTATATTTATTCAGAATTTTCGTGAATGATCAAGATGACATGGAAAAAAAAAACTTATGCTAGAAATATTATTATTGATTTCATTTAAAAACATATTTCGTAGAATGTTTTTAAAAATTTAGAGAAATTATTATAAGACTGTTGCGAAGCGCGACTTAGTAAACTAGTATAATTATATGTTTTGTGAAATTTAATAACAAAGAAGTGAAACGGTTTTCCATAAAAAAAATTAATATATAATATTTTAAAAATATTTGAGAATCTATTTTCTTTAAAAATAAGTGTTTAATTAAACATCTTTAAAAAATTTGTTTTAAATCTCATGAAATAATTTATTCAGCTTGAAGTTAATATTAAGGTCACTAATAAAATAGCAAACGGGCCGATTAAAATTGCACCCACATGAAAATCAGTCTCCGGCCCGATTTGTGTGAAAATCCCTCATATTTTTGACATCGTAAAGGCCTGCAAAGTTCTTAAAGACAAATAGGCCCGTAAAATTACCAGTCACAAGCCTAAAATGAATCATAAATAACCACAGAGATATTGGAATATCCAAATTGCTGATATTTGAAAGGAGGCCCAAGCCCACACCATATTATCTGGACAACTACCAGTAGCAAACTAACCAGTAGTAAATCTTAGTATTTATTTTAAGAAATTTGTATGTTTTTAATATTTTATTATTATTATTATTATTATACATTTTATTTTAGTACTTGAATCTATAATTTATAGTTTTATTTAATTGACTATTATCTTAATTTTGTTACACCAACATTTTACTCTTTTTCTGAAATGCCAATGATGTGCATACTGTATAAATCCATGCATTTCGTTTTTGCAGTTTTTTGTCATACTTTTGTAACTTTCTCATGTATAGTAGAGATTCAAAACTATTTCTCAGAAAGCTTTGGCATTATTTATAATGCAATTTCTTTTTGCATGTTAAATTTTGTTTTTCTTCGTATAACAATATTGAGCCTTCTCATGATCATCTTTCGTTTGAATTTTTCCGGAGTACATGCCAGACATATTTGATCAGTAGTATGCAGTGACGGAACCAGAAACTTATATTATCCGGTACTCATATCAAAGTTCGAAAATTACCCGGTGTTCAAATTATTTTTTCCTAATATTTATAATAAAAACTCGAGGCTAAAAAAAATTCTATTAAATTTTTTGAATTTAGCCGATACTCCAGTCTCCCTTAGCCCACCTTAGTTCCGCATCCGGTAGCATGTAACAAACAATATGATTCCCAGGAATTCGTATAAAACGAATTTTTCTTTATATTTATAATTTGTACCGTTCTTGCGATCGAGATTTACGGAAAGAAAAAAAATTTGTTTAGTAAATGAAAAGGTAGAAAAGAAACGGGGAAAAAGGACTAGGAGAAGGAGAATCACCAGTAGACTGACATGTGAAATCAGTGGAGGATGAAATTGTAATTATTAATGAAAACAACTTGAGAGAGAATCCAAACCCCTAGCAATTGGCCTTAGCACATGAATGTAGAAAAATAAATCCCTTCCAATTTAAAAAGTAGCAGAAGTAGGACCATTAATAACTGAGACCTCCTCCTTCATATTCAAGGACAGATTTATATGTGACTTGTGTAAAGCTCTCTCAATTTTCTGACTTCATTTGTATGCATGTTTCATCCACCTTACATGACTTTCTTTACAATGATTCTTTTGAGAAAAAGAGATGACTTGCATTCATTTTTTCTGGAGTCATTTTCAGGTTTAATGAATTTGTAGTTGTTTGAGTACTCATCCGTATATTCTCTGAACCATGTTTTTCAACCCAGTCAATCTTTCATTATTACTATATTTTTAACTCAAATTTACCTAGCTAGCTTCTAGTTTAATTAACTTTAAACATGAAAGATTTGCTAGAGTTTAGTTGATTCTTTCAATATCCCTTTACGGAATGTCGAGAGGTCTAGAGTTCGAGACTGTGTACGTGAGTGTGTTAATTATTGAAAAAAAGAGCTTCAGGGTAATTAGCAAGTTTATCCTTCTGTATGTGCAAACATGTACGTAGTAGTTTCTAGGGATTTTTAGCCCATGCTGCTGGCTTACAGAGTTACACCAACACTGGCACCATGAATAATAATACATGTAGATCAAGATAAGAAAAAACCATCTGGTCCCTGGACTGAGCTGAGCCACTAAACATCTTTACTTTAATTTCTTCTTGGGACAACCCACATTTGTGACCCTTTCTTATAATCAAATAGTATCAACGTACGTTTGTTTCTATTTGACCAAATTTTTTAATCCAATTTTCATTTCTACAAGTTAAAACTCATCATAATAGTCTTAATCTCAACATTATTAGTTCTTATTAGAATATGGTCAAGGTTTTGACTTTTTTAGTTCTGTTTACTTATTTTCCTTGTCATCTAGAATTTACCAAGACCAGGACCGATTAAAATTAGTCTTCAGCCTAAGTTACTGATGATCGTGTAGTGGAGTGTGGCCTGATTGGTGGGACCTACCTCCCAAAAAAAGAAAAAATTAACCGGAAAATAAAGTGTTCCTTAAACAGTCGACATTTGGTTGCCATATTTTGACTATTTTGCACAACGGGGTAGTGGCTGATTACTTGATAGTTGATATATACATACACATCCGTGTGTAAATATAAAGCAGAAAAGTTAAGCCTTTTTTGTAAGGTTTCTAATTCGGTAAACGTTTCGCATTAAGTCGTGAATTTGCATAAATTATTTGTTGAGAAAATTGTTTTCGAGATTGATGTTAGAAAATTTGTTGAAATCATGCATATATCACAGTAAATATATCCGAATTCCTTAAAAGTTCGTTCAAATTCGATTTGTTTACAGCTCTCATATAGGACGTGTGCATGCAACGAGTAAGTTTAATTAAAAATGTATGTAACTATTGTTAAACATGCATATATTGTTTTAGTAAAAGCATGGGTTTGTAACCTATATCCATAACCCTAATAAACAATAATTCAAAAGAAAACTGTGGAAAAGATCTATATAATGAGAAGAAGCAGTGAAGGACCTGTGCAACTTTAATTATGCAGACTCTGAACAACAGGGGTGAGAAGATGATTTACTACAGTATTTAGAAAGATCACAAAAGAAAGAGCATAACGATAACTCAAGTCACTTTAAGTGGGCTACGACTTGTACTATTCTCTTTTTCAAGCTGTACTTTTTCTCTTCTCAGTGTCTGTGTAACCTGAATTTTTTGATATTTACTACTTTTATTCTTTGTTTAAAGATTACATGCTGCTTCTCAACCTAGGTAAAGTGTTTAACTTATTTCACCCAAGTAAAGTGTTTAGCTTATTTTACGTCTTTCTTTAGGACGTGAAATAAAAATAATTAACTCTCTTGATATTGAAAATAAGATTTCATCTAGCCGATATGTACTCTTTATTAATAAATAAAATAATATAAAAATAATGCGTAAATGTATAAAAATATCAAATATTAAAATATCAAAATATCAAATTTTGTTAACACAAAATTCGGTTTTGATTCACTACAACTATATAATTAAACAAGATTGATTAATTTAATTTAATTCCTTTGGTTTCACCATATGTTCGATACCCTATAACTACACAAGTCAAAATTTTATTTATTTGACTTAATTTCTTTAATTACATTCTGGTTCCGATTAATATTATAGATCGCGCGCAAAAGTAATAAAATATCAAATTTGATTATCATAAGATTCAGGTTCGATTTCCTATAACTACATGATTAAATAAAATTTATTAATTTAATTTATTTTCATTGATTTCACTACGGGTTCGATTTGATGTAATTACAAAATTCAAAGATTTATTTATTTGATTTAATTTTCTTTAATTTCATCTCGATTTCAATTAAAATTTTACGCTCGACCCGTATTTTGCACTGGTCATCAGCTAGTATATCTTTATTTAGTATTTTAATATATATTTTTTTTGACAAATTTAAAACAAATTTCATTAACTTGAAAAAAAAGTCGATCGGGACAAATTCTCAACGGGCTATGCAATTAGATTTAATATTTTTGGTTTTTGTAAATGAGCGCCAACTAAATAAGCGAAACGTCTCGCAAACGAATATATACGAGGTATACAAACTTAATTATTATAAGAACTCACCTAATAACTGTTAGCATTTACTTGTTACTTAAAATATGATGATCAACAATAAATATTTACACTACAAGTCTGGGTAAAATTACTTTTATTAGAATGATAATGATTGTAAAATAGAGATCGAGAGTTGGAGGGAAATGCATACTATTTAAATCAATTGTTAGCATCAAATATTTAATATTCAACAAGATGAATGATAAAAGGGAACCACCACACAGTCACATCCGGTCTTTGCACAGCTCCTGAACTGCCTCCACCGTACCGTCGGTTGTAACCCTCCCCTTCTTTTCCACCATCAACTCAATTTTAACATTTTGTTTTAACTAATCGTCTGTGCGATGCACGAGTATATATGAGTAAATTATTGAGTTGTATAGATTTTTTTTACATTTACGTATTAGAGTAGCGATATATGAGTTATATGAAAATAATATTTATACAAGTTTGTACTGCACTTACATGAAGTTCATTTTTTTTTTGTTATCTTTGGATTGATTTGAACTTATTTGTATCTTACAAATATAATACATAAATTGTGTTAGAGATTACGTGTCATTTGATTTATTAGAGTTATAAATAATTACAATGCACATGCATGCTTAATATATAAATTTTAATCAAATAATAATTTTTACAATATTTATTTCGTAAATATTTATAGTTAATCTAAATAATAGTATAATGAAATATAGTAAATGTTAAAAAATATGGTCATATATTATCATTATTTACATAAATATGTGTGTACGTACGTATGTATGTGTATGCAATGAAATATTATCATATATTCGCATAAATATATGCATGCATGTATGCATTTATAAGCATGCATATGTATGCATAAATATGCATAAATATTCAAAAATTAAAATCACTAGATAAAATATTATCATATATTAGCGTAATATCCCGTGCAAGGCACGGGCCTGCATAGAAACGTTAATAATTTTTTTTGCGAGTAGGTCGATTTATTAACGTGAGGTTTGTGTAATCGTAAGTTTGATAGTGTAAGATGAGAAATGTGAGTTGTGCAGAGTAATAAGAAATTTTGTTGGCGAATAATGTAACTACTTTGAATAACGAACGTACTCTTGTCAGGTTTTGAGACTTCATATATTAATTAAATAATTTCTCGCTGAATTTGTTCATATATCGAAATAATTTTATAATTAAAAATACATTAGATGATAATATTTGAAATTTATCGTAAATTTGTAATATTGCGTACCGTTTTCATGAATCAAATACTTGTAAATTTGATTAAATTTCGTAATATTCAACTAATATCTATATGATAAAAGGCACGTGATTATTTTTATCGATGTAAGAATGATTAGACAACATTAATGACTTGTGCATATATATAATTTCCAAACAATTATTTTCTGATTCCATTTTTTTTCCCTTCATATATAGTGGGTTCATGTTATAATGACGTAAATAAATGTTCCAACTCAATCATCATAAATAATTGAAATCCTAAATTTTAAAAATTCTTATATAACTCAAATTGAATTATCTTATATATATTTCTCAAAATTCATGTATTTTGCTCAGTTATATAATTTTATAAATATATGGTACAAATTAATGAATTATGAATCAACTATAATATATACTAAACTATAATAAACAAAATGGGGTATAATATATCATTTGGTTCACAACTCATTGGTTATCATTTTCAATCACAATCGATATTGATAGGTCTTTTAAGTCAATTGATTGGAACATCTAGATGTATTAGTAAAAGTTATGCTACATAGAAGTTTAAAGTTCGAATCTCATCAACAACATATTAAAATAAACATTTATTACAAATATGTTAAAATTAACATTTACTTTGAGCGACTGATCCGGTAAAACAAGACAAAAATTAAAAACATAAATAAAGTTAAAATACGTGAACCACTCGTTACTATATTTAATTTGATTATAATAATTTAAATAAAAAAAGTAAAATAATACAAAAAATAACTCGTGCTTAATATATACTGATAAATATATCATTTTAAAGACTATTTTTTTTAAAAAAAAAAATTAATATAAATGTGATAACTTTATAATTGCCCAGAGATTATTCATCTATTTAAAAGTGAAAAATGACCATGATTTTGACCTGGAGACTTATACGAGGTTATACTGATTTTTTTTTACGTTTGCGTATTAGAGTAGCGATATATGAGTTATAAGACAAATAATATTTATACAAGTTTGTACTACACTTACATACCTGGAAGTTCATTTTTTTTTTGTTATCTTTGGATTGATTTGAACTTATTTGTATCTTACAAATATAATACATAAATCGTGTTAGAGATTATGTGTAATTTGATTTATTAGAGTTATAAATAATTACAATGCACATGCATGCTTAATATATAAATTTTAATCAAATAATAATTTTTACAATATTTATTTCGTAAATATTTATAGTGAATCTAAATAATAGTATAATGAGATATAGTAAATGTTAAAAAATATGATCATATATTATCATTATTTACATAAATATGCGTGTGTATATATATATATATATGTGTGTGTGTGTGTACGTACATATGTATGAGTATGCAATGAAATATTATCATATATTCGCATAAATATATGCATGCATGTATGTATGTATAAGCATGCATATGTATGCATAAATATGCATAAATATTCAAAAATTAAAATCACTAGATCAAAAATTATTATATATTTACATAAATATATGTATGTATAAATATGTATAAGTATAAATATTAATTTTATAACATTTAGTAATATGTAATAAATATATTGATGCACATAAATATGTGGTAAAATGAAGCATAAATTAAATTACTTACCAAACCCCTATGTTGATGTATTAGATATATAATAGAAGATAGATAATAGATTACTTAACTAGACTGTTGTTCCAGATAGAACCATCTTCTATAGAGAATCGGGGAGAACCATATATTTTATTATAGAATTTCATAAATAATTTTAATTTTTTTTACATAAAATATATAATCTGATTCTAACGTATAATATTAGCATATACAAAATTTATAAAAAAATTAACATTTAAAATTTGAATAAAACATTGATTTTAAATTTGATTCTGCTGCATAAACATTTTGGATAGATTTGATTCTGCTGTAAAATCACTTTGGACTATTTGACTAATTTTCAATTATTTTTTAAAAAAAAGAGTTTTTTTTTTAAAAAAAGAGTTTTTTTTATTTAATAATTGAAATTTATAATCATATCTAATAAAAAATGTGATAAAAATATGTATTATGAATATTTATATAATGATCTCCCTTTTTTTTTCGATTTAATCATTTAATCCGCGGCCCATAATTTGGATAAGACATCGTATGCAATCAAACGATCATTACAAGATGCACAAAACTTAATTTATTAGACGGTCAATATTTCTCGAAAATAACTATTTCAGATCATGTAAAATATTTACTTTATACAAGGAAGTGTCATCATCACTCACCACACATATATGAACTTATCATATGATAATTATCGCATTCTCGCATCATCATATGATAATTATCGAAATAAATCCCCAACTCCCATTATTGCATAACAGCCTACAAAGTCATTAATACCCCTAATTATACGCAGTTTACAACCAAACATCACAACTTTTCCTTAACATTTTATTATTAAGGGGTTAAGTTCTATGAAAACCATCTTTTTTATGGAGACCTGGAGATCACATACGTTCTGCAATCTAAATTTAGCAAAATATAATATTTTATAAATTATGTTCTATGTAAATAACAATTTTCATTTAAAATCTTTAAAATTATATATGTTTTGCAACTAAAACATATCAAAACATATTGTTGTGCAAAACATGTTCGATTTGCAGAACATTCATGTTTAGTTTACAAAACTTACATGATTTTCATGCAAAACAGTACGTTTTGCAAATTTTTGATTACAAAATATGATTTATTTTGCCAAATTTAGATCGCATAACATATGTGATGTCCAAGTCTTTACAAAAAAAGTGGTATTCATAGAATTTAACTCTAAAGAAGATATAATCGAACCCTACGTATCCAAGGGAAGACCCAACCCTCGAATCACAGAACTTTGAGAACGCACACGTTTCATCCAAGAACCGTGAAATGTTACATGCAGCACTGTAGATAAACAAAACGTATTAAACTAGAAGATTGAAACGTAATTATGATTAATTAACAACGGAAAGAAACTGCTTCCTGTTGGAGTACTTGCCAGTAGTTGAGTTTTGTAGAAATTCCTACCTCCACATCATAACAACAATTATATTATCAGATGGTCAAGTCCTACCAGCCCCCACTGAGCCCAACCCATCAGCTAAATTGCAAATTATATTAAATTTCTCCATCCTCCTTTTTTTATGATAAAGTATAAAAAGTAGCGGTTGCTTGTTTTATATTCTTCAATGACATTGCCCCACTTTCGAACGATTTAAATATTCTTCTAAAAATTAATCTAAAAAGTATTCAGCAGCATGCTTATTTCAATAACTTAATATTCAAGTTATTTATTTTCATCTATTTTCATCATATAGTGAACTTTTATAAATTTATTAAAGTTATTTATTGTAATAATTATTATAACAAACAAATGATTAAATATTTTTGAATTTATGAAGATTTGTGTTTAGTATTTGATAGCCTCATGCACCTCATTTTAGTTTCTTCATCACTTTCTTTCTCTCTACAACATACACAAAGCTCAAAGAGGCAAGTCTTCTCAGGCTGTCGTATACATATATAACCATTTACTCGCTACAAGAAAACACGGCTAAATTCTATTTGAAGCAGAAGACTAGAGTATATATTTGGATGTTGATGATGATTGTACAGGGAGCAGAAGATCATAAGGCTGATTTTTAACTACCATGGGAGTAAAACTTGGCATGCATCATGTCGTCTAACCCTCCGAATCGGAATTCCACTAAAGATTTCTTTGCTTCTCCAGCTCTATCCCTTTCTCTTGTATGTATAATTAACTCATCAGCTAAGTTCAAATTTATGATTTTTATTCAATAGTATATTTTTCTTCAGAAAGCAATACCTCTGCAAAAAATTGTGCTACTAATTAATTAATGTCCGATAAATAAAAACAAATACAGTAGTAGCTACGAGAATCAAAATGCTTTTTTGCATATGATTAACTAATGTCATTTTCTGATTTTGTTGATGAGAAAAGGCTGGAATTTTTCGACATGGCACGGGGTCAGGTGCTAATGCGGACGTGGAGGAAGGAGAAGAAGGAAGCGGTGGAGGAGGTGTTAGAGCAGGTAGTAAAGACACTGTGGAGATTAGTAGCGAAAATTCCGGTCCAGCAAGATCTCCTTCTGATGAAGATTCTGAGGGAGCTGGAGACCAAGACGACGACAATAAAAACAAGAAAAAGAAGAGGAAGAAATATCACAGACATACCGCAGAACAAATTAGAGAAATGGAAGCGTAAGTATAATGATTATGTCGATTTTCTGTAGCAGTTTTTTGTTGTTTTTAAACATATGCCCGCACTATAATTAGTTTCATATCCTCATCGATACTTACAGATTAATTTTGTTGCTAGTAGCTACTGACTGAAGTCATGTGAAGATTTACATGTGCAGATGCAGCTGCATGGAATTCAATGTTATTTTCGAACATTTTGTTATTCTCCTCGTTTGTTTGACAGAATCTCCGGTTACCTACAATCTGCAGTAACAATCGAAAGTTTTCTTCGAACATTTATCAAATTACAAAATGCATGTAACCATGATTGCTTCATTAGGTTAACATAAACATGTAAATATAGGTTCACATTACTATGCTATGATTGTTTAGGTTAACATAAACATGTTTACAGACTAAACCATTCTCCTAACACCTTCACATGATTACGATTATAGCATAAAATGTTCCGAAAATTAAAGGAACTCTTACTAACTCCGGCACCAGAAGATTTGATTTAACAATTGATGTAATAATTACAGGCTATTTAAAGAATCACCCCATCCAGATGAGAAGCAAAGGCAAGAACTGAGCAAACAATTAGGCCTGCATCCTAGGCAAGTTAAATTTTGGTTTCAAAATCGTCGGACTCAAATTAAGGTATAATTGCTTGATCTTTTTCTGTTTATATATAAATTTAAATATTTCCTCATGCAATTTAAATATTTAATTTAGCTGTAGTAAAAACAATGTACGTAGCTGTGTTTTTTGTTACATTGTGATCTCAAATAAAATGTTAATAATAATTTCGGATAAGAATATGGAAAATTAGGATAGATAGATTGTAAAACAAGCAGGTTTTTTTGTACGTGACTGCTGCAGGCAATTCAAGAACGGCATGAGAACTCATTGTTGAAGACGGAAATGGATAAGCTTCGTGACGAAAATAAGGCATTAAGAGAGGCCACAAACAAGACTTCTTGTTCTAATTGTGGTACTGCTACGTCTAGCCAAGATGCCGCTGTAACTTCTGAGGAACATCAATTAAGGATCGAAAATGCTAGACTAAAAACCGAGGTAGCAAACACACTGACTAAATTTTTTTTTAACTGTACGAGATTTTAATAAATGTAGCTCATTGATATTATACCAACTTAATTGTAGAATGAAAAACTCCGGGCATATATGGGAAAATTCCCATCAGGAACATCACCAACTACCTCATCGTGCTCAGCTGAGACTGATCAAACTGGAAAAAGATGTTCTTTAGATTTTTACAGTGGCAATTTCGGGCTAGAAAAATCACGAATTGTAGAGATTGTTAATCAGGCTACAGAAGAGCTAAGGAAGATGGCTACAGTAGGTGAACCACTATGGATAAAAAGCTTTGAGACCGGTCGGGAGATACTAAATTATGATGAATACTTGAAAGACTTCTCTGCTGGACAGTCAACTAAAGAGCAGACGAAAAGATCATCTGTCGAAGCTTCAAGGGAAACTGGAGTTGTATTTATGGATCTTACTACACTAGTTCAAAGTCTCATGGACGTGGTAAGTTCGTTTACTTACGTTATATTCGAATGAATAATGCTAGACGACCCAAAATAGGTACAAAAAAAGTTATAAAATACACGCGGCAAATTCTAATTGGTTTTAATAATAAATGAGCCCCTGTATTTGAAATTTGAATGGCACAATCTATATAATAAAAGTTACTATGAATATATCAAATGAGACGGTCTCTTTCTAATTGAGACAGACAATGGGACAGTCTCAATTATAAACAGTTACAGAATGATAAGCAATATAAATCAGTTATAATCACAAAGAATAAACTGCAGAACACCAGAAGTTTTTCACTTGGTTCGGCCCTTAACTCTTAGTCTATGGCCTACATCCAAGTCCCCATGCCAACTAGCATAGAGAATGTATTATATCAACTTTAATAAAGAACTTACAGTCTTTCCTTGATTACAACAGGATAGTCCCTTGAAAGAAATCCTTTCCTTTAGCACACTTGCTACCTAGCACACTTGCTACCTTGACTAACCTTTGAAACCAATACTATGCCACAACCCGGCAACAAGTTGATATAAATACAATCCACACAAAGAAACGATTACAACTCAAACTAATTCTTGTTTGACTGAATGATCTTGAAGATGTATAGAACAAGAATGTATTTTTCAGAAAGCAAGCTGGGAATAAATTTGGCTTTGGAAAACAATGTAATCGGTAGTCTTTCTGAAAGAATGAGTTTGAATATATAGTAACAATATAACGGATAGAGCTTTCAAACAATAAACAAGATAAGATTAGGTTAAAGGTTTGTTTGAAAATATTTGAATAAATCTTTTGAAATCAATCCGTTAGTTTGTTTGTAAAGATAAACCTTGGAAATAGATAAGTCTTTGAAAAGTTCAAACTAGGTTTATCAAGAAGTTTGTTTAGAAAAGATAAGTAGAGAATCAGTCAAACTCGAATTTACAACTTATCTTATCCTATGTTTAACTACATTGCATAACACAATGTCCAATGTTGTTGAATATGCTTGATCATCATAAACCACGAAATAACATTCTCCCCCTTTTATGATGATATCGATGAAAAGGAAAAGAAGCTCCCCCTTTCAAAGATACTTTGATACCTGTTCAAACAACAACAAACTATATGCAATATATAACATTGTGCAATGAGATGTTTATGGAATGATAATGAGACAGACATATAGAATAAAGCAGTTTTAAGTTTCACGAAATAAACACATGCATTTCATTACGAATCAGTATCCCATAAACCAGGGATAAACCAGATAAGATGTTTAAATCATAAATCAGAAAACTAAAAACAAAGTCATGTCATCAAACAACCCAACAATGTTTAACAAACCATAAATAATAATATTTCATCATTTTCCTCCCCCTTCATCATAAAAGGGTAGAAAATTCACTCAGAATCTGAAACATCCACTGTAGCCTTCCTTTTGCCTTGACGGTTGGAGGACGGATAAACTGGTTCTTGACCATACTCAGAGAAAAGCTTGTCGAAGGCCGTCTTGTCAGGAGTTGCACCATCACGTTCTGCAAGCCACTCGAAGATCTTGTCCTTGTATTCTTCGCGAGTCATGCCAAAAACAGACGGAGGAGGAATTGCGGGAAGAGGTAGAGGTGCAGTAATTTCCTCGAGAGTACAATCACCAATCCAATCGTTCTTGTTATGCCACGGCATAGAGCGTTTATGCTGCATAGAAGTGAGCTGTTTCGACAGAAATTGTGTTTCCGAACCAAGCTTGAAGAAAAGCTTGACAAACTCTTTTTCCCAAGCTTTCGCAGTTGAAGTCATGCCTTCTTGAAGTGTGTTAAACTCAAAATCAACAGTTTTGGCCAGACGTTTATCATGGGTGTACAACACAGAGAGTTTGGCATTGATGGAGTCAAGCGAAGTAGAAACATATTTGTTAAACACTTCATAAGATGCACGCATCATACTAACTTGAGATGTTAGTGACTCAAGAGATTCAACAGAGGACAGTTTTCGACTGAGAGCTTCAATAGCTACAGAATTTTCATTGAGTTTAGCTAATAAAGAATTAAGAACAGCAGAGGAATTTTGATCTAGAGGATCAGACGCATAATTTGGAGAATTAGGAAGACCACCAAAAGAGCGATGATCATCATCAAAAATCAAATCACCCGAAGCATTAAACACCAAATTATTAGCAGTGAGAACAGAAAGATCAAACACCGTAGATAATTTTTCAGATTTCTCAGAATTTAAAGGAACTAAAAAATACTGAAAAATTGATGTCAACAAACCAGGAAAGGGCAAATGCATAGACTCATGAGAAGAGCAATGCGACATAGACAAAATGACCAACGAAGCAATATCACAAGGAATGCGTTTCATAAAAACTGATAACAAAATTGTATCTTGATATGTGACCCTGTCACGACCACTTTTTCGAGGCAACACATTTGTATGAAATAATTTGAAGAGTAGTAAAGAGAGAGGAGAAAGTTCAGATACCAGAGGTTTGATAGAAACCGAGACAAAATGATCACCCAAGATAGTCTTTAACTGAGCTTCATAATCCAAAGCCTCAATTGCCAAGAAAGGTTGATGTGTTGTATGAGGACACACTCCATTGTTTGAGATTCCAGTGATTGTTGCCAGGATATCGGCTTTGAACACGATAGGATGACCACGAACAGACGAGAAAACCATGTTGTCGTCCAAGAGCTTGAAATTGGAATAAAATTCTCGAACCAATTCTGGGTAAATAACATCGGAGGGAAAAAGGAGAGGAGAGCAACCCTGAGTTTTGAACAAATCAACAACTCCGGCACGATTGAGAACATCCAAATCAACCAATCGTTCTTTTAGAATCTGCTTGGACAAAACCTTTGTGCTAGTAGTTGCATGTGGTGGAGACGACGCTGGGGAAGCAGCAGATTGCTCAGAGTCGGCAGGCATTGTGCGTCGACGTTTGTGAACGGCCGATGAAGATCCGGGAACCCGAGATTTTGTATTGCGACGAGCCATGAGAGTGTATAGAGATGGAGAAAAGAAAGAGGAATAAGGGTGAAAAGGATAAAGTAGAAAAAGAGAGAGAGGGATAAAGTAGAAGAAGTTGAGAAGGTAGAGAAGTCTGAAAAGACGTGTCCAGAATTGAAACCGGCGCGAGAAACAAGGAAAGAAATTATGAAACTATTTGACAGTACACTGCATGTATATCATCAGAGAGAAATACGGAATATTTATTTAATGCACATACACGCAACAACAGTGAGTAAGAAAACAATTAATTTCACCAAATCAGCTAATCACATACAATCAGTGAACAATTTTCATATAGAACACATACCAAGTTCACGACGGAGGAAACAAAACCTGTCCTCAGCAAGGGGTTTTGTAAAAATGTCCGCACGCTGATTTTCAGTAGGAATATAGATGAGCTCAATATTACCTTTAGATACATTATCTCGAAGAAAATGGTGACGAACATCAATATGCTTAGTACGAGAATGCATGACAGGATTTTTAGAGATATTAATGGCAGAGGTATTATCACAGTAAATAGGAATATGAGATACTGAAATACCAAAATCTTGGAGTGTTTGTTGCATCCATAAAATTTGAGCACAACAACTGCCAGCTGCGATGTATTCGCCTTCCGCAGTAGAAAGAGCTACAGATGTTTGCTTTTTACTGTGCCATGCAACTAAACAATCACCTAAATATTCACAAGCACCACTAGTACTTTTTCGATCAACCTGTGACCCTGCATAGTCAGCATCTGAGAAACCAATTAAGTCAAAGGAAGTAGAGCTCGGATAAAATAATCCCAAGTCACTAGTACCTTTTAAATACTTAAAAATACGTTTAACAGCATGTAAATGAGATTCTTTAGGTTGAGATTGAAACCGGGCACACAAGCATACACTATACATGATATCAGGACGAGATGCAGTTAAGTATAACAGAGAACCAATCATACCTCGATATTTAGTAACATCTACCGGGGTACCTTGTTCATCCTTAGTGAGCTTGATAGATGTACTCATAGGTGTAGACTTAGGTGAAACATGATCAAGAGCAAATCTTTTGAGAAGATCAGCAATGTACTTGCCTTGATGAATAAATATTCCTGTAGCAGTTTGATTTATTTGCAAACCAAGAAAATATTGAAGTTCGCCCATTAAACTCATGTCAAATTCTTTATGCATGCAATCAGAAAACCACTTACACAACGATTCGTTAGTTGATCCGAACACAATATCATCAACATAAACTTGTACTAATAACAAATGACTATTTTTATGAAAAATAAATAGAGTTGGATCGAGTGTACCACGAATGAAGCCATTTTGAACAAGAAACTGACTGAGACGATCATACCAGCATCTAGGGGATTGTCTCAAACCGTAGACTGATTTCTTGAGTCTATAAACATAGTCAGGATACTTTTCATGAATGAAACCTGGAGGCTGCTTGACAAAAACTTCTTCTTTAAGATAACCATTAAGAAACGCGCTTTTAACGTCCATCTGATACAGTTTGAAGTTCTTATGAGCTGCAAATGCCATTAGAATGCGAATAGCCTCTAAGCGAGCAACAGGAGCGTATGTTTCGTCAAAATCGATGCCTTCCTGTTGATTGTATCCTTGTGCGACCAAACGAGCTTTGTTTCGAATGATGTTTCCAGCTTCATCTTGTTTGTTCTTGAAAACCCAACGAGTGCCTATGACTTTGACATTTGGAGGAGGTGGGACAAGTTCCCATACTTCACAACGTTCGAACTGATTCAATTCTTCCTGCATTGCTACTGACCAGTGTTCGTCTGCCACAGCTTCTTGAGCATTCTTTGGTTCGAACTCTGCAACAAAAGCACTAAAAGCACAGAAATTTCTAAGTCTACTTCGGGTAGAAATACCTTGATCTATGTCTGTAAGAAGATTGTCAGGAGGATGATTCTTTACTGTTCTGGAAGACTTTGGAAGTTGAATATTACTCATTTCTTCTACATTGGAATTATCTGTCTGAGAATGATTGAGGGGTGTCTCATTTGAATGAGACTGTCTCATTGTAGTTGGAGAATCAGTGTTCAATCGAGCGCTTGATCCAGGTGTTTGAGGAGAGCCTGACAATGATTCTAAATTACTCGAAGAACCTGGTGAAGAAATATGTGACCGAGATGAACTGGGAGTATCGTGACTGCTTGATGGACCAGAAAGAGACGGACTCTTTTGAGAATGAGACTGCCTCAATTGAGATTGAGACGGTAGTTCTGGGGCATCTTCTTCTAGTGGAGAAAAATTGCGAGTAGATTCGTTGAAGGTAATGTTGATAGATTCTTCCACTTTGTTTTTGAGAGAATTATAAACTCTATATGCCTTGCTTGTAGTAGAGTAACCCAAAAAGATTCCTTCAGTTGATCTTGGATCAAACTTACCTCGAGTATTCTGAGTATCTAAAATAAAGCATTTTGAACCAAAAACTCGAAAATAATTAATGTTAGGAGTTCTTTTATTAAGCAGTTCATAAGGAGTTTTAAGTAAAATAGGACGAATAAGTACTCTATTTAGAACATAACAGGAAGTGTGTACCGCTTCAGCCCAAAACTTTCTTGGGAGCTTACTCTCATGAAGTAATGTTCTAGCTGTTTCCTGTAAGGTCCTGTTTTTGCGTTCAACTACTCCATTCTGCTGAGGAGTCCTTGGAGCTGAGAATTCATGAGTGATTCCTCTAGATTTGCAGTAAGTGATGAAATCTTTCTCAAATTCACCACCATGATCACTACGAATAGTATTGAGCTTGACAGAATACTTAGTTTCCAGATTAGTAATCAAATCCTTAAACTCAACAAAAGCTTCATCTTTAGTACGCAAAAATAATACCCAAGTAAATCGAGAGTAATCATCTACTATCACAAAAGCATAATTCTTACCACCAAGACTTACATAGCGTTCTGGACCAAAAAGATCTAAATGAAGAAGTTGCAAAGGAACTGTTGTTGACACTTTGTTCTTACTGGTAAAAGATGTCTTCACCTGTTTTCCCAGTTGACAAGCTGAACATGGTTCCACCTTCTTATATTTAAGCTTTGGTAAACCTCGAACTAAGTCATGGGAAGATATCTTGTGAATCAAATCCATGTGAACATGTCCAAGACGTCGATGCCACAAGGTCTGTTGTTCTTGAACAGATGCAAGACAAATATCTGACTGCTGTTCATCAAAATCTAACACAAAAATATTTCCTTTTCGTTTGGCTACTAAGGAAACTTTGTTAGATTTCATACCAATATAACATACATCTTTACCAAAACTTACCTCGTGACCTGCATCTGTAAGTTGACTCACACTAATAAGATTATATTTTAAACCATCAACTAAACGTACATTTGTAATAGCAAACCTGTTGTTACCAATAGTGCCTTTACCAATGATGCGAACAGTATTTGAGTCACCGAGTGTAACTAAACCTCCTTCTTTAGCTTCTAGAGAGAGAAACTTGGATTTGTCCCCAGTCATATGACGCGAACATCCACTGTCAATAATCCATTTGTTACTAGGAACATGGACCTTCAAACATACCTGCAGAAATCGTTCTATCTTTTAGGTCCCCATTTGAATTTGGGTCCTGATGTGTTAGTATCACAGATATTATATAAATGTCTTTCTGATTTCTTAATCCAGATTTGAACAACATTGACAGATGTAGGAACAGAATATCTAGAATATGAGTTAGAATTGTGGCCCTTGATACCACATAATCTTGATTCTGATGTAGTGTGACCTGGTTTGCCACAATCTCGACACTTTTCATAAGGCATTTTGTACTTCATTGGTGTTCTTTTGTATCCACTTTGAAATGCACTTTTCTTGGTTGATTCGCAACCTATTCCTTCTTTGTCCAGTGATGATTTCTGCTCCGCAAGTAAAGCATTTAGAGTTCCTTCACCATGGAAACATTTAGCTAGATCTTTTTCTAACTGAGCCACTTTCTGTTTTAGTTCAGGAACTAAGGGATCAGAAACTTTTTCTTCTTTGACACTTTCAGATGTAGTTGTCATTGGTTCCTTCTTAAGAGCTTCAAGACATGCATCTCTCATTTCGATCTCATTTTTGAGATACAGGTTTTCTTCCGTGAGTTTAGCCACCTTTGCGACTAATGATCGATTTTCTGACATTACTGCTTCATCTTTCAGTGAATCGTCGACCTCATTTAGAACTTCACTTAAGGCTTGTTTTAAGTAGGAATTCTTTTCCTTAAGCTTCTTGTTTTGTGCCTGCAAGGTTAGTACTATAGGAGATATTTTCGTATGTAAATGATCTTGAACAGTTTGTACCTCATCATTATCACTTGCACTATCTTCAAATCCGGCGAAGCATAACTGAGCGACTTCATCATCGGAGTCAATTTCCACATCTGATTCGTCATCACTCCATGTAAGTAAAGCTTTTTGTTTAGCCTTGAGTTTGTAACAATTCTTCTTGAAATGTCCTTTCTTCCCACATTCAAAACATGCGTCCTTGCTTGGATCTGCTTTGTTGACCTTATTTGAAGAGAATTTAAAATCTTTCTTTGGAATTTGAGGCTTCGTATGTTGCTTTGATGTGTTCCTTTTAGCCAGAAATTTGTGAAACTTCCTAGTTAGGAGAGCTATTTCCTCATCAGAGTCGTCAGGAGATTCATCAGCATCTGCATTAAGTGCCAATGTCTTTTTGCGAGGAGCAGTCTCTTCTTCATCATACCTACGTAGTTGATTCTCGAATTCTTCCAACTCGCTGAATACAGTAAGAGTATCCATAGTAGAGAGACTAACAGAATCCTGGAGTATAGTAACCTTGGGAGCAAATTTCTTTGGCATAGCTCGGAGAATCTTTCTGTTGATCTCAGTTTGAGGGATGACTCTCTCCAAGAGAGCTATTGAGTTCATCAATGTCAAGAATCTTCCTTGAGCATCCTTTATGTTTTCATCTCTTTCCAACCTGAAAGCTTCATAATCACTCATTAGCATACTTAGTTTTACTTCACGTACCTTAGATGTACCTTCATGGCTGACTTTGATTGTATCCCAAATTTGTTTTGCCGTTGTACAGGCTGATACTTTTCGTAACTCAGTAGCCACCATTCCATTAAGCAATGAGTTCATAGCCCTAGCATTATAGTTGAGCGAATTCACTTCCTCAGGAGTGAGTTCCTTGACTGGCTTTGGCTTTCCATCTCTCATTGGAACTACGAGACCATTTTCAACAGCATCCCATTCGAATATGTCTCGCTGGAGAAATATTTTCATGCGAAATTTCCAATCATTGTAATCTTCAGCACCATGAAGCATTGGGGGTATATTATTCGAATGCCTATCTGATTGAGCCATGGATCGCTAGCAAAATAAACACTAAACAGAGAATTAAATGCACCTGCTCTGATACCAAATGAAATTTGAATGGCACAATCTATATAATAAAAGTTACTATGAATATATCAAATGAGACGG
Organism: Heracleum sosnowskyi; assembly: GCA_030848705.1. Taxonomy (NCBI): domain Eukaryota; kingdom Viridiplantae; phylum Streptophyta; class Magnoliopsida; order Apiales; family Apiaceae; genus Heracleum; species Heracleum sosnowskyi. Next base: position 116,892,668 of record CM061245.1, on the reverse strand, counting down.
TCTCTTTCTAATTGAGACAGACAATGGGACAGTCTCAATTATAAACAGTTACAGAATGATAAGCAATATAAATCAGTTATAATCACAAAGAATAAACTGCAGAACACCAGAAGTTTTTCACTTGGTTCGGCCCTTAACTCTTAGTCTATGGCCTACATCCAAGTCCCCATGCCAACTAGCATAGAGAATGTATTATATCAACTTTAATAAAGAACTTACAGTCTTTCCTTGATTACAACAGGATAGTCCCTTGAAAGAAATCCTTTCCTTTAGCACACTTGCTACCTAGCACACTTGCTACCTTGACTAACCTTTGAAACCAATACTATGCCACAACCCGGCAACAAGTTGATATAAATACAATCCACACAAAGAAACGATTACAACTCAAACTAATTCTTGTTTGACTGAATGATCTTGAAGATGTATAGAACAAGAATGTATTTTTCAGAAAGCAAGCTGGGAATAAATTTGGCTTTGGAAAACAATGTAATCGGTAGTCTTTCTGAAAGAATGAGTTTGAATATATAGTAACAATATAACGGATAGAGCTTTCAAACAATAAACAAGATAAGATTAGGTTAAAGGTTTGTTTGAAAATATTTGAATAAATCTTTTGAAATCAATCCGTTAGTTTGTTTGTAAAGATAAACCTTGGAAATAGATAAGTCTTTGAAAAGTTCAAACTAGGTTTATCAAGAAGTTTGTTTAGAAAAGATAAGTAGAGAATCAGTCAAACTCGAATTTACAACTTATCTTATCCTATGTTTAACTACATTGCATAACACAATGTCCAATGTTGTTGAATATGCTTGATCATCATAAACCACGAAATAACAGTATTCACATCAATAACACCGATCAAAAAACACCATACTACCACATCAACCATGCCATGTCATTTAGTAACTATTTTTTGTGCCTCTAGCACTACTCGAATTTCATCAATGAAAGTACATGCAATTAAGAAGGGGTTATTAATGTTAGTGCAGAATCAGTGGCAAGAATTGTTTTCTTGCATGATCTCCAAGGCAGCTACTATAGATGTTATTAGCAGTGGAGATGGTGCTAGTAAAGATGGAGCGGTTCAACTTGTAAGTGATTCGGTGATATATTTCGCAATTATTTGGATTGTCATTGATAGAATCTGATAAGATCACGGGCCAGACCAACATTTACGGAACATCGTGGGCTTCTCTTAGATTCTTAAAGACGGAAAAAGTGTTACACATGTAAATAGAACAGGAAAACCATCAAAATTTAATTTTAAAAGTTTTATTATTCCGTGCAGATGTTTGCAGAGATGCAAATGCTTACTCCAATGGTGGCAACAAGAGAAGTTTATTTTGTTCGACATTGCAAACAACTGAGTACTGATCAATGGGCGATTGTTGATGTCTCAGTAGACAATGTTGAGAAGAATATCGATGAATCATTGGTAAAATGCAGAAAGCGTCCATCAGGTTGTATTATTGAAGACAAGTCAAATGGCCATTGTAAGGTATAAAATGTTGTGAAAGAAATATAGCTGGAAAACAAGAAAATAAGTCAGATCTTGATTATGGATTGCTATTTCAGGTGATCTGGGTAGAACATCTGGAATGCCAGAAGGGTTTGATACACACTTTATATCGAACAATTGTTCAAAGTGGAATGGCCTTTGGTGCAAGACATTGGATCAAAACACTGCAGCTGCAATGCGAGCGCTTAGTCTTCTTCATGGCAACAAATGTCCCCACAAAAGACTCGAGCGGTGAGCCTAGCTGTATATAGGTTGATCGTTTAAAAATTGATATTTTGTCATCTGGCTTAATGTGGTCGATCATTTCTCTAATATAAGGTGTTGCCACATTGGCCGGGAGAAAAAGCATTCTGAACCTTGCTCAAAGAATGACAAAGAGTTTCTATCGCGCTCTAGGAGCATCAAGCAGACATACATGGAACAAAGCCCCTAGTAAAACAGGAGAAGACATACGAATAGCATCCAGGAAAAACTTAAATGATCCTGGAGAACCCCTTGGAGTCATATTATGTGCAGTTACGTCTGTTTGGCTGCCGGTCTCTCATCATGTTCTGTTCGATTTCTTAAGGGATGAAACACGAAGAAATGAGGTCTTCACCTAACCCTATAACATATATATTGTTAGCGAAAATGAATAACCAGCTTACATTTTCCTGTATTAATCCAGTGGGACATTATGTCCAATGGAGGTCCAGTACAGACCATTGCGAATTTAGCTAAAGGGCAAGATCGAGGCAATGCAGTAACTATCCAGGTAAGTTTTTTCAGCAAAAAATTACCAGTAAACTCTATCAATTTCCACTAAAACTTACAGTTTTTAACTCAACCAGGAAATAAAGCCGAAAGAAAATAGCGTTTGGATACTCCAGGATAGCTGCACAAATGTGTACGAATCAACAATAGTCTATGCACCTGTGGACATCAGCGGAATGCAATCTGTGATAACAGGCTGTGATTCCAGCAATACATCAATAATGCCCTCAGGCTTCGCTATACTCCCCGAAGGTATTGAATCGAGGCCTCTGGTGATATCTTCTAGGGCAGAGGACAAGACCACAGGAGGGTCTTTACTTACAATTGCATTTCAAGTACTAATAAGTGAATCTCCAACAGCCAAACTTAGTATGGAATCTATAGAGTCTGTTAACAACCTAATATCATGTACATTGCATAACATTAAAACAGGATTGCAGTGTGAAGATGGGTGATTGATTGCTCCCTTTCTCCTATTAGTAGAGGCAGCATCACTAGTTACTGGTAATATTTATTGTGACCGGATTTTTTCCCTGTATTCATTGAGTTAATAGCTAAATTATCATAAGAAAAAGCTCCTCTGTCAAGTCATCCGAATTTTCACCATTCTTCCTCCTAGTAAACTTTGATATAATAAAATGATATATGTTTCGCAGTGGCTAACGTTTTAAATTTATTTCGTAATTAGTTTATTGCAGAAATTCGAATAAGGGTATACTCGTGCTTTCACCGAGACTTGAACCTGTGATTTCTTAAGTAGACTATTCTTATGTGAAACATCAAGGATCTTGCTATTGTAATTGCGCAAACAAAAAAATAAAAGCAGCTTTTGTTTTACAGATTCCAGTAGCCATAGTAAAGCAACTAAAGCCTGTAATCTTATTTTACATCTTCAAGAATCAAGATGTTGCTATTCCGAGTTTGTAATTTCACCAGAGATGTTGAAGCTCTCTAATCCCCCCAGTATTATACCTGAGCTACTTAAGTGACACTATAGGGTTGCTCATGATGCTTGAGTCTCCTACCTATCTTAACATCAACATTTCAGCAACCGGAAACGCTGCAACGTGAAAAAAATGAAACAGGGTTGATTGGAAGGCAACTCTTCTCACAGCCAACAAATTCACTATTAGTCACCTACAGAGCTCTATATCTTGCTGCTCTTTTACCATCTTTGTAAAGATGATATATAGATATTTACTAATTCTTAGTACTGCTTTTTGCAGTAATGTAATGCAGGATCAACAGACAGGCAAACATCTGGTGCTGGTTGATTGAGATAAAGAAATGTTATGATAAGAAAATTATCAACATAATCATAACATCTTCTTCTGCCAAAATACAGCAGAAAACAAAATTTCCACCATTCGTATAAATGGTATTACTAAAAACGTAAGAAAAGGCGCTTGAACCCAACAGGCTAACGAAACTAGTTGTCAGCAATAACAATATGATAATACAATCAATCATATAATTTATTGAGACATTAGTTCATATAGACGTATTCAGTAAAACAAGATCTTAAACAGTATGAGAAGGAAAAAAAATCTTCAAAAAAATCTTTATACAAAGTTAAACAAGATAAAAAGAATTGATCTCCATTTTTCTGTCTGCTATTAAATCCCAACGGACATAGTGACACACTTAGATGGCTCCGCAGAAAGGGAGGGGGAAGAATATGATGGAACAACGTTAAAATTATTTTATGGACATTCATGCCTTAAATTTGTTCCTACATTCATTCAACGAGTTCAAACTTAAATACTGCACACTCATTCTTTTCTTTCATCCATGTCCTTAGCAATTCTGTCCAAAAAGAATTTGCACTTCACATCTTGCTTCACTTTGACAAACGATTACAGCCCCTATTACATCCATGATCAATCTAAGCTTCATTAAACACATTGTTATCTACTCTGCACTTAGAAGTTAGATGAGTTCTAATGTTTCCAAGCTTTAGCTAAGTGTCTATCTAAATAATATAGAATTAAGTTATACAGATTTATATTTTACGTATTACTAGCACTAAATCCTTGTGCTGTTTCGCAACAAATTGTATACGTGTAGGATCACACACAAAGGCAATTATTGACCAGCTCTTTACCAAACAACATTAAAAAACTAAACTTCAATCCTTAATGTATAAAAGTAAACCTTAATTACCGTAACCAGTTTGCTTGTTTGTTGATTGATCAAATAACTTCGTATTAAATCTACCAAACCCCGTCTATTCCCGATTAGTAGTCTAGCATTTCTAAATTCCTAATAAAAAACACATTCACAACTCACAACCATATCAATTCACAACAATCAACCAAATTTAACACAAACATTCAGTACTCACATATCGAATATCCCAAAGACAAATTATTCTATATGTATAAACGTAAACCTTATCTACCATAACCAATCGCTTCTCTGTCGAGTGCAACTAATCAAGTATCTTCCTACTTAATCCACAAGCCATCTAACACTAATTAGTAATTCAGCATTTCCAAATTCCCGAAACAAAACACATTCAAAAGCCCATTATTTAAGCAAATTCACAACAATTAATCAAAACTAACGCAAACACTCCAATATCGAAAATTCCCAATATAAAACACACTCACAATGCATAACTAAATCACAATTAACAATAACCACTCAAAATTAACACAAACACTTCAACAACCAAACATCGAATATCTCGAAACAACAAGTCACATTATTCATTAAACAACATAAAAATGCACAATTTAACAAAAAACAACTCAAAAGAAACATTTATAGTTCTTAATCAACCTCACGCAGAGGCCAACGGAAGCCCAAGCTCCTTGGGAACACTCTCCTTTTTCGGGGCATTCCTCGGAGGAACCGGAACAGCAAGAAACGTCTTGGTCTTACTAATAGGCCTACATTTCTCAAGCTGAACAACATCCCCAACTTGAAACTTATTATCCGGGTCATGAGCTTGGAACTTCTTCTTCTTTCGGACTCTACGTTTGTACTTTGGATGTGGGGCTAAACGGGTCACTTCAACGGAGACTGTTTTGTCGTTGGTGGCGCAAACGACCCGGCCCTGGAGAGAGCGCATGGCCTTGATGGTGGGAGTGGGGAGGGAGATAGTGGGGTGGAAGGAAGTGGGCTTGGAGAGGTGGACAAGTGGGGTTGGGCCGGAGAGAAAGGGGGTGGAGAGAGAGATAGAGAGAGATTTGAATTGGGAGAGAGGGAGGTGAAGGAGAGACATGGTTGAAAGGATAAGAGAAAGAGAATGATCAAGATAGGGGAGAGTGTTTACATAGGTTCTTGGGTTTTGTTTGTGTTTTGGGATTTAAAAAGATGGATGAATTTTTCATTACGGTATATAGAGGGCTGTTAAAACTGGATATCAAGGTAAAAAATATATTATCAATATTATGTCGGAGCCCAAAAAAATTATTTATTTATCGAGATTCTACTATATATCCGTAGACAAGTTTCGAGGTTTTGATAAATTGTAAAGGGAATGCAATAAATTTTTAGTTAGTATAATTTAAGATTTAGGATTTTTTTTTTTTTTGCCAAAGATAAATCAGATTTCATTAATACTTTGAAAGAGATTCAATCGGGACAAACCTCCAACTGATCATGCAACCAGGTTGAAAAACAAATAAACAAACTAAGTACAGTAATTAGTTATTTTGTTTCCGGATTGCTTAACTAACTGAATACAAATATTCTTAAAATTAAAAATGAAGATAACAGTTTCCCGAGCAATCCAGCTTGCATCTTCCCTGAAAACAGTAGCTTCACAATTGACCTTCACATTAACTTCATGGATAGTGCAATGTTCAGAGGACTCAGTTGCAAAAACTAAGCTTAGATACCTCATGTTATGAACAAATATTTTTTGTGAGAGGTGAGCACATGCGATTTTCACCACCGTTCCAAACGCACCCCAGCTATCTACTTGCCGGACACCAGCTATAGACCTGCCGAAAGTGGTGTTGATGCGAGATATCCGGATCTCCCAATACACCGCAAAATTCATTTTCAACACAATCAACACATCGCACAAAGCGAGACACATCGCACAAAGCGAGACAATCAAACACACACCTAATAACTCAAACAGAACGAAACGAAAAAACCCAAATGGATTTTGTGAGTAGATCTGAAAACTAAAGTGAAGAAACTCAAATGGATTTTGCGAGTTTTGTGGAACAAATCTCGATTTTATTGAAAGAAAATTGAAAAAACAAGAGAAAAGGTGTTGTGTGGACAGAGACGGGGATGAGGATGGAGATGGAGATGGGAAGAAAGGGGATGGGGATGAAGATGTTGAGGCTAGGGTTAGGGGAAGATGGGTCGGCCGACTCTCATTGAATTTTTTAGCAAAACATTCCTGATATCAATTCTGATATCAATTCTGTTTTAAGTGTTTAAGTGTTTAAGTGTTTAAGTGTTTAAGGTTTTCTTGCTAGCAAATCAATTAAAATTTTGAAAAACAGAGAGATAAGAAAAACATGAAGAATATAGCCTTTAGATTATAAACTAATTTAGGATTAGTAAGGGTGATTCTTTTGTTTTTGTATTAGCCAAGAAATTATATTGACAGAGCAATTCAACTAAAATTTTCACTTCAAATTTATTTTAACAAATTTATACAATTTTGGCCAGAATTGGAGTGAAATTGTGTTTTTGAGCTATCTGGGTCGAAATCTTGTATAATCAAATTGGATATAAAAATGAACTTTTTAGTCAAATTGAAACAAGCATCAAACCATTCTTGAAACAGATTTTGTGGGAATGGTCACTTTTACAGTTTTACTTAGTTGAATTTATAGTAATTGTGCAGCTTTTATCTTTAGTTGCCAAAATTTCCAACCTTTTTTTTTTTTGCTAAATACAAAATTTTCAATTGCTAAATACAAAATTTTCAACTTGATTCCCAAGGATAGGCTTATCCAGCTCTTAGCCAAGTAGCACCTTAGGCTAGGAATCTCGAAATCTCTCAAAAACACCCACGTGGCAAGCTTACATCCATGCACAACATAAAAAAGCCCCTAGCCAAAAATTCAAGAAATTGATTTCAAATTATAATTGTATAATCTCAACTCTTGAGTAACTTGCAAGTTAGTATCCAAGCAACAATGGCATCTCTAGCAACATTTGCTGCTGTTCAACCCGTTAAGGGCCTTGGTGGAAGCTCACTTACTGGAACTAAGCTCAACATCAAGCCTTCTCGCTTAACTTACAGACCCACCAGTTTCAAGTACTATATTTTCTCGATCTACTACGTATTTTTGATCAAATTGATTATCGAATGTTTTTTAATTTGTTGCATTCGGGCCAGTATACTTCGGGTTTATTTCTGAATCAAAATAATCTAATGTTGATGCGGCGGTGTAGGGCTGGTGCTGTTGTGGCCAAATATGGTGACAAGAGTGTGTACTTTGATTTAGAGGATTTGGGCAACACCACTGGGCAGTGGGATTTGTATGGATCAGATGCACCTTCACCTTACCCCCCTATTCAGGTATTAAATTTAACGTTGTCAACAATTTGATCCAACTCTTCAGCATCTCAGTTACATGTTTAAAACATAATCGTTTCATTGAATTCCGATTTATAAGTTACTTATTTTGAAAAAAAATATTGTATTTACGTATCTTTTTAAAAAAAATAATGTGTATGAGTAGTTTAACATTCGTTATGTTACAAAAATAAGTTACTTATTTCAGAAAAAATACATATTTATATATATTTTCTTATTTTTGAAAAATAAGATTTTCGAAACGGGATCATAATCACATTCTCGTCTAAAATGCAGAGCAAGTTTTTTGAAACCTTTGCTGCCCCCTTCACTAAGAGAGGTCTTTTGCTCAAATTCTTGATACTGGGAGGTGGTTCAACGCTTGCTTATGTAAGCTCCACAGCCACAGGAGATGTTCTACCAATCAAGAAGGGTCCACAACTTCCACCAAAGCTTGGTCCTCGCGGAAAAATCTAATCTTTAAAAAAAAAAAAAAATATTTAGAACTTGCAATCTTCGACCTCTTGAACTTTGTGTTTAAATGCATCTTTCTTGTAAGTATGTTTGATTCCCATGTAAGACCATGTATTACTTCCTCTGCTCCCTTTTAGTTGTCCCTTTTAAAAAAAAATTGCATCTTAAGAAAGTGTTGAGCATCTCCAAGGGCACTCAACCCTTAGCTAAAAAGTCCAGTTGGCAGGTGCACAGTGACAAAGATAGCCAAACTCTTACAGTTTTGCTTCTCCAACCAGCAATCACCTTGTTCAAAATTATAGCCATCCATGTTTTGTTGGCTATATATAGCTGTTAACGGAGGAATTTGGTGATAACCAATTCGGGGAGGGTTGCTGGAATTGTGGTAGAAACCGAGGATGATATGTAGCGTAGGTTACGGGGATTAGGGTTTATGATTTGGGGATGGCTGAGATTGTATGTGAGAATAGGTCGCAATTGAGATTGAATATTGAATTCTCTCTTGTTTGCAAGTTTGCATCGTATCATACAATGTGCCTACGTACCCTATTTATAGGGATCAAGCCAAACGTAGTTCTTGGAGAGCAAGTAACCCATGGGCCGAGTTTCCTTCTTTAAAGAGCGAAAAGACCGGGATCACCGCCTTTGATATGTCATTATGAGCTGTCATGATTTCACTATTTTCTTGGGGCTTATCAGATAATTCATTGACCCGGATTTATCGGAGCCAACGCTTATCTCGATCCATGGAAAATAAGGAAAGACAGGCTCTTATGAATCTCAAAAGGGCGAGGCTTCTCGCAAGGCGAAGTTTCTCAGCGTTAATAGGTTAATTTTCAATAAATCAATAAAAGTTAAGGAACCTTCATCTTTTAGAAGACGAGGTTCCTATATTTAAGGGATGAGGTAAATAAGGTAGTTTATACCCTAGAATAAGCCAAAAAGGGCACATTCCTTACTTACACTAGTCATCCATTTTTATCTGTAACCTAGGTTTCCGAGAAGGCGAGGCTCTGATGAACCTAGGTTAAACCCGATATTTTGACTGTCACCCAATGGGCTGGGCTTCATATGAACCTAGGATATGCCCAACATCAGTAATGGGCCAGTAACTTCATCAACTATTGGGCTAGGCTTCGTATGAGCGTAGGCTAGACCCAATAAATAGTAAACGGGTATGCTCCTAGAATCCACCATATGATAACGTCATTACTGAAGGCGAGGTTTATTTTTGGCCATAACAACTACCCCCCATTTTCTTGAAACAAATATTTGTGAAAGAAAAGTTCGTCCAAAAATTTTGAAAGAAATCTCAAAGGCGAGCCATCATCACCAATCGTTGAGGAACCTCCCCTCCAAAATGGGCGAGGTATGTCTAATACCCTTGTTTAACAAGTCATCATCTATTGATGAACTAATTTTCTTTTAAGTTTTTAAATATCATTTCCAACTGTCACACCTCGATTACTGCACCTAAGTACGAATCATAAGTAGCCACGTGGCAGCTTCATTTCTCTTATAAAAACCCAAAATTTTCGTCAAAGTTACCATCTTTCTAAAAATCTCTCAAAGTGCCGGCCAATTTTTTCTGAAGACAAGAAGGCGAGGCTCTTGATTCCTGAAGACGAGGCTCTTGATTCCTGAAGACGAGGCTAGTAATAAAGTAGGCGAATCAGAATTTTTTGAGCTGTATCCAATCATCTACTTACCGAGGTACATTCTTTTACTTGCTCATTTGTAATGCATTTTAACCTGTTAAAAAATTATCTTCTAGAATTAAAGCGACACTTAGGAATTGTAATCTTCTCCCTGATCTAGAATTAGAGCGACACTAGGCGCGCCTTCCGTGAGGGCGAGGACTCATTAGCCCTTTAGTCATCTTTATTATTTTCCTTCAATCAAATCGATAATCTTGTCCTCGCCCTCTCTTTTCAGATGTCTCATAATTCAACATCAAATGAGGCCGAGGCATCTTCTGCTTCAAAAACTTTCCCTTCTCGTTCTAAGGACGAGGAACGTCTTGACGCTTTTCTAGACCGAGGATGGCTAAGAGCGCATCAAAGGAACCTGAATTCTCACAAAATAATTGAAAATCCAGACGCAGTCATATCCTTATCCGATAATTCTCATCCTGAGGAAAGAAATCCCCATTCTCCTGGGAGAATCGATGATCAACAAAGTATTTTCAACATCGGGGACATCAATGAAGATGAGGGGGACCTTCATGATTTCTTTTCCCCCTTAGATACCGAGCCTTCCACCTCATCTATGCTAGGAAGAGGGCGAGGTAAAGATTTAAACCAATGCGCCAAGATATTCCAAGAAGATCAAAATAACGAAGACGAAGAAATAGAAAGTCATTGCTCATATGGAAACGAGGACGAGGTTCAAAGGAGCGAGGATAGAAATCCAGATGATGACGACCATCAAGAGGAAGCCGACGTTTCAGATGATGAAGACGAGGCTCTTTCGGTTTCTCCCATTCGTTGCGCGTTTGATTTTCCCTCACCAAGGCCTTATAACCCCGATACTTATGAGCACGAGATTGATTATGATTTTCCTGAAAGTTACACCGAAGCTGACAAAATCAAGTATCGAAAGGAAGAGGGCGTGGTTTCTTGCGCTGGCCTCGCCTCTGAAATCAGTTCAGAAGAAATTATGTATCTGATGGAATATTTTCATCTTCAAGGGAAATGGTTGAAACCTCGCCTACATATGAGAATGCATTGGTTTGACGTTCCCCTTCTTCAAATCCCAAGAATGGTCTTGACCAACAAATTGGTTGAAATTGGATTTGGATATCCAATGCATAGGTTCCTCCATGAAATAATCGAGTTCTACAAGATCGCCCCTTTGCAATTGTCGCCTAATAGCTACAGGATTGCTATTGGACTGTATATGTTGTACAGAAACAACGGCTATGAGGCTCCTTCTTTAGAAGAAATTAATTACTTTCTGTCCCTAAGGAAAAGCGGAAGCGATCTAGGTTTCTATTACCTCGCCTTCTTCGCTAAGCATAACAGAAAAGGATTTTATTCCGGCAACCCAAGTAACATGAAGATATGGAAAGCCGACTATTTCTATCTCTACGACGTCCCGCGAGTCAGGACACAATTTAACTTAAATGCCTGTAAGTTAAATTATAACCTCGACTTTTATCTAAACTCGTCCTTTCATTCCATTCTTTAATTTTTAATAACCTCGTCTTTGTATTGCTCGTGTTCATATATAGTCCAACCGAAACAATCTGTACTTTCTGGCGACGCTCTAACTCGTGCGGAGCATATTTTGAATCTTTCTCCTCAAGAGAAGAACTTCGACGTACTTGTAACCTCGGAATCTCTTCAAGCCCACGGCTTTTATAACAGCGGGTTCGGGCAAATAGCTCCCGTGAAATTTAAAAGGAATTCTTCAAAAAGAGTTCTAAGAAAAATAACTAAACATTTAACAGGAAGAGGTAACCTCGTCTTCTTTATTATTCTGCAAATTTAGTAACATCATCTTGTATATAACCTCGATCTCTTTTATCTTGTACAGGAAGAAAGATGCAACTCCCTTTTGGAGGAAATCCTTTTGCAAAGCCAGCCACGGCTAATCCAACCCCGACTACTGGGCAACCTCGCCCTCAGAATATTGTCCCAACAATCTTAACTGCTCCACCTCCTCCAATGAAAGAGAAAGATAAAGGGAAACGGGGAATGAACGACGTTCCAAAGGGGACGAGCAAAAAATCTAAGATTGGGGCAACAGAAGGCGATCCCCCATTGCAGTTGGTGTCTGCTACCTTTGGTTCCTTAGCTGCGAATCACTATTCGGATGACGACGCTAAACTTTTCATGAAGAGGAATAGCCAAGATGCTGAATTCGCCTTCAAAATGGGTTTAGGCGAGGCTTTTTACCATGGCCTTAATGTTCTGACTGAGAGGAACATGATTATTCAAGATCAAGAAAAAGGCCTCAAGAAATTGAAAGGCGAGGCTTCATCTCTGAAAGAGCAACTGTCCAATGTGCAAAAATAGCTTGATAAGGAATCCAAGGCCAGGAAAGACGAGGTTGGGAAGCTTCAAGATGAGTGCACCAGACTCGCGGCCGATGCTAAGCTGGCAAGCGAGGTTTCCAAGAAAGAGAAGGAAGAGATGCAGTCTAAACTGGACGAGCTTAACAAGAAAATGGAAAAGGAACTAAGCGACGCCTACAGCCTCGGCTTTTTAGGTTACTTAAAGAATTTCCTTGCCGCCGACCCTGACTACGACTGGTCAGTGCATTTTGCTCCCTCAACTTCCCATTATATAACAACATTCAAGGCTGAAAATGCCAAGTCTATCGAAGAGGCGAGGAAAGAGCTCCTCCAGAAGATTGAGAGCGAGCTGAAAACCAAGGCTGAGGAAGAGGCAAGGAACGAAGCTACTGGGGGTGATGCTGAGATCGGTAACACAAGTGGAGCTTCGCCTTCCAACACGACTGCCTCGTGACTGTATGATTTATTTATTTTGGCAAACACTATTGGGATACAAGGTCCCCCCAACTGTTCCTAACTTTAATGGAGACGCGCATCCTCCTTTTAATGGTGTCGCCCTTGTAAAAACTTTTCATTTTATCAATTCTACTATTATTGCATGTGTTTGTTCATAGTAGAAAATGTGCTGGAAAATGTAACCTCGCCTTCGTTTATGCTCTATGCTGGGCAGATTTTTAAGAAGGATGAGTAACCTCGCCTTCTTGTATACTCTATGCTGAGCAGAGTTTTAAGAAGGATGAGTAACCTCGCCTTCTTTTATACTCTATGCTGAGCAGAGTTTTAAGAAGGATGAGTAACCTCGCCTTCTTGTATACTCTATGCTGAGCAGAGTTTTAAGAAGGATGAGTAACCTCGCCTTCTTTTATACTCTATGCTGAGCAGAGTTTTAAGAAGGATGAGTAATCTCGCCTTCTTTTATACTCTATGCTGAGCAGAGTTTTAAGAAGGATGAGTAACCTCGCCTTCTTGTATACTCTATGCTGAGCAGAGTTTTAAGAAGGATGAGTAACCTCGCCTTCTTGTATACTCTATGCTGAGCAGAGTTTTAAGAAGGATGAGTAACCTCGCCTTCTTGTATACTCTATGCTGAGCAGAGTTTTAAGAAGGATGAGTAATCTCGCCTTCTTTTATACTCTATGCTGAGCAGAGTTTTAAGAAGGATGAGTAACCTCGCCTTCTTGTATACTCTATGCTGAGCAGAGTTTTAAGAAGGATGAGTAACCTCGCCTTCTTGTATACTCTATGCTGAGCAGAGTTTTAAGAAGGATGAGTAACCTCGCCTTCTTGTATACTCTATGCTGAGCAGAGTTTTAAGAAGGATGAGTAACCTCGCCTTCTTTTATACTCTATGCTGAGCAGAGTTTTAAGAAGAATGAGTAACCTCGCCTTCTTTTATACTCTATGCTGAGCAGAGTTTTAAGAAGGATGAGTAATCTCGCCTTCTTTTATACTCTATGCTGAGCAGAGTTTTAAGAAGGATGAGTAACCTCGCCTTCTTGTATACTCTATGCTGAGCAGAGTTTTAAGAAGGATGAGTAACCTCGCCTTCTTGTATACTCTATGCTGAGCAGAGTTTTAAGAAGGATGAGTAACCTCGCCTTCTTGTATACTCTATGCTGAGCAGAGTTTTAAGAAGGATGAGTAACCTCGCCTTCTTTTATACTCTATGCTGAGCAGAGTTTTAAGAAGGAAGAGTCTCTCTTCTTGGTGAGTTTTCCGGAAGTACGGATAAACACCCCGGAAGTACGGGTTTACCAAGATTTCATAAAAACATAAAGAGTAGTTTCCATTGAGAATTGAAAGCTACAAACAACATTCTGTCAAAAGATGCATGTTTTATTCATAAGTATAAGATAAGTTTTGTCGGAGGAGAAGTACATGCACTACCCCCCTGAACTTTATTGCCAATGAATTAAAATAAAGTTTACATAGTATAGTTAGAATAGCGTACGCTACTGATAATACTTCTTGAGATGCTCCATGTTCCAAGCACGAGGAATATCCTTCCCATTGAGATCAGCAAGATAGTAGGTTCCACTCCATAGCACAGCCCGTACTCGATAAGGTCCTTCCCAGTTGGCTCCAAAAACTCCATGATTGTGAACTTTGGTGTTAGGCATAACCCGTCGCAGAACATAATCACCAATCTTAAGAGGCCTTGCCTTTACTTTGGTGTTGTAATGTCTAGCCACTCTTCGATGATACGCTGCTAACCTAGTCTGAGAAGTAGTCCGGAGTTCTTCTACCATATCTAGATAGAGACGATGATTTACTTCATTAACTTCTGGCTGAAAATTATCCCTTCTAAACGATCCTGCCCCAAGCTCAACTGGTACCATAGCCTCGCACCCATAAGTCAAAACGAAGGGAGTCTCTCCTGTTGTGGTTCTGGGAGTGGTATTATAACTCCAAAGTACATTAGGTAATTCCTCAGGCCAGCTACCCTTGCTATCTTCCAGTTTCGTCTTCAAAGTATGTTTGATGATCTTATTAACAGCTTCTGTTTGGCCATTAGTTTGAGGGTGACTAACAGCGGAGAAACTCTTCACAATGCCAAGGTTGTCACATAGCTCACGCATCTCTTTACTATCAAACTGTTTTCCATTGTCAGATATGAGCTTATAAGGTATTCCAAACCGACAAACAATAGAACGGTACACAAAATCTGCCAACTTCTTAGCAGTGATCGTAGCCAAAGGTTCCGCTTCTGCCCACTTGGTAAAGTAATCCACAGCAACCACAGCATATCTGACACCTCCCTTTCCTTTAGGTAACTCTCCAATCAAGTCGATCCCCCACATAGAGAAAGGCCAGGGGCTAGTAATAGAAGTAAGCGGAGCAGCGGGATTATGAATATAATTGGCATATCTTTGGCACTTGTCACAAGCTTGAACAAACTGAGACGCATCCTCCTTTAACGTAGGCCAGAAGTATCCTTGCCGTAACACCTTCTGGGCTAAAGATCCACCCCCCGAGTGATTGCCACAAATACCCTCATGAATTTCTCGGAGAACATAGGTACATTCATCACCATCCAGGCATTTGAGAAGAGGTTGATTGAAACCTCGCCTGTAAAGAATCCCTTCATAATTAACATATCGGGCTGCTTTGTAACGTAACCTTCGAGCCTCTCCTTTGTCTTCAGGAAGAGTTGCCTTCGTTAGATATTCCCAAATCGGAGTTTTCCAGGTGGGGGAAACAGGTTCCTCCACTTGCATCAAATCAGCTTCTGGCACACTTGGTTGCCTTCTTATTTCCAAAGGAATAACCCCCAAGAGTGCCGCACCTCTTTGAGAACCTAACTTTGCCAAAGCGTCCGCCTCTGCATTAGCGTCTCTAGGAAGTTGTTCCAACCTAGCCTCCTTAAATAAGTTCATCAACCGCTGAGTGCATCTCATATATAACTCCGTACGAGGTCCTCTTGCCTGGAACCCCCCGTTGACTTGGTGCACAACCAGCATAGAATCACTCCAGATATTTATATTTTCCACTTTCATCTCAAGGGCAAGTTTCAGGCCAGAAATTAAAGCTTCATACTCAGCATCATTGTTTGTAGCATAGAAGGTGAAGTGGATGGCGCTTTGTAAATGATGTCCTTCAGGACTAACCAAGACTATTCCTCCTCCAGCCCCTTCATTATTGACAGCGCCATCAACATACAAAGTCCACCATGGGGACGAGTTATCATGTTCAACTTCGGCCTCGGGCAAAGGAATTGAGATTATTGCGAGGTTGTCACCTTCTCGTTCAGGAGGGAATTCTAGAACAAAATCAGCCAAGGCTTGGCCCTTGATAGAATTCCGAGGTTTGTATTCCACATCAAACTGTCCCAACTCAATAGCCCACCGGAGCATACGTCCAGAAGTCTCCGGCTTATGTAGCACCTGCCTCAAAGGGTACGCTGTTCGGACCTCTACCTTGTGTGCCTGGAAATAAGGCCTCAGTTTTCTGGAAGCTAAGATCAAGGCATAAACAAGCTTCTCCATGTTATTATATCTGGTTTCTGCATCCAATAACCTTTTGCTCACATAGTAGACTGGGAACTGAACCTTGTCTTCTTCTCTAACCAGGACTCCGCTTACTGAATATTCCGAAACAGCCAGATACAAAATAAGGGTCTCACCTTCCAGAGGCTTAGATAAGAGGGGGGGCGATCCCATGTGGTCCTTTAACTGTTGAAAGGCCTCTTCGCATTCCACTGTCCATTCGAACCTTTTTCCTGCACCTTTGATAACTTTGAAGAATTCTCGGCACTTATCAGAAGATTTGGATACGAAACGATTCAAAGCTGCCACCCTACCAGTCAAACTTTGAACCTCCTTCACCGTCCTTGGTGACTTCATGTCAAGAAGAGCTTGTATCTTTGCTGGGTTTGCCTCTATTCCTCGGTGATTTACCATAAATCCCAAAAATTTCCAGATTCAACCCCAAATACACATTTCTGAGGGTTGAGCTTCATTCTGTACTTTCTTAATATCTGAAACGTCTCCTCCAGATGAACTATGTGATCCTCTGCCCGTTTCGATTTTACAAGCATATCATCTACATAAACCTCCATCGTTTTTCCAATCTGCTCTTTGAACATCATGTTGACCAGTCTCTGGTACGTAGCTCCTGCATTAATCAAGCCAAATGGCATTCCTATGTAACAGTACAACCCCCTATCTGTAATAAAAGAGGTATCCTCCTGGTCTGGTTCATACATTGGAATCTGATTATACCCCGAATAAGCGTCCATAAAACTAAGAAGAGCATGTCCAGCTGTGGCATCTACCATTTGATCTATCCTAGGCAAAGGGAAGCTATCCTTTGGGCATGCTTTATTTAAATCTGTGAAGTCTATGCATACTCTCCATTTTCCGTTGGGCTTCTTTACCAAAACAGGGTTTGCCAGCCAGTTGGGATAGAAGGATTCTTTAACTAGGCCGACTTGCATAAGTCGATCAACCTCATCTTTCAAAGCTATCGCTCTTTCTCCACTAATCGGACGCCTCTTTTGCCTGAAGCCTTTCTTCCGGAGGGGGTCAATGTTAAGATGATGACACATAACGTCTGGATCAATGCCTACCATGTCAGCATGACTCCACGCGAAAACATCCAAGTTTTTCTTCAAGAACTCAATCAACCTCGCCCTCAAGCTAGACTCGAGCTTGGCTCCTATCTGAAGTATCTTGGGAGGGTCTGCTTCCTCCATTAGGATTGAGAGGGTATCCTCTGCTGGTGCTATCTTTTTGTCATTCTCCGGTAGACGCGGGTCTAGATCAAACTCGACATCTGTTATGCCGCTAGATTCTCCTACCTCTTGCACAGACACTACCCCATCCTTCCTAGGTAGCTGAGAGGACAATGCTTCCGATAATTCTGCAGGGAATTCTATCACAGGTTTCAAGCTATCTTCCATGATCATTTTACCTTTCTTTGCTCGTAGACTACGCTGATCTGCTTCATCATCACTGGCATCTTCTACGATTCCCTCATAGAAAGGATTTGGTGGGGGAGCTTCGATCATTAGCACCCCATGTTTCTGGTTCAAGGGAGTCTCGTCTTCTTGCACAACCTCTTTTGCCTTCAACGTGTCAGTGGTTCCGCCTACAGGTGGTGGGGCTTCCAAAAAGAAAATTGGAATTCCATCTCTTGCCAAAGCTTCATAATCCTGAAGCCTATCCTCTTCCGGAAACTCGATTGTATAGACCATATTAGTGCTAGCATAAGGGGGTCGGAAAGATGTTTGGGTTTCTTGCATATCTTCTTGATCAAAGTCAGCCATATCGGAGTCCTCCCCTACTCCTTTACTTCCTTTGCGAGATGATCTGATCATTCTACTGTAGCAGTCACGAGAATCGTATTGGCATCCCTTAATGCAACCTACACCATTTGGAGTTGGGAACTTCATGGACAGATGATAAATTGAGGTGACGATCCGCATCTCCTTTAGGACTGGTCGCCCTACCAGGGCATTATAATGCGTTGGTTGATCGACAACCAAGAAGTCAAAGACTTGTGTGGCTGAGAGAGGACCTTCCCCCAGGGTAAGTGGTAGCCTGATTGTTCCTTTAACTCGGACGGAGTCCCCTGTAAAGCCATAGATATGAGTTGTTCCTTGAGTCAGCTCTTTATCTAGCAATCCCATTTTCTTATACGTTCCATAGTAGAGAATGTTTACAGAACTTCCTGTATCCACGAACACACGATGGACATTCCTAGATCCAATTCGAACATTAACCACCAGAGCATCGCTGTGAGGATGATGCACCCACCTAGCATCTTCTTCAGAGAAGATTATCTGAATGTCTTCTCCCTTAAATAACTTGGGAGGTCTTTCTGATAGATGGTTAACATTGGTCAGAGGCGGATGTTGAGCTTCCCGAACGTATCTCTCCATTGCATTTCTCCCGTTTCCCCCAATGTGAGGTCCTCCAAAGATAGTATGTATGCTTTCCTCTCTGACGAACACAGGCTTCTCAAGTTCCTTTCCTTCCGTAGAGCCTTCAATCACTTCGGTTACTTTAACGGGGGCCTCTTCTTTGTATTTCTTTACTTCCTTGACTACCCAGTCAGTAAGCTTTCCGTCCTTTATCAACTTTTCAATTTCTTCTTTCAGCTGCCTGCAAGCATAGGTGTGATGTCCATGAGACTCATGATATGCGCAGTACCTGCCTTTATCTTTCATAGCGGCCCTTGACAGTGGTGCAGGCTTCTTATATAGGCCTTGACTCTTGGTGATCTCATAGATATAATCAATAGATGCTGTGAGAGGGGTGTAATACTTGCTAGGCATAGCCTGATTTTCTCGCCGATTCGGAGGCGGAGGTGGACAACTTGGGGGGCTAGGTGATCGAGATCTGACAAATTTATCCTTTCCTTTGTTCTCCTTTGGACTAAGGGACTTCGAGCGGGTCGGTCCACTATCCTCAACTAGATTCACATCTCCTCTTCCGTTCTTCTTTTCTGTTTTGGGGCTAGGAGATCTTTCTTTCCGTTTATTCCGTCGTGGTGCATCTCCATAGTCACTCCTCTTCAAAGCCTCTTCCTCTCTTTTGAAAGGTTCTGCCTGTAAGTACAAGGCTGCCAACGTTGAAGGTTCTTCCCTTTGCAGATTTTTCCAAAAATCAGTTCCCACACGAACTCCAGCAATCAAAAAGTTCTTAATGGTTTCCTCGGATGCTCCTCGCACAGTAGGGACCTCTGCATTGAAACGTTTGAAGTATTCTTGGAGAGTCTCTCCATCTCGTTGTTTGATGTTAGCTAGAGTTGTAACAGGTGGAGCATAATGAATTGAAGACTGAAATTGAATTAAAAACATCTTACGCATTTGTTCCCAGGATGTGATTGATGCTGGTCCTAGCTTTTGAAACCATTGGTGAGCATTTCCTCTCAATGTTGAGGCAAGGAGTCTACACTTCGTTAAGTCCTCCACTTGATAGAGTTCCATTTCTGTATTGAACCTGCCTATATACTCTGCGGGGTCTGTGCTTCCATTAAAGCGAAGATCTCCTGTACCTCTGAATGCCAGTGGAAGAGGAGCCTCTCGTACAGCTGCAGAAAAAGGAGAAGGTGCTGCATCAGGTATCGCCCCTCCCTGACCTTCCGACTGAGCAATAAGCCTTCGTAGTGCATTCACATTGATGCCTTCCAAGCCTGGGATTGTTTGAGTTCTACCTCCTAGTTCCGCATGAGGCGTAGGTTCCCGTTGCAAGACACTGGGTACTGGTAAGTAAAGGTTCTGTCCTTGCTGAGGTATAGGTCTCCGGGGTGTAGGTTCCCTCTGATGGTAGGTTGGTTCTTGGGGTGTAGGTTCCCTCTGATGGTAGGTTGGTTCTTGGGGTGTAGGTTCCCTCTGATGTCGCTGGTCACTACCATGATTACCGTGATGTCCGCCATGGTTGTGCTGGGAAAAGATTATACCTCTGTCTCCTATTCTTTCATACGAGGAACCATGCTCGCCTACCCTCCTTTGGTTTATAGCTTGATTTTCCTGAGGGCGAGGTCTCCTGTACTCCTGTGTTCCCTGATTTGTACGTTCGCCCCTATAGATAGTTTGAATCGGATCTATTATCATAACATCGTCATCAGACTGGGAATTTCTAGGACGATCTCTCACTTGATCGTCTGCTCTCACCCACGGTGGAGAGTGTCGCTCTCCACCATATCTTGCTCGGTAGATCTCTATCCTCCTATGTGGGTCATCAGGTGAAACTGGTCTAGAGCGTCGCCTGTATGGTTCGATTCTTAATTCACCTGGATCTTGACTTCTTGGAGTAGGAGGTCTTGAGGGGTTTCTGGGACGATCAGGGGGGAACTCCACGTACGGGGTAAGATTATCTTCATAGGTCAATTCCCTTGGGGTCACAGCTTGAAATCTTCGGTTCCGATGGGTTTCCTCAACTGTGCGGATTTCTCTCTCGGGAGGAGTATCCTTCCTTGAAGATCGCCTATGGTCAGTGATAGGTTCTTTTCCGGGGCGATGAAGCCTTCTGGCTGTATACTGATGTCGGCTGTTGGTACGTGGGGGACGCCTGTCCCTAACAGAGGTACGTCGTCTATCTGGGCTTCGACGGGCCCGCTCAGGTAGCCTTCTTTCTCTTTCAAGTGACTCCATACGTTCTGCCATTCTATTCACCGTGTTTCCCATGTGAGCAATCTGGCTCAACAACTCAGTATTGCTCATCAAGACAGGAGGATCCCCTCCGAGGCGAGGAGTCGGGTTTGCCTGGTTTGGTGTGGGAGTCCCTCTTTGATTTGATGGTCGTGGTGGTGGTGGTGGTAGATCTGTTGTATGGATCTCAACCTCTCTTGCGTTATTGCCTACATTAGCTGGTTCTTCGGTATGAAGCGACATCCTTCCTCCAGAGATGTCAAGTCCCCTCCTTCTAGCGCCAATTGTTAACGGAGGAATTTGGTGATAACCAATTCGGGGAGGGTTGCTGGAATTGTGGTAGAAACCGAGGATGATATGTAGCGTAGGTTACGGGGATTAGGGTTTATGATTTGGGGATGGCTGAGATTGTATGTGAGAATAGGTCGCAATTGAGATTGAATATTGAATTCTCTCTTGTTTGCAAGTTTGCATCGTATCATACAATGTGCCTACGTACCCTATTTATAGGGATCAAGCCAAACGTAGTTCTTGGAGAGCAAGTAACCCATGGGCCGAGTTTCCTTCTTTAAAGAGCGAAAAGACCGGGATCACCGCCTTTGATATGTCATTATGAGCTGTCATGATTTCACTATTTTCTTGGGGCTTATCAGATAATTCATTGACCCGGATTTATCGGAGCCAACGCTTATCTCGATCCATGGAAAATAAGGAAAGACAGGCTCTTATGAATCTCAAAAGGGCGAGGCTTCTCGCAAGGCGAAGTTTCTCAGCGTTAATAGGTTAATTTTCAATAAATCAATAAAAGTTAAGGAACCTTCATCTTTTAGAAGACGAGGTTCCTATATTTAAGGGATGAGGTAAATAAGGTAGTTTATACCCTAGAATAAGCCAAAAAGGGCACATTCCTTACTTACACTAGTCATCCATTTTTATCTGTAACCTAGGTTTCCGAGAAGGCGAGGCTCTGATGAACCTAGGTTAAACCCGATATTTTGACTGTCACCCAATGGGCTGGGCTTCATATGAACCTAGGATATGCCCAACATCAGTAATGGGCCAGTAACTTCATCAACTATTGGGCTAGGCTTCGTATGAGCGTAGAGTAAACGGGTATGCTCCTAGAATCCACCATATGATAACGTCATTACTGAAGGCGAGGTTTATTTTTGGCCATAACAATAGCCAAACACTACAGATCTGTAAGATTGTCCACATCAGCTTGTTTGAGTTTTTTGCTCCGTTTTTCTCTTCCACATCAAATTTGTTGTATAAATGTCAGTTATAGTCTACTTTTTTATAATTTATAAAATAATATTTTGTAATAATCTATTTTACATACTAGTTTCTCTAAAATCCTACTAGTTTCTCTAAAATCCTACTAATTGTCTCAAAAACCTGCTAGTTTCTCAAAAACCTGCTAGTTGCTCAAAACCCTGCTAGTTGCTCAAAAACCTTGTTCAAAAACCTGCTAGTTGCTCAAAAACCTGCTAGTTGCTCAAAAACCTTGTTCAAAAACCTGTTAGTTGCTCAAAAACCTTGTTCAAAAACCTGCTAGTTGCTCAAAAACCTTGTTCAAAAACCTGCTAGTTGCTCAAAAACCTTGTTCAAAAACCTGCTAGTTGCTCAAAAACCTGCTAGTTGCTCAAAAACCTTGTTCAAAAACCTGCTAGTTTCTCAAAAACCTTGTTCAAAAACCTGCTAGTTGCTCAAAAACCTGCTAGTTGCTCAAAAACCTAAAACCTGCTAGTTTCTCAAAAACCTGCTAGTTCCACAATTATTCTTGATATGGCTACCTTAAAATTAGACCAGAATTTAAGATAAACTAGTAGTAACATTAAACTTAAAATTTAAATTTTTATTGAAAAGTAATGTTTGAACTTATAATATATTATTTCAAAATATAGCCAACTATTATAGCCAACTCCATTGGAGCACAACAACTTACAGGTTCAGCAAATTTTAGCCAATCATTATCTTATATTATTTTAGCCAACCATTTTAGCTAGCACCGTTGGAGATGCTCTTAGTTGGATAATTAGTTTCCTTGTCTACCTTTACTAAGCGAATCAAATTAAATTGAATTCTTTGTATGTGCACATTAGTCAAACATTGGAAATAAGAGTGTAGGGGTAAATTTTGTAAACACCTATGAAAAATTACCTTGGATGAAGAAATGAACAACTATTTAAGGATAATTTTTTTTTCAAAAGGGACAACTAAAAGGGGACGGGGGAGTATTGTTTTGACGATGGGGTGCATGTGCATTCTTGTTACTAGGGGTTGTGTGAGACAAAAAAAATATAGTGAAATCATGATTATACTCTCAGTTATTCGGTCTCAATTTACTAAACTACCCCTACTTATTATATAATAATAATTCTGTAATTAATGCATATATTAATTACATCTAATTCATTAATCGTCGTTAATACATAAATATTTATTATCCATTAATATTAAATACAATAATTTATAATTATATTTATACAAATACTTAAATGATTAGATAATTAATATCGTCTATTAAACTTTTAACATTACATTTATAACGAAAAAGGGGTTTAAATTTGCATATAAACAGATAAAAACGAATATTTACTTAAATTATAATACTTAAACAAATTAGCTAATGACATCACATACTTTTGTCAACATTCGAATAACTCATTTATCACACTAAAAACATTCATAAAATTTAATAAAATTTGCGAATTCAAAATATATTCGTGCTTTTGGTTACTAAAATTAACATATTTTTCAATTAGCTAAATGAAACTGAGGACCGAAGTGCAACTTTGATCAATTAATGCTGAAATGAGGAATATGTTATTGTGTGAAAAGAAAGAGACATTTCAGATATCTTAGTGCATGGTGGATGACCTAGATAAATTTGGTATTAAAAAATTTACTTAATAATATTTCAAAATTAATATGTCAATACATACATGTGTGTGTATATATATATATATATATATATATATATATATTAAACTGTTAAACCCGAAATATTAAAAAATTATCGATCATGTCGGAATTTTAGCTTTCGTTACACCTTATATATGCCAAAACCAAAAAGCATACACTCTGAACAGTGCATGTGGGTGACTCTCACGCATTTGATGAAATTAATGAGAGACAGTTGCTAGCGTGTATATTACAGACACAACATATAAAATTAAGACAACTGATGCAAATCAACTCACTTTCTTCTTAATCCATTAACTATCTCTTCCAAACTAATGAACGTCCATATTCAATCGCGACTACTTCAAAATTCTTACATTTTTTGTTTTTCAATTAGCTAAATGAAACTGAGGACCGGAATGCAACTTTAATCAATTGATGCTGAAAGGAGTAATATGTTATTGTGTGAAAATAAAGAGACATTTCAGATATTTTAGTGCATGGTGGATGGCCTAGATAAATTTGGTATTCAAAAATTTACTTAATAATATTTCAAAATTAATATGTCAATACATACATGTGTGTGTGTATATGTGTATTAAACTGTATCGTTAAACCCAAAATATTAAAAAATTATCGATCATGTCAGACTTTTAGTTTTCGTTACACCTTATATACGCTAAATCAAAAAGCATACATTCTGAACAGTGCAAGTGGATGACTCTCACGCATTTGATGGAATTAATGAGAGACAGCTGCTAGCGTGTATATTACAGACACAACATATAAAATTAAGGCAACTGATGCAAATCAACTCACTTTCTTTTTAATCCATTAACTATCTTTTCCAACCTAATGAACGTCCATATTCAATCACGACTACTGCAAAATTCAAAATTTCAAAATTTCAAAATTCTTACATTTTTTGTGAAAAGGATATGTCATACTAAAAATTGGGAAAAAATTAATTTAAAATGACAAATAGTTCATTTCTTAAACATGTAAAAAGTTCAGTAAAATGTGAATTTAGATCATACCCGTGCGAGACACGAGTTATAAAGCTAGTTCTTGTTAATTAAAGAATTAGTACCCAGAAAGAAAACAATATTTAACAGAAAAATTATGGTTTGTAAAATATGGGAGGTGTATATCACATTAGGCATTGAGTTAATTACCAAAATCATCGTCATTAATTACAAAAATTACTCAATTTATTCACTTATTCGAAAAATTGTATCACTCCGTTTGAGTTGATAAAAATATTTTACAGCTAATAATGTTGCTTACCAAAACAACGGGTAAGGGGGGTAAGCCAAAGTTGATGTATATGTAAAATCAGGGTTCTTAAAACTTCAACACCACCACTTGCAAATCTTGATATTTTGGTTTAATCGGTTGTAATTACAATTTCTAAGTTCTAAAGATCGTTATTTTCAACCCACACAATGTCGTCTCTAGATTAATCCGCAAGATAGTGTTCTACTTCAAGATTTTGCAAAGGAATAGAGCTTCAATTGAACCAAAACTTATTAGTTCTCTTTCTTGAAATTAGGGTTTACTTAATTTCCCCTTTCTATTTCTATCTCCCTTTCTATTAATCTAGTTCTTTGTACCATTATATTAACTTGATAATTCTTAATTCATTCTCCCCGACTCAAAATAACTCTTTTATCTTGGTCAAAATTGACTGTCACAACTATACCCTAAAATTGATTTTTCGTAGAATTACTATTGTGCAACTTGCATATATTCTAAAAATTGTTGTAAATAAAAAATTCATCATTTTGACAAGAAATCTTTTTATTACGACCTCGAACAGTATACCTTTCTACCATAAAATTTTCAATTCGAAATGATGAGTCTAACTAGGTATAGCATCGAACCAAATTGGTTCAAAACAGAGTTGTTGGTTTTGCGCTACTTGCCATCTTACAATTTTAATAAATCGAAAACTTTACAATTTTTTGGGTGATGTCAAACCGGGTACCAATTCGAGAAGATAAGAGGAAAATTTGTTTGGGCCTGGTCTAGAGCGGACAATATATATTATCTTAGAGTTAAAATTTACTTGTGGCCAAACAAGTGGTATCAGAGCCCAAAGGTTCAGGTGACTGGTTTTGCTTATTAATAGTGACGGTACAAAATGTAGACAGATTAATCACTAGTATGAGACTACGTGATATGTGGTTCTTTTTTTAAAGGGATCGGAGGAGTATTGAGTGATGTCAAAGCAAGTATCACATCAAGAAGACGAGGATATAGGAAAAAGTTATCTTGTATATAAACAGCCTATAAACTCCATTAGTACGAGATTTTTTGGGATATGTCCAAAAAAAAAATTATGCGGGTCTAGCTCGGAGCGTACAATTTTCTATTAGATCATCTTAAACTCTTGACACCAAAATAATGTCACCTCTCAATAAATAAGAATACATTTATGCATAAATGCACCGATAATTGGTCTTCTGTATTACTGAATGTAGAGAAATTTATTAAGGAAAATATTGTATACGAGGAGGAGTCAACTGTGCAAATGCTCTTTACAGTTCTCAGAGGTTGCTCGGACTCTTCCCACAAATATCCAGCGACATAGGTGCTACCATACGTCTGCACTTGGTAGGCCTCTCCCTCCTTTGGTGGACGTTGCTCCTGTTTTGAGGTTCAGTCTTACGTCTTTTTCGTCTCCCACTGTGCCGATGAAAGCTGCTGTTAGTCTGGTGTCAAAGCTGAACTTGTTTAAAATGCTTAGGCATTTGCCTAAGTTATAAGTTCTTGGCTTCACTACTAGAAAACAGTCAATAGACATCAGCTAAAAACCAATGTCTGCCAATTTTTCAACCGATGTCTTGGTGGGTGTAGAGAAAGGTCCAAGTCTTTAACATCGGTTTTAAGCTGATGTCTTAAGTATATTTTGACATCGTTTTTTGGCAACCAACTGATGTATATACATATAAATGGCATCAGTCAGTAACTGATGTCTAAGATAACAACGACTACGGTCAGTAACTGATGTCTAATATAATAAATAATACAGTTTATAACTGATGTCTAAGATAGCTAATACAATCAATAACTGATGTCTAAGACAACAAAGACATCAGTTGCAGATTTTGTTACAAAGAAAAAGCGATGTTACTATGTTTAAATTACATCAGTTTGTTTATTTTATTCCATGCAACTGATGTATAATGGAATACCATTTTAGTACCATAAAATACCAAATCCATGCCAAAAAAACAAGAACAAACTATGATAAAAACCATTCAACCAATTCAACAAACTATACCAAATTCAACAAAAACCATCCAACAAAAATAAAGGCACCTAGCCATAATTTCATCCGACAATGCAATTCCAACTCTTTACATACCATCTACCATAACCTATCATACAATTGTTATGGCAGTATTTTTCTCCCTCACCACCCCAATAGGGATTGCAATTGGTATTGGAATATGTAGCATATACAGTGAAAATGCACCCACTGCTTTGATTGTTCAGGGGATATTCAACTCTGCTTCGGCTGGAATTTTGATTTACATGGCACTTGTGGACCTACTGGCAGCAGATTTCATGGACCCAAAAATGCAAAGCAACATAAGGCTTCAATTAGCAGCAAATTTATCACTGCTTCTCGGAGCTGGTTGCATGTCAGTTTTGGCCAAATGGGCTTGAATCTACAAGCAGAAGTGCCATTATCAGTTATGAAAGATTTGCGATGAGGTTGACAGAAACATAGACACATATGGGCTAACCCGTGGTGGTTCTGATTATGTATACAACTCCTTTAGAACGAAAAGATAAAACCAGATTTGTAGTAGCATCTCTAACTACATATAGGAACAAAGTTCAGAATGTTCTGTAATCATATCCATAGTGGAACCCTAATTTTTTTGCGAGAGTCAGTAACTAATGTGCACAATGCAACGTTACATTATTAACACCAACATGTTTTTGAGGTACCAGAGTCTGTTTAAACTGTGGGGCGGGAATTCAAACTTTGAGGTATGTTTACATTCCTACTTCAATAGTTAATCATTCATATTGGTTCTTACTGTATGATACTGCACAGACATTCTATGTCATCTTGCAACTAGTGTAAACGTGGACATAGGAAAAGGAATTATGTCATCTTGCAACTACTATATATTATATCTAAACTAAAACAACACTTAAAAAGTGCTGATTACCTTGTAGAATGAGATGACAACAAAGTCTGCCTTGTACTTGGATAAATCTGGTGGCTCTGTTGCGCATCTTTTTGCCGCATCAATGAGAACCATCCAGCTTCCCCTAGTTCCAACCAGTAAAGCAGGTAGAATCCAGCTCCTAGTAGTAATATAATGTTCCATGGAAGTTTCTTGCATTTGTTCCAGTCCATTAGTTTCTCGCCTGCCTGCTTCTTATTTGGAATTATGAATAGCAAAGTTGCCACCATTACCTAAACATATGAACATAGGTATCAAACACATTATACAACAATAAACTCGATCTTAATACTCTAATACTAGAGAGGATGATTAAGTACATCCTAATAGTAAACGTGTATCCCTGGCATCGACATCAACTCGATCCTGTCATCTCAGTCCCCTCCTATTGTAACCACTAAACACTAATACTTACACAGAAACGTTCTTATATACATTGATTCTTTCTTGTAATGATTAGTATCGATGTATTGATTTAAATTAAGTGTACTTCTAAGGTTTGAAAATACTCACACTAACGGTTCCATCGCATGCACGACCATTGAAAAGAGAACCCCATCCAGGAATGTCATCTGTTATACTCCTTGTCATCCACAGAACAATCAAAATCTGAAAACAAAAATACCCTTAAAGTTGTTATATGAAATGCATATAACTTTTTTTTCTTCTGCAACTAAGAACTTCACTTGCTATAAAATCAATCTACTGTCACATTATCGAAAATAGGGTCAATATCATCTTCTCAGCAAAAGCCATAGGACCTGCGTGTACAAGTCATGAAACATCATTGTTTATACAACACCTATTCTCAAAATTGTTGTAATAAATATATTTCTTTTGCTACACTGATAAAAAGTGATAGAAAGTATGATCTAGCAAACAACCTATACTCTGAAAACAAAATTACGAAGGTTTGAGACTCAGTTAAAACATGAGCACATATATAAAAAGTTGGGCATTTACCTAGAACATCAAGCTCCCTCTTCAAATGGGACTTATCAAGATAAGCTGAAAGAATTCGACCCGAACCCTTTGGTACAAACCACAAGCAGAGAATAACCCACATAGCCAAGAAAACAAATAGAGCCAACGGGAACCCAAAAAGAATATATTTGCTGAATGTAATAGGATCTGCTTCTGGAAAATAACTTTTCCACATTCCAACCAATATAAGATTGACTCCAGTCCCTGTAAGTGTACTCATGCCTCCAATTGTTGCAGAGTATATTACACCTAAAACAACAGCTTTGCAGAACTTAGGGGAACTTATATACTTAGGATGTGGAGACTCCTTTAAAATTCTTTCTGGATCTTCCTTTATTATGTTCGCTAAATCAAGATTGAATTTGACGCCTGAGAAATTGCACTCTGAGGGAAAAGCAAATAAGTTGAGGGCCTTCTCTGCAATAAAGTGAGTACCGATTTTATAAACTGAATTACAGAAAGTAGTTGTCATACGGATCTCAAAAATTTACAGTGTTAGAAACAACCAAAGAACAATATCAAACATGCATAAAAGTATGACACATCAAGGACATTATCAAACACGCATACAAGCATGACATATCAGGCATTACCATAACCATTAGAGGTTTTTTTTAAACCATCACAATGAAACCATATAGATAAATGGTTCCTTCCAATATCCATTAGAAGGGAACAGAGACCAGAAGGATAGAACTTAAGATGTCAAAAGTTGCCTACACCTGATTCCAGGTTGATCCCAGAGTGTTAAGAAAAGGTTTTAGAAGTCTTTACATAGTGCTTTCTAGAGTTTTAAAGTTTCACATATCCTAACATGCTTATTTATTTGATATAAGACTGTAGTCAGGGAACCAAATGATGCTATTTTATTATATTAGTAATTTTCTAGATCAGTATTAGTGGTATCTTGTGCCAAATTCAAGAACCACATTTACGGAGATTAAAAGTTGAGCTCAGGTATTATTTTTTATAAAGTAAGTTGTCTGTAAGGGCTGTTAGCAGCTTTCACATAAAATAAATCAACTATAAGTAAATTGAAAAGATACCAGCAGGCTCTTCGTTAAGGATTCTAACTTCACTTCTTCTTTGGACAGTATGCTTTAACACCTTAAGAGAAGATTTAGTGTCTCTTAAGCCATCATTCCCGGCAGAGAGGGTAGGACGAATTCACACAAGCAGCCACGTAAAGAAGCCATGATTTCAAACAACCATATTAAGAAATTTACAGTGAAACAGGAATGTACCCTCTAGCCTTTATTAAACTTGGCAGTCAACTATATCAGCAAAACTATAAAAAACATCAATTTTGAACACCGTAAACAGAGGTAAAATGAATTCAACAAACTTATATAATCTAAGTAAACATAATTTGTGACATCATACAAGGTACGTATTTATCATACCGGGATAGAGTCCAAATGCGATAGCATCTTCCCAAGCTTTCCATGATTTTTAACATTTTCCTCTTCAGCTAAAATTCTAGCAATTGTTTGATCATCCTCTGTATCATTGGAACTACTATTAGAACTTGAGCTCCAGCTCAAGCTTACACTTGCACCACCATAAGGATCCCCCATACCAAGTCAATTCCTAAACTACAAAATTCACAAAATTAACAAACAAATCAATCAATATTTCACATCATCAAAACATATATCATAACAAAAACCCATTTGTAAAAACAAACAAAGTTGGCATCATTATTTAACATTTAACTATAACAATTAACAAGTATGATATATATTAAAGTGGCTAAAATAGATGAAGAACTCTCCAATTCACCGAACTTCAGAATATAAAACATCTTCAGAATATAAAATTATTGGTCCTTTAAAATTGAAATTAAAATTGGGTAATAATTGGTTCTTACCCAAACAATTTCTCCTTTAAAATGTTGCTCCTATGTAAAGAACAAGAAAAACGAATTAGAAAATTAGGGGTTTGAGTTCAAAAACCCCCAAATTTGCACTGAATTAAACTAATTAGAGTTTATATACACATGCTTGTTTACTCACTTATCGATTCGATCTTGTAGTAGTTAACAAACAGATTTGAACCTTCGATTGAGCTTTACTATATTGGTCGATTTGACCAATATAACTTGAGGCGTGAGTTCGATTTGAATGATTAAGCTTACGAATTGAAAGAGAGAGTGAAAGAGAGAGAAGTGTGAAAAATAGCTAGGGTTCGAGAGAGAGATGGGTGAGGTCGAGTGAGGAGGGGTGAGTTCAGATGGGTGAGTGAGAGAGAGAGATATGTTTTTGTTTTAATTTTATTATGTTTTTACTTTTGTTTGATTTAGGGGAGAGGGGTACAACAACTGAAAAAAATGGGGGGAAGAAAAATCGGCAAAGGAGGGAAATTGTAGGGGGGAAACATTTGGTATAAGGGGGGAAGTATTAGCGGGCGGTTAATTTTTTTTAAAGACAATGTTTAGACATCGGTTCAGATGTAATCTGATGTTGTAACAATATAAAGACATCAGTTATTTTGAAACTGATGTTAATTTAGATCTTTTACATCGGTGGTCCCAACAACTGATGTTATATGGGCGATGTCTATTGACCTTTTTCTAGTAGTGCTTTTAGTTCTGTCTCCTGAACAACCTACTTCGTTTTTAGTTTTAGATTTAGTTTTTAGTTTGTTTACTTTGATGATAATAATTGAAGTACAATTCCTACTTCAGCTCGTATTTCAGAAGCAGTACTACCTGGCAAGAAAGTCGGCATTCCAGGAAAGTTAACATCGCCATGGCTGCTGGCCAAACCTCCAGAGGCTCCAATAACCCGAACCCCGCCATTGGAAAAAGATCCCCTTCCATTACCTTTAACACTGTTTCCTTTTCCAATCAACGCAGTATTTGATTTACTTGATTCCTGAGGAGATTTGATTTCTCTAAATTCAAAAATTAATTAGTTGTGAGAGCTGAATCTGGTGTGGTGACAAGGAAGCTTGGATCCACTGTCCCAACTGAGCCCCAGAAGTTTGAAAGGAACCCTGACATGTTTGAGTACCCATTAAATGAACTGAAAAGTAACTATTGAGATGGGGTGTTGATGTCTTTGCATGTAAATTGTAAGGCTTAATTCCATTTTAACCATCAAGGTTTACACAAGGATACATATCAACCACCAACATTTAAAAACGTTCAATTCGACCATCCAAGTGCACACACTATACACATTAAGCATCAAAGACAGAGAGTGGCCAACTCTCTGGTTGTGAGACTGGCCAACTCGTGAATATAGTACAAGACACTAGTAGCTACTAAAAAGCACAAGTAATTCATGAAAATAAATTAAGAAGAATAATACAAGTACATGCAAAATTGCAACTAATAGATGAAAGAACCATACGCCCACCCGGTTCGTAGTTCAATTTCGATTTGGCTCGAATTAAATTTGAAATGAGAATATAAATTAATTAGAGAATAAATGCACTGGAAAGAGAAAACACAGTAGCATTCAAACATTTATACCGAATTACCGATACTAATGGGTAATGAGGAGACTAGATGTTGGTTGTAACTGTAATTGAGGAAAGCTGTAATTGTGTGAATATGGTGAAAACAATTATCTTCCCCTTCACATTTCACTATACAGAGATTGGTTCCTTGCAGCTATGCAAAGGGCAATCGTCGACTGCACTGGCCTTGTGTTTACTGCAGCAGCATCCTATCTGTGTGCAAAACGTCACAAGGTATCTTAATTTGCACTTTGTGAGTGTAAGCACATTTTATGCCAATAGTGAGATTTTTGGAGTATTGAAATGCATGGAACACACAGTACCACCATCCGCAACAGGAATGGAAGCAATATCGTGACCATTTGAAAAGGCCCCATCATCGAGCTGCCCATGTTATTGCTTTCGACCTTTGTTATCATGCCAATCGGAGCTGGTGGCACTGGGCCTTGTTCATTGCCATTTGGTGCTGATCAAATAGATAACAAGAACAACCCCATGAATCAAAGGACGTTAGAACGCATCTTTGGATGGGAATAGAGAGTGTGCAAAAATGGGATCAGAGCTATGCAAACGAGTGACAAAAAATGGCAACACAAGCAAAAAGAATACATAAATGAAAGTGTTGCACAAAGCAAAGTTGGCAAGTACTCCAAGTAAAATGCAAACTGTTAGGCCTTACTGTACTATGAAGCCCAATGGTGGTTTTCAAATGTGTTGGGGCTAACTGTACTCAGAAGCCCAATGCTGATTTTCAAATGTGTTGGGTCTGACCGTACTCTGAAGCCCAATGCTGCATAGGGACAGTTGAAACTTGAAACTGCTGGTTCTGGGCTTGAGTGATTGAGATTCACTGAAGGCCTGCGCCAAAGCCGATTGAGATTGGGATTACTTCAGCTCTTGAGCCTGAATGCTACTTCATACACTCAAGCAACTGTCCAGGCTTACACTTATCGGTGCCATTTGTACTAACGAGGACATCACTCAAAGTTTTTGAGCGCTACCAAATGTTGTTGGTTAGCGGAACAGATGTGCCCCAAAACAGCAGCTGCAATCTCTTTATTCCTAGGAGACCCTCTGCCAATGACTGCAACCAAGACTGGCAAAGCATCTTCTGCTACAATGGCTGCCGTCCCATCAGAGAGGCTAGAATGGCTAGTGATTCATCCACCATCCCATTATGGGTTTCTTTAAGCAACTTCATCAATGTGGGCACAATGCCAGCCCTCGCGGCTTTTCCCTTGTTACCTTGGCATATGCACAAATTAAATAGTGCTGCAGCAGCGTCTTTCTTCCCCCTCTGGTTACCTTCATTCATTAAGCAGTGTCACATGTGGTGACTGCACGTCGACAAGCATTTTTGTAGGGTTTGCAGGTAAAAAGATGGACCCTTTAACCTTGATGTTTTGTGGAAGGGATCCATTTACCATTGTAGCACATGTACTACACACACAACATACTTAGTTATAATGAAGTGGACGTTTGGGGTATCAAGCAAAAGTTGACTTATAGCTTAAAATGAGTAAGTGCTTTATAAGTGATAAGTAGAGCTGGGCTTATAAGTCCTAGAGTGTTTGGTAAATCAGAACTTATAAGCAGTACAGTGTTTGGGTAAATCAGAACTTATAAGTTAACTTTTTTTTATTATTTTTAAAATATTTATTTTTTAATATATATAAATGGATATCAATGGATAGATCTCGATGAGTAGAGAAATTTGATATATACATATCAATTTTTTAATGAACGGATTAAAAGATATATGATTTTGAAGATTTGAAAGATATTATATATTGCGTGTATCAAGAATAAGTTATAAGTTCAATGTTAAGGATTCTTAACATTCAATTTATCCATTTTAAGTAGCCATAAGTTGGTTTCACTTATTTTGACAAACACCCCCAATAAGCACTTTTGGGTTTATAAGTCATAAGCTGCAACTTTAAGTTGCAGCCAAACAGGCCCGAAGTAAAAAACATGATTATTTAAAAAGCATAAATTGTTGCAAAAATTTATAAACCAAAATACTTGATTCCCCCAACAGAAATACATAAAATCTTAACATAAAAGGGCTTCACAGCATCCACCAACACAATTTAGTAGTGTTACAGCAAAAAAAGTGTCCCAACAAAACAGATAACATTATACTCTATCATCTTTTGAGTCCTTGGCAGCAACCCTTGCCATCACAAAACTACTCTTTTTGTTAAACGGAGATGCCCTCATTTTCCTCGCTTTCTTCTCAGGTGATACCCCAGCACTTTCAGCAGGCTTTTAGAACATCAAATTCATCATCAGTCACTGATATCCTCAAACTCTGAATCTTCATCTCCTGATACAATCTTCTTCCCAGGTACAATCTTCCAGCTTGGTGATTTCTTCATGATATTAGCTATCATTTCCAACCTTTCTAGCAGGAGCTTTCCTTAGTCCAGTTTTGACTTTAGGATTCACTACTTCGTGAACTTTGTCTAGTGAGAGAGTCATAATCAGTCAACATTAACATATGCTTCTCATACTCTAAATGCAACCATACATGAATACAGTACAGTGGTGAAGTTGTATATATAACAAATTTGGGAGATGAAAAAAACATTAAGTTGATTTATACTAAATTACTAATACTAATAATTTTTAAAACAGAAAGAAAAGAAAGAAAAAAGTCTTTCACGGGTCTAAGAGCAACAAGATTTTTGCACAGTGACTTCTGAACAATCAGGCAGGACTAAGAGATTATACATGCACACAACTGATAGACTGAATTCATCTTCCTTAACTCAGTATGAGACATAGAACTTGTAAACAAAGCAAATATAGTTACTCCTTAGTATTAAATTCTACGAGATATCACAAGATTAGAATACTTCTAAAGAGATCCTACGACTTGGAATCGAAAAGATCCTTCTGGAAATAACAACCTTTTCTGTTTCTGAATAGAAACATTGTTTCCATGTCAGACCATGACTATATGAACATAACTCCAAGTAAGAGTTTACTGCAATAAATAACTTTAAGAAGCTTGCCTGTCAGGTCAACCCCAATGATGCCAGCTAGAGTACCAGCTGGATTAGAAACCCCCATCACAATTCCATGTGATTAAGTGCAAAGCCAGCTCTACCTAGAGCCAGGAAACCAAGAGCAACATAA
Source organism: Heracleum sosnowskyi (assembly GCA_030848705.1). NCBI lineage: Eukaryota > Viridiplantae > Streptophyta > Magnoliopsida > Apiales > Apiaceae > Heracleum > Heracleum sosnowskyi. The sequence continues at coordinate 116,857,100 of CM061245.1, read as the reverse complement.
GAACAAAACACAACCCCCACTGAACTAAGTATGAAGTGAAACCAAAGGCATTGATTTACACCCAACAGACCCAAAATTCTGAGGGTCTAAGCCCACTAACACCATAATAAGTAATAACCTCTTTCTTAGGATTATAAGACATTGATGCACTTCATGAAAATACGAGTACAGAACAGGCTGCTCAAGCTTTTAATAGCAAAAAACTTCTAGACCAATTCAACAAAAAATACATAAACCCCCACCCCTTTTTATACCACAGATTAGAGAAATACCCAAAGCACTTACCACGATTAATCCCAATTAAGAAACTAATTTTGATACTAAATAACGACAATAACAACACTATCATTTAATCAATACCACAGCTCACCTTGCCTGAAAGGTGGAGGAGCGTTCGATCCGGTGCGATATTGTTTTAGGGTTTGAAGATCGTCTTCGAGGGTTTGATCTTCACGCTCAGAGTATTTGTAGACGGTGTAGTTCCGGAGTGGACTGTAGAGATTGATCGGTGTTGTTTTCTTCTCGTAGAATTCTGGGTGTTGGCCATATATGGCACAATTTTGAACAATAATGCCCTAAATGGCACAATTGGAAAAGATGGCCCTAAATGGCACGCTAAAACGCCAATGCGTGTAGCGTTAGTACATGTTCATTTTTTTTACGTTGAAAACGCTAGTTGAAGTTGTGTTAACAACAAAAACGCTAGATGAAGTGGTGTTTTGACACTGAAAACGCTACTTCAAGTGGTGTTTTAGGGTCAAAACGCTACTTTAAGTGGTGTTTTCGGGTCAAAACGCAACTTCAAGTTGGGTTTTCGGGTCAAAACGCAACTTCAAGTTGGGTTTTCACGCGATTTTCAGAACGCTAGACGCATTGGCGTTTTAATGTGCTATTTTGGGCCATTTTTTTCAATAGTGCCATTTTGGTCCATTTGTCTTATAATTAAATTGGTTTTGTGAAAGGTATTTGGTTTTGTTAATTAAATTGCTATGTTTTATATTTTTTTGAACATAACCACTCTCACCAACAGCAAATGCTGAACCAAGAACATAATATCAGGCCACTTATGGCTAAACTGTACACCGGACCATACTTGACTTGTTGAACTGGATTAAAAAATTCTTAAATGGTCAATGTATATTTTGGCCCAAACTTTGATGGTGAGAGTATAAATAAGCCATATTTTCATTTCATTTTCTTACACTGATGGTTTTAAAATCATCATAAACAGAGGAATAGTATAAGCACTAAATTTTTTTCTCTTTTTCCCAATTTGACCATAGGGCTAGTTAGGAATGCAGTTTATGTAAGTGGAATATTTTGCTCTCTTTTGAAACCAGTTCTTTGTTCCTTTAGAATGAACTCATTTAAAAACTCCAAGATACAATTTACATGCTAAAACATTTATATCTTTATCTCTGATAGTCCACATTACAGAAGTAATCAAATAACATGAAGAGAAGGCTAATCTGCAAATATTGCATGTAAACATGATCTCTACTCAAAATCTAAAAGCCTAATTAACTCGATCTTAAAAGCCTACAACTCTATCAGTTTTGGCAGTAATATTCATAAGCATTCACATGTATCCTGGAACATGGAACAAGCATAAAAATAAAAGATAAACAATTGGTTGAACTAGGCTATATACCTCTTTTCCTTTGTCAGAACCAAGACTGCGCTTGCAAGTCTTCACCATGTGCACCCAAAACATGAAATAAGCTGTTTCCCAGGGTTCTGGCCGACCGTAGCTACTTAAACAGTTGGCACTTAATCTGAGATTCTCAAAACATGAAACATAAATAAACAACCTTATAAAGTCGGGATTGAATAAGCATGGACCTCACTTCCATATAGTTATCTAGAAGAGATAGAATGAAATCAACATGGATTGGTATTAAGTATTCTACTTTCTAGAGCCTAGAGGTATAAAGGCTTAAGCACAGGAACGCTTATTTTAGAGATTCAGCGCTTGGCAAATGAGAAGTAGAGGAAACATATACAACAGTATTTTTTTGTTATCTGACAGGATAATAGAGATCCAACAAATATTAATTTTACTACATAAATTATGGAAGGCTACTACAATGTTGGGAATGTCAAATAGATAGTCAACTTGGACGTCGAACGAGAGGATTCAGTAATATAGATGCAACTATTCTAACATGTGATAATACAGGTTGACTAAAATTTTGATACAAAGTGGCCTCAACACTATCAGGCCTCTGGCAAGTCTTGTCATTAGAATTATTCATACTTTCTATACTTTCTTCAATAAATTAAACATTCAGCACTCTTATATAGGGTTAGGTTCAAATTAGAACCTTATTTTCAGTTAGAACTTAGAACTAATATATATCATACACTTCTTTTCATGTTGCAGGCACAAGGCCAAAAGAGACGAAAATTACCCAAATTGTAGACTTTAATTTACAAGGACGCTCAGTTTTTGATGGTGTCCCCTCTCATGCAGGGCAGGATTGTAGTCTCTTGCTTTTATCTGTAAACTGCAAAGGGACATGTAAAATTATTTATTTTCTTTGTGTGTGCAAATGAGATTTCAGATTCTACGAGATCGGCTCCATCTTTTATTTGTAGGTATCCAAGCATACATGCTTTGGCAGGAAAAATTGCCTGAACGTCAATTGATAAGAAACCCAAAGTTCTAATAGTTAAACTATAAAACCTGCTGCCGACTTACTCAACACAAATGCTTATTCTTCCATCAGTTCATAGAATGTATTTGCTTTCCACAATTAACTACACAATCGTGCTGTTTTACCTCTTTTTAGAAGGATGTTTAAGCAAATCTCATAACTCGTTAGCATTAAAATTAGAAAATATGATCAACAAATGCAATATTTAGATAATACATGCTTACTAAAACAGAAAGAAAAGAAAAAAAATACTTTGAGTAAAGAGGTTCGTACAGAGCCTTCAATCTTTTTGCTGCTGAAGAAGTAATTAACTGATGGACATCGAGGGTAGGCAAGACTTCCTCTAATCCTGCCACCCTCTGCAAGCATTGGTGATTTTAGAGTATATTCGAACGGTGATCTGGATATTTGAAATGTATATCTAAATTACTTTAATATATTGTGCTTAATAAAAAATGTTAAAGGTCCCACTTAAATAAGTTGTTTGGGTACATTTTCACAGAAATTTATCGTAGATTTTAAGTAAAATCAGGCTCAAAAGTGAGGAGGGTTTTACCCTGAGATGCATCAGCCCTTTTCTGAATGTACCTATAAATAGTAGCACACTGAAAGGAAATCTGCTTCAGCATTTTTACATTACAATTTGAAGAGTAAACCAGAACCGGGTCCAGAGAATGTAGCACACTACAAAGTCCTTGATAAACTACCAATGCACCGAGAAAGCAGAAAGGGTCATCAACAATGGATATGATGAAATCCAAGTAGAGAAAAAAATAGACAATTCTAACGACCTCCTATTCTCAGATAAAAGTCCAAATTGTCTCGTATACAGTCTCCGTATTTGGAAGAGTGGACTCTCATTTGGAAGGGAGGGAGTAACTAAATGTCAAATGTAAGCCGTCTTGTTCAACTTGAAAGAGTAAAATCTTAACTCAAGCTTTTCACGCACTTTGAGCATTTAGCTCCGACTTGTCAACATCCTCAGACTCTGGACAACTAGATGGAGTTACAACGTACGAAGGTCCGAATATAACACCAGTTTGAGCAGGTAAGTAAACATCACAGAGTGAATGCCGAAACTCACCTGGACAAGAAAACACTGACTAGGAAAGAAATAGGACAGGCACATACTCATTAAAGCACCATTTCAAAATCATATTATTACTAGGAAGGAAAAATAACACACTACAATGATCGATACAAAGAAAGTCTATACAACTATACGAAAAATTTGCTCATTTTATGATTAAAATTCAACATTTAGGTTTACTTTCACTTAGAGATGCTGAATTAGGTCTCTCAATAATCTTGAAATCAACAGGTGAAGAAACTTGCTGGAGCTTCGAAGTGGACCAGAAAGAGGGCATAAATAGAACTGTTTGCTCTCCAACTTTCACGTAATTGTCAAATATATCCGGTGATTCTAGATCATTGCATGTGAGTGGGCAAGACCTCTTGTTTTTATGTTCATGTATGTCATCTAATGGCATGCCATGACACCTGCATGTCTTTTTATGGTAAAGTAGAAAAGTCATAGTGTGTATTGCGTAACTATTGAAAGCGTAACTTAAAAGTAAAATATGATTTGGCGAGTTAAGTTCAAATTAAAAGTAAGTCTTGCAAACCTGATTTTCATATGACAAATGGATTATCAATGGGTGACTTTGATATAGAAGAATGTGATGATGGTGGGACTATCAATGAAGAAATTGTTAATGTACATGCCGAAGATCTAAGTTCAACTAGAATGCTAAAAGACTTATTTGATTTTGATATTTTTGAGCTTTATAATTTACAAATTAAGTCTGAACATGTTGAAGATGAAAACCGGAGTGTTTAAGCACTTTTCAATGCCAATATTTGAGAAGTTAGTGATGTAAATTATTGTTATATTGATATTTTAATATTATTATCAACTAATTATGTTTTAATTTTAATTTATATTTAAGTATGAATGACATGCATTTTGACAAAAATCATGCCTATAGCCATGCCTCTGGAAAAGTCATGTGACAGGTATGGTGATAACAAATTTCGGAGATTGCTGGAATAACGAATTATAAAAATAGGGGGATTTAGGATTTTTGGATGTTTGGGGCTGGACTTGAAAGGCGTCTCGACTTGTTAGATGTGTCGGATCCTATTCCAAGATGCCTGTGTACCATGTTTTATATATAAAGATCAAGTCAACACAGTTCTGTGATAGAATAGTATTTTTAATTCATGTGATTGTTAAAGGATATGTTGAGATAAGTTGATTTTATCTTTTTAGAGTTATACTAGCCTGTAACCCGTGCAAGGCACGGGCCATTAATGAAGATTAAAAGATGACAAACTAAAAACATTAGTGGGAACGAAAAATATTAAATTTATAAAAGGTGAAACTTAAATATTAATTGGAACATAGAAAAAAATAATTATACAAATGGGGTTGAGGAAGGTAAATAGGGCATTATTGATATTATTTTATTATTCATTAAAATAATATTAATAATAAGAACAAATAGTAAAGCTAACATATATTAATTAAAAAAGTAACAACATATTTTTAGAAGTGTTTTAATTATATTAATTGTATTTGTTAAAAAAATACGTTGGCATTTTAAAATAGGTAAGTTTTTTTAAATAATTAAAATCATTAAAATAGGTTTTAAAATAAATAAATAAGGGTTGCACCTGATATTTTTGGAAAAAAAAATAGATTTTAGTGAGAAGAAATATAAAAGATAATATGTTTTAATTTAAAGATAATTACCCGTGTTATTTTTGGAAAAAGGAGTACATTTTGTTAAAAAAAATGTTTTAATTATAAAAGGCAAATAATAAGGACAAATAGAAAAACTAACATGTTTTAATTAAAAAAAGTAACTGCCGTGATATTTTTAGAAGTATTTTAATTATATTAATTGTGTTTGTTAAAAAAATCCGTTGACATGTTAAAATAGGTAAGATTTTTTAAATAATTAAAAGTACTAAAATAGATTTTAAAATAAATAAGCAAGGATCCTGATATTTTTGGAAAAGAGAGATTTTAGTGAGAACAAATATAAAAGATAATATGTTTTAATTTAAAGGTAATTGTCAGTGATTTTTTTGGAAAAAGAGTAGATTTTGTAAAAAAAAAAGTGTTTTAATTATAAAAAGCAATTAGTTAGTTATTATTTTATTATTTACTAAATAGAATAAATGACCCCAAACCGAAAACCAAAATTTTCAATGTTTCGACTTTAATAAGACTAGCTTAAAACTCGTGCGATGAACGGATTGTTAATTGTTATTTTATTATTATTTTTTAATTGTATTTGTTAAAAAAATAAGTAGGCATGTTAAAATAGCTAAACACTTTAATTAATTAAAAATATTAAAACAGATTTTAAAATAAATAAGTAAGGGTTTGCTTGTTATATTTTTGGAAAAAGAAGGGTTTTAGTATGGAAAAATAAAAAATGTAACATATATTTAGTTTAAAAAGGTAAATGTCCGTGATATTTTTGGAAAATGAGGTTTTAAAATTTAATTATTTAAATACGTTTTAAAATAAATAAGTAAAGGGTTTGTCCTTGATATTTTTAGAAAAAGAATGAATTTTAGTGAGGAAAATAGAAAAAGGCAATTTCCCGTGATATATTTAGAAAATGACGGACTTTGTTAGAAAAAATCTATAATGTGTTTTAGCTGATTTTCAGTACAACAGAATGCAAAAAATAGCTGGGAAACAAGCTTCTAAGTTGACAATACGTGTAAAGTCCACAAACAATGATTTACACAACACAAGCAGCACTAATTGAAACATAGATCCTGTCAACTTATATATTTGGACAACACTATCTCTTCAAAAACAGTTTACTAATGGGCTACTTAGACATTTTACCTGGTAATCCATCATAGCCATATATTTCTGCAGAGGCACTTGATAGTTACGTATACAGTTCATCAATTTCTTGACCTGATTGTAGACCAAAAAAATTTCAAAGATGCAAACTTTTAAAACAGAAAAGAGAAAATAATAATAATAGTACTAAAGCTTTCTGTGCCTCGGTACCTCTTAATTTATCATCAATTACCTGGAGGTCTTGACTGACAACAACTGGAGGAAGAAGTCCCCGAAGATAATGAGCATCCCTCTCTTTCTCACTGAATGCAAGCCCTTTGTTGTGGTGAGGATCCCGCATCAATGAGTACCCGCTAAAAAACAAATTAAAAAAAATCATTGGCTAAATCAACTTCACTTTAATGCTCTAAAAATAAATTCTCCAAAACACACAATAACTTGATCACAATCTCTTACAGTTTCCTCAAACCCTAGATTTAAACAATTATATGTAATAACGAAACTGATACATTAAGAAAGCACTATACATTAATTAGCACTATACATTAAGAAACCCTAGATTTTAACAATTTTATGTAATTATCACTATACATTAAGAAACCCTAGATTTTAACAATTTTATGTAATTAGCACTTCAATTTTAAAAAACATTGAAAAACAAGATTGCGGTAAATTAGCATATGTATACCATGTGACATAAACTAATGGTCTAAAACAAGATCACCATGTATGATTGTAAATGTACATGATATGTAATATACATTTAAATCTCGAAAAATAAATACCCTTTGGACAGAAGAATTGTATTCATTAATCCAGATTATTCATTTATCGAGGTAAACAAATACATTGTCCCTATTATGTTCAGACCGGAAAAATTTATTCGTTTGACAAAATCATTCATTAATCGAATATTCATATCAAACATTTAATAATTTACCTAGCAACGGAGACGGTCCAAGGAGTGATATTTTGTTCTTCGGTAGCACTATCCTCACCGTACACATCCTCAACACCACCTCCAACGCTAGCTTTTGAGTCCGATTCGATCACCGGATCAACAGCTTTTAAATTAATCTCCATCAAAACGGCAGCGTTTCGATCTCCGCTCGAGCTCGACGAAACCACCACCAAAGGAGCTGAAACTCGCCTTTGCACATAGCTCCTGGATACTCCAATCACCGGATTATACTGTCCACGTCAGCACACATACACATTACATACAGATCAAAGTTAAATGGAAGCAATTAATTAAAAACATATACACATACAAATAGATCACATGAGAAGCAATTAAATTTAACACATACACATTATAGATACAGAGAGAGGGATAGAGAGAGAGAGAAGGAGAGAGGGGAGAGAGAGAAGGAGAGAGAGAAGGAGAGAGAGAGGGGGAGAGAGAGAGAGAGAGAGAGAGAGAGAGAGAGAGGGAGGGAGTGAGAGAGAGAGAGAGAGAGAGAGAGAGAGAGAGAGCTGTGTTTGCAGATGGGGTTTTTTGTAATTTTGATGTTAACAGTAATAGAGAGATCTTGTTAAAAACATTGTGTACATAAGTAATGAAGAAGAGAGATGGTTTTTTGATTTTTAAATATTGAATTTAATTAGTAAACACCAGTGACAGGACACACATATGCATACATTTCATCATATCATAAAGTATACACATGTGAGAGGGGTTAGTTTTTGTTTACCTGACCCGAAGCGGCAGCTCTGTTTCTTCAGCAGCAATCCAGTTTTTGCAAGTGCTGGTGAATACATTTTCAGAGTTGTTAAGCTTTCTAGGGATTGGGGAAAGAGAAGAGAGAAGCTCTTTCTTTAATAGTACGTTTTACACTACACTGGGCTTTTTAAAGGCCCAATCTCTACATCCCCCTCTCCCGTTTTATTATCGTTCATATATGATCATTTCACTTTCTTTTCTCAACAGGAAAGTTGGTTATAATCCTAAAGATCTTGCCCTTGAATATTTCAGAATTCAAGATTCTCAATTCGAACAAACCCAAGGAAGGGTAACTTAATTCAGATTCAGGAGAAGGGTTTGAGTTTGAAAGAGAAGTGTTTGAGTTCGAAGGAGAAGAGTTCGCTTTCTTGTTTTTCGAACTCCAGAATGAACTGAGAAGACCACAGAATCTCATTTTCATTTCTGGCTACTGTTAAGGTTTTGAGGGTTTTGAGGATTTAGTTCAGTAGTTTTGATTATATAGTGATGCAAAGAATGCTCTAAAACTCATTTGGGTCTTGGTAGTACAATCCTATAACATTTTATTTTTGTATTGGGCATGTGTAAGGCCAATCTAAAAACATTTTTTGAATTTGGGCCTGGGTAACCCAATTTTTAGGAAAAAAGAAAAGATACAATCCTATAACATTTTATTTTTGAATTTGGGCCCGTGTAAGGTCAATCTTAGCCCAATTTTTAGGAAAAAAGAAAAGATACAATCCTATAACATTTTATTTTTGTATTTGGGCCTGTGTAAGACCAATCATAAAACATTTTTGAATTTGGGTTTGGGTAGCCCAATCTTAAAAGAGTTTTTTGGCCCAGTAAAGGTTTTTAGGAAAAAAGAAAAGATAGAACAGAAAAATTACAAGTAAAAACACAGAAAATTCATGAAAGATCTACTAACCTTTTGAAATCAAATCTGTTTTGAGAGGAAGAGAAGAGAGACTCGTGCTTCTGTGGGATGATTTGTGGTTGTTGTCTTGGGTGTTCATTCATATAGAACAAAATAATAAGTGAGAGACGCGGATTAAATAGGCGGGGAGAGATAATTATTCTGGAGTTGATGTATAATATTTGTGGGTGTTCATCCATGTAGAACAAGTAAAAAATGGAGATAAAGAAAATGATTGTTCAAGTAGATGGACTGATGGAGAGGGAGAGAGAGAGAGTTGAGAAGATGGAGAAAATAGAGGAGTAAAAGAGATGGTTGAGAAGATGAAGGAGAGTGAGAGAAAATGAAATTAGGGGAATAATAACGAGAGGCGTGAATTAAAGACTCGCTTATCAATGAGAGAGAGTACGACCAACCCCTAGTCTATCATGTGGGTGCAGGCTTTTCTTTTTTTTTTTTGACCGACAAAATCTATTCTTAATATTCAGCCCAACTACTTTTTTTTTGTCCCGTTTCGGCCCAGTTGTTTGTTAGTAATTAAATTTAAAAATATTGCTCCTTTGTAAATCAATTATATCCCCTCCTTTGTGTAAAGTTTGTTTCTTAATTTAATTTTTTACGTTTTTAATAAAATCAATTTCGACCAATTTTACTCGTTGAATCTTGTTTATTTTGAGATATTTAACAAATCCTATATCTTTCGAATTTCAACCAAACAATTTCCACTAAATCCCTTACTCATTTATATTTAATGTTGTGTATTTTTCGTATCATGTTTCGTGTAATTTTAAATTAAAAATAAATTAATAAAAATCTTTAAAAATATGTATTTACAAGTAATATTATAAAATTAGAGTAAAGTACATTTTGTGTACTCGCACTTTAGTCAAGACACCACTTGGAATACTATAGTTCAAAATCGAGCAGTTGCAATATCAATGCATTTTGTTGCATTCCGTTATTAATTTAGGGAGTAAAGTGCACTTTGTGTACTCACTCTTTACTCTAAAGTGCATTTTGTGTACCCGCACTTTGTTCAATACTTTACTTCAAAATTTAGAAATTTAGAGTAAAGTGAGAGTACACAAAATACACTTTAGAGTAAAGTGCGAGTACACAAAGTGCACTTTACTCCCTATATTAATAACGGAGTTAACCTCAATTAACGGAATGCAACCAAGTGCAGTGAAATACAAACATTGATATTGCAACTGCTCAATTTTAAACTATAGTATTGCAAGTGGTGTCTTGACTAAAGTACGAGTACACAAAGTGCACTTTACTCTATAAAATTATGTATAAACATATCATCAATATTAATTTATTTAATTTATTTTATAAATTATGAAAATATCTAATTTAATTATTAATATAAGATATAACACAAAAATGACATTAAATCTCCATGTATCATTCAATCGGTTAATTTGTAGTAGTATTTAGAAGACTTAGGGGTCATTTGTTAATGGATGAATGGCAGGATATGAACTGGACCGCTCATATGAACTGGACCGCTCATATGATTGTTATTCTGGTTGTTTGCCTGTTTCTTTTTAATCTGGATGACACCTAAATTCCTCTGGACGAGTGGACCTTCATTTTTTGGCTGAACCATTCAAATAACGTGTATTCACTATTCACTGCCCCAGGTTCTATTTATTTATTATTATTATTATTATTATTACATAATTCAAAATTTAGTTACTTTTTCTATTTTTTCTAACAAAATTCCCTCAGTTTCTAAAAATAATACGAGTAATTATTTTTTTCAACTAAAACATGTTATTTTTTTTACTTAAACCTCTACTTTTCCAAAAATATCATGGACAACACTTACTTATTTATTTTAAAACCTATTTTAATATTTTTAATTATTTAAAATTTTTTACTTATTTTTTTTAACAAATGCAAATAATAAAATATCAAAACGTAAATAAATAAAGTAACAAGTATTAAAACATTAATAATAACATAATAAGTATTAAATAATTTTAAGTTTGAAATTTGTTATTCAGAAAATTATATCTAAAATTTATCAAACAATATTATTCATTCATATTCAAATTATTCACTCGTCCAGAAATACGGTTCAGATTTGACAAATGACCCCTAATACTCCACTATAAGGCTAGAGTACCGAGTAGGTGTGAGAAGTGGAGTACGTGTGACAAGTGGAGTATTGGGATCCGTGTGTGTTTCTAAACAAACCAAAATCTGTTTCTGAATAGTGACCGAGTAGTTGGGGTTTACTATACATTTTGAGTAATTACTAAATCTTGGGTCTATCAGGTGGGTGCAGGGTTTTCTTACTTTTTGACTAAGCTTTGTCTCTTAATTGATTTGGGAATAACAAAAGGCGTCTTTCAAGTTTCAAAGCCTCTAGATGCGTGAAGCCAACCAACAACTTTTGCTTTAACAATAGATCCATCACACATTTATTACACTATTCCATTTTCAAAATATACACCATAGTTGTTCAATTTAACTCTCGTAGTTTCATGTTCATTTCCGATTTTCCAATTTCGATACGAAATGAATCCTTCATTTCAAGTTCTTAAGTTTGATTTTTCTAACTATAACCAAATGCTAAGTATATTCCTCAACAAGCTTTGTTTCATTGTTTTTAAGGACCACTTGTAAATTCACCAAAAGCACAAGACCCATACCTCGCAGACGCAGTGTTGCGGGCTCGCAAATTAGGAGCGGTTGATATAGTGATTAGTACGTTGTTGGATTTGACAACACAAGGGAGAGCCTTACTAATGCAACTCCATTAAAGGATGCAACTGCTGCCTCTTTCTGGAGAGTGCTGATTTTTGACTTTTGAGTAGACCCGACAATGGACAGTGTCGTGTACTTTCGTGTTTTCGTGTACTTGAATGTAAAACTCACATCCGACCCGTTTAGAATTCGTGTACTAAATTTGAAACACATATCCAATTCAAAACGTACTTTACGTGTCGTATTCGTGTACATTAAACAAAAATATAAATTTAATTAAAATTTATAAATTATAAAACTATTTTAATTATGTAAATGTGTATTAAATGTGTACCAAATTTTTGCACCCAAATATTAATTATTCGTGTCGTGTTCGTGTCCTGTACCAAATGTACTGTCAGGTCAACTTTTGAGTAGTGGAGCACTCCATTGGACTCCTAGTTTACTACTACCATTAATTTGTTGGCACCGCATTACCAAATAAACAGAATTATTTTAATTTGTTGAATGTAATCATAGAGACAAATTCTAGTATAGTAGGCACGTCTAAATCAATCAAAACAAAATGTAAATATAAATATGCATAGGCCACACAAGAGAAAGTGTAGATATATTTTGCACTTTGCAGTATGAAGAGATTTAGACATCGAGAACTTGAATTCGAATTCTTATCTATTAACACAAATGTTATATGTTATTGTTAAGAATTTTAACTCATCTCCTCTATAAATTCGAACATATATTTTACTTATTTATAAATTCGAACAAAAATTTAATTCTAATATGTTAAAGGATATTTTTTGAATTATTAGTATTTAAAATTCAAAAATTCTATAGATTGAGACAATCTTAGAGGCGCCACCTAACCTCCCGCGTATCCTCATTTATATATATATACTAGTCGACTAAGTTGCGCTTCGCAGCGGCCATATAATAATTTTGTAAAATTTTAAATATTAACTATCTAAGAAAAATATATATATAATTAATCAATACAATATTAAAGGTTTTGGTAACTTTTTTTGGTACGGTAAGCTACTTGTCTTATTTAATTGCTTGTACCTAATTATTTTTACTTAATTATTAACAAACACTTTAATATTTATTTTTTGAAACGGTATTATTTTACTTAGTTACCCAAAATACTTAGACCTAATTATTATACATATCTATATTTATATACATATGGACATATAAATAAAAAATTTAAACGAAATTATTTTTTCTTAACAAAATTCAATTAAAACCATATACTTGGTTCGAGTAACAACCCTATTTATTTTAAAATCTATTTTAATGATCTAATTATTTTAAAAAATAACAATAATTAAAATAAATTTAACTATTCTAATAAAAAAGGCATTTCCAAGACCTGGACCAGTTTGCTAGAATCAATTACCCAATAATAAATCAGAACTACTTCATCAGAATATAAACAAGACCGCAGAAAGTATAAACATAAGATACAACTAGCTCATGCATTCAGATTTTGTACTAATGACATGCTCCTAATGTATACCAACCAAGCAAACACATTAATCTAGCTCTTTTCATTCATTTTTCACAATAAACTTGTTCAAAGCAACCATCATCTAGTTCTTTGCTAGAATCAAAGACCCAATAATTAGAAATTCCCACCAATCTCTGGGAGTATAACAAATTATTATGAGTAATTATTTTCTCTTTTCCACAGATATATGTACTTTTAGATATGGATAGGTTTATTAATAAAATATTATATAAGAAATAAATGTAGCAAATATTGTTAGAGATGAACCAACTATTAATACTTTTTAAATTGCTAATATCCAATATTTTGTATCAAATTAAGAAAATAAAATCAGAATAAGATATTGTTCAAGTTCCTCTAACCATGTCTTTGGTTGTTTCTATAATATTGTACTATTCCCTCGATTCCAACATTATCGAATGAATTTGAATTTTTAAAATCCAAGAATCAAAAGCCTAAGTTGAACTGTCAAATTAATATATTCAATTTTAGTTTTACAATTTTTAATATTGATTCATTAAATAGAATAATCATTATCTTGATATTATTTTGAAAGCATAATATTATAAAATTATCGATCAAATTGTCACGAGACTTTCGAGTTTCACATGTGTGTATGACTGTATCTGTGTGTATGCACTCGATATGTTCGCGGCAAAACCAAACTGATCCTGTACATTTGCTTTTAACACTCCAAAGTCTAACAAGTGGTAGTTGCCACTTTCAAAAAGTATTCATACAAAAGTATTCATACGCTCATTCGATTTAATTCCATTTATACTTCCGCTACCAAATTCTCTTGCAAAACAAATACCCCCTTACATAATTAGTGTCATCGCTACTACAAAGGGACTAATGGAACTATAGCACAGAGATGTTTAAAAGTTTCAAAATCCGAAATTCAATTCGGCGATCCGGTTCGACCCGGCTCAAATCTAAAATAAACATTTTATTTTTCATCAAATCCAATTCGGCCAAAAGCGTGAAAACCCTATTAAAAGTCTGGGTTTCTAAAATGTCCAATTCAACCCGGATAAAAACCCGTCTGAACTATTATTATTAAAAAATTTGGTACCTGTTTTTTTACGGACCCACTTACCTTTAATTACTCGTAAATATTTTTATCTAATTATTCTTAATTAATTACTTCTATTTATAAGTATTAGCTTATAACCCGTGCAATGCACGGATCTTTTAAAAATATTTAATTTAAAAAAAATTAGAACGGAAACTACTCTAAAATTAAATAGAAAAGAAAGTTACGCATTGAGAATTCTATTTAATTTAGAAAATCTACTCATATTTAGTTAATATTAATTAATATATTTTTTATTATTTGAATATAATTCTACTCATAATCATAATCAAATACACTTTTCAATTTTTGATCTAACGGTTCTCATTCAGTATTTTAAGTATTTTAAGATGAATATTTTACATCCATAATTCTATTCAACTTAGAAAATCTAGTCATATTTGGTTTATATTATTAAAATAAACTTTTAATATTCGAATATAATTTTACTAACAATCAAATACACTTTTTAATTTTAGATCTAATGGTTCTCATTTATCTATTTTAAGATTAACGGGTTTTTTAGTATTTGAATATAATTTTAAGAATTTTTAAAACTAAAATTACTCTAAAACTGAATGGAAAATAAAGTTACGAATTTTACATTGATAATTATATTCAACTTAAAACACCTACTCATATTTGGTTTACATAATTTAAAATACACTTTTCAGTATTTAAATATAATTATACTAATAATTAAATACATATTTTAATTTTAGATCTAATAATTATCATTCATCTATTATAAAATAAAAGATACTTATTGATTTGGTGGTACATGATCAAAATTTTGGATAAGAATTTCCTTACGTGTATTACATATAAGGATCTAATGCACAAAATTTAAGTATTGTAATTGTGTTTTATTATTTGTTCTCGTTACTTGTGACCAAAATATAATCTGCTAAGTCGTTTAACTTTTTTAAACCAACATTAACAAACGTTAGTCATATAAATAAAACACTTATTAGGTTAGCAATTGTCGCCTTAAAAAATTAAACGACTCAATGGATTATAAATTCGATTGAAAATAGTGGCATGCTTGATCATATTAATGGTATTAACTATTAAGTCGACTTGATTAATTAATTCAAAATTTTAAAAAAGCTAAACTACACACACCTTTCTCTTATCGAGTTACTAGTCATAAGACTCATAACTCATGCGTCTTGTTTTAAATTTCGTAGTATTGTACTACAAAAACTTCGGGCAGAAAAAAATTCACACAGCTAGTGCTATCAAGTTAGGCTGAATTAGGGAGTATTTAACTATTGAAATTTTACCCAAATACACTGTTAGTGCTTAATTTCAATTTTGACTAGTTCAATCACTCATGCAGCAGCCATGAACTAAACGACCATTTTGGTCCAAAATAAAATGGTACATGAGACCGTGCGATAGTAGAACACTCGATAAAGTAAAACCTGATTTGGGCAAAATTTATATTTAAATCCGAAATAGTAAAAGTTTTGATTTTCGATTTTCGGTAATTTAATTCAATAAATAATAAAATAATAAAAAAACAGTAAATAGATGATTGTCTTTTATAATTATAATAACATTTTTTTCTAATAAATTCTACTCATTTTGCAAAAATATCACGGGTAATTATCTTTAAATTAAAACATATATCAATAGTATTATATAATAGACGAAACATTAAAAGTTTGGTCGGTCGGTATGGTACGTTGTGAATTTACTTAATTACTCATTCTTAAATTCGTGTTTTTACTTAATTAACCTCACTTATTTATAGAAATATATTATTAAATAATAATATTACCTATTTATAACCAATTACCTTTTTCACCTAAAATACATTATTTTTTTTATTATATCTAACAAATTCCCCTACTTTTTCAAATATATCACGGACAATTAACTTTTTTAACTAAAACATGTTAGTTTTTCTATTTTTGTTTACTAAAACCCCTCATTTTTAAAAAAAATATCACGGACAAACGTTTAATTATTTATTTTTAAACCTAATATTATAATTATTTTTTTAAAAGGTTACCTATTTTAACATGTCTACTTATTTTTCTTAACAAATGCAATTACTAAAAATATTAAAATATAAATAATCAAATATTTATTTATAACCTATTACTTTTTCAGCTAAAACGCATTATAGTTTTTTTCTAAATATATCGAGGGAAATTGTCTTTTTCAATTTACTTTTTCTATTTTTTTCACTAAAATCCATTCTTTTTCTAAAAATATCACGGACAAACCCTTTACTTATTTATTTTAAAATGTATTTAAATAATTAAATTTTAAAACCTCATTTTCCAAAAATATCACGGGCAATTACCTTTTTAAACTAAATATATGTTACATTTTTTATTTTTCCATACTAAACCCCCCCTTTTCCAAAAATATAACGAGCAAACTCATACTTATTTATTTTAAATTTGTTTTAATGTTTTTAATTAATTAAAAGTGTTTAGTTATTCTAACATGCCTACTTATTTTTTTTAACAAATACAATTAAAAAAATAATAATAAAATAATTCTGCCTAAAATATTCCACACTCGAATTCACATAGACTATTCCAATAAACCCAATTAACAAACTGTCCTATTCCGCTTAAAACTCGCAATCAAATAACTCATCAGTACGCACTCAGAGAACCAAACCACACAGTAACCATAACTAGAAAATATTCAACAACACAAAAAAGATATAATCATAAAAATACACATATAATGAGAGTAATAAGCAAAATTGAAGAATTGGAGAAGAGGGAGAGAGAGTAGCAGTACTCAATTATTTAAGGCACTTAAAGTCCTCATATTAAATAACTTAAACACGGAGTTTAAGTAAAAAAAAACCTGTATGAGGACTTTTTCTCCATAGTTTTGCTTAACCGCAGACATAAACTCATGTAGGAGTTCGGCATATTCCTATTAAGAAGAAAGATTATAAAGTTCAATATCGTTGAAACAAATTGCTGCAAAACTAAGCATATCATAATCATTACCTGGCCGGTTGCCCTCCTCTGCCTTAGCCCAATGTAGAACTCATCATTTAACAAATCCTCGTTGTTTGTCCCCACATCAATGGTTACAGGTAAGCACTGAAGAATATATAAATATACTGTGAGTGCCTTTTTCTTATCTCGTTTTTGAGGAATAGATACAGAGAAAGAATGAGAAAAGCAAGAAAACTATGTTATAGCTGACTAAAGCCACCAGGCACCAATGTGTATTTGACAGATAACTAGATGATTCCCTTTCCATTCTCAATCTATCAGGCATGAGAACTTTGAACGACTTAATAGCTACTACCAAGTTTTGATTAAAATTAATTAATAGATGATGATGATTTATTTGGAGCTGGAGTTTCAGAGTGATAGACACGGAATTTGCTAATGACACTGAGTGATAGACACAGAAGTAATATATCAATGCTCCTCATACATTTAAAGAATGGTACCATTGGCCTAAAAAAATACTTACAGCTGAAGGACGAATTCCGCCAAGCGCTGTATACAGAGATAGTTTTCCTACAGGTATCCCCATACCCTGATATCACAGAAGCATCACGCCACACACATTCACAACTAGGTTAGTTTAAACTTTGAATGATGAAGCATAACAATCGAGATGTAAACCAGATGCATCAGAATACCTGGCAGCCAAGGTCCCCAAGTCCTAGTATTCGCTCCCCGTCAGTGACAACAATGACTTGTATTTTCTTCTGAGGCCAATTTTTCAGCACTTCAAGAATTTTGCCTCTGCAAAAAATATGATCAGTAATCATTTCTAACAAGATAATAAAATTTACAACCCCAAGCTACTGAACATATACAGTGTGGGAATGCACATACTTTTCCTTCAAACTGAAATAGAGACCCTGAGGGCGCCCTAAGATGCTCCCATATTTCTGACATGCCTCTCCAACAGTTGGACTGTTGGAGTATAGACGATAGGCAGTAGCTCCTCCACATTTTCAATAAGAAGTTTATAGAACAGTCTCTCGTTGTGTTCCTAAAATAATATTTATGGCCAAAAGATACATCTGATTTTCAGTACAACAGAATGCAAAAAATAGCTGGGAAACAAGCTTCTAAGTTGACAATACGTGTAAAGTCCACAAACAATGATTTACACAACACAAGCAGCACTAATTGAAACATAGATCCTGTCAACTTATATATTTGGACAACACTATCTCTTCAAAAACAGTTTACTAATGGGCTACTTAGACATTTTACCTGGTAATCCATCATAGCCATATATTTCTGCAGAGGCACTTGATAGTTACGTATACAGTTCATCAATTTCTTGACCTGATTGTAGACCAAAAAAATTTCAAAGATGCAAACTTTTAAAACAGAAAAGAGAAAATAATAATAATAGTACTAAAGCTTTCTGTGCCTCGGTACCTCTTAATTTATCATCAATTACCTGGAGGTCTTGACTGACAACAACTGGAGGAAGAAGTCCCCGAAGATAATGAGCATCCCTCTCTTTCTCACTGAATGCAAGCCCTTTGTTGTGGTGAGGATCCCGCATCAATGAGTACCCGCTAAAAAACAAATTAAAAAAAATCATTGGCTAAATCAACTTCACTTTAATGCTCTAAAAATAAATTCTCCAAAACACACAATAACTTGATCACAATCTCTTACAGTTTCCTCAAACCCTAGATTTAAACAATTATATGTAATAACGAAACTGATACATTAAGAAAGCACTATACATTAATTAGCACTATACATTAAGAAACCCTAGATTTTAACAATTTTATGTAATTATCACTATACATTAAGAAACCCTAGATTTTAACAATTTTATGTAATTAGCACTTCAATTTTAAAAAACATTGAAAAACAAGATTGCGGTAAATTAGCATATGTATACCATGTGACATAAACTAATGGTCTAAAACAAGATCACCATGTATGATTGTAAATGTACATGATATGTAATATACATTTAAATCTCGAAAAATAAATACCCTTTGGACAGAAGAATTGTATTCATTAATCCAGATTATTCATTTATCGAGGTAAACAAATACATTGTCCCTATTATGTTCAGACCGGAAAAATTTATTCGTTTGACAAAATCATTCATTAATCGAATATTCATATCAAACATTTAATAATTTACCTAGCAACGGAGACGGTCCAAGGAGTGATATTTTGTTCTTCGGTAGCACTATCCTCACCGTACACATCCTCAACACCACCTCCAACGCTAGCTTTTGAGTCCGATTCGATCACCGGATCAACAGCTTTTAAATTAATCTCCATCAAAACGGCAGCGTTTCGATCTCCGCTCGAGCTCGACGAAACCACCACCAAAGGAGCTGAAACTCGCCTTTGCACATAGCTCCTGGATACTCCAATCACCGGATTATACTGTCCACGTCAGCACACATACACATTACATACAGATCAAAGTTAAATGGAAGCAATTAATTAAAAACATATACACATACAAATAGATCACATGAGAAGCAATTAAATTTAACACATACACATTATAGATACAGAGAGAGGGATAGAGAGAGAGAGAAGGAGAGAGGGGAGAGAGAGAAGGAGAGAGAGAAGGAGAGAGAGAGGGGGAGAGAGAGAGAGAGAGAGAGAGAGAGAGAGAGAGAGAGAGAGAGAGGGAGGGAGTGAGAGAGAGAGAGAGAGAGAGAGAGAGAGAGAGCTGTGTTTGCAGATGGGGTTTTTTGTAATTTTGATGTTAACAGTAATAGAGAGATCTTGTTAAAAACATTGTGTACATAAGTAATGAAGAAGAGAGATGGTTTTTTGATTTTTAAATATTGAATTTAATTAGTAAACACCAGTGACAGGACACACATATGCATACATTTCATCATATCATAAAGTATACACATGTGAGAGGGGTTAGTTTTTGTTTACCTGACCCGAAGCGGCAGCTCTGTTTCTTCAGCAGCAATCCAGTTTTTGCAAGTGCTGGTGAATACATTTTCAGAGTTGTTAAGCTTTCTAGGGATTGGGGAAAGAGAAGAGAGAAGCTCTTTCTTTAATAGTACGTTTTACACTACACTGGGCTTTTTAAAGGCCCAATCTCTACATCCCCCTCTCCCGTTTTATTATCGTTCATATATGATCATTTCACTTTCTTTTCTCAACAGGAAAGTTGGTTATAATCCTAAAGATCTTGCCCTTGAATATTTCAGAATTCAAGATTCTCAATTCGAACAAACCCAAGGAAGGGTAACTTAATTCAGATTCAGGAGAAGGGTTTGAGTTTGAAAGAGAAGTGTTTGAGTTCGAAGGAGAAGAGTTCGCTTTCTTGTTTTTCGAACTCCAGAATGAACTGAGAAGACCACAGAATCTCATTTTCATTTCTGGCTACTGTTAAGGTTTTGAGGGTTTTGAGGATTTAGTTCAGTAGTTTTGATTATATAGTGATGCAAAGAATGCTCTAAAACTCATTTGGGTCTTGGTAGTACAATCCTATAACATTTTATTTTTGTATTGGGCATGTGTAAGGCCAATCTAAAAACATTTTTTGAATTTGGGCCTGGGTAACCCAATTTTTAGGAAAAAAGAAAAGATACAATCCTATAACATTTTATTTTTGAATTTGGGCCCGTGTAAGGTCAATCTTAGCCCAATTTTTAGGAAAAAAGAAAAGATACAATCCTATAACATTTTATTTTTGTATTTGGGCCTGTGTAAGACCAATCATAAAACATTTTTGAATTTGGGTTTGGGTAGCCCAATCTTAAAAGAGTTTTTTGGCCCAGTAAAGGTTTTTAGGAAAAAAGAAAAGATAGAACAGAAAAATTACAAGTAAAAACACAGAAAATTCATGAAAGATCTACTAACCTTTTGAAATCAAATCTGTTTTGAGAGGAAGAGAAGAGAGACTCGTGCTTCTGTGGGATGATTTGTGGTTGTTGTCTTGGGTGTTCATTCATATAGAACAAAATAATAAGTGAGAGACGCGGATTAAATAGGCGGGGAGAGATAATTATTCTGGAGTTGATGTATAATATTTGTGGGTGTTCATCCATGTAGAACAAGTAAAAAATGGAGATAAAGAAAATGATTGTTCAAGTAGATGGACTGATGGAGAGGGAGAGAGAGAGAGTTGAGAAGATGGAGAAAATAGAGGAGTAAAAGAGATGGTTGAGAAGATGAAGGAGAGTGAGAGAAAATGAAATTAGGGGAATAATAACGAGAGGCGTGAATTAAAGACTCGCTTATCAATGAGAGAGAGTACGACCAACCCCTAGTCTATCATGTGGGTGCAGGCTTTTCTTTTTTTTTTTGACCGACAAAATCTATTCTTAATATTCAGCCCAACTACTTTTTTTTTGTCCCGTTTCGGCCCAGTTGTTTGTTAGTAATTAAATTTAAAAATATTGCTCCTTTGTAAATCAATTATATCCCCTCCTTTGTGTAAAGTTTGTTTCTTAATTTAATTTTTTACGTTTTTAATAAAATCAATTTCGACCAATTTTACTCGTTGAATCTTGTTTATTTTGAGATATTTAACAAATCCTATATCTTTCGAATTTCAACCAAACAATTTCCACTAAATCCCTTACTCATTTATATTTAATGTTGTGTATTTTTCGTATCATGTTTCGTGTAATTTTAAATTAAAAATAAATTAATAAAAATCTTTAAAAATATGTATTTACAAGTAATATTATAAAATTAGAGTAAAGTACATTTTGTGTACTCGCACTTTAGTCAAGACACCACTTGGAATACTATAGTTCAAAATCGAGCAGTTGCAATATCAATGCATTTTGTTGCATTCCGTTATTAATTTAGGGAGTAAAGTGCACTTTGTGTACTCACTCTTTACTCTAAAGTGCATTTTGTGTACCCGCACTTTGTTCAATACTTTACTTCAAAATTTAGAAATTTAGAGTAAAGTGAGAGTACACAAAATACACTTTAGAGTAAAGTGCGAGTACACAAAGTGCACTTTACTCCCTATATTAATAACGGAGTTAACCTCAATTAACGGAATGCAACCAAGTGCAGTGAAATACAAACATTGATATTGCAACTGCTCAATTTTAAACTATAGTATTGCAAGTGGTGTCTTGACTAAAGTACGAGTACACAAAGTGCACTTTACTCTATAAAATTATGTATAAACATATCATCAATATTAATTTATTTAATTTATTTTATAAATTATGAAAATATCTAATTTAATTATTAATATAAGATATAACACAAAAATGACATTAAATCTCCATGTATCATTCAATCGGTTAATTTGTAGTAGTATTTAGAAGACTTAGGGGTCATTTGTTAATGGATGAATGGCAGGATATGAACTGGACCGCTCATATGAACTGGACCGCTCATATGATTGTTATTCTGGTTGTTTGCCTGTTTCTTTTTAATCTGGATGACACCTAAATTCCTCTAGACGAGTGGACCTTCATTTTTTGGCTGAACCATTCAAATAACGTGTATTCACTATTCACTGCCCCAGGTTCTATTTATTTATTATTATTATTATTATTATTACATAATTCAAAATTTAGTTACTTTTTCTATTTTTTCTAACAAAATTCCCTCAGTTTCTAAAAATAATACGAGTAATTATTTTTTTCAACTAAAACATGTTATTTTTTTTACTTAAACCTCTATTTTTCCAAAAATATCATGGACAACACTTACTTATTTATTTTAAAACCTATTTTAATATTTTTAATTATTTAAAATTTTTTACTTATTTTTTTTAACAAATGCAAATAATAAAATATCAAAACGTAAATAAATAAAGTAACAAGTATTAAAACATTAATAATAACATAATAAGTATTAAATAATTTTAAGTTTGAAATTTGTTATTCAGAAAATTATATCTAAAATTTATCAAACAATATTATTCATTCATATTCAAATTATTCACTCGTCCAGAAATACGGTTCAGATTTGACAAATGACCCCTAATACTCCACTATAAGGCTAGAGTACCGAGTAGGTGTGAGAAGTGGAGTACGTGTGACAAGTGGAGTATTGGGATCCGTGTGTGTTTCTAAACAAACCAAAATCTGTTTCTGAATAGTGACCGAGTAGTTGGGGTTTACTATACATTTTGAGTAATTACTAAATCTTGGGTCTATCAGGTGGGTGCAGGGTTTTCTTACTTTTTGACTAAGCTTTGTCTCTTAATTGATTTGGGAATAACAAAAGGCGTCTTTCAAGTTTCAAAGCCTCTAGATGCGTGAAGCCAACCAACAACTTTTGCTTTAACAATAGATCCATCACACATTTATTACACTATTCCATTTTCAAAATATACACCATAGTTGTTCAATTTAACTCTCGTAGTTTCATGTTCATTTCCGATTTTCCAATTTCGATACGAAATGAATCCTTCATTTCAAGTTCTTAAGTTTGATTTTTCTAACTATAACCAAATGCTAAGTATATTCCTCAACAAGCTTTGTTTCATTGTTTTTAAGGACCACTTGTAAATTCACCAAAAGCACAAGACCCATACCTCGCAGACGCAGTGTTGCGGGCTCGCAAATTAGGAGCGGTTGATATAGTGATTAGTACGTTGTTGGATTTGACAACACAAGGGAGAGCCTTACTAATGCAACTCCATTAAAGGATGCAACTGCTGCCTCTTTCTGGAGAGTGCTGATTTTTGACTTTTGAGTAGACCCGACAATGGACAGTGTCGTGTACTTTCGTGTTTTCGTGTACTTGAATGTAAAACTCACATCCGACCCGTTTAGAATTCGTGTACTAAATTTGAAACACATATCCAATTCAAAACGTACTTTACGTGTCGTATTCGTGTACATTAAACAAAAATATAAATTTAATTAAAATTTATAAATTATAAAACTATTTTAATTATGTAAATGTGTATTAAATGTGTACCAAATTTTTGCACCCAAATATTAATTATTCGTGTCGTGTTCGTGTCCTGTACCAAATGTACTGTCAGGTCAACTTTTGAGTAGTGGAGCACTCCATTGGACTCCTAGTTTACTACTACCATTAATTTGTTGGCACCGCATTACCAAATAAACAGAATTATTTTAATTTGTTGAATGTAATCATAGAGACAAATTCTAGTATAGTAGGCACGTCTAAATCAATCAAAACAAAATGTAAATATAAATATGCATAGGCCACACAAGAGAAAGTGTAGATATATTTTGCACTTTGCAGTATGAAGAGATTTAGACATCGAGAACTTGAATTCGAATTCTTATCTATTAACACAAATGTTATATGTTATTGTTAAGAATTTTAACTCATCTCCTCTATAAATTCGAACATATATTTTACTTATTTATAAATTCGAACAAAAATTTAATTCTAATATGTTAAAGGATATTTTTTGAATTATTAGTATTTAAAATTCAAAAATTCTATAGATTGAGACAATCTTAGAGGCGCCACCTAACCTCCCGCGTATCCTCATTTATATATATATACTAGTCGACTAAGCTGCGCTTCGCAGCGGCCATATAATAATTTTGTAAAATTTTAAATATTAACTATCTAAGAAAAATATATATATAATTAATCAATACAATATTAAAGGTTTTGGTAACTTTTTTTGGTACGGTAAGCTACTTGTCTTATTTAATTGCTTGTACCTAATTATTTTTACTTAATTATTAACAAACACTTTAATATTTATTTTTTGAAACGGTATTATTTTACTTAGTTACCCAAAATACTTAGACCTAATTATTATACATATCTATATTTATATACATATGGACATATAAATAAAAAATTTAAACGAAATTATTTTTTCTTAACAAAATTCAATTAAAACCATATACTTGGTTCGAGTAACAACCCTATTTATTTTAAAATCTATTTTAATGATCTAATTATTTTAAAAAATAACAATAATTAAAATAAATTTAACTATTCTAATAAAAAAGGCATTTCCAAGACCTGGACCAGTTTGCTAGAATCAATTACCCAATAATAAATCAGAACTACTTCATCAGAATATAAACAAGACCGCAGAAAGTATAAACATAAGATACAACTAGCTCATGCATTCAGATTTTGTACTAATGACATGCTCCTAATGTATACCAACCAAGCAAACACATTAATCTAGCTCTTTTCATTCATTTTTCACAATAAACTTGTTCAAAGCAACCATCATCTAGTTCTTTGCTAGAATCAAAGACCCAATAATTAGAAATTCCCACCAATCTCTGGGAGTATAACAAATTATTATGAGTAATTATTTTCTCTTTTCCACAGATATATGTACTTTTAGATATGGATAGGTTTATTAATAAAATATTATATAAGAAATAAATGTAGCAAATATTGTTAGAGATGAACCAACTATTAATACTTTTTAAATTGCTAATATCCAATATTTTGTATCAAATTAAGAAAATAAAATCAGAATAAGATATTGTTCAAGTTCCTCTAACCATGTCTTTGGTTGTTTCTATAATATTGTACTATTCCCTCGATTCCAACATTATCGAATGAATTTGAATTTTTAAAATCCAAGAATCAAAAGCCTAAGTTGAACTGTCAAATTAATATATTCAATTTTAGTTTTACAATTTTTAATATTGATTCATTAAATAGAATAATCATTATCTTGATATTATTTTGAAAGCATAATATTATAAAATTATCGATCAAATTGTCACGAGACTTTCGAGTTTCACATGTGTGTATGACTGTATCTGTGTGTATGCACTCGATATGTTCGCGGCAAAACCAAACTGATCCTGTACATTTGCTTTTAACACTCCAAAGTCTAACAAGTGGTAGTTGCCACTTTCAAAAAGTATTCATACAAAAGTATTCATACGCTCATTCGATTTAATTCCATTTATACTTCCGCTACCAAATTCTCTTGCAAAACAAATACCCCCTTACATAATTAGTGTCATCGCTACTACAAAGGGACTAATGGAACTATAGCACAGAGATGTTTAAAAGTTTCAAAATCCGAAATTCAATTCGGCGATCCGGTTCGACCCGGCTCAAATCTAAAATAAACATTTTATTTTTCATCAAATCCAATTCGGCCAAAAGCGTGAAAACCCTATTAAAAGTCTGGGTTTCTAAAATGTCCAATTCAACCCGGATAAAAACCCGTCTGAACTATTATTATTAAAAAATTTGGTACCTGTTTTTTTACGGACCCACTTACCTTTAATTACTCGTAAATATTTTTATCTAATTATTCTTAATTAATTACTTCTATTTATAAGTATTAGCTTATAACCCGTGCAATGCACGGATCTTTTAAAAATATTTAATTTAAAAAAAATTAGAACGGAAACTACTCTAAAATTAAATAGAAAAGAAAGTTACGCATTGAGAATTCTATTTAATTTAGAAAATCTACTCATATTTAGTTAATATTAATTAATATATTTTTTATTATTTGAATATAATTCTACTCATAATCATAATCAAATACACTTTTCAATTTTTGATCTAACGGTTCTCATTCAGTATTTTAAGTATTTTAAGATGAATATTTTACATCCATAATTCTATTCAACTTAGAAAATCTAGTCATATTTGGTTTATATTATTAAAATAAACTTTTAATATTCGAATATAATTTTACTAACAATCAAATACACTTTTTAATTTTAGATCTAATGGTTCTCATTTATCTATTTTAAGATTAACGGGTTTTTTAGTATTTGAATATAATTTTAAGAATTTTTAAAACTAAAATTACTCTAAAACTGAATGGAAAATAAAGTTACGAATTTTACATTGATAATTATATTCAACTTAAAACACCTACTCATATTTGGTTTACATAATTTAAAATACACTTTTCAGTATTTAAATATAATTATACTAATAATTAAATACATATTTTAATTTTAGATCTAATAATTATCATTCATCTATTATAAAATAAAAGATACTTATTGATTTGGTGGTACATGATCAAAATTTTGGATAAGAATTTCCTTACGTGTATTACATATAAGGATCTAATGCACAAAATTTAAGTATTGTAATTGTGTTTTATTATTTGTTCTCGTTACTTGTGACCAAAATATAATCTGCTAAGTCGTTTAACTTTTTTAAACCAACATTAACAAACGTTAGTCATATAAATAAAACACTTATTAGGTTAGCAATTGTCGCCTTAAAAAATTAAACGACTCAATGGATTATAAATTCGATTGAAAATAGTGGCATGCTTGATCATATTAATGGTATTAACTATTAAGTCGACTTGATTAATTAATTCAAAATTTTAAAAAAGCTAAACTACACACACCTTTCTCTTATCGAGTTACTAGTCATAAGACTCATAACTCATGCGTCTTGTTTTAAATTTCGTAGTATTGTACTACAAAAACTTCGGGCAGAAAAAAATTCACACAGCTAGTGCTATCAAGTTAGGCTGAATTAGGGAGTATTTAACTATTGAAATTTTACCCAAATACACTGTTAGTGCTTAATTTCAATTTTGACTAGTTCAATCACTCATGCAGCAGCCATGAACTAAACGACCATTTTGGTCCAAAATAAAATGGTACATGAGACCGTGCGATAGTAGAACACTCGATAAAGTAAAACCTGATTTGGGCAAAATTTATATTTAAATCCGAAATAGTAAAAGTTTTGATTTTCGATTTTCGGTAATTTAATTCAATAAATAATAAAATAATAAAAAAACAGTAAATAGATGATTGTCTTTTATAATTATAATAACATTTTTTTCTAATAAATTCTACTCATTTTGCAAAAATATCACGGGTAATTATCTTTAAATTAAAACATATATCAATAGTATTATATAATAGACGAAACATTAAAAGTTTGGTCGGTCGGTATGGTACGTTGTGAATTTACTTAATTACTCATTCTTAAATTCGTGTTTTTACTTAATTAACCTCACTTATTTATAGAAATATATTATTAAATAATAATATTACCTATTTATAACCAATTACCTTTTTCACCTAAAATACATTATTTTTTTTATTATATCTAACAAATTCCCCTACTTTTTCAAATATATCACGGACAATTAACTTTTTTAACTAAAACATGTTAGTTTTTCTATTTTTGTTTACTAAAACCCCTCATTTTTAAAAAAAATATCACGGACAAACGTTTAATTATTTATTTTTAAACCTAATATTATAATTATTTTTTTAAAAGGTTACCTATTTTAACATGTCTACTTATTTTTCTTAACAAATGAAATTACTAAAAATATTAAAATATAAATAATCAAATATTTATTTATAACCTATTACTTTTTCAGCTAAAACGCATTATAGTTTTTTTCTAAATATATCGAGGGAAATTGTCTTTTTCAATTTACTTTTTCTATTTTTTTCACTAAAATCCATTCTTTTTCTAAAAATATCACGGACAAACCCTTTACTTATTTATTTTAAAATGTATTTAAATAATTAAATTTTAAAACCTCATTTTCCAAAAATATCACGGGCAATTACCTTTTTAAACTAAATATATGTTACATTTTTTATTTTTCCATACTAAACCCCCCCTTTTCCAAAAATATAACGAGCAAACTCATACTTATTTATTTTAAATTTGTTTTAATGTTTTTAATTAATTAAAAGTGTTTAGTTATTCTAACATGCCTACTTATTTTTTTTAACAAATACAATTAAAAAAATAATAATAAAATAATTCTGCCTAAAATATTCCACACTCGAATTCACATAGACTATTCCAATAAACCCAATTAACAAACTGTCCTATTCCGCTTAAAACTCGCAATCAAATAACTCATCAGTACGCACTCAGAGAACCAAACCACACAGTAACCATAACTAGAAAATATTCAACAACACAAAAAAGATATAATCATAAAAATACACATATAATGAGAGTAATAAGCAAAATTGAAGAATTGGAGAAGAGGGAGAGAGAGTAGCAGTACTCAATTATTTAAGGCACTTAAAGTCCTCATATTAAATAACTTAAACACGGAGTTTAAGTAAAAAAAAACCTGTATGAGGACTTTTTCTCCATAGTTTTGCTTAACCGCAGACATAAACTCATGTAGGAGTTCGGCATATTCCTATTAAGAAGAAAGATTATAAAGTTCAATATCGTTGAAACAAATTGCTGCAAAACTAAGCATATCATAATCATTACCTGGCCGGTTGCCCTCCTCTGCCTTAGCCCAATGTAGAACTCATCATTTAACAAATCCTCGTTGTTTGTCCCCACATCAATGGTTACAGGTAAGCACTGAAGAATATATAAATATACTGTGAGTGCCTTTTTCTTATCTCGTTTTTGAGGAATAGATACAGAGAAAGAATGAGAAAAGCAAGAAAACTATGTTATAGCTGACTAAAGCCACCAGGCACCAATGTGTATTTGACAGATAACTAGATGATTCCCTTTCCATTCTCAATCTATCAGGCATGAGAACTTTGAACGACTTAATAGCTACTACCAAGTTTTGATTAAAATTAATTAATAGATGATGATGATTTATTTGGAGCTGGAGTTTCAGAGTGATAGACACGGAATTTGCTAATGACACTGAGTGATAGACACAGAAGTAATATATCAATGCTCCTCATACATTTAAAGAATGGTACCATTGGCCTAAAAAAATACTTACAGCTGAAGGACGAATTCCGCCAAGCGCTGTATACAGAGATAGTTTTCCTACAGGTATCCCCATACCCTGATATCACAGAAGCATCACGCCACACACATTCACAACTAGGTTAGTTTAAACTTTGAATGATGAAGCATAACAATCGAGATGTAAACCAGATGCATCAGAATACCTGGCAGCCAAGGTCCCCAAGTCCTAGTATTCGCTCCCCGTCAGTGACAACAATGACTTGTATTTTCTTCTGAGGCCAATTTTTCAGCACTTCAAGAATTTTGCCTCTGCAAAAAATATGATCAGTAATCATTTCTAACAAGATAATAAAATTTACAACCCCAAGCTACTGAACATATACAGTGTGGGAATGCACATACTTTTCCTTCAAACTGAAATAGAGACCCTGAGGGCGCCCTAAGATGCTCCCATATTTCTGACATGCCTCTCCAACAGTTGGACTGTTGGAGTATAGACGATAGGCAGTAGCTCCTCCACATTTTCAATAAGAAGTTTATAGAACAGTCTCTCGTTGTGTTCCTAAAATAATATTTATGGCCAAAAGATACATCTGATTTTCAGTACAACAGAATGCAAAAAATAGCTGGGAAACAAGCTTCTAAGTTGACAATACGTGTAAAGTCCACAAACAATGATTTACACAACACAAGCAGCACTAATTGAAACATAGATCCTGTCAACTTATATATTTGGACAACACTATCTCTTCAAAAACAGTTTACTAATGGGCTACTTAGACATTTTACCTGGTAATCCATCATAGCCATATATTTCTGCAGAGGCACTTGATAGTTACGTATACAGTTCATCAATTTCTTGACCTGATTGTAGACCAAAAAAATTTCAAAGATGCAAACTTTTAAAACAGAAAAGAGAAAATAATAATAATAGTACTAAAGCTTTCTGTGCCTCGGTACCTCTTAATTTATCATCAATTACCTGGAGGTCTTGACTGACAACAACTGGAGGAAGAAGTCCCCGAAGATAATGAGCATCCCTCTCTTTCTCACTGAATGCAAGCCCTTTGTTGTGGTGAGGATCCCGCATCAATGAGTACCCGCTAAAAAACAAATTAAAAAAAATCATTGGCTAAATCAACTTCACTT
This sequence comes from Heracleum sosnowskyi, assembly GCA_030848705.1. NCBI lineage: Eukaryota > Viridiplantae > Streptophyta > Magnoliopsida > Apiales > Apiaceae > Heracleum > Heracleum sosnowskyi. The sequence goes on along the minus strand of CM061245.1, from coordinate 116,825,987 downwards.
TAATGCTCTAAAAATAAATTCTCCAAAACACACAATAACTTGATCACAATCTCTTACAGTTTCCTCAAACCCTAGATTTAAACAATTATATGTAATAACGAAACTGATACATTAAGAAAGCACTATACATTAATTAGCACTATACATTAAGAAACCCTAGATTTTAACAATTTTATGTAATTATCACTATACATTAAGAAACCCTAGATTTTAACAATTTTATGTAATTAGCACTTCAATTTTAAAAAACATTGAAAAACAAGATTGCGGTAAATTAGCATATGTATACCATGTGACATAAACTAATGGTCTAAAACAAGATCACCATGTATGATTGTAAATGTACATGATATGTAATATACATTTAAATCTCGAAAAATAAATACCCTTTGGACAGAAGAATTGTATTCATTAATCCAGATTATTCATTTATCGAGGTAAACAAATACATTGTCCCTATTATGTTCAGACCGGAAAAATTTATTCGTTTGACAAAATCATTCATTAATCGAATATTCATATCAAACATTTAATAATTTACCTAGCAACGGAGACGGTCCAAGGAGTGATATTTTGTTCTTCGGTAGCACTATCCTCACCGTACACATCCTCAACACCACCTCCAACGCTAGCTTTTGAGTCCGATTCGATCACCGGATCAACAGCTTTTAAATTAATCTCCATCAAAACGGCAGCGTTTCGATCTCCGCTCGAGCTCGACGAAACCACCACCAAAGGAGCTGAAACTCGCCTTTGCACATAGCTCCTGGATACTCCAATCACCGGATTATACTGTCCACGTCAGCACACATACACATTACATACAGATCAAAGTTAAATGGAAGCAATTAATTAAAAACATATACACATACAAATAGATCACATGAGAAGCAATTAAATTTAACACATACACATTATAGATACAGAGAGAGGGATAGAGAGAGAGAGAAGGAGAGAGGGGAGAGAGAGAAGGAGAGAGAGAAGGAGAGAGAGAGGGGGAGAGAGAGAGAGAGAGAGAGAGAGAGAGAGAGAGAGAGAGAGAGGGAGGGAGTGAAGGAGAGAGAGAAGGAGAGAGAGAGAGAGAGAGAGAGAGAGAGAGAGAGAGAGAGAGAGAGAGAGAGAGAGAGAGAGAGAGAGAGAGAGAGAGAGAGCTGTGTTTGCAGATGGGGTTTTTTGTAATTTTGATGTTAACAGTAATAGAGAGATCTTGTTAAAAACATTGTGTACATAAGTAATGAAGAAGAGAGATGGTTTTTTGATTTTTAAATATTGAATTTAATTAGTAAACACCAGTGACAGGACACACATATGCATACATTTCATCATATCATAAAGTATACACATGTGAGAGGGGTTAGTTTTTGTTTACCTGACCCGAAGCGGCAGCTCTGTTTCTTCAGCAGCAATCCAGTTTTTGCAAGTGCTGGTGAATACATTTTCAGAGTTGTTAAGCTTTCTAGGGATTGGGGAAAGAGAAGAGAGAAGCTCTTTCTTTAATAGTACGTTTTACACTACACTGGGCTTTTTAAAGGCCCAATCTCTACATCCCCCTCTCCCGTTTTATTATCGTTCATATATGATCATTTCACTTTCTTTTCTCTTTTGAATCACAAATACAATTGTAAATAATCCTTTTTTGGTAAATATCTGGAAACATGTAGGGTAATAATGAGCAGAAGAAAATAAAATTCAATAACTAATAACTAATATGATTGAAAAGTAATAAATTATTAAATAAAATTAAAATGACTTTTGAAGAACAAAACAAAAGAAACCATAAAATTAATAAAACATAGCTTAAAAAATATAATAAATCTAAGGTTTTCAAGAATGAAATACACCAACGTTTCCAGGTTTAGTGACATCTCTGGTTTTTTTTTATGAGATATCGAGAGTTCAAAATTAATCACGGTGGATCGAGTTAGAGGGATGACAAAATTTGATACGATCCAAAACCCAACATACTCGAACCCGATCCGAAAATTTTATATATATAATAAATTATTTAAATATATAAATTTCTATTACATAATTATAGATAACTAGGTTATTGAGTCGCGCTTTGCAGCGGCATTATAATATATTTATTAAAAAAAAGAATATTAGAATAAAAATTGTGAAATAAATATCTATAAAATTATATAAATTATCAAATAACATATATTATGTAAAATTTGCATTTGGGTAAGTAATATTATAAATAATTTACATATTCCTTTTGTTTATGGAATTTGTTTTTTTATTTTCTTGGACCGATACCATTGCCATATATATATTAAAAAAATTATATTGATAAAAATATAATATTACTATTTTCTCCGGGATGACACATACGGTGTATCCAGATTTGTATAAATTTTACTGTTTCTTGTGGTAGAAAAGCTAATTGTATGTGCATATAAGAGTAAATAAATGGTTAAAAAACTAATATAAGAATTAAATCAATAATATCAATGAAACAAATATTTGTATAATATCTAATGATATTCGTTCAATCGAGATAAAATAGATTTATATATGTGCAATTTCTAAAACTATATATTATAAAAAACATTAATAAAGATTTATCGGAATGATAAATCGAAATAAAAATTGGACAAATTTTAATATTTAAATATATTTAAGATGTTAGTCTTATTAATAATAAAATATATCATTTAAAAATACTTCATAGTGATAAATCGGATTTCAAAAATCGAATCCGTCAAATATTTTTAAACGATAAATCGAGAATTTATTGACGATTTTTGAAAAATCTAACGATTTTTAGAACATTAAATTTTTGCCTAATAAAAAAGAGATAAATTTCTTTTCTTATCATCCACAGTTCCACACATCAACAACACGAGGACTCCTGTTTGTTACTTTCAAAATTTAAAACCAAAAACGCAGGTCCCCCGGTGCTTCCTCTAATGCATTTTGTATTAAAAAGATAAATATAAAACATTCAAATCGTTCAACCAAACCAGCTGCTTATATACTGAACTTGTTTCTTACTGATAGATTGACAATATAAAAAATTAATTAAAATGTTAATATAAAAGCATTGGTGGAGATGAGCACCTATTAAATCATTAAAAGCTAATAATTTATAGTATTTATAAAGAGTGAATTAAAATGTGAATATAAAAGCATTCGTGAAAATGACCACCTATTAAATCATTAGGAGCCAATAATGTATAGTATTTATAAAGAGTGAACTAAGCGTCGTCTGTCGGAGATGCTCTTAGATGATTCCATTTACAATGTCATCTTTTATCTGCTTTCTTGTAACAACAAAAGTACAACAACCTTCAAAGTATGTTGAGTATGGGAAGTACTCGCAGCACCTCACTTTTCATCCTACAACGCAAAACGAATTTCACAAGCCATGGATAGAATTCTCAATTCTGTGTACTCAGCTGGGGCGTAGGCAGTACCAGGCCAGGGTAGGTCTGGGCCCTCCCTAGAATTGGGCTCAATATATTTGTTTTTTGTCAGGATCTTGCCTGTATTTGTAACTGTTTATCTAAACAACTAGTAGAAGAAACTTTAGGAAGAAGAACTAGAAGAGAACAAGGAAGAAGAAGACTCAAGTTTATTTCCCAAATCAACGATCATTCTTTCTGTTACATCTTGTAGTTTATATAGCTAAAGAAATGTAACAATATTCCTAACTAACTCTGAATTCCCGTCTTTAGCCAGCTAATATCTGATTTTCGAATTAATTCTTTTATCAAGAATATGACAAATGCCTCTCCTTAAAAGAAGCTTGTCCTCAAGCTTTAAATTCTGGAAACTGCCTTGCAATGAAACTGTTGTCTTCCCAAGAAGCTTCTGACACATCAAGTCCTTTCCAATGTACTAACCACTGTATCACCTCTTTACTGTCCCTCACGATCATCCTTCTTTGCATAACAGCTTCAGGTGTCAAGGGTATGATATCTTCCAACGTGGTCTCAGGTAACTCTCCCGCAGTGATTGGAGTTTGTCCCACATGCTTTTTCAACAACGACACATGAAATACTGGGTGTATTTTTGAATGAGCTGGTAATTTGAGTTTGTACGCGACCTCCCCTATCTTGTCAGTTATTTGAAATGGTCCAAAGAACTTTGCTGAGAGTTTAAGAGACGTTCTCAGTGCCACTGTTTGCTGCTTATATGGTTGTAATTTCAAGTAAACCCAATCCCCAACATTCAAAACTCTCTCAATTCTTTTATTGTCAGCAAAAAACTTCATACGATGCTGAGCCTTGATCAAATTCTCCCTGAGAACCTGCAATACCTGAACTCGTCGTTGCAACAAATCTTGTGCTGCAGGAACAACCATGTCTTGAAATTCTCCCAGATTTAATGGAATGGGTTTAACCCCATACACTGCTTCATAAGGTGTAATGCCCGCACTACTCTGGAACGAAGTATTATACCAATATTCTGCCATAGCTAACCACTTCCTCCAACTAGCCGGTTTGTCCCCAGAAAAACACCTCAAATACGCCTCCAGACATTGGTTCAAACGTTCAGTTTGTCCATCCGTTTGAGGATGATAGGCTGAACTGAACATCAACTGAACGCCTAGTTTTTCAAATATAACTCTCCAGAACATGCTTGTAAATACCTTATCTCGATCACAAACTATCGTATCTGGTAACCCATGTAGCTTGAATACACTATCCAAGAAAATTTCTGCTACTTTCTCAGCTGTAAACGGATGACTCAAAGGTATAAAATGTCCGTATTTCGAAAACCTATCCACCACCACTAATACAGTATCTATGCCCTCCGACAATGGTAATTTCTCCACGAAATCCATTGAAATATGCTTCCAACACTGACTTGGAACAGGTAATGGCTGCAACAGTCCTGGATAAGGAACATGTTCAGTCTTATTTCTCTGGCATGTTTCACACTTTTGCACAAAACTGATCACATCTTTTTTCATTCCTGGCCAGTAAAACAGCAATTTAATTCTTTGAATACAAGCATTCTGGCCCGAATGTCCCCCCAACGAAGAACTATGTAAGGTTTCAACCACTTGGTTCCTGACATTCCCACCCTTTCCCAGATAGATTTGACTTCCTTTCTTCAAAATTCCCTGCACCAGTGAAAATTCCGAAAGCTTCGAATTCTCCGAATTAGTGTCAGTAGTGTCAGTAGACTTAATCACCAGTTGCCTTATTATTTCCTGACATTCCTCATCTGTTTCATAACTGTCAATAGCTTGTTGAATCCAAATAGGTTGAATTCCCGATATAGCAGCCACATGTTGTTGATCCTTTTGAGCTAGCAACAATCCTTTGTTTCCTTCCTCCTTTGTTTCTAACTTCCTTGATAATGCATCGGCAGCTACATTTTCACTACCCTTTTTGTATTGAATCGTATAATCCAGTCCAAGCAATTTAGACAACCATTTATACTGAAGTGACGTGTGTAATGGTTGTTCCAAAAGATACTTCAACGACTGATGATCCGTACGAATAATAAAGTGATTCCCCATCAAGTAATGTCTCCATTTGGTGACAGCCATAACTAATGCCAACAACTCCTTCTCATACACTGAAAACCCCATGCTCTTAGTATTAAATGCCTTACTAAGATAAGAAATTGGTTTACCTTCCTGCATCAACACTGCCCCCATTCCTTTCGAACAAGCATCCGTTTCTAAAACAAAATCCTTAGTAAAATCCGGCATAGCTAACACAGGTGCAGAACACAAAACCCTCTTCAGCTTTTCAAACGCAACACCAGCCTCCTCATTCCATTTGAACCCATCTTTTTTAGTTAAATTGACTAAAGGTTTAGCCAAAACTCCATACCCTTTAATAAAACGCCTGTAATAACCTGATAATCCCAGAAAACCACGTAATTCCTTTACCGACGTAGGCTGACTCCACTTCGTGATACTATCAACTTTAGCAGGATCCATGCTCACCCCTTTCTCAGAAATTACATGTCCTAAATATTCCACACTTTTAGTAGCAAATGTACACTTGGATAACTTTGCTAATAACTTGTTATCCTTTAAAACCCTCAATACCTGCTCTAAATGCTTCGTATGCGATTGCAAATCAGGACTGTAAACTAAAATGTCATCAAAAAAGACTAAAACAAATTTCCTCAAATAAGGCTGAAATACTTGATTCATAAGAGCTTGAAACGTTGCTGGAGCATTTGTTAATCCGAAAGGCATCACAATAAACTCAAAATGCCCATGGTGAGTCTGGAAAGCCGTTTTATGAGTATCAGATGGTTTTACCAGAATTTGATGATAACCTGCTCGCAGATCTAATTTCGAAAAGAAACAAGCCCCAAATAGTTCATCTAACAGTTCATCTATATTGGGTATGGGAAACTTATCTTTAATTGTTATTTTGTTCAAGTGTCTATAATCTACACAAAAACGCCACGTATTGTCTTTTTTCTTAACCAAAATGACAGGAGATGCGAACGGACTATTGCTAGGTTTAATAAGACCACTCTGTAACATTTCTTGCACTTGGTTTTCTATCTCAGACTTCTGGGAATGTGGGTACCTATAAGGTTTTAATTTGAAAGGAACAACATCCTTACTGAGATGAATTTCATGATCAACCCATCTAGAAGGAGGTAAAGACACAGGTACCTCAAATACACTTGAAAAAGATTTCAGCAAGCTCGCTATAGCATCTGGAATTCCTTCTCTTTCCACCTTCTGCTTGTCCTGATCAACCACAACTAAAATATCTTTATGCAATGTTTTAATTGCAACCCCCCTGTCAAATGTTTCTAATGATTTTCCCCTTACCAACTTAATCGAAGCCTCCTTTACCATCCCATGTAAAACCATCTGTTCATCAGCCTGACTTTCAGCATTTAATTTCAAATGCAACTGCTTGAAATCAAACATGATCGGACTGAATTGTTCCAACCAATCTACTCCTACTATCATATCCCACCCCCCAATATCAATAACTCTTAAGTCAAAACAGAATTGATATTGTTGTATCTTCCATTTCACCTTAGGAACAAAACTATCACTAATAATCGATCTGCCATCTGCCAATTTAACAGAAATACCTTCACATTTAACCACCTGCAACTTAGCTTCTTCCACCAATTTTGAGTCTATAAAACTCAATGTACTCCCAGTATCCGTAAGAATCTTAAAACATTGATTTCCTATCCTTCCTTCCAATGTAATTGTCTTCCTGGTCATGTTTGCAGATAACGCATTTAAAGACACCTCTGCTACCGTACCATCCTCACTATCCTCCAACAATTCATCTATCACACCTTGATCAGTCAACCCATCTACCAGCATGTATGTATAATTCTCATTCTTACACTGATGTCCCTGTCCAAACTTCTCCCCACACTTGTAACACAAATGGTTATTCTTCCTGTATTGGAACTCCTCTGGTGTGATTTTCTTGAAATAATCATTAGCTTTCCCAATCTTCTTATCTTCCACCCGGTTTCCTATTTTACTAATCTCTCCCTGATACCCCGTACCCAACTTAATTCCCCCAACAGACATCACTTTCCCTTTGTTATCTTGATGTTTCTTAATCAAAACATCCACCGTTTGCTCCTGCAACTGAGCAATCTCAATCGCATCCATCAATGTTGATGGTTTCATCAAGCGAACCATAGGTTTTAGTTCCAACTTTAAACCCGAAATGAAACTAGACACAAAATACGTTTCATCTAATTGGGGATTCCTATACAACACTACTGATCTTAACTCTTCAAACCTTTCCACATACTCCATGACTGACCCCAATTGCATCAGTTTATTAAACTCCTCTTGCTCATCCAATCCCCCTTTTTTACCAAACCTCTGAATCAAAGCTTCACAAAACATATCCCAAGATACCTTTCCTTTCGCTAACTTGTAACTAAGATACCAAATTTCTGCTTTACCATCTAAGTACAATTCAATGATATCAAGTTTGAGATTATCACTTACTTGATTAATCACAAAGAACTTGTTACACTTTCGTAACCAATTTCTTGGATCATCTCCCGAAAAACACGGAATCTCGATTCTTGGTTGACTCATCCTTCCCCCTTTCTCCTTACTTACCCCTGGCATTTCTTCTCTCTGATCGCGAGAATGCACACTAATGGGCGTCTGTAAAATGGGAGTCCTATCAACCAACACTTCTCCATCCCGACCCACCTTCTTCTCCAAATTCAATGCCTTCAAAGTACTTGAAAATTTCTGATTAATTCGCTCCTCCATGGAAGAATTATATGCCTCAATCTTCGAATCACAACCTGCAACTAAGGACATCAATTGCTCCATTTTACCCAAAATTTTCCCCTCTAATGCCGAATGACTAGCTTCCACTTGTTTGTGACAAGAATTACTGATTTCTTGAATACGCATCTCCAAATCCCGCCACGAATCCTCTGAAACCCTAGATCGAGTGTTCGTTGTCATTTTCCTTCCGAGAATCGATCGCTCTGATACCACTTGTCAGGATCTTGCCTGTATTTGTAACTGTTTATCTAAACAACTAGTAGAAGAAACTTTAGGAAGAAGAACTAGAAGAGAACAAGGAAGAAGAAGACTCAAGTTTATTTCCCAAATCAACGATCATTCTTTCTGTTACATCTTGTAGTTTATATAGCTAAAGAAATGTAACAATATTCCTAACTAACTCTGAATTCCCGTCTTTAGCCAGCTAATATCTGATTTTCGAATTAATTCTTTTATCAAGAATATGACATTTTTCTTTTTAACTTAAAGCCCAAATCCAAAACTCTCAAGTTGTGCCCTCCCTGATTAGAAATTAAAATATGGCTGAAAGTACAACAAGGTAACATGCAAGCAACACTGTTAATTCTTAATCGTTTGCTCCTTCTCTTCATATAATTCAATAACTTCGATTTAGTATTTTGACCTAGATGTAAACTATGAAAAGGTGAGTGAACCTAGCATCAACCGTAGATAAATTTTTATTAGGACGCTATATTTTGATTTTTTTTAAATTTTCCCAGTGAACAATTTGGCCCTCCCTCAAGTTCGATCCTGGTTCCGCCACTGACTGAAATTTAGTCTTTCAGTTTCCATTCTTTTACTACGTGAGATCCACTCCTGATATAGCAACAGTGAAGAACATTTATCTATAAACTTAGATATCCGACAGCAAAAAAGCACAGCAAGGAACAAAAATTGGTAACAAAAATCGGCAACTAATTAAAAAGGAGGTAAAACGTTAAATAGGAATTACTTTGATACGGGATTGTTCGATGATTCTTCAATTAATTTGATGGCCTCAGCTTTCCTCTTTGGTTCTAGAAGATGTAACATTTCTGCTGCTGCAGCTCTACATCAAGGAATCTGCCAAAATATATACTACTGAGTACTGTCAAGGTGAGGGTGCAGAGAGTATTCATATGAATCAGAATTAAAAATAAACTAATTAACCATTATGCCTCTCAAGGAAAAGAGTGTTTGCCTAGATGAGAGATTTGCCATGCAACTGGCTGCAAAAGCACAAGAAGAAAAGGCATTTGCGATGCAGTTGTACTCCCTCCCGGCACGTATTTTAAGACTCCTTTAAAGTATAGTTCCATTAATTGTTTTAAATTTTTTTTTCTTCTGAATAAAAATTAAATGTTTGGATTTTTATTCAAAAAATAAAAAAATTAAAAATAAATAATGGAACTATATTTTATAGGAGCCTTAAAATGCGTGCCGACCTCTCCATTTCAAATGTTAACAAATGAATGGGACGGAGGGAGTAATATTTATCTACTTGTTCACAACGCAAGTACTTGTCATTTAATTAAGGCCTAAAATACCCCTAGCGGCCTAATTTTTAATCAATCGTTTCTTCAGTACCCTAATATTTACTTTTTGCATCCCTACAACCTCAATGTTTGCCTTTTTGTACCTCTAGCACCTATTTTTTCTTTTGATCTAAATGTAATAGAATCTTCGCATGCAAGCTGTACTTTTACTTTTAGCAACTTCTTTAAGGCATGTGTAATCATACTTGTTAAAACATATTCTCCAGCTACACAGATTACATACTAGAGGTGCAAGTGAGTAAACTATAAGGTGCTAAAGATACAAAATCAAACATTATTTACACCAGGGTGATGGAGATACAATTAATCAAATACTAGGGTGATCGAGGTTTTTTGCCTTTAATTAAACTGAAACTGCAAAATTTAGGTTTTTCTGCTTCTAAGACACCCCATATGAGTTTCTCAGATTCAGTAACTTGAGAAGGGATAGAGACCGCCTTGTAGAAGAACCTAATCTTTAGATATCATAATTCAAAATCAGATGTGTAGAACAGTGGCCAATACACCTCTGACAAATTGTTGGGTGAGAATTGAGAGGGGCAGAACTACAATGAGAAAGAATCTTTTATCTACAAGGTGTAACACTAGTAGTACTAATAGCCATAGGTGATCACATAAAAAAATTGATACCAAGATGTCAATGTACCTGTTGTGACACCTTTGACTCAGCAGATAGACAACTTCATTATATAAGGGGGAAAAATACCATGCAACGATGTGAATCTGGGTTCTCAGCATCCAATCGAAGTAGATGATTCAGAGCCTGTCAGATGTGAAAGAAGAACATCAAAAGTTTAAGCACATTTTGCTAATTAGAAGTAAAGCAACAGCACAAGCCTTATTTATGTCAAGCATAAATCTTCTAACGTGTCTAGAACAAGTTATGAATATAGAACACTACATGACCATGAAGTAAATTTTTAAAAATCATTTGCTACTTTCAAGAAAAGTGGCATTGATATATCTTGATATTAACCGGGGAAAAAGGTGTTTAGATGAACAAATTACGGGTGGCATTCGGAAGGTGTCCCAAACCAGAAGCCTTCTTTGCGCGGGTATATTGCATCTTTTTCAATGTGTTAGAGTTTGAGGAGGGAGAGTGAAGATTCAAACTAGTACTAGTATATATGGAACTTGGAAGAGTATATTACACATTTTTTGCATTTCCACGAGTGGTTTTGCCACAAGCACTATACACATACATTGCTAGTATTAAAAGATGAACACACATTCCCAATTAATAATTACTCCTTTGCAAGTATCTTTTATACAAATGATCCTTTGGTCTCATAAAGGCTGCAAAATACTGCAAAACTATACCTGAAGGGCGAGTAGAATCTTATGCTTTCTCATAAAATTCAAGGAATAATATGCAAGTGCTTATAATATTTGAGTTCCGCAAACGAAAGTGAGTTCATGGAGACCTGCAACAGCTTTTCTCCATGAGTGTCTGCATCAACAGGTTTCAGGTGCCGCTTTCCTACTTCTGAACCATTGACATTGGATTCCTCACTTCTCACTTCTGTCTCCTGATAAAACTGAAAATTAGATTATAAACTAGAAATAAGAAGCAAAAATTAAAATAGATGGAATGATTGCAATACTTTTTTAGCTCGGCCGTCTGCCTTTCTATTCTTTCGCCTAATTTTTTTTCTTCTGAGAAGCAGGTAATTTCGACATGTCATCTTCTTCAGCCACCGATTTTGGAGGAGAATCATAAAGATTTAAATAGCATCTGCTGCTTCACTCCATTAGTGAACATGTAAAAATAACCGGGATAACACTTGTAGGTAACTGGTAGATTTGTAAGTAAAAGACAGACAAAAGTTGTGAACTCTTATCTACTGGTGATAAATATATTTATTGCAAAACCAAGTTCTTGCCAATACATCACAAAACTCGCTCAGCAGAAGAATTGGAAACAAAGACTGGTAAAATCAATGCCCCTTAAACGGAAGAAAGCATCACCTGATAGCACCAGCAGCTGCTTTGCGAAAATATTTATGTGAACGGAGACGATCTTGAAATTTCAACTTTTCAATAGAGTCATTTTCCTTAAGCTCATACCTTGTAATTATTCAATTTTTCATCAAAATTAACAGCTCTATGCAGACACTAAGCATGGACATAACATGTATTAGGTATCTGACTTGGAACAGAAATCTACCACATGTATTGCATATCATGTGGTTGTTGTGCTGATCCCCATCTTTTATGAACAATACAGCTGCATTTTCCTGCCAGTGTAACCTTCAAAATTGTTACTACAAAAGGTCAAATAACACAAGAAGATTAGTTCACAACAAAAAAAAGTGGAAAAAAACCAGCAACGGTCATGAAAATACCAGCAGATAGTCTAGTAACTGGAAAAAAAAGTGTGGGTGACTTAGTACCTGATCAGCCTGCAGCATACATTTGACACAGTAGCTATTTGCATAACAATCAGCAAGATCCATACATCTATCTTCATCTGCCAAAGCTGCAGCAGCTTCCATGTCAACTCCATGCGTTAAGATTCGGCTCTGATGTAAATAGCATACAATATTAGATACTTCAAAAGATACAACCGCCTAGGCTTATAAGAGTAAAGAATTACAACATCGTGTGCTTGTTTTATTAAATCATAGTACAAAAAAGAAAAAAGAAAAGAACATATCTACCGAAACAAAGGACTGCAATCTTTTCAAGCACTATGGATCACTATAAGCAATAGGACATACCGTGAGTAACCAATGTAAGGAAGCACTATGACTAGAGATAAGTACGCTCAAGCAATTTTTTGTTCAAAATTGAATGATTGACAATTAACTCCCAATAGGTGTGCAATCAACTTTGAGTCGGCAAGTAAATAAGTTTGGGGCGCATGCAAAAAAATTCAAAATACTGCCAAGTCCAACACTTGGACACACATTCATTTTTGCTACTTCCACCCAAATTGGGCAACACAGAATTTAACACAATTTCCACCACGGTAAAGTTCTAGATTCAATTTAACCTTACCTTGTTTCTTCTCAACAAAATACTCATCTAACATTCATTAGACTACTAATTAGAACCAAAAACTAGGGTACCTCAATATAAATGACAAAAAGAAGACATGGAGAGGTCATACCATGTACACTTCTATTTCAAAATGTAGGTATCGCAGTAGGCAGTAAAAAAGAGCACCACTGAAGCATACTAATTAATCAAAGTACAAAAAAATGAGGTTAAATGCACTGGAACAATTATACCTTAGTTGAATATATATCAATCAGTGTTGGAGTATATTTAATAGCTTCGTCAATTTTAGCAAGAGCAATGTCAAAATGACCTCTCACCTTGCCTATCATAGTTCTGCAAAAACGGAAAGGAAAAGAAAATTTTAGCTAAAAGGTGATTCAGTGAAGAATATAATGGCCATGCCCAAATTACTTCAGATTAACAATAATTAGAAACTACATCAGAGATTAATGAGAGCAAATTTTAAAAAAGAGAAGGAAATACAAGTTTTGCATAGGTTACAACCAACCTCAGCAAGATAAAATAATGTCCACATGAGTGTTTGATGGGGGGCTCTTTATTCACCCTGTAAAACGAAGATGCAAGCACTAAGTGGTTGACATGAATTTAACATAATACTGAACCATAAAATACAGATTCAAGCACCAACATAATTTAAAATGTTTCCATAGTCTACGAAGGATAAAAATTTCATTTTGCAGGAGATACAGGGTCCTTGAAGAAAACGAAGATTTACAAGATTTTGACTCAAAAAACTCAAGTCCTAACTTCTAACACCTGTTAACAACCTACTCTGGAAGACTACTGAGATATATCATATCAATGTTCCAAACTGAGGGTCAATTCCTCTAAAATGTCAGCCTGTGTTAGAGATTCGACTACAAGTATGTAAAAAAAAGGACGAATAAATAGATATGCGAGACAGCAAGGATAGAAAATGACATCAAGACATAGGAACTTAAGAAAGACCTTAACAAACCTTTCCAGGATGGTCATAAAGCAGAGAAAGATCTATTCCCTGAGCATAATCAAAAAGAGCTGTAAGTTTCCAACTATTATACCAGGATAACCAGTCAAACAGAAGATACAAATTTGTGATGCCTTTGTTAAGAGAGGCCGAATATAGTTATCTGCTGCCTCCCAAAACTATTCACCTCTAAGGATCTGAGACGAGGAAAGAAAACATGGTTAATAAGCTTAGTGGAACTGTTACTGATATAAAAGTTAATATGCTGCATCAAGGATCAATGCCATTTACTATTCAACACCAACTAGTACAAAGACCAGGGAACAAATATCTTACTAATACAATTCATGTAAAAACAAACAGGCTCCCTTTTCTTACCATTCATGTAAATATGTTAATATTGAGTGAATGTTCCTTAAAAGGAGATTGTTGTACAATTCTACGTGTTCCCTTTTCTTCAGATATGTAAGTATGTAACCATATGTATAGCGACTTTCTAGTTCAATTGTAACTGACTAAATTCCTAGCTTCTTCTCCTATAGACTTCTAAACGCCTCTTGTTTTATATCATTGTTTTTCTCCCTATCTGACATACATCCTAAGAAGCATGTCAGCCCAATCCTGCACTGAAAATTATCAAATTACATGAAGAAAGAATAATACTAAAGTGCATTTCCTCATTTCAGTGATTCAAAAGACAAAGAACATTGCTATATTATTCTTCAAAGAGAGGATAAATGATGTCCAACAGAAGGAGGACAGAAGATACAGCTCAAGCAAAAACATATAAACAATTTACCTCTCGTCAACTTAGCAACTAACAATACCTATTACTGTCCTTCCACAGAGCAAAGCCTTATCTAGCAGCTTGCAGTGGCTAGATTTATCTTTCCCTACTCACTGCTGTCATGGTACATGTCTGGTAACTACAGCAGGCATCAATTTTCTTGAATACTTCCAACCCTAATAAATGCTTTTACCTTAAATTCAGTTGCCTACATCTGCAAATATCTACTTTTATCCATCTATACAGTTTCCAGTCCTAGAGAGAGAGAGACAGTCCTAATGTCTTCTTATCTCTTGCGGTTAATCTGATAGACTTCATCAACATGATGTTCAAATTAAATCTTATGATGTTTGGCCTATGTAAATAAATAAATAAATGGGTATGCACTTTTAGACAACTGAAGATGTTACTTAAATAAATCTGTAACCTAACAATGTGTGAATGAAACTGCTAAGGAGAAGACTATGGAAGAAAGAATAGTTCTTACATATTTCACGCGAAGTATATAATATTAGGTGTTGTAGACACCACTTTTTCTTTTCTTGCATCTCTTTTCTCATTAGGTGTTTGTGTTCATCTAATATTTCGCCATCTAGCAATTTTAAGCCAAACTGACAGAAGTGCTCAGCCAAATGTTCAGTGCATGAACTTCCAATAAAGACACTTAATATTGCACATTCCTCTGAACCTGACATTCTAACCTTGTTCCAGCTCATCAAGTATGCCCCTCTATATTTCTATAGCAAAATATCCTCTACAAGTGTAAAACAATCACCAGTAACTGCTAGCTGCTCTTTAATTTTTGATTGGTTGCGACTAGTTACTGACTTTATATACACTATACAAGTCTACACTCCAGGTCCTCATAGCAATTCCTTAAGGCCAGTATGGAAAACAGTGTGACATCAAATATCATCATAATGAAGTTTCTTGTCAACATATTAGAGATCATATAGAAAACAACTAATTTAAAAGTTATTAAACGTTTTAAAAAATAGTTAGACAAAAGAAATATATTTAATTTATAACATTAAATCATATATTTCATGAAAGACATTATTTTATAAGATTGCACAAATTAAATATAAAGTTCTAAAACTAAATGATTTTAAATGAAATATTCATATTTTTATTGATAGTTATAAGATGTAACTATTTAAAGTAAACATTATTGTCGTACTATATTTGTTTTGCTTAATATTAGTATGGTACTATATGTATGTAAATAACTAAATGAATAACAAAAAATTATTAAAATTACACCACCTCTAAATGTAAGATATCGAAGAGAAATTTCGGATAAACAACAATGTAAATAAAGATATGGAAATTAAAGATTTATACCTAAATTCAGATTCTTTTGAAAATTTGGACATAAATTGGTGATGTCACTCCACTGATTCAACAATTAAGTGATTGATTTGCCCTCCTTCGAGAAGATGTGTCCAAGTTGAACAACTCCAAAAGTAGTAATTCAGTTGCAGAACAATTCCGTATATCTGTAATTCTGTTTATTTTTGTGAGTATTGTTCCTGGATGTCTGTTTAATTTATTTATTTGTTATTTTTATGTTTATTTTTTTCATAAACTTTTTATTTAATAATTTTGAAGTTGTAAATATTAAATTTCATATATTATTGATGACTGATGAGATTCAAACACGTATCAACCTATATTAGTACATTTAGAATTTTAAATATTAAATATAAATATGTTGTTAATAAGTTTCAAATCTTGTTCTTTTATAATATTATTAAATAATCTATTACTCATTATTATTATAAAAAGTTTAATATAGTTGTACATCTTTATTTATCTCTCTAAATTTAGTAATTTTGAAGCTATAAATATTGTATTTCATATTTATTGATGTGATTCGAAGATATTAACATATATTAACTTATATTAGTATATTTAGAATTTTAAATATTAAATTCAAAGATGTTGTTCATAGGTTTCGAATTTTGATCTTTTACAATACTTTTAAATCATCTCTCTTACTCGTTATTATTATAGACTTTTTAATACAGTTATACATCTTTATATGTATTTTTTTTATTTAATAATATATTGTAGATGAAAATCAATCTCTTGGTCTTTGGTAGTATCCTCTTATAATCCCCAATACTCTGCCTATAATATACGCCAATTTTTTTATTTATTTTTTTATTTTTTCTATTTGTTTATTTTAATATTTTTATTAAATATTGCGCCAAATACGATATGAAAATTACACGACACGAATGTACACAAACACAAAAATACACAAATTCTAAATGGATCGTGTTTTAATTTAGCAATTAAGTACTCGAAATAAAAGTATACGACACGAAGGAATTATCGGGTCTAAGGTAGTCATTAAAGAAATTATTCACTTATTTCTTTTTCATATGCATGTTTTTTTTATTAAAAATGTGCTTGTAAAAGATAACTGATGAAGCATTTCAGATATTAAAATAATATTTTTTTAAAGTTAAACTTTTTAAGATGGAAAACATAATGAAATGAGATAATTTATTTGATTTAAATAATTAAATTATTATTAATTTATTTGAAAGCCCTGTAATACTAAAATTGCTTTTAAAATTCACATTTCCTTTATTAGAGCGCAACTTGACGGTATACATTTAAAACTTAATTATTTCCTTTATTTCCTAGTAGTTTCCTCTAAAACTTTTTTCTTTTTATTTGGAAAGCGTGTATATTTTTTTTGGAAGGCGTTAACCAGTCAAATTATCCTATGTTTCTCTTATAATAGTATAGTATAGATATAATATTACCGTTAGCATTTTTTATTTTATATTCTTTGATAGCCCTTTGTTTTAGGGTTTTAGAGTTGCACTAAATAAGTAGTCTTTCTTTTGTAAATCTCCTAGAAAACCATGGCAGTTTCAAAAATGAAGTTTTGTGATTTGCTCAATTTCTTTTGGAATTCAAAAAAGAAGAAATCGAAAATGTGTGTTACTTTTGAATCTTCAAATTGTTTCATCCCTTCAAACACTTCTTCTCGTTCAAATACATGTAGAAGATTTAAGTTACCCTTCACTTGCTTTGTTTGATTTAAAAATTTTAACTTCTCGCATCTATATGAGCCTTGGTAACTTCGATACGTTATTTTTTTGTGCCTTGGTAATTTGATTTGTTTGTCCAATCTGTTATAAATAGCTGTGTAATTTGGAGTTCATTATATGGCAAGTAGGTAGAAAATAACAAATGTTGGCAAACTTTTCAAGGAGATGAAAAGGACAGGTGGTTCAACTCTTGTATTCGAGTATATAGGCTTTAGTACGTTCAACGTTGACATTTTTGATGCTCTGGGTTCAGAAGTTGAGTATAGTATTTCTTTGAAATACATTTATGATAATGTAGGCATCAACATAATTCAAAAGTTCTCTATTATATGGATTGTAAAAAGAATTTTAGAACATATAAATTTGTTTCATGATGAATAACACTTCTTCAACTCTCTCCATCTATTTAAACCACCATTTTTCGTCTCTCCATTATTAACTTGTTCTATTGCGATAAACACCCACCCAAGAGACCAACCAATAAAAATATGAATTGGTCTTAGTGAAGATCTATATAATACAGGTATTGATTCTGTTCATAATTGTATCTCTAACAATAGGGAGGTTGAATGTTTAGCTAATATTCTTGTTTATGAAAAGTATGAGTATGATAGTATATCCGTGTTTAGGTTGATAAATCGAAAGCAAGTGAAGTTGTTGACGGTTGTTGAAGATGAAGAGTTTTCTGTTGTTGTATTGGATGGTAAAGAAGATTTTGGTGATGTTTAATCTTTTTTGAAGAAGGAAGAGGGGCTCGAAAGAGGGGCTCGAAGAAGCAAATTTTCTTTATTATAATAACTTTCATGAGTATAAGCTTGGTATGTTTTTTTTATTATTCTTGATTTTTATTTTAATTTGATATTGATGTTTGCTTTTATTTCCATATGTTGTTAAGTTGTGTTAAATGTTTTTTCCCTAGAATATGTTACTTTCAGTATTGATTGTTTTCGTTATGATATGAGGGTTATCACTTGTATGAATTCGAACAATATTAAAGATCAGCAGTACATTCACACTTTTGCTAAACTTTTCTGCATGTTTCTCATTTCGGCTATTATGTTGTCATGGAGGGTTATGTTCTCTGAGCTTATGTAGCACTCTGATTTCACTGATCACACAATTCAGCTACCTAATAATTATGTTGCAATTTGGAGTAATTGGAGAAAAATATCTGACTTTCTCCGGTCTGATAGTCATACCGTTCTCCCGATTGAAGTGTGGTCTTTTGGACATGAACTTGATATCGATGGTATTTTGGGCATGAACTTCTACTGATTTTGATTAATCAAGAGATTATGCCCCTATATTTCATTGTATTATGGGATTTTTTATATTGCCCATTGTGTTACCATATACAAGAAAATGATCTATTTAAATCATGAAAGATATGTTACGCCTATTCAAAGTTGATTCACTAGTTCTTGAACCTTTTTTTTATTGTGATCGATTTTGAGGAAAACATAAGAGATGTTAAAAAAATTGAACATAAAAGAGTATGACAAAATAATAGTAATCTATGAGTGATATATTTTATGATTTATAAAGGATGGTATTAATTTTGTAAATTTAATGATAAATTAAAAGCTAAATGTTTTTTTCTAGAGTTTTACTATGACTTGAAAATATTACCGTCTCAAAAAAAATAAGCACAGTAAATAAAAGGAAATGATCTCTTAAAATTTGAATCGTGAAAGATATATACTCCCAACTACCTCATGTGTTTTTATTATCCTCTTTTTGTTAAAGAGTTAAGATTAAAAACACATGGGTAGTGGACAAGAACATATGAATACCACACAAAGCTCATGAGAACCGGTTGTTTCTGTCTCTATTTTTCTTCATTAATTCTCTTCTTTTGGTCAATTATTGGTACAGTAATAAATCTGTCTGAATTGTAAGGAAACCACATCTTTTAAATGTTTTTCATTATCTTTTTTATGATTTTAACCTTGTTTTTGAAAAACCTATGTATGTATGGCTGTCTGTTCATCATGGAAATTCAAGTTTATTGCAATAGTTATCCATGAACTTCTGTGACACATTCATTCCAACTGGAACTTCTTCTGTGAAATTGACTTATTTAATTTATTACCCAATAGCTGCCAACACATGTCATTTAAATTGTAATTTATTACTGTTTAAAACATGTGTTTGTTCCATATATATTTTGATCTAGTTACTTATATTTTGAATCTTATCAAAATTATTTAAAATATTTGCATTACTTGTATAACAACTTCGAATGAGCAACCGACTAGTTAACTGAAACTTTGTTAAAGAACTAAAACTAGCTGACATGCATGCAAACATTTTCATTGATCAGTCGATTCAGTACTGAATAGAGCAAAAAAAACAACAAGAATGAACAGTCTAAGAGATCAAATATAAATAAAGTGAAACATTTTCTAACATTTGGACGGGAAAGATATTTCATTAGTTGGGACGAGCTGCAGTAAGAGAAAGAAAGTATAATAAGAGGTCTGCAGGTATGCTGACAATTCAAGGGCGCTCAAACTTTTGGAAATAAATAAACCTTTTGATATGCTGACATATCAAAATTCTATTGATGGGAACTATTTTGGGAGTGCTTTAAGAAGCTTTCCAAGTTTCTTAATGGGCTTAAATGCTTGCAAGAGCAACAGATGAACGCGACGACCAGCAGGATCAGCAGCAACACCACCAGCAAGATCAGCAGCAGCAGATGGATCAGCAGCATCAGTACCAAGTTGACCAGGAAGCGCAGGAGCAAGCTCACCAGGACGCAGAGGAGCAGAATCAATCACACGACCAAAGGGAACAGTAGAGGCAGAAGTAGAGAACATACTACCAGCTGAACAAGAACGAATATGAGAATGCAGTTGACCAGACACCATGTCAGCAGTTGGCAGCACAAGACCAGCAGAAAGAGAACGACGAGGGAAATTATCCGCAGCACAAGACCATCAGTTGTTTTTTTTTAATCCAATAAAAATTCACTTCCGTTAATCCCCTCATTAGTCAACCAAGGATAATGAATTTTCGCCACTGAGATGGTAATATTTTCAAGCCACGGTAAAACTCTATAAAAAACATTTAGCTTATAATTTATCACTAAATTTGTGAAATCAATTAATCCTTCATTTTTCATACTTTTATGTTCATATTTTTTTTAAAAAGGTAAAGGTAAATAATTAGATGTTGAAGTTCGTCTTGGTAGCAAGATTCCTATTGTTGCTATGTTCAATTTGGATTGTCCTAATAAATCTGTTTATGTTAGTGGGATGAGATCTATTTCTAGCTGTTTTTTTGATAATACGGTTTTTGAAGATGGCACTGATTTGTCTAATTTTTTAGTTTATGAGAAGTTTGAGTATGAGAATGAGTCTATGTTTGCTTTGCTTGATCGTGAAAAGGTAAAGTTGTTGGCTGTTGTTACTAGTGGAAAGGGTGAAGTTGTTGTTATCTTGGTGGATAAGAAAGAATTTTGAGCCCGTGAAAAATTATTTAAAGAAGGAAAAAGGTCTGTAAAATGCAGAGTTTCTTTACTATATAAGTGAGGCCGAATATAAACTTGGTTTGTTTCCTTTGTTCTTTTTATGATTCCTCTATCCCTTTTTAGTAGTCCCTTTTGAAAAAAAAAAATTGTCCCTTTTTAGTAGTCCCTTTTGAAAAAAAATTGTCCCCTAATTAGTTGTCCCTTTCTTGTTCCAATGCATTTTTGTACAAATTTTCCCAAAACTACCATTACATTCCTAGTTCCAATAAATGACTTTATAACATATATACATACTCATAAAACTAGAAAATGAAGATTCTCCTGTATTTTCTAATTAAAATCATACTTACTCCATGTATATATATCTGCAAGTATTTCTCTTCCACTGTACAAAATTAAAATTTCAATTAAACTACTCATATTAAAAATGAATAACTTTAATTTGAACGAGTTATCGAAGGATTTACCGGAGGAGGACCAGGGTGAATATATGCTTGTACATGGTGAAGATGGTAAACAAGAACCCCGTTTGCAGATTGATCTCAATGAGTTGCCCCCGAAGAGGAAATCCCTTCTAACGAATATACAAGCTTGAGTGCATCTTTAAGAGAAATTGTCATCGAATTTGCACCAATTTATTTTTCGTCCGTTTTGCAATATCTTCAGTGAGAGAGGAAACTTAAGTTTATCTATGTTGAAGATGTTTCTTTCTAGTTTTGCAGTGCATTATTAACTTGTACATGTTGTTTTGCAGAATATCTAACAATGTTTATTCTCAAGTCTTAAGATCATAGCCTTTGTTACATTCTATGGTTGTTTTAAAAAGTTCACAAAAAATTCCCAAGTGGTTGATATGGTACTACTACCTCTGCCCCGTGGCATGTACTGTCTACGGATTAATAGTATATCATAGTACGGGGATATAACGGACACCATCAAAGTTCCCGATATGGAGACTAATTAAACCAACCATGAAATAGGTACATAAATTATCATTATGGTTATGACTCGGATTTCTTGGCTTCAGTGCCTATGGTATTGTTTGATTTTACAGTCTTTTTCGATTCTTGTATGCTTACTACCTTTAAACATTGAACTTCCGGACAAGGTAGATGAATGAAGTTGTGTGAAGATCATGTAGGTCTGTGGGTGTACATTAGAACGTAAATATGTTGGGTTTATAATTGTATTTGAGGACAATTACATATGGTATGTCTTGATCACTAAGTTAGGGAATTAGGTACCAAAAATAAAAAGTCTGTAAAACAAGTATGGTAAGTCTTGTAAAACAAGTATGCCAAGTCTTGGTGGCTAAGTTTTGGATGACTATATAAACATAGTCATATTGTATTTGTTTGATGTGAATGCTTAAGAGATGTAGACTTAGGTATCGCCTGTGAGCGGATACTTAAGTAGTGTTAGGCTTAAGTATCGAGTTGGGACACCATGGAGGTGTTATTGTTTTGATTGTATTATTGATAATTGTTTTGATTAATAATACAAGTTGGGACGTGGGTGTTTCCACATCATATATGTTTTGTGTGTGTTACTTGTCAACGAGTCGTATGCTTGTGTTTGTGCTCTGCATTGGTGTATTGTGAATCTCGGAACTTGTGTAGTCCCCTAACCTAACAAGTGGTATAAGAGCCAAGGTTCGTGATCGTGATGGATGAGGTTAGAGGGAAAGTTCAAGATTCAATTGATATGGCGGAGTACAATGAAGGATTTTCTGACAAGATGCCTACTAACGTGGGAGGAGGCAAAGTTACGTGCGGTATGACGGTTAACTTGCACCGTGAATCAATTTGTTCGAGCTCGAGATGGAAGAAGATGGAAGGGATCATCGCAATTATTTCAATGGCTTGATCAACCAGGTGAAAATTTTGGATGATTCTGTTGTTGTTCTTCTATTGGCCGAAAGATTGAGAAAGCAAGGATTGGGTGACTCAACTGATGGAAGGGCACTCGTGGTGATTGATGCACGTGATTTTGTCAAATGGATATATCGTTATGTTGAAGAGCGTTGGTTTGGAGGTCACTACACGTATTTTAGTGATTCTCATGATTGGAAGAAAAAGAGCAGAAGATTCTTGTTCGAGGGGGGACATGGCGGATGAACGTTGATGTCTCTGATGGTTACTGAATGTTTGGAAAATCAAGAGGGTTCTTGTTCGAGGGGAGACATGGCGGATGGATGTTGATGTCTCTGATGGTTACTGAATATTTGGAAGAGCAGGAGGGTTCTTGTTCGAGGGGAGGCATGGCGGAGGGACGTCGATGTCGTTGATGGTTACCGTTCAATCTGATATGAGTATTGGGTTGAAAGGGAGGATTGTTGGGTTTGACCGTTTGTTCAACCCAATATGGTGATATGAGTTTAGGTGATTAAGACTGTTTTGGTAATAATTGTATTACATATGATATGTCTTGGTTATTAAGTTAGGGAATTAGGTACCAAGAATAAAAAGTCCTGTAAAACAAGTATGGTAAGTCTTGTAAAACAAGTATGGTAAGTTTGGTGGCTAAGTTTTGGATGACTATATAAACATAATCATATTGTATTTGTTTGATGTAAATATTAATTAATTTAATAAATTATCTTGAGCTAGTGCAAATTATCATCTACTAATAATTTATATTGATTATTAATATATCATAACTGCCCTAGTCAGTAGTTACTCACATGAAAGAAGTAAACAGGCATTGAAGCCCATTTACATTGTTTTAAACTATGTCAAGTTGAAAACATTGAGTATTTCATTCGACATTGGTTGATTTGGGCAGGACCTGTATTTTCTTCTCTCCTTTTTTTATAAATGCTGGACCTGTTGTCAAGAAATAATTAAAAAAAAAACTAAAAAACCGTATTATTAATTCTAAAGTGGTTAGCAAAAGAGTGACAAAAAAATGACTAGAAAAGAAAAAGAATACAATAAATGAAAGTGTTGCACAAAGCAAAGTTGGCAAGTACTTTAAGTTAAATGCAAGAAACACATGGTTTTACTATAGAGTTACGTGCAGAGCACAAAACTCGCTCAGCACAAGAATAGGAGGATTTCTAAGGGTAAGGCTAAATCCAAAGGATTGTTCTTATTTGTCAGAAAATGAGATGATAACTATTTTAAGTGTGCATGCCACATGACACTCATCCATTGAATTTATTTGGGTAGCATCGATGGTTAAAAGTAACATTTATACAACTAATGCCAGATATTGTAGTTAAGCTGAGTAAACCACATATGCACACTATCCTTCTGGATATTTTGCCTGAAACCATGCATTTCACCCAGACAGAATTGCAAATGGACAGAAAAACATACACATATAACTGTCACTTTCAGATTACAAATCATACACCATCCCAACTTCTGCAAGCATAGTCTATAGTAAATAACTTGATTCGCAAGCTTAGTTAACTTATTAAAACAATTTAACAGAAAAGAGGTCCTTGGTTCATAAAACAAAGTAATAACAATAACAACGCGACTACATTCCATTAATACAACAAAGGTAACGAGCAAACCGCTTCACTCTTGTTTCTTCCATGATTCTATGCTTACCACTGCACTCTTGTTTTTTAAATCCTTCAAGTGACACAAGGCTCTCGGTGTAATTGATAATTGATGTAAGTCGTCTTGGAGGATCAAACTTCTCAATCTCTTGAATTTTGGAGTTGATGTATCCAACATCATTAACTGTAACATATTGTTCATCACCCAAATAAAGACATTGAACATTGTAATCTTTCTCACGAATAATATCAAGATCAAATTTTTTAGTCCAAGACAACTTGCCACAAACATCATTCAGCATCCATAGACTATTAGCAGATTTCTTAACCGGGTCAGATCTAAATATCATAGCAACAGAACCTTCAACATCAAAAATTCTTGAGTTTGGTTTCGTATATTGAGGATACTCATACAATATTCCAAACTCTTCATTCTTCAAATCAAATGATAATATGCCGTCACAACCTTCCACATACACTACCCCGTTTTTAGTATAAACACATCTCGAAGATGGGCGAGGCAGAAACTTTTGCAATGTTTCAGGAATCTCAATATCTTTCCAGGAATCATCATTTGAAGAATACAACTCCGCTTCTGTTACAAAGTTACTATGAATGACAATCCTAAGAATCTTGTAATCACCGGAAACAGGATCAAAACCAAACCCAATGCCAGGTTCAAAATATTTTGATCGTTTGTTAGGTGCAGGAAGTATCTTAAATCGCCTGGTAGATGGGTTCCAAATATATACAATAGGTTTCGAAAAACCAGCAAGACAAACAAGACCATGACAAGAACAAATTTTAATATTACGATCTTTAATGATTGATGGCAGGCGGAGCTTAACGGAGTCTTCCGGAGTATCAATATAAACGACTTTGTCTGCATAGTCACAGTAGAGTACAGACGATGGTTGTTTTTTCTCGGAATTGTTACGCTGAGTTTGTATGAAGTGTGTGCTTGATATAATGGATTGCCAAGATTTGCAAACCAAAGAAAATTGGACAAGTGATTTTACAGGCAAGAGAGAAAGTACGATGAAGATGATTTCTTCGGGTAAATAACATGTTGTCGCCATTGAGATCTCACAGCGTTATAAAAGACATGCAAGTTTATAGGACATTCAAAGTATTTGAGTAATCCCAATTTGGTTCGTTTAAAAAGAATTCGATTTTTATATTCGAATTAGACTTGTTAAAAAAATTGATTTTTATCCATGAAAAGATGAGAAGACGGGCGGTATCCGTTCTATTTTTCTAATTTTCTCAATTTTTCACAATTTTTAATTTTAATAATTACAACTTCCTTTATTATTTTCGATTTTGTAGGAAGTAAATTGAAAATTACCCTTTTATTATTTTCAAACTTGATAGAACTTTATTTTATTATTTTCAAACTTGATAGAACTTTTTCTTTGATTTAGAAGATAGAACTTTCTTTGATTTAGAAAATTACAACTTCCTTATTATTTTCGAATTTGTAGGCTTGATAGAACTTTCTTTTATTATTTTCAAACTTGATAGAACTTTATTTGATTTAGAAAATTACAATTTCCTTATTATTTTCGAATTTGTGGGACTTGATAGAAATTTCTTTGATTTAGAAAATTACAACTTCCTTATTTTTTTGGGAAAATCAATTATTTCGTCCTTAAACTATATGTTGTTTTTGGTTTAGGTCCCTGAACTATAAAAAGAATTAATACGATACCTGAACTTTTAAAATTTCTGATTGACATCCTTCCGTTTATATTTGACTAACGTCCGTTAGTCTTTGCTGATGTGTAAAATGAAAATTTAAAAAACAGAAATGTGTTGAATGCTTAGTGGCAAATACGTGTTATTTTATGCCCATGATATCATGTGCATATCATTGCTCTACTATTGAACTCTTCAAAACCTCTAATTCATAAACTAAGGCCCTTTTTGGT
This sequence comes from Heracleum sosnowskyi, assembly GCA_030848705.1. NCBI lineage: Eukaryota > Viridiplantae > Streptophyta > Magnoliopsida > Apiales > Apiaceae > Heracleum > Heracleum sosnowskyi. The sequence goes on along the minus strand of CM061245.1, from coordinate 116,799,462 downwards.
TGCGCTTCAAAAGTTTGAAATTACGGTTCAAAATTGGCTCGTATGTTCTTTACTTTTTTGTAGATGCCGATCAAGACTGTTAGAGGTCCGTTAAAGTTTCCAAAAAAAAAAACAGAATATTTCATTCAACAAGCAGGTTAATAAAAAAAAGTACACGAAAGGTGATATATTAGAACTCTGAAAAATCTTTTGAAATACTGAGTTAATAATATTTTATTAATTAAAATATATTTGTTTCAAAATTTTTACAAGTAAAAAAGAATTGGGCAAGTTATAATTATGATTATTATTATTTTTAATAAATAGATTTATATTTCTTACAAATATAGGAAAAGTACGGCACAGAGGTTAAGAAAAAGTATAAATTAATAGGAAAAAGTAAGAAAAATGAGTAAAGTGATGGACCAATTAATATTTAATGTTTAAAATGGTTATAAAATAGGTATAGTGGAGAAAAGTAATGAATGTGATTGAATTTTATATTATAAAATGTTACAATTTTTGGTATGTAAAAAAAATGAAAGTGACATACTAAAAAGAAAAGTGTAAAAAAATGAGAGGGGCAGAGGAGGAGAGAGTAATAAAAAAGAAAAAACAAGATTAAATATTAAACGAACCAATGAAATATGGTGTTGGATAAAGATCCTACATCTACATATACCAGGAATATATAGGCATCAGTTTCGGTCTACCATAACATGTGCATATTATGTGTATAAAATAACACGTATCTGTCACTAAGCATTCAACACATTTCTGTTTTTTAAATTTTCATTTTACACATCAGCAAAGACTAACGGACGTTAGTCAAATATAAACGGAAGGATGTCAATCAGAAATTTTAAAAGTTTAGGTATCGTATTAATTCTTTTTATAGTTCAGGGACCTAAACCAGAAACAGCATATAGTTTAAGAACGAAATAATTGATTTTCCCTATTTTTTTTCGAATTTGTAGGAATTGATAGAACTTTATTTGATTTAGAAAATTACAACTTTCCTATTATTTTCGAATTTGTAGCTGATTTCTTCGGGTAAATAACATGTTGTCGCCATTGAGATCTCACAGCGTTATAAAAAGCCGTGCAAGTTTATAGGACATTCAAAGTATCTGAGTAATCCCAATTTGGTTCGTTTAAAAAGAATTCGATTTTTATATTCCAATTTCATGATAAAAATATATTGTTAGCAAAAGAAACAAAATCGTTACAAGAACAACTATTTAATATTTTAATAATTTCATTGGTTGAAAAAGGTAAATAGTTTCAATAATATTTATTTAAATTAATTAGGATAATTATAGGACTTTTTTCATAAATACCCAACCCAAAAATGTTTTTTGCAAAAATACATTGTGTTTTTTAAATTTTTTGCGAAAATACCAAAATATTTGCAAAAATACCAAAATATTCAAAGTATTTGAGTAATCCCAATTTGGTTCGTTTAAAAAGAATTCGATTTTTATATTCGAATTAGACTTGTTAAAAAAATTGATTTTTATCCTTGAAAAGATGTTGACGAAATTGAATTCGACTCTACAGTGAAATCTATAAAAGTTGAAATATTTTTTGGTATAAAAATTGAAGTTTTTTGTAAATTTAAAACTATTTATAATTACCATTATGCTTTCATGAATTTATATGTGAATTTCATGATAAAAATATATTGTTAGCAAAAGAAACAAAATCGTTACAAGAACAACTATTTAATATAATTTCATTGGTTAAAAAAGTAAATAGTTTCAATAATATTTATTTAAATTAATTAGAATAATTATATGTATTTTAATTAGAGTGCTTGTTTAAAATAATTAGGTATGTTAAAATAGATAATTAGTTTTAAAATAATTCAGCTCCTACTAAAAAGATCTAAAATTAAATAGGTTGAAAATTGACTCTGGAAATTTGTTACATGTCAAAAAAAAGGTTTGATTTAGAAAAATTATTAAAGGTAATTTCGAGTAATAGAGATAACTGATGATATTGTTATACATTTAATTTTTTTATAAAAATTGAAAGTTAGAAATTAAAATTTGGAAGATAATAATAAGGATGAATGGTTATAATTTACAAACTAATGAGAAAGGACAACTGATCAACAAAATATGTTGAATATGATTTTTTTTCCTAATCTCTCGATTTCTAGAGCCATTAAATTAAATCCTTAAGTGTAAGAGGATCTTATCTTCAAATTCTAAGTTGAATAAATAATGTAAGTTGAGGATCTTATTAATTCTAAGGATTATTTTGTGAATTTTATGTGGGTCATAATTAAGATAGAACATAAATAATGTAAATAATGTATTGAGGAAATAATACGTAATAAATAAAATCTAAAAATTAATATAATTATAGATATTAAAAAAAAAGTTTATAGATATTCACTTATTAGTACTTGAAATTAGAGCTGGCAATTTGATACACGACACGTGAACACGGTACGAACACGACACGGATAATTAGTGTTTGGGTGTAAAAAATTGGTACACGAACACGAAAGTACACGAACACGAATATAATTAGTGTCGGGTTTGGGTTTTCACAATAGGTACACGACACGGAACGAAAGTACACGAATTAATGAAGTAAATAAATAATTTTAAAAAATCAATACTATTATATAATAGACGAAACATTAAAAGTTTGGTTGGTCGGTATGGTACGTTGTGATTTTACTTAATTAACCTTACATTGGTTGGTCGGTATGGTACATTGTGATTTTACTTAATTGCCCTTAATTAATTGTACTTCATGTTTTTACTTAATTAACCTTACTTATTTATTGAAATATATTATTAAAAAATAATATTACCTATTTATAACCAATTACCTTTTTTAACTAAATATATCACGGACAATTACCTTTTTTAACTAAAACATGTTAGTTTTTCTATTTTTCCTTACTAAAACCTCTCCTTTTCCAAAAATATCAAGGACAAACATTTAGTTATTTATTTTTAAACATATTTTAATATTATAATTATTTTTAAAAGTTTAACTATTTTAACATGTCTACTTATTTTTCTTAACAGATGCAATTACTAAAAATATTAAAATATAAATAATCAAATATCTATTTATAATCAATTATCTTTTTCAGTTAAAACACATTATATATTTTTTCTAACAAAATATCACATTTTCTAAATATATCACAGGAAATTGTCTTTTACAATTTAATTTTTCTATTTTCTCACTAAAATCCATTCTTTTTTCAAAAATATCACAGAAAACTCTTTACTTATTTATTTTAAAACATATTTAAATACTTTTAATTATTAAATTTTAAAACCTTATTTTCCAAAAATATCACGGGCATTTACCTTTTTAAACTAAATATATGTTACATTTTTTATTTTTTCTTAATAAAACCCCTCATTTTCAAAAAATATAACGGGTAAACCCACACGTATTTATTTTAAAATATTTTTTAATGTTTTTAATTAATTAGAAGTGTTTACCTATTTTAACATGCCTACTTATTTTTTGCACAATTACAATTAATAAAATTTTAAAAAATAATAATAAAATAACAATTAACAATCCGTCCATCGCACGGGTTTTAAGCTAGTATATATTATTTATAGTATTGTATATTTAGAGAATATATAAGCAATTACATATGAACAATAAATAAAAGTTTCACGATTAATTGTCAGTAAGTTATACATTTATATATAAGAAGTATACATTTATATATCTAAGCAACTAAAAAAATCTTGACAATAAGTTTAAACTGTTTTAGTATTTTTGCAGTTTGTTTTGCTATGTTTTTAAGTTGTTTTCTTTAGATTTCCTTAGTCCAGTTTGCGCAAGTTTTTTGTTGGTCTTCGTCATACATGTTTCGGGCTGGCAAGTATTAATGTTAGCAGTTAAACTTAAGAGAGGGAAAAGGCTTCTTTTTGGATTGGGCTATTGGCATGTTTTGTTGGGCCAGAAACATATTTTGATTTGGTTTTTATTAAATACATATTAAGAGATAAATTTCTTCAAATTATCTTTTACAATGTCATCTTTTATCTGCTTTCTCGTAACAACAGAACTACAACAACCTTCAAATTATGTTGAGTATGGGAAGTACTCGCAGCACCTCACTTTCCATCCTACAATGCAAAACGAATTTCACCAATCATGGATAGATCCAGAAATAGAAAACATGAAAGACTTCTCCTCAACGAAACAGAGAGAAGCAATGGTAGATGAAGGTAAGATTGAATAACTAGATAACAGTGGATATGCTGCCACTTGACTTACGTGATGCAGCAGCATGATCATCTAATATTGTTTCCAGAATTCCGTGTACTCTGAAATTTAGTCTTTCAGTTTCCATTCTTTTACTACGTGAGATCCACTCCTGATATAGCAACAGTGAAGAACATTTATCTATAAACTTAGATATCTGACAGCAAAAAAGCACAGCAAGGAACAAAAATTGGTAACAAAAACCGGCAACTAATTAAAAAGGAGGTCAAACGTTAAATAGGAATTACTTTGATACGGGATTGTTCGATGATTCTTCAATTAATTTGATGGCCTCAGCTTTCCTCTTTGGTTCTAGAAGATGTAACATTTCTGCTGCTGCAGCTCTATGCATCAAGGAATCTGCCAAAATATATACTACTGAGTACTGTCAAGGTGAGGGTGCAGAGAGTATTCATACGAATCAGAATTAAAAATAAACTAATTAACCATTATGCCTCCCAAGGAAAAGAGTGTTTGCCTAGATGAGAGATTTGCCATGCAACTGGCTGCAAAAGCACAAGAAGAAAAGGCATTTGCGATGCAGTTGTAATATTTATCTACTTGTTCCCAACGTAAGTACTTGTCATTTAATTAAGGCCTAAAATACCGCTAGCGGCCTAATTTTTAATCAATCGTTTCTTCAGTACCCTAATATTTACTTTTTGCATCCCTACAACCTCAATGTTTGCCTTTTTGTACCTCTAGCACCTATTTTTTCTTTTGATCTAAATGTAATAGAATCCTTGCATGCAAGCTGAACTTTTACTTTTAGCAACTTCTTTAAGGCATGTGTAATCATACTTGTTAAAACATATTCTCCAGCTACACAGATTACATACTAGAGGTGCAAGTGAGCAAACTATAAGGTGCTAAAGATACAAAATCAAACATTATTTACACCAGGGTGATGGAGATACAATTAATCAAATACTAGGGTGATCGAGGTTTTTTGCCTTTAATTAAACTGAAACTGCAAAATTTAGGTTTTTAGTGAGTTTCTCAGATTCAGTAACTTGAGAAGGGATAGAGACCGCCTTGTAGAAGAACCTAATCTTTAGATATCATAATTCAAAATCAGATGTGTAGAACAGTGGCCAATACACCTCTGACAAATTGTTGGGTGAGAATTGAGAGGGGCAGAACTACAATGAGAAAGAATCTTTTATTTACAAGGTGTAACACTAGTAGTACTAATAGCCATAGGTGATCACATAAAAAAATTGATACCAAGATGTCAATGTGCCTGTTGCGACACCTTTGACTCAGCAGATAGACAACTTCATTATAGAAGGGGGGAAAATACCATGCAACGATGTGAATCTGGGCTCTCAGCATCCAATCGAAGTAGATGATTCAGAGCCTGTCAGATGTGAAAGAAGAACATCAAAAGTTTAAGCACATTTTGCTAATTAGAAGTAAAGCAACAGCACAAGCCTTATTTATGTCAAGCATAAATCTTCTAACGTGTCTAGAACAAGTTATGAATATAGAACATTACATGACCATGAAGTAAATTTTTAAAAATCATTTGCTACTTTCAAGAAAAGTGGCATTGATATATCTTGATATTAACCGGGAAAAAAGGTGTTTAGATGAACCAATTACGGGTGGCATTCGGAAGGTGTCCCAAACCAGAAGCCTTCTTTGCGCGGGTATATTGCATCTTTTTCAATGTGTTAGAGTTTGAGGAGGGAGAGTGAAGATTCAAACTAGTACTAGTATATATGGAACTTGGAAGAGTATATTACACATTTTTTGCATTTCCACGAGTGGTTTTGCCACAAGCACTATACACATATATTGCTAGTATTAAAAGATGAACACACATTCCCAATTAATAATTACTCCTTTGCAAGTATCTTTTATACAAATGATCCTTTGGTCTCATAAAGGCTGCAAAATACTGCAAAACTATACCTGAAGGGCGAGTAGAATCTTATGCTTTCTCATAAAATTCAAGGAATAATATGCAAGTGCTTATAATATTTGAGTTCCGCAAACGAAAGTGAGTTCATGGAGACCTGCAACATCTTTTCTCCATGAGTGTCTGCATCAACAGGTTTCAGGTGCCGCTTTCCTACTTCTGAACCATTGACATTGGATTCCTCACTTCTCACTTCTGTCTCCTGATAAAACTGGAAATTAGATTATAAACTAGAAATAAGAAGCAAAAATTAAAATAGATGGAATGATTGCAATACTTTTTTAGCTTGGGCGTCTGCCTTTCTATTCTTTCGCCTAATTTTTTTTCTTCTGAGAAGCAGGTAATTTCGACATGTCATCTTCTTCAGCCACCGACTTTGGAGGAGAATCATAAAGATTTAAATAGCATTTGCTGCTTCACTCCATTAGTGAACATGTAAAAATAACCGGGATAACACTTGTAGGTAACTGGTAGATTTGTAAGTAAAAGACAGACAAAAGTTGTGAACTCTTATCTACTGGTGATAAATATATTTATTGCAAAACCAAGTTCTTGCCAATACATCACAAAACTCGCTCAGCAGAAGAATTGGAAACAAAGACTGGTAAAATCAATGCCCCTTAAACGGAAGAAAGCATCACCTGATAGCACCAGCAGCTGCTTTGCGAAAATATTTATGTGAACGGAGACGATCTTGAAATTTCAACTTTTCAATAGAGTCATTTTCCTTAAGCTCATACCTTGTAATTATTCAATTTTTCATCAAAATTAACAGCTCTATGCAGACACTAAGCATGGACATAACATGTATTAGGTATCTGACTTGGAACAGAAATCTACCACATGTATTGCATATCATGTGGTTGTTGTGCTGATCCCCGTCTTTTATGAACAATACAGCTGCTTTTTCCTGCCAGTGTAACCTTCAAAATTGTTACTACAAAAGGTCAAATAACACAAGAAGATTAGTTCACAACAAAACAATAACATGGTACTTCAAAGCAACGGTCATGAAAATACCAGCAGATAGTCTAGTAACTGGAAAAAAAAGCGTGGGTGACTTAGTACCTGATCAGCCTGCAGCATACATTTGACACAGTAGCTATTTGCATAACAATCAGCAAGATCCATACATCTATCTTCATCTGCCAAAGCTGCAGCAGCTTCCATGTCAACTCCATGCGTTAAGATTCGGCTCTGATGTAAATAGCATACAATATTAGATACTTCAAAAGATACAACCGCCTAGGCTTATAAGAGTAAAGAATTACAACATTGTGTGCTTGTTTTATTAAATCATAGTACAAAAAAGAAAAAAGAAAAGAACATATCTACCGAAACAAAGGACTGCAATCTTTTCAAGCACTATGGATCACTATAAGCAATAGGACATACCGTGAGTAACCAATGTAAGGAAGCACTATGACTAGAGATAAGTACGCTCAAGCAATTTTTTGTTCAAAATTGAATGATTGACAATTAACTCCAGATAGGTGTGCAATCAACTTTGAGTCGGCAAGTAAATAAGTTTGGGGCGCATGCAAAAAAATTCAAAATACTGCCAAGTCCAACACTTGGACACACATTCATTTTTGCTACTTCCACCCAAATTGGGCAACACAGAATTTAACACAATTTCCACCACGGTAAAGTTCTAGATTCAATTTAACCTTACCTTGTTTCTTCTCAACAAAATACTCATCTAACATTCATTAGACTACTAATTAGAACCAAAAACTAGGGTACCTCAATATAAATGACAAAAAGAAGACATGGAGAGGTCATACCATGTACACTTCTATTTCAAAATGTAGGTATCGCAGTAGGCAGTAAAAAAGAGCACCAATGAAGCATACTAATTAATCAAAGTACAAAAAAATGAGGTTAAATGCACTGGAACAATTATACCTTAGTTGAATATATATCAATCAGTGTTGGAGTATATTTAATAGCTTCGTCAATTTTAGCAAGAGCAATGTCAAAATGACCTCTCACCTCGTCTATCATAGTTCTGCAAAAACGGAAAGGAAAAGAAAATTTTAGCTAAAAGGTGATTCAGTGAAGAATATAATGGCCAAGCCCAAATTACTTCAGATTAACAATAATTAGAAACTACATCAGAGATTAATGAGAGCAAATTTTAAAAAAGAGAAGGAAATACAAGTTTTTCATAGGTTACAGCCAACCTCAGCAAGATAAAATAATGTCCACGTGAGTGTTTGACGGGGGGGGGGGGGGGGGGGGGGGCTCTTTATTCACCCTGTAAAACGAAGATGCAAGCACTAAGTGGTTGACATGAGTTTAACATAATACTGAACCATAATTTAAAATGTTTCCATAGTCTACGAAGGATAAAAATTTCATTTTGCAGGAGATACAGGGTCCTTGAAGAAAACGAAGATTTACAAGATTTTGACTCAAAAAACTCAAGTCCTAACTTCTAACACCTGTTAACAACCTACTCTGGAAGACTACTGAGTATATCATATCAATGTTCCAAACTGAGGGTCAATTCCTCTAAAATGTCAGCCTGTGTTAGAGATTCGACTACAAGTATGTAAAAAAAAGGACGAATAAATAGATATGCGAGACAGCAAGGATAGAAAATGACATCAAGACATAGGAACTTAAGAAAGACCTTAACAAACCTTTCCAGGATGGTCATAAAGCAGAGAAAGATCTATTCCCTGAGCATAATCAAAAAGAGCTGTAAGTTTCCAACTATTATACCAGGATAACCAGTCAAACAGAAGATACAAATTTGTGATGCCTTTGTTAAGAGAGGCCGAATATAGTTATCTGCTGCCTCCCAAAACTATTCACCTCTAAGGATCTGAGACGAGGAAAGAAAACATGGTTAATAAGCTTAGTGGAACTGTTACTGATATAAAAGTTAATATGCTGCATCAAGGATCAATGCCATTTACTATTCAACACCAACTAGTACAAAGACCAGGGAACAAATATCTTACTAATACAATTCATGTAAAAACAAACAGGCTCCCTTTTCTTACTATTCATGTAAATATGTTAATATTGAGTGAATGTTCCTTAAAAGGAGATTGTTGTACAATTCTACGTGTTCCCTTTTCTTCAGATATGTAAGTATGTAACCATATGTATAGCGACTTTCTAGTTCAATTGTAACTGACTAAATCCTAGCTTCTTCTCCTATAGACTTCTAAACGCCTCTTGTTTTATATCATTGTTTTTCTCCCTATCTGACATACATCCTAAGAAGCATGTCAGCCCAATCCTGCACTGAAAATTATCAAATTACATGAAGAAAGAATAATACTAAAGTGCATTTCCTCATTTCAGTGATTCAAAAGACAAAGAACATTGCTATATTATTCTTCAAAAAGAGGATAAATGATGTCCAACAGAAGGAGGACAGAAGATACAGCTCAAGCAAAAACATATAAACAATTTACCTCTCGTCAACTTAGCAACTAAGAATACCTATTACTGTCCTTCCACGGAGCAAAGCCTTATCTAGCAACTTGCAGTGGCTAGATTTTTCTTTCCCTACTCACTGCTGTCATGGTACATGTCTGGTAATTCAGCAGGCATCAATTTTCTTGAATACTTCCAACCCCAATAAATGCTTTTACCTTAAATTCAGTTGCCTACATATGCACATATCTACTTTTGTCCATCTATACAGTTTCCAGTCCGCGGTTAATCTGATAGACTTCATCAACATGATGTTCAAATTAAATCTTATGATGTTTGGCCTAATGTAAAACAAAAAATAAATGGGTATGCACTTTTAGACAACTGAAGATGTTACTAGTTACTGACTTTATATACACTATACAAGTCTACACTCCAGGTCCTCATAGCAATTCCTTAAGGCCAGTATGGAAAACAGTGTGACATCAAATATCATCATAATGAAGTTTCTATGTACATGACTGTAAAGTGACATGGCTTTAAAAGACTTGGAATTAATTTTTCAAATTTTAGACTTTCTGCAAATATTAAAATCTTTGAAATAATTATAAGATGTTACAAGTTAAAGACGAGATTAATCAATTAATTTGTATAGAAGATTAATTAATATGTTTTAAACAAATCAGAACATATTATACAGGTTACCAACAATCCAACATGTTGCTGCTAAGGTATTTTTCGACTCCCATTCATCCTATGAACAAAGAATCAGGTAAAAAAGTAGGTACCTAATGCCAACTAATATGCTGCTTCTTGAACTACTATGAATGAGAACTTGGAGACTTGTAGATATAAATGTACGTCATGGAGCATGGACATGTAGCCTTAAATTGACATGCTGTCACTGATGAGAACTACATAGCTGCGTCAACTAGTTGATACAGTTCCTTTAGGATGCAAAATACAAACATGATACAAAAAATAAACAATTACAAGTCAAAAAACACATGAAGAAAACAAACCTGCTGTGACTGGTCATTGCTCCCCAACCAGACCGCTTGGACATTTTCACAGCTTGAACAAAGGAGACTAAAAGTTGAAATGAGATAAGCCTCTAACCTTGGGATTTGCAATCAAAAGGTCATCAGACTCATCACCCACAATCTGTACTTGTATTACACATTCTCTTACCATTTTACAAATGTGCTCCAATCATCATGATCAAATGGATCCTCAGTCAAAACAAATAGGATACTCAAACAGGAATGACTTGTAAAGATCTTTGAGTTGTTCTCCAGATTTCTTGTCTGAATCATCGTTGTTCTGCATTAAAGTAAAAGGGAAAATAAATACACAGAAATTGTGCATAGATATTTACAAACCCGATGAATTTTAGTATTTTTAATTTATTATTTTAGTATTTTTATATGATTTATTATTATTTTTTATCTTATTTTATTATCATTTATTTGTATTTTGATCTTAAAATTTTTTAATATGTTGTCGACGGAAAAATATCTTGAACTTTTGAATGTAGCTTAGAAAAATAGATGATATAAATATTTAATAATAATAATATGTTGTCGACGGAAAAATATCTTGAACTTTTGAATGTAGCTTAGAAAAATAGATGATATAAATATTGTTCCTGGATGTCTCGTTTAATTTATTTATTTGTTATTTTTATGTGTATTTTTTTCATAAACTTTTTATTTAATATACAAACTTAACATATGGTATTACACTCTAATTATCTAATTAAATTTAATAATTTTGAAGTTGTAAATATTAAATTTCATATGTTATTGATGAGATTCAAACACGTATCAACCTATATTAGTACATTTAGAATTTCAAATATTAAATATAAATATGTTGTTAATAAGTTTCAAATCTTGTTCTTTTATAATATTATTAAATAATCTATTACTCATTATTATTATAAAAAGTTTAATATAGTTGTACATCTTTATTTATCTCTCTAAATTTAGTAATTCTGAAGCTATAAATATTGTATTTCATATTTATTGATGTGATTCGAAGACATTAACATATATTAACTTATATTAGTATATTTAGAATTTAGAATTTTAAATATTAAATTCAAAGATGTTGTTCATAGGTTTCGAATTTTGATCTTTTACCATACTTTTAAATCATCTCTCTTACTCGTTATTATTATAGACTTTTTAATACAGTTATACATCTTTATATGTAATTTTTTTTATTTAATAATATATTGTAGATGAAAATCAATCTCTTGGTCTTTGGTAGTATCCTCTTATAATCCCCAATACTCTGCCTATAATATACGCCAAATTTTTTATATATTTTTTTATTTTTTCTATTTGTTTATTTTAATATTTTTATTAAATATTGCGCCAAGTACGATATGAAAATTACACGACACGAATGTACACAAACACAAAAATACACAAATTCTAAATGGATCGTGTTTTAATTTAGCAATTAAGTACTCGAAATAAAAGTATACGACACGAAGGAATTATCGGGTCTAAGGTAGTCATTAAAGAAATTATTCACTTATTTCTTTTTCATATGCATGTTTTTTTTATTAAAAATGTGCTTGTAAAAGATAACTGATGAAGCATTTCAGATATTAAAATAATATTTTTTTAAAGTTAAACTTTTTAAGATGGAAAACATAATGAAATGAGATAATTTATTTGATTTAAATAATTAAATTATTATTAATTTATTTGAAAGCCCTGTAATACTAAAATTGCTTTTAAAATTCACATTTCCTTTATTAGAGCGCAACTTGACGGTATACATTTAAAACTTAATTATTTCCTTTATTTCCTAGTAGTTTCCTTTAAAACTTTTCTTTTTATTTGGAAGGCGTGTATATTTTTTTTGGAAGGCGTTAACCAGTCAAATTATCCTATGTTTCTCTTATAATAGTATAGTATAGATATAATATTACCGTTAGCATTTTTTATTTCATATTCTTTGATAGCCCTTTGTTTTAGGGTTTTAGAGTTGCACTAAATAAGTAGTCTTTCTTTTGTAAATCTCCTAGAAAACCATGGCAGTTTCAAAAATGAAGTTTTGTGATTTGCTCAATTTCTTTTGGAATTCAAAAAAGAAGAAATCGAAAATGTGTGTTACTTTTGAATCTTCAAATTGTTTCATCCCTTCAAACACTTCTTCTCGTTCAAACACATGTAGAAGATTTAAGTTACCCTTCACTTGCTTTGTTTGATTTAAAAATTTTAACTTCTCGCATCTATATGAGCAAGATTTTTAGGGTGATTAACACATTTCTCTTGATGAGAGAAAACCCTCTTTTAGGAGGACTCATCTCCCCCCCACCTCATGTGCTCCATCTTCTTCTAGGGTCCTTTTGGCCGATGCTAAAGATAAATTTTTTCATATCTGTTATTTTGCAAAATATAATGCCGTTGTTCGTATTCTTGTTAGCAGATTTACGGTCAATCCTGTTGCTGTTAAAATTGGTGGTAGATTTATTGTTTTGGTGGATGAAGAATCATTTACTCTGGTTAGGGACTATTTAGTGAGAACTAAAGATAGTACTCATTCCTCTACTACACGATGGAAAGCTTTAAGCCAAGTACTTTCTGTCGATACGTTATTTTTTTTGTGCCTTGGTAATTTGATGTGTTTGTCCAATTTGTTATAAATAGCTGTGTAATTTGGAGTTCATTATATGGCAAGTAGGTAGAAAATAACAAATGTTGGCAAACTTTTCAAGGAGAGGAAAAGGACAGGTGGTTCAACTCTTGTATTCGAGTATATAGGCTTTAGTACGTTCAACGTTGACATTTTTGATGCTCTGGGTTCAGAAGTTAAGTATAGTATTTCTTTGAAATACATTTCAGATAATGTAGGCATCAACATAATTCAAAAATTCTCTACTATATGGATTGTAAAAAGAATTTTAGAACATATAAATTTGTTTCATAATGAATAACACTTCTTCAACTCTCTCCATCTATTTAAACCACCATTTTTCGTCTCTCAATTATTAACTTGTTCTATTGCGATAAACACCCACCCAAGAGATCAACCAATAAAAATATGAATTGGTCTTAGTGAAGATCTATATAATACAGGCATTGATTCTGTTCATAATTGTATCTCTAACAATAGGGAGGTTGAATGTTTAGCTAATATTCTTGTTTATGAAAAGTATGAGTATGATAGTATATCCGTGTTTAGGTTGATAAATCGAAAGCAAGTGAAGCTGTTGGCGGTTGTTGAAGATGAAGAGTTTTATGTTGTTGTATTGGATGGTAAGGAAGATTTTGGTGATGTTTAATCCTTTTTGAAGAAGGAAGAGGGGCTCGAAAGAGGGGCTCGAAGAAGCAAATTTTCTTTATTATAATAACTTTCATGAGTATAAGCTTGATATGTTTTTTTATTATTCTTGATTTTTATTTTATTTTGATATTGATGTTTGATTTTATTTCCAACTGTTGTTAAGTTGTGTTAAATGTTTTTTCCCTAGAATATGTTACTTTTAGTATTGATTGTGTTTGTTATGATATGAGGGTTATCACTTGTATGAATTCGAACAATATTAAAGATCAGCAGTACATTCACACTTTTGCTAAACTTTTCTGCATGTTTCTCATTTTGGCTATTATGTTGTCATGGAGGGTTATGTTCTCTGAGCTTATGAATCACTCTGATTTCACTGATCACAAAATTCAGCTACCTAATAATTATGTTGCAATTTGGAGTAATTGGAGAAAAGTATCTGACTTTCTCCGGTCTGATGGTCATACCGTTCTCCCGATTGAAGTATGGTCTTTTGGACATGAACTTGATATCGATGGTATTTTGGGCATGAACTTCTACTGATTTTGATTCAAAAGATTATGCCCCTATATTTCATCGTATTATGGGATTTTTTATATTGCCCATTGTGTTACCATATACAAGGAAATGATCTCTTTAAATCATGAAAGATATGTTACGCCTATTCAAAGTTGATTCACTAGTTCTTGAACTTTTTTTTATTGTGATCGGTTTTGAGGAAAACATAAGAGATGTTAAAAAAAATTGAAAATAAAAGAGTATGACAAAATAATATTAATCTATGAGTGATATATTTTATGATTTATAAAGGATGGTATTAATTTTGTAAATTTAATGATAAATTAAAAGCTAAATGTTTTTTTCTAGAGTTTTACTATGACTTGAAAATATTACCGTCTGATCCTTTCGTGGACATTCGATAAAATTGGAACCATACAGAAAATATTATCGTCTCAGTTAAATTATCAAAGGAATTTGTTAAGTGAAAATTCATTATCCGGAATATGACTAATGCGGGATTGCGGAAGTAATTTATTATTGAACTTAAAAAAAAATAAGCACAATAAATAAAAGGAAATGATCTCTTAAAATTTGAATCGTGAAAGATATATACTCACAACTACCTCGTGTGTTTTTATTATCCTCTTTTTGTTAAAGAGTTAAGATTAAAAACACATGGGCAGTGGACAGGAACATATGAATACCACACAAAGCTCATGAGAACTGGTTGTTTCTGTCTCTATTTTTCTTCATTTAATTTTTTTCTTTTGGTCAATTATTGGTACAGTAATAAATTTGTCTGAATTGTAAGAAACCACATCTTTTAAATGTTTTTCATTATCTTTTTTATGATTTTAACCTTGTTTTTGAAAAACCTATGTATGGACTTGAACAATCACACATGTTATGACGACGACAGTAATTAAAATTCACTGTAATGCGACCACAACTATCGAGACCTATTGTCATGGATTCTTCTTCTTGGATCTAAATTACAGGTATTTTTTGTCATCGTTTTTTTTAAAAAAATTGGCTTGTATTGGATTCGGCCCAAATAATCCCAATACTTGTTTCGGCTTTCATGTTCGTTGTAGGCTCTATTTTGTTGGCTTATTTGGGTTGTTTCTTTATTTCTTGGTTAGGCACTATTTTGTTTTAAACTACGCTTATAACTAGTCTTACTTATTTTAGTAACCTTATGTTTGGTTGGTCATTTCAACCATAACCTAGATTTTTAACATTTAAAGACTTTTGTATTATTGTTTTTCCCGAAATCCTAATTCTGGGCAAACGAAAGTTACCTTCCCTCTTGCCTCCTCTCAATTTTCGAAACCCTATCTCAAAAAAACACAGAAATAAATTTTCAAGAAACACAATTTATTTCACTTCTAAAATTCATAGACGTAAAATGTGCAAATATGATTCTAATCCTAAACCTAAAAAAGACTTGAGCAAGGCAGTAGTTGTTGAAGTTTGTGTTGGTAAGAAGATACCTATTGTGGCAACATTTGATTTGGATAGTCCTGGTAAATCTGGTTATACTACTGCTATCTAAGCTGTTTCTAAAAGCTTTTCAGAGAATAGGGAGTTTCATCATTGATCATTGATGGTACGTGAGAGCTTAAATTATGTCGGGTGATTGACTCAAATTGTCGGTAAATTTGGTTTTATGATGAAAAGAAGTTCAATAAAAGTATTTACTATACGAAGAGCAAGTCCAACAACTTACTTATATAATGTCCTAAGCTCAAATATAAGTAATCTAGCAAAAAATGATGTTCCAACGATGTCCTAGTGGTTACCTAAATCACTAGGACATCCATCTCATTAACTATTAATAAGTAACCACTAGCCATTACCTATTTAATTTCCATGAATAAAAAATTCACTTCCCTCCTTTTTTACATTTCTTTTCTCTCTCTTTCTTCCACTCTTTTTCTCTCTCTTTTCAAATATATTATTATAATAATAATAGGGAATGGATATAAGTAATGTTGTTGAAGTTCCTACAAGAAATCAAGTCCCTAAATCATTAGAACACGTTATATCTTTATATATAACTAGCTTCAATACCCGTGCAAGGCACGAGATCGCTCTAACCGACAGAACTTGATGTTATTTTGTAACGATATTTTCTAGTTCACGTCAGTTTAATTTTGCGATGATAAGTATTCTTCAGTTTGTTGTGGTGATCCCGCCACCAGTTTGAACTTGTTGGTGGCACTATGTGCCATGATTCATAAGATTTGCAAGGAAGATCGGTTTGGTATTAGTCCGAAGAAGATTTTGTTCATAGTTGAATGTATTTGATGATTAGTTTTATAAGTTAATTAATAATCAGATAGGAATTACTTGAAGGTGTCAAATAAAGGCTCCATTTCGAAAGTACCAATACTCTCCATAATTCTCTATATGCGGCCGGAGTAGTATACTTGTCCTTAATGCATGAGGTGGCGGGATTGAGATGCACATAAATTCGTATTCGAAAAAACTGTTCGATCTGGTTAAAAAAATCGGAAAAACTCTGATTCAAAAAAAGTCCACCTCAATTGGATCCAGCCCGCAGACTTAAACGGATCGCATAATTTTCACAAAACCCCGGTCCGGTTCTAGCCGAATAAACCCAAATTTAATCTCGATTTGGACGTAGTCTTGATTAGGATAAAAGTCCAATCCAAAAAGTTAGAATTTTCAATTAAATCTCGGATAAAAGCTTAAAATTTTCAATTAAATCCGAAAAAATAAAAATAAAAATAAAAAAGATAAAGTTATTGATATAGGCTGAAAAACAATCCTAGAAGTGCAATTAATTACGTATTAATTAGACCTGGATTGGTCTAAGAACACGGCCCAATAAGCAAGGCCCGAACCCTAATTATTTATTAATTTCGTAATTAATAAATAGGGAAAATATACAACTCAGGAAAGGACTCCAAAATATGGTAAATTCATCAAAGAAGGATCCAGAATCCCAATTAAAAGAAATAATGAGTCATAGTCCTTATAAACAAGGAAAAGACTTGTCCATCAAGAAATACAATGTTTATCCATTATCAAAAAGGAGACTTATTCGCTAAGTCTCCTAAACTTACTCTAAATACGAGGCTCTAGACGCCTATATAAGGACCCTGCTCCTTCACAATAGAACTACGTTTTTGGACACAGCTCCATACGTCATCTACTACGTTTTGGACACAGCTCCATACGTCAACTACAACGTTTTAGACTTCATCCTCGAATAAGGACATACAAGTCACTACGTCCTTGGTGTGCCCCTGCCGCCATAGCCCCGAGGGCAACACCAAGAACTATGTCTTTGGCTTGATTCTCAGCACTGATTGAGATACGTAGGCATCTTGTGAGGACCGATTTAGTCACGAAACACAAGAGCAGTCATTAAAGCTCGAAGCTCTCTTAAACCTTAGCAATCAATTTACAAGTACACTTTTTAATCCATAACAGTTATCAATATCTAAAATAATTTGTAAAAATCCGATTTGGCCCCTCCTGATCCGACCCTATCTACGGGTATAAATATTTTAGAGGAAATTTGTCTCGGTTTAAAAAAGCCCGGCCCTATCGGATATCGAAAAATCCGACCTGAATCCGGATTACGTTCATCTCTAGTCACGGTAACAACTATAAAGGTGATTAGATTATTACTTATATTATCTGAAATGTATGAACCTAGTTGAGACAAAATGATTACTATTTTGTATTATTTGAGCTAGTCGTTAACATGAAAGCCCGTAGTTGTTTTAATTCCCTATTGCATATAAAAAATTTTGCTGTAGAATTAACATCCTGATAAGTATTGGATACTCGGACTAAAAAGTGATATTATGTGACTAAAAATGCATTTGTACTTTGTCTTAAAATTGTGAATACAACGGAAGAAACATAATTGAATTTACTTAAAGAGATACGTGTCTATTGGATATACTTTATACCAATAACTACTTTTATTAATAATTAGACCAATGAAATTATCATGAAAGAATCTTGAATAAAAACTAAAGTGTAAAATAATATATGTGAAAGGGCATAACCACACTAATGGATTTTATACCACAACAAAAAAGCCCAAGTAGCTCAATGGTTAAATTGGTGACTTGAAATTCTTAGTAGTTAGTATTGAAGTGTCTTAGGTTCGATTCCCATCAAGATGAAGATTTTCTTACATTTTTATAACATTTGACTTTAGAGGGGCAATAAAATAAAATTATGATGCATTGAAGGGTATAATTGTAAAACTACTTTGAATAAAATAGGACATGTTGTGCTATTATATATATAACTAGCATAATAACCCGTGCAAGGCACGGGGCTTTTTCTATCAATGTGTGGAAGTGCTGATTTTTTAGGATTTGAAAATTATGATTGTACACTGACTTTATTTGAAATAAAATATAAGAACTCATAAGCATTGTATTTTATATGTATGAGCCAACTAAAATGCAACCGGAAGCACCCATTTCTTAGTAAATGTTTAGACACTCGGGTGACGATAGATCGTGTCATGTTTGCCTTTTTGTTGAGGGTTTGAGACTCCGATGATGCTGGTGATCACATATATTTTGGTTGTAAGTGATCCGTAACTGCGTTCTCATGTACCTCGAATAAAACTTTAGTTTCTTTGATAGCACACAAATTTGTTCTGAACTCGACATGCCATATCATTCTGAGACTGCACCTTGTGTGAACTTGGGATGGTATAAGTTAGACCCGCTATGTATATATGTGTGCATGCATCCATGCGTTGATATCAGATGGGATTTTACGGTAACACATGATGTCCTTTTTTTGTTTGTCAGCAGCGGTATGAAAAACTCTGAATAGCTGTGCTAGTTCCTTTGTCTGACTCAAAGATTTAGCAGGCTCCGATTTAGCAGGGGAGCCTGTTGCATCTTCTAGTGTCATTATTCTCAATCCGGTAAAGCATATTCCCAGTCACGTGTTATTTTCTATCAATTCTCGCAATGTCCCTAATTTAATTTATAGATAATTTGATTTATTCAAAATTATCCGTGCACTAAAAATAGGATATTTCATAACTTATAAACATGTTGTATAAGTCATATTTAGACTGATTCACTGAACGTGTACGAATTTATTACAGGTCTTGCGGCAACTTTGAATCTTAAATGTAAATATACCTATTTTTCTTTTTATTCTCAGTAAATCTATGGAAATTAAATTTTGGAGTTAATTGTTTAATAATTTAATCTAATTGTGTTAGATCAGAATTCAATGATCGTCAGAAGCTAGACTCAACTGATCAGGATTGCTGACGTCATCAATATTGCATGGTCATCAGTATTTGATCAAGCGTCAGTATCTTATTGATCATCAGGATTCCTACTCAGACTATGATCAGGTTTGATCATCAGGACTTGAAGCTGATCAGGATTCCTACTTCGAGTTATATTTGGAGTCTAGATAAACATGGAAGTTTGTTCCTGGTTTGTAGAATGCAACTATCGATTAAAGATATGTTTCTATCTTTGTTATGATTAGGACTTATCTTGTTATTGATAGAGAAGCTGTGTGCACTATATAAACACAGTTTTGGTTTCGATTTATGTATTCATTCGAGAGAGAACATAATCGAAGAGAAGCTCTTAAGAACAGAATTTCTTGAGAGAGTTTTTGTAAGCTAGCAGCTCTTAAGAACATCAGAATTTCTTAAGAGAGTTTGTAACAGTTTTATATCAAAGTTAATAAAGCTGTTATTGTTATTGTTAATGATCTTTCATATTTGTGTTATATAAAGTCGAGAATCTTATACAATTGTATTCAACCCCCTTCTACAATTGTTATTTACTGGGCAACAATTGGTATCAGAGCAAACTGATTTAATTCTGAATCAGATACGATCTAAAGATGTCGACAACAAAGTATGAAAGCATGAAGATTCCCATCTTGAAGATATCAGAATATCCCACATGGAGAGTAAAGATGCTGATGTACCTGGAGGCTATGGATCCTGACTACTTGGACAGGATTCGTGATGGACCATATATACCAACAAAGTTC
Organism: Heracleum sosnowskyi; assembly: GCA_030848705.1. NCBI lineage: Eukaryota > Viridiplantae > Streptophyta > Magnoliopsida > Apiales > Apiaceae > Heracleum > Heracleum sosnowskyi. The sequence goes on along the minus strand of CM061245.1, from coordinate 116,779,061 downwards.
GTAGAACGAACAGATACAGTACCAGAACATTATGTGGTCAAAGCTAAAGCTGAATGGACTCCAGAAGAAAAAGCTCATGTACTCAGGGAACCAAAGATAAAGAATATCTTGCATAATAGCCTTGATGTTGTCATGTCAAACAGAGTGATTGCATGCAAGTCTTCAAAAGAAATCTGGGATACTTTGGAAACTCAGTGCCAGGGATCTGCATCTGTTAAGAAAAACAGAAGGGCTCTTTTGATTCAAGAATATGAACAATTCGATGCAAGACCTGAAGAGAGCCTGACTGATCTATATGATAGATTTCTGACACTATTGAACAGCTTATCCTTAGTTGACAAAGTATATGAAACTGAAGATTCAAACACCAAATTTCTTAGAGCTTTACCTGAAGAATGGGATACTCAGACCTCAATCATTAGACACCAGTATGATCTGAACATTGTGTCTCTTGATGAGATCTATGGGATGCTAAGAACTCATGATCTTGAAGTTCAACAGAGAAAGAACAAGAAAAGCAGCAAGGCAAAGTCAATTGCTTTGAATGTAGAAGCTAAATCAAAAGGAAAAGCTATGGAGGTCTCTAGAAGGAAAGCAAGAGTAGCTGAATCAGATCCTGACGACTCTTCATCAGATACTGATGGCAATCCTGATGCCAATACTGGTGATGATTCTTCTGACTCGGACATGGAAGAGATGGTTGTTATGATTGTCAGAAACTTCAGAAGGATGAAGTTCAGGAAGAATAAAAGACAAGGCAACTTTCAGAAAAAGACCTTCAAAGCAGACAAAGACAAGTATATCAAGAAGGACATCAAGGGTAGCAAATTTGACAAGTCAAAGGTTAGATGCTACAAGTGTAATGGTATGGGTCACTTTGCTTCTGAATGCAACAAGACAAAGGCACTCATCACATCAAGCAAGGATTGGATGGACTCTTCCTCAGAATCTGATACTGAGGTAGTCAACTATGCGTTAATGGCCAATGCTGATGTAACTGCTGCTCCTGATGATAAGGGTAAAAGGAAAAATGTGTTAGTCATGGATAGTGGATGTTCTGTGCACATGACTGGAAACAAAGCTCTGTTATCAGAATATGAGGAAAAAGCTGGCCCAACTGTGTCTTATGGAGATGGCAACATTGGACAAACCTTGGGATATGGCAATATAATCATTGGAAATGTCATCATTGAAAAAGTAGCTCTAGTGAAGGGACTAAAACACAACTTGTTGAGTATTAGTCAAATCACTGACAGAGGTTATCATGTCAATTTCTATTCCACACATTGTGAAGTAGTCAGTAAAGCAACAGGGAAGATAGCACTAACTGGCTACAGGCATGGTAACATATATGAAGCAAACATTCTCTCAGATACTGATGGTTCCCCTACATGTTTCATCAGTAAAGCTTCAGTAGATGAAAGTTGGAATTGGCACAAGAAGCTTTCTCATCTCAACTTCAGCAACATCAATGAGTTGGTTAAGAAAGAGTTAGTAAGAGGATTACCTAATGTCTTATATACACCTGATGGACTCTGTGATGCATGCCAAAAAGCAAAACAAAGAAGGACATCATTCCAGAGTAAATCAGAATCCTCTATTGAAGAACCATATCACATGCTACATCTTGATCTGTTTGGTCCAGTCAACATCATGTCCATCAGTAAGAAAATGTACACTCTTGTAATTGTTGATGAATATTCTAGATTCACCTGGGTGTATTTTCTGTATAGAAAAGATGAAACTCCTGAAGTTCTGTTGGATCATGTGAGGATGATTGAGACAACCACAAAGTACAAAGTCAAGATTCTGAGAAGTGATAATGGTACTGAATTTAAGAATTCAAAGATGGAAGAGTTCTGCAAATACAAAGGAATCATTCAACAATTCTCTGCTCCTGGCACACCTCAGCAAAATGGAGTAGTAGAAAGGAAGAATAGAACTCTTATTGAAGCTGGCAGAACTATGTTGGAAGAAGCTAAATTACCTACATATTTCTGGGCAGAAGCAGTCAACACAACATGCTATACACAAAATCTTACATTGATAAACAGGCATGGTGTCACTCCTTTTCAGTCTCTCAAAGAGAAGAAGCCAAGTCTGAAGCATTTGCATGTGTTTGGCTGTAAATGTTTTGTTCTCAGAACTCATCCTGAACAGCTAGGGAAATTTGAAACAAAGGCTGATGAAGGAATATTCATAGGTTATCCTACATCAAGAGCCTTCAGAGTTTTTAATTTGAGAACAAGAACTGTCATGGAGTCAATACATGTATCTTTTGATGATAAGAAGATAACTGGAATAATTGAAGACTCGCATGATAGATTGTTATTTGAAAATGAAGCTTCCAAGGAACCTGAAGAAAGTGAATCAGAAGCTGTCCATTCATCCAGTACTGACGGGTCACCAAATCCTGATGACTCACCAGGTACTGATGGTGCTAATACTGATGATGCAAACAACAGTGATACAACTAGTAGTGCTAATGTTGAGGGGGAGCAACGGCATTCAACTACAAGTTCAGAGACAACTCAATCATCAGGACAGAATTCTTCAGATACTGATTCAAGTGAAGATCCTGATAACACATCAGGAGGGCATAGCAATAATTCAGGGAGAGTTTCAAATCAATCAAATTCTTTCAATCAAGATAACACCAATCCAGGGGGAGCATCTACTTCAAGAAACAATTTGACACCAGCAAGGAAATGGACAAAAGATCATACTCCTGATTTGATAATTGGAGATCCTGATGCAGGTGTTCAAACAAGAAGTGCAACTCAGAATGAATGTTTATACAATAACTTTCTATCCAAGGAGGAGCCTAAGAAAGTTGAAAATGCACTTAAAGATGCTGATTGGGTTACTGCAATGCAAGAAGAACTGAATGAATTTGAAAGGAATGAAGTCTGGAAACTGGTACCAAGACCAAAGAATAGATCAATAGTTGGTACAAAGTGGATTTTCAAGAACAAGACTGATTCTGATGGAGTCATTATCAGAAATAAAGCTAGACTAGTTGCAAAGGGGTATTCCCAACAAGAGGGAATTGACTATGATGAAACTTTTGCTCCTGTTGCAAGACTAGAAGCCATCAGGATATTTCTTGCTTATGCAGCACATAAGAAATTCAAGGTTTTCCAGATGGATGTTAAAAGTGCTTTCTTAAATGGTGAACTGGAGGAAGAAGTTTATGTTGAACAACCTCCTGGTTTCATTGATCCTAAATATCCATATCATGTCTACAGACTGGATAAGGCACTTTATGGACTAAAGCAAGCTCCAAGAGCATGGTATGAAACCTTAGCTCAATTCTTACTGGAAAGTGAATTCAAAAGAGGTGCAATTGATAAAACTCTATTTTATTTGAATCATGGTAAGAAGTTGCTGTTAGTTCAGATTTATGTTGATGATATCATTTTTGGGTCAACAAACAATAAGCTGTGTGAAAAGTTTTCCAAGCTTATGCAGTCAAGATATCAAATGAGCATGATGGGAGAAATGAGTTACTTTCTGGGTCTTCAAGTTAAACAGACTGATGAAGGGATTTTTATTAATCAGTCTAAATACACAAGGAATTTACTGACAAGGTTTAACATGCAAGACAGTACTCCTGCTTCAACTCCCATAGCTACAGCTACCAAACTTGATCCTGATCAAGGTGAAGAGGTAGATGTAACTCACTACAGAGGAATGATTGGCTCTTTATTGTATCTCACTGCCAGTAGACCAGATATCATGTTTGCAACCTGTCTATGTGCAAGATTTCAAGCAAAACCTAGAGAACCACATCTGATTGCAGTCAAAAGAATTTTCAGATATCTCAAAGGCACTTCTTCACTTGGCCTTTGGTACTCAAGGGAATCAGATTTTGGGTTGTGTGGTTATTCAGATGCTGATTTTGCAGGATGCAGAATAGACAGGAAAAGTACTTCAGGAAGTTGTCAGTTTTTGGGTGGAAGACTAGTTTCATGGTTCAGTAAAAAGCAGAAATCTATTTCCACTTCAACTGCAGAAGCTGAGTACATTGCTGCAGGAAGTTGTTGTGCTCAGATAATGTGGATGAGAAATCAGTTGTTAGATTATGGCCTGTCATACTCAAAAATCCCTATTTATTGTGATAACCAAAGTGCTATTGCAATGACAGGAAATCCAGTTCAGCATTCTCTTACTAAACACATCAGTATCAGATATCACTTTATAAGAGAACAGGTTCTGGAAGGAACAATTGAACTTCACTTTGTTCCTACTGATCAACAACTAGCTAATATATTCACCAAGCCACTACCTGAAGCTACTTTCAATAAATTGGTGAATGAACTTGGAATGATGAATTTTGAGAATTTCTGAGGAAAAGCTACAGAGAGGAAATCCTGATAACTGTCAAATCCTGATGGTTATTCAGAAAGGTATGTATCTTTGATCAAATCCTGATAGGACTCACTCCTGACAGGAAGTCCACTGGTCAAATCCTGATGCTCAGATGATTGAAGCTGGTATGAAAACCAGAGGTTCTATACTAATTTGTCATCAACACTCCTGGTAAACTCTGGACAATTAGATTATTACTTAGTCTTTGATTAAGTTTTCAGTCTTAATTATCAATGTCATTATTATCAGAGTTTATTATTTATCATCTCTATATCACTATGAGTGTTACTAACAAATTTTGCAGGCAAGAACAGGAAGAAAACAATTAAGAAAATAGACAAATTTCATTAATACTTGAAGATACATTACACATGAAATATGGAAATTACATATTTGTTTTTCTAGTCTATTTTCTACTCAGGAACTCGTGCTTTACAGATAAGCATGAACACGTGCCCTGCAAATTAGCATGAATGCTCCTGAGCAGCTTCACAATCCTTCAGAACTGGAAGGTCTCTTGTTCCATCCTTAAGAGACAAGAAGAGGAGCTGATTTACTTGAAGGCGGATCGTCACCGTGACCACCGGGACGCCTCCGTGCCTCCAACTTGCATGACATACAAGCTTCACGGACTCTCTTCTTACGTTTCTCAAGCTCTCGGACGAGCTCTTCATCATCTTCATCCTCATCCTCTTCATCATCCCAATCGTCTTCATCCTCTTCATTGACAACGATGAGATTTTCAAGAGGATTCCAATCAGGATTTGCCTGATGGAAGTTATGAAGAAGCACATCAGCCATTGCATTCACAAAAGCATGATGCTCTTGTGGATCAGGAATAGGCTGAGGTCCCTCTTGCTCTGCAATCTCTGCTAGAGCCTCATCCATTTGTTGCCAAATTCTATCAAGTTCTTCATCAGGTATGTTGTTTTGATTGTTGGCAGCCATTGAAAAACAAAGAAGGTGAAAGGTTTCGTAAGTTTTTCTCTGGAGAGGGTTTGTGTTAATAGATATATGATGATTATGCTTAACAGTTCTCTTTTATAGAGAATGTGTATTAAGGGTGCAGGTCTTTTCTACAATCTCAAGGAGACGGTTCGGTTTTCCATAAATATTTTTGCCTCGTTTGCTGGTAAGCGTGTTTTAATTCTATGACCATTAATTTGGTTATTTTTCTTAAACCAAAACGCTATTCAGGATTGTTAAAATAAATTTTGTTTTCTTAAATAAAATTATTTTAATCTTATTGAATATTCTTTTTCAATCCTGATATGGCAAAATATTTTGTGCGGAAATGCTTTTATTCCTGATGAGGTTAGGTTTTTCTTACATCAGAAAATGCCTACTCGTTATGGACTACTTTCTAATGCTATGGGGCAAGGCCCAACCCACCTTCTTCCTGACACAAGCATGCAACCTAAACAGTCTAAACAGTTAACAACCACCTCTACTGTCTCTCAAAAGACTTTAGTTGTAAAATCAAAGAAATCAGCTAGAACTGATGTGTCTGGAAGGCAATCAGGTTCAAAGGATTTTTCCTCTACACCTCTCACTAAAAAGAAGATACAAGGGGGTGTACAAGGGGTCCTGGTGAAGAAAGCTGATAAGGTTGTTAAGAATGTTCCTGTGAAAAGGAAGTTAAGGTTGATTGATGAAAGTGATTCAGAGGATGACTTACCTATATCCTCTGTGATGAATGTGAACAAGGAAGTTGCTGATACTGCTACTAAAGCTGTGGTACCTTTATCAAAACCACAAAAGACAAGGAAATTATCAAAGAGCAGGTATCATATTCCTTTGACAGTGCAAATGAAGGATACTGATATTCAGACATCAAATCCTGATGTTAGTATTCCTGATGCAGCAACAAAAGTTGTCTCTATATCAGACTCTCCAGCCTCTCCATCTCAGATTCGAGGACATTCTTGGGAGAAGGTTTTTACAACTGCTTCCTTGGTTGGTCTTACACCTACATCAAAGAAAAAGAGGAATGCAGCAGAGTTAGTCTATCAGAGACAGAAGAAGCTGAAAGGATCAAGCCCACACGAACCTGAATTTCAGAGTAATTCAGCAGCTACTGTTGATCCTGCCACACAAGAACCACTCAATCAAAGTTTGGGTGAAGGCTTAGCTAGTGGAATGGTCACACAAGAACCATTTTCTCAAAGGGAGAATGAAGACATCAACATTCCAGCTACACAAGAACCATCTTCTCAAAGTGAAGATGCAGGCAAAGCTACAGCTTCTGTTGAAAGATTGGTCGAGAACATTGTCAATGAGGGAAGCACACAAGAACCTTTAACTCAAAGTGTTGAAGAAGCTTCTGAACCTCAAGCTCCACAAGAACCATTGGTAGTAAATACTGATGCAAGCATATCAAATCCTGACGATGTTCATCCTGACGCTAGTGGTGCTCCTGATAACGAACCTATTTTGATACAGCCACTTCGTTCAAGACCAATGGATCATCCTATCTCAGAATTACAGGATAAAATGAAAGGTATTGCAATTCCTAATCCTAATATATCTCATGGTTCTGATGATGATAATTCTGATGATGATAGTGATGATGATGATGAGAATCAACAAGAGAAGGACCAGATTGCTACAGCACTCAAGATTAGTCTTGGCACTAATTTTGGTTCATCGAGTACATTTATGGCTGGCAATGCTTATACTGGGAAAGATCAGAGACAAGATTTTTCTACTCCTTCCTTTGATCCTGCAGAGGCATTTAGACAGAATGAATGGAACAATTCATGGCACCAATCTGATGAATCTATCAGTTTTTCTTCTGCTATTGAACATGCCTATAATGCAGTGAAGTCTATAGAGAATCAAGACTTGAAGAATCATCTGAAGGCTACAACTCTGTTATCCAAAAGCCTGAAAAGTGAGATTGATTCTATCAAGGGTTCAACTGAAAAAGTGAGGACTGATATCTTTACTAATTTTACAAAGGTGCCTACTACTTTACAACTAAGAGTAGTGGAATCCCAAGTGAAATCTGTTGTTTCAGAACAAACCTCAATCAAACAAAGAATTGATTCTCTGGATACTAAGGTAACTGAAATTCAAGCCTCTCTTTCCTTAATTTTGAAATTATTGTCAAATCCTGATGTCAAAAAGGGGGAGAAGGTTATTCAGACAAAATGTACACCTGATCTAGTATTAAGAAATAATGATGATGATACTGGAGATGATGGTGGTGACAAAGTGAAACAAGGAGAAACCTCTGATGCTGCGGTTTTGAAGTCTACAATTCAAACTTCTCAAAGTCAAACTACGCAGTCAACTCATGTTTCTGATTCTGGAGTTAAGACAGTAAGAACATTAATGCAGTCTCAGATCCTGACGGAAGATCAAATCCTGACACCTGGTCATGGACACATTCTTGCTACAATTCCTGAAGGTGATGAAGATGTAATTATTGATAATCCTGAAGATGCATCAAATTTATTCCAGAAGTTTTCTACAAAAGATGGTAGAATTGTTACTCTATATCACACTGATAAAATAGTTCAACAATTATATGCAAGAAAAGCACTCTCTACAGCAAGTGAAGAATATCCAGATCTCTCACATGAAGAATTCTTGAGACTACAAAGAGAGACAATGGAAAGCTATACTGCTCCTGCTAGAGGTAGAGGAAGCAGAGGTAGAAGAGGTGCTAGAAGAAATAGAAGAGGTTCTTCAACTCAAACAGTACCTAGACAGACAAGGTCTAGAGGGTTAAGAATTGAAGAAATTCCTGAAGCTTCACAAAATCTAATAGATCCTGTTATCAAGGATATCATGGAGAAAGAAGACAAGGAATTTGTTGAAGAAGAACCTGAACTGAGAAGAAAAACAAGTAAATCAACTCTCAGCAATACAAATCAAATTGAAGATTCTAATCCTGACATTATTCAAGATCCTGATGAATCTGAAATTCTGCAAGAGGTTGATTTGATAATCTTATCTACTGTTGTTGATTGTCACAACAAAGAAGTAGATGAAGAAGAAGAAGCCAGAAGAAGAGAAATTACAAGATCAATAAATAGAGATTTCAATCTCTATGTACAAAGGCTTAAAGTTTCAAATGAAAGACAATGGAGAAATTCAAGCAGACAAGAATCTTTACTGGAAAGAAGCTATGCCTTTGAAAAGGAAAAGGAAAAGAAGTGGAAACATATTAGCACATTAAGTTGTGATACACCTATCAATTTTCAGTCTGGTGGAATTATTACAAGCGCTTCAAGTGTTGTTGATTTGTCTGATATGGCTAGATCAAAAGCACTCTGGTTAAAGATGTTTTCAAATCTGAAGCAATTGTCAAGTAATTCAAGAGGAGGTATTGGACACAGAGATGGTGAATATCTGAATATGTCATATGTTGATCCTTACTCCTTGACAGAAATTGGAGGTACTCAAACTTCTGAAAACCTGAACAATTTATTAGCTGTTGATATAGTTATAGATTGTCATGATGGTTTTGAAAAGAATGAAAAGCTTCTGTACTTCATGAAAGATGGTAGTGTGAAGATTCTATCTATTCAAGATCTGCTGATGAAAACTACACAGGAACTGAAATATGTTCACTATCTGTTAAGATGGAAGAACCAAGTGTACAAAGTATGGGCTGACATGATTTTGTCAACTATAAGAAGAAGACTGGATGGAAACAGTAATTTCAATGGTAATTATATTCCCATGTACTTAAATCAAAGAGGTCAGGATGTGGAAATGCAAAGAGGTACTGCTGTTAAAGAAGTAACTTTTGGTATGACCCAACTTACTCTCAATCCTGATGGGAAGGAAATTGCTTATCTTTTGCTTGAAGAGCACAGTCTACAGAAAAGCTCCATACAGAATCTCAGAGCAGCTATCTACCAGATTAATGAGGAAGATGAAGAACTCAGAAATCTTAAGGAAAGACTGATTCAAATTCTTGAAGAAAAAGAAGAAAGTTTATTATCCAACTTCTTGAAGATGAATTTGTTCTATCACAAAGCTTAAACAGATAAGTTGTTTCTGAAGATACTCGTACATTTTGATACATGTTTTTGACATCATTGAATATTTGGAATCTATACTTTATTTCACAAAGTATGAGATTGGGGGAGATTGTTAGATCAAAATTCAATGATCGTCAGAAGCTAGACTCAACTGATCAGGATTGCTGACGTCATCAGTATTGCATGGTCATCAGTATTTGATCAAGCGTCAGTATCTTATTGATCATCAGGATTCCTACTCAGACTATGATCAGGTTTGATCATCAGGACTTGAAGCTGATCAGGATTCCTACTTCGAGTTATATTTGGAGTCTAGATAAACATGGAAGTTTGTTCCTGGTTTGTAGAATGCAGCTATCGATTAAAGATATGTTTCTATCTTTGTTATGATTAGGACTTATCTTGTTATTGATAGAGAAGCTGTGTGCACTATATAAACACAGTTTTGGTTTCGATTTATGTATTCATTCGAGAGAGAACATAATCGAAGAGAAGCTCTTAAGAACAGAATTTCTTGAGAGAGTTTTTGTAAGCTAGCAGCTCTTAAGAACATCAGAATTTCTTAAGAGAGTTTGTAACAGTTTTATATCAAAGTTAATAAAGCTGTTATTGTTATTGTTAATGATCTTTCATATTTGTGTTATATAAAGTCGAGAATCTTATACAATTGTATTCAACCCCCTTCTACAATTGTTATTTACTGGGCAACAAATTGTTTTTCCTTTCTTGTTTTAAAAAAAATCAATAAACACAGGTTAAATAAAGTTCTCTCTTTCCTTTTTTTTCAAAAGTATAATCGACTGGTCATGTGACATACTTATTTGCATCAGTCATGTTCTTTAAATTTTTGGCATTGTAGGAAATTTAATATTTATTTACGTAACGATGAGAATCGATAAAGGTATTGTCCAATCAATGTACAAAATAATTTATATAACTTAATTTTTTATCTTTTAGATCTATAATTTTAAATAACTCCGAGTGTATAATGTAATTGATCGATCATAATATTTTTCTTACTTGTATGATATAAAATATCATATTTTCTAAAATTTGTTCACTTGACTATATATTTTAATCTATTTAATTTATTATACAATTTTCAAATTTACCTATTATATATTTATTAATTTAATTCAAAATAAGCAATTATTAACTTCCATAAAATTAATATAAAATTTTATATTAAAATAAATTACAAATGCGTTACATACATAATTCATCCAACATAGTTCTAAATCTAGTCACTTTTATTATATTTATACTATATTATTAAAATTGAAATATTAAAACTTTGATAGTTGGTCAGTACGGTACTCATATTTTGGGATTTACACTTTAGTTCTTTTATTTTTACAATTGTACCGTAATTTTTTAAAATAATAATTTTATTTAAAATATATCTCTAAAAAATTGTTCAACACAAAACTCTTAAAACACAATTTATTGCGATCAAACACCTATGTCAATTCGACGCCGAGTTCAACAACCATATATAAGTATTCATATTTAAAATCATTTTCTTAAGAAACAAATATAAATATTAAAAGAAAATATTAAACTCGTGCATGACACATGTTACGAGCTTGTATTTGTATATGTAATAAAAATACTCATGAATATTGTGTATACATGTTATCGATATGTGCTATATACCCGTGATTGTTGTCTAATTTTTAAATATTGGACACTACTTTTTATTAATTTAAAAATAAATAATTAAATAATATATAAAGAAACTACTTGTAATATATTACTTATGTTATAATCAATGTTCAATATTACGCTTTATAGATTAAATATATGAATAATTCAAATAAATTATGTAGTACAATAAAGATAGACTGTTGTGCAAAAATATATATCATTTTATAGTTTACATTACATTTACAAGATATTTGTATGACTAAAACAAATGTAGATATACATCACACGCAACATTGTTTTTAAAATTTAATATTAAAATTGTATAAGATTGGTTGTTTAAATAATTATGTACAACATTTTGAAAACTGAAACAACATAGATTAATATATATATTATAAAATCACCTTTGTTAATATGAGGAGAGGAGTCCTCTCTGCTGATCTGAAGTGGAGGAGTCCTCTCTGCAGATATGAGATGAAGGAGTCCTCTCTGCAGATATGGGAAGAGGAGTCCTCTCTGCTAATATGAGGAGAGGAGTCCTCTTTGCTGATATGAGGTGGAGGAGTCCTCTTTATTAATATGAGTGGAGGAGTCCTCTACCCTCGTCTGACTCCTTTCTAATTTGATGAGAGGAATAATTTATCGTGTAGAGGGCCTTCATCAGACTAGCCTAGGGCCGCACCTTAGCGCCTCTATCCGGAGAATGGGCACACAATAGGCGTCAATTGTATCTTCAAACATCTTTTCACGAATAAGCATCCACTTAAGGATACTCTGTTCATAGGAAGAGTCGGGAGATGCATAAGTACTACCCCCCAGCATTGTGAGGGCGCACCCTCTTGCGTAGGGCGACCTATATGGACGAGGGCAATGTCGAAGTCCCTTCTAATCTTCTAATCCATTTTATAATAGCATTATCTTGTGGAGGGGCTCACTTATGACCTTGGGGCCGCATCCTGCTGGTTAGGGGGCGCATCCGAAGGTCCATGGGGCCTCTACTCCAAATATTCTTCTTCTTGTTGCAACCTGAGGGTTGTACAATCATGTTTAAAGTCGAAGCCTTATCATATGAGGCCGATGCCATTATGACGTGCCTTGAAGGGCATATCTTCTATTATTGAGGATATGACGATGTGTTCTCTGAAGATAAAAGTCTTTTCTTTTCGAAGGGGCTCACTCATATCCATGGGGCCTCGACACGTAAGCATGGGGCACTCACTGTGGACCAGGGGGCCTCTCTCCTATATAATCCATTGAATTATCACGTGAACGGCTCACTCATATCCATGGGGCCTCGACCTCTAATCAGGGGGCTCTCACTATGGAATATGGGGCCTCTACTTCCAATAGCTTCCTTTCCTCTGAAATTCAAGTAATGAATTCTTCACGCGGAGGGGCTCGCTTATGTCCATGGGGCCTCAACCTATAATTCTTTCAAGAATCAGGGGGCGCACTCTGTGGATCACGGGGCCGCTCTCCGATATTATAAATTGAGTTGTCACATGAGGGGGCTCACTCATGTCCATGGGGCCTTAACCTGTAACCAGGGGGCACTCTCTTTGGATCATGGGGCCGCTCTCCCATATCATCTATTGAACTGTCACGTGATGGGGCTCGCTCATGTCCATGGGGCCTCGACCTGTAATCAGGAGGCACTCACTATGGATCATGGGGCCACTCTCCCATACTATCGATTAAATTGTTACATGAGGGGGCTCACTCATGTCCATGGGGCCTCAACCTGTAACCAGGGGGCACTCTCTTTGGATCATGGGGCCTCGCCTCCCTATTATCTTCCTCTAAAAATCGCTGGAGTTCATGTTAAGCAGTAGTTCTTTTTCCTGAGGGCACGCCATGGAGGAAGGACGTGTCCTGAAAAACCAGAAAGCAGCATATCGGAGTATCTTCGGAGTACGCGCCCTGAAGAAAGGACACACTTGAGAGACGACAAGGGGGCTCAAGTATTGGAGCTTGTCTGATCATTATTTATCTTCATCATAATTGTTTGTAGACATTTTTCCATTAGACGCGTCCTCGGGGAGAAACGATCATTGGGACCTTTGACATGCTGAGAAGGCATCTTTGAAGCAGAGAACGCGTCCTTTCGGGTTGGGACATATAGCTTGATAATTCTTGAGATATTCTTCCAAGTAGGAATTTTCCACCTGTCAAAAAGTACCTGGAGGACGCGTCCTGGAGAAGAGGACGTGTTCCATCATCGAATTCTCCCAACAGTTGTTGGAAGTCATCTGACCCTCGAGCATCACTCTTAGGGCGCGCCCTAATGGTTCTTGGGAATTTTCCTTCACAATCTTCTTCCTGCAATAATTCAAGGAACAGATAACAGGAACCACAACAAAGCAAGTTAGGTGTTACCTTGAGGGCGTGTCAAGAAGATGATGACGTGCTCCCGATAATTGCGCCTTCTTTTTCGGAACTTGCTCGGAATCACCCCCAGTATACGTGGAAACTGCTGCATTCAGATCTGAATCACCTTGATATCTTCTTCTCCAGATCTTCTTCGAACTCCCAGTCAGGAATCATCGTCTTGAAATCACCATCTTTGGATCTTCCTCCTTGCCGCCAGCATGAAGTCGTAGCCATGGCCATCCTTTGAATCGTGGCAGACCTTCTTCTAATAACTTTCATCATGATGAGATATCTCTTCCTCCTAAGATTATGATCTTGATCAGCACTCCTCCTTCTAGCGCCAATTTGTTAACGGAGGAATTTGGTATTAACAAAGTTCGAGGTTTGTCGCCGAAATCAAGATCTATGACGGTGGTTCTTCGCCGGAAAGTCGTTAGAGTGTGGTGGTTGTGATGAATTGGGGGCTGAGATTGTAAGGGTTTTCTTGGTGGTGGCTCGCTGAGCTCTTCGCTTCCAACCCCTTACAATGTGCCTACGTACCCCGTATTTATAGGGGATCAAGCCCTTCGTAGTTCTTGGGGAACAAGTAACCTATATGGGTTGGTTTCTGATTTCCGAGGCCCACTAGGATACCTGATCCATCTTCTGGAATTGGTCTTCGACTCGCTTTCGGAATGTCCAACGATGAGGCCCAGTCACAAAGGCCCAAGGATCAACTACAGTTTAGGGACTTCACGGATACGACATCGACCCAACTTAGGAGCCGACACTAACCGCTACCAGCTGTCTCCCTGACCAAAGTAGTTGCAGGTATAGCCATGACTTACCCCAAATGCCAGACGCATCCTTGTCCACCGAATGAGAAGTACCCACCAGATTGCAGGACAAGTGATCCCAAGCGTTTGGGTGCAAAGTGCAGGATTACTCCAAAGTTCCCCAATGAGGATGCGCCCATTGAGTATAGGAATAGAGCTCCCAAAGCACACACCAAGATTCACCCCACATCCCCAATGAGGACGCGCCCATTGAATACAGGAGGAGGCCTTCAATCATCAGGCATACCCCTGGAGGCCTTCAACAACGGACATCCCCCTCCTAGGGCACATCCTAGGAGGGAATTCTTCAATCATCAGGCAAACCCCTGGAGGCCTTCAATCACAGAAATCATCATCAAGCAAACCCCTGGAGGCCTTCAATAACGGACATCCCTCCCTTAGGAGACATCCTATGGGAGAAGTCTTCAATATCTTGCCATTATCAAGCCAATGGATCCATCCTTCACCACCAAGTAGCTACTTTAAACCAAGAGGACGCGCCCTCAAGGGGTGTACGGCGTAAAGGAGCGCGCCCTTACCCCTATGAGGGCAAGCCCTAAGTCTTCCATATGTTAATCTCATGTCAATCTAGCTGTTATTCTCTGTCAAGTCATCCATTCATGTAAAGTTGTCAGTCCACACCAAGAGGACGCGTCCTCGGGGGTTGGACGGCCAAAGGGGCGCACCCTCTCCCCTAGGAGGACTAGCCCTGAGTTTCCCTTGTACCAATTCAATCCCTAATTGCATCTTAGATATCCCCAATTGATTATTACTTGAACCGAATTTACCCTAAAAACCCGATACCGAATTTTGGCTATAAAAACTACCCCCCAATTCCATGTTAAATCAGAGATGAAGCATGGAATTCTCAATCTTCAAAGTGCCAAAATCTTTTTATAATCTTTTCTTCTTCAAGAAGTGTCCTCGAGTTTCTTCCTTCTTCGATGATATAAAGAGGGCGCATCCTCCTAGATGGCGTGTCCTTTAATTCTTCCATCATATATTTTTGATAATTCTAATGTTTAGAGAGGGATACTACCTGCACACTACACCTCTAAGCTTACATGAGCTAACTCGGCGTAAGAAACAATAGATATTGTGCACAGATATAAACCTCTCACCGGGCTCGTCCTCAAGTAAAATATTCATTTATCGAGAAGACGCGCCGTCTTCTATCATTAAGGGGTACGAATTCATTCATTCATCTTATGATTCAAAAAATGGAGTAGCTTGTGTAAATATAGATACACCCTTATATATATATATATAATTGTAATGTGGTCTAATCAGTCATACTATTCCATCCGATGGCTGCCACATGTTCCACCTAATATCTTCCTTTGCCCTTCCTTATAATATTTCTTCTCTCTCATTCCAGAATAGTTCTATTTTGAGCGCGTCCTAAACTGTGGGCGCGTCCTCTTTCAAAAATTCCAATAATGACACACCCATGTGTCCCTTGAAGGTTTGGCCATGGGCATTCTTGCCTTGATATTATGAGATGTCTTGTAAAGATGTCTTCATGTGATGTGATTTTAAGAATATGTAAGTGATGCCCTCGAAGGGTCCTTCAAAGGGCAATCCAGTCCCGTAGGGACCTTGTGAAGCGACCTCGTAGGGCCTTGTAGTCAAAAGTTATCACAATAATATTTTCTCTCCAGCTAACATGTGAGCTTATGTCCCACGTGTATCTTCAAGTCTTCTTAAAGTATCATGAGAGAAGGCCTCTTGTTGATATGATGAGAGGAGTGGAGGAGTTCTCTCCTTTTGTCTGTCTACTTTTTAGTATGAGGAGATGAGTCTTCTCTTCTTGTCTGACTTCTTACTAATATGATGGGAGAAGGCCTCTATACGAATATGATGAGAGGAGTCCTCTCTATTAATATGAGTGGAGGAGTCCTCTCTGCTGATATGAGGGGAGGAGTCCACTCTGTTGATATGAGGTGGAGGAGTCCTCTCTACTGATAAGAGGTGGAGGAGTCCTCTCTGCAGATATGAGGTGGAGGAGTCCTCTCTGCAGATATGAGGTGGAGGAGTCATCTCTGCAGATATGAGGAGAGGAGTCCTCTCTGCAGATATGAGGTGGAGGAGTCCTCTCTGCATATATGAGGATATGAGTCCTCTCTGCAGATATGAGGTGGAGGAGTCCTCTCTGCAGATATGAGGAGAGGAGTCCTCTCTGCAGATATGAGGAGAGGATTCCTCTCTGCTGATATAAGGAGAGGAGTCCTCTCTGCTGATATGAAGTGGAGGAGTCCTCTCTGCAGATATGAGATGAAGGAGTCCTCTCTAGAGATATGGGGAGAGGAGTCCTCTCTGCTGATATGAGGAGAGGAGTCCTCTCTGCTGATATGAGGTGGAGGAGTCCTCTTTATTAATATGAGTGGAGGAGTCCTCTCCCCTCGTCTGACTCCTTTCTAATTTGATGAGAGGAATAATTTATCGTGTAGAGGGCCTTCATCAGACTAGCCTAGGGCCGCACCTTAGCGCCTCCATCCGGAGAAGGGGCACACAATAGGCGTCAATTGTATCTTCAAACATCTTTTCACGAATAAGCATCCACGTAAGGATACTCTGTTCATAGGAAGAGTCGGGAGATGCATCAGTACTACCCCCCAGCATTGTGAGGTCGCACCCTCTTGCGTATGGCGGCCTATATGGACGAGGGCAATGTCGAAGTCCCTTCTAATCTTCTAATCCATTTTATAATAGCATTATCTTGTGGAGGGGCTCACTCATGACCTTGGGGCCGCATCCTGCTGGTTAGGGGGCGCATCCGAAGGTCCAAGGGGCCTCTACTCCAAATATTCTTCTTCTTGCTGCAACCTGAGGGTTGTACAATCATGTTTAAAGTCGAAGCCTTATCATATGAGGTCGATGCCATTATGACGTGCCGTGAAGGGCATATCTTCTATTATTGAGGATATGACGATGTGTTCTCTGAAGATAAAAGTCTTTTCTTTTCGGAGGGGCTCACTCATGTCCATGGGGCCTCGACATGTAAGCAGGGGGCACTCACTATGGACCAGGGAGCCTCTCTCCTATGTAATCCATTGAATGATCACGTGAAGGAGCTCACTCATATCCATGGGGCCTCGACCTCTAATCAGGGGGCTCTCACTATGGAATACGGGGCCTCTACTTCCAATAGCTTCCTTTCCTCTGAAATTCAAGTAATGAATTCTTCACGCGGAGGGGCTCACTTATGTCCATGGGGCCTCAACCTATAATTCTTTCAAGAATCAGGGGGCGCACTCTGTGGATCACGGGGCCGCTCTCCGATATTATAAATTGAGTTGTCACATGAGGGGGCTCACTAATGTCCATGGGGCCTTAACCTGTAACCAGGGGCACTCTCTTTGGATCATGGGGCCGCTCTCCCATATCATCTATTGAACTGTCACGTGATGGGGCTCGCTCATGTCCATGGGGCCTCGACCTGTAATCAGGAGGCACTCACTATGGATCATGGGGCCACTCTCTCATACTATCGATTAAATTGTTACATGAGGGGGCTCACTCATGTCCATGGGGCCTCAACCTGTAACCATGGGGCACTCTCTTTGGATCATGGGGCCTCGCCTCCCTATTATCTTCCTCTAAACATCGCTGGAGTTCATGTTAAGCAGTAGTTCTTTTTCTTGAGGGCACGCCATGGAGGAAGGACGCGTCCTGAAAAACCAGGAAGCAGCATATCGGAGTATCTTCGGAGTACGCTCCCTGAAGAAAGGACACACTTGAGAGACGACAAGGGGGCTCAAGTATTGGAGCTTGTCTGATCATTATTTATCTTCATTATAATTGTTTGTAGACATTTTTCCATTGGACGCGTCCTCGGGGAGAAACGATCATTGGGACCTTTGACATGTTAAGAGGGCATCTTTGAAGCAGAGAACGCGTCCTTTCGGGTTGGGACATATAGCTTGATAATTCTTGAGATATTCTTCCAAGTAGGAATTTTCCACCTGTCAAAAAACTCAATAATCGAAAATTTCAAAAAGTACCTGGAGGACGCGTCCTGGAGAAGAGGACGTGTTCCATCATCGAATTCTCCCAACAGTTGTTGGAAGTCATCTGACCCTCGAGCATCACTCTTAGGGCGCGCCCTAAGGGTTCTTGGGAATTTTCCTTCACAATCTTCTTCCTGCAATAATTCAAGGAACAGATAACAGGAACCACAACAAAGCAAGTTAGGTGTTACCTTGAGGGCGTGTCATGAAGATGATGACGTGCTCCCGATAATTGTGCCTTCTTTTTCGGATCTTGCTCGGAATCACCCCCCAGTATACGTGGAAACTGCTGCCTTCAGATCTGAATCGCCTTGATATCTTCTTCTCCAGATCTTCTTCGAACTCCCAGTCATGAATCATCGTCTTGAAATCACCATCTTTGGATCTTCCTCCTTGCCGCCAGCATGAAGTCGTAGCCATGGCCATCCTTTGAATCGTGGCAGACCTTCTTCTAATAACTTTCATCATGATGAGATATCTCTTCCTCCTAAGATTATGATCTTGATCAACACCCCTCCTTTTAGCGCCAATTTGTTAACGAAGGAATTTGGTATTAACAAAGTTCGAGGTTTGTCGCCGGAATCTAGATCTATGACGGTGGTTCTTCGCCGGAAAGTCGTCAAAGTGTGGTGGTTGTGATGAATTGGGGGCTGAGATTGTAAGGGTTTTCTTGGTGGTGGCTCACTGAGATCTTCGCTTCCAATCCCTTACAATGTGCCTACGTACCCCGTATTTATAGGGGATCAAGCCCTTCGTAGTTCTTGGGGAACAAGTAACCTATATGGGCTGGTTTCTGATTTCCGAGGCCCACTAGGATACCTGATCCATCTTCTGGAATTGGTCTTCGACTCGCTTTAGGAATGTTCAACGATGAGGCCTAGTCACAAAGGCCCAAGGCTCAACTACAGTCTAGGGACGTCACGGATACGACATCGACCCAACTTAGGAGTCGACACTAACCGCTACCAGCTGTCTCCCTGACCAAAGTAGTTGCAGGTATAGCCATGACTTACCCCAAATGCCAGACGCATCCTTGTCCCCCGAATGAGAAGCACCCACCAGATTGCAGGACAAGTGATCCCAAGCGTTTGGGTGCAAAGTGAAGGATTACTCCAAAGTTCCCCAATGAGGACGCGCCCATTGAGTACAGGAACAGAGCTCCCAAAGCACACACCAAGATTCACCCCACATCCCCAATGAGGACGCGCCCATTGAATACAGGAGGAGGCCTTCAATCATCAGGCATACCCCTGGAGGCCTTCAACAACGGACATCCCCCTCCTAGGGCACATCATAGGAGGGAATTATTCAATCATCAGGCAAACCCCTGGAGGCCTTCAATA
This sequence comes from Heracleum sosnowskyi, assembly GCA_030848705.1. Classification (NCBI taxonomy): domain Eukaryota; kingdom Viridiplantae; phylum Streptophyta; class Magnoliopsida; order Apiales; family Apiaceae; genus Heracleum; species Heracleum sosnowskyi. The sequence continues at coordinate 116,759,508 of CM061245.1, read as the reverse complement.
ACGGACATCCCTCCCTTAGGAGACATCCTAAGGGAGAAGTCTTCAATATCTTGCCATTATCAAGCCAATGGAGCCATCCTTCACCACCAAGTAGCTACTTTAAACCAAGAGGACGCGCCCTCAAGGGGTGTACGGCGTAAAGGAGCGCGCCCTTACCCCTATGAGGGCAAGCCCTAAGTCTTCCATATGTTAATCTCATGTCAAACTAGTTGTTATTCTCTGTCAAGTCATCCATTCATGTAAAGTTGTCAGTCCACACCAAGAGGACGCGTCCTCGGGGGTTGGACGGCCAAAGGGGCGCACCCTCTCCCTAGGAGGACTAGCCCTGAGCTTCCCTTGTACCAATTCAATCCCTAATTGCATCTTAGATATCCCCAATTGATTATTACTTGAACTGAATTTACCCTAAAAATCTGATACCGAATTTTGGCTATAACAGAGAACAAAACACAATATTAGTTCTGGTCCATTAGGCATAATATGCAGAAGAAGTATAAAATTAGTCTAGGAAAAGATATCGCCTACACAGTGGACATGCAACAATGCACATGTAGTTGCAGGATGTGGCAACTATCCAGAATCCTTCGCCTGCACTCAATTAGTGCTATCTACTTCTATTCTATTACTATATATAATAGGCCAACACAAGGGCAAAGTTTGTCATTTTAATGCTTGTGAAGTTACGATTTTACCCCTATTTTTTGAAAAATAACAAAAATACCACTGTTATATTATTATGCAAAAATATGTTAATATTTGTTATTGTAGAGAATCGAACCCCCAACCTCCTTCTAAGAAGTCCAAAGCCTAACCACTATGCTAAGTTGATTTTTGAGTTTACTTTAAAGATTTTATTAGATAAGTCACATTATTTTCTCTAATTCTATATTCTTTTTTTTTTATTTTGAACCTTTGAGTAAATAAAATATTGGTCCATATTATTTATATAAATTTGTATTTTTTATTTACGTTATTATATCTATATAGGTATATCTATCTATCTACTTATATATATATATTAACGGCGTCTAAGGGCAAATTGAGCCCAAAAAATGACTGTGAAATTACAATTTTACCCTTATTTGTTGAAAAATCACAAAAATGCCACTTTCTATAAGTTATGCTAAAAATTAATTAATTTGTGTTCTCATTAAGAATCGAACCCTTAACTTCATTTTAGCAATTTCATGTCTTAACCACTATGCTAAGTTAACTTTTGATTTGTAATTTAGAATTCCTATTAGGTAAATCACATTATCTCCTTTTATTCTTTTCATAATTTAAATTTTAAATATATAGAACGTTGACTTATATTATTTATATACCATTATGTTTGTTTTTGTAACTTTGTATATAACTACATATCCGATCATGTTTGTAAATTTTTTATTATACATGTTTCTTTTCAATTAAAAAATACCAATTATATTGTTAATTGATATAATTTATATTTATTTGAGCTGGTCAAGTATTTATACATAAAATATAATAATAATATTTGATCTAATATAAATTACATATTAGATACAAGGATCTCATTATTCGTTAGTTAATATTTTTTAAATTAAGAAAGTTAGCGTTGATATTTTTCATTAAATTATGAAATAATTATTATACAATTTGTTCGTCTCATTCATTTGTTAACAGTTTTATTTTCGAAATGTACACTTCTTTATTTTTATCTTTCCAAAAGACATATTATTCTTTACAACTTTAATAAATCTCACATGTCACTAATTTTTCCATTTTTTTTATCATTCCTTCACCGTTCACATCTTTCACAAAAATTTGATTTATGACACGAAAATTTAGTGTTTGATTTAATTTTTGATGCATGAAATTACACGAACACGAAAATAAATGATAAAAACGTAAAATGTCTTATTGACATGTATTGTAGACTTTGTGATTATACAATAACCGCTCATATATATTATTTATACTTCCGCCAAAAAAATCTTAACTCACAATTTTTATTTAAGGGGTTGTCATTAACCAAAAAGTTGGTGATAAGACCCCTCTTTACTGTTTTCTTTTGATTTTGTTTTCGATTTGTATAGGTCTCTCTCATTATTGAGAGTTTTAGTACCCCGTTTAGTGGATTTTCTCTACCCATTCTTCGGGTTTGTTCTCTTTCCTTGTGAGAGTTTGGTTTGTTTTAGTATCCGAGATCGTAGATCTGCAGGATTTATAATAGTGGTTCATTGATTTGGATTGTATGGAGTCGCAATTACGAATTATAAAATTAATTTATAATAGTGGTTCATTGATTTGGATTGTATGGAGTCGCAATTAATTGTTCGAATATATATATATTGCACGACTACAACAAATTATTAGATTGTCTCTCTAAAAAGGCTGCAAACTTCAGCGATATGAACGAGTGATGTGCTACAATGAATGGTTTGCTCAACAATCATAGTTCGGGGTGAAGAAAATTCTGATTTGATATATTTTATTACGTGTTTGTTCTTTTTTGATTATTTTTGTAGATGTCGTATGGCCGTTTATTAATGAATTACTTGATTATAAAAAAAATATGTATAAGATATAAAAAATTAAGAAAATTTGTAATATATCTTAATATATAATCTCACATACATGATTATCTTTTTTACAAATATACTTTTATTACATTAAAATCACATGAGTTTACAAACATCTATGTTATACACGAACAATTATGCTACAATAATTATTTATGTTACACTTAATTGATCATTTTAATAAATTTCTTTTCACGACATTGGAAATTTAATTATTATTTAAGAAATTAATAATAATAATCATAATCATGTCATTTTAATAAATTTCTTTTCACGACATTGGAAATTTAATTATTATTTAAGAAATCAATACTATTATATAAAGGAGAAGACGGGGGCGGTGAGGTGGCGCTCTCAGATCGCTTCGTTCTATTTTTCTAATTTTCTCAATTTTTTGAATTAATAATATAAAAAATTCAAAAAAATCTCAATTACCTTTTAAATGCTTACTAATAGAGGAAACATATAATATTCTTGCATTTAAAATCTCTACTAATGTAGGAAACTAAATATCATTAATGGAAGAAATTAAATATTCAATTATAATATTTTTGCCTTCAAAATATCTAAATTAGAAAAAAAAGTGTATTACCTTATATTATTTTGAACTTTCCTCTATTATTATCTAAATATTCTCATAATATTTTTTTAATGAAATAATATGTTTTTAATATAAAGGAGAAGACGAGGCAATGAGGTGTCGCCTCTCAATTGCCTTTGAAATCTTTACTAATTGAAAATATCTTTATTAGAAAATCTTTATTAAATCTTTAAATTTTTTATTAGAAAATATCTTTATTGTCTTTCAAATCTTTACTAATGAAAGAAATTAAATATAAATTTTTAATATTATTGTCTTTAAAATCTTTACTGATGAAGAAAATTAAATATACAATTTTAATATTATTGTCTTTAAAATCTTTTACTGATGATAGAAACTAAATATACAATCAATTATACTTATACAAAGGAGATAATCTTTGCCGTTTTTATACAAAACTTTCGTATATATGATATTTCTATACTTATATCGGTCTTGCATACCCTTTAAATTTTTTACTAATTGAGGAAACTAAATATGCAATGTTAATATTTTTGCATTTAAAATCTTTATAAATGGAGGAAACTAAATATACACTTTTTATATTCTCCTAAATTTTTAATTCGAAAATATATTAATTGTGTTTTAAATATTTACTAATGAAGGAAATTAAATATATAATTTTAATATTATTGTCTTTAAAATCTTTACTAGTGGTGGAAACTAAATATACAATCAATTATACTTATATAAATGAGATAACTCTTGCCGTTTTTATAGAAAACTTTCGTATATTTGATATTTCCATACTTACATCGGTCTTGCATACCAAATAAAAAAAATTACTTGGTAAATAATTAATTATATCTCAATTGTCTTTAAAATCTTTACTAATTGAGAAAACTAAATATACAATGTTAATATTTTTGCATTTAAAATCTTTACAAATGGAGGAAACTAAATATACACTTTTTATATTAACCTAAATTTTTTATTAGAAAATATCTTTATTGTCTTTTAAATCTTTACTAATGAAAAAAATTAAATATAAATTTTTAATATTATTGTCTTTAAAATCTTTACTGATGAAGAAAATTAAATATACAATTTTAATATTATTGTCTTTAAAATTTTTACTGATGATGGAAACTAAATATACAATCAATTATACTTATACAAAGGAGATAACCTTTGCCGTTTTTATACAAAACTTTCGTATATATGATATTTCTATACTTATATCGGTCTTGCATACCAAATAAAGAAATCACTAGGTAAATAATTAATTACCTTTAATAATTTCATACAAATTAATAGTATAAATATACATGTAAACTATGTTAATTGTGTTCGACACTTTTTCTTGTACGCTTTGCTTTTTGTTTATTTGTCTTAGAAGTGTATAAATTTGCATGAGCATGCTACATATTAATTTTTTTTTTCCTATCTTATTACTTTAGTTTGTATTCTAATGATATAGACGAAGTTATCCACAATTAGTGTTGATTGAGTGAAGACATGGATCAATAACGAAAGCATGGATCAATAAGGAGAGAGGGGACTATGAAGTGCGCCTCTTACCTCGCTCTAATTTTTTTTTTTTTTTTTAATTTTTGCGTTTTTTAATATTAATAACTTATGCTTTCGTTATCTTGATGTGATGCCGATGTGTTTATAGGTGGATCTAAGGCTATAAAGATGAGTTGAAGGTATGAATAATTATACTTGTAATAATGGTTTCGACTTATAATCTTAATTCATTCATTATTTTGATTCTTTGTTACCTTTTCTTTGGATGTTTAAAATTTTTTCAAGACAGAATTTTGTAAGCTTGATTATCACATAAGGTTTTTCTTTTATTTATCTTTTTCAGTTTTAATGTTGATAGGTATTTATTCGGCCTTAGATCTTTTTAATTAATTATTTGGTACTGATCAGGACCTTTGCAAAATCATCAAAGCATAAAAGGAAAAGGTATTAAAATTGGTTCTCCAATAAAGAGGGAAGAATCTGAGGGAAGAATCTGCTATGGGTGGTGGGTTTGAGAAACTTGGGATTTTATCGAATATAGCTTCGAGTATAGCTGTGGAGTTAGATGACAGCGGGGTTGGTGCAAACTCTCCTAACTCTGAAGATGGGCGTAAGAGCAGTGGTAAGATTTCTGGTGGAGTTATTCAAATGCGAGGAGTGGAGTCTAATGCTAAAGATTTTGGTAGTTCTGCTAAGTAAGCATGTAGGTTAGGGTTGAGTTTCGTGTTGGTTGCTGCGGTTGTTAGCGTCTTTGGTTTTTAGCAGGTGTAGGCGTGTAGCCTTGATTTTTGTTCTATATCTTGTATTTTAAGTGGTGTTTTCTCTCTGATAGCCTAAGTCTGGTTCGAGTCTTTTGATTGTTCAGTGGTCTGGATTGTATGTTGCTTTGTCGTTTTCTTTATTAATGAAACTAGCTTATAACCCGTGCCAAGCACGGGCCGAGCATGAGTCGGCATTAAAATATTAGTATTAATAAATTATTGATAAATATAAAAATATATAATAAATAAATAACTATTTAATTATGTAGTTATAGACAATCGAACTGTGTATAAAGCTAAAGAAATTAAAGTAAATAAATAAATCTTGTATGATTACGTAGCTGCAAAGAATCTAACGCTCGATGAAACTATTGAATTTAAAGTAAATAAATAAATTTTGTATAATTACGTAGTTGTAAGGAATCGAACCCTGGATGAAACTAAAGAATTTAAAGTAAATAAATCTTGTATAATTATGTAGTTGCGGGGAATGGAAGCCGAGTTAAGTGATAACCAAATTTGGTACTTTAGTACCGAGTTAAGTGATAACCAAATTTGGTACTTTAGTACAGCGCGCAATTTTCACATTGTTTTGCTTATTAATAAAGAGTATAGATGTAGTTATACACAATCGAACTGTGCATAAAGCTAAAGAAATTAAAGTAAATAAATAAATCTTGTATGATTACGTAGCTGCAAAGAATCTAACGCTCGATGAAACTATTGAATTTAAAGTAAATAAATAAATTTTGTATAATTACGTAGTTGTAAGGAATCGAACCCTGGATAAATCTAAAGAATTTAAAGTAAATAAATCTTGTATAATTATGTAGTTGCGAGGAATCGAACCCGGGTTAAGTGATAACCAAATTTGGTACTTTGGTACTTTGGTACTTTGGTACTTTAGTACCGCGCGCCATTTTCACATTGTTTTGCTTATTAATAAAGAGTATAGATTCTGAGTTATAAAAAAAATAAAATGAAAACACGGCCATGACATGTTTTAAACAACATTTTAGCTTATCCAGTTATAATTACGATAGTATATTGTATCATTATTTCATTTATTTAAAAATATTTATTTATTTATAAAATAAATCAATATTTAAAATATTTATAATTATTTATTCCATTTAAAAATATTTTTTTGCAAAAAAATTTAAAATAAAATAGAAAAATTATTAAAAGGCCGCTGCGAAGCGCGGCTTAGTAAACTAGTTAATAATAATAATAATCATGTAATTATTATCGTATAAATATATTGATCCAACTTTTTAAACCTGATCAAATTATAAAATATTTGGTTCATGAAAACAGCATACAATATTATAAAATTAATTTACAAATATAAAATAAAGTTGAAATACTATAATTTACCATATATTTAATTATAAAATTATTTCGAAGATGTTAATTTGTGCGAAAATTATTTTCGTGTATAAACGGGCTTCTACGCTAGTCTATATATTAAAGCCCGTCTAGGGGCGAATTGAGACAGAAAATTGGTCGTGAAATGACTTGTATGACCCTGTAAAACCTAAAATAACCAAGTTGCTATCAGCTATAACAAAACAGATTCTGCCCACAGAAGGAACTGGAGACTTCTCCTCCTCTTGTCCACGATCCCTAAAATTTCTAACCAAATTACTGCTTGATGTTGTGTGCAATAGTCTTAGTTAGCACGCACATACAGAAACCCACAACTACAGGTGAATTGATGAATTATCCGGCTATCTGTTGATCTTGGGGATTTGATTACGAGGGGAAGGCATTGGAGGAAGGAGAGCATCAGACTTGAGCGTTGTTGGAGGTTAGTGTTTGGTCATTCTATAAGCTTATGGAAATATTGTTTGTGAATATGTTATGTTGCAAAATGCGAATTGAGTTTGGTGTGTTCTGTTATTCCTAAATAATTGATGAAAACATTTGTGGGTTGTATCTATGTGCTTGACTTTCATTAATTTGACAAGAGAAACGGTAGGACAGTAAATTGGAATCAAAGGGGTAAAGTGAATACTAGCGTCAAACCAAAAAGTTTTTCCGTAAGTTTCCGTACCTTTTTGGGTAAAAATGTACCTTTTCGCCCCAGCAGTTGAATGTCAAAAAGGTACATTTTAAACTTGAAGGGTTTATGGGTACAACGGACCAAACTTGAAGGGCGAATAGGTCATAAAGCCTTTTTATTTAATACACAAATATAATACCCCATCTTATCAGAACTCTCAATCTTCAATCCAACTAGATTACTATCATAGGTAGCATTAGCCTATTATCTTATTTCATGCATTTGATTTCTGTTTTCCGATTCATAGTTCTGATATGAATGCTACTGTTTTCTCTGTTGTTTATACATTTATGTTATTTGGTAAACATGGATTGTTTAGCTTAATATGAATCAGTGAATGTTGAAGGTTTGTGTATATATGATATATTGGAACGTGAAAATAGACAATGTTTTCGTTATTACTATTGATTGATGATAACATATGAGAATATTGTTATCAGGTCAGTTGAGGTGAAAATATCAAGAGGATCTGCAGTTGTTCTTACATTTTGTCAAGTCCTATACATATCCAAGAGATGGTCCATTTATACTGTGGATGATAACATGTCCTGGTTCTTCTTTCAGTGCCTTCGCTTACGAATTCGGTACGCACCACTGCATTATGCTAAATTTTAAAAATTATAGAATTGTAGTTGGCAACTGGTTTGTTGCATTCACGTCAGCATTATCTTCTTTAATCTTAAAAAAGAGTTTATGCTAGAAAAATCATGTTCTCAGGATACCACTTAATCAATAAGTGTATTAGGGACTGTTGACATCGTTACCTTCTGTTCTGCTTCTAATAAAATGTAGATTGCAGGTGAACATGTGAGAGGAAATTCAGCTTTTTCTTGATATATTTAATAGGATTGGAGACAAGCTATTACTTTTAAACTTATATGATCAGAGACTGGCTATCAGTTTTAAACTTTGTGCTACTGTTGAACATGAAATTTTTTGGGGCAATGATTCCCTCATTCAGACCTGTACTTTATGTAAATATAAGTTAAACTTTGAGTTATACTTATTTATTTCTATACATGTCCGGATAAATACACAATATATGTGATAGCCACTTCTGAAAATATTTTTTTTTTTTTTTTTTTAATAATGCATTATTCAACGCAAAAAAAAATCAGATTATAAAAGCATGCAAATAGTACCTTTGGAATTAGCTATCACATAATTCTAGATTGAGCTTCAGAGTTTGTGGACTTCTGAAGTTGGTATCCAAGATTTTTTTTAAAAAATTTGGTCGTATATACTCCTAAATTTAGCCGTGATTCTCTGACCGTATCTTATAGGGTATTTAAACTTTTCAATAGTTATTAGCAGAGTGCCAGTTGGCAAACTTCTCTCAGTTTGTAGTAGATCGCGACTTCCTGTGTGCCCATCAATGCTGACATCTTGGTTACCTTGCATTTTAACATTTTAAGTACCTTTCCATATGTTCTTTCTATATCTCTCAATCGCGTGTATGACATATCATAGATTATAAGCACTCTAAGTTTCTTTTTCTTATTAGTACTTTGTGGCAATGTATCTTTGCATGTTATTGGCCATATCTAATTTTGATGTTTTCCAGATTCTAAAACATGATTGCAATAATTTCCCCTTTTTGCCAATAGAACACAAGTTATTATATCAGATTAGTATTTTCTGTGTTAATTTATGTTCAGGGAAGGCATGATTAATGTGTCTCAAAAATGGGAGTGAGTGGTAGGAAGAGGATAACCGCTACACTACATCAATATCTTTATTAAGGCCGGGTTACAACTTACAAGTAGGGGGTTACAACTTACAAGTGGGACTCTGATTTGTAGATCTGTTTAGTGAATAGCTGAGAGAAAATGTGAGTTACTAAAGGTAGGGAAATTTAATTTTGTAGGAGGATGTTCCTCAGGTCACAAACTAACTAGCAAGAAACAGTGTAATGAATGTTTTAATTATATTACCCAAGTTATATGGATGTATATATTGTATGTTTGCAAAGGATTCTGCTTCTCGTCTTTCACGCTACGTAGCTCTCTTTTGATGTTGATAGAACACAATAAAAATTGAAACAACATCGAAAGAAGAAGGAATTTTGGAAAGAGGTGACTACCATATTTCAAGACATATGGCTTCTATTCAATTTTTTCCCAGTTTAACATTATAATTAATTATGCTTATATTTTGATTGTTACAGTTTTCCACCTTGCTCGGTTTGTGGTCAATTATTTCAGAGATTTGGGTGGCTTAGTTTCAGAGCTTTAGACTGATCACTGTGGTGCAAGTTTTGGCGCAGGTTCTCATTTCAACTCTTGCATTGCAAAAAACTGGCCCAAAATTTTGTTCAGGTAATCCTTTATAATCTACTTCTATATATTAGAAGGCAACAGAGGGTAAAAAGAGCCAGAAAATTAACCCTAGCATTGATGGTGTTGTCTAGATTGCTATGAAATCTTGCTCTCCTAACATTCTGAGATTTTGCGAGGCAAAAAGTTCTATTTTCCTCTATTTGGCTTATGTATGGTAGCTGTTTTGTGCCGACAATAAGGATGGGGTTATACTGGTTATAATGTAGTTTTGTTAGTGCATTGTTTCCTGCTTAGTATGTGGTAGCGCTTAGTATTAGCCAATTCTCTGTTCCTTTATGGGTTCTGCCAGGTGATAAAAATTATTACGTGAATAGTTGTACCACGGTTTAGAGGACCAAGGAACATGTTTTGCCCACGGAAAATGGGACCTGAATATTTGGCATACCTAGATTTCTTTCTAATTATTTCGGCAACCTAAATTTGCAGCATTTACTTTAGAAGCTACAAAAATAGATATATTATAACTACAATTTTGACTAACTAACAATTGTAATCCTTTGCCCTCTCAAACCTGACCACAACTTTTATTCATGTACTAGAGTATGATTTATATGTTTCCTTACGTTGCTTCCTCTAACAAAAACCTATCTCAGAACACTCTCCGCTGCTGAATTAGAACTTTCCATTCTTAACTCTTAATTTTTGGTGTAGCTGAGACTGTTACGTATATCTATAAACTTATTATACTATCTTTCATAGATTGTCATGGGTCCATTTTTGGTTTACAGAAGTGCGCAGAAGAAAACCAACTGAATATTTTTGGAAATTTTGAAGGTTCAGAGATTTACTAAGCCGTTATCCCCCCATCTGGTTGTATCTATGAATAAAATGTCTCCACTATTTTCCTGGTTTTTATTTGTATGCCTATTTTAGGTGTTTGTTCAGTTCAAAAGTAGTATATATACATATGTATATTATCTAAAGAGGAAACGATCTTGAAAGAAATGTATAATATTAGAGAGGTTGTTTTTAGAATAAAGAAAAAATGGATAATTTTTTTTTGAAAATTTCCGTACTTTCACACATGCATCTTTTTCCTTTGTCAACCGTAGAATGCTGTTTGTATAATAAATACATAATCGAGTCTATTTTTACATCATTAATCCATCGAGTAAGGTGAATTATCTATTGTTCATTCATACTTGCAATTGATGTATATTTGTAATTTTATTGCCTTTGATTTAATATTCCTTCTACTCCGCATAATGTAATTCATTATTGTCATTGTACTTGGACTACACAGTTCACCTCTGAGCTTTTCACCAAATGACTGGGTCAGGAGTATAAAGGTGCTGCTGCAAATGAGGACCATGGGAATTCTGATGGTGGAGGAAAGGAGGAACATGTTGCACATGTATTTACCGCAACTCACCACCTCATTCCTTATGTCATAATATTTGAAATCATTTTTTAACATGTGCCAGTATGTATTCAATTTTCTCTCTAAAAAGAACAGATATCGGGACTCATCTTACCATCGTTCTTAGTATGCAAGCATAAATATGTTTTTTAAATCAGTACTTAAAGAGCCAAAATATAAATATGTTTGTGCTATTCAGTTACAAGTTTATTGTTTGTGTTGAAGACGATTTAGCATGTACAACTTTCACACTCTTCAATAAGAAGGCTACTATTCAACAAGAAGGCTGAGCAACTCATCGGTGTTCCTGTGTTCAGCGAACTTAATGTATGTACATCATGCCTACTTATTATACAACCATTTCAATTCTAACATTCGGTTAGGGCTGTCAAAAATATTCGAAAAATCTAAAATAATCGGATATTATTCGTAATTCAAAACTAATCGGATAATATTTGTATTCGTATTCGACAATTTTGGATACGGATATGGATATACCATCCGTATCCGATAATATCCCAAACCAAAATTAAATAAATATGATACAAAAGTAATATATAATTATATATAATTATATGTAATTTAGAATTTATTTTATTAGGTTTATAGAATATATACATATATAAATTTGATAATTAAATAATTTATTTATATAAGCAGTAGGTAATTGTAAACATATTATGGACATATAGATGAAAATATTATATAAATTTGATATTTTAAAGAAAACAAAATTATACTAAAAAGGTAAATTTTGAAAAAATATAAACAAGACTTAAATAAATTAACTTTTAGTTCAGTTCAATTATTATTATTATTATTTTTTTTCAATTTTTTTGAATTAAAATATAATATAAAAACTAAAAAATTCTGATTGAAAATTGGATTTAGATATTATCCGTATTCGGATAGTATCCGTCGAATTTAGATACATGCATATCCGAATCTGAATTATCCGTTTGACATCCCTACTTTCGGCTAATATTTTTTTTATCAACTGTTCCTAGACAACAAAATAACTATCGAATTTTTAGTATGAGTTTTAAAAATTTATCTAAAGTTTAAATTTGATTACTTAAGTTAGCAATGGATTAGTTTATTTCTGGTCACTGCTTTGGCTCTTTCATGGCCATGTCTTATTGCCGTTACACAACCTGTACAATTTAAATGAGCAAACAGAACGAACCAGAGGACTACAGTAATATTGTCCGATCTAATTAATGCGGGAAAATGTGGCTGCTAAAAAAAAGCTGTGCATAATGCATCTGGTTTTATCTGTTTCTTGCATTGTTAAATTAAATGGCAAGATCAGGTTTTTATTGTATTAAAAAAATTGAGATTTCATTATTGCCTGTCCACAGTGTCCATCTACGTCATCAGACATCGATTGTTATTAGTGTGACACAGATTGACTTGGTATATAGTAGGTTAAATTTTAATACAATTGAGCTGTTAGGTACTGACATTGACTACTAGGTACTGCTAGCCGGAACTTAGATCATCCATATCTAAGAAATTGGACTAACACTAATGCGAAGTGCAGAGCTTCTGTAACTAACGATATTCATATCACTGTAGTCCAAGACACTGCAAAAAAGAAAATTCGACAATATTTTTAATTAGAAATATCACGGTATAGATCGAGGCCCGTGCATTGCACGGGCTTTTACGCTAGTTTACCACTTAAATGCTAATCCGGACGACTTTGTTGATAAAATGTATTTCAAGTACACTTACAAAGCAACATACGAGAATATGTTAAAAACAATGAGTGGTAGACTGTAAAACCCGTTAATTTTAATTTTATTTTATTATTAAATATTAGATATTAAAGAAATTTTATTTAGATAAATATTTTATTTAGAATTATTTTTGTACAAGTTATTTGATTTAAGATAAGATTCGTTATGGAAAAAGTGTGAGAATATTTTAGTGAATCGGTATTTTTTTATTTATGTAAATTGTGTGATAGGATTTTATTTTAAGAAATTACTTGGAGAGGTTGTAAAAATTATAGGAGGAAGTTTTAGAGGTACCTAGTTTAAGTTTTATATATCTATGTAAGAATTTCGGTGGTAAAAAGAAGGGGTACAGAACTTTGCCACCAGGAGTTTTTCTTTTATGATTTTGTATACATGTGTGTCTGCCGTGCTCGTTTTTCTATGAATCTATTGTCTGATTAGTGTGAGAATGTTGCGACTGCTAATTGAATATTTTCTTTGCTTTTATATTGTGGCCAGCATGTTAATATACAATTGATTAACTAGGTTTTGCTAACTGAGATTATGACATAGAAATTGTACGCACTTCTTTGTTTATATCAAATATTTTTCGTGTATATGATTGAATCTTACATGCTATTATATTAATAAATTATTATTTTCTTCATTAAATTATGAAATTTTAATAGGGTTTGAATATTGCTTCAAGTGTTATATTTTTTTTATTGACCATGATAATATTAATTTAATAGGCATGCTAGATCTTATTTGAATCGTGCTTAAAATTTTGTGATCAAATGGGTATTTTATTTTTCTAATTTTAATGTCTTGCTTTCGTAAAATATGACTACAGAATCTATGAGAACATGTACTTGTTAAATTAACAGCCATAAATCCTTTTGCTGTGTACGGAACATTTGCTATGTTACAATTAGTGGTCAGCTTCTGTTCATGTTCTTTTCTTAATTGCTGTTAAATGATGTTATATTAGATTTTTGGAGACCATGTTAATTTGTGCTCTGTTAAGTTTTAAATGATTATGTGATCAGTTTACTAATTATTTATTAATTTAAATGTTAATTATAGGATTTGTTCGGGTATTATTTATAGTGTTGGTCGCTTTCGAGGTAAGTGACTTTTCGTTGCTCACTAATATTATCAAATCTGTTTTTATTCGGTTATCTTATTATATTCGAAATATTTGATTTTGAAACTTGTGATATCGAAAATAGATTTTAGAACAATTTTAGTTGCGCATCGAATCATAGAATCCGGTCACTGGATAGTGTGACATATAGAACTAGTTTACGCACGTTCCGGAACACAGAGATACCTCGTTGAGTTTGTCTTATCGAGGGACGTAAACTGGGCCCCATCGAATCATCGAACTATAGAAACCGTGTCACTGGCATAGTGTGACCGTAATTTAGAATTGTGGGAATAAAATGTGATTTATTTGTTAAATGCGATAGTTACTTGCTGGGCTTTGCAGCTCATTATTTTTTATAAACATTTCGGGTTTTGACTTTGGAAGCTTATTGAGATTAAGGATGTGTGGATTTTCCTACTATCTGATTTAGATGCAATTATTGAAAAGACATATCGCATTATTTGAATAAATTTTGATATTGAATATTGGATTTGTAGAGCTGTGTCTCTGTTTCATGTTTTTGAATTATTGTTAAGTTTGACCGCTGCATTTGACTTTCGCTATTTTTGGATTTATTGAATAAAGAAATAATTTTATCTAAGTTTTGTATTTAGAATTAATAATCCGAAAAGTTGGGCTGTCACGTAGACATATGTGGCCAAACCGCATAGTGTCTCTTTGTCTCCACCAACAGATGTGTGAATGCCGGGAAGACCTAAAAAGGCCAGAAGAAAAGAGTGGCATAAGGAAAAAGGTGGCACTTCAACAATATTGTCAAAGAAAGGTGTTAAGATGAAATGTGGTAATTGTGGAATGGAAGGACACGATAAGAGAAGTTGTAAGGAACCAGTTAAATAAATACTTGTTGAAGTTGGAGACAAGCCAAAAAATAAGGGTGATAGACCTAGAAAAGATAATTCTGATGCAGCGTCACAAGTAAAACCAAAAAAGAAAAAGACAAGAATGGGAGGAGGATACTATGTTGATCCAATAACCGGAAATGAATACTTGAATGTAAGGTTTTATACTTATATAGACTGATACTCTTGATATTTTATTCTATAACATTATAACTGGTTTGATTCTGAAAGGACTTCCAACAAAAAGTAGATAGAAGCAGGGCATGGCACTTGTCCCAGGGCACAACAAACTCTTACAAGCTTCTGTCTTACACCCAACTATGTCTTGTGCAGCCTCATGGTGCAATGGTGTGTGACAAAAAGGGCGGTTGAACCACCAAAATAATGTTGTCAACCTAGTAAGACGACATCTGCATGCACACCTATTGAACGTTCCAAGAAAGATGCTCTCCTTAACAAGCTTACATCTGGAAACTCTGAAGAGCAGAGGTTTGCTGCAGGTGAAATCCGCTTTATTGCCAAGCAAAATGATCATAATTGCATGGCAATTGGTGAAGCTGGAGCCATCCCATTACTTGTAGGCATCCTTACGACTCCAGATTTGCACACCCAAGAATATGCATTTACTGCATTGCTTAACCTTTCCATATGTAAGGACAACAAATTATAGAGCATTGCATGCACTTGGAAGTTGGTACAATTTATGTGCTAACGAAAGGAAGCATGAAAGCAAGGAAAAACGCAGCTGCCACATTGTTTAGCCTTTCGGTTGTGGATGAAGATAAAGTAACAATTGGCCTCTTTGGACCAATTCCACCACATGTGACACTGCTTAATGAATGAAGGTAACCAGAGGGGGAAGAAAGATGCTGCTGTAGCAATATTAAATTTGTGCATATGCCAAGGTAACAAGGGAAAAGCCGTGAGGGCTGGCATTGTGCCCACATTGATGAAGTTACTTACAGAACCCCATAATAGGATGGATGGTGGATGAATCGCTAGCCATTCTAGCCTCTCTGAAGGGACGGCAGCCATTGTAGCAGCAGATGCTTTGCCGGTCTTGGTTGCAGTCACTGGCAGAGGGTCTCCTAGGAATAAAGAGATTGCAGCAGCCAGCTGTTTTAGGGCACATCTATTCCGCTAACCAACAACATTTGGTAGAGGCTCAAAAACTTGGAGTGATTTCCTCGTTAGTACAAATGGCAATGATAAGTGTAAGGCTGGACAGTTGCTTGAGTGTATGAAGTAGCATTCAGGCTCAGGAGCTAAAGTAATCCCAATCTCAATCGGCTTTGGCGCAGGCCTTCAGTGAATCTCAATCTCAATCACTCAAGCCCAGAACCAGCAGTTTCAAGTTTCAACTGTCCCTATGTACACATTTTGTCAATAGGTGAAAACCTCTCTTTTTTTCCTCATTAGTTTCGCTTGTTCCTTGGTTCCCGCTAAGATACCCCAGCCTCTCTATACTATGCATAATTTTTTTCGTTAGGTATAAACTTGAAATGATATATGGTAGACTAAAAAAAAGAGATGCATAAAGAAAAGAGAACTAAATATGTGATTTTCTATCCTCAAACTGGAATCACAACCCTACATTTTGTTTTGAGTTTAAGTTCAAAATCTTAATAGATAAACCATATATTCTTCAGAAGATCTAAGATTTAGAGTATATTTGAAAAACAGCATATATAATTCAGATACCTGCACGAAAGTAGGGTCGATAAGGATGAACCAACCGTAATTCCTAGAGAAGTAGTTTCTCTGAAAATTCTTGGCATTTGTGAAAAATCAAATAGAGAATCCAAAGATGTCGATAGTTGTGAAATTCTTCAACATAATCAGTAAGTGTATTTATATTTAAACAGTATCACCTCCTGTGCAGACAGACAATTGTTAGCTACTTAGTACTTAACCAACATTCTCACCCTAAATCAAGGAAATAGAAACTATATTACATGAATGAATGAATCCTGATTCCTGAATGCAGATTTACTTCAACTCCAGATGAATGAAAAAACTGCTCAATCCAGCGAAAATAATGTGATGGGACTAAATTGGATGGTGGTGCTGACATTTGCGAGGCTGAAGTTATGTGCTGTTTTATGGTATTCAATATGGGTGTTTTTTTTGTTTAGTATATAAATTGTTGTAAGCACTCTAAAGTTGGTCTGGTGTTACCTTTATTGTGAAATCAACATTGTTACTTGTTCTTTGGTATGAATAAGATCTGGACAATTTTTTTTTTTTACAAGTGATGCTGCGACGGTTGTTAATGAACTTGAAGTTCAGCATCCTGCTTCCAAGATCTTGGTTTCGGTAAGGCACAGCAGGAGGAAATTGGATATGGAGCTAACTTGACTATTTCGTTTGCTGGAGAGCTCTTCCAGAATGCAGAGGAACTCGTAAGGATGGGGCTGCACCGTAGTGAGATTAACATTGGATACACAAAAGCGATTAAAAAGGTTTGTAACTGTTATGCTTGGTAGTTGAAGCTAGATAGCTTCTTCCTTTTTTTTTAAAATTCTGAAGAGGCACGGTACTACTTTCTGTTGTAATTTGTAATTTTTCTGTTATTGAATTATTGTAATTTTTCAAACTTGATTGCAGACATTCGGATTAAATTACTTTACAGATGAAATCTGCAGTGGGCTAAAAAACAATTCGTGCAGGAGGATATATTTTGCTCTCTTACTGCTGATGTAATTCAAAGTTTACTCTCTGATACTTGTACAAAACCTCATACAATATCAATAAATTTCTTTCTAATTTTGTAGTAATTTAATAATGCAGGCTTGCATACAAATTTGCCTAAAGAACACAGCAAGTTTTTATGTTTATAATGTCCTGGTTGCAGAACTTGTGGGCGGAGGTCTACATAACTGTGCCATATTCAGGGGTATGGTTTTAAAGAATGACGCTGTTGGGATATTAAAGAGAAAGAAAGAAGCAAAGGCAAGAACTATTTATTTTTATATTTTTTGTGGTCTTCATTTGTGATGCTTCAGTCCTTTATCATGTTGAGTTGACTGATCTTTTATTCTGACTTGGGAAAGTCAGTTTTACTTACTTTCTACATAAAGGGTCCCGGTCCCAGCAATCGTTTGATGGGGACGTGTTTTGTAACAAACGATTTTTGCACCGTTGGATCGACCATCCAACGGCTGGAATTTAAAAAAAAATTGAAGTGTACCGCGGAAACTTTCTGCGGTACGGGCTTATTACATTTTTGCCCCTCCCCGTACCGCGGAAACTTTCCGCGGTACGTCTCCTGTTCCAATATGATTAAACGGCTGTAATCTGATTGCCGGTGGTTAAATTATTCATATTCCTAATTGGTAACACCCTCAATTTCATTATATTCTATTCTCCATTTTAAATGAGGGCTTTCTTGTATTCTGTTGTGAATTAAAAACCCCGTTTTTGTACTCTGCTACTTACAAATTGATGGTTGATTTTATTTAGTAGTAGTATAGACTGTATTCATGAGGAACTTTACTCCATTTTACTTTCGGAAAGCTTCTACACTCATTACCCCTATTTTTACCCTAATCCTCTTTCTTTTCTTGTTTCGCAATTCTAATTATATTGCCAACGGAAACCATGAGATTTCGGAAACAATCTTACTTAATGATGCTTCTAGTCTTAAGCCACTATTTCATCGCTATATTGCTGAATTAAGTGTGAATTCATCGGATACGATTGATCAAACTGATTTGAGTTTATTAGATGCTTCAACTTGTTATAACTTAGTTCATCATCAAGGTTACGCTACTAGTTGTGATTATTTGAAAGCTCACCCTGAATGCTCGTCCACTGGTTTTTTCGACTACGTTAAGTTTTATTATTGTGATTGTGGACAAAGTTCAATTGCTTTTCTTGTTTTTGGTATTTGGCTTCTTGCGTTGTTTTATCTATTGGGAAATACTGCGGCTGATTACTTCTGTTGTTCACTGGAGAAGCTTGCAAGTCTGTACCGCGGAAACTTTCCGCAGTACGGGGGAGAGACAAAAATGTAATAAGCCCGTACCGCAGAAAGTTTCCGCGGTACGGTTCAATTTTTTTTAAATCCCAGCCGTTGGATGGTTGATCCAACGGTGCATAAATCGTTTGTTACAAAACACGTCCCCAGCAAACGATTGCTGGGGACCGAGACCCTTTAAAATATTCGCATTACAATAACAACTTCGAATGAGCAACCGACTAGTTAACTGGAACTTTGTTAAAAAACTAAAACTAGCTGACATGCATGCAAACATTTTCATTGATCAGTCGATTCAGTACTGAATAGAGCAAAAAAAAAACAAGAATGAACAGTCTAAGAGATCAAATATAAATAAAGTGAAACATTTTCTAACATTTGGACGGGAAAAATATTCCATTAGTTGGGACGAGCTGCAGTAAGAGAAAGAAAGTATAATAAGAGGTCTGCAGGTATGCATCAAGATCAGCAGCAGCAGATGGATCAGCAGCATCAGTACCAAGTTGACCAGGAAGCGCAGGAGCAAGCTCACCAGGACGCAGAGGAGCAGAATCAATCACACGACCAAAAGGAACAGTAGAGGCAGAAGCAGACAACATACTACCAGCTGAACAAGAACGAATATGAGAATGCAGTTGACCAGACACCATGTCAGCAGTTGGCAGCACAAGCCCAGCAGAAAGAGAACGACGAGGGAAATTATCCGCAGCTGCAGCAGCCACTGAAGAAGGGCCGGGATCTCCCAAAAATGGGATCTCATGAGAAGTGGGAGCTATGAGAGCTACACGATCAACAAGAGTATGATAACCCTTTTTACCCTTTGTATGAATCGGCACAAAGGGGGCTACCATACTAGGGGATTTCAGAACAGAAAATTCCGACTTTGCAAGTTCTATATCAAGATAATCCAACTCACTAGGGAGCTTACTCACCTTCAGAATGCACGAAATCTGAAACAGTACCCCAGTTTCTCAACATTTGTACCATATCATCATTTAGCTGTTTAACAATAACTGGCTCATCCATTAAGTCAGAAAAAAACCTCAACCAATAAGATAAAATAGCAGGAACAGCGAACAAGCAGAAAATTCGACGAAACATTAAAACATTTTCAAATACATTCATATCTCCCGAATCAAACTCAGAAATCACTTTCAGGTCATGACGAGCAACATTAATACCAAAGGACAATTGCTTTGAAAAAACAAAAATAAAGAAAAAATTACACAAACAAATTTACAACATATAAAAATAACACACATAGCAACATCTTAATGGAAAAAAAAGAAGAAAGGAAACAAACCAAGTTTATAATCAGCATCGCTTGCATAATAAAGAAACTTAGCATTTTCCAAACCTTCTTCCTTCTTTAAATAGGTTTTCACAGGCTTAAATTCTTCTTCACACCAAGACAACAACTACTCTACCCTTTTCACTAGTAACAAGGGCCAAGAATTTAACCTTTTCGTGATCAAGCAAAGCAAACACAGAATTATTGAATTCTTGGCCCTTGTTACAAGCTAATCACACAAATGAATAAAGACTTTTAAGCTGTGTGTACGTGTAATATATATATATATATAACCCTACTACGTTGCTGTTCAGCTTTTGCTAAAATCACGCTCAATAAAATGCGCCACTGATTAGACTCTGCCACAAATATTTAACGCACCCATTTCGGTATCTTTTTTATAATCTTACAAATTAAATTCAACTTTCAGATTTAAGGAAAAGGTGAACAGAGCTTGAGGTCGAGGGTAGGTTTTTTTTTGTAAGCGCTATGTATATTACACGGTCATTTGAAAGTTGTCGGTCGAAACTTGATAATCTTTATTCACGTATTTTTTTTCCCAATCTCTCATTAACATTCTTCAACAAACTTCTTTCTTATCTAGCTTGTTTATCCAAAACTTGCACCCTTTGATACTTTTTGAAGAAAAAAAAAAGTTTGATTATATAAGAAATAACTTTTTGAAGGTATAAATATCAAAATTCAATATTATTGTCGAAGAAAAAATTATTTAAAGAGTGAAATTTTAAAATTTATATTAATATGAGTTAAATATGAGATATAAATAGAGAACAAAGTTA
Organism: Heracleum sosnowskyi; assembly: GCA_030848705.1. Taxonomy (NCBI): domain Eukaryota; kingdom Viridiplantae; phylum Streptophyta; class Magnoliopsida; order Apiales; family Apiaceae; genus Heracleum; species Heracleum sosnowskyi. The sequence continues at coordinate 116,738,565 of CM061245.1, read as the reverse complement.
TCTTGTGTGTTTTATAATTCGAATGAAAACTACATATCGGTCGTCAATAAAAATATAATTAGGTTCAAATTTATATTTGAATGATAGATTATACGAATTTAAAAAATTAAAATTTTTATTATATCCGATATTTAATCAATTAAATTGTGTCTAGTATGATGCATAACATGTTTGAGATTGACATGTTTGATTTATTGATATATTCCAGTGACAATTTTTATAAAAAATACTTATGTTTTAATTTGTAAGATCCAGTGAAAAAAAAAAATTAATTTTGGTTAGAAGAAAATAAATCTGAAAGTTGAATTTAATTTGTAAGATTATAAAAAAGATACCGAAATGGGTGCGTTAAATATTTGTGGCAGAGTCTAATCAGTGGCGCAATTTAAAATTTTGGATTTTATTGAGCGTGATTTGAGCAAAAGCTGAACAGCAACGTAGTAGGGTTATATATATATATATATATATATTACAAGTACACACAGCTTGAAAGTCTTTATTCATTTGCGTGATTAGCTTGTAACAAGGGCCAAGAATTCAATAATTTTGTGTTTGCTTTGCTTGATCACGAAAAGGTTAAATTCTTGGCCCTTGTTACTAGTGGAAAGGGTAGAGTAGTTGTTGTCTTGGTGTGAAGAAGAATTTAAGCCTGTGAAAACCTATTTAAAGAAGGAAGAAGGTTTGGAAAATGCTAAGTTTCTTTATTATGCAAGCGATGCTGATTATAAACTTGGTTTGTTTCCTTTCTTCTTTTTTTTCCATTAAGATGTTGCTATGTGTGTTATTTTTATATGTTGTAAATTTGTTTGTGTATTTTTTTCTTTATTTTTGTTTTTTTCAAAGCAATTGTCCTTTGGTATTAATGTTGCTCGTCATGACCTGAAAGTGATTTCTGAGTTTGATTCGGGAGATATGAATGTATTTGAAAATGTTTTAATGTTTCGTCGAATTTTCTGCTTGTTCGTTGTTCCTGCTATTTTATCTTATTGGTTGAGGTTTTTTTCTGACTTAATGGATGAGCCAGTTATTGTTAAACAGCTAAATGATGATATGGTACAAATGTTGAGAAACTGGGGTACTGTTTCAGATTTCGTGCATTCTGAAGGTGAGTAAGCTCCCTAGTGAGTTGGATTATCTTGATATAGAACTTGCAAAGTCGGAATTTTCTGTTCTGAAATCCCCTGGTATGGTAGCCCCCTTTGTGCCGATTCATACAAAGGGTAAAAAGGGTTATCATACTCTTGCTGATCGTGTAGCTCCCACTTCTCATGAGATCCCATTTTTGGGAGATCCCGGCCCTTCTTCAGTGGTTGCTGCAGCTGCGGATAATTTCCCTCGTCGTTCTCTTTCTGCTGGTCTTGTGCTGCCAACTGCTGACATGGTGTTCATATTCGTTCTTGTTCAGCTGGTAGTATGTTGTCTGCTTCTGCCTCTACTGTTCCTTTTGGTCGTGTGATTGATTCTGCTCCTCTGTGTCCTGGTGAGCTTGCTCCTGCGCTTCCTGGTCAACTTGGTACTGATGCTGCTGATCCATCTGCTGCTGCTGATCTTGCTGCAGACCTCTTATTATACTTTCTTTCTCTTACTGCAGCTCGTCCGAACTAATGGAATATCTTTTCCGTTCAAATGTTAGAAAATGTTTCACTTTATTTATATTTGATCTCTTAGACTGTTCATTCTTGTTTTTTTTTGCTCTATTCAGTACTGAATCGACTGATTAATGAAAATGTTTGCATGCATGTCAGCTAGTTTTAGTTCTTTAACAAAGTTTCAGTTAACTAGTCGGTTGCTCATTCGAAGTTGTTATTGTAATGCGAATATTTTAAAGGGTCTCGGTCCCCAGCAATCGTTTGCTGGGGACCGGGACTCATTATATATTACATTAAAGTAATTTAGATGTATAATATTAATATTCGGACCGCCCTTTGAATATATTCTAAATTCTCCAATGCTTGTAGCGGCTGGCAGGATTAAAGGAAGTCGTGCCTACCCTGGATGTGCATCAGTTAATTATTTCAGCAGCTAAAGAGATTGAAGACTGTACGAACCTCTTTACTCAAGGTATTTTTTTTTTAAATTTCTTTTTGTATGTTTATGAGCATGTATATCTACCTATTTAATTGTTGATTCTATTAACTGATTTTAATGCAAGTATGAATGGATTATACATCCTTCCAAAGAGTGGTAAGATCGTAAGAGTATAGTCATATACATGTTGAGTTAAGGCACTTTTACAGGATCATATATTGTATTCTAACACTCCCCCTCACTCGAATAGTTTTGTCTTTCGTGTCCATAATAAATTGATACCATGTTGAGTAACCAGTTGCTCTAAAACCTTAAGGTGTTAGAGTAAGGCAAGATCATATATTGTATTCTAACAATACATTCATATATTAAGCTATTTTTTGAAGCTACAGCCAATACGATTCCGTACTTTATATAAGAAATCGGATTTCGTTCTGTTACCTTATGGAACAATATGCAATTGTGTAAAGTAAGTCGTAAGCAGGTTTAGTAGGTTGTCTACTAGAACTTTGGTGAACTACTGAACAGATCTTAATGCTAAAACATATATACTTGACCACCTACAAATAAAAGATGAGCTTGTATTTTAAAATCTAAAATCTTTATTTGCACACACACGAGAAAAAGGATTTTACATGTCCTCTTGCTCTTTACAGATGGAAGCAAGATACTGCAATCATGTCCTGCATCACACGGGCTTCCAAAAAAACTGAACGTCCTTGTAAAGGAAAATCTACAGTCCGGCTAAAGAAGTATCTGACGCAAGACTTTCTCAAGTGCATGCAATTCATAATAACTAGAAACTTGCTTTTCTTTGTACCAAGACAAACATGTACTACGGATTTCTGGATTGTCAAGGTTTAATGTTTTGTTGCTTATATGTCTGTATAAAAGTTAATTGATTCCTATGTTTTTTTCCTAATTGACACTGTTTTCAGTTGACTTCTATAAACAAATATCAATCTTTCGCACTAGATGTGGGGAGCGATTCTATTATGATAGCAAATCGTAGTAAGCTTGTTCTGGATTCATTTTGTCATTTCAGATTGCTGGGTTATCCTGGGAAATACTTACTACTGTGATTGTATATCTGAAAGTTAGTCACAAAGGCCAACATCTTTTTGTGATTTTGTTATACACATTATTAACTGCAAAACCTTTTTGGGTAATGTTAAGTTAATATTGATATACATCCCAGCTCATTACCTCAAAAATTGGAAGAGACAAGCTGCGAATCCATCTTTACCCAACAAAGTTCTCCAGAATAGAATGTGTTATCAAAGCAAGCTGCGGATATTGTAATGATGGAAGAGGGACTATCACAATTCGAGTTGAAATCCGAAGAAGATAGAAGTTCTGAGCATGTTGCAAAGGGGACCCCAAAGATAAGTTCTCTAGAAGAGACCAAACAACTAAAGCAAGCTACTGACATTGTGCTTACTGATGAGGAATTAACGCAGTAGGATCCTAAAGCTCAAGAAGACAACACGACCGCACGCTTTACAGAAGAGTTAGAACAGTTGATTGTTAATGAGATTCCTAAAAGACGTCTTCCAACTTGCATTGAGAAGCCTGAGTTTGACCCAGTTTTTTTTTCATAACCAGAGTTTGGTAATAGAAATCCGGATGAACCAACTTCAAGAATACTGTAAAGGCTGGAGGTACCAACACAAATGAGGAAAAAATTACTTTCACCTAAAATCTCAAGTGTGTTGAGACAAAAGATTGCGTGTATGCTCTCATTCTATTTGGACCTGCTCATGCTGCAGATTAAGGCAAAGCAGGAAACCAGTGCAGCCAGCCAACAAAACCCAATTTCCAGAGGCTAAAGAGAAAACTAAGACAACTGAAGGATGCTGTGTGTGTTTCCTGAAGACCAGAGTTATTACAGAAGAAATGGCGCAAAAGGTTTATTTCTCTTACTTTGTATGTTCCTTTTATGTGTTTAGTGGACCTTCCCCCTTTCTATATGTCATGTAAAGGAAGGATAGGTCCACAAGCCAGTCAAGTCAAGCCGGGATATGAGAAAAATAGATAATTATTAATTTATTGAAGACTTCTATAGTTTTATAGAGATTAGCTATAAAGGATGACTTTGGAATCAAATTATTAGCGACTCCCTGTCATCTTATTTGGCATAGAAATATACAATTATTCCCAATTTAGTGAGATGGTTAAGAAACATTACTAGTTGTAGAGATCTTTAGTACAAGCCATCCTTTTCAGGTGGAATTGCATTAAATAAGCATATCCCAATGCTGTTAGATGGGATGACATCAACTGCTGATTTCCATACTGAAAATTGAATGCTGACATGATGTATAAAATAAAACATGTTGATATTATTCACCATGGTGCTTGCATTTAGAAATTAAGTTGTCAGGAAAAATGTGTTTTTCAGCATGAAACTTTCTTTCAGACCCGCAATTTACTTATAAGTTACGCTTTCAATAGTTACGCAATACACACTATGACTTGTCTACTTTACCATAAAAAGACATGCAGGTGTCATGGCATGCCATTAGATGACATACATGAACATAAAAAGAAGAGGTCTTGCCCACTCACATGCAATGATCTAGAATCACCGGATATATTTGACAATTACGTGAAAGTTGGAGAGCAAACAGTTCTATTTATGCCCTCTTTCTGGTCCACTTCAAAGCTCTTCTTCACCTGTTGATTTCAAGATTATTGAGAGACTTAATTCAGGAAGTGAAAGTAAACCTAAATGTTGAATTTTAATCATAAAATGAGCAAATTTTTCGTATAGTTGTATAGACTTTTCTTTGTATCGATCATTGTAGTGTGTTATTTTTCCTTCCTAGTAATAATATGATTTTGAAATGGTGCTTTAATGAGTATGTGCCTGTCCTATTTCCTTCCTAGTCAGTGTTTTCTTGTCCAGGTGACTTTCGGCATTCACTCTGTAATGTTTACTTACCTGCTCAAACTGGTGTTATATTCGGACCTTCGTACGTTGTAACTCCATCTGGTGTTATGAGATTTGCTTAAACATCCTTCTAAAGAGAGGTAAAACAGCACGATTGTGTAGTTTATTGTGGAAAGCAAATACATTCTATGAACTGATGGAAGAATAAGCATTTGTGTTAAGTAAGTCGGCAGCAGGTTTTATAGTTTAACTATTAGAACTTTGGGTTTCTTATCAATTGACGTTCAGGCGATTTTTCCTGCCAAAGCATGTATGCTTGGATACCTACAAATAAAAGATGGAGCGGATCTCGTAGAATCTGAAATCTCATTTGCACACACAAAGAAAATAAATAATTTTACATGTCCCTTTGCAGTTTACAGATAAAAGCAAGAGACTACAATCCTGCCCTGCATGAGAGGGGATACCATCAAAAACTGAGCGTCCTTGTAAATTAAAGTCTACAATTTGGGTAATTTTCGTCTCTTTTGGCCTTGTGCCTGCAACATGAAAAGAAGTGTATGATGCAAGACTTTCTCAAATGCATGCAATTTAAGATAACTGGGAACTTGCTTTTCTTTGTACTAATACAAACATGTATGGTTTTCTGGATTGTCTGAGTAAGTCGAATGTTTTGTAGCTTATATCTCTGCATAAACGTTAATTGGTTCGTACGGTTTTATAATTTGATTTTGCTTGAAGTTGACTTTTAAAAACAAGTATCAATCTTGCACACTAAATGGGGAGCGATTCTATCATGATATGGGATCCATTGCAACCTCTGTAAGCTTGTTCTGGAGTCATTTTGTCATTTCAAATTATTGGGAATCCTAGGAACTACTTACTGATGTGATAGTATATCTGAAAGTCATAGTGTAATTTTGCTATACTATGTTGTTTAACTGCAAACCTTTTATAGGGAATGTTTATTAATATTGATATACATTAATAACAAGTGAGTATTAAAAGGAAGCTACTAATTCATATGGGAAGTTAGGATCCCGCTGAACGACCATTTGATTTATAACAATACTGAAAATAAGAATTGAAGCACTAATATGTATTTATAATATTGCAGCCAATTCTGCTCTGCATTTCAGTTTTATGCAATTAAGTTTTAAACTTTAAGTAAAAAGATTCTTGTTTTTAGATACATATGAGTATATTTGAGGTGTTGTTAAGATTTAAATTGTTGGTTTGAGCTAGTTAGTTTTAGTGATTTCTTGAAGTTGGGTTGGCGACTTGGCGTTGTAGGGGTTGATTTTGTGGCGTTCGGATGAAATTTAGGGGTTTTAGGCATTTCGATGTAAAGTGAGTGATGGGTTTGAATTTTAGTGTACTGAAGTTTAATTCTTTGTGGATTGGTTTTTGGAGGGAGTGTGCAAGAAGCAGGATCCAACAACCTGTTAAGTTTAATTATACCAGAAGGAAGGTAGCCGGTGCTCTAAACCAGATCAGGGGTAATTGAGTCTTTTAATAGAAGTGGGTATAATCGGAATTACACAAGTAAAAGAAAATATAGACACTGGGAGGGGAGAAAAAATAGTTTCAGGGAATGATTGGTGTGAGATGGTTCTGGAGAGTCCTTAACCTCTCGAAAGTTGAGGGTTGTACTGAATTAGGGTTCATCTTATTTATCTACAACTTAGTTATCAGTTTAATTGCAATCAAGTACTAGTTATTGTGTCTCTTATTGTTATTGTTGCTGTGTGCTGTTAAGAATCTTTAGTAAAGCTTAGCAGAGTGTTAGTTGGTGATTGCTTACATTTTACGGATACGTAAATCACTGTGATATTAGTTTTTAGTTTTGTGTGTGTTGGTTTTTTAGGGAGTGATGTTAGAGGGGTTAATTTTGGAAGATGGGGTTGTGTAAACGGAGCAAAATTTTAGTGTAGTAGTTGAACCGAGGAATGAGGAGAATTGTGCTTTTACGATGGTGGATGTTTGATTGTAATTGTGTATTGAATATGTTTTGAGAGATGCAACCACCATCTCAGCACTTAAGGATTAAGCTTGCTGAATTGAGGAGGGCTCAGATAGTGAGGAAACTTGGGCCAGACAGGTCAAAGCAGTACTTCATTGTTTAAAGGAAATGCTAGGGTTGAAGTTAAACAAAGTAGAGTTCCATAAGATTTGTCTTAGGATTGTCGGGACAGAATATTACACTGCATAACCAGTCAATTACTGCAATTCTAAGAAATGTTTATACGTCAAAAGTTCCTCCGTTGCTAAATGAAGTACAAGTACTTAAAACTACTGGAGCAGTTGGTAAAAAAGAGTCTCTGAGTGACGGGTATCATCAAATGGGACCCATTTAGGTATGAACCAGCCTCCAGTTGCTGCTTTGTCAAATGAGGACATACTTCCCCTGTCTCCCAAAAAGGCCAGGACCGGAGCTCAAGATCACAGGGATGGAGATTGTCGCAGTGCTCTTGGTTCAAAGAAAAGGCAAATTTTATATCCCAAAAGGCACCAAATGCAGATCGTAGAGCTTTTAATGTTAATCTGGATTCTGGAGAATGAGAGTCAATATGTCCAGATAATCAGAAGGCGGTACATTAAAGGGCACCAGGACATAATAAGTGAAGCAGAGTTTTCATGTGATCACCCAGCTAAATTGCAACATTATCACCTGTTGATAAAACTTCAGTACAAAGCAAATACTGAAAGGATAGTCTTATTAACGATGATGGGGGAGAAGTGTCAGCTGTGAGATTTTCCCATGCTCCACTTGACATTCCGTTTTGGGCTGCCAGTAAAGGTGGAGCACACAGGTCATTGTCTTTGGTGAGTAGCAGTAAAGTTGTTAGCTTATCTGACATTGGTGGTTTTTTTGATACGACAACCCTAAGGGAATGCATGAAGCAGATTGCTGCAAGACAGGGTTTAGAAGGGGTGTCACTAGACTGTGCCGACATATTGAATAATGGTTTGGATGCGTACTTTAAGGGATTCTATAGCACTTGTCGAATCAAGATCAGGGCATGAACAAGCGGACCAGAAAACTCACAAGCATCAGGTTCTTCTGAATCTTATTAACAGCGTTAGTGCCAGTTATCACTTCCAGATGCAAAGTAGCAGCAGGCCTCCAGTCTTGCATGAACACATACCCCGGCGCCCGATATCTGTGTTTGATTTCAAAGTTACAAAATAACTGAATCCACAGCAGCTTGCTGAGGACTGGGTCCTACTGCTGGAGAGAATATGCACTTGCTCATGGGACGAAGAACTATAAGGCAACACTTCGTTGTTTTCCCACTGGGCTTTGATTGGTCTGTAATGGATTAAAGGTGAAGCTGTTTGTTGGTTTTTTGGCAGCCTCAATGCAGTCAGTTATCTTACATACAATCAAACTTCCCCTGGCCTTAATTTTTTCCCTTGCCTTAGTTGGCAACCTAAGAAAAGAGATGCAAGGCAATGATAGATAAGTAGAGGAATTAGCACAAAAAAAAAAGAAGATAAGTAGAGGAATGCCCCAATTGGTTAACCCTGAGATTCTCCTAACTAATAATTTGTGGTCTTAAACCTGTATGATGTAAAAGCATGCTTGTATTGATTAACTGGATCAATCTTTTCCTTTTGTTGGCAATGCACTGTATATAAGTAATCTTTATCTTTTAGTGTTTTAACATTTTTTTGGGCAGCATTGAGGTTTAATTTTTAGAGTCTCTGATGCATATTCTTCGTCTGATTATGGAAGTTTTTCTCTAGTTAAAAGGTCTGTCATTCTGTATTCTAACTGTCACAACAAGTTTTTGTCTTGAAATGGAATATGCATACGATAGCCCTGGAGATTTGATCAACCATACGTCACCATTCACCTCCCTCGTTGTTGCAAGAGGTCGAGGGTTCAATTTCCCTTACCCTAAGATGTTTGTAGGTGGCCGTGGTGCTCCTTTCTGAGCTTTTGCATGCTTGACTTTGCAATGCCCATTGGTGGTGTTGGCTGGTCCATGCTCTGGTTTCTTGGATGACATGGTCAGTTCTTGTTATGACAAGTGTTCGTGTTGCGGTGCTAGACTTTGACTTCTACTGAATGTCGATTTGTTATTCAGAAAACACAAAAGCGGTGCATATGATAAAATGTCATAATCAGTGAAGACTCTGAGCTGTTTGTGGATAAAGATTACTGGTGTTTACATTCAACCAGTCAAGCTCATTACCCAAAATAATTGTTAATTTATAATGCAGGAATTTGGTCGAGTTTGGAATTAGGACTGACTTGCTCAAACTCAGTCCATTCAACCTGTAATACACGTGAAAGCTTGAACTTCACTACGCTTGCTTGGTAAATGCTGCGGCTTGTATATCAAAAGACTAGAGCCCAGTACCCGAGTGGATCTTATGAAAGGTATCATAATGATTACTTCATTGCCGCAAAAGCTCCTATCCTTTGTATATTCACCTTCTTGCCAGGCATTATGTTGAAATATCATTTTGTTTTTATTTTTTCATCATTGACCAACTTCCGACTTTTGTTGTTTTTTATATTTTAGTACAGGTGGGCGGGCATGCAATACTGAAGTTGATATTTTTCTATTTCGGGAGTACAAGTACTTAGAATTCTATTGTTCCCCCTTAAAAAACTAGGGGAGGTTCTGTCGGCGCTGATTGAGCATCTTTGTACGAAACAAGTGGTGTGTTGGTCATTATACTGCTGAGGTTTTATTTTCACTTTCTGTTTCTTTGTTTATTATTATTTTTTGTTTAGTTGATCTATGATTTGTAATTGATTGCTGGTGATTGTTTATAATCTGTGTTATTTGTGTCGAAATGGATGTGAATCTTGCTGCTGTATCTATCTGTCCTAGACTGATAATTAATCAGTAAGTGAGCAAAGTAAAAAATGACTGAACCTATAATCTCGCAGACTTTGAATGAACAATATAAAATCTTTGAAATGTTTTTTCTGTTTGGAGACACTTAGGAACCCTAACATTCATTTGTCGGGGATTGTAGAGTGGAAACAGGATTATGAAAGAAAAAGAGAATTATTTACAATCAAACACAACGAATGTTATGTGGTTTGGTCTAGTTGTGCTCCACGTGTTGCACAAATACTATTACTTTTAGTGTTAGGGTTAATTAGTTACAAGAGAGTATTTATAGAGGAAGACTTGGACTAAATCACAATTGGCGACCAATTAAAAACTTAAAACTCCCGTGTAGGAAGATTTATCAGAATGGTATATATTTTAGGTGTATTTAGATTTATTAAATTAGCTCCCAGGATTCCACAGAAGCATCCTAAATTTTTCTTCATTATATAATTTGCAGCTTGAGGGAGGATACAAAAAAAAAAATACAATATCTCGCCTTTGGGGCCAAAATAAATTCCTTGTGTCCCCAGAGAACTCTGATGCTCGTACGGTTAATGTAAAAGTCAAAGAAGGGTCAACTAGATCAACTTATAATTTCCAATATATTCTGCAGTCTCCTGGAAACTAGTCTAAGTCAATATCGATACCATCACAGGACAGTATCAAGTCGCCCAAGAAATCTATGGTAGATGCAAGAGGATTATCTTGGGGTATTTTCCTTAAGAGTAGTGAAGAATCTTCTCAAAACAAGGCTAAGATTAGGCCAGAAGCTAAATTCTGTAACTCCTCAACCAAGCTAGTCTCATATGGGTACTAAAGCTAAAGGAATCGAGAGGATGATTGGTAATGCTTTTACTTGTTTATTGGAAACCTTGCCTATGATTAAAATCTCCGCCAGACAACTTTTACTTATATATCATAATACTGAAACCAATTATTGATCATTTCAGTGCAAACAGAGTATGGATACTTAATTTCACTGATTGCTGGCAGCTCCTCAGTTTGCAAGTTACACTGCTAGACAATTGGTTTTATAGCCAGTCAGCATTCGAGAAAGTTAAGGGGTCTTGATTTATGTTCAACAAAAGTTCGGTTCTTTTGTGACCAGGTAGGTGGACTGCGCTTTCTTGAATTTTCTAACATACTTATAAATGATAGTCTCCTTTGATTACTTCTACGGCAGATGATTCAATATATTGGTTTCCTTCAAGTACCTGGCTTGAAAGTTTCTATAAAGATTATATTTATTTCTGATAGATACAATTTTATTGGATTACTGTGTTTTGTCCTCTATCTATATAGTCCATGAGTACACTATAACTGGTTTTTTTTCTTCCTGAAGTTATTAGTTTCGGATATAATGTTACTCTATAGATGTGAAGTAAAGTATGGTCCCTAGGTAGCAGGTTCTCAACAATATGAAGTACTTCACATAAATTTATTTTGCAACTTGAAATATTTGAGAAGGCTCATGATTGGTTCGTATTGCTGCCGGTGCATAATATTAGCAATGAAAATGTGGATATTTATGACACTTGTAGTCAGCAAATGTATGTCAGGAAATAAATGTCGAATAATTGAATGTAATAGTCATAACAGCTTCAGGCTGTAGTGTATCTGGTGAAATCATCTGTGGATGTAACATTTTTATATAATATAGAATGGCTTTAAAGATGAATTTCATTCTAATTTCACATGAATCTTTTCACCAATTTACCTCATTTGGCTACATCTTTTGTTGTTTTACCGGTGAAAGATGTATTGTAGTATATAATCTTCAATTAATCTTTAACTCTTTAACTACTACAAGGCCCCTTTTGTTGTTGCAACTGATCATACGACATAAGCAACTCATTTGGGATATTCATCGGACAAGATTGATTCTGATTATATGATACATTCCTATTTTAAGTGAAGTACATATCTCCCCCCTTTTCTCTTACCGAATTATGTACTTTAGCCTGCTTCAGATATGTATTTATATGTAACATCTCTTATGTTGCATTGGGTTATAAGCTTTGTACGCTATAGGGGAAGAAGTATCACAAGTATACTTTTTTTTTTTTACTTGTATTACATCTGAAGCAGTTTAGCATTGCTGATTGTTGTGAGCCATTTCATTTACTGTAAATGACTCAAAGTATAGCCATGTTGGTTTTGCAAGCTGCTTTGGATAGAGTCGTCAACTTGTGGCAAATGCAAGCTAAACGGTACTCTTAGTTTACGCCTTACTTTATTTTCAACAGTCAACATTTTACCTCCCCCAACCTCTGTCCACAAACTCTGAGAATTCTTATTTTCCCTTTTGTAGTCAAATATTATCAATCACCATTTCTCTTGGCTAAGAAACATACGCTTGAAAATTGTCTGAGAACTGTTTCTCAGTATTTGAGTAGAGACAATGCATCAGAGTCTGAGATATAGCATGCAAAACAAAATGCAGTATGAATATATATATATATAAATATATATATATATATATATATATATATATATATAAGAGTGCTGAATGTTTAATTTATTGAAGAAAGTATAGAAAGTATGAATAATTCTAATGACAAGACTTGCCAGAGGCCTGATAGTGTTGAGGCCACTTCGTATCAAAATTTTAGTCAACCTGTATTATCACATGTTAGAATAGTTGCATCTATATTACTGAATCCTCTCGTTCGACGTCCAAGTTGACTATTCATTTGACATTCCCAACATTGTAGTAGCCTTCCATAATTTATGTAGTAAAATTAATATTTGTTGAATCTCCATCATCCTGTGTTAGATAACAAAAAAGATACTGTTGTATATGTTTCCTCTACTTCTCATTTTCCAAGCGCTGAATCTCTAAAATAAGTGTGCATGTGCTTAAGCCTTTATACCTCTAGAAAGTAGAATACTTATTACCAATCCATGTTGATTTCATTATATCTCTTCTAGATAACTATATGGAAGTAAGGTCCATGCTTATTCAATCCCGAATTTATAAGGTTGTTTATTTATGTTTCATGTTTTGAGAATCTCAGATTAAGTGCCAACTGTTTAAGTAGCTATGGTCGGCCAGAACCCTGGGAAACAGCCTATTTTATGTTTTGGGTGCACATGGTGAAGATTGCAGGCTCATGAAATAAGGAGGAAGTTTTTTTCTTTTGAGATGCTGATGTAAGTTTACCCGAAACTTCATGCTTATTAAGATCGAGTTAATTAGGCTTTTAGATTTTGAGTAGAGATCATGTTTACATGCAATATTTGCAGATTAGCCTTCACATCTCTCTCTACCCCCCGGCCCTGCCCTCCACGGATACACCGTTGTCATCATCATAGCGACACAGAGCATTCTAGCAATCTATGAGAAGAAAACAACACCGATCAATCTCTACAGTCCACTCCGGAACTACACCGTCTACTCTGAGCTTGAAGATCAAACCCTCGAAGACGATCTTCAAACCCTAAAACAATATCGCACCAGATCAAACGCTCCTCCCCCTTTCAGGCAAGGTGAGTTGTGGTATTGATTAAATGATAGTGTTGTTATTGTCGTTATTTAGTATCAAAATTAGTTTCGTAATTGGGATTAATCGTGGTAAGTGCTTTGGGTATTTCTCTAATCTGTGGTATAAAAAGGGGTGGGGGTTTATGTCAAAATCTTGTTGCTCTTAGACCCGTGAAAGACTTTTTTCTTTATTTCTTTGTGTTTTAAAAATTATCAGTATTAGTAATTTAGTATAAATCAACTTCATCATGTTTTTTTCATCTCCCAAATTTGTTATATATACAACTTCACCACTGTACTGTATTCTCATGTATGGTTGCACTTAGAGTATGAGAAGCATATGTTAATGTTGACTGATTATGACTTTCTCACTAGACGAAGTTCATGAAGGCAAAACTGGACCAAAGAAAGCTCCTGCTAGAAAGGTTGGAAATGAGAGCTAATATCACGAAGAAATCACCAAGCTGGAAGATTGTACCTGGGAAGAAGATTTCTTTGGATATGTATCAGGAGATGAAAATTAAGAGTTTGAAGTTATCAGTGACTGATGATGAATTTGATGTTCTAAAGCTAATAGTGGTTCGGATTCCAAGTCAACCCATGAAAGTATTAGGGGCAAACCCTACAAATATGCTTGCAGTCTAAAGGAACCAAGAGGGTGATTAGTAAGGCTGTCACTTATTCGAAACCTTACCTACAATAAAAATCTCCACCAGAGACAACTTTTACTTATTCATTGTAATACTGAAACCAAATACTGATCATTTACAGTGCAAAAAGAGTCTGGAGACTCAATTTCACTGATTGCTGGCACCCCCTTAGTTTGCTAGTTACAGTGCCAGACAAATAGAATTATACTCAATTTCACTGATTGCTGCCACCCCCTTAGATTGCTGGCATCTCCTAAGATTTTTGTTCAACAAAATATCAGTCTTTTGCGACAAGGTAGGAGACTAAACTTTCTAATATTTTCAAACATAAACTCTTAAATGATTGTCTCCTTTGGTTACACTCTAATAAGTCTTAAGTCTTAACCATGATAACACTATAAAGTTAGGTAACCATTAATATCACATATTCAAAATGCGGTTCCGTTTAAAATGATTTTTCATTTTGAATATTAAGAAACTTAACTTTCGTATTCAAAAAAAAAAAAAGAAACTTAACTTTCAGGCACAGCAAACAGGAAAACATAGCAAACCTGGCAGCCTGTAAGATAACAATCTCCATTATGTATAGCGAGTGATCAGTCTGTTCTAATTGTTTACTTAAGATGTTTACTTTTCGACAACCTCTTTATCTTTTAAGGTGGTGTCTTGTCAATTATTACACCATAAGATGCATTTCTAGGAAATAGTCAGGCTCGACATGTTTATCTAATATGCTCATACCGTAATTAACATCAATCTCGATCTCAGATAATAATGTAATCATTATTTGATCAGTAAACACCCATTTGCTTTCATATCCACCCCTAAAAATTTGCTGGTGGAACGATGTTGAGCCGAAGGGTTCTCTTCAAAAAAAAAATCAACATTCCCGGATATCCAGCATTTGCATTATTATGTCAAGCAATCATTCTGAAAAATAATCGAACAATTAGAATGGTATGAAAGACAAGTTCCTTGAGCAAAAGTTTTCCAAACAATCCAAAGAAACAAATATTCTAGACGACATGCACATTCTCCGATACCTGCAATGGATCATGGATCCTTAGTTCTTGCCCAACCCGGTCACACAAATGGTCTAGGTTCTACAGTAAATGTCTCGATAACATAATTTTCAAAATTTATTTGTAGGAATCTCAACACTTTCAACATATATTTTCATAGTTCTCCTAGGGTTGAAATCTGAACACTTTCCACACATGCATGAGTTTGTTTCCACAAGAACTATAACCACAGCCGGACCACTCATGGTACAAAGGGTAGTACACAAGACTAGACGTAACCAAAGACCAGAATCTTAGGTATACCATCATACACATGGACCAATTGAAACGTTTATTTCTGGCCTACAACTGACCATACCGGTAACATGATAACATTCTAAACAGTAAAGACCGATTTGGTAATACAAGCACAAACATTGCAAAATACTTGCCGTCTCTTCCATTTCACCTTGTTTTGATCTAAGTCTTCCTTTAAAATTACTAGGTTATTAACCTTCGTGGAGGTTGAGACCTAAATTGCAATTTCAGGAAAATCATGTATGCTAAGCTATAATACAAGTAGTGCAGCTGATAATATTTTGTTGTACTACAAGTAAAGACCCACGTTACTAATACTACTAAAATCAACACTGCATCTTAATCTTGTCAACCTTGACCTGTCAAACAAAACAGACACAATGCAATCAAAATTTCAACAGTTTCCATTTCAATACTCCAAAAATCTCACTATTGGCATAAAATGTGCTTACAATCACAAAGTGCAAATTAAGATACCTTGTGACGTTTTGCACACGTATAGGATGCTGCTGCAGTAAACACAAGGCCAGTGCAGTCGACAATTGCCCTTTGCATAGCTGCAAGGAACCAATCTCTATATAGTGAAATGTGAAGGGGAAGATAATTGTTTTCACCATATCCACAAAATTACAGCTTTCCTCAATTATAGTTACAACCAACATCTAGTCTCCTCATTACCCATTACCCGATAAAAGGATCTTGTCAGTATCGGTAATTTGGTATAAATGTTTGAATGCTACTGTTTTTCTCTTTCCAGTGCATTTATTCTCTAATTAATTTATATTGCGATGCAGAACGAAGAATAAATGTTATTTTGTATATATTTTATGTACAAAGAGATAGAGATAAAGAAACAGAGATCAGAAAAAGAAATTTAGTGTAGAAGAAAAAAGCTTAGAAAAATTATTTCCATTTTCTGTAATATCCAAAGTTACCTCCGGTACCACCATATATAGACTCCTTCGTACCAATTCATTTTGCAATTACTCATACTAATCCATCCTTACAATGCTCAGACACTTTACACAAAAAAAAAACGGCCCAAATAGAAGAGGTATTAAATGACGATAATCTCTGCTAGCATCAATAACGAACTTAACAGTTTACTTGTCATGGTTGATGACTTGTTTCAATGGGTCGGGAAAAAGTATGCAAGAAGATCATATTATACTTCACATAAGCAATTTTTTATGCGCTAAAAATCAAACTGGTCACTGAACCGAACGCCATATTTCAATTCTTTGATTTTTTTTTCTAGGGCTCAATTGTACCACTAGTTGTAAGAGCCTGTTAGGTAAAAAGATTGACCTAACGGAAGAATGACATGTCACTGTTTGACTTTACTGACTTCTCAACAAATGACTTGGCTAGTGACGTGGTGCAATGCATATGTAATGAATCAAAAAAAGACCACAAGCATTTATAAAATCTACTTGTAGATATAGTCTATTCAATCTCGTTTCCGATTTTCCTAATTTCCACGCTAAACACAAACATAAACCTTAAATTCAAGGCCCCAATTTTCAACTCCTCAATAACAATATCATTCACTTACACAATAGATAACCGTTGAGGGAGTAGTTTGGAATCAGTTTTGTCAACAATAATCAAGGTGTACGATGTTGAATTTTATTTAAAGGTCTTCCAAAGGTTATAGACTCCATCATCCCACGTAGAGTAGACAAATATTATACACTGCATGAGAGCTATCAAGTCATAATTATTTATTAATACTAACACTATTATCTATACTATATTATAATGGACGAAACATTAAAAGTTAAGTTGGTCTGTACAATTTTTTGGTACTTCGTGTTTTTACTTCATTACCCTTACTTAGTTATAAAACAATATTATTAAATAATAACACTACATATTTATGACCAAATACTTTTTTCAGCTAAAACACATTATTTTTTCTAACAAAATCATCTTCTTTTCCCAAAAATATCACGAGCAAATACCTTTTTCAACTAAAACATTTTACTTTTTCTATTTTTCCTTACTAAAACCCCTCCTTTTCCAAAAATATCACGGGTAAACCGTTACTTATTTATTTTAAAACTTATTTAACTTATTTTCCCCCCTTTTCCGAAAAATATCACGGGCAATTACCTTTTTCAACTAAAATATTTTACCTTTTCTATTTTTTCTTACTAAAACCCCTCATTTTCTAAAAATATTCTTTATTTTAAAACCTATTTTAAACATTGGTGTACTTATCTTTTTAAACATTGGTGTTCACGCCTATTTGTTATACATATCTATATCTAAATTAATATAAACACATCTTTATGATCTACTTATTATTAAAACTTACTTTTACGGATCTAATTATTTTAGAAAACTATTCTAATTATATATAACTATTCTAATTAAACATAAATATAACTATTCTAATATAAAAAAAAATGTTTTCTCAGAGGTTTAATACTGAAATGAGTAGTTGCTACCCACAAGGTGAAAAACAACTTATTTCAAAAGTATGGGGAGAATTAAAATATCTTATTATTTTCATGTTGCTTCCAAATATATGCTCATGGTATTGAAAAATTGATATTAAGTTCTAGACCATCTCTTCATCCTTGATTATTACATTCTTTAAAACTTGTCAATAAGGTTTTCTTAAGGAGAGCATAATGATGTGAAATGAAGAATTAAAAATACTTATTTGTATATATGATGTAGGACAAGAATTTAAAAGCAATAATCAAGCAATGAATTATACAAATCCCAAAAATAATCAATATTATTCCCAAGAAAAATGTATAATTCAAGCGTAAGTAATGTGGGGATTACATAACTTATATAAGAATAGAAACCCTAATAATACCTATACGGCTATACCTAATGTGCGGCTTAATAGGTTTGCAGGAGACCAAACATTAAATATAATGAATTTGTATAATAAAAAATTAAGATATTTGAGGTGGTTGGAGAATATTTCGGAGAGACTACAGGAACATAATTGGTTTGGGGAGGGCCGCGGGGAATGACATAACATTATGAGTCTATATACATAAAAATAAAAAATAAAAAGGTATATACGGTATGTGAGAAGGTTAAAGGGGGACCCCCTTGCTTCACCAATGGTATTTGTTGAAGCAATCATATACTATTAGAAAGGTATACATACACTTCACCCTCCCAAACCCTCGACGAGTGAGATACATGTGGTGTTTTTAGTTTGTAATTAGTCAAACATCTAATATAACACATGTAATTAATTGTAAATACAAAACTTTGTAAGTAACATGTTTAAACTACAAATAAAATAGAAACTTACATAGATTGGGACTTGACCTTCTTAACCAAAAGAATGGGCCAGGTCCCCAATTCTCTATTACCATGCTTGTTCCTACAACATAAAAAAAGGGAATAATATCAAACATTTGCAATACTTCATATTTGCTTCACTAAAGGGAAAATATGGAACAGGAATATAAACCAGAGGACCATGTCCGACTATAGTCAAGACCGTTTATTGTGCACAGACCAATTAAATGTCACACAAGTTTATCCCTATGAGTATCCCGATGAGGAACGAAAATAAAGAATTAATATTCTATTATTTCGTTCCGCATCATTTATATTATTTTGATGTAGAGATAAATAACGTATTTGTCTATTTGTTGGGGCTAGAAGTTTAATAGTAATTAAGTAATTTATTTATAATAAAACCCAATTGTGACTGGCCTTAGTCCATTTATTAGTTACTTCCCATGTTAACATTGACAATGAGTTTCCTAATCATTTTATATGTGTAGAACTTGATGGTAGTCTCTGGTATGAACTTTTCTACATTTTCTACAATCTACATTACCTCGAAAAAGTGCCAAGAGACCACCTTCATTCCAAATGTTTTTAACCACCGGAAGAGTAGATGCAAGATTTGTCTGGACTTGCAACACAACCTTGAGATGATCAAGAGGAGGTGTTGCAGATGGAAGATATCTACTATCTCTGAACATTTGGGCGGGTCTTGGCAAACACTTTACAGAAGCAACTTGATGTTTGAAATTATCCACTGATCCACACCAAAAACCGTGCATACTTTCCAAAACTGTATTGTCCTTCTTCAAGGCAATTTGTTTCGCCTTTCTTTTCAGTGCGTTCCTCCTAATGCTTTCTTCTTCGTGTTTCCTTATGTCATTCCCCAGGGGACCATTCCATTTATCAAGTTTTCTCCTAAATTTTTGTTTTCTTGTTTTGTCTTTGTCATTGATCAGTGATACATAATATTCTGGCCTATAGTCGGTCACGCTTGAGACACTATATTGGCCAATATCATTGTAATGGCTATAAAAATAGGGGTATTCGCCTCTCCTGATGGCCCTGGAAAGTTTGTTCCATCTATTCTGCAAGGCTTTATAATTAGCAAAGAGCATATATCTGCCATCATGTTCCATTCCATGAGCCGTTCTATATCCTAGTCCTCCTGCAACATGATACTTCATTACAGGAAACCTCACAGCTTGACTTGTCATCCCGGTAAGTAGAACAATAGCTTCGCACCAATCATTTTTCTTTTGTGGCGTGTAGCCAAGGCTTAACGTGCTAATAGCAGAACACATACACTTCCTTGTGTAATTTAGAGTCTCTCGGGCTGCAAGGGAGAGAAGAGGATTAACACAATTTAAATTTAATAAACAATCAAAAATGTTTTCAACTCTAGATAGTAATATACAATTCAGAATTGTTGTGGCACTTTATTAAGAAAATAAAAAATTCGAAAAATAATTTATGAATACTTGCTAGAGGAGTGTATTGAATCCCTAAAGAAAGTTTATGAAGTTGGAGATCAGGAACGAAAGAGGGATGCAAATCGCAATCATCGAGAGCATACATAACATCTCCTTCCACACAAACACCAACTAAATCCAAATCTCTCTTGTTGTAAATGCCATAAATTGGATATCTCCCGATTACACAAAATTTGATGGAGAAATAATCATCCGCAGTTCTGAGAAATTCACTGGGTAAAACAGTTTGAAATCTATCGTCTTTCTCGTACACGGGGAATCTCTTAAGCAAACCATCAATTTTTTCACAGTAGGATTCGTATGCCAAATTAGTGAAATCAAATGTTTCCACTAAATCTATAAAGCTTGACATTTCGATCAACTCAATTAGGGTTTCAAACTGTAAGTCTGTAGGTGCCTGTTAATAGTATACACGAGGGGGGTGTTATTGTAATTTTGAAATCAATAATATATATATAACAATCTGCTCAATCTATTTTTCTAATTTTTCAAGACCTTTACAATTTTAAATACTAATAAATCAAAAAATATTATTTAGCATATTAGAAGTAGAATAGGTGTTCGAATTTATAGGGGATAAAAGTTCGAATTTATAGAAAAGACATATAAATAAACGTTTTATTTGAAGTAGAGTAGGTGTTCGAATTTAAAAAGGAGAATAGTTCGAATTTATAAATAAGCCATAGAATTAAGAGGGAGAATAAGTGTGCGAATTTGTAGAGGAGAAGAGTTCGAATTATAGAAAAGACATGTAGTTAACGAGTTATTTTTGTAATTTAATTGATACAAATATTTTTTCAACAAAAGAACGGCTCGTTAAAAAAAGAGTATGTTAACATAAAAATTAATATATAACACAAGTATTCAATGTTTTAAATTTGAAATTTTGATATTAAAAAGAAAACCGTGTTTCACGGAAGGACGGCTTATTAGAGAGGACCGAGTAATTTTTTTTAAATTTAATTAATAGAGTTTTTAAATAAAATTATGACGCCGCCGTGAAGGGTGGTTTTTTCGACTAGTTATATAAAGGAGAGGATGGGGGCGTTGAGGTGGCGGTTCTCAGATCGTTTCGTTCTATTTTTCTAATTTTATCAAAATTTTGAATTAGTAATATTAAAAATTCGAAAAAATCTCAATTACCTTTTAAATATTTACTAATAGAGGAAAATAAATATACTAATTTAATATTCTTACCTTTAAAATCTTTAGTAATGAAGGAAAGTAAATATACTATTTAATGACAATCTTTAATAATGGAGGAAAGTAAATATACAATTTAAATATCTAACTAAATTTTTGATTATATCTCAATTACCGTTTAATTCTTTCTTAATGGAGGAAACTAAATATACAATTTTAATATTCTTATTTTTAAAATCGTTACTAATGAAAGAAAGTAAATATGGTAATTAAATTTTTGCTAATGAGAAAAAGTAAATATTCAATTCAAATATCCAATTAAATTTTTTATTAGAAAATATCTCAATTATCTTTTAAATCTTTCTTAATGGAGGAAACTAAATATACAATTTTAATATTTTTTAATATTAAAAAATTGATTTTTTTTAATTCCTAATTTGTAGAAAATGTAACACTTATAAAAGACTACTCAAAATTTATCTAATCAAATTTTACAATCAATTGACTATATCTATAGTCCTATGATTATAAATATACTAGCTTAAAACCCGTGCGATGCACGGATTGTTATTAATAATAATAATAATTATTATTATTTATGTTTTAATATTCCATTAATTTTTATTTGCTAAAAAAAATAAGTAGGTGTGTTAAACTTTTTTAAATCATTATAAGTATTAAAATAGATTTTAAAATAAATTAATAACTGTTTGTTCGTGATATTTTTGGAAAATGAGGGGTCTTAGTAAGGAAAAATAGAAAAAGTAACGTGTTTTAGCTAAAAAGGTAAGTGTCCGTAATTAAAAGTATTTAAATAGGTTTTAAAATAAATAAGTAAGGATTTGCCCTGGATATTTTTGGAAAATGAGAGATTTTAGTAAGGAAAAATAGAAATAGTAACATGTTTTAGTTGAAAAAAGTAATTGCTCGTGCTTTTTTTAGAAAAAGAGAGGATTTTGTTAGAAAAAATAGAAAAAGTAATGTATTTTAGCAGAAAAGGTAGTTGGTTATAAAAATGTTATTATTTAATAATAATTTCTTTAGGAAATAAAAAAATAGAAAAAGTAACACGTTTCAGCTAAAAAAGTGTTCATAATTAAAAGTATTAAAATAGATTTAAAATAAATAATTAAGTATTTGTCTATGATATTTTTGGAAAATGAGAGATTTTAATAAGGAAAAATAGAAAGAGTAACATGTGTTTGTTAAAAAAGATAACCACCCGTGTTTTTTTTAGAAAAAGAGAGGATTTTGTTAGAAAAAAATAAAAAAAGGTAATGTATTTAGCTGAAAAGGTAATTGGTTATAAATAATGTTATTATTTAGTTATAGTTTTTAAAAAAAATAAGTAAGGGTATTTAAGTAAAATCACTAAGTACTGACCGTCCGTCCGTCTGACTACCAAACTTTTAATGTTTCGTCTTTAATAATATAGCTTAAAACCCGTGTGATGCACGAATTATTTTTAATAATTATTAATTTTATTATTTATTATTTAGATTTTATTAATTGCATTTATTAAAAAAAATAAGTAGGCGTGTTTAACATTTTTAAATAATTAAAAGTATTAAAATAGATTTTAAAATAAATAAGTAACGGTTTGCCCGTGATATTTTGGAAAAAGAGTGGCTTTAGTAAGAAAAATATAAGTAACTTGTTTTCGTTGAATTTTAAAATATAAAAGTAACGATTTGCCCGTGATATTTTTGAAAAAAGAGGGGCTTTAGTAAGAAAAATAGAAAAAGTGACATGTTTTAGTTGAAAAAGGTAATTGTCAATTAAAAGTATTAACATAGATTTTAAAGTAAATAAGTAAGGGTTGCCCGTGATATATTTGGAAAAGGAGAGATTTTAGTAAGGAAAATAGAAAATATAACATGTTTTAGCTAGAAAAGGTAAATTGCCCGTGATTTTTCTAGAAAAAGAGGGGAAAGGTAATTGTCAATTAAAAGTATTAAAATATGTTTTAAAATATATAAGTAAGGATTTGCTCGTGATATATTTGGAAAATGAGGGATTTTAGTAAGGGAAATAGAAAAAGTAACATGTATTAGCTGAAAAAGAAATTGCTTTGGCTGAAAATGGTAATGGATTAGTTATTAGCAATTATAAACTTATTATGTTATTTTATTAAATGAAACTGTCTGCGATATTTTTGGAAAATGAGATATTTTAGTTAGGAAAAATAGAAAAGATATTCTATATAATAATTTTAATATTTTATCTAACGGTTCTTATTGATTTGATCAGAGATATCTAACGGCTATGAATGGAGTGACCAGACTACAAAAACTTTCATGACCAGACAACAAAACTTTCAATGTTTCGTCTTTAATATAATAGTTGAATTTTAAAATATAAAAGTAACGATTTGCCCGTGATATTTTTGAAAAAAGAGGGGTTTTAGTAAGAAAAATAGAAAAAGTGACATGTTTTAGTTGAAAAAGGTATTTTTCAATTAAAAGTATTAACATAGATTTTAAAGTAAATAAGTAAGGGTTTGTCCGTGATATATTTGGAAAAGGGGAGATTTTAGTAAGGAAAATAGAAAATATAACATGTTTTAGCTAGAAAAGGTAATTGCCCGTGATTTTTCTAGAAAAAGAGGGGAAAGGTAATTGTCAATTAAAAGTATTAAAATATGTTTTAAAATAAATAAGTAAGGATTTGCTCGTGATATATTTGGAAAATGAGGGATTTTAGTAAGGGAAATAGAAAAAGTAACATGTATTAGCTGAAAAAGAAATTGTTTTGGCTAAAAATGGTAACGGGTTAGTTATTAGCAATTATAAACTTATTATGTTATTTTATTAAATGAAACTGTCTGCAATATTTTTGGAAAATGAGATATTTTAGTTAGGAAAAATAGAAAAGATATTTTATATAATAATTTTAATATTTTATCTAACGGTTCTCATTGATTTGATCAGAGATATCTAACGGCTATGAATGGAGTGACCAGACTACAAAAACTTTCATGACCAGACTACAAAACTTTCAATGTTTCGTCTTTAATATAATAGTATATATATATATATATATATATATATATTTATAATCATTATATATATATATATTAAAAATCAAGAATATGTCAACTTTCTTTTATTAAGAACCCATACGATTATATAAACAAATTTTTAGAGTTCAAAAGTTTATGCTCTCTGTTTTATCGAGCTCATATTTGTGTTGCTTTTAGAATATTTATATTTTCATACCCGAACTTTTTCTCACTTCTTGATTTTGATTATTTTTGTTTTTAGGAAGATACATGCCACAGTTTTGTTGTACCACGAATAAGCGGAATTTGATGACAGTAGTTGTATTATCAACGCAAGAAAATGGATGCATGTATGATGATATTTTGCACATATCAACACGAATCTTCAGCCTTACTATAGACGACAAAGTGGAGATTTTACACCAAATAATTTTGTTTTTTTATTATTTTGATAAAAACTTTGGTGTATTTATTCTCTTTTTTTGTGTATTTTTCTAGAATTACTCTGGTTCTTTAATGTAGTATATCTCATCTCATTATTATTGAAGGTATGTTATGTTCCAAAATTTCTCAAAAAAAAAATGTTTAAAAATTTATCTTCAAGACTATAAAGGCAAGTTTTTTAACTATTACATGTCAAGAATATAAATAAAATTGAAAATCATGTAGTTTATTTAGTAGATTAATGTGTTATTTGTTAAATTTGATAACAACGATATAGTGGTTTGTTGGGAGAAAATATTTTTAAAGGGAGGACGGTTCATTAGGAGCACCGTATTATATGTTAGAATTAAATATTAATATTATATTATGTACTTTAGAATATAAGTTGGAATTTAAATCAATATAAAATATAAATAGTAATCAATATAAAAATATTCAACGTAATATTAAAATAATATAAATATTAGACAATTGCCTTTCTCTATATTTATTCAGAATTTCTGTGAATGATTAAGACGACACGAAAATCACAAAAGAAACCTTATGTTAGAAATATAATTATTTATTTCATTTTAAATAACATTTTTTATAGAAGGTTTTTTCTAAAATTTAGAGAAATTATTATAAACTAGTATCATGTAAAATTATAATATTAGGTTAACCTTAGGTTCCATTTTTTCATATATTAAAACTAGTTGAAAAAGTCGCGCTTCGCGGTCGCATCAAATTTTTTTTTATAAATTTCATCAATTAAATTACTTGATCCTCTCTAATAAGCCGTCCTACCGTGAAAAAATACATCTATCAATTAAATTACAAAAATTACTCGTTACTCCCTAATAGTCGTTGTTTCGTGAAAACTTTCAATAAAACTTTAAATTCTACTCCTCTCCTCTACTGTATAATAATAAAACTTTTAATTGTATGTATTTTTTATAAATTCGAACTCTTATCCCCTATAAATTTGAACATCTATTTTACTTTCAATATAACTTCTAATTCAATGGCTTACCTATAAATTCAAACTATCCTCCTTTATAAATTCGAACATCTACTCTACTTCATATAGAACTTTATTTATATGTCTTCTTTATAAATTCGAACTCTTCTTCTCTATAACTCCGAACACCTATTCTATTTATAATATGCTAAAGAATATTTTTTGATTAATTAGTATTTAAAATTGTAAACCTCTAAAAAAAATAGAAAAATAAATTGAGACGATCTTAGAGGCGCCACCTAACCTCCCGCGTATCCTCATATATATATATATATATATATATATATATATATATATATATATATGCCATTGCTCTAGAAAGAACACTTTTAAATGAAGAACAATAAAGAACACCTAAAAATAATCTTAACCATCCATCTTTCATCTAATCTAACGGCTGCAGTTTAATAATAAGTAAACATGTAAAAAAATAAACCCACAAGACTTTGTATCTGTATTTGACGTATATAGACATCCCTCTCTCTCTCTCTCTCTCTCTCTCTCTCTCTCTCCCCCTCTCTCTTACTTATATATCAGTCTCTCCTTCTTAAATATCATCAATCATCATCGTTTTTATGGAATCTTCTTCAAATCATGTTGTGCTACCTACTTGCGGGTTGAATGCTTCTGATTCGTTGAGCGCTCATCAGGTTCGTACTTTACTTGTTCATATAAAGTTTAGGTTCACTATGTCACAATCTTAAACTTATCTCTGTTTATTTTTTTGTGCTTGAACAATACTAGCAGATGTGTTGTATGTGGTTTCGATTTTGTGAGGATTTTTTGAATTCGTAGGAGTTTGATTCTACCTTAGATTCTACTTTCTTTGTTTTTAGAACTCCTTTAACTTTATCCATGTTTCTAATATTTAATTGAAGTTTTATGATTTTGATTCAATGTCAGATTTTACTCCCTATACTAGTTATGTTATATGTGATTTCAATTTTTATGAGAATTTTTCGAAATTTTATGACATTTATTCTAAATTACATTCAACTTTTGAGAATTCATTTTACTTTCTCCGTGTTTTGATCATCTATTAAAGTTTCAGGATTTTGATTCTATATTAAATTTTGTAGTCTCTATACTAAGCATTTTGCATTTTATTTCTTTTACAATTTTGATTCTATGTTAGATTTTGTAATCTCCGTACTCCTGTGTTAGATTCGATAATCTCTTCTCCGATCATTTTTGAATTTTTTCCATAAATTTGATTATATATTAAATTCTATGTAGTTGTCTACCTTTTTTCGTTAAATAGTTTTAATGTGAATTTCATTAGTCGCAAAGTTGTTTAAGTTATGTTTTACGGATTTTAATAGTTATGATTTAAATAGTTATCACAACTATTTAATAATTTAATATTTTTACGGATTGAAAGATTCTGATGACATTGAATGCTTATTGTTATATTTTATCACTCTGTCATGTGTTTTATGTGGTTTCATTTTTGTGAGAATTTTCAGTATGTTTAATAGTTTGATTCTATGTTAGATTCTACTCTCTCTTTATTCAGAATTTCTTTTACTTTCTCCATGTTTTTATCATATTTTTAAGTTTTAGGATTCTGATTCTATTTTAGATTCTTTAATCTCTGTACTGAGCATTTTGATTTTCTTATAGTTTTGATTATATATACTAGTAGCTATATGTTTTGTGGTTTGAACTCTGTTTGAGCATTTTTTGAAATTTTAGGGTTTTGATTTTATGTTAGATTTCACTTTCACTCTTCTGAGCATTCTTTCAATTTTGATTCTACGTTAGATTCTACTCTATTTGATTTATAATTTTGGTTCTAGGTTGGATTCTACTCTCTCTATTTTGAACATTTTCCGAAATCTTACAGTTTACTTCTTTGTTAGATTCTATTTTCTAGTTAATGAGCAATTTTTTGAAGTGTTAGAGTTTTGTTTTCATGTTTTATTCTATTCTTTAGAGAACGTATTTTAATGTTTTATAGTTTTTAAATTTGAGTTTTTGTTTATATTTAAATTCTTATTTAATTTTAAATATATACTAGTTTATAAGTTCTCATATGTAAGATAATATATGTAACTGAATTTTAGTTGTGGGAAGTTCTGTATTTAATTTTGACATCAATTATTGATAACATTTTTGTGATTTGTTAAGTTGTTGCTTTGTTTGAACATTGTTCTCTAGGAAAGGTTTTGAATTTTTTGATTATCATAGTTTGTTGTGGAGAAGCTAAACTGAGTACGAAATTGGTGTCCTCTATCGATGAATGGCAGAATTCTAAGTATCGTTTAAATGGTTGAATACAGTGGCAAAAAGTGATTTGACATTTTAGGATACGTCCGTTTTCTATATGTTTTATTTGTTACTCTCTTTCTATATAGTACTGTCTGAGTTAAATTATATGGAAGTCTCTAAATTGTATGTTAGAACTAGATATTTTATATGAAGTTTTTTAGCATTTTGATTAAGAAGTTCAAATGTGTTCAATGTTGTGTATATAGGTACTCACGTGTTCATATTCTGCTTGTTTTAATCTCTTTTTTGTGTAATAGCAACAAAGTATTTGATTGTTTTTGTTCTTTCTAATTTTTGTGCTATGTTACCTTGTGATTCTGATGTAGATTCTGGTTTTTAACGTCACATTTTAACTAACCTGAAATACTTTTCGAGCTTTTGTAGCTTCCGAAATGATGCGGTATTGATTCAATGAGATAATTCACGTTGAAATCATTTGTCTTCAAGTTCAAATACATGGACAATTCAGTAGTGATTTTTTTATTTATGGAATTATCCACAAGCCTCTGTACCTCAAATCAACTCGTGGACATTAATTTTGTGGAAGGCTTCCAGAGAGCATTTAAGAGCTAAAGTCTACAATGCGCGACTTTTGATAGGAGGAAAACGGACAAGACTAATGGTCCACTGATTTTATTATTGCTTAAAATCACGATTTCTAGAGTTGTCAAGAACTTGCAGCCATGGACACGATGAAATGTATGTTGGAATAGTCTTTGTAAATTCATTAAAGCAAATTTTTGAAATTCGATAAATTGATCATCAGTTTCTAACGTATATGTTTGAATTTTTTGTACACATGCGTTGGTGTAAATTGATTTAAAGAATTAATTATAGAATCTTTTAATCATGATTATTGATCAATCAAATTTATTTTTGAGAAAAAATATCAGTATGTCGCCAGGTTTATCAACTTGTGGATTAATTTCTTGAGTTTTTATTGGACATGTCTACCTACAAAAACAATGATCAATTTCTTTACGTTTTACCGCACATCTCTATTTTATTTTACAATTCACTTGAAAGAATTTAAGACTTAATACTCTATATAATAGCAACATAACTAATCTTAGTCTTTAAGAAAATGGTAATAGAAAATGAGCAATTTTTTTGCACATAAGAAGATACATGACTCCTGACAAATAAAAAGACACATGACTACAAAGCCATAAAAAATTTCAACAAAAGAAATGTTGCCTTTTATTACCAAGTTTAAGTACAACTTACTATAAAACTGTTGTACATGTACAACTACGAAACATGTTTAGTAGATTGAGAGCTAAATTTTGTAGATTGAGTACAAAATTGTAAAAAGACAATATATAAAATTTTACATCTAGTTTCCAAGCCATGTTCACGGTCCCCTGATATTGCCAATAACTCACAGGCTATCCTCAAACTCATATAGAGGTTCTATTTGTTGCTTGAAGTCTTTGCGCTTGTGAATATCCAGTACAAGAGAGATACCAAGGCTCCGAATTTCCTCGCTTCTGATTAAAAATATTGTACATTTCATCAAGTGTATTTTGTTAGTTTGAACATATTGTATAAACTAGCAAGAATATCAAATAGCTTCCTAGTCCAGTAAGTCGTGTTGGGATCTTCACATTAGTAACAAGGAATACCAAATATCCTTACTCTGAATCTACAATCGAATCTAATATAAATCTAATGTATCATGACGAACACCTAGCATATTATTGAGAGTGAAATTATTATTAGTGAAAATAGATCTAATGAAAAACTATAACTAGAAAGTTATCCTAATAGACTATAAGAAAAATATATTCAAACATCTACAAAATGGATCGATAATTTATTCTCTCAATCAAATTAACAAAATTAAAAAATATATTATAATATCATATAGATTCTACAACTAAAGTAGGGTTTATACATATAACACTTACACATACAAAAAATATCTAGTGTGAAATCTCAACTAAATTTTAAAGTTAATGATTTGGGCTCTTACAAGTAACAATTAAATTAGGCACAAAACTTGAATTTTGAATAAAATCTTATATGTCTTTGAAAACTATCAAAACTTAAACAACCAACAATTCGTCACAGAAACAGAATTAAACATAGAATCTTATCTAGAGTCTTAAACTAACAAGAACTAAACAGAATTTAGCACAAAATCTTAAATACATATATACAAAACTCTAAACAATTTAACTCTTAAACTGAAGTTACTAAACTATACAAATATACATAAATTTATTCAATTAATCCACACTTAAGCACTCCAATTTCGCAATATCCAGTTGTCAAAAATTAAACTACAAAGTCAACGCCTAAACTTAGAACCAAACAGAACAGAACTGAACAAAAGTTACTTTAGCCAAATCTTATCACCCTCTTTCAATCAAAAAGCATCACCATGATCAGCCGTTGGTACACCTAAAAAACATAAGGGCATATACTCAGCATCTAAGGCTTAACTATGTGAGTATCTGAGTATCTTACAGTCTGACAATAAACTAAACCACATTCCCATATTTTGCAAATTTCACCCCTCCAAACAAAAACATCATAAAAATCCTTAAATAAAACCATAAATCGAAACATATATCAGACTAACCAGGTAAAAACAACCAAAACCAACAACATATCTAGGAGTTCAGTCCACTACTTCATTCTGATTTGCGAAAATTCAACGAAACTGAATTTGAACTTACACATTAAGTTTAGACTTGAGTTTCATGTTCAAAATTACCTCAAAATAAAGATTTAGAAAAAGAAACTTAGTATAGAATTAAACAACCATAGAATCTAAACTATTATAAACTTAGTATAGAATCTAATATTGAAACTAAAGTAAGTTCAAAATTAACATATATCGTTCATACTACCAAAAATTCTCACATTAAGAAATCATGTCTATAGTATACATAGAATCTAACACAGAATCTCACACAAACAAACATTTAAAATTCAAAAATCTGAAAAATATCTACACATAATCATGCTCAACTAGAATCAAGCATAGAATCACAAATATGTACAAAATATCACACAAACATAACTTACAATGTACAAATATAACCTGATAGTGAATTTAACACAGAATCAGAAATAAGTATCTCCAAATAAGGAGAATTGAATCAGAATTCAATCAAGCTTGATTTACCTGAAATCAAGAAGAATTAACATGAATTAAGCTCGATAATAGCATGAATTTTGTAAAGAATTGGAAATCATCATCTCTAAAACCCATTTTCATGTAATTTTACAAATAATTACCTCAATTCTTCAAAATAACAAGAAGCTTTTACAAATCTTCAAAATCAAAGTTCGCATCTATCGTCGATAGTTGTTCTTCACAAATAGATGGTAGAGAATGTGTGTTTTCCGTGTAAAATATGTGTGTCGTTGCAGTAGTGATAGATTTTCTCCCTCAGGTTGTGTATATAGTTTGTTACATGTAAGTAATGTGTGCACAATATAGGTTTTTTTTTGTTATTACTGTTGGAATTAATTATCAACGCCGCTCTTGTCTTTTAATCCCGAGCGTCCATTTTTTATTTTTAATTGAACGGTTATGATTGTTGTTCTTTAATGTTGTTTATATTAAGTGTTCTTTGTGGAATGCAACTCTCTCTCTCTATATATATATATATATTGATTATTTTTTCTAATTTTAATAAATCTTACTAATTTACTGCATTTTTCTTTAATTTTCTTAATCTCCGTCTCATCTTAATAATTGAATGGGACGGAGGAAGTAGCTCATTCCATTTTGACATCCGTATTTGGGCTAAAAACAAATATTTATATTAATAAAAGTTATTAATTTTTTTATCAAAAAGAAAAAAGTTTAAATTTCAAATTTTTTTGATATAAAATTCAAAATCCAATATTAACAGCTATTATGTATATTATACTCCAAACTATGCGTACCAAAAAATTAAGTCATTACAGAGAGGCTTTTGTAAGTGCTCTAAGAGGTTATTATTTTGAACCGGCGGGAGTAAGAACTTGACTGTCATCGAGAAAACGTTGGCCATTTTCAACGGTTATGTTTATCAGTCCTAGAAAAAATGATTCATGATGGATGGGCATGGGTTCCTCATCATACCCAAAAAGATCCGTGGTTTATTAATAAGCCTATCTTTGATCAATGCTAATATTACATACCAACTTTAGAAGTTGACAAATATAGAAATATAGATGAAACCGAATCAAAGTTGTATAAACTCTTTGTAGCTGTATTAAAGTCGGTGTTTTGTTCTCCCATCTCTGTACTCATTAGTCTTGAAATCAACTAAACATTGATTCATTATAAATCCTTTACATTCATCCATTGACAAGATAAATTTTTGTGCACATCACGATATTGGTAGCACATGTAACTAAAAGGAAGCAACTTAAAGATAGCGCATTGAAGATAAACATAAAAAGTAACCCAAGTTTCCAAAGTTTAATCCAAAGCCAGTCTTCATGAAACCTGTCAAAAAAGATAGCAGTCAATATTCTAGGGTGGTGGATCGAGGAGCACACAGTTTAAAATTTTAATCAGCTATTTTCTTCCAGAAATCAGATTTAGCATATTGCACTATATCATAGGGTTGGTACTACAAAACATCCAACACCAGGAAGCAAAGAGGCAGATTACAAAGGAAGCCATCAAGTTTAAATCTAAGTAACTAAAGTTTTTTTTTTTGGATTACAAAGCTTTTGGTCAGACAGACAAACCACACATGCTTCAGACCATATATATTTTAAAGGTTAAGGAAGCACTAAAATTTAAGTCAAGTAATTAAAGTTTTTTAGGCTCTACTTAGTGCCACCATAAAAGAATATAATAAAACAATTCAAAAAATCCCATAAAATTTATATTTATACCATCAGAAAGATTTAATTTCTACTTCATCAAAATTTAAAGACTTGACTTAGTGACCCCTATTACAACATTTGGGTTCAAGTGATTTAAACATCATTTTCAGCTATATCGTATTATGTTTCAGATTTTCATTTTGTTACTTGTAGCCTCACTTAAATTCTGTATGGATTTGCCACCGCATATAATAAAGTTGACGGTGAATGGGAATTTCATTACCATTGTTATGTGCTCCATATTCACGTCCGCCTTCTTAGCTTCCCCACCCTCATTCTGATTGTCATTAGCAACTTATTCTACCTCAGTATATAAATCCATCTCTTTTGCCCGCTTTAAAACCTTATCCCCGACTTCTGCTGGACTTTTGGCACCGTGGTTACCCTGTACAAGAATTTGCCAGTCTTTATTAAATAAAGGGTATGCCGTAACAAGGGGTTACATCTCATGAAAAAAATAGGTTACAACCAACGAATTGAGTCCAAAAAATAGATGCGAAGTCTGAAAAACTACAGACAGAGATACATGCCTAATTTTTTGCATACATTATAGACAGAGTAGAAAGAAATGCATAAAAGAGTATAGCAATAGTTAGACACTAGACCTATACATAAAAAAGTTGAAAAATGATAAATTGGAGAGGGGCTACCATTACCAAAAAAGATGGTTATGAAACAGCTGGTTTAGATTGAAGATGTTTTGAAGGAAACTTGACCGAGTCTTCAGACATGTATTGAAGATTTGTCAACGGGGACTTAACCAAGTCATCCAAAGAGAGCTGTTTCTCTTTGGATCCAGTAAGGATTCTGCCTTTCTGACTTTCAGCTTCATCTGCCATGATCTCGGTTTCGGATTCAGAGTCTGAGAAGATAGAGGAGTCTGAGGAGTCGGACCATTCAGTGGAAGAGGAGTCAAAAAAGTCAAATCTGGGGACAATATATCGTTTGAGTGGTTCGTATTTGATGCTGGGGTCGTAGCGAAAGAGCTGTTCGTGATTGATTCCAGCAAGGATTTTGTCTTTATGAACTTTGTCTTCTGCTGTGGTATCGGTTTCCGTTTTAGTTTCGTTTTCTGTTTTGCCTTCAGTTTCCGCCTTATTTTTCGTTTTGGTTATAAAATCAAATTCGGAACCGATGAATTCAGAAAAAAATCTCTCCTTCTTAATTTTTCTTTCTTCCTCGGTCTGGGAGTAAAGTATCAAATCGGAATACGCAAGGGAGTCCGGGGAGTCTATGTAGAAGAACCGTTTAAATATTTCGTAATTGAAATAGGGTCTGTACTTAAAGGGCTGTTCCTCTTTGGCTTCAGCAAGGATTTTTTCTTTCCGAGTCTGAGCTTCTTCTTCTGTCATGGTTTCAATTTCAATTTCAGAGTCTGAGTCTGTCCAGTCAGTGGCAGAGTCATCGTAGTAGGCATATCTGGGGACAGCACATTGTCTGAGTGCTTCGTACTTGATAGTGGGATCGTAGCGCCTGCGCTTTTCCTTTTTGGTTTGAGCAATATTTTCGCCTGTCTCACTAGTACCTGTGAAAAGCAGACTGATTAACTAGCAATGAAAAAAAATGAGGTTCTTAAAAGTAGGGGTGAGCGCGGGTCGGATCGGTTCGGTTTTAGGTTAAACTAGAGATTATTAAGTACTTAAATATGAAAATGACTAAAAGACTGATAGAAAATTTTAAAAATTGAAATTTTACACAGATGTCGCGGGGAGCCATTTAGTGCTGGGCGGCACCATATTAATATATCATCCTGGAAGTCCAGTCTCACTGCACCACGTCGCATCTTCGTAACAATATTGGGCAGAACCTTGCATGTTCTCGTTACTGGAAAACAATATTCTTGCTTCAAATTTTGTTAATATAGTAACAAATACTAATTAGGAGGGGCAACCTATACAAACATAATTAATCACAAAAACTTAGATCAGATAATCATATTCATACAAGAATAATGTTAGAGGTACCGAAATTTGGTACCGAATGTCATATGTTATATTCTGATTGGCTAATAATAATGGACCCCCCTGCATTCACATTAATTCCACCGATAAAATCATTCAAAATTGTCACGTCATCAATGCCACATCATTCGGTACAAGATTTCGGTACTCAATTCGGTACATCTAGCATTACTCTTAATACAAATGCTATAACAACTATAACAGACAATGACAGAATAACAAGTCATCACATTCCATTAAAGCAGAAGCCCAAAATAAAAATCAAAATTAAAGAAACCCAATAAAACTAGCCCAATTCACAAAATCTCACAATCCTAATGCTAAATTTCGTTTTCACAAATTGTTGTAAAAGTTTGTGTTAATTAACTAGTCTTAATCGATGTCTATAAGCAAAAACAAAAGTGAGGATACACAAACATTTCATAATTAATATACATACTCATGTACATAAGTAATAGATAAAGAGATGAACATACTCATATTGTTGCTTCTTGATATTGTTGCTTCTGCTACAAAACCCAAAACCCTCACCGTGTCGTCTTTTCCGGGTCACCTCTTTGCTACGCTCGTCATTTGGTTATATAGCCCAAATGACTTTCTACGTGGCCCATTGGACCTGCCTAAATTTATATCCTTTTCGTATCAAAATAATATATATTAACATATTAATACCTTATATATAATAAGCGTAAGGGAGATCTTATCCAAAACTTTGGTCGGTCACTGTACTACCAAAAGTATATGATCCGTTAGATTATAAAACTATAAATATTCAAATAGATGAGGACCGTTAGATATAATATTAAAAATTGTATTTGATTAATAATAGGATAGTATTTAAATACTAAAAGATGTATTTTGATAATTTAAACCAACTATAAATGGGTTTTCTATATTAAATAGAAATCTTTATGTAAAAATTCGTAATTATCTTTTCTCTTTAGTTTATGGATAGTTCCAGTTAGATAAAAATTAATAAACCATCATTAAATTAAAGATAATTTTGTTAGCTTCGCATGGACTGTAAAATCGTTAAAATCTGTTGTCTAAAACTCAAGATAGAGCCCAAACAGTAAAGTGATTATCTAAATTTTAATAAATATTTTTTTATTGTAGATTTAATTTTTTTTCCTAATTCTTTTAAATTTATAAATTCTATTTTTATTTCAATAAAATATTAAAATCAATTTAAGAAAAAATTAAAATCGATATGGTCCGTGTACGATCACTATACGACCAAATTAATAATTACAGTTAGATCTTAAATAGATCGATTAGAATTGTTAGATCTAATATTAAAAAGTGTATCTGATTAATAATATAATTATATTTAAATACTAAAAAATGTATTTTGATAATTTAAAAGTTTTCTATGTAAAAATTCTAAAATATCTTTTCTCTTGAATTTATGTATACTTCCAATTAGATAATAATTGTTAAACCAAATATCAACATAACAATTCATATTGATTATAATATTAAAAATTATCAATATAATGCTGATGTATATCATACTAACAATGATACACGTGAACTAAAGAGACTTACGAGAACTCATGTACATAAATAAATTTAAACACTTTTTTTCTGAAGGAACATAACAATTTGATTAATCCAAATTATAATTATATTATTTTACATATAACAAACATAAAAGGATAATATCAAAATATTATTAAAATATTGAGGGTTTCATATTCATAAACGATAATTTTGAATATAATACTTATATTAAAATGTGTATTTGATTAAAGGTAGGATTATATTTAAATACTAAGAAGTGTGTTTTGATAATTTAAACCAATTATAAATTGGTTTTCTATATTGAATTGAATTTTTTATGTAAAAATTCTTAACCATCTTTTGTTTTCGGTTTATGTGTAGGTCAACAGGTCAAGTTAGATAATAATTATTAAACCATCATTAAATTAAAGAAAATTTCGTTAGTTTCGCATGGGTTGTAAAATCGTCAAAATTCAATTTTTAAAACTCAGGATATAACCCAAATAGTAAAGTGAGTATCTAAATTTTAATAAATATTTTTTTTATTTTTGTAGCACCAGTTTATTTATTTTTCCACTAATTGTTTTAAATATAGAAATTTTATGTTTCTTTCAATAAAGTATTAAAATTAATTAAGAACAAATTCAA
Source organism: Heracleum sosnowskyi (assembly GCA_030848705.1). Classification (NCBI taxonomy): domain Eukaryota; kingdom Viridiplantae; phylum Streptophyta; class Magnoliopsida; order Apiales; family Apiaceae; genus Heracleum; species Heracleum sosnowskyi. The sequence goes on along the minus strand of CM061245.1, from coordinate 116,701,756 downwards.
ATCGATAAAGAATATAATAATATGAGAATAAAATTTTATATAATCATAACATAATTTTTATTCTATTTAATAATTTTTAAGTAATAATGTATTTTAAAATTTTATATACACTGTAAATAAACCGAAACATTAAAAGTAAAAGCAGTTAGTAAGATACTTATATCAGTATATACTTGATATCCTTATTATATTAAATCCTTATATATAATAAGTATAATATGGATCTTATCCAAAATTTGGATGGTACGGTCTTGGACAACCAAACTAATAAGGACCATTAGATCTTAACTAGATAAATGAAAATCGTTAGATCAAATATTAAAAAAGTGTATTTTATTAATAATAAGATTATATTTAAATTTTAAAAAGTGTATTTTGTAAAAAATTCGTGACTTTCTTTTCTCTTTCATGGACAATTCCAGTTAGATAAAAATTGTTAAGCCATCTTTTAATTAAAGATAATTTAGTTATCTGGGTGTAAAATCGTCAAAATCTAATTTTTAAAACACACGATAAAGCCCAAATTAGTAAAGTGGGTATTTAAATTCTAATAATCATTATTACGTCATCATTATTTTAATGTCAATTTAATTAATTTTTTCTAACTATTTTAAATTTAGAAATCTATGTTCAAAAATTGAAATCAATCTAAGAAAAATTCAAATCAACAAAGAATATAATAATACGATGATAAAATTTTATAAAATTGTGCATATTTTTTATCTTATTTTATTAATTTTTTTTATCATAACTAATTAAATATTATTTATTATTAAATAATAAATTATACGCAAATGGTGATTTTGTTTTATAAGAACTCATAGAGACCTAATTTCATTGTTAGCATGACTATATTCATATTTAAAAAAACCGTATTTTGAAATTTTAGACTCAGCTACAGAAGAGACCTAACTTTTTTAACATATATACATTGTAAATTATTAAATTCGAAACTTTAAAAGTTTGTTAATCAATTAGTATAGTACTTTTTTGAAAAACCGTACTTTATAAAAAATATTATCAAATAACCCATGTCTACAAGAAAAAAAAATGAAAATTTTCTTATTTTTCAAAAAAATCCTGTAAATTTTAATATGTTGTTGGTAGATTCAAACCTTAGATCATTGCACGTGATAAATTTTACTCTTATATCTAACGTTTCTCAACAATTTAATTTGAAAGATCCAACGATTATGAATTGAGTGATCAAGCGACCATACTTATAAGAAAGCTTTCATTATTTAGTCTTTAATATAATAACATAGATTTTTACGGGATATACTATAAAAAAAATGATTTTTTTTACAGAATTTTGATCGTCACGGTGTACTACTTTAAAAGAAGAACTATTACAAAAACAAATTATATTTTAATTGATAATGTATTTTCTCAAAAGTTCAAAGTTCCCGCATCATTAACATATTACAAAAGAGAGTATATTATATTTTAGCAATAAATATTTTAAAAAAATATATTAAAAAAATATTTAAAAAATTAATGATGTTATCGTGGTAGTTTGGTCCTAAATACCGCCAAAACATTCTCAACCGTTAGATCCAATACTTTGAAAAATAGAAGATCAAGATTATATCATATAAAAAGAAGTTATTATCTAAAAATGATATAAGTTAAAAGATATTATATTAGGATTGGATTTTCCAAAAAGTTAAAACATAAAAAAAGTTGTAATTAAATAAGTAAACCCATTTAATATCAAAATAATAGAAATCGTTTAATCTTAAATAGATAGGTGAAAACCGTTAGATTTAACATTAAAAACTTTATTTGGTTAATAAAGAGTATTCTAATAATCTAAACTACATATAAGTAGATTTCCTAAATCGAATAGAATTCTCAATATTAAATTTCGTCAATTTATTCTCTTTTTAGTTTTAGAATAGAATTTCATGTGGACCGTAAAATTCGTCAAATCTAACTTTTATAACTCAATATAAACAAATATTAAATTGAGCGAGTAAAATATAATATATATCAAAATTTTAACTATAATTCTTTTTGGCTAAATCTTTTTAATAATAATTTAATCATGTAAACTAATAACTTTTAAATATTAAAATATTCATAAATAAATATAATTATAAATATTAAAAAAACAATCGTGTGTTCCATGGGTAATTAAAATATAATTTTAAACAAAATAACTATAAATAAAATTTAAGTAACCGTGCATCGCACGGGCTATAAGCTAGTTTGCATAATAATTATATACTAGCTTAAAACCCGTGCGATGCACGGATTGTTATTAATAATTATTATTTTTATTATTTATGTTTTAATATTCTATTAATTTTCATTTGCTAAAAAAAATAAGTAGACGTGTTCAACTTTTTTAAATAATTAAAAATATTAAAATAGATTTTAAAATAAATTAATAATTGTTTGTCCGTGATATTTTTTGAAAAGGAGAGGTCTTAGTCAAGAAAAATAGAAAAAAATAACATGTTTTAGCTGAAAAGGTAAGTGCTCGTAATTACAAGTATTTAAATAGGTTTCAAAATAAATAAGTAAGGATTTCCCCGAGATATTTTTGGAAAATGAGAGATTTTAGTAAGAAAAAATAGAAAGAGTAGCATGTTTTAGTTGAAAAGGTAATTGCCCGTGATTTTTTTTAGAAAAAGAGAGGATTTTGTTAGAAAAAAAATATAGAAAAGTCAATGTATTATAGCTGAAAAGGTAGTTGATTATAAATTTTTTATTATTTAATAATAATTTTTTTAGAAAATAAAAAAATTGAAAAAGTAACACGTTTCAGCTAAAAAAGTACTCATAATTAAAAATATTAAAATAGATTTTAAAATAAATAATTAAGGATTTGTCGTGATATTTTTGGAAAATAAGGGGTTTTAGTTAGAAAAAATAAAAAGAGTAACATGTTTTTGTTAAAAAAGATAATCGCTCATGTTTTTTTTAGAAAAAGAGAAGATTTTGTTAGAAAAAAATAAAAAAGATAATGTATTTTAGCTGAAAAGGTAATTGATTATAAATAATGTTATTATGTAGTGATAGTTTTTTTAAAAAAAATAAGTAAGGGTAATTAAGTAAAATCACAAGTACCGACCGTCCGTCCGACTACCAAACTTTTAATGTTTCGTCTTTAATAATATAGCTTAAAACCCGTGTGATGCACGGATTATTTTTTAATAATTGTTAAATTTATTATTTATATTTTATATTTTATTAATTGTATTTATTAAAAAAAATAAGTAGGTGTGTTAAACATTTTTAAATAATTAAAAGTATTAAAATAGATTTTAAAATAAATAAATAACGGTTTGCACGTTATATTTTGGAAAAAGAGGGGCTTTAGTAAGAAATATAGAGAGTAACATATTTTCGTTGAATTTTAAAATATAAAAGTAATGATTTGTCTGTGATTAATAATTATAATATTATTATTTTATTTTATTAAATAAAACTATCCCTGATATTTTTGGAAAATGAGAGGTTTTATTTAGGAAAAATAGAAAAATAAAAATTTTAGTTAGAAAATATAAAAATATATATATACAATTTGGCTAAAAGTGGTAATGAGTTTTCCGGCTCACCTCTTCGCTACGCTCGTTTATATCCTTTTTGTATCAAAATAATAATAATAATAATAATAATAATAAATATTAACATATTTACATAATAAAACACATTTTTTTTAATTCAAACATGAACTCGATAAAATAATATATATTTTTTCTCATCATCAATTACTAATACTCCAATTCCTAGCCCGCTCTCTTTCCTTTTGTGTTTAATTTTCATTATTTTTTTACAATCTCTTCCCGGTGAGAGTTTTTCTACCCAATAATTGAGTTTTTCTACCCTTATTTTGGGTTTATTTATCTCTTCATGTAAGAGATTTGTGTTCTGGTTGAAGGAGATGAGGGTAGAGAAAGAGAGAGAAGAAAGAGATTTATAATTTTTTTTTTCACTGGATCTTACAAATTAAAACATAAGTATTTTTTATAAAAATTGTCACTGGAATATATCAATAAATCAAACATGTCAATCTCAATCATGTTATGCATCATACTGGACACAATTTAATTGATTAAATATCGGATATAATTAAAATTTTAATTTTTTAAATTCGTGTAATCTATCATTCAAATATAAATTTGAACCTAATTATATTTTTATTGACGACCGATATGTAGTTTTCATTCGAATTATAAAACACACAAGATAACTTTGTTCTCTATTTATATCTCATATTTAACTCATATTAATATAAATTTTAAAATTTCACTCTTTAAATAATTTTTTCTTCGACAATAATATTGAATTTTGATATTTATACCTTCAAAAAGTTATTTCTTATATAATCAAACTATTTTTTTTTCTAAAAAGTATCAAAGGGTGCGAGTTTTGGATAAACAAGCTAGATAAGAAAGAAGTTTGTTGAAGAATGTTAATGAGAGATTGGGAAAAAAAATACGTGAATAAAGATTATCAAGTTTCGACCGACAACTTTCAATGACTGTGTACGTGTAATGTACACAGCGCTTACAAAAAAAAAACCTACCCTCAAGCTCTGTACACCTTTTCCTTAAATCATGCTGAACAAATCCAACGTTATAAATTGCCCCTTCAGAGCATCACCACAATCTCTTAAACATACTCCTTAAAAATAATATAAAATATTAACTCTTATCTATTTAAGAATCTCTTACTTATCATCTCTAACAACCTCTTCATCCTCACCTTTTCAATTATTTTTTATCAGTGTTGTAAAAAACGGGAATCGGAGTAAATCGGTGAAGGTATCATCCAGAGATTAATCGGGTAATCGGAGATTATTCGGAATGATTAATCGGGTCATTAATCGGAATAAATTTAATAATATTTTTTATATACAATTATATTCATATATATAATTGTTTCGTTATTTCAACTAAACATATGTTATTATCATATATTTATGCAAATATGTTAAAAATATTATATAATTGTAATAAATAAAATTTTGAAGGTTTAATTTTTTAATTAGAGATCAATTTAAGAAGAAAAATTAAGAGAATTTACGATTTAGGCATCTAAAATTATAATTACATGTACAAAAATAATTGTTTTTCCTATTATTTAATCAAATTTCTACCTTTTAAATTTCTAATTTTTTTAATTTTAAGTATTTTTTATTATTTTTTAATAATTAACCCAATTTTTGACCGATTAATCCAATTTTTACCGATTCAGTCGATTTTTGACCGTTTTTCTGAAAAACCAATTAATTGATCGATTTTCGCTTAATCAGTTCGGTGACCCGCCGTCTAGCGATTAATCCCGATTAATCGCCGATTTTTAGAACACTGTTTTTTTTATTAATGATTGTACCATAAGAAGTATTATATATTAGCAAAAAATGAGATAGGGAGAGGAGAGAGAATCTTAATATTGAGGAGAATGAAATAATTCTTAAATATTTGAAGAAGAGTTAGGAGGCTCTTGGAGCTTGATTTTGAAGAATTCCTCCTCAATATTTAGCTTAAAAGCCTCAATAGAGAAGGGTTGGAGATGCTCTCATACTACTGAACAACCTCTACCTAAAAATTTTAACACACCCTATTTGGATGTTTTTGATAAATATATATAATCGTATATGACGTTAGGGTTCAAAACAAAATTCAATTTTTTAATTTATTTTTTTCCTAATTAAAATTAAACTTTTTAATTTTATTTTTCACTTGATAATTCATTGTCCAAAAATAATATTGATTTTTGATATTTACACCATCAAAAAAATAATAATCAATATATATACTTATATAAAGAAGAAGACAGGGGCGGTAAGGTGACGCCTCTCAAATCGCTTCGATCTATTTTTCTAATTTTCTCAAATTTTTGCATTAATAATACCAAATATTAGAAAAAATCTCATTTGCCTTTAAAATGTTTATTAATTAGAAGGAAACTAAATCTCAATTGCATTTAAAATCTTTACTAATGTAGAAAACTAAAAAAACGCAATTGCCTTTAAAATGTTTACTATGGAGGAAGCCAGAGATTAGAAAAAATTTCAATTGCCTTTTAAATCTATACTAATGGAGTAAATTAAATTTACATTTACAATATTTTTGTCTTTAATATCTTTACTAATAGAGGAAAGTAAATATATAATTTAAATATCATATTAAATTTATTTTTCTAATTTTCTTAAAATTTTAAATTAATAATAAGCAAATATTAGAAAAAATCTTAATTTTCTTCGTACTATCTTGTAATAGAGGAAACTAAGCATATTATGTTAATAATTTCCTGAACTTCCTCTACAAAACCAATTTATTCACTAATTTTGTTTTAACTATCTTCAAACAAAGTAAAGTATATATTTAGGTGGTGTTGGAAAATCGTCAATCATATTTATCTATTTTTTTAAAATATTTTTCTTTAAAATTTTAAAAGTTAAAATTGCCCTATTTTCTTTCATTCTCATTTCCTAATTTTTATTCACATTTTCGTAATCATGTTGATATATAATTCAACTTCCTCTTTTATCATCATACTCAAATCTTGCTTTCACTATATATACATTACAAAGTTTTATCAATAATAGCCTCTCTAATTTTCATTGTTTATCGTATGTCATTACAGATTAGATTAGTTTTGCAACTTTTAAGTTTATTTTATCGACGATGTGAACCAATGTGTTGATGCTTGATTATATTTCTTATTCATGTGTTTGTTTTATTACAAGGATGACCTGAATCATGTGGTTTTTTATGATATGAAAGATTAGAGATTGGAAGAGAGGGGAATAAACTAAAAATTGTGCGAGTACGAAGAGATTTCCGCTTACTGTTTTATATGTTGACCATTAACGGTTATGATAATTATTTGGTCATAAGATCTAACGGTCCTCATCTATTTATTTAAAAATATTGTTTTAACTAAAAACATATTATGCAGAAATTTTTTTAGAAAAATTTGGAGAAATTATTATAAAGCCGCCGTAAAGAGCGACTTAGTTTTCTAGTTTTTGTCTAACCAAATTATTGTTTTCAAAAAATAAATAAATTACTATCACGTTTTAAAGACTCCAGATGCGCGTGAAGACAAAAAAGTTTTGCTTTTAAAAATTAAAACTTTAAAGGCTGGCAACAGATCTATCACCCAATTTACTACAACACATGTGACAACCCGGGTCAAATACCGGGTCAAGTCTCGATCATGAGTCCGAATAAGCCGAAGCATACTGGCTCAACCGCAACCAACTTGGGTAATCCACTGGCCCACCACAGGCCCCCAAAAGATCATGATTTGTTGGTGCTAATTAGTAGTAGTACTTTTCCTTATAAACTGAACAAAAGTCCCAAATCTCCTCGATGTGGGACTGGGGTGTTACAAACTGTTAGAAAATTGATAGTTTAAGGATATAATTAAGTATATTCTTGATGTTAATTCAAATTTCTAATGATTGGAAGTTGTTCCTTGCTATGGGAACTTAAACTTTCATGTATGGGTTTAATAATTTTCTTGTTTAAATCCATAAGAGAAATTGAGATGAAGGTAGTAGCTTGAAAAAGCTTGTTATAATGATGTTTCATTTATCCCACATAGAAAAGAATAAAGGGACTTGGTGGCTTTATATAGCATTACACACATGAGTAGTATACAACTACTAAGGTGTGTGATGGTGCATGGTGTTGATGTGTGCTTCACGCGCACACACACACACACGCGCGCGCCGCCGCCCGCCTCGCACACCTACACCATATTGGATTCTTTGAACGACAGCAGCTATACCTGGATGATAAGAGTACAAGTGTGTAGAATGTGGGAATCTTTCAATCCAAATACTGAAGAACTGATCAGTCTTGACATGATTTTGATCGATGAAAAGGTTAATTAAGTCAATATACTTATAACTTATTAATTTGTCAAATTGTATGATGTTGTTAACTTTTATAAGATATGTTGTATGACAGGAAAATTTGATCCATGCTACGATCCCGAAGATTCTGGTCTCTCGGTTCAAAAATCTTTTTAGAGGAAGGCTCCGTGTACAACATCAAAAATCCGAAAGTTGTTTCAAGTACAAGGAAATATAGACCACTATCACATGGGTCTAAATTGCTCTTCATACGCATAACGTTGCCTGAGAGATTGGAAGAAGGCATCGTCAACATATCACTGTATGGATTTCAGTTCATATGTCCGGATATGATTGATGCACGTATTAATGACATCAACATACTCTCAGGTTTTTGATGCAGTAATATATTAGAGTAATATATAAGTAATACTATTATATATTATATAAGTTATAATTCAAACTATCATGTTCTAATATTATTTTTTCTATGTTGATTTAGATGTTGTGGGCTGCTTGACTTACTTGTGTGGCATTGAAGTTGTCAAAGACGGTTGAAAAAAAAGAGATCTCAAAATTGTCACAAATTAGTAAGTTATGCATTATATTAATTTTAATATAACTGTTAATTGTTTTTTATTGTTCTTGTAATTTTATATTATTTCTTTGGTTACCCCAATTTATTTATTTTACTTATTTAATTTGTTCTAATTTTTTCTTAAACAGCTCCAACACCAGTACCATAACTTTGTGGGAAAAGTTGGCCGAGATGGTTGATACAAATTTATACAAGGAGGATGGTGGACCATATATAATAATTAAGCATATTATATGCTAGAATTTTATATTTATGTATTATGTATTTTTAAATAGAAGACAATATAAAGTTTTAGAAAAACAAAGTGATTAATATACTAATATTTGATATAATATTAAAATAATGAATTATATTAAACAATTGTCCTTTTTTATAATTATTCAAAATTTCGGTTATGAACAACACTAAACTAAACGAAGAATTTAAAAAAAAAACTTTAATTTCATGTTTTAAATATAATTTTGTTTAAAAACATTTTTTTTATAATAGTTTTTAGAAAAATTTGGAGAAATTATTATAAAGCCGCTGCGAAGCGCGGCTTTGTAAACTAGTACTTATATAAAGGAGAAGACGAGGGCGGTGATGTGGCGCCTCTCAAATCGCTTCGATCTATTTTTCTAATTTTTTAATTTTTTTGAATAATTAATGTTAAAGATTCGAAAATATCTCAATTGAATTTAAAATCTTTACTAATGGAGGAAACTAGATATACAATTATAATATTCTTGCGTTCAAGATCTTTATTAATGGAGGAAACTAGATATACAATTCTAATATTCTTGCCTTTAAAATCTTTACTAATGGATGAAACTAAATTTACAATTTTAATTTTAATAGTCTTATAAATTATTTTATTAGAAAATATCTTAATTGTCTTTTAAATTTTTACTAATGGAGGAAAGTAAATATAAAATTTTAATATTCTTGCCTTTATAATATTAGATAAATTCTCAATTTCCCTTTTACTATTTTCTAACGGAGGAAACTAAATATAGTAAGTTAATATTCTCATAAACTCTCTCTACTGATCCAATGAATATACTTATATAAAGGAGAAGACGAGGGCGGTGATGTGCCACCTCTCAAATCGCTTCGATCTATACTTCTATAAATATAGTTTTCAAATTAGTTACCTAATTGAGTCATTTTTGAAATGAGTGACTAATTTGATACATTTGAACCAAATGAGTGATGACTTTGATAATTTTCCCTTTCTTTAATACTATTTTTCAAGGAAGGAAGTTAAATATGTTATGTTATGTTAAAAACGGTTTGCTTGACTGTCAAAAACAAAATCTTCAAATGGAGGAAACTAAGTATACTATATTAATATTATCCTAAACTTACTCCACGAGTCCAATTTATTTACTAATTTTTATTTAATATCTTTTAATAGAGGAAAATAATAAAGAAGACAATTTGTGAGGTGCCAGACGATTTGAGTAGAAAATATCTAAATTGGATTTTAAATCTTTAGTAATGGAAATATTAATTAACTTATATTCTCCTAAACTTTCTTCTTAAGTCAAATTACTATCTTGATATTGTCCTAAAATTTATCTTTAAGTCAAATTACCATGTTGATATTTTCTTAAACTTTCTTTTGAACTTAAAGTTACCATTTTAATATTCTCATATATTTTTTCTTGAAGTTCTAAAATTTATCTTGAAATCATATTATCATCTTTACATTCTCCTAAAAAAAGTATTAGAAATTATGTTCTCATAATTGTTTTGTAAACAAACCCACGTTTAATTTATCTATATGTTTTACATATACATTAAAAATCATTTTTTATAAAAAAATTTACCTTCTAATTATGTAGAAGATAAAACTTATTGTAAAGCATAATGTAACATAAGATGTAAAAGAGATAACTACAACTAAACAAAGGACAAGACAGACAATAATATTAACAGAAGCACAGGAATCCAGAATCAAAGAAGAAAAGGTAAACTCAAAAAATCAAAATACGTTATGTATTCTTGAAGTCCGTAAACAGGTCACGTAAAGAAGTTCATGAAAATGTTCAAGCCTCAGTGACAACAAAAGAAACAAGACTTGCAAGACGACAGAAGTATGTGAATGATTTAGGGTTAAGTACCACGGGATTCTAGTGATTTAATCGAAGCAACCAGAACGACAAAGGACTTATCAGCAACACTGAAATGAAGACATAAAAGAAGAATTGATCAAGTGTTATTCATCTGTGAACCAGACCAGTTGCACTAGGTGACGACACTAAAAAAATCAAGTTGTTTTATCGTCTCAGAAGAAATTGATACAGTCTAAAACTTAAACACCCAGGAGCTCAGGAGTAATTACTAAAGGACAAAAGACAAGAAAAAGAATTCGATAGTTTTTCAATTGTGAAAACTATCGAATGGTGTTAAAGGTAATTCTATTTGAAACAAAGTAAATCAATTTGGCACTCGATAGTTTTGATTTAAAAACTATCGAATGGTAAATTGATTTAAACCATTCGATGGTTTTTAAATAGGGAGCAGGTGAAAAGTTTGTTTTGTTTTGTATGGTTGATGAAGATCCAACGGCCAAGATTGTTTCTACAAGTTTGGTTCGATGGTTTTCAATTCAAGACTGCAGTTAATACAGAGATGAAGAAGTGTCTTCTTCAGTTAAGGCAAAACACACAGAGACATTACTGAGAGAGAGAATTGAGCCGGAGAAATTATCAGAGAATTAATAGTGCTCAGAACTTGATCATTGTATTGAATTTGTGTAACCTTAAACTCATTGAAGCTAATCTACGGATTAGAAATTGTAGCACCCCTCGAGGTTTATATTTATAAAAAGATATATTCCCCGAAACTTGGTTTGTTTTGGTGTGTTTGATTTCGTTATATAACTGAATGAATTATCTGTGAACGAAATTAAATTATTTGTGAGTATCGTATTCAACCCCCCCTTCTACGATACTTTGGACCTAACACTTACAGAAAATACAAGTTTCTATATAATAAAATAAAATAGAGGAGCCTTATTTTCTTTTCATTTATTTTCTCTACCTATATTTTAAACAATAAAAATTAGAATTTTGAAAAAGATTTGAATTAAATTTTATGATATAATAAAATTGATTAATAGATGATGTAATTGATTAAGTAATTAGTTTGTTTTATGTTCCATTTGGTAACAACGAGAAAACGGGTCAGTGTGAGGAAAAATGTTTAACGAGTGAGCGATTCATTAGGAGAAGCATATTATATACTAGAATTTAATATTTATGTATTATGTATTTTTAAATAGAATTAGCAATATAAAGTTTTAAAAAAACAAATTGATTAATATACTAATATTTGATATAATATTAAAATAATGAAATATATTAAACAATTGCCCTTTTCTATATTTATTCAAAATTTCGGTAATGAACAACACTAAACGGAGAATTTAAAAGAAACCTTAATTTCATGTTTTCAATATAATTTTGTTTAAAAACATATTTTTAAGAATAATTTTTAGAAAAATTTGGAGAAATTATTATAAAGCCGCTGCGAAGCGCGGCTTAGTAAACTAGTACTATTATATAAAGGAGAAGACGGGGGCGGTGAGGTGGCGCTCTCATATCGCTTCGTTCTATTTTTTTAATTTTCTCAATTTTTTGAATTAATAATATTAAAAATTCTAAAAAATCTCAATTACTTTTTAAATACTTATTAATAGAGAAAACATATAATATTTTTGATATGGGCTAAAAATAACACTAAATATGTAATTAATGATGTATTAATTAGACCTAGATTGGTCCAAGAATACGGCCCAAATACAAGGCCCGAAACCCTGATTATTTATTAATTTCGTAATTAATAAATAAGGGAAATATGCAGCTCATGAAAAGAGTCCAAAATATGGCAAATTTATCAAAGAAGGATCCAGAATCCCAATTAATGAGTCACAACCTTTATCAACAAGGAAAAGACTTGCCCGCCAAGTAATGCAATCCTTATCAGTTATCAAAAAGGAGACTTATTCGCTAAGTCTCCTAAACATACCATAAATACTAGGCTCCAGACGCCTATATAAGGTCCCTGATCCTACAATCAGAACTACGTCTTTGGCTTGATTCTCAATTACGAATTGAGATACGTAGGCATCTTGTGAGGACCGATTTAGTCTCGAAACACAAGTGCAGCCATTAAAGCTCGAAGCTCTCTAACCCTAACATTAAATTCGCAAGCTCGGTTTTTATTCCATAACATTTGGCGCCGTCTGTGGGAAAACAACATCAACCATGGCAAACACGCGAAGAACAACTCGAGCTTCTGAAGAACTTCCTATCACCTCCGGGGCTGATACTCATGGAAGTCAACCACCGCCAACTACTGGCATTGAAGGGGCGAATATCCCCACCAACACTCAAGGACCGGAAGTCCCGACATCAGTTGAAGGGACGAATCCCCTGCAGATGGTCATTCATGGATCTAATCCACAAGAGACCGTTCACCAGCAACCGATCACCACTTCCCCACTGCTCATGAATGCCCCGAGGAGCCTTCAACTCCATACTACTGATCTCCCTCAATATGTGAATCAGACCCTTGGGATGCCTACCCATGGCAGGCCCTCTCGACCCCCGGTGGGCAGTAGTGGTACCAATCTGGTACACCATGAGGCATATGTGCCCCCTTACGTACAAGGTTTGGAACCCCTGAACCGTCAAACCCAAACTCGTCAGATGTATCGAGACGATTTCTCTGGTCCTTACACTGAGGATGAAAATTACAATACTGATGATGACTATCCCCCACGAAGAAGACGTTCTGCAAACAAGGAGCAAACCACTCAGGAAAGGATTGCAGCCCATGAGGCAGAGGTTGCAAAACTCAAAAAGAAGTTAGAGGAAGAAGAGGCTGCAAGAGCAACCGGGAGGCCTCCGGTAATTAATCTGGATCCTACTCCTCCGAGATCCAGAAGGGTTGAAACCCCAAGAGGAGATCCTACTGTATTGTTACCCCTAGGAGATCCTGACGATCCTACACCACCCTTCACTCAAGAGATAATGAAGGCCACTATATCCAGGAAGTTTAAAATGCCAACCATCAAAGCTTATGATGGAACGGGAGATCCCGCAAATCATGTAAGAACCTTCTCAAATGCACTACTGTTGCAGCCTGCCAATGACGCTGTAAAGTGTAGGGCGTTTCCATAAACCCTGGCGGGCATGGCTCAACGTTAGTACAGTCGCCTTCCGCCCAATTCTATTGGATCCTTCAAAGAGTTGAGTAAGGCGTTCATCAATCAATTTGTTAGTGGGAAGATACATGAGAAAAGTTCCGCCTCTCTTATGGGGATTCGACAAGGCAAGAATGAAACATTGAGAGAATACTTGAGTAGATTCACTAAGAAGGCTATAAAAGTCCCAGATTTGGAAGATAAAGTGGCTATGATAGCCCTACAGCAAGGAACTATCGATGACCACTTCAGGAGGTCTTTGGCTAAGCATCCCCCCGAAAACATGTTGTCACTACAAGATAGAGCTGGAAAATACATCAAGGCTGAGGAGAGCATGAGAAAATATGAACCCACTGTGGAAGCAAGTGAAAACGGGAAAAAGAGAAAGGAGACTCAAGAGTATGACGCTAGGGACAAATATCCCAGGACAGCGAAAGATTCTGACTCTCCACCTAAAAGGAACAACTTCGGACCCAGGTTCGATGAATATGCAAGGTTGAACACCTCAAGAAGTCAAATTCTGATGGAAATTGAGAAGGAAGAAGATCTTCGATGGCCAAAGCCGCTAAGATCCGACTTGGAGAAACGGAACAAGAATCAATTCTGTCGTTTCCATAAAGAAGTTGGTCATGATACCGACGATTGTAGACAACTGAAAGATGAGATCGAGTTCTTAATCCGAAGAGGAAAACTCGATAAGTTCACTAAGGATGGGAATCGAGGAAATCAACAAGGAAACTATGAAAGGAAAGACTATGATAGGAGGGACAACGACCAAGATCGTACTCCTAAGCCCCGAGGGCCTGTCATCAACATGATATTTGGAGGACCGACTGCTGCTGGGTCCTCCTGAAACTCAAGGAAAGCTTATGCCCGAGAGGTAATGATTGTTGTAGGAGAAGCACCGAAACGTGCCAAGACAGAAGTGGCTATTACCTTTGATGATTCTGATCTTGAAGGGGTGAAGTTCCCCCATGACGACCTGTTGGTCATTATACATGTAATAGGTAACTCTAAAACCAAGAGGGTTCTGGTTGATAATGGAGCTTCCGTGGACATCTTGTTCCATGATGCCTTCATCAAGATGGGATATACCGATTCGCAACTGACTCCTCCAAACATGCCCATATACGGGTTCAATGGGGTTGAATCTAAAGTAGAGGGAACTATTCAGCTCCCTATGACAATAAGGCAAGATTCACAAACAACAACTCAAATGCTGAACTTCGTGGTGATAAAGGCAACCTCGACTTATAATGCAATCCTTGGGAGGACAGGCCTTCATGCATTCAAGGCTGTTGCCTCAACTTACCATTTGAAAATCAAGTTCCCAACAAGGAACGGAGTTGGTGAAGAACAAGGAGATCAAAAGATGGCTAGGAGTTGCTATGTAGCCGCGTTAAGGCCGGATGGAATCGGGGGGCAGGTTCTCCCAATCAAGGTTATGGATTCGAGAAACGATGGAGAACCAGACAAAGTCACTCACATTGGAGCATTGTTGCCTGAACCTTTGAAGGGACTGAGGTGCCAAAAACTTGGCATGCCTCAAGTTTAAAAAGTTTATTATGTTTAGTTGTTTCCTAAAAAGGATCCACAAATAGGACAAGTAGCAATAAGGTCGACGAAACCATTCTGAGCTCTTAAGCTCTTAGTAGGAAGTAAAGCACTATGTAAGGGTCGAACCCTCTTTTTCAAAGGAAATATTTCAAGTTCTCATTCACTATTTTATTACTTATCTTTGTTTGAGCATTTCCTTATTGTTCTACTTAAGGACAAGTTGTACCAATAACACTTGATCAAAGTGCCAGCCCATTCAAGAGGCCAAGTACTAGGAATTGCCTTACAAAAGAAAAGCTAAATAAATATAAGTGAGCAAGAATGACAAAACAGAATATGCAAAAATAAAGTTGCATAAACCCCGAAGAAGAAGTATCGAAAAATAGCATGCATGAATAGAAGATCTCGAAGGATCAAAGAGTTATGTTACAAGCGTCAAATAAATCTTAAAGTCCATGAAAGGACCCTGAATAAAAGCAAGATAGAGAGCCACGCATGGCCAATAAAATCTGATCTAAGTCATCAAACGAATCATTGTCAAGGACAGGGGCATCTAAGTCCTCTATGAAGTCGTCAGTAGGCTCGAACTCCTCCATTGGCAAGAAGAAGTATCAGAAGGATGCCAAAAAGGTAAGCTGCCTCAAAATGGATCCCCAATTTAGATTAAAAAGTCATGAAGACCACGATTCTTAAAGTCGGAAGATCAATTGTAGTCCTAAAGACCTCAAGCTCAAACTAAAAACCTAAAGAGGCCTATTGGAAGAATATTAATATATGGGTTGAAACCCCTGAAAATTGAGGAAGTAGAGCTCAGAACGAGCTTCGATTCGATATACCCCAAGCTCAAATTAAAGAAGCGAGTGAAACGTTGTGTCTGTCTTCGTTCACGAAGACCTCTCGATGTGAAACTTAAGGTATTAGAACTCAAGTTAGTTCTTGTATTTGTAAGCCACGTTTGGCGTTGTTGAAACCTCAAATGAGGTCTAAGGTGTTAGAACTCAAGTTAGTTCTTGTATCTGTAAGCCACGTTTGGCGTTGTCGAAACCTTAAACGAGGTTGAAGGGTAACGACCTCTCAAATACATAAAAAGTTGAGGTCGTTTTGTTCAATCTAGGACCAAATCAAGGTCAAAAATTGAGGTCGAAAAACACCTCAAAAAACGCCTAGAAGACCGTCTGGGAGGCGTGGTTCACAACCCCGTCTTGTACACGGGGGTGACCAACGCCCAAAAGACATTTGAAAAATCAAGGATTGAAAAACGACTATGAGGCAAAGATGCCCAGGAGACCTCCTTGAACGCGTGATTCACAACTCCGTCTTGTACGCGGGGTGAACACCGCCCAGGAGACAAAGAAAATTTAGCTAAAAAAGAAGCGCGAAGAACGCTTAGGAAACAGCCTCGGAGGCGTGGTTCACAACCCCGTCTTGTACACGGGGGTGACCAACGCCCAGCAAACATTTGAAGAATCAAGATTTGAAAAACGTCTTGGAGGCAAAAACGCCCAGGAGACCGTCTGGGACGCGTGGTTCACAACCTCGTCTTGTACACAGGGGTTACCAACGCCTACAAGACAAGAGGAAGTGAACCTTTAATTTTTGTAGAAAAGAGAAAAGAATAATTATTAATTGTTTTCCCCGAAAATTCAAAAAATATATACGGGAACAATTATTATTAAGTCTTGAGGACCAATGACATATTTTTGAATAATTTTTCAAAAATATTAAAGCGAACAACGCCTGTAAACGAACAACGCCCGGAGCGAACATGTCTTCTAGGCGGCCTGGATCCACGCCTAGAAAGCAACAGAGCTGACCTCCTTTTCTTTAAAATAAAATGGCCACCATTTTCAAAAAAAAAAATAATAAAAAAAAATAATTATTAAAATATCGAACCGCGCCCAGGAAACAGCCTGGGACGCGTGGTTCAGTTGGGTGTCTTGTACGCGGGGGTGATACACGCCTCCCAGACATTCCAATTCTTCAAGCAATATATATATATAACAAAAGACGCCTAGGAGGCTGTCTCATACGCGGGGCTTGCCAACAATGTCTTGTACGCGGCTCTAACCCCCGCCTCCCGTGCATTTCCACACAAAGAACCATTGCTCCCTGACAGGAGACAAACTGATGTGTTGCTACATGGAGAAGGAGACAAGAGTAAATGTTAAAGCAAAGCTCTCAAAATTTCTAATAAATAGCTAAAAGCTATTTAAAATTTTTAGAAAATTTCTAAAAATTCAGAAAATACCTGAAAAAATAGAAAATAATTTTCAAATTTATTTTCTTAATTTTGGGAAAATATTTTATACACTTTTGAAATATTTTAAGAAATATTTCTAAAAATACCTGTGGGTACATGAAAATTCCTAAAATATTAGGAATAATTATTAAAAATACCTGTGGGTACATGAAAATTCCTAAAATATTAGGAATAATTATTAAAAATACCCGTAGGTACATGGAAATTCCTTAAATATTAGGAATATTTCATATAAATGTCAAATTAGCCTCGAATAAGGCAACAATCGTCGTAAATGTGTAGGTCGCTCCACACTTTGCAATAAGGCGATACTTGTGAAACACTAGTGTAAATAAAGTCCTAGGTAAAGGATAAAAAGACCCCGAATCTCGAAAAAGGTCAATATTAGCTTATAACCCGTGCAATGCACAATTATTTTTAAAAATATTTCATTCTACAAAATTTTAGAACCGAAACTACTCTAAAATTAAAAAGAAAATAAAGTTACGCATTGAGAATTCTATTTAATTTAGAAATTCTACTCATAATCAAATACACTTTTCAATTTTTGATCTAACGGTTCTCATTCTTTATTTTAAGATAAATATTTTACATCCATAATTCTATTAAACTTATAAAACCTATTCATATTTGGTTTATATTATTTAAATAAACTTTTAATATTCGAATATAATTTTACTAACAATCAAATACACTTTTTAATTTTAGATCTAATAGTTTCCATTCATCTGTTTTAAGATCAACATTTTTTTTATTTGAATATAATTTTATGAATTTTTAAAACTAAAATTACTCTAAAATTGAATGGAAAATAAAATTACGAATTTTACATTGATAATTATATTCAACTTAAAACACCTACTCATATTTGGTTTACATTATTAAAATACATTTTTCAGTATTTAAATATAATTATACTAATAATTAAATACATATTTTAATTTTAGATTTAATAGTTCTCATTCATCTACTATAAAATAAAAGATCCTTATTGATTTCGCGGAACATAATCAAAATTTTGAATAAGAATTCCCGTATTATATATAAGGATATAATGCACAAAATTTAAGTATTATAATAGTGTTTTATTGTCTGTTCTCGTTAATTGTGACCAAAATATAATAAAAACTATTTTAATGAATTTAGTTTCTTTAATAATCTATAATAATTAAAAAATGTATTAAAATTCGACGGGTCAATGCGTGTTTTATTATTTGTACATTTGTACAAATGTACAATACAAATTCTCTCGGGTGAGCGCCAGAACTACCAAATTTTAAAGCAACACTGACAGGATTGTCGTCGCGCTGAGCGAAGGCCATAAATACAAGTTTATTACACACTTTAGTATTGGGTAAAAAATGGTACACATTCACAACATGCGTAACACATTTAATTGTTTTCCTTTAACAAACTATGTACCTATTAGTTATTACGCTTTCAAAAGGGAAGTATTAGTGTTGTAATACGCATTTGCAACAGAGATAATAAGTATTACACAGTTTGATTTTATTCCTTCTTCAAAATTAGACTACTTGATACGCATATGTATTCGGGGTAATCCTGTTACGCATTGTATTCGTGGATATCTAATGTATTTTTCTTGTGACATTGATAATGTACTTTGTTGTTAGGAGAATTTCGTACAACAGTGTGTTGGAGGTTTATGGAAAGTTGTGGCTGGACTTGTATGATGACTCCTCAGAAATTGAATAGAGAATGGGTTTTTCCTCTTGCTCTTGCCGAGTGTCAATTGTGTATCATACAAGGTGCCTACGTACCCCTTTATATAGGGATCAAGCCTCACGTAGTTCTTGGAAAACAAGTTATTGAATAAGCCCATTCGGTCCAAGCCCATTCAATAGTCAAGATTTACGTTCCCATAAACAGCTCAAGGATTATCAATCCATCTCATGTTCCCATAAATTGTTCCAAGGATCATCAATCCTCTTCATGTTCCCATAAATAGTCCGGTCTTCACACGTTTTCCTACAATCTCGCGGCATCTCCGCATTTCTTCCCATGATTGTAGGTCTGTCCCGTGTCAACCAAGAAACATTCCACAAATAAGAATTTCCATATTTTGGGCTTCACCCACGATGCAAGCTGGCCAGGCTCGCATCGCACAAGACATATGAAAATTACCCTCTCGTAGTGTAAGTGGTGCGAGCTCACCTTTGTTCAATTATTCTTATTTCTAATAAGTAACACGAGCCCCATTACTTCATAATGGTGAGAGCCCAAACTCAACATAGCTAGGGTCCATAATACTCAACCCATTGTATTTCCCCAAGTACCATAGGCTCCTCAATACCTACTTGTGCGAGCCCAAAACGCTCGTTCGAGCCCGTTATACTTGGTCATTCCAGTTCATCCAAAACACTTGGTGCTAGCCGAAGCCTGAATTACACCAACATAACTTCCTTTCAAGCCCAAATCACTTATGGACCTGCTTAGGGCCCATTATCAAAAATCTTGTATAATTGGCGCTAGAAGGAGGGGCTTTTACATCTTAAGGAGAAGGATGTCGATGAACAACAAGAACAGTGACAAGGGGATTGAGCACAAGAAAGATGCCACACCAAAAGGAGCAAGGACGGATCCACCACCCCACGAAGAGGGAGGACCAAGCAAAATCACCCCCGTCATGCCTCAAGTCGCACCAGTTACGCTAGATGGCCAGAAGATCTTAGGCTACCTTGAGGGGATCGAGTTCCAATTCAAAACCATGAACGCCCGGCTAGCTAAGGTCGAGCGGAACTCAATCAAGAATGCGAAGAGGAAGGCTCGCAGGCTTAAGGGCACTAAGGATAAGAAGGATAAAACATCTAAAAAACTCATACACGAGTTCGACGAGGTAGCTGATGGACTAAAGAAAGCCGGGTCTCTTGAGACGGATGAGATATCTCCAAGCCAGGAGGAGCGAGGCAGCCAAGCTCCGAGCGAGCCGCGGCATGAGCCAGCTTCGTCCGAGGCTAGATCTACTAGTGTTTTGGATCGAATTGGGAAGAAGCTAACTGAGCACGATCTAAGGCTTAGATTGGAAAAATCTAAATCTCGGAAGGAGGCACCAGAGAGGACTCCGCCTAGAACAGAGCGAAGGACTCCGCCTAGAACAGAGCGAAGGGAGAGGACTCCGCCTAGAACAGAGCGAAGGGAGAGGACTCCGCCTAGAACAGAGCGAAGGGAGAGGACTCCGCCTAGAACAGAAAGACGAGAAAGGACTCCGCCTCGAACTCATAGAAGGGAGCGAAGGGAGAGGGCTTCCCCCCACCATTCTAGCGGGGAGGGGTCTAACGAGAGGATTGGAGACCTAAGGGTTGGTGATTTGAGACGCCTGCTGACGCAGATGGAACATGAGAAGAGAGCCCCACCCCCTGCAACGGCCCCATCTCCTTTCACTACTGCAATAAGGATGTCCCCTCTGCCCCCGTCATTTAGAAGCAACCTCGAGCTTGCCTTCAATGGAGATGCGGATCCTGCTGAATACTTGGCCCGTTTCAATACTGAGATGGAGGTCTACCAGGTGCCTGACCTAACTCGTTGTCGGTTATTCGCTGCCTCATTAAGGGGGAGTGCCCAACAGTGGTTTACTAAGTTAGGACCAGCTAGCATTAGCACGTGGAGACAGTTGGGAGATCTATTCTTAAGGCAATTTCAGTCCACTCTTCACTATGCCCCCCCGGTTGCTACCCTTGCAAACATTAAGCAGGGAGACACAGAGTCCCTGCAGGATTATTTCATGCGATTTAATGCTGAAGTTCCTAGAGTCCGAGGAGCAACTGAAGAAGCCCAGAAGAATTTCCTAATCGCCGGATTGAGGGAGGGCTCTAAATTCTGGAAGACTCTACAGGCTAGGGAACCGGAAACTTTGGCCGAGTTTTATGAACAAGCGGAGCCTCACAAAAGGGTAGAGAAATCTATGAGGGATCTAAGAAGCAGTGGTCGAAGGATGGAGAAGAGAGGAAGGTCTTCTAGTCCAGAAGAAAGGAGAAAGACTTTCAGAAGGAGCCCTAGCCCAAAGAAGTTCAACAAGGCCAAGGAAAATAAGGAGACTGGAAGGCCTTACACAACCAAATGGCAGAATCATACTCCTTTGGTGGCTTCCATTGATCATATATATGCCACTTATGCTGGGAAGGGGATATTCAAGAAAGCCACCCCTCTGACGGAATATAGTAAAAGGGACACCTCTAAGTATTGTGCTTACCATGAGTCCACGGGACATCATACGGCAGATTGCCGACAGCTAAAGGATGAGATTGAGAATCTGATTCGACAGGGAAAGCTAACGGAATGGGTCGTGAAGGAAGTACGGAAGCATAAGTCTGAGTACCATCAGGTGCCTCCTCCACCCCCAATAGCAAAAGATGGAGACAAGGAGAGGACTGACAGGGCAGATAGCATTCATGTTATAATGGGAGGACCTCATGTGGGAGGAGATAGTAAGAAAGCCATGGAGAGATATGCTCGAGAAGCAAAGGACCGCCCTTTAACCAATGTTCATCGTCTTGAACAAAGACCTCCTTATCTGTTTACAAAAGAGAAAGATGAAATCATGTTTAGTGAAGAAGATGCCAAATGGGTCCACCATCCTCATGCTGATGCACTTGTGGTGAGGATAAAAATCGGGTCTACTAATGTATATCGGGTGCTGGTGGACAATGGGAGCGCCGTAAATGTCTTAACCTACGACACTTACAAAAGACTTGGATTCCTGGACAGAGAGTTGGCCTCAAGCGGAAACCAGCTCTACGGGTTCACCGGGGCTTCAGTAGGGATTCGGGGAACAATCCAGCTACCGGTCAGTTTAGGAGACAACCCCCATGTGGCCACACAAATTGTCACTTTTACTGTGGTGGACCAGCCGTTTGCTTATAACGCTATCATTGGGAGACCACTCCTTAAGGAGATGAGGGTAGTTACCTCTGTCTATCATTTAACCATGAAGTTCCCAACTCCCACAGGTGTCGGACAAGTGAAGGGATGCCAATATGACTCAAGAGTATGCTACAACCAAGCCGTGAAAGGGGCCGAGAAGTTAGATGTTCGACGAGAAGCGGTAGACCTTAGAGAACAAGAGCCTGTGGAAGATAGTGATGAGAAGAAAAGGAAGCGTGTGGACACCCTCATGATGGATGTCTGTAACATGATATCTATAGAGGAACTCCAGGAAGATTACTTCGAAAGCCTGGGAATTGAAGTGGAGCCTAGGCCCGGAGCCTTAATGATGGAGCCTTCCCGACCCATAATGACATTGCAGGAAGGCATAGTGGAGGAGGCCAGCGATGATGAAGAGAGCCCGGAACAGATAGCCTCCAGATTGAATAAAGGAAAATGGATGAAGAAAGAGACCTCAATCCTGATAAACTTGCCAACGGGAGTCTCTCGAGAGATCACCATTACAACAGAAGGGAACATCCAACAAGAAACACCGGAGCTGCTTATCAATAATGGAGACCATCTTAGCATTACTGAAGTAGGAGAGCCTAGTATGGATAGAACCATTGATGTTGATTTGGACCCAAGAATGCCTCCCCTACCAGATGGAGCTGGAACATTCGAGGATATCATTCCTATCTTGGTGGACCCAAATGACTCGACTAAAGTTTTGAGGATTGGAGCAAATCTCGGCCCCGAAATGAGAAACAACCTTGTCTCATTCCTCAAGGAGAACCTGGATGTGTTTGCATGGTCTCACGCTGACATGGTAGGAATCAACCCAGAAGTGATGTGCCACAGGTTGAACTTAGACCCCAGCAAGAAGGGAATAAGGCAGAAGAGAAGACCTATTAGCGGGGAGAGAGCTGAGGCCCTTAGAGAAGAGGTGGACAGATTAATGGAAGTCGGGCTCATCAAGGAGTCATTCTACCCGACTTGGTTGGCTAATCCTGTGCTGGTGAAGAAGCCAAATGGGAAGTGGAGAACCTGCGTTGACTTCACCGATTTGAACAAGGCTTGTCCAAAGGATAGCTTCCCACTTCCTCGTATCGATCAGCTTGTAGATGCCACTGCAGGGCACGCATTGTTAAGCTTCATGGATGCTTACTCAGGCTATAATCAAATTCCTATGTATGGGCCAGATCAAGAACACACTTCGTTCATCACTGATCGAGGCCTATACTGTTATATTGGGATGCCTTTTGGGTTGGTTAATGCGGGAGCAACTTATCAGCGATTGGTGAACAAGATGTTTAAAGACCACATCGGGAAGACAATGGAGGTATATGTTGATGATATGCTTGTAAAATCTAAGGAGGCCAAGGACCACATTCAGCATTTGGCGGAGATGTTCACAATCTTGCGTATCTACAGAATGAAGCTCAACCCCCAAAAATGTGTGTTTGGGGTAGAATCGGGGAAATTCCTGGGGTTTATTGTCAACCATCGAGGAATTGAAGCTAACCCGGCCAAGATCAAGGCTCTAATGGAGATGAGGTCGCCACGTAGGGTGAAAGATGTGCAGAGTCTCACGGGCAAAATTGCGGCGTTGAACAGGTTTGTCTCCAAATCTTCTGACAAGTGCCAAGAGTTCTTTAAGGCTATCAAGAAGGTGGGCAAGAATTTTCAATGGACAGAGGAATGCGAAGAGGCCTTTCAAAATATCAAAAGACATTTGAGCACACCACCTCTATTGTCTAACCCTCAGCAAGGGGAGATACTGGTGCTTTATTTGGCTGTGTCGGAGTATGCGGTGAGTGCGGTGCTAGTTCGAGAAGAAGGCAATGCTCAGCTACCCATATACTATATGAGCAAAAGGCTAGTTGGTGCAGAGACTCGGTACTTGAATATGGAAAAACTGGTGTATGCTCTAATCCTCGCCTCAAGGAAGCTTCGTCCCTACTTCCAAGCTCATAAGATTGAGGTGAGAACGGCCTATCCTCTTAGGCAAGTGTTGCACAAACCAGAAACTTCAGGAAGGATGTTGAAATGGGCTGTCGAGCTAGGGCAGTTTGATGTAAAGTATAAGCCTCGGGTCGCAATTAAAGGACAAGCTCTGGCGGATTTTGTGTTAGAATTCCCAACTCAAGTAGAAGAGAACCCTAGGGCCTTGCAAATTTGTCCAGAAGGGCCAATGGAGGAAAATCAGAATAGTGCCCCTTGGTGGAGCTTATATGTTGATGGGGCATCTAATGGAGATGGAGCCGGAGCGGGATTCGAGTTGGTGAGCCCAGAAGGATGTAGGGTAAAGAGGGCTATTCACTTTACCTTTCATGCAACAAACAATGATGCTGAGTACGAGGCCTTGATCAACGGATTCAAGTTGGCATTGGAACTCAAGGTGGAAAACCTTAACGCTTTTAGTGACTCCATGATTGTAGTATACCAGATAAATGGGGGGTATCAGGCACGAGGGCCTAGAACGGAGTTGTATTTACGTTGTGCAGAGAGGTTAATCAAGTTATTCAATGAAGTCAGCTTGGAGCTCATCCCTCGAGGCCAAAATGAGACGGCAGACGAGCTTGCTAAGTTCGGGTCGCGTCGTGAGACCACTCTGTTAGGGTCAACGCCCTTGGAAATACAGAGAAGGCCTAGCGTGCCAGAGGAAGAGCTAATGGTTGTGGCAGAACAAGCTACATGGATGTCTCCACTCTTAGCATATATCAAAGATGGTGTGTTACCAGATGACAAGAATGAAGCACGACGTATGCGATATATGGCTGCTAGGTATGCAATATATGATGGAGACTTATATAGGAGAGGCTTCAACGTGCCCCTACTCAAGTGTGTTGATGGAAATGAGTGTAACTATATACTAAGGGAAGTTCATGAAGGCATCTGTGGTAATCACTCGGGGGGTAGCTCATTGGCACAAAAGATACTTCGTCAAGGATATTACTGGCCGACTCTCAAAAAAGATGCGTTCGAATTTGCTAGAGCTTGTGACAAGTGCCAAAGGTATGTAAATTTTCATAACAGTCCAGTAGCACCTTTAACCTCACTCATGAGCCCTTGGCCCTTTGCCATGTGGGGGATAGATTTGATTGGAGAACTGCCTAAGGCTAAAGGAAGTGTGAAGTATGCTGTGGTTGCGGTGGATTATTTCACTAAGTGGGCAGAGGCTGAGCCCTTAGCCACAATAACTGCAAAGAAGCTCATTGATTTTGTGTATCGGGCTATTGTTTGTCGATTTGGAATACCTTACAAGTTGATCTCAGATAATGGTAAACAATTTGACAGTAAGGAGATGAGAGAATTTTGTGACAGGTTGGGAATGCTGAAGAGTTTCAGTGCAGTGAGCCATCCACAGACAAATGGTCAGACTGAGGCAATCAACAAAATTTTGAAGCACACGTTGAAAGCAAAGCTTGAGGATGCTAAGGGAAATTGGCCAGAGGAACTTCCACAAGTTCTATGGTCTTATAACACCACTCCCCGAACCACAACGGGTGAGACCCCCTTCTCGTTGGTGTATGGATGTGAGGCTATGGTCCCGGTAGAAGTGGGAGCTGGATCTTTTAGGAGAGCTCATTATGACCCAGAGAATAGTGAGAAGAATCATCGTCTTTACTTGGACATGATTGAAGAAACAAGGGTTGATTCCCAAGCAAGGCTGCTAGCATATCACCAGAGGACTGCCAGGCATTATAACCGTAAGGTGAGAGCCCGACCTTTCCGGGTAGGGGATTTGGTTCTTCGTCGAGTCATGCCTAACACTAAGGTAGTTAATCATGGAGTGTTCGGTGCAAATTGGGAAGGCCCATATCAGATCAAATCAGTTCTATGGGAAGGAACTTATCATCTCAGCGACATACGGGGAAAGCTCATACCAAGGGCCTGGAATGCTGAGCACTTGAGGAGATATTATCAGTAGTTTCTATCTATTTAAGACTTAGCATGCATTGATATTTATCCTAAGTCTCGGGGGGTAGTGTCATATAGGCACCTTCCCATGGCATACAATGTAATAAGTCTAGGTCTGTTATTATTTAAGAAGATGGAAGTTTTATTATCTAAATAAAGTTGAATTTTATTGTGCAATAAGTAAATTTTACTTTCTTTTTAGTACATTAGATTGGGCCTCGGCCCATCAATTTTGCAAAAAGAGCTCGTGCGAGGCGAGCCCTCTCTAGATTCGAATGTGCAAGTTTCTTTACATAACAAGTTTGTGCGAGGCGAGGCCTCTGTATGAGGAGAGCCTTATAAGCTTATGGAGTATTTGTGCGAGGCGAGCCCATACATGTTGGAACAAATTCAGGAACAATGTGTGAATTCAATCTTATGCGAAGCAAATCAATTTGTGCGAAGTGGAACTCTGTGCGAGGCCTGTAACAAACGAGCCCTCACAGGTTGAAAAAAGTATGAGAACTCTATCCTGTGCATACAAAACAATAAATCATAGAAAGATGCAAGAAATTCTTGACAAAAATATATGAGATGCGACTACAAAATACTTGGAAATTGTTAAAATGTTAACTGGCCATGGCCATAAAGTTTACAAACTGCGAGGCAAATGGGGTGCCCGCATCCCCAAAATAGATATTCAAGATTGAGGAGTTTCATCATTGTCCCCCTGTGCGGTTCGAGCCTCGTGTGCGAGCCGAGCCTCCTCTTCGAGCCGAGCCCCCTCTGCTAGTCGAGCCTCTTCTTCCATTTCAAGACGAAGCTTCGCGGCATAGCTCACAGTAGCGGCGCCTAGAGGACTCCAATCGAATTCAGGGACCTTCGCCATGAAGCCCTTCATGAAATTCTTGGAACCTAGGGCCTTTGCATCCCTAACTTCTGCGTCCCGGCTCGCCTCGAGTGCCGAGAGCTTGGCCTCGAATTCAACACCTTGGGCTGCCAGCTTAGCCTCGAACCCAGCAACTTGAGCCTTTAAAGATTCATTTTCAGAAGCAGCGACAGCTAGGGAAGTAGAGTGCTCGTCTTTCATTTTTTCCACAAGTGCTCGAGACTCGCGCAAATCTTTTTCAAGACTTGTAGTCGCATCAAGGACACTTTGCTTTGCTTCCTCTGCCAATTTCACGTTCGTCCGTCTCGCTTCGTCTAGTTTGAATTTTAAAACTTTGTTGTCCTTATCAAGACGAGCGCTGGCTTGACCCATGGAGCGAAGCTCTTTGTTCCTATTCGTCTGCCTTATGAAAGCCTCGGCTATGACCTTGGTGAGAGCATCATTATTGGCCTCGAACGAGCCAGTAGTCCACTCCCTCAAATCACCCTCAGAAATATGTGGCCCAGCAAGTCGAACCAAGGTACTAGCCACAACATTCCCTTGGGGAGTAGGAGGGAGTTCCTTGCGAGGCCGTTTGGATGGCTCGATTTCCGCAGGGATATCTTTGGAGTGCTTTGTTCTTTTCTTAGGTGGAGAGGTCCCCCCAGTCTTCAGGAATTCAGTAAGGGTAATCTTGGGTTGGGGAGGTACTCCTTTTGATCTTGAAACACGATTCGAACCCTCAGCATGCGAGCCGGCTTGGCTGGCAGTAGGGGCGGTTCGAACAGGAGTTTCCTGTTCAGCCAAGAAGGGAGGTGGAGAAATAGCCATTCCTGCAATAAAATGAGGACTAGAGGGTTAGTCAAAAGCATATTGAATAAGTAATATAAGACAAGACGCGAGGACTTCAATAAATAACGGTGCGATCCGGGGGCTCGCACCAAGTATGGAACTTACCTTTTCTTTTTCTTTTGGACACCTTATTGGGAGTTAATCGAGTTCCCTCTTTCAGAAAACCGTACTCGATAAGGTTGGCCGTTGTGATTAATTTTTTAATATTTCGATCAGCAACAGGAGTGTTCAGAAGATTGTCGGCATTAATTTTGTCTTGACCGGTTAGTTTCGTTCTAATAGGGGGCTCTGTTAGAAAGACAAAGCAGGGGTTAGAATACAATAACGGTGCGAGCCTTGAAGGAACGGTGCGAGCCTAAAATCAATTTTTACTTACCAGGGTCGTAATAGAAGTGAGTTTGAACTCTAGGGACTTCATGAATGTAGAAGAAAGGATTTTTCCAGCGACCAGAATTGCTGGGCCCTCCATGAATTAACTTCTTTTTATTGTAGCATGCCCACACAGAAAAATAAAAGTACCCAAAATCAGACGAGTGCTTGAGGGTCAGGAAATATCCAAGTTGGCGAGCCGTGAGAGTAGGGTACCCTTGTTTTTTGTAAAGTATATACAGTGCTATGGCGGATCTATAGCCATTGGGATTGATTTGCAGTGGTGCGAGCCCATAGTACTCCAAAACCTCTTGAATAAAAGGATGGAGGGGTGCACTTATTCCTAACTTCAATAGAAAAGTAGAAAGAACCATACGGGGCGCTCGACCTCCGTTTTCTTCATGATCGAATCGGTAACACCTCATGTGCGGTGCGGGGAGAATTATACGGCCCGCTGGCCTAAACTGATTCACTAGGTCACGAAGATTATCCTCGGTTAATGAAGTGGACATGTCTCGACAGGCTAGAATTTTTCCCTCCTCTTGATTAGGGGTCGAGCTCTCGTCACCATCTGGAATTACACGTTTTTTAAGAAATACCACCCCTTCAAGCTCGGGCTGTTTGATGGGATCATATGGAATTGGGGACGGTTCGGGCACATAAGCATAATTACAAAAATCTGTTTCTTTTGACACATCTTCCACCTCCTCGCTGGCAGGGCTGTCATATGACCAAGTTGAACTAATGTCATCATCCTCATTCTGTTCGAGCCCTTCTTCAGGAGCAACGGTGCGAGCCACCCTTTTTCCCTCACGTTTTTCGTAAAAAGCGCTTCCCAAAGAGTTAGATGTGGACTCTGAGTCAGATATATTGACTGGATTGTTTGCTGAGCACGATGCGAAGCGAAGCTTTTTCTCTCTTCCTTGTAAAAGTTGTGCGACGCGAGCATCTGCTTCCTCTTGGCTAAAAGGTAGTACAGGACGATTGAATAGGGAATTAAGACCAAGTGAACTGGAAATACTTGGCCCTATTTTCTTGTCCCTCCACGAGTATAAGTCCTTCTCTCTAGTGTAATTTTCTGGGGCAGAATTTGGGTCGAGTTGAAGTCCAAGCGAACTAGACCCACTGGCTCGCATCGCATTCTCAATCCTGGCTATGTTGGCCGCCCCTTCAGGAGTGATGGCCGAATTGGGGGAAATAGGCTGGCTTAGACGACCTGAGATGGAGGTCAATTCCCGTTGGAATTCCTTTGAGCCTCTAAGCTCAGGAGGGTACTGGTTCAAAGGGGAGGGAGTAGCTGAAGAACGAGTCGAGCTCGGAGTGTCGCCAGGCGAGCCCATAGAGATGGATGGGGTCGCACTCGACATCTGAAAAAAGATGGTGAAGGTTAGTGTGTGCCCTAAAAGGAAAAAGAAGTAAAAATTCCTAAGTGTCCTCACATCGCGTTAAGAATCATCCTACTGTGTTCGATGCGAACACAGATTGAACTAATAAACTTAGGTTCAGCTCGAACCGTGAGTTGGGCCCGCCTCGATAAGGGGGGCCGGTTCGCAAATATTGCCTCGAACAGACAGTATAACGTGAACATCAAAACATATGATATAAAGGATGTTAAAAGATCAAAAAACTTACTTTCTGAAGAACTGGATGATGAACTCGAGGAACTGCTGGAAACTTGCCGGGAAGTGATGATAATTCTCGCCGTGTTTGATCCTTGAGCAAAAATTGACAGAGTCTTGTTACTGTTTTTGATAGAATGAAATTATGAAGAAATTTTTGAGGTATTTATAGAGGTGAGGAGAGAGGGTGTGGGGGACGCGTGTCACCATGAGAATGAACGGCACATATTCCCACGAACAGCTGTAAGCCATTACGAATGGACACATACCTGATTATGACGTGCGAGCCGGGCAGAGGGCTCGAACCGTGATGATTAATGAAAATTCCTTATTCTGTTAAGGAATTTTGGGGGGTAGTTGTTATACAAGATTTTTGATAATGGGCCCTAAGCAGGTCCATAAGTGATTTGGGCTTGAAAGGAAGTTATGTTGGTGTAATTCAGGCTTCGGCTAGCACCAAGTGTTTTGGATGAACTGGAATGACCAAGTATAACGGGCTCGAACGAGCGTTTTGGGCTCGCACAAGTAGGTATTGAGGAGCCTATGGTACTTGGGGAAATACAATGGGTTGAGTATTATGGACCCTAGCTATGTTGAGTTTGGGCTCTCACCATTATGAAGTAATGGGGCTCGTGTTACTTATTAGAAATAAGAATAATTGAACAAAGGTGAGCTCGCACCACTTACACTACGAGAGGGTAATTTTCATATGTCTTGTGCGATGCGAGCCTGGCCAGCTTGCATCGTGGGTGAAGCCCAAAATATGGAAATTCTTATTTGTGGAATGTTTCTTGGTTGACACGGGACAGACCTACAATCATGGGAAGAAATGCGGAGATGCCGCGAGATTGTAGGAAAACGTGTGAAGACCGGACTATTTATGGGAACATGAAGAGGATTGATGATCCTTGGAACAATTTATGGGAACATGAGATGGATTGATAATCCTTGAGCTGTTTATGGGAACGTAAATCTTGACTATTGAATGGGCTTGGACCGAATGGGCTTATTCAATAACTTGTTTTCCAAGAACTACGTGAGGCTTGATCCCTATATAAAGGGGTACGTAGGCACCTTGTATGATACACAATTGACACTCGGCAAGAGCAAGAGGAAAAACCCATTCTCTATTCAATTTCTGAGGAGTCATCATACAAGTCCAGCCACAACTTTCCATAAACCTCCAACACACTGTTGTACGAAATTCTCCTAACAACATACTTTAAGTTAATCAGAAATTAACTTAAAGTTAAAAATAAGTTTAAAATCAGAAGTTGGTTTGAGAATTTTTTTGAACAACTTATTTTGTTTTTCTGATTTTATTTAATTAAAGTTAGTATTATCATTCAAATATACTATTTAGTATTTTTTTTTTTAACATTTTTAATCACTCATAAGTTACTCGTAATATAAAATTATCTAAACAAATAATTTTCAGTTTTCACTTATCAATTTCAGCAACTTTAAGTCACAAACAACAATTTTAAACTTCAATGTTTGAACTTGAAGAGCGTGGTCTTTGATTTAAACTCCAATTTCACTGAAGTTAAAGATGAGAATTATGATTTTAATTTTTATTTAATTCTCATTGTAAGAAGAATAAAGTTCAAAAAAAAAAATACCAAAAAAAAAGCTGAAAAAATCAAATAACTATTCTATGATGAAAAATCAAAGAAATTTGAGAATTCTTAAAATACAAAATTATAATTATATTTTAAATATAATCACGGCCAAAGTGCAAAAATGAATCCATTTAAATCTAGTTTTACATAAATCATGTTCAGAGGTCAACAAAATTCGGGTATTGGCCTTTTCTATCACAATTTGAATTAAAATGGTCCAAAATATCACAAGTCAGGAAAATGGCCCTTTGTATCACTTAAAAACGCATTTTTCAGTTGCGTTTTCAGAGACACGCATTTTCTATTTGCGTTCCTTAAGTAACGCAATATTTATATACGTTTGTTTATAAGAGAAAACAAAAGGAAACGCATTTTTGTCATGCGTTTTTGAATAACGCATGTTGGTGTTGCGTGTTCTGTACCAACCACAACATCAAACCTTCCCACGTGGACCCGTCCATTCACGTGCACCAGTACTTGGTCACCTGTTTTACTTTCTAACCAAAATAAAAAACGCAAGTTTATAATACGTTTATGAGTGATATAAAGGGCATTTATTTTCAGATGTGATATTTTGGACTTTTTACTCTAGAATTGTGATATAAGGGGCCATTTCTCACAAAATTCCAAACCCAGATATGTTGTTTAAAACAACTTCTAAGCTCTAAAAAGTTTTATACGCAAAAATTGACCATAATAGGGTCCAACTTCAAGCACTTCGTTAGCTTACTACTTAGGCTAGGGATGAATATAAATACAGGGAATAAGTTAAAATTTGAATTATGTTATATATTTTATATATATATATATATATATATATATATATATATATAGGAGAATTAGAGAAAGTTAGAGAGAAAAGAGAAGATCATCATCTTATCAATATGTCCAATCAAGTTACAAGCAAGACTTTATATAGCCTACTAGACATAAGTTACAAAGGTAGTGAAAAGCCAAGGGTTGAAGTTATAATGACAATGAAAGCTTAAGAGTTGATGGTAGGTAAAAGGCTAAGAGTCATACAATATAATAATGTTACATAACACTCCCCCTTGGATGACTCGTACAAGCATCATGTCTCGTTAAAACCTTACTAGGAAAAACCCTGTGGGAAAAACCCTAGTGAATGAAAAAGAGTACATGTATTGCACATAATGTAATGTAATAGAACTATCATGTCTCCCCCTCATTTCAATATATCTCGAATCTTATGCATTCCAATCTTATTTACCAATTTCCTGAAGGATGATGTATGAAGTGATTTTGTGAACAAATTTGCTGGATTCTCACATGAGCGAATCTGATAGACATCAATTTATCCTCTTTGCTGAAGCTCATGAGTGAAGAAAAACTTTGGATCAATGTGCTTCGTCCTATCACCTTTAATGTCGGATCTCCAATCTTAACCATATACATAAATGACCATCCTCATTGGTTGCCAGAATCACGATACAATCATAAGAAGTGCCTGCAATTGTTAATTTCATAGCAAACCAAAATAATAACATCTCCACCATATGTGAATAGATATTCAATTCAGAGACGCAAATTATGATAATCATGTAAACACTTTGCACCTGAAAAATCAATATAAACCTTTGTCGAATAGGTTAGTGGAGATCAAATAAAAATATCTCATCAAGATTCTCATGTCTTCATATTCGACTTGCTTTAAACTCCGCTAGTGAATTTATTAATTAATAAATCAGAACATGTATGATCAGCAAGATAATTGAATATCTTACGCATTATGATATGTGGTACTTCAGGACAAAGAATTGTCTTTTTAAGTGTTCACAACGGTGACTATCATCTTCCTTCAGGGAAGAAGTTGTATTTCAGAATGTATTAGCATCTCTTGCATATATATTAAACATAATCATGTATTTATAATCCTTCTGGGATCTTTATCCAATCGACTTTCATAAGTCGCAACTTTTAAGCATTCTCATAAAAATTATATTCGTCTCCGCTCAAAAGTAGTTCTTCCCTTTCAAAATTTTGCATGGTTTCGGGGAAACTGTAAAATAATAAAATTCACAGCTTTACAAAACAAACTCAATAATCCCAATATATTATGATTATGAGGTGAAACTCATTCGAATGTCAATTAGAAACACATTCTAATTTTCATCCATTCTGACCAGAGATTTATATGAGTTATCACCTATCATAAATCATATTATCTTCAAAAAATAGTAGAAGATAAAACAATCATCACATTTCACGTATATCTTCTTATACCCGTACATACCCTTATGTGTACTCCATGAGTTAAGGAATATGCCAAAGTATAATTTTATAAAAATAACAAGAAGTATTTTCGCAATAATTTTATGTTGGACTACTGGTCCAGAACTCTTTACAACTCGATAGAGTTAGTTCTCGAGAACTTAATTTTCTGCTTCTAACAGTTTTAATCCTTCTGGAATTGAATTTAAATATTGTCAAGTGGGTCATATAAAATTACAATCAAATCCTTCGTATATTGCCAGACTATTTGGTAATTATGTAATCATGTCCACCACAAGATATTATTTCTCTTCATAACCAATATAAGGTCATTATATAACAATGCGACCTTTATATTTCGTAGATTTCACTTTCACATAAATATTCATTCATACCCCCACTGACTTTTTATACATGTGTGAATTGCAGTTCTAAATATTTCTCTATTTTAAAGAGATAATGATTTTTATAGCGCGCTTCCTTCACAACTTCTGGTGTGCGAACTGCAAGTCTAAATAATTTATCTCTTTGTAAGAGATTTTGCCTCAATCATTTACTTATATCTTTGGCCAATTTATTTTCTGATCCTCATTGTAATCCATAACCTCAAGTGTTAAATTTTCATATGAAGTATCGTCGACATTGATTTGAGTAAATGGTTCCATTTTATTCTAGACATGACATAATATATTGAGATCTCATAATTTTCAGGTACCTTCATTTTTCTTTCTTTTGTCATGTCTACAATCTCTTCTGGAGATCATTCAAAAGTTACCCATACCTCGATTTAGCCATCATCAATTGCTGCTCCTTTTTACCTTTAAGGATAATTTTGTTATGGAACCTACTAGTCTATCACGCTTCAGGCGTTCTTTAGACACATAGCATCTTGAGGTTGTCCTTCCAGGACATATTTATTTGGAGCATTTGTAGCTGTTATATGTGATATAGCCACTCTTTCAGGTCAACATATATGTCTGACAATAATTGAAACATATGAATGAATTATCTTCTGAACTTCAAGTTCAGATTCTTTACTATGAGGATCAACACGAGGCAATGATAATTCATTCATACTGAATATCACCAGTTATTCATTTTCTCCCCCTAATTTTGAGAAAACAGACTCAATAAATTGAGTCATAGCCAAATACATATAAATGGTTCCAAATATATATTGATTGATAACCACTTATTTATAATGTATATCCAACTCTATCTTATTATTGTGGTGGAACAATTATAGCTGACCAAATTTAATTTACTTATATAGGGAGATATTATGACAACTAGATGGCTAGATATGAATCAATATATGCCACAAGATATTCAAAAAATTTCATGTACAATAATTCTCATTGAACATTTGAGTAGTAGACTCACCAACATCATATAAATGCATATTCCTAAACACTCAAACTAACAAGCTTCAGGTTGTGAGTATATAACAACTAGACATGTAACCATATATTTCATGTATCAATCATATAATATCTTAATGGCCCACATTTGGAGTTTTATAAATTATTCCGAAAGATGGTAGAGTCATAATCTATTTTTGTTGGTGATCAATTTTCCTTATAAACAAATATACCTGGGGAGAATATCCGGTTTTTCAACGAACGTCCATATAAAATTTCAATTATCATTCGCATAAAATCGGAATGACTTAGCCTGTAACTATAAATTTTCAGCAAACTTCTAGTTTACTATAAGATATTTTCATAAAAGTTGGTGCGTTATAAAATTAGTGGATGATTTCAAAACATTTCTCCGAACTACTTTTAGTACCTTGAGTTAACTCAAGACTCGAAGACATATTTTTTCATTCTAGTATCTCCATGTGGTCGATTAATCATCAACTAAAATTTTTCTATCACTTGGGAGAGTACAATCACATCAATAATGTTAGAGTTCCCCTCTTTTTTTTTTCTTGTAATGGTATGATTAAAATACGTGCTCTTCTGGAGCCTTCTATTTAGAAAAATATAATGAGACATCCAATATATACAATACCCCCCCTTTGGATGACTCATATATGATGTATAGTACCGACCGTGGATACTACTTGGGGAAGTTATAAATTTTTATAATTATCAACCACAAGGATCAAGATATCAACTTATAAAAAAAATAAAAAAAATTCGCTCTCATAGATTTATCTTTCACGGATATTGTCAAATTAAAATTCAGAAATTTTTATCATCATTATGAAATATTATCTCAATGTTTGTATTTATGGCAAATATTCGCAACTTCTGGTTGCCATCAATATCAAGTAATTATAAAAGAGCATTGAAGTCAAGTTTTGAATAAATTTATCATGTAATATCAATTAAAATCAAATTTATAAATCATATAATGATAACACAACACTACCATGTATTATATACATCACAAACAAGACTTCACAAAAAAATATATTTATAATATCAAACTGTCATTTATTTGAAGCAAGCATAAAACATTTAAATATGTGGATAAGACGACGTAGTAGAAATAAAATATTGTGTGCATAGTTTAGTCACAAGATGACTCATTTTTATATACTTATTCAGTTCTCAATACCCTTTTTTTTGCACAGTTTTAAATCATAACCATCAATTTTCTTTGCATCAATGTATAATAACATCACTCAATATATTTTCACTGCAATCATATCGCAATAGCTATAATATTTTGTGTGAGTTCTACAAAGGCATAATACGATACACACAAATAGAAGTGCACATCGAAATAATTTAATAATCATGTTAAAAATACACGTAAACGTAAAAATCTTAACACTACTTACATATCAACATAATTGCATATACGGAGAAGATTAAAACTCTATACATTTTCTTACTCCAAAAATAACACTATGTGCATGAACAAAATCAGATTTGACTGTCATGAAGATAGACGATTTTTAATAATTAAATGATTATAATTGAAAACACATTAATCCAATATCACAAAACCAAATATCGAACAAAATAGACCATTGAAGATAAAAATCAGAACCGACAAGTCCGAAAGAAAGCCAATTTACACTATTAAGATGAACTCAAATCAAAAAGTGTAAAAGACGAAACTTGTAGACAATTCCAAGACCTTTTCAGAATGATAAGGCTTGACACAAACAAAGACGTAACGAATTCAGAAACAATTAAAATACGGACTGCCAGAACAGAATCAGCCCCTGATCACAACGATAATTTGATGTTTAAGATACTGAAAGCACATAATTTGACAATGGAATATGAACACAAAACGCAGAGATCGAAACAAGATTTCCATAATGATATTACTCGTAATTATTGGATAAAAGCTTGATTTACTACGAATATTCAAAGATACAGCACATCAAGTCAAATTAATCCACCAGATTGTTGGAAATAACAAGTAATACAGCAACATGGAGGCAGTTATATAAAATATATAGCATTGACATGCCAAGACCAAAGTTAACAAAACAAAGCATGATGGTCGAAAACATGCATATCAGAAACTGATAAATAACCAGGGAGGCAGAAACAGTACCTGTAGCCATAGCTTAACAGTGTATAAGAACAGAAATAAACGAAGCAACAGCTGAGTCGTCAGGACTTCGAGAAACCCTGACTGTTCTTGAAGAGTTATTCGCCCCCACTTACTGTGTCAGGTTATCGGCGAGATACTACTTCCAGGATAAAACAGCTCCGAGCAAGGTGTCCACAGCAACATCAGTGCTCAACTACGACCAGCACCTCAGTCGCCGGAGAACCAGAAAAACTACAGGGAAAAAATGTATGGAGAGGGAGGGCAGAGAGAGTTTTTGAGAGAAGTGTGTTTGCAAAATTCTGTGTCCTTCAACTGAGCTACAAGGGCCACTATTTATAGTGGTTCCTTTCTGTAACTGAAGCAATGAGCATTCAATTTCGTAACTGCAGCACACACATTAATTTTCGTAACAGCTGATCATATTAAAAAAAAATCAAAACTGACCATTAAAGAATAAAACGTTTTGATTGAATTTAATAACCTTTAGCTGTTACATATTTTTCATGTTTATCCACATATCAGTTTCTGTTGCCCTGATAACCCAACCCAATTTGACAACTGATAACCCAGCCCAATTTGATAAATTAATTCTAATAAAATATTAAATCACATAGATAAAACTCTCGCCCAGGTCGCCTCGCGTACGCGAGACGCCGAGACATTCGCCCAAATCGCCCTTCGACCCGACCCGACCCGACCCGGTCCGGTGCGGTGCGGTGCGGTGCGGTGCGTGGCGTGGCGTGGCGTGGCGGGCGGCGGCGCGCGTGTGCGCGTGAGGCACACACTAACACCATGCACCATCACACACCTTAGTAGTTGTATACTACTCATGTGTGTAATGCTATATAAAGCCACCAAGTCCCCTTATTCTTTTCTATGTGGGATAAATGAAACATCATTATGACAAGTTTGTTCAAGCTACTACCTTCATCTCAATTTCTCTTATGGATTTAAACAAGAAAATTATTAAACCCATACATGAAAGTTTAAGTTCCCTTAGCAAGGAACAACTTCCAATCATTAGAAATTTGAATTAACATCAAGAATATAGTTAATTATATCCTTAAACTATCATTTTTCTAACACAGATTACAAAAAGGGTTGATTTGAACATGTATACAGGCAGAATTATGAAAAATACAAAGAACTAAAGTTACAGATAATCATAATATCTTTCCAACGAGTCCAAAATCATAACATTCTGAGAAATAATGAATTAGCTACGAATTTTACGAGGAATCACTATTGTTGAGAATCAAACATACAAATTTTACAAATTTACTTGTAGAATCTCAAAAATGCTTAACAACTAAAGTTGTAGAAATTTATGAGATTTTTCCGAAATACCTAAAATATATAGATTCCGATGTAAAACGAATTCAATATGATAAGAAGAAGTGATTTAATGAGTTTTATGTTTACTTAGATTTGTAATTTTGATCAGTAGTAGGTTTTTGGAAGAACTAGCAGGTTTTTGGACAATTAGCTAGCAGGTTTTTGGACAACTAGTAGGATTTTAACAAATACGCCATGCATATGAGGGAATACTCATTTAGAACAAATTCAATATAACATTAATATAAACACATGAATTGTAGCATAACACATACATATATTAAAAGGTAAGAACAACATACCTTAGATGATAAATATCTGTTGTACTATTAGACCTTATGAATACACTTGGTGCAAGTTGGATACTGAGCAACTTAGATGCACAGAATAGCTCCTGATGCTTTCAAATTTTAAACAAAACAATATTTATCGTGCTGATAACGTGTTATATAATATATAATATATATATATAGGAGAACTAGAGAGAGTTAGAGAGAAAAGAGAAGATCATCATCTTATCAATATGTCCAATCAAGTTACAAGCAAGGCTTTATATAGCCTACTAGACATAAGTTACAAAGGTAGTGAAAAATCAAGGGTTGAAGTTATAATGACAATGAAAGCTTAAGAGTTGAGGGTAGGTAAAAGGCTAAGAATCATACAATATAATAATGTTACATAACATTATTCATATTTTATTAATAATTATTTAAAGAAAAATCTAAACACCCTACTTCAAGAATAAAAACTTTCATTCATCGTTCTATCTACATTCACAAATTTTATCTTTAACAAATTCAAATTCATTTAATTTTTTCCAATTTTTTTTTTTTCAAATTCCATAATTTCTCATTATCAAAGAGTGAACTCGGGACATTATTGAGTCGAGAAATTTAGAATCGTGATCTAAACGGATCCATTAACTCAAGTGCAAAAGTTAAGGCACTCACAAGTCGGCTTGACACTTGACAGTTGTAACATACAAGAAGTATGAAACTCTTTAAATAAAATGCAGCTTATGAGAATTGAACCCGGGTGAGGTGACCACGCGAGCCCAGATTCTGTGCCACTGGTTTTAGTGTAAGATTTTAAGAAAACGAGTTTTTTAAACAAGGCGCCACAAAATACACAAAGTCGAGAGAGAGAGAGAGAGAGAGAGAGAGAGAGAGAGAGAGAGAGACAAAGTCGAGAGAGAGAGAGAGACAAAGTCGAGAGAGAGAGAGAGAGAGAGAGAGAGAGAGAGAGAAAGTCGAGAGAGAGAGAGAGAGATGCTGTGCAGTTGTAATCATGGTGATTATGTTGAAATTGAACTACTGACTCTCTTTGTTTGTGAGATTTCGTATCTTTATTGCAATTGGCGAATTTCTACGCCATCTCTATACTTTTAGCCAGGTACTATAATTGTGTATTTATATTGCAATTGATTCACTCCGTTTGTGCATTGCATTTGTTATTGTTTGTTAATTTATTGACGTTGAGCAACTGATTCACTTCCTTTTGTGTGTTTTTCGTTTCAGGCATGATTGCAATTGGCAAATTTCTACTCCATCTCGTCTTCGATTGATGCAAGGCCTTACTCGATGTCCTCTTCCTAATCGATTCGGACTTTGTTATTTCGTTAACAATTGATTTCTAGCTTAGTGAGGTATATTACGGACTTATTGATATGTTTACGGTTACACATGTGTCTAGGAATATTTTTGAGCAAGTTGAAATAGATATTGTGTATGTTACTGTATGATGAATTCACCAAGTCTGATGATATTATATGAATTTAATAGTACACCTAATACGATATTGTATGATTATTAAGTTGTATTTTCCTACGACAAAACAAGTTTTTTGTACAAATTGTTGAGCAATTGATTCGGTGATCAATTAAACAGCTCAAGGTTGAATATATTCTGAGAGGAGACTTCAGTTTTCGTGATTTCCACCATGCTGTCACTTATTTGTCTTCTGATGTCTTCTTGCCTACATAACTTCTGGAGATGTGTATTGCGATGGCAATATCTTAAGTTTAGCGGATTAGCTAATGCCTTTCTTATCTTTTTATACACCTACTGTTTAATTACAATCTAAATTTAGGTTAGAAGCATGATATTGAAAAAGGTACTGCAGGTAAATTACGAAGGGAACAGTCAAGTTGTAGCTCTAATACAAAAGAACTTTCTTTGTTTGAGTGTGTGTTGGAGTAGCGCTTACCCCCTCGCCCCCTTCCCAACTGCAGTACTGGAAATAATTTAAGCATCATTTAGCTCACAAGAGTGAAACTTCATTTGGTTATTATGTGTACTTACTGCTTTACTATTTTAAAAACTTTATTTTGATTTCCCCCTCCCCTTTGGCACCAGATTTGAATCTTTCAAGCATCCTGAGTGATAAGGTTTTATACTCGTGGAAAGGCCATGACAAAGATATTACCAGAAAAGTCATTCTGATCAAATCTTGTACCAAATACATACCCTGGTACTAACTAGACAGTAGACACTAATGGTGAGGCATTAGTCACCGATATCTTTCATTTATCTCTCTTTGTTAAGTGTAATTGGCTTCTTTGCAATATACATTATAAGTCTTAATATAGTCATGGTTTATTTGGTAGGATGGAGCGGATAAGTGTGTCTCAGTAGAGTTTGTTCTGCTTGAGCACAACCTAAGCAATCTCTGCGATTTACCTAAAAAATATCAATAAGTTTGATAAGCAAATCAGTGAACTTGAGAACTGCTCATTCTGAGCATTCTTTCCAGGTTTGTAACTCTGAATCTAGATTTACATGATTGGAAAGAAAATGGATGTCAATGAATTTATCTGAAGACTTCTTTAGTTTTATAGAGATTAGCTATGTAAGAATGACTTTGGCATCAGCTTTAAGTGACTCCTGGCATTTTATTTGACATACAAAATATACAATTATTCCCCATTTTGTGAGGTGACCACATGAGCCCTTAATGTTGATTCTGTGCCACTGCACCACTAAGGTTGTATAAGATATAAAGAAAATGAATTTTTAATATAAGAAGCGCGCCACAAAATACGCAAAATACACAAAAGTGAGGGGAGGGAGAGAGAGAAAGAGAGAGAGAGAGAGAGAGGCTGTGCAGTTGTAATCATGGTGATTATGTTTAAATTGAACTACTGATTCTCTTTGTTTGTGAGATTCCGTATCATTATTGCAATTGGCAAATTTCTACGCCATCTCTATACTTGTAGGTACTATAATTGTGTATTTATTGAAATTGAGCAATTGATTCACTCCGTTTGTGCATTTATGAATTGCATTTGTAATTGTTTGTTAATTTATTGACGTTGAGCAACTGATTCACTTCCTTTTGTGTGTTTTTCGTTTCAGGCATGATTGCAATTGGCAAATTTCTACTCCATCTCGTCTTTGATTGATGTAAGACCTTACGAGATGTCCTCTTCCTAATTGATTCGGACTTTGTTATTTGACTATTTCGTTTGTATATTTACCGACTTATTGATATGGTTAGTGTTACACATGTGTCTAGGAATATTTTTGAGCAAGTTGAAATAGATACTGTGTATGTTACTGTATGATGAATTCACCAAGTCTGATTATATTATATGAATTTAATAGTACACCTAATACGATATTGTATGATTATTATGATTGTTAAGTTATTATATTTTTCTACGACAAAAGAAGTTTTTTGTACAAAATGTTAAGCAATTGATTCGGTGATCAATTAAACAGCTGAAGGTTGAATATATTCTGAGAGGAGACTTCAGTTTTCGTGATTTCCACCATGCTATTACTAATTTGTCTTCTGATGTCTTCTTGCCTACATAACTTCTGGAGATGTGTATTGTGATGGCAATATCCTAAGTTTAGCGGATTAATTACAGTCTAAATTTAGGTCAGAAGCATGATATAAAAGAAGGCACTGCATGTAAATTAGGAAGAGAACAGTCAAGTTGTAGCTCATTCTTACAAGTTACAATTTTCTAATACAAAAGAACTTTCTTTGTTTGAGTGTGTGTCGGAGTACTGGTCATTCTGAGCATTATTTCCAGGTTTGTACTTGTAGCTCTGAATCTAGATTTACATTATTTGACATGATTTGAAAGAAAATGGATGACAACGAATTTATCTGAAGACTTATTTAGTTTTATAGAGATTAGCTATGTGAGAATGACTTTGGCATCAGCTTTAGCCTTTAAGTGACTCCTGGCATTTTATTTGACATACAAAATTTACAACTATTTCCCATTTTGTGAGATGTTGAAGAAACATTATTAG
The DNA here is from genome assembly GCA_030848705.1 of Heracleum sosnowskyi. Taxonomy (NCBI): domain Eukaryota; kingdom Viridiplantae; phylum Streptophyta; class Magnoliopsida; order Apiales; family Apiaceae; genus Heracleum; species Heracleum sosnowskyi. The sequence continues at coordinate 116,658,854 of CM061245.1, read as the reverse complement.
TTGGGGATATCTATCTTTAATTCAAGCCATCCTTCTGAGGCGCAATTGTTGGATCCACATATGTAAACTTGTGTTAGTTGGGATAATATCAACTGCTGATTTTCCAAACTATAAGTTCAATGCTTTAACATGCCAAATGAAATGGATGATGTTGATATTATTCACCATTCGGTGCTCGCGTTTAGAAATTAAGTTAGCAAAATATGTTATTTTTGCAGGATTTTCCTTTTAGACTTGCAACATTATTTACTTATAAGTTACATATTCAATAGTTACAGAATCCACAGCTTTACGATATAAAGGATATGCAGGTGCCATGGCAGGCCAGTAGATGGAAAACATGAACATAAAAACAAGAGTCTTGCCTACTCACATGCAATGATCTACAATCCCCGGATATATTTGACAAATCTGTGAAGGTTGGAGAAAAAACAGTTCTGTTTATGCTCTCTTTCTGGTTCTGTTTGAAGCTCCAGTAAGTTTCTTCACCTGTTAATTTCAAGGTTAATAAAAGAACTAGTTTAGGATACCTAACTGAAGGATAACCTGAAGCTTGAACTTTAATCATAAGATAAGCAAACTTTTCATATAATTGTAAAAATTCTGCTTTGTATGGAGCATTGTAGTGTGTTTAGTTTTCTTTTACTGTCATTACTTTAGGTGTTTCCAGTTTATTGTGAGTTACTGCCTCGCATGATCAATTTGTTGCAGCAAAATCATTTCCCTTTTTGAATAGTTGGTTTTTCTTCTAATTTTTAGTAAAATATTAGTTTTAAAAGGTGCGTTAATAAGAATGTGCAAAAGATACAGGTCAATATTACATGTCCTATTTTCTTGTTGGTCGATTTTTTTTGTCCCAAGTGACTTTTGGTATTCCCTCTAGAATCTTTTTTGACTTGCTCGAACAGGTGTAATATTCTCGCCTTCCTAATATACAAGTTGTCCAGAGTTTGAGGATATTGACAATTCAGATGAGAATATTGACAATTCAGAGCTAAGTGCTCAATGATGTTAAAAACTCAAATTCAGATTTTATTTTTTGCAAGGTATACAAGAAGGCTAACAATTGAAATTGAGTTGCTCACTTACTTCCAAGTGAGAGTCCTCTCTTCCAAATTCAGACACCATAAACCCAAATTGACAATTTGAATTCTCATCCGGGAATAAGAGGTCTTATTTCTCTACAACTTAAATATCTGTTTAATTGCAATCAAGTACTAGTTATTGTGTCTCTTAGTGTTATTGTTGCTGTGTGCTGTTAAGAATCTGTAGTAAAGCTTAGCAGAGTGTTAGTTGGTGATTGGTTACATTTTTCGGATACGTAAATCACTGTGATATTAGTTTTTAGTTTTGTGTGTGTTGGTTTTTTAGGGAGTGATGTTAGAGGGGTTAATTATAGTTTGGAAGATGGGGTTGTGTAAATGGAGCAAAATTTTAGTATAGTAGTTGAACCGAGGAATGAGGAGAATTGTGCTTTTACGATGGTGGATGCTTGATTGTAATTGTGTATTGAGTATGTGTTGAGAGATGCAACCACCATCTCAGCACTCGAGGATTAAGCTTGCTGAATTGAGGAGGGTTCAGATAGTGAGGAAACTTGGGCCAGACAGGTCAAAGCAGTACTTCATTGTTTAAAGGAAATGCTAGGGTTGAAGTTGAACAGAGTAAAGTTCCATAAGATTTGTCTTAGGATTGTCTGGACAGAATATTACACTGCATAATCAGTCAATTAGTGCAATTCTAAGAAATGTTTATACGTCAAAAGTTCCTCCGTTGCTAATTGAAGTACACGTACTTAAAGCTACTGGAGCAGTTGGTAAAAAAGAGTCTCTGAGTGACGGGTATCATCAAAATGGTACCATTTAGGTATAAACCAGCCTCCAGTTGCTGCTTTGTCAAATGAGGACATACTTCCCTTGTCTCCCGAAAAGGCCGGGACCGGAGCTCAAGATCATAGGGTTGGAGATTGTCACAGTGCTCTTGGTTCAAAGAAAAGGCAATTTTTATATCTCAACAGGCACCAAATGCAGATCGTAGAGCTTTTAATGTTGATCTGGAGAATGGGAGTCAATGCGTCCAGATAGTCAGAAGGCGGTACATTGAAGGGCACCAGGACATAAAAAGTGAAGCAGAGTTTTCATGTGATCCCCCAGCTAAATTGCAACATTATCACCTGTTGATAGAACTTCAGTACAAAGCAAATACCGAAAGGATCGTCTTATTAACGATGATGGGGGAGAAGTGTCAGCTGAGAGATTTCCCATACTCCACTTGGCATTCCGCTTTGGGCTGCCAGTAAAGGTGGAGTACACAGGTCATTGTCTTTGGTGAGTAGCAGTAAAGTTGTTAGCTTATCTGACATTGGTGGTTTTTTTGATACGACAACCCTGAGGGAATGCATGAAGCAGATTGCTGCAAGACAGGGTTTAGAAGGGGTGTCACTAAACTGTTCCGACATATTGAAAAATGGTTTGGATGCGTACTTGAAGGGATTCTATAGCACTTGTGGGATCAAGATCAGGGCATGAACAAGCGGACCAGAAAACTCGCAAGCATCAGGATCTTCTGAATCTTATAAACAGCGTTAGTGCCAGTTATCACTTCCAGATGCAAAGTAGCAGCAGGCCTCCTCAAGTCTTGCACGAACACATACCCCGGCGCTTGATATCTGTGTTTGATTTCAAAGTTGCAAAATAAATGAATCCACAGCAGCTTGCTGAGGACTGGGTCCTACTGCTGGAGAGAATATGCACTTGCCCATGGGACGAAGAACTATAGACTACACTTCGTTGTTTTCCTACTGGGCTTTGATTGGTCTGTAATTGATTAAAGGTGAAGCTGTTTGTTTGTTTTTTGGCAGCCTCAATGCAGTCAGTTATCTTGCATTTCCTTTTGAAACAATCAAACTTTCCCTGGCCTTAATTTTTACCCTTGCCTTTGTTGGCAACCTAAGAAAGAGATGCAATGCAATGAAAGATAAGTAGAGGAATTAGCACAAAAAAAAAAAGGTAAGTAGAGGAATGCCCCAATTGGTCGTCTTGTTGTAAGATTAGCATGCCTGACTGCATGTTTCCAAATACGTGTAATTAGGTTGTGAGGAGATTTAAAACAGTTTTGTAGGGGATAATTTGTATAGCCTAGTATTACTGTAGGAAGTTAGAATTATTTATTGCAAAAGTTCCTGTGCATTTAATTTTGACTGTAAGCATAAGTTGGAATCTCAGAATTCTCAAAATTAACCCTAAGGTTCTCCTAACGAATAACTTGTGTAGTCTTAAACCTGTATGATGTAAAAGCATGCTTGTATCGATTAACTGGATCAATCTTTTCCTTCTGTTGGCAATGCACTGTATATAAGTAATCTTTATCTTTTAGAGTATTAACATTTTTTGGGCAGCATTGAGGTTTAGCTTTTAGAGTCTCTGATGCATATTCTTCGTCTGACTATGGAAGTTTTTCTCTGGTTGAAAGGTCTGTCATTCTGTATTCTAACTGTCACAACAAGTTTTTGTCTTGAAATAAAATATGCATACGATAGCCCTGGAGATTTGGTCCACCATGTGTCATCATTCACCTCCCTTGTTGCAAGAGGTCGAGGGTTCAAGAGGATGATTGTTTCAAGAGGCTAAGAGTAGGCCAGAAGCTAAATTCTGTAACTCCTCAACCAAGCCAGTCTCATATGAGTACTATAGCTAAAGGAATCAAGAGGATGATTGGTAATGCTTTTACTTGTTTATTGGTAACCTTGCCTATGATTAAAATCTCCGCCAGACAACTTTTACTTATATATCATAATACTGAAACCAATTATTGATCATATCAGTGCAAACAGAGTATAGATACTTAATTTCACTGATTGCTGGCAGCTCCCCAGTCTGCAAGTTACACTGCTAGACAAATGGTTTTATAGCCAGTCAGCATTCGAAAAAGTTAAGGAGTCTTGCTTTACGTTCAACAAAAGTTCTGTTCTTCTGTGACCAGGTAGGTGGACTGCGCTTTCTTGAATTTTCAAACATAAACTTATAAATGATACCTCATTTGGCTACATGTTTTGTTGTTTTACCGGTGAAAGATGTATTGTATTATGTAATCTTCAATTAATCTTTAACTCTTTAACTACTACAAGGCCCCTTTTGTTGTTGCAACTGATCATACGACACAGGCAACTCATTTGGGATATTTATCGAACAAGATTGATTCTGATTATATGATACATTCCTATTTTAAGTGAAGTACATCGCCCCCCCCTTTTCTCTTACCGTCTCATGTACTTTATCCTGCTTCAGATATGTATTTATATGTAACATCTCTTATGTTGCATTGGGTTATAAGCTTTGTACGTTATAGGGAAGAAGTATCACAAATATACTTTTTTTGACTTGTATTACATCTGAAGCAGCTTAGCATTGCTGATTGTTGTGAGCCATTTCATTTACTGTAAATGACTAAAGTATAGCCATGTTGGTTTTGCAGGCTGCTTTGGATAGAGTCGTCAACTTGTGGCAAATGCAAGCTAAATGGTACTCTTAGTTTACGCTCTACCTTATTTTCAACAATCAACACTTTACCTCCCCCAACCTCTGTCCACACACGGAGAATTCTTATTTTCTTTTTTGTAGTCAAATATTATCAATCACCATTTCTCTTGGCTAAGAAACATACGCTTGAAAATTATCCGAAAACTGTTTCTCAGTATTTGAGTAGAGATGCGTCAGAGTCTGACATATAGCATGCAAAACAAAATGAATATATATATAGATAAGAGCGCTGAATTTTTAATTTATTGAAGAAAGTATAGAAAGTATGAATAATTCTAATGACAAGACTTGCCAGAGGACTGATAGTGTTGAGGCCACATCGTATCAAAATTTTAGTCAACCTGTATTATCACATGTTAGAATAGTTGCATCTATATTACTGAATCCTCTCGTTCGACGTCCAAGTTGACTATTCATTTGACATTCCCAACATTGTAGTAGCCTTCCATAATTTATGTAGTAAAATTAATATTTGTTGAATCTCCATCATCCTGTGTTAGATAACAAAAAAGATACTGTTGTATATGTTTCCTCTACTTCTCATTTTCCAAGCGCTGAATCTCTAAAATAAGTGTGCCTGTGCTTAAGCCTTTATACCTCTAGAAAGTAGAATACTTATTACCAATCCATGTTGATTTCATTATATCTCTTCTAGATAACTATATGGAAGTAAGGTCCATGCTTATTCAATCCCGAATTTATAAGGTTGTTTATTTATGTTTCATGTTTTGAGAATCTCAGATTAAGTGCCAACTGTTTAAGTAGCTATGGTCGGCCAGAACCCTGGGAAACAGCCTATTTTATGTTTTGGGTGCACATGGTGAAGATTGCAGGCGCAGTCTTGGTTCTGACAAAGGAAAAGAGGTATATAGCCTAGTTCAACCAATTGTTTATCTTTTATTTTTATGCTTGTTCCATGTTCCAGGATACATGTGAATGCGTATGAATATTACTACCAAAACTGACAAAGTTGTAGCATGCTGTAAACTTCACTATGTAAAGCCATATATTGAGATATACTCTTGTGGCTCATGAAATAAGGTGGAAGTTTTTTTCTTTTGAGATGCTGATGTAAGTTTACCCGAAACTTCATGCTTATTAAGATCGAGTTAATTAGGCTTTTAGATTTTGAGTAGAGATCATGTTTACATGCAATATTTGCAGATTAGCCTTCTCTTCTTGTTGTTTGATTACTTATGTAATGTGGACTATCAGAGATAAAGATATAAATGTTTTAGCATGTAAATTGTATCTTGGAGTTTCTAAATGAGTTCATTCTAAAGGAACAAAGAACTGGTCTCAAAAGAGAGCAAAATATTCCACTTACATAAACTGGATTCCTAACTAACACCGATCAATCTCTACAGTCCACTCCGGAACTACACCGTCTACTCTGAGCTTGAAGATCAAACCCTCGAAGACGATCTTCAAACCCTAAAACAATATCGCACCAGATCGAACGCTCCTCCCCCTTTCAGGCAAGGTGAGTTGTGGTATTGATTAAATGATAGTGTTGTTATTGCCGTTATTTAGTATCAAAATTAGTTTCGTAATTGGGATTAATCGTGGTAAGTGCTTTGGGTATTTCTCTAATATGTGGTATAAAAAGGGGTGGGGGTTTATGTCAAAATCTTGTTGCTCTTAGACCCGTGAAAGACTTTTTTTTTTTATTTCTTTGTGTTTTAAAAATTATCAGTATTAGTAATTTAGTATAAATCAACTTCATCATGTTTTTTTCATCTCCCAAATTTGTTATATACAACTTCACCACTGTACTGTATTCTCATGTATGGTTGCACTTAGAGTATGAGAAGCATATGTTAATGTTGACTGATTATGACTTTCTCACTAGACAAAGTTCATGAAGGCAAAACTGGACCAAAGAAAACTCCTGCTAGAAAGGTTGGAAATGAGAGCTAATATCACGAAGAAATCACCAAGCTGGAAGATTGTACCTGGGAAGAAGATTTCTTTGGATATGTATCAGGAGATGAAAATTAAGAGTTTGAAGTTATCAGTGACTGATGATGAATTTGATGTTCTAAAGCCTGCTGAAAGTGCCGGGGTATCACCTGAGTAGAAAGCAAGGAAAATGAGGGCATCTCCGTTTAACATAAAGAGTAGTTTTTGTGTTGGCAAGGGTTGCTGCTAAGGACTCAAAAGATGATAGTTGTTGGGACAATTTGGTTTGCTGTAACACTACTAAATTGTGTTGATGGATGCTGTGAAGCCTTTTTATGTTAAGATTTCATGTATTGCTGTTGGTGGAATCAAGTATTTTGGTTTATAAATTTTTGCAACAATTTATACTTTTTAAATAATCATGTTTTTTACTTGATTATAACTAAGTATGTTGTGTGTGTAGTACATGTGCTACAATGGTAAAGGGATACATTCCACAAAACATCAAGGTTAAAGGGTCCACCTTTTTACGTGTGGGCAATCTCTCTTGCCGGAGTTTGATGAGCATGCTCCAATTTTTCGGCAGGGTTATGGTTAAGCCAGGGTGTTGCACAATCACCATTAATCCTCGAGAGTAATTGAAAGATCTTCTCAAAAGCCAGAAGTTGTTATTCCTGCTCTAAATCCATCAACTCATCAAGAAAAGCAAGTCGGGTACTAAAGCTAATAGTGGTTCGGATTCCAAGTCAACCCATGAAAGTATTAGGGGCAAACCCTACAAAAATGCTTGCGGTCTAAAGGAACCAAGAGGGTGATTAGTAAGGCTGTCACTTATTCGAAACTTTACCTACAATATGTATAGCGAGTGATCAGTCTGTTCTAATTGTTTGTTTACTTAAGATGTTTACTTTTCGACAACCTCTTTATCTTTTAAGGTGGTGTCTTGTCAATTATTACACCATAAGATGCATTTCTAGGAAATAGTCAGGCTCGACATGTTTATCTAATATGCTCATACCGTAATTAACATCAATCTCGATCTCAGATTATAATGTAATCATTATTTGATCAGTAAACACCCATTTGCTTTCATATCCACCCCTAAAAATTTGCTGGTGGAACGATGTTGAGCCGAAGGGTTCTCCTCAAAAAAAAATTCAACATTCTCGGATATCCAGCATTTGCATTATTATGTCAAGCAATCATTCTGAAAAATAATCAAACAATTAGAATGGTATGAAAGACAAGTTCCTTGAGCAAAAGTTTTCCAAACAATCTAAAGAAACAAATATTCTAGACGACATGCACATTCTCCGATACCTGCAATGGATCATGGATCCTTAGTTCTTGCCCAACCCGGTCACACAAATGGTCTAGGTTCTACAGTAAATGTCTCGATAACATAATTTTCAAAATTTATTTGTAGGAATCTCAACACTTGCAACATATATTTTCATAGTTCTCCTAGGGTTGAAATCTGAACACTTTCCACACATGCATGAGTTTGTTTCCACAAGAACTATAACCACAGCTGGACCACTCATGGTACAAAGGGTAGTACACAAGACTAGACGTAACCTAAGACCAGAATCTTAGGTATACCATCATACACATGGACCAATTGAAACGTTTATTTCTGGCCTACAACTGACCATACTGGTAACATGATAACATACTAAACAGTAAGGACCGATTTGGTAATACATTGCAAAATACTTGCCGTCTCTTCCATTTCACCTTGTTTTGATCTAAGTCTTCCTTTAAAATTACTAGGTTATTAACCTTCGTGGAGGTTGAGACCTAAATTGCAATTTCAGGAAAATCATGTATGCTAAGCTATAATACAAGTAGTGCAGCTGATAATATTTTGTTGTACTACAAGTAAAGACCCATGTTACTAATACTACTAAAATCAACACTGCATCTTAATCTTGTCAACCTTGACCTGTCAAACAAAACAGACACAATGCAATCAAAATTTCAACAGTTTCCATTTCAATACTCCAAAAATCTCACTATTGGCATAAAATGTGCTTACAATCACAAAGTGCAAATTAAGATACCTTGTGACGTTTTGCACACAGACAGGATGCTGCTGCAGTAAACACAAGGCCAGTGCAGTCGACGATTGCCCTTTGCATAGCTGCAAGGAACCAATCTCTGTATAGTGAAATGTGAAGGGGAAGATAATTGTTTTCACCATATCCACACAATTACAGCTTTCCTCAATTACAGTTACAACCAACATCTAGTCTCCTCATTACCCATTACCCGATAAAAGGATCTTGTCAGTATCGGTAATTTGGTATAAATGTTTGAATGCTACTGTTTTTCTCTTTCCAGTGCATTTATTCTCTAATTAATTTATATTGCGATGCAGAACGAAGAATAAATGTTATTTTGTATATATTTTATGTACAAAGAAATAGAGATAAAGAAACAGAGATCAGAAACAGAAATTTAGTGTAGAAGAAGAAAGCTTAGAAATTTAGTAAGGCTGTCACTTATTCGAAACCTTACCTACAATAAAAATATCCACCAGAGACAACTTTTACTTATTCATTGTAATACTGAAACCAAATACTGATCATTTACAGTGCAAAAAGAGTCTGGAGACTCAATTTCACTGATTGCTGGCACCCCCTTAGTTTGCTAGTTACAGTGCCAGACAAATAGAATTATACTCAGTGAGCATAAGAGAAAGAAACGGGGTCTAGATTTTTGTTCAACAAATGAGCAGCTTTTTGTGACTAGGTAGGTAGACTGCACTTTCTTGAATTTTCAAACATAAACTTCTAAATGATTGTCTCCTTTGATTACATTCTACTCGGTCTTTAGTCTTAACCATGATAAAACTTTAAAGTTAATTAGGTAACCATTATTATCAAATCTAAGTGTAACCATTCCATATCAAATGTATCTCCTATTTTTCGGATTGCTATGATTGTTCAAGTCTGCATCACTCATGCATAGCCTATTAAATGTTTTCTTTTTCAAAAATAGAGCATTGTATGCACTTGGTAGTTGGTACAATTTATGTGCTAATGAAAGCAAGGAAAAACGGAGCTCCTCTTTTAGTGTTGGAATTGGCAACTGAGCTTAAAAGCTGTACTGCTACAGTTTCTGCTGTAGTTCTTAGCAAAAAGGGTGGTTTGATGCCTGAGTTTGCTAGAAGAAGATTTAAAATTGTAAAAGATCTCGTCGTTACAGGATCGGCTCTCTGTTCATCATGGAAATTCAAGTTTATTGCAATAGTTATCCATGAACTTTTGTGACAGATTCATTCTAACCGGAACTTCTTCTGTGAAATTAACTTATTTAATTTATTACCCAATAGCTGCCAACACATGTCATTTAAATTGTAATTTATTACTGTTTAAAACATGTGTTTGTTCCATATATATTTTGATCTAGTTACTTATATTTTGAATCTTATCAAAATTACTTAAAATATTCGCATTACTTGTATAACAACTTCGAATGAGCAACCGACTAGTTAACTGAAACTTTGTTAAAGAACTAAAACTAGCTGACATGCGTGCAAACATTTTCATTGATCAGTAGACTCAGTACTGAATAGAGCAAAAAAAACAAGAAGAATGAATAGTCTAAGAGATCAAATATAAATAAAGTGAAACATTTTCTAACATTTGGACGGCAAAGATATTCCATTAGTTGGGACGAGCTGCAGTAAGAGAAAGAAAGTATAATAAGAGGTCTGCAGGTATGCTGACAATTCAAGGGCACTCAAACTTTTGGAAATAAATAAACTTTTTGATATGCTGACATATCAAAGTTCTATTGATGGGAACTATTTTGGGAGTGCTTTAAGAAGCTTTCCAAGTTTTCTTAATGGGCTTAAATACTTGCAAGAGCAACAGATGAACGCGACGACCAGCAGGATCAGCAGCAGCACCACCAGCAAGATCAGCAGCAGCAGCAGATGGATCAGGAGCAAGCTCACCAGGACGCAGAGAAGCAGAATGAATCACACGTCCAAAAGGAACAGTAGAGGCAGACAACATACTACCAGCTAAAGAAGAACGAATATGAGAATGCAGCACAAGACCAGCAGAACGAGAACGAAGAGGGAAATTATCCGCAGCCACTGAAGAAGGGCTGGGATCTCCCAAAAATGGGATCTCATGAGAAGTGGGAGCTATGAGAGCTACACGATCAGCAAGAGTATGATAACCTTTTTTACCCTTTGTATGGGGGCTACCATACCAGGGGATTTCAGAACAGAAAATTCCGACTTTGCAAGTTCTAAATCAAGATAATCCAACTCACTAGGGAGCTTACTCACACCTTCAGAATGCACGAAATCTCAAACAATAGCCCAGTTTCCCAACATTTGTACAATATCACCATTTAGATGTTTAGCATCAACTAGCTCCTCCTCCATCTCCATTAAGTCAGAAAAAAACCTCAACCAATAAGATAAAATAGCAGGAACAACGAACAAGCAGAAAATTCGACGAAACATTAAAACATTTTCAAATACATTCATATCTCCCGAATCAAACTCAGAAATCACTTTCAGGTGAACAACATTAATACTAAAGGACAATTGCTCTGAAAAAAACAAAAATAAAGAAAAAATTACACAAACAAATTTACAACATATAAAAATAACACACACATAGCAACATCTTAATGGGAAAAAAAAGAAGAAAGGAAACAAACCAAGTTTATAATCAGCATCGCTTGCATAATAAAGAAACTCAGCATTTTCCAAACCTTCTTCCTTCTTTAAATAGGTTTTCACAGGCTTAAATTCTTCTTCACTGACCAAGACAACAACTACTCTACCCTTTCCACTAGTAACAAGGGCCAAGAATTTAACCTTTTGGCGATCAAGCAAACACAGAATTATTGTCATAATCAAACCTCTCATACACTAGAATATTAGACAAATCAGTAGAATTTTGAAAAACCCTATCATCATTAAAACACCTAGAAACACCATCAATGCCACTTTTATAAGCAGATTTAGATGGACTATCCAAGTTGAAAACAGCAATAATGGGAATTTTGTAACCAAGATGAACATCAACAACAACTTCATTACCATATCAACAGCAATTTATTTTTTATTTTATCCTATAGGAGGTAAGGGTAATGAAGTTGCTGTTGATGTTCATCTTGGTTACAAAATTCCCATTATTGTTGTTTTCAACTTGGATAGTCCATCTAAATCTGCTTATGTTAGTGGCATTGAAGGTGTTTCTAACTGTTTTAATGATAATAAGGTTTTTCACTGATTTGTCTAATATTCTAGTGTATGAGAGGTTTGACTATGACAATAATTCTGTGTTTGCTTTGCTTGATCGCGAAAAGGTTAAATTCTTGGCAATTTAAGAAGATAAAAAAAGGTCAAAATAAAATTTAAGAATATAAAAAAAGGTCAAAATAAAATTTAAGAAGATAAAAAATACCTGGCAATTGATACAAGAATAAGCTGGAGTAGATCGCGATTGTTGCAGACCTGAATTTCGCCACCATAACATGTGTAACTGTTGAAGAAAAAGGTTAAATTCATAAAAAAAAAAAATCAAAAAGATGAACTTTCGGTACAAATCAAACCGATCTATCAATAATTAACAAAAACAACATAATTAAATCAAGAAAGGAGGGAAGGGGAAGAAACAACCAATTATCAAGCTTTCCGTGTTATTCAAAGCTATGTTCCGACTACTACATGTGTTTTTAATTTCAACTCTAAGAGGAAAAGAAAAACACATGTTGTAGTTAGGAAGATATATGAATTCGTATACAGAAAACTCAATATCTCATTGTGTAGATCTTCGTATATAGATAAAGAAGATGAGAGAGAGAGAGAGAGATTTGTGTTCTGGTTGAAGGAGATGAGGGTAGAGAAAGAGAGAAAAGAAAGAGATAAGGGAGGAGAAGAAGTGTGAGGCGCAGATGAATAAAGACTTTCAAGTTGTGTGTACGTGTAATATATATATAGGGTCGCGCTCATGTGAGAACCTCCATTATTGTGAGAAATGAGATCCAATCTCAGCCACACAATTTTTATATCTAAACTAAATCTTAGCCACACAATTAATATTATTATTTTTATTTTTCCTCATCTCTCTCATGTCCTCATTCTCCCTCTACACACCACCACGACTAACCTGCACTCCTGTGCCCATCTTCTTTATACTCCAACCACCAGCAATCACCATTTCCGGTGATCAGCTCCGGCAACCAACAATAAATCACCGCCGTCATAACAAAAATCATCACAATTTAAAAAGATCACCACCGTTAAACAAAAATCACCATCAATTCCTTCAAAATTCAACCATCTCCGATGATCACCATCAGTCACTTCCTTCGACCACTACTTCCTGCCGACGATCACAACTTACAAATCACTAATTTCATATCAAAATCACCAGATAAAACTGTCAAAAATCACTGTAATAAAAAAAATCATTACTGTCAAACCACCACAACACCACCACATTCGGTCGCCACCTCCGACCACCACAAACAAATCACTAACATTCTACATAAATCACTACCAATCACCACAATTGATTATCCCCTGCCATACCACCATCACTATCTATATGTACAATCTACTATCAATAAGATAAAATTCTAAAAAATAATCAGCAAGACGTTGGAAAAAATCACCAGGAATTATTGAAAATCATCAACGACAATTTTTCACATCTCAGAACATCACATAGGTATAACAGAACTGGTACATATGTTTAACGAGCAAATTGAACATCGAAATTCGATGGAGATTGACGGTGAAATAACATCAGTGGTAGTCGAAGAAGGGAGGGATGGAGAGAGGAGGAAAGTCCACAAGAGAATGATGGCGTTGTCACTGGTGAGACAATTCCGGTGACCTCATTTACCGATCTGCTACTGGTGTCGGAAAAGATGAATCAAGCTATAATAAATTGTAGATGAGAGATATAAATCGTGTTGTATATATGTATGTATAGCTAGATTGGGGAATGGGATGATGGTGGCAGGTAAGAGAAATGGAAACACCGAGTGAGAGGTAGGAGATAAAGGATAACATATGTGTGGTCCAGATTATAAATAATTGTATGGAATAAAAGGCTGAGATTAGATCTAAGTTCTCATTTTAATTGAGGTTCTCATTTGAGCAAGACCCTAATATATATATAGGCTTGTGCTCATATGAGAACCCTCATTATTGTGAGAACTGAGATCTAATCTCAGCCCCACATTTTTTTAAAATTCTTTTAATCTCAACCAATCATTTTAAGGGTAAAGTACAACTCTAACCCGTTTTTTAAACAAAATTGACGAAACTAAACAATTTTAGTTTAATGTGCAAAAATAGCCGATCGAATACGCATTTAAGAATTGAGTATCGTGAAATACGCATTTTTGGGTGGAGTATTTCATAATATATAAAACATATTACGCATTTTGGATCACAGTATTTGCAGAATACGCAATTGCCATTAAGGTATTACTAGTGATTACGCAATCGAAGGTGAGGTATTCTGCGGGGCTTTACAAAGTTATGGATCAGGGTGTTAGACAGTGAACATGGGTGTGAGCTGCTGTATTTATTAGACTGTTACGCATTTTCAAACGGCAGCTTCAGAAGGCTAAAGTTGGCCATCTTTGTCAAATTGATCATTTTTGTAATATTTAACGAAAAAAGAGTTATATGTGTCAATTTTTCTCATTTTAATCATTCTCTTTTTTTATTTTTCATTTTAATTTGCAGAACTTGCCTTGCTTGCTTACATCATAATCTCCTTATCTTTCTCAGACGGAAAGTCATTAAAGACCATCACCTGTCCTCCATAAAATATAGTCATTTGTGTATTCTACGGCTGCTGTTTCACCGGAAACAAATTCATAGTCATTCCAGGCGTCGTCGGAGTTGTACCTGACCATAAAATTCAAATCCAATATGCATGTAAATAGATCCAATCAAAAATAATAAAGCTACCCTTCTCCTTCCTTTGTATCTCTCTCTCTCATCTCTCCTCTCTGCTGCGCAACACCGCCACCATCGCCGGCAACCAATTGGCCGCGGTGGTGCTCCATCTCCGGCCACCCAACATTCAATAACCACACATAAAAATACTCCCCTTCTCATCCATAATCTATTCATATAATCAGTTTCAACCCATTCAATCTGAATCGAAATCCCCCAAATTTCATATAAACCCTAATTTCAAACCCAATTGGGTTAAAAATGGTGATTACTTGGTACGATGCAGTGATTATGTAAAAATGGTGATTACTTGTACGATGCAGTGATTATATAAATATTGATTTTGTTGAAATCTGATAAATTTATTATGGTGTTGGTGATTTTTAAGTGATGACCGGAGTTTGTGGTAGGATGTGAGCGGAGGAAAATGGTGATTTTTATATTGATTATATTGATTGTGATGTGGTGATTTTTAGATGGCTGGAGTTACTGACCGGAGATGGTGGTGATTTTTATGATGTCGTTGGTGATTTTTTGTGATGACTGGTGATTATTGTTAGTCGCCGGAGTTGGTAGTTGCCGGTGACCGGAGTTGATGGTCGCCGGTGACTGGAGGTGGTGGATGGGTGAGGGAGGTGGAATATTAAAATATTAATAAAATTAATGAATGGTGAGAAATAAATAGACTTTATAAATGAATGACCATGATTAAATCTCATATCTCACAATAAGGAGGGTTCTCAATGGAGCGCGACTCTATATATATAACCCTACTACGTTAGCTGTTCAGCTTTTGCTAAAATCACGCTCAATAAAATCCAAAATTTTAAATTGCCTCTTCAGGCCACTGATTAGACTCTGCCACAAATATTTAACGCACCCATTTCGATATCTTTTTTATAATCTTACAAATTAAATTCAACTTTCAGATTTATTTTCTTCTAACCAAAATGAAATTTTTTTTTCACTGGATCTTACAAATTAAAACATAAGTATTTTTTATAAAAATTGTCACTGGAATATATCAATAAATCAAACATGTCAATCTCAATCATGTTATGCATCATACTAGACACAATTTAATTGATTAAATATCGGATATAATTAAAATTTTAATTTTTTAAATTCGTGTAATCTATCATTCAAATATAAATTTGAACCTAATTATATTTTTATTGACGACCGATATGTAGTTTTCATTCGAATTATAAAACACACAAGATAACTTTGTTCTCTATTTATATCTCATATTTAACTCATATTAATATAAATTTTAAAATTTCACTCTTTAAATAATTTTTTCTTCGACAATAATATTGAATTTTGATATTTATACCTTCAAAAAGTTATTTCTTATATAATCAAACTATTTTTTTTTCCAAAAAGTATCAAAGGGTGCGAGTTTTGGATAAACAAGCTAGATAAGAAAGAAGTTTGTTGAAGAATGTTAATGAGAGATTGGGAAAAAAAATACGTGAATAAAGATTATCAAGTTTTGACCGACAACTTTCAATGACTGTACGTGTAATATACATAGCGCTTACAAAAAAAAACCTACCCTCAAGCTCTGTACACCTTTTCCTTAAATCATGCTGAACAAATCCAACGTTATAAATTGCCCCTTCAGAGCATCACCAACAATCTCTTAAACATACTCCTCAAAAATAATATAAAATATTAACTTCAGAAAAGCAATGATTACAATGCTGGATAATTTAAAATAATACATAGACATCATATTTTTGTTTATCATTTTTCAAGCAAAAGGGAAGAAAACAGCATAAAGAATTTGGGTGTGTTCTGTTAATTAACTAATTATTCCTCGTGAGCCTCATGTTGCTTCAGTGTTCCATTGACGACACCTAGTAAGGTCTGTATATTGTAGATAAATATCTTGCTATTAATTTTGCCAAATATTGATAACTTATACAACTCTGTATGTAGTCCAGAACACAGCTTATCTAGGGGTTGGTTTCTACTCCTTGAGGAATCACTTATATTATAAACATTTTACAACAATCTTATCACTTATATTATAAACAGATATTTTTTAAACCATTTTGGTGAGACAAAACTTGTAGCCTCGATAACAGATAGACCACTGGAAACTAGCCGGCGAATTAGTTCTACTTTTACAGCTGTAGGGACGACAATCTTTTCATTTTATAAGGAAACGAAACAAAGGAAAGACCATTAAGTAAAGAATCAAAACAAAGGAAAGACCATTAGAAAGTCCCAAGTCACCTGTAAATATAACTAGGCCATTAGACGATACCCTGGCCAATTCTGGAAGAGTCTTGTTGAGGTATTTCGAAGATAGATAGTCCACTGCATCAGACACAATAACAAGAGAAAATGATTTAGCCCTGTATGGCAAAGGGAATTTGATGTTAGCCACACGTATAATGCCTCTGTGCACAAGTCTTTTGCAGTCTATGTCGGCATCTTCAATGTCATATGGTTCCACTCCCCATGCTTCAGTTTCTTCTTCTTTTCAGTCTAATTCCTAGCATGAACTCCTTAATGGACAAATTTTTACTTGCCAGTGAGTGTGAAACATTAATTTTTTGCATATCTCCTTGGAACTCTAAGGTATGAAAGACATAATGGCGACACAGTTATCATGACGAATGTATCATATACATAATTAGCATGATGCAATGGAAACTAATTTGGAATTCGGTTGATCAAGGCATGGTGCAACCACCAGATCCGTTGAGAAGCTCAGATTGTCGTTTTTTTAAATCTCGTGAGCTTATATTCTGTTGTCCATGATCTATGCTTGATTTAAAAGAAATGAACCATTTATATAGCTAAATCATTCCTCAAATTCTAATAATTAAGTGCTAAAACTCCAAAGCATTCAGATGAAATAAAAATGTACTGTCAATTTTACCTTCTACTCGGCTAACAGCTCTTCTGAGAGTCACACCTGAGACATAAAAGTGGATCAAGTTCAGCACAAGAGATGGAAGAAACATATAAAATTTGTAGAGCAGCTATGTTATTAATCCAGGGGGGAATATGTTGAGCATTTACTTTAAATGAGATATGGTTTAAAGATTAAATCTTCTCAATAACTAGATCTCAGGACTCAGATTGAGTATGGAGTTTGACACCATTTATTATATACTTGTCTTGTATATCAAATACTTAGTCATATAATAACGTCAAAATTTCATTTGTTCATATACCTGAATCCTTATAGAAATAACCAATGAAAAATATTGCGCCCTATTTCAGAGAAAGAAAATAATTAGTAACCGAAAACGAGAAGTTCATCACATTGTGTGTGTATGCGTAAATGCTAAAAGCACGAACAGAGGGGAATTTCATAGAGTATTCCACTTACCAGAAAAACAAGGACAACAGATAACAGAGGAGAAATGGCCGATTTTGAATGAGAAAATCCAAATAGAGAACTTCCACCACCTGCTAACCTTCTTGTGGAATTTGTTGTCCTTCTTGACATGACTTTAAAACTGATGAGCTGATTCTTCAACACTTCACATTATTGCAAATCAACAAGGTTAACACAATGAGCGCACTCTTAGAAATTTCACAAAAAACAACAGAACTAATCAAATCAATTACTGCAAATTGATAAACCTAAGAGCCAGAGAGTTAAATTAATAAAAGAAATGGTGAAAATTTTGATGATTTACCAGGATTTTTTTAACATATCTATTTAAACCGGACCATGAGCGTAAAATAGAAGAGAAACTGAGGTACCCGAAGTGATCCTCGCAAGGCAGAGAAATGATCCTTTTTGTTCATCTACTACCAATGCTGTTATTCTGCCGGCAGTGATCCTTTTTTCACTGTCTTAAACAAAAATGTGTTTCCTCGGCCTCATATATTGCATATTTTATAAGGAAGGCAAGGTGTAAATATATAATATATTTAACGTCTACTCCAGGAAGTACCAACCCATGCTTTGAAATGACAGAAGAAGAGATAGTCTTCCCAGCAGGCCAGCATTTTGATTTCACTTCTGCAAATCAGTTTTTTTTTCTCGTGAATCCTGTACATATCTGTATAAGATGAAAAAAATTGGAATAAGAAAGGTACTCAAATGTTTTCATTTCAAGAAACTGAGAGTTCGTTTTCATAAAACAGCACTGAACTTGAGCTGCAACACATGATTAAGGTACATAAACACAATAAGCTCACATGCCTTCATTTACAAAAATCTTACACAAAAATATTACACAAATACTACCATTACCATTAACACTAACAGAGGCTATAAGAAAAAAAAAATAACACAAAAAATCCAACTCGTAGCCCACAAAAATTAACACAAAATAAAATCAAACATATGACAATAAATATAGCACAAAATCGAACATACAAAATTAAATATAACAGTTAAATATAACTATTAAACACAAAAAACAAAATCGAACATGTTACCCACATATTCAACCCCAAATTCAAAATAGAAAATATTGAAGTACCTTAAATACAATGCCCCAAATTCCACCAGATAGAAGCCCTAATTTTGAACCCCCAAATTAAACCCGACCTAATTGAAGCCCTATTTCGGAATCAACCCTCAGACAACATAAGTACAAATCGAAATCAGTACAGCATACACCCTAATTTTAATTACAAATCGAATTGAATAAGCCCTAAACTAAAGAAAATTTCAAATTGAAGTAGTTATATGTATGTATATCTATGTATAGATTAAATGTTTGTATATATTAGTAGTTACGAGTGGTTGTTGACAAGTGAGAAACGCATAGATAAAGAGACGCAGAGATAGTGAGAGAGTGGAATCACCAGAGACAGAGTGAGAGAAATGAAAAATGAAAAATGAAAGGGGAGTGGGCTTCTTTTTGCTGTTTGTCTGAAACAATTTGGAGTGGGCGCCATTTTTGCCGCTCAGCCAATTTTCATCTAATTTTGTGCAAAAATCAAATATATTTATTAAAGAAAAAATAAATTTTTTTATCACTCAACTATCGGATCTTTTAGAAAGTAACAACTGAACTACTAAATAATTAATTATAACCATTAACGTTACATTTGTTTTTGCTTTTAGGCATTCCGTTAATGTGCCGTTAAAATAATATGGGAAAATAGATTTTTTTGCCACTTAACTCTTGTTTCTATTAGAAAATAGTCACTAAACATTCAAATAATTAAAAATAGTCACTAACATTACATGAGTTTTTGTTTTTAATCATTCCGTTAAGTATAAATGAAATATCAGTTAAAATAATGTTAATGTGTACTTAATCATCTAACGTAACATGATAAATAAAAAATATTTTTACAATACTGTCATTGTTTTTCATGCAACTGGTCATTTTATTTAAGAAATAATTCAACAATATCTTCAAAGTAATTTTTTTCCCCCGATTTAATATTGTAAAATTTCGAATATATTAAATTTTGATTAGAATCTGTTTTTTAATCCAAATTTCTAGATATTGAACCAAAAAAAGTAATATAGATATCTGATCTTATTTTTATGATTAAATTTGGTTCATGAAATTTAAAAAATCAACGAAGCGAATCTAAAACATTTATATAAATATCATCAATCATCATCGTTTTTATGGAATCTTCTTCAAATCATGTTGTGCTACCTACTTGCGGGTTGAATGCTTCTGATTCGTTGAGCGCTCATCAGGTTCGTACTTTACTTGTTCATATAAAGTTTAGGTTCACTATGTCACAATCTTAAACTTATCTCTGTTTATTTTTTTGTGCTTGAACAATACTAGCAGATATGTTGTATGTGATTTCGATTTTGTGAGGATTTTTTGAATTCGTAGGAGTTTGATTCTACCTTAGATTCTACTTTCTTTGTTTTTAGAACTCCTTTAACTTTATCCATGTTTCTAATATTTAATTGAAGTTTTATGATTTTGATTCTATGTCAGATTCTACTCCCTATACTAGTTATGTTATATGTGATTTCAATTTTTGTGAGAATTTTTCAAAATTTTATGACATTTATTCTAAATTACATTCTACTTTTGAGAATTCATTTTACTTTCTCCATGTTTTGATCATCTATTAAAGTTTCAGGATTTTGATTCTATATTAAATTTTGTAGTCTCTATACTAAGCATTTTGCATTTTATTTCTTTTACAATTTTGATTCTATGTTAGATTTTGTAATCTCCGTACTCCTGTGTTAGATTCGATAATCTCTTCTCCGATCATTTTTGAATTTTTTCCATAAATTTGATTATATATTAAATTCTATGTAGTTGTCTACCTTTTTTCGTTAAATAGTTTTAATGTGAATTTCATTAGTCGCAAAGTTGTTTAAGTTATGTTTTACGGATTTTAATAGTTATGATTTAAATAGTTATCACAACTATTTAATAATTTAATATTTTTACGGATTGAAAGATTCTGATGACATTGAATGCTTATTGTTATCTTTTATCACTATGTCATGTGTTTTATGTGGTTTCATTTTTGTGAATTTTTTTTGTATGTTTAATAGTTTGATTCTATGTTAGATTCTACTCTCTCTTTATTCAAAATTTCTTTTACTTTCTCCATGTTTTTATCATATTTTTAAGTTTTAGGATTCTGATTCTATTTTAGATTCTTTAATCTCTGTACCGAGCATTTTGATTTTCTTATAGTTTTGATTATATATACTAGTAGCTATATGTTTTGTGGTTTGAACTCTGTTTGAGCATTTCTTGAAGTTTTAGGGTTTTGATTTTATGTTAGATTTCACTTTCACTCTTCTGAGCATTCTTTCAATTTTGATTCTACGTTAGATTCTACTCTATTTGATTTATAATTTTGGTTCTAGGTTGGATTCTACTCTCTCTATTTTGAACATTTTCCGAAATCTTACAGTTTTACTTCTTTGTTAGATTCTATTTTCTAGTTAATGGGCAATTTTTTGAAGTGTTAGAGTTTTGTTTTCATGTTTTATTCTATTCTTTAGGGAACGTATTTTAATGTTTTATAGTTTTTTAATTTGAGTTTTTGTTTATATTTAAATTCTTATTTAATTTTAAATATATACTAGTTTATAAGTTCTCATGTGTAAGATAATATATGTAACTGAATTTTAGTTGTGGGAAGTTCTGTATTTAATTTTGACATCAAGTATTGATAACTTTTTTGTGATTTGTTAAGTTGTTGCTTTGTTTGAACATTGTTCTCTAGGAAAGGTTTTGAATTTTTTGATTATCATAGTTTATTGTGGAGAAGCTAAACTGAGTACGAAATTGGTGTCCTCTATCGATGAATGATAGAATTCTAAGTATCGTTTGAATGGTTGAATACGGTGGCAAAAAGTGATTTGGCATTTTAGGATACGTCTGTTTTCTATATGTTTTATTTGTTACTCTCTTTCTATATAGTACCGTCTGAGTTAAATTATATGGAAGTCTCTAAATTGTATGTTAGAACTAGATATTTTATATGAAGTTTTTTAGCATTTTGATTAAGAAGTTCAAATGTGTTCAATGTTGTGTATATAGGTATTTACGTGTTCATATTCTGCTTGTTTTAATCTCTTTTTTGTGTAATAGCAACAAAGTATTTTATATGGATAGAAAATTAATTATAGAAATATAGTTGACTATTCAATGGAAAGGCCGATATTTAAGGCCCGACACCCTAATTATTCATTAATTTCGTAATTAATGAATAGGGAAAATATACAGCTCATCAAAAGAGGCCAAAATATGGTAAATTGGTCAAAGAAGGATCCAGAATCCCTATTAAAGGCAATTAATGAGTCACAGCCTTTATCAACAAGGAAAAGACTTATTCAGCAAGAAATACGATGTTTATCCAATATCAAAAAGGACACTTATTCGCTAAGACTCCTAAACATACCATAAATCCTAGGCTCCAGACGCCTATATAAGGTCCCTGATCTTGAAATCAGAACTACGTCTTTGGCTTGATTCTCAATAACGATTTGAGATACGTAGGCATCTTGTGAGGACCGATTTAGTCTCGAAACACAAGTGCAGCCATTAAAGCTCGAAGCTCATTAATCCTAGCAATTAATATACAAGTACGTTTTTTAATCCATAACATTTGGCGCCGTTTGTGGGAAAACAACATCAACCATGGCAAACACACGGAGAACAGCTCGGGATACTCCTGAGGATCGCCCTATCACCTCTGAGGCTGATACTCATGGAAATCAACCACCGCCGACTACTGGCACTCAAGGGGCGAATATCCCCACCAACACTCAAGGACCGGAAATCCCAACTTCGGTTGAAGGGACGAATCCCCTGCAGATGGTCATTCATGGATCTAATCCACAAGAGACCGTTCACCAGCAATCAATCTCGACTTCTCCACTCATCTTGAATGCACCGAGAAGACTTCAACTCCATACTACTGATCTCCCTCAATACGCGAATCAGACTTTGGGGATGCCAAGCTATGGCATGCCCCCTCGACCAATGGTGGGCGGTAGTGGAACTAATCCAATCTACCATGAGGCATATGTGCCCCCTTATATTCAAGGTCTGGGACCCCAAGCTCGCCAGACCCCTTTCGTTCAAGATTACTCTGGCCCATATACCGAAGATGAAGGTTATACAACTGGGGAGGATGTCACCCCAAGAAGGAGACGTTCTTCCCAGACAAATCAGGATCAACCCCAAACTACTAAGGAGAAAATTGCAGCCCATGAGGCAGAGACTGCAAGACTGAAGAAACTCCTTGCTGAGGAGGAGGCCGCTCAATCTCGAGGCCTAACGACTGAAGGGATCCCGATAATCAACTTGGATCCACCGGCAAGAAGAACCAAGAGGGCCGAAGCCCCAAGGGGTGATACTAGTATTCTGTTTCCCCTAGGAGATCCTGATGATCCTACACCACCGTTTACTCAAGACATCATGAAAATGACTATATCCAGAAAATTTAAGATGCCTTCGATCAAAGCCTATGATGGAACGGGAGATCTCGCAAATCATGTAAGGACCTTCTCCAATGCACTGCTGTTGTAGCCAACCAACGATGCGGTCAAGTGTAGGGCGTTTCCACAAACCTTGGCAGGCATGGCCCAACGCTGGTATAGCCTTCTTCCTCCCAACTCAATTGGGTCTTTCAAAGAACTAAGCAAAGCTTTTATCAATCAGTTCATTAGTGGAAGGGTGCATGAGAAAAGCTCTACGTCACTCATGACAATCCATCAAGGAAAGAATGAAGCCCTAAGGGACTACATCAATCGATTCACTCGAGAGGCTTTGAAAGTCCCGGACTTAGAGGACAGAGTGGCTATGATAGCCCTGCAACAAGGAACTACTGATGACCACTTCAAAAGGTCGTTGGCTAAACATCCACCCGAGAGCATGATGAAGCTCCAAGATAGAGCCGGAAAGTATATCAAGGCTGAAGAAAGCATGAGAAAGTATGAACCCACTGCTGGCGGTAGTGGAAACTCAAAGAAAAGAAAAGAAACTCAGGAATACGACGTCAAGGAAAAGTTTCCTAGAACGTCAAAGGACTCTGATTCTCCACCCAAGAGAAACAATTTTGGGCAAAAGTTTACGGAGTATGCAAGATTGAACACTCCCAGGAGTCAAATTTTGATGGAGATAGCTAAGGAAGGAGATCTCAAATGGCCGAAGCCAATGAGGGCTGACATGTCCAAACTGAACCAAAATCAATTCTGTCGGTTCCACAAAGAAGTCGGTCACGACACCGACGATTGTAGGCAATTAAAAGATGAGATCGAATTTCTGATACGAAGAGGAAAACTCAGCAAATTCACCAAGGATGGAAATCAAGGGAGTCAAAGAGGAAACTATGAAAGGAAGGATTACGACAGAAGGGACAACGACCAATATCGTAACCCTAAGCCCTGAGGGCCAGTCATCAACATGATATTCGGAGGGCCAACTGCTGTTGGGTCCTCCCGAAACTCAAGAAAGGCTTATGCTCGAGAGGTAATGACTGTGGTCGGAGAAGCACCGAAGAAGCGTGCCAGAACAGAAGTGTCAATAGGTTTTGACGATTCAGACTTGGAAGGGGTGAAGTTCCCCCACGATGACCCTCTAGTCATCATACCTGTGATTGGCAATTCTGAAACAAAGAGAGTCCTAGTCGACAATGGAGCTTCAGTGGATATCTTGTTTCACGATGCTTTTATCAAGATGGGTTACACTGATTCTCAGTTAACACCCTCAAATATGCCTATATACGGATTCAACGGGGTGGAATCAAAAGTGGAAGGCACTATCCAACTCCCAATGACCATGGGGCAAGGGATGAATACGTCTACTCAGATGTTGAACTTCATAGTTATAAAAGCGACTTCAACCTACAATGCAATCCTGGGAAGGACTGGTCTTCATGCGTTCAAGGCTATTGCCTCATCTTATCATCTAAAAATCAAGTTCCCAACGAGGAATGGGATTGGTGAAGAACGAGGAGACCAAAAGATGGCTAGAAGTTGTTATGTAGCCGCGTTAAGGCCTGATGGAATCGGGGGGGCAAGTTCTCCAAATTGAAGACATGGATACTAGTGACAATGAGGACCGAAGAGGGAAACCAGCTGAGGATTTAATCCCCATTCCCTTAGTCCCTGGTGAACCGGAGAAGGTGACATATGTTAGAGCACTACTACCTGAGCCATTGAAAAGCAAGCTCATATCTTTTCTTCAAGAGAATAATGACGTTTTTGCTTGGACAGCAGCTGACATGCCAGGGATTGATCCCCAATTGATAACTCGCAAGTTGAATGTGAATCCTGAAAGAAAGAAGGTGAAACAAAAGAAGAGAAGTTTTGCTCTGGAAAGGCTTGAAGCCATAAAACAAGAAGTTGAAAAGCTTTTGGAAGCCGGTTTCATTGAGGAAATTCAATTCCCAGAATGGTTGGCTAACCTAGTGATGGTCAAAAAGGCCAATGGGAAATGGAGGATGTGTGTAGACTTCACTGACTTGAATGATGCAAGTCCTAAGGATTGTTTTCCCTTACCAAGGATTGATGCATTAATAGATGCTACAGCTGGACACGAGATGCTCAGCTTCATGGATGGCTTCAGTGGATACATTAAGCACCTCCGAGAGGCATTTGAAGTGCTAAGGCACCACAAGATGATGTTGAATCCAGCTAAGTGTGCCTTTGGTGTAGGCTCAGGAAAGTTTTTAGGCCTGATGGTTTCCAAGAGAGGAATCGAGGCCAATCCCGAAAAAATCAAAGCAATTCTAGACATGAAGCCACCACGGATTGTCAAAGATGTCCAGAAATTAACGGGAAGACTGGAAGCATTGGTAAGATTCATCTCCAAGTCAGGAGAGAAGTGTTTACCCTTCTTTAAAGCACTCAAGAAAGTGAAAATTTTTGAATGGACAACTGAAAGCCAAGAGGCCTTTGAGGCCCTAAAGAAATACATGGTTGAGGCACCACTATTGGCAAAACCCAAGCCAGGGGAAATTCTCTATTTGTACTTGGCGGTC
Source organism: Heracleum sosnowskyi (assembly GCA_030848705.1). NCBI lineage: Eukaryota > Viridiplantae > Streptophyta > Magnoliopsida > Apiales > Apiaceae > Heracleum > Heracleum sosnowskyi. The sequence continues at coordinate 116,633,039 of CM061245.1, read as the reverse complement.
TCTAGCACAGCCCTTGGAGCCGTTTTGGTAAAAGAAGAATTGAAGGTTCAGAAACCCATCTACTATGTTAGTAAGATTCTACATGGGGCGGAAATAAACTACTCAACGATTGAGAAGTTTGCCTTAGCCTTGATAATGGCCTCAAGAAAGCTACGCCCGTACTTCCAGGCTCACAAGATAGAGGTCTTGACTGATCAACCTCTAAGAAACATCTTTCATAGCCCTCAAGTTAGTGGAAGATTGATCAAATGGGCCATTGAATTGGGCGAATTCGACATCAAGTATAAGCCTCGAACGGCCATAAAAGCTCAAACACTTGTTGACTTCATGGTTGAATGTACCATTGACAACCAAGAAGTCGGGGGGCAGGAAGCAATAATGGAAGACAAGGAAGCTGAAGACATAATCTCCAAAGAATGTTGGGTGCTCTATTTTGATGGAGCATCAAAAACAAAATCAAGTGGAGCCGGTTTAGTGCTACAAAGTCCTGATGGATTCCTCATAGAGTATGCACTAAAACTTGACTTCCAAACGACAAACAATGAGGCTGAGTATGAAGCCCTGATAGCTGGTTTAGGGCTGGCTGGAGCCTTGAGGGTCAAAACTCTGAAAGTATGTGGAGATTCGAGGCTAGTGGTTTCTCAAGTGAATGGGGAATTTGAGGCCAGAGATGAAGTCATGGCCAAGTACTTGAAACTTGTCAAGACCATCATGACTCAGTTCGACGAATGCTATGTAGAGCACATTCCAAGGGAAGAAAACGTGAAGGCTGATGCCTTGTCTAAATTTGCTTCTTCCGAAATTGAAAACTATGCAGGAAGTGTCTACTTCCAAGTCCTGAGGACCCCAAGCATCAACGGAAAGTTGGTAGCACCCATTGATGTTGGCAGTTGTTAGATGGATCCCATCAAATCTCATCTAGAAACTGGGTGGTTAGTGGTTACCCAACGACATTTCAGAAGCACGAAAGCTGTATGTCAGAGCACTAAGGTATACCCTGATTGAGGGAATCCTATACAAGAAGTCTTTCATCATTCCATATCTGAAATGTTTAAGACCTCAAGAGGCAGAATTGGCCCTGAAGGAAGTACATGAAGGAATTTGTGGGCAGCACTTGGGGGGCAGAGCCCTTGCCCATAAAATCACTCGTCTAGGTTTCTACTGGCCAAGCATACTAGCAGATGCTAAAAGCTACGTAAAGAAATGTGAAAGGTGCCAGAAGCATGCCCCAGTGGTTAGGCAACCACCAGAGATGTTGACATCCATAAACTCACCAATCCCCTTTGTCATGTGGGGAATGGATATACTCGGGCCATTTCCAATGGCAAGTGCTCAACGAAAATTCTTGATAGTAGCAATCGACTACTTCACCAAGTGGATTGAGGCTAAGCCATTAGCCAAGATAACCACCAAGCAAGTGATCCATTTTTTCTGGGAAAATGTGATATGCAGATACGGGATTCCACGTATCTTGGTCACAGACAATGGAACTCAGTTTAACAACGATGAGTTTAAGAAATATTGTGATGAAAATGATATCAAGTTACGCTTCACTTCTGTTGCCCATCCACAAGCAAATGGGCAAGCTGAGGTTGCAAATCGAATTATCCTAGATGGACTGAATAAAAGAGTTGAACGCTCCAGAAACACTTGGGTAGACGAATTTCTCCCCATACTTTGGGTATATCGTACTACCTGCAAAGTCACCACTGGAGCTACCCCCTTTATGTTGGCATATGGGGCAGAGGCAGTGGTTCCAGTGGAGATTACTCACACGTCTCCAAGAGTTGAGGCTTATGAGCCAGAAACAAATGAGGAAGGCTTGAGGTTGGCCTTAGATTTGATTGATAAAGTTAGAGATGAGGCAAATGCCAAGATAGTTCAGCATCAGAAACGAGCATCTTTCTATTACAACCTAAGGGTTAAAGAGAGATTCTTTCGACAAGGAGATTTAGTCATCCGAAAGATTGAGGCATCCGGAGTTGGACAAAAAGGCAAGTTGCCCCCAAATTGGGAAGGACCATATCGCGTCAAGAATGTATTTGGTCGAGGCTCATACAAGCTAGAAACCCTCGAAGGGCATGAGGTGCCAAGGACTTGGCATGCCTCCAATTTGAAAATTTATTATGTTTAAGGTGTTTCCCAAGTGGACTCACTACTAGAAATAAGGTTTGATAAAACGAACCCAAGTTTTAAACTTGGGTACTATGTAAGGGTTGATCCCATTTTCAAGTTATGAATAAATTCAGCATTTTCATGTTTTAAGCTTATATACTATGAGTATTAAAAAACAGTCAAGAAGCAAGAAAACAACACAAGCCATGAATGGCCACAAGATATAAATAAGGCTGAATGAAAGCTTAAATAAAAGTTAAGCCCGTAGGCTGAAAGTACAGTACAAGTCATGAAAGGCCATAAATAAAACTACAAAAGAAAGAACTACATCATCTAATCTGCCTTGTCCACGTCCTCCTCCTCCTCCTCTTCCTCTCTCCCTAAAGCGGAACCGGAGTGAGTGGCAGCATAATCATCCCCGGCAGTCTGATCGGGGGGAGAAGTATGATCTAGGTCTAAGATCCTGTCATCTTCCTCCATGTCATCCTCTCCAGCCAAAGCTAACTCCAAAGGAGTAGGTGTGTAAGGGCTTGGAAAATCAGAGATGGTGAGAGATCCGGGCATCTTCTCCAACAAAGCAGCAAAAGCGCCATCCCATCCCTTAGTATACTGAATTGGGAAGAGGAGCTCGTCATGCTTATCAATCAAGTCCTTGTACTCCTGAGAGTCAAGGTACTCGTCGATAAAGTCATCCTTGTCCTTCCTCAAACACACCATCTCAGCCCGGGAGTCGGCCAACTCCTTCTCCTTCCTAGCCAATGTGGCCCTCAGCGAGCCCACCTCCTCCTGGGACTTCTCAAACTTGCCTTGGTTGGCCTCAGAAGATGAGCGCCAAGCCTTGGCTTGAAAGAGAGCCCCTTGGTAGTTGGAATTAACCTACAAACAAGCTACAAGTCAATACAAAATAGAAACTTGAAATACATTAGTAAACTACAAAGAAAAAAGGAAGAAAAATAACTTACAGCAGTAATAGCTTGAGAGCATGCGTGCTCTACTCCCTCTATGGTGGAGTTGGAGACAAAGTCCTTGTAGTCACAAGGAGTCAAGGAATGATAAGACCACTCCACAGCATGCTTAGACACCCCCACCACGGTCTCTTTTTTCCTAAGACCCCAGTTGGGGCGCCAAACTGAGCTCTTGGCTGAGGGAGGACCCTCAGCATCTTTAGTGAGGTCCACATGAGGCCTTATAAAGGCTGGGACACTTGAAGCTCGGGGATCCTTAACTCCCAGACGAGCTCTCTTCATTCTTACTGTTTCTCCATCCTGAGGCTCGTTGGTCTTGTTAATAAAGGCCGCAGCTACAAAAAACAAGAAAAGAAACAGTCGGTATAAGACAATCTTAAATAAATAAAGGAAAATATGAGGTGAAAATTACCCTTTTCAGAAACATTTGAAAGTCCCAAGGACTTAAGCAAAAACTCATCCAGGAGCGTCCAAGCTGTGGTAGCATAATCATCCTTGACAAGCTCGGCATAGGCACGAGCCTCTTCATCGTTCAAAACAATGTCACTTGGGCTACCATCTGAGACCCTAGCGAAAGAGCTACGGAAATGGGTACCCCAGTCCCCTCCTTCCCAAACTAAATACATGAACTCATTTTTCCACTTTGGATTATTATCAGGGATGAATTTTGGGTGGAAAATGGGAGGAGTAGAGGGGCGATGGTTAATATAAACCCAACCCAGAGTAATGGTTGAACTATTCTTAAACTGGAAAATTCTCCTAAATAAAGCTACAGATAAAGGAAATTTGTTCTTCAAACAAAGAACAATAAAACACATAATGATTATCCAGGCGTTTGGCGAGAGTTGGCAATGATTAATCCCAACATCAGCCAAAAGCCTGGGAATAAACTCATGGAAGGGAAACCTGAGTCCTGCAATAATGGCATCCTTGTAAATGCAGAGTGCATCAGGACGCCAATGGCAAGAACGGTCCCCAGGGCCAGCTGGGACTAACCTATAAGGGGACCTAATCCTATACATCTTGTTATAGTCCCTAATTAAGTCAATTTCGTGAAATTTGTTACTACAATCGAATGAATCTAAATGCGAAACAGAAGGGTATTCATCACTACGTTCTAAAATCAGATCTTGAAGCGACATATGAGAAGAACGAATGGTGATACCTTTCTTAGACGCTTGATTCATTTTCTGGAGACGTTGAGCAGTACGGTCAACCATCTTCAGATCTTCAAAGAAATTCCCAGAAAAATCTTTAAATCTTCAAATCTTCAAACTTAAGCCCAGAAAATCTTCAAGGGATGAAGATTGAGCCCAGAAAATCTTCAAGGGATGAAGGTTGAGCCCAGAAAATCTTCAACGGAAGTAGATTAAACCCAGAAAACCACCACGAAAACCTTGCCGGAAATCGCCTTACTACGGGATAAGAAGAGAGAAACTAAGAATGCTAGAGAGAAATTTTTAGAAACTTGAAAGTATGAAGTGAGAAATGAAAAAGAAATCTCACCCTTTTATAATGACCGGGAACTCAACCGGTTAAGGAAGAGCAACCGTCTGTAGCCAGTCAAGGCCCATAATTCCCTTTATGAATTACAGAAATCGAAGCCCAAATAATTTGGGTCTCAGGCAAATTCGAAGCCCAAAACAGTAAGGCCCAATAAGGCTCGAGGCTTGTTCAGGCCCAATGAATAAAAATTCAAGGTCCATTAATAATTTGAGATCAAATTTAGACTCAAACAAAAATTTGAAAATATAGCCTAAGACAAAATCAAAGAAACGAGGTCGAAAAGATCTTAGACTGAACTCGTACGACCCAGGTCGAAAATATATGAGAAAACGAGGTCGTAAGACCCAAGTCAAAAATACACAATAAAACAAGCTCGAATCCCTCGACCTCGCACCGAAATGAGGTCGAAAATAGAAGGATTCGAGGTCGAAAGAACGAAGTCGAAAATAGAAGGATTCGAGGTCGAAAGAACGAAGTCGAAAATACACGAGGATTCGAGGTCGTATCCATCGACTTCGCACCGAAAAACAAGGCACAGAAATTATAAAAATGAGGTCGAAAAGACCCTTGATTGAGCTTGAAGGTTCGAAGTCAAAAAAGACTTTGAAAATGAGGACAAAGCATTCGACTTCACGCCAAAAACGAGGTCGAAAATGACCTAGGAAATCCTGGTCGAAAATGACTAGGAAATCCTGGTCGAAAATGTATGGAATCAAGGTAGTCACATCGAGGTCGAAAATGGCTTGTGGATCGAAGTCGACAGCTTCGACCTCACGACCAATCGAGGTCGAGAAGACCCATGATCAAGGTCGAACGATCCTGGTCAAAAATGACCAGGAAATTGAGGTCGAAAAGACGACCTGGGACCAAAATCGAGGTCGAAAAGAGGAAATCCTGGTCGAATGATCCTAGTCGAAAATGACTAGGAATTCGTGGTCGAATCCTTCGACCTGGGACCATTCCTGGTCGAATTTGAGGTCGAAAAAAGGCTAAATCCTGGTCGAATGATCCTAGTCAAAAATGACTAGGAATTCCTGGTTGAATCCTTCGACCTGGGACCATTCATGGTCGAATTTCTGGTCGAAAAATACTTGATTCCTGGTCGAAATCCTGGTCGAAAATGACCTAATTTAAGGTCAAAAAATGCCCTTAAAATGGAAAATTTTGGGGAAAAACACGTTGTAACTTCTACAAAAACCCCAAGGAGATTTTCTCAGAAGTTGGGAGGCAAATGATATGGATAGAAAATTAATTATAGAAATATAGTTGACTATTCAATGGAAAGGCCGATATTTAAGACCCGACACCCTAATTATTCATTAATTTCGTAATTAATGAATAGGGAAAATATACAACTCATCAAAAGAGGCCAAAATATGGTAAATTGGTCAAAGAAGGATCCAGAATCCCTATTAAAGGCAATTAATGAGTCATAGCCGTTATCAACAAGGAAAAGACTTATTCAGCAAGAAATACGATGTTTATCCCATATCAAAAGGAGACTTATTCGCTAAGACTCCTAAACATCCCATAAATACTAGGCTCCAGACGCCTATATAAGGTCCCTGATCTTACAATCAGAACTACGTCTTTGGATTGATTCTCAATAACGATTTGAGATACGTAGGCATCTTATGAGGACCGATTTAGTCTCGAAACACAAGTGCAGCCATTAAAGCTCGAAGCTCATTAATCCTAGCAATTAATATACAAGTACGTTTTTAAATCCATAACAATATTTGATTGTTTTTGTTCTTTCTAATTTTTGTGCTATGTTACCTTGTGATTCTGATGTAGATTCTGGTTTTTAATGTCACATTTTAACTAACCTGAAATACTTTTCGAGCTTTTGTAGCTTCCGAAATGATGCGGTATTGATTCAATGAGATAAATCACGTTGAAATCAATTGTCTTCAAGTTCAAATACATGGACAATTCAGTAGTGATTTTTTTATTTATGGAATTATCCACAAGTCTCTGTACCTCAAATCAACTTGTGGACATAAATTTTGTGGAAGGCTTCCAGAGAACATTTAAGAGCTAAAGTCTACAATGCGCGACTTTTGACAGGAGGATAACGGACAAGACTAATGGTCCACTGATTTTATTATTGCTTAAAATCACGATTTTTAGAGTTGTCAAGAACTTCCAGCCATGGACACGATGAAATGTATGTTGGAATAGTCTTTGTAAATTCATTAAAGTAAATTTTTGAAATTCGATAAATTGATCATCAGTTTCTAACGTATATGTTTGAATTTTTTGTACACATGCGTTGGTGTAAATTGATTTAAAGAATTAATTATAGAATCTTTTAATCATGATTATTGATTAATCAAATTTATTTTTGAGAAAAAATATCAGTATGTCGCCAGGTTTATCAACTTGTCGATTAATTTCTTGAGTTTTTATTGGACATGTCTACCTACAAAAACAATGATCAATTTCTTTACGTTTTACCGCACATCTCTATTTTATTTTACAATTCACTTGAAAGAATTTAAGACTTAATACTCTATATAATAGCAACATAACTAATCTTAGTCTTTGAGAAAATGGTAATAGAGAATGAGCAATTTATTTGCACATAAGAAGATACATGACTCCTGACAAATAAAAAGACACATGACTACAAAGCCATAAAAAAATTCAACAAAAAAAATGTTGCCTTTTATTACCAAGTTAAAGTACAACTTACTATAAAACTGCTGTACATGTACAACTACGAAACATGTTTAGTAGATTGAGAGATAAATTTTGTAGATTGAGTACAAAATTGTAAAAAGACAATATATAAAATTTTACATCTAGTTTCCAAGCCATGTTCACGGTCCCCTGATATTGCCAATAACTCACAGGCTATCCTCAAACTCATATAGAGGTTCTATTTGTTGCTTGAAGTCTTTGCGCTTGTGAATATCCAGTACAAGAGAGATACCAAGGCTCCGAATTTCCTCGCTTCTGATTAAAAATATTGTACATTTCATCAAGTGTATTTTGTTAGCTTGAACATATTGTATAAACTAGCAAGAATATCAAATAGCTTCCTAGTCCAGTAAGTCATGTTGGGATCTTCACATTTGTAACAAGGAATACCAAATATCCTTACTCTGAATCTACAATCGAATCTAATATAAATCTAATGTATCATGACGAACACCTAATATAAATCTAATGTATCCTAATAGACTATAAGAAAAATATATTCAAACATCTACAAAATGGATCGATAATTTATTCTCTCAATCAAATTAACAAAATTAAAAAATATATTATAATATCATATAGATTCTACAACTAAAGTAGGGTTTATACATATAACACCTACACATACAAAAAATATCTAGTGTGAAATCTCAACTAAATTTTAAAGTTAATGATTTGGGCTCTAACAAGTAACAATTAAATTAGGCAGAAAACTTGAATTTTGAATAAAATCTTATATCTCTTTGAAAACTATCAAAACTTAAACAACCAACAATTCGTCACAGAAACAGAATTAAGCATAGAATCTTATCTAGAGTCTTAAACTAACAAGAACTAAACAGAATTTACCACAAAATCTTAAATACATATATACAAAACTCTGAACAATTTAACTCCTAAACTGAAGTTACTAAACTATACAAATATACATAAATTTATTCAATTAATCCACACTTAAGCACTCCAATTTCGCAATATCCAGTTGTCAAAAATTAAACTACAAAGTCAACGCCTAAACTTAGAACCAAACAGAACTAAACTGAACAAAAGTTACTTTAGCCAAATCTTATCACCCTCTTTCAATCAAAAAGCATCACCATGATCAGCCGTTGGTACACCTGAAAAACATAAGGGCATATACTCAGCATCTAAGGCTTAACTATGTGAGTATCTGAGTATCTTACAGTCTGACAATAAACTAAACCATATTCCCATATTTTGCAAATTTCACCCCTCCAAACAAAAACATCATAAAAATCCTTAAATAAAACCATAAATCGAAACATATATCAGACTAACCAGGTAAAAACAACCAAAACCAACAACATATATAGGAGTTCAGTCCACTACTTCATTCTGATTTGCGAAAATTCAACGAAACTGAATTTGAACTTACACATTAAGTTTAGACTGGAGTTTCATGTTCAAAATTACCTCAAAATAAAGATTTAGAAAAAGAAACTTAGTATAGAATTAAACAACCATAAAATCTAAACTATTATAAACTTAGTATAGAATCTAATATTGAAACTAAAGTAAGTTCAAAATTAACATATATCGTTCATACTACCAAAAAATCTCACAGTAAGAAATCATTTCTATAGTATACATAGAATCTAACACAGAATCTCACACAAACAAACATTTAAAATTCAAAAATCTGAAAAATATCTACACATAATCATGCTCAAATAGAATCAAGCATAGAATCACAAATATGTACAAAATATCACACAAACATAACTTACAATGTACAAATATAACCTGATAGTGAATTTAACACAGAATCAGAAATAAGTATCTCCAAATAAGGAGAATCTGAATCAGAATTCAATCATGCTTGATTTACCTGAAATCAAGAAGAATTAACATGAATTAAGCTCGATAATAACATGAATTTTGTAAAGAATTGGAAATCATCATCTCTAAAACCCATTTTCATGTAATTTTACAAATAATTACCTCAATTCTTCAAAATAACAAGAAGCTTTTACAAATCTTCAAAATCAAAGTTCGCATCTATCGTCGATAGTTGTTCTTCACAAATAGATGGTGGAGAATGTGTGTTTTCCGTGTAAAATATGTGTGTAGTTGCAGCAGTGATAGATTTTCTCCCTCGGGTTGTGTGTATAGTTTGTTACATGTAAGTAATGTGTGCACAATATAGGTTTTTTTTTGTTATTACTGTTGGAATTAATTATCAACGCCGCTCTTGTCTTTTAATCCCGAGCGTCCATTTTTTATTTTTAATTGAACGGTTAAGATTGTTGTTCTTTAATGTTCTTTATATTAAGTGTTCTTTGTGGAGTGCAACTCTCTCTCTCTCTCTCTCTCTATATATATATATATATATATATATATATATATATATATATATGGGTAGGTCTCTACGGGGAACTCATTACACTAGGAACTAAGTAACTTTGCTACAGACCGTAGATCATAAACTTAAATGAACGCTCACGATTGTTAAATAATGGAATTAGTTAACTGTTAACGGATGTTAACGGAGAAGGCACGCCGTGAACTAGAGAGTATACCAACTGACAAATACTTTTGTTTTATTCAATCGTTTTTGCTTGTTTTGTATTTTTTACGAGTTTCACAACATATTTTTTTCTCTAGTTTTTGAGTTTGTTTAATATTTTATCTTTATATCTTTTTGTGTTCGGTATTTTTTTCCTTTTTCTTTTGTAATACTATATCGTATTTTAAAAAAAGATGTTTTGGTCATTTTTTTTAATAATGTTGTGTTCTTAAAAGAATTATATTTTTGAATTTTAGTATTTTAAAAGAAGATAATAGTGTTCTGTAAAAATGTTGGGTGTTCTGTAAAAATATTTTAATTTTATATTTTGTAAACAAATGTTTTTTGTTTTAGAATACAGTATTATGTGAAGAAAGAAATTATTGTGTTTGGTAATGAAAAAAATCATGTTTTAAAAAATATGTATTACTTTTTAGGTACTTACGTATGTTCTGTAAGAAAATCAAACTATATTGATAATAATGTAGGTAATTCATGTGTCTTGTAAATATTATTAACAAAAGATTAGAAAATAAAAATATACTCATGGTGGTTAATGTTTTGGAAATATTGACGGGTACTGTAAATTTACTGGATTGTAGTGTTCTTTTAAAAAATTTAGTGTTATGTATTTTTCTATTGTTCTGTAAAAAAATGTGATATTTTATAAAAAGAGTATAACGCAATGTTCTGTAAATAAATAATAACCGATTTTCTTTAATAAAATATGTTGTTTTAAAAAAATGTGATAGTAATTTTTAGATAATTATATTTTTTGTAAAAATATTAAACTAATACAGTAACAAAAAGTAAAGAAATAAAAAAAGTCAAACTGAAATTTTTTCAAAAAAATAACATAAGGCAGGTACTTAAGCGGAGGTTTAAACGACAACGTACTCCACGTACAATGTTATCGTGTGATAAATCTGGGTGTAGCCTACTTTTTAATCAAACGGCTCAAATTTAAAGTTATCAAGTTACCCATTTTACAAAGTTCCTCATTGAACCCAAGCCTATATATCTATACTATATTATTAAAGACGAAATATTAAAAGTTTTGGTCGGTCGTCGGTCGGTCGGTCGGTATTTGGGCCGATTCACGGGCCAATCTATAACCAATTTATTAATAACCAATTACCTTTTTCAGTACATTACCTATTTTATATATTTTTTAAACTAAATCAACTCATCTTCTAAAAATAAAACGGGCAACATATATATAATATGGTAATATTATTATATATTTATAACCGATTACCTTTTTCAACTAAAACACATTATTTTTATATTTTTTAACTAAAACAACTCATCTTCTAAATATGACACATATATGGAAACCAATTTATTAATAATCAATTACCCTTTTCAGCTAAAACATATTACCTATTTCATATATCTATTTAACTAAAACAAATCATTTTCTAAATGTAAAACGGACAACATATATATATAATGGTAATATTATTATATATTTATTACCGACAGCTAAAACACATTATGTATTTTATATTTTCTAACTAAAACAACATATCTTCTAAATATAATACATTCAAAATAAATATACAATGGTAATATTGTTTTATATAAATATTAATAAATAACCAGTTATTTTTTCAGCTAAAATACATTACCTCTTTTATATTTTCTAACTTAAACACCTAATTTTCTAATATATATAAGTAATATAATTTTATATAATTGTTAATAAGTAACTAATTGTCTTTTTAAGGATATTACATGTTTTATATTTTTTAACTGAAACAACTCATGTTCAAATTAAACGAGATAATTAATGAAAATAAAAGTAATAGTATATTCAAATAAACTCATATTTTTTAACTGAAACAACTCATGTTCAAATTAAACGAGATAATTAATGAAAATAAAAGTAATAGTATATTCAAATAAACTCGGTATATTGCACGAGCACATATTTTGATATTTGCACTTGAGTCCCTTTTTAGATTTTTAAGGGTAAAAAAATACGAATCATTAGATCTGTTATTTTAAAATATTTTATATTTTAATATCTAAAATACTACTACAGATTACGTCAATAATATATTAAATTTAAATATTATATTGTTAGATTTATAAATCCAATATATATATATATATATATTTATTAAAATTTTATCAAATTATATATAATAACTAAAATCTAAATAAAAATAAGAAAATATTAAAGAAGACCGTGCATCGCACGGGATATAAGCTAGTATATATATATATATTGATTATTTTTTCTAATTTTAATAAATCTTACTAATTTACTGCATTTTTCTTTAATTTTCTTAATCTTCGTCCCATCTTAATAATTGAATGGGACGGAGGAAGTAGCTCATTCCATTTTGACATCCGTATTTGGGCTAAAAAACAAATATTTATATTAATAAAAGTGTTGGAACCAGTTTTCTGTCGGGTCGGACTTCGAGTATCTCTTCGGGTTAACCTGTCAAAAGAGAAGAATGCGAGGGGTTTGGCCCCCGATTCACCTCCGGTGTGAGAATAAGTTAGAGGTTCCGGTAAGGTTTAATTGAACGTGTAAATGTTTGTGAATGTGAAAAAAAGTATTAACCTTATACTGAAACCTGTTATATGCTTTTATAGGCGTTCTAATAACGGCTCACCCGAATCTCTCGGGGGCATTCGTCCACGTACTTTGTCCTGTTCTTCCGCCTAGAAAAGCGGAAGACTCGGTCATGCAACAGTCATCTACAACGGACCGTCCCAACGAAGTGGGCCTTGACTGTTTGACCCGATCGTTCGGCCCGATGATAATTCGGCCCAGACATCATTCGGCCCAAGCACTGTTGGGCCCCCAACATGTCCCTGGACTTCGGTCGGATGTCCAATGCGTCCGAAGTCCTCATTTTTCACTTCTCTTCGGGATAACCTCCAAAGGCCTCGTGTCTATCCATTACGACACGTCACTTGGAAAACCGTGCTGTAATTAATAATGATAGCCGTAATTACTTGAGATTAGTGCTAAATCAGAACCATTGAATCCCAATCGTCCTTAATCGTACGGTCGAGAATAGACGTGCGCGTTTCAACTGTCCAAACATCACATCCTTTTCCTTATAAATGCCAAGTTTCCCCCCAAACATTGTCACTTATACATTCAAAAGAAAGAAAACTCTGCCAATTTCTCTCCAACCTTATTAGTTGCAGTTATCAGTGCTTTCCTTTGCCCTGAGTTCAAGCTCATTCCTCGTCTTCATCACAAGTAATTTTTTTGATTTTCCCTTTTTCATAACGAAACGGCTTTTAATCAGCCTGCTCATCTCTCTTACTGAATGCTACTATATAATCGTCAAGTATTTTGTTTTGGAGTACGTGTTTTTATAAATGTGACCGTAGTTGTGCTGGTAGACACCCTTGTAGATTCACAAATTTACTATTAGAACAGTTATCGGGACACATTTGTCCCTAGAACTATCTTCGGAATAGGTTTGGCCTTAGAACAATCTTCGGGATAAACTGTACTTTTAGGGATCCCTCTCTATTCTCAGACTTTAGACATTAGATTCCCCGACCGGTCCAAGCCCTCTATACTCGGCAATTCTACTTTTCTTTTCATCTTTTATTGCTCATGTCCGAGTACACGGCCAATTTCTTCATATTAATGCAGGAATTATGGATCGGTCGGCTTCGGGATCGGGACGGTCGCCCAGATCTGTATCCCCGGAGAGATCTCCATTTTACAACGCCGATGAGTTTCCTGCGGCGAATCACTCTACTCGGCTATCCGAGGATCGTGTAGCCAAGCTACCAAAAGAGTACGAGATCCCGACAGGCGCCTGGCATATGTACCTGCCAAGGGCTGCTGACCGTATATGGCATAACCCGCCCGTCTTGAAGGGCTACGGGAATGTGGCGACAGGGATTTCCAAGGTTGCTTTAAAATGCGGCTTTCAGGTCCCTATGCTCCCGTTGGTGAAGCAACTATTCGCCCAAATGGGAATCGCCCTGGGCCAGATGGATCCGAATGGATTCCTGCATATGAACGGCTTTCAATGCCAGTGATTGGCGGCTCATGTCGATCCAACTCCCGCCTTGTTCTAGTACCACCACGACTTTCGGAAGAACGGCAAGAGCAAAGGCTTTTACTCCATCGCTCGTCGCACCAACAGGGCTGAGTGGGTAGAAACCAATTCTAACAATAAGGGCAACCACGACAAGTGGTGTTACATCTCGGGCCCGAAGATCGCTGCCGCGTCCCAATGACGTGTGGTTGACCCATCTGTAAAGGTGGTGAAACCCACATTGTCGGGTGCGGAATTGCACGAGTACGAACGGCTATGCCAATTTGACATGGTCCGGATTCCTCTCAATGATCTTCGGGACCGACAGTGGCTCTTCGCCCTATGGGGTAATGGTAACATTCTTTGTCCCCTGCATTATATATATATATATATATATATCCTGCACTTCTGACTTCATGTTTATATTATCAAATGTCAATGTTAACTCCTTTTGCCTTCTTCTTACAGTGTCTTCTCGCTAAGCCATCATCGAGAGGAAAAGGGCCAAGTTTGAGGCCGAGCAAGCGGCTCTTGCGGCCAGAGCGGGTGAAGCCGGCGAGGCGTCTCATGGTAGTCGCCAAGAGGGCGAGCAAAGGGATCCAGAAGAGTCGGTCCCAACATCTCCCCCACCGTCTACTCAAACGGAGAAGGCAACTGGCTCCCCTTTGGTCAGAAAAAGGGCCCGCATGGGGGAAGTCATAAAAACCTACGTCCCTCAGTGGGCGGTCTTGGAGACCGATGTCATTGCTACGGACGACCCCAAGGCGGTCAAGGAGATAGCTCCCGACTTGTGCCGAGCTTTAGTGCTTCCGGCTGATCGCCCCACCTACGATCAGTTGGGCGTTGCCGATGCTTGTGCTGATCTGATTGCCTTTCTCTCCCAGGTAAGTATAGTTAATTTATCTTTTGATTTCCTTCGTCTTTTCAACCTTTTAACCCAGTCTTTTTTCGTGTTTCAGGCGACGCCGATGGCTGCTATCATTACCGATAAGGTGAGGGATATGCAGGGCCGCTTCGGCCAGATTCAGGAGCTGGAGATCCGGGCGGTGAGGTCGGAGACCGCTCTTCGCCAGGCTGTCGGCGATGTGGAGAGGTTGGAAGGCCAATCCGCGACGTTGAGGGCTGACCGGGAGGCGATGCAGAAAGAGATCGACACTCTTCGGGCCCGACTAACCCAGCGGAACTTATCCCTCAAAGCTTCAAGAAAAACGGCCCGCAAAGAGGCGAAGCTGAGGTTGAACGCCGAGGAGCGGTGTTATCAAATGGGTCACGACGAGGTCGTGAGGAGGGCGGCTGCTATGGGCTTGGAGTATCAAGCCTTGATAGAGCCTGGCTTCGCCGATCCTGTTGGTCGCCCAGATGACGACGAGCTTCCGGTTGTTTCTTCTGACGAGGACGAGGAGTTGTCGGATTAGAGCCTTTCTTTATGTATTTTGTACTTATTAGGCCTTCGGGCATTGAACTTCTGCGGCCTTCGGGCATTATTGTACTTGTTCTTTTTAATGAATTTTTCGTCTGTTCTCCTCGTCCATATTTGCTGCTCGTTTATGTTTCTTAGGCTTTTGCTTTTTGCCTAACATAACTCGACGGCTTTACGTCTTCGTCGGCACTTTTTGCCTTAGTATAATTTAAACAGGTCTACGTATCTTCGGCTTATAGTCTTTGCCTTAACACAATTAACACAGGTTTACGTATCTTCGGCTTCATTTTGCCGTAACATAATTTAACAAAATTTATGTATCTTCGGCTTATAATCTTCGCCTTAACATAATTAAAACAGGTTTAAACAAACTTATGCGTCTTCGGCTTCATTTTGCCTTAGTATAATTAAACAAAATTTTATGTATCTTCAGCTTATAATCTCCGCCTTTACATAATTAAAACAAATTTTATGTATCTTCGGCTTATAATCTTCGCCTTAACATAATTAAAACAAATTTTATGTATCTTCGGCTTATAATCTTCGCCTTAACATAAGTAAAACAAATTTTAAACAAACTTATGTGTCTTTGGCTTTGAATTCTGCCTAACATAAAAATTGTTTTTATGCATCTTCGGCTTTCTATTTCGCCTAAACATAGTCTGGATTCCCCAAAGTTTGGCTGTTTGGCTAGCTAATCGCCAAATTTATGAAATAATATTCAAAAAGTCTTGTGACATTTATCGTTTTTTGATCGTTCCCATATAAATGTTCGACTTGTAACATTATAAAGTGAAACTGATAAAATAAGTAGAAGAGGGGAACATGCATTTTATTGATGGACTTATTCAATTATACATGCTTTTGCTTAAAAAAGAAAACTCGGTACAAGAATAAAATAACAGCTTGAGTGGCGAGCACCTTTTGTTCAGCGGTATTCCTTTAGGCTGGATGAAGGTTACTGGTAGTACCTTCGTAATCGAGAGGCGTGCCATGTGTTCTTGATCGGATCTCCAGACATGGTTGTTAATTTGTAGGTACCGGGTCGAATCACTTCAGTCAGTTTATACGGGCCTTCCCAGTTAGGCATTAGTTTTCCCTGCTTAGTTGGCATAGAAGTCGCCAATTCTCGCAACACCAAGTCTCCTACCATGAAGGTCATTTTCCTCACCCTAGCGTCGTAGTATTGGGCCACCTGAAGTTGATATTTCAAGTTCCTTAGGTGAGCCGCTTCTCTTCCTTCTTCCAACAAATCCACATTGGATCGAAGGCCAAATTCATTTGTCTCAACATTGAACACCTCTGTTCGGTAGGAGTCCAGTCCGACCTCTACAGGAACAAGGGCGTCTGTCCCAAATGCCAACTTGAAAGGCGTTTTGCCCGTTGATGAACGTGGGGTCATTTGGTATGCCCATAGCACCCAGTTTAACTCTTCTGCCCAAAGTCCCTTGGCATCGCCCAGTCGCTTTTTTATCCCATCAAAAATGATTTTGTTTGCAGCTTCAATTGCTCCGTTTCCTTGAGGATGACCGACCGAGCTGAATTTCTGTTATATTCCGAAATGTGTCAAGAACTTTCGGAACTTATTTCCGATGAATTGGGTCCCGTTGTCGGATACACACGCCTTCGGAATCCCGAACCTGAGTATGACCTGCTCCGGCATAAACTTCTTTGATGCCTCTTCGGTTATGGTCGTCAAAGGTCTTGCCTCAACCCACTTGGTCATATAGTCGATCGCCACGATGCAGTATTTGGCTTGTTTGGTGCGTTTGGGTAAGATTCCCACGATATCCACAGCCCACATGGCGAAAGGAATTGGACTTAGGACTGATGCCATTTCTTCTGGTGGTTGCTTCGGTATTGTGTTGAATAACTGGCACTGTTGGCACTTTTTTGCATAATCGGCTGCATCTGCTCGCAGAGTCGGCCAATAAAACCCTTGTCTGAGGATTTTAAAAGCAAGTGACCGACCGACGAGGTGTTCTCCACATATTCCCTCGTGAACTGTTTCTAGAGCCAGTTGTTCTTCGGGATTCAAGCATCGAAGAAGAGGTTCTATCGCCGACCTTCTATACAGCTTGTTCCCGACAATGGTGTAGCTTGCTGCCCTGTACTTCACCTTTTGGGCTTCTTTCCGGTCTAGGGGCAAAGTACCTTTTTCCAGGTAGGCCCTGATCGGAGTCATCCAGTTGATGCCTTGGTGGATCTTCATGCATTGTTGCTTGTCGACTGAAGGGATCCTTACTTCGGTCAAGTAGATGGATCCTGTGAGATTGTGAGTTTCTGCCGAAGCCAGCCTTGACAAAGCATCGGCTCGGCTATTATCTTCCCTTCCCACTTGGCTCAACTCGAAGGATTCGAATGAGACCGATGAATCCTTTACCTTTGCGGTATAAGCCTTGATTCGGGGTTCCCTTTGTTCGTATTCTCCTGAAAAATGCTTCACCACTAACATAGAATCACTGAATGCTCGTAAATTTCTTACCTCGAGATTCTTAGCCAGGTTTAATCCAGCTAGCAGCGCTTCGTACTCGGCCTCGTTATTGGTTAACGGGAAGGTGAATCTTATCGCCTGGCAAATCTCGAAACCATCTGGGCTGGAAAGAATTAAATCTGCCTCACATTTAGATCCGGTGACCGACCCATCTACGAAAAATTTCCACTTGCCTGGTGATTGAACCAACTGCTCTTCGGGAGCTAGATCTTTTGGCCCTGAAAAATAGCATTCGACCATGAAGTCTGCCAATGCTTGTGCCTTGATAGACGTTCTGGGGATGTACTCCAGATCATACTCTCCCAACTCGATGGACCAGGCCACCACTCTTTCGGACGCCTCCGGCCTTGTCAGAATCTTCTTCAGGGGTTGATCGGTTATATTTGTACTATTCGCCCTTGGAAGTAATGACGTAGCTTTCGAGTCGCCATTACAAGGCCATATGCGAACTTTTCTGCATTTGGATATCTTGTTTCCGCATCTTTCAACATGTGGGATACATAGAACACTGGGTGTTGAGAACCTTTATGCTCTTTCACTAATACTGCACCAAGTGTTCGGTCGCTCACCGCCAAGTATAGCTGCAATGTTTTTTTCGGATCTGGCCTCATCAGGAGAGGCGCCTTGGTGAGATATTACTTCACATCTTCAAATGCTTTCTGGCACTTCGGCCCCCATTCAAAATTCTTTGATCCCTGGAGTGCTTCAAAGAAGGGTAGGGCTTTTTCTGCTGATCGGGAAATAAATCTTCGAAGGGCGGCCATTCGACCAGTTAATTTTTGTATATCCCAAACTGTCTTCGGTTGTTCCATGTCAATTACCGCTTGTATCTTCTCCGGGTTCGCCTCGATCCCTCGGGCACTGACCATATACCCCAAGAACTTTCCACTGGAAACTCCGAATGTACACTTGTTCGGATTAATCTTCATGTTGTGATTCCTTAGTGTTTCGAAGCATTATTTGAGATCCCCCATGTGATCTTCGAACTGGGACTTGACAATCATATCATCTACGTAGCATTCCATATTTCTTCCAATTTGTTTGTGGAAGATCCTGTTGACCACCCTTTGAAATGTGGCCCCTGCATTTTTCAGGCCGAAAGGCATTTTGATGTAGGCGTATGTTCCTTTCGGGGTGATGAATGTTGTCTTTGGAATGTCCTCGACATTCATTGCTATCTGGTGGTATCCTGAAAAAGCATCTAAAAAACTAAGTACCTGGTATCCTGCCATTGCATCCGTCAGTTGGTCGATACTTGATAGCGGGTAGTGGTCCTTCGGATAGGCTTTATTCAAATTGGTGTAATCAACACACATTCGCCATTTGTTGTTAGCCTTCTTCACCACCACTACGTTGGCTAGCCAATCCGGATACTCAATTTCCTCGATGAATTTTGCCTCCAGCAACTTTTCCACTTCGGCTTCGATTATTTTCTGCCTTTCCATGGCGAAAGTTCTATTTCTTTGCTTTACAGGTTTTGCCTCAGGCTTAACATTGAGGCAATGCTTCGCCGTCTTTGGATCCAACCCAGGCATGTCCTCGGGCCCCCAGGCGAAAATGTCGTGGTATTGTCTGACCACTTCAATCACTTTCTTCTTGAGACCGGGCTCCATATTTTTCCCAATTCGAACCATCTTTCCCGAACAGCCTGCATATAGCTCCACTTCTTCGGTTTCTGCTGCTGGTTCGACAATCGGGCTGGACAAGTCTGCTCCAAATTTTTCTAACTCGATGTTCATAGTTTGGCGACTTCCGCTAGCTTCGCCTTCAGACCTTTTTCTCTTGCCTCCTTCGGTCAGCTCAAAATCTTGATCCTTGTCTAGGTCGTCCAACATGATGATTCGGGCAGTTTTTTGATCGCCTCTCATCTCTCCGATGCCATGTTCGGTCGGGAACTTCAATTTGAGATGAGGGATTGACGCCACCGCCTGGAAGGAGGTGAGGGCTGGCCTTCCGAGAATGGCATTGTAGGGGCTTTCCACCCGAACCACATAGAATTTGACCTGCTTTTCCACAGTATATGGAGCTTTACCCAAAAGAACAGATAAAGTGATTGTACCTTCAATAGGGACTGGCTGATTGCCGAAGCCGTATAGGGGAGCTTCATGGCAGGGCTCTAGCTGTTCACCTCCAAGGTTCATTTTGATATACGTCCAATGATACAGAATGTTCACCGAACTTCCACCGTCTACCAAAGCTTTCCATATTTTGTTTTGGCCGATCACCGGGTTGATGAGCAAAGGGTCTTCGTGAGGCCAAATCACATCCTCATAATCATCCTCGGTGAACATGATCGGCATCGCCTGTTTGGCGGATTGAAACTGGTATAAATTGTAAACTTGCTTTGTGTACCTTTTCTTTGCTGTCTTGCTATCTCGCCCCAGGGTGCTTCCACCGAATATAGTCTTTACTTCGCCCCTGTACCTTTCGACCTCCTCGGACTCTTTTCGTTTGTCTTCCTTCGGGGCTAGTTTATCCCTCAGATCTTTGACAAATTTATTCAGCTCTCCCTCCTTTATCATCTTCTCTATCAGCTTCTTCAAATGGTAACACTCGTCAGTGTTGTGACCCTTGTCCTGGTGGTAGTCACAGTACTTGTTGCCATTCTTCTTGTAATTAGGCATCTTCATTCTGGCTGGGCGAACGAAACCAGGTTTTCCTTTAATTTCATGGAGAATTTTTGAGATTGGTGCATTCAGAGGGGTGAATGCCGTGCCATCTCTATCTCTTCTTCGTTCAGCACCCTTGTCCCGGGCTTTCGCCTCATCTCGCCTATCATCATATCTTCGCCCAGAATCGTGTCTGTCATTCCCCCTTCCCCCCCTGTCTTCTCTCCTACTTTCTTTATACCCCCCGATTGATTCCATCTTCCTTCGGATGCTTTCACCCCTCAAGTATATATCATTCAGAGATTTAGGGGGAATATCATAAAGAGAAGATCAGAGTTTTTTACCTTTGATAGGGTCCAATCCTGCTGACAAGAACCCAGCGGCCATTACTTTGTCCAAATTTGTCACCATTCCAGCTTCTTCTTTGAACGTGGCCAAATAATCTCCCAACTCTTCGTTCGGCCTTTGCCGACAATGGATCAAAGCTTCCGTATCCTTCTCTCTTCGACACAAATGCGAATAGTGCCTCAAGAATTTCCTTTTCAGTTGGTCGTAAGAGCATATTGACCTTGGTTTCATTGACCTGTACCACATGGTTGCTGGAACCTTCATATACGTCTTGAACATTTTACAAAGCATGATGTCACAGTGTCCAATTCCCGTCATAAGGGACTCATACTTCTCACAGTGGTCCTCGGGATCACCTTTCCCATTGAACTCGTTCATCTTCGGGAATTGTCCCCCGGAGGGGGGTCTATACTGCTCGATTTCTTCCGACACAACCGGCTCATGACTAATTCTACGGTCGCCAAACATTGCCTTCTCCATTCGGCTTAGCCTGTCTTTCATGCGAGGAGCCCCCTCCTCGTCAGTGTCCGAACGAACTGTAACTTTTGAACGGATCCTTCGGGGGTGTGATTCAGAGTCCGAAGACCCATCTTCATCATTATGCACCCTTTTTTCCCTCCTATGACTGGTCTGTATCAGTATCTGCTCTCCGGTCTCCACAGCACATTGGAGAGATTTCTCCTCAGCATCTAGCTCGACTCTTTGCCTCTTGATCGCTTCCAGCTTAGCAAGATCCTCCTCCCTCTTCTTCGCCCTAGCTTGGGCTTCGGCTTCTAGCCTTTCCTTTTCTCTCTGCTTCCCTCCTTTGGCAGCAGTTTCCTCGCGCCATTTAAGAATCATGGCTTTTTGCTCTTTGGGAGTAGGCATTGGTCCCTCCTCTAACTCATCATCAAAATTGAGAATTCGATTAATAGGAGGCGTAGTCGTAGAGGGACCTTGGCGATGAGTCTCAGCGAAACCCAGTGCCCTATCTTCAGAACTATTAACTGCCATCGTTCTCAGCTAATGTCACAAATTTGCTTACACGTTCCCACAGACGGCGCCAAATGTTGGAACCAGTTTTCTGTCGGGTCGGACTCCGAGTATCTCTTCGGGTTAACCTGTCAAAAGAGAAGAATGCGAGGGGTTTGGCCCCCGATTCACCTCCGGTGTGAGAATAAGTTAGAGGTTCCGGTAAGGTTTAATTGAACGTGTAAGTGTTTGTGAATGTGAAAAAAAGTATTAACCTTATACTGAAACCTGTTATATGCTTTTATAGGCGTTCTGATAACGGCTCGCCCGAATCTCTCGGGGGCATTCGTCCACGTACTTTGTCCTGTTCTTCCGCCTAGAAAAGCGGAAGACTCGGTCATGCAACGGTCATCTGCAACGGACCGTCCCAACGAAGTGGGCCTTGACTGTTCGACCCGATCATTCGGCCCGATGATAATTCGGCCCAGACATCATTCGGCCCAAGCACTGTTGGGCCCCCAACAAAAAGTTACTAATTTTTTTATCAAAAACAAAAAAGTTTAAATTTCAAATTTTTTTGATATAAAATTCAAAATCTAATATTAACAGCAATTATGTATATTATACTCCTAACTATGCGTACCAAAAAATTAAGTCATTACATAGAGGCTTTTGTAAGTGCTCTAAGAGGTTATTATTTTGAACCGGCGGGAGTAAGAACTTGACTGTCATCGAGAAAACGTTGGCCATTTTCAACGGTTATGTTTATCAGTCCTAGAAAAAATGATTCATGATGGATGGGCATGGATTCCTCATCATACCCAAAAAGATCCGTGGTTTATTAATAAGCCTATCTTTGATCAATGCTAATAATCTAATATTACATACCAACTTTAGAAGTTGACAAATATAGAAATATAGATGAAACCGAATCAAAGTTGTATAAACTCTTTGTAGCTGTATTAAAGTCGGTGTTTTGTTCTCCCATCTCTGTACTCATTAGTCTTGAAATCAACTAAACATTGATTCATTATAAATCCTTTACATTCATCCATTGACAAGATAAATTTTTGTGCATCTAGATACATCACGATATTGGTAGCACATGTAACTAAAAGGAAGCAACTTAAAGATAGCGCATTGAAGATAAACATAAAAAGTAACCCAAGTTTGAAAAGTTTCCAAAGTTTAATCCAAAGCCAGTCTTCATCACTATACAAAATTAAATAAGTAAAACAAATAAATTGGGATAACCAAAGAAGTAATATAAAATTATAAGAACAATAAAAAACAATTAACAGTTATATTAAAATTAATATAATGCATAACTTACTAATTTGTGACAATTTTGAGATCTCTTTTTTTTCAACCGTCTTTGACAACTTCAATGTCACCCAAGTAGGTCAAACAACCCACAACATCTAAATCAACATAGAAAAAATAATATTAGAACATGATAGTTTGAATTATAACTTATATAATAGTATTACTTATATATTACTCTAATATATTACTGCATCAAAAACCTGAGAGTATGTTGGTGTCATTAATACGTGCATCAATCATATCCGGACATATGAACTGAAATCCATGCAGTAATATGTTGACGATGCCTTCTTCGAATCTGTTAGGCAATGTTATGCGTATGAAGAGCAATTTAGACCCATGTGATAGTGGTATTCATCGATCAAAATCATGTCAAGACTGATCAGTTCTTCAGTATTTGGATTGACAGATTCCCACATTCTACACACTCGTACTCTTATCATCCAGGTATAGTTGCTGTCGTTCAAAACATCCAACATGGTGTAGACCATAATTGTATTGATTGTAAATATGGTTGTAAAAATTTGAAGCTATGTAAAAAAGTTTCGGTGTAGATTTTTTGTTATGAATGGCCTTTGATTCTTTGATCTCAAAAGATAATGAACATATTTCAGTTCCTGTGTAGTTTTCATCAGCAGATCTTGAATAGATAAAATCTTTACACTACCATCTTTCATGAAGTACAGAAGCTTTTCTTTCTTGTCAAAACCATCATGACAATCTATAACTATATCAACAGCTAGTAAATTGTTCAAGTTTTCAGAAGTTAAAGTACCTCCAATTTCAGTTAAGGAGTAAGGATCAACATATGACATATTTATATATTCAGCATCCCTGTGTCCAATACCTCCTCTTGAATTACTTGTCAATTGCTTCAGATTTGAAAACATCTTTAACCAGAGTGCTTTTGATCTAACCATCCCAGATAAATCAACAACACTTGAAGCGTTTGTAATAATTCCTTCAGACTGAAAATTGATAAGTGTATCACAACTTAGTGTACTAATATGTTTCCACTTCTTATCCTTTTCCTTTTCAAAGGCATAGCTTCTTTCCAGTGAAGATTCTTGTCTGCTTGGGTTCCTCCACTTTCTTCTGTTTGAGAGTTTAAGCCTTTGTACATAGAGATTGAAATCTCTATTTGTTGATCTTGTAATTTCACTTCTTCTGGCTTCTTCTTCTTCGTCTACTTCCTTGTTGTGGGAATCAACCACAGTAGATAAAATTATCAAATCAATCTCTTGCATAATTTCAGAATCATCAGGATCTTGAATATCATCAGGAACAACATCAGGATTAGATTCTTCAATTTGATTTGTATTGCATAGAGTTGATTTTCTTGATTTTCTTCTCAATACAGGTTCTTCTTCAATATTTCCATCATCACCAAAAGTAGATCTGTCAGGAACTACTAGAGTTTGAATAGGTTCAGGAATTTCTTCAATTCTTAACCCCCGAGACCTTGTCTGTCTAGGTACTATTTGAGTTGAAGAACCTCTTCTACTTCTTCTAGCTCATCTCCTACCTCTGCCTCCTCTACCTCTAGCAGGAGCAGGATTATTAAAGCTTTCCATCATTTCTCTCTGTTGTCTTAAGAATTCTTCATGTGAGAGATCAGGATATTCTTCACTTGCTGTAGAGAGTGCTTTTCTTGCATATAATTGTTGAACTCTTTTATCAGTGTGATATAGAGTAACAATTCTGCCATCTTTTGTAGAAAACTTCTGGAATAAATTTGATGCATCTTCAGGATTATCAATAAAAATATCTTCATCACCTTCAGGAATTGTAGCAAGAGTATGTCCATGACCAGGTTTCAGGATTTGTTCTTCCGTCAGGATCTGAGATTGCACCAAAGTTCTTACTGTCTTAACTCCAGAATCAGAAACATGAGTTGACTGCGTTGTTTGACTTTGTGAAGTTTGAATTGTAGACTTCATAACAGCAGCATCAGAGGTTTCTCCCTGTATCACTTTGTCACAACCATCATCTTCAGTATCATCATCATTATTCCTTAATACTAGATCAGGTGTGCATTTTGTCCGACTAACCTTCTCCCCCTTTTTGACATTAGGATTTGACAATAAATTCAAAATTAAGGAAAGAGAGGCTTGAATGTCAGTTACCTTGGTATCCAGAGAATCAATCCTTCTGTTGATAAAGGTTTGTTCAGAAATAACATATTTCACTTGGGATTCTACTACCCTTAGCTGAAAAGCAGTAGGCACCTTTGTAAAATTTTGAGAAATATCATTCCTCACCAACTCAGTTGAGTTCTTGATAGAATCAATCTCACTTTTTAGGCTTTTGGATAACAGAGTTGTAGCCTTCAAATGATTCTTCAAGTCTTGATTCTCTATAGATTTCACTGCATCATAGGCATGTTCCAAAGCAGAAGAATAACTTACAGATTCAGCAGATCTGTGCCATGAATTGTTCCATTCATTCTGTCTAAGTGCCTCAGCAGGATTAAAGGAAGGAATAGAAAAATCTTGTCTCTGATCTTTCCCAGTGGAAGCTTTGCCAGCCATATATGTACTTGATGAACCAAAATTAGTTCCAAGACTAATTTTGAGTGCTGTAGCAAGCTGTTCCTTCTCTTTTCGATTCTCATCATCATCACTATCATCAGAGTCATCATCATCAGTACTATGAGTAACATCAAGATCAGGAATAGCTATACCTTTTATTATATCCTATGAATCTGTGATAGGATGATACATTGGTCTTGAACGAAGTGGCTGTATCAGGATAGGTTCAACATCAGGAGCACCACTAACGTCAGGATGAACACCGTCAGGATTTGATATGCTTGTATCAATATTTGCTACCAATGGTTCTTGTGGAGCTTGAGGTTCAGAAGCTTCTTCAACACTTTGAGTCAAAGGTTCTTGTGTGCTTCCCTCATTGACAGTGTCCTCGACCGATCTTTGAACTTCATCTGCACCAGAAATCCCTTGAGCATTGTCAGGAAATTTCTCAGAAACTGTAGCTTGGCCTGCATCTTCACTTTGAGAAGATGGTTCTTGTGTAGCTGGAATGTCGATGTCTGCATTCTCCCTTTGAGAAAATGGTTCTTGTGGGACCATTCCACTAGCTAAGCCTTCACTCAAACTTTGATTGAGTGGTTCTTGTGTGGCTGGATCATCAGAAAGAGCTGTTGAACCACTTTGAGGTTCAGGTTCTTGTGGGCTTGATCCTTTCAATTTCTTCTATCTCTGATAGACTAACTCTTCTGCCTTCCTTAGCTTTTCCATTGGATGTTTTATCCCAAGATTGGAAGCAGCAGCACCATACTTCTCCCATGAAATATCAACATGTCTTTTTGTTGGAGAGTCCTGTGCTGGAGAGTCTAAAATATTAACCACTTGACTTGGTGCAGCATCTGGAATACTAACATCAGGATTTGCTTGAGCAGTTGAAACTGATTGCTCATTCAGAATAGAAGTGTCCTGTACATCAGTATCCTGCTTCTTTTCTAAAGGAATATGATACCTGCTATTTGATAACTTCCGTTTCTTCTGTGGTGTAGACAATGAAACCACAGCTGCAGTAGCAGTATCAGCAACTTCCTTATTCACATTCATCACTGAGGATATATGTAAGTCATCCTCTGAATCAGTCTCATCCCTGAGAACTAATTTTCTTTTAACAGAAACAGCCTCACCTCCCTTTGCAGCTTTCTTCACCAGGACCCCTTGTACACCCCCTTGTAACTTCTTTTTAGTGATAGGTGTAGAGGAAAAGTCCTTTGAACCTGATTGCCTTCCTGACACATCAGTTCTAGCTGACTTCTTTGCTTTTACAACTAAAGTCTTTTGAGAGACATTAGAGGTGGCAGTTGACTGTTTAGACTGTTTAGGATGAATGCTTGGGTTAGGAACAAGGTGTGATTGGTCTTGCCCCATAGCATTAGAAATTAAACCATAACGAGTAGGCATTTTCCTATGTAAGAAAAACCTAACCTCATCAGGAATAAAAGCATTTCCTATGAAACCATTTGCCTTATCAGGATTGGAAAAAAAATATTTAAAATGAAGTAAAATAAAATTTTATTTAAGAAAACAAAATTTATTTTGATAATCCTGATAAGTGCTGTATTTTTTTTTTAAAATGATTACAAAAACAAATAGCATAATACCCATGTAACCATTCTTACCAATTACCGAGGCAAAGTAATTATGAGAAACTGAACAGTCGCCTCGATAAAAAAAATGACCTGCATCCTTAACACACATTTTCTATAAAATAGAACTGTTAAGCATAAACATCATATATCTATTAAAACACAAACCCTCTCCAGAGAAAAACTTACGAAAACCTTTCACCTTCTTTGTTTTTCAATGGCTGCCAACCAACAACAAAACAACATACCTGATGCTGAGCTCGATATCATATGGCAAGAGATGGAAGAGGCTCTTGCTGACATTGAGCCACAACCAGTTCCTGACCCTTAGGAACATGAAGCGTTTGTTAACGCAATGTTTGATGTGGTTTGGCACAACTTCCTGCAAGCCAATCCGGACTGGAATCCGCTTGATAACCTCATCTATGAAGAGGATGAAGATGAAGATGATGAAGAGCTCATCCGAGAGCTTGAGAAAAGAAAGAAGAGAATCCGTGATGCTTGTATGTCATGCAAGTTGGAGGCACGGAAGCGTCCCGGTGGTCACGGTGACGATCCGCCTTCAAGTGAATCAGCTCCTCTTCTTGTCCTTTAAGGATGGAACAAGAGACAGTCCATTCCCGATGGACTGTGAAGCTGCTCAGGAGCATTCATGTTAATCTGTAGGGCACGTGTTCCTGAGTAGAACAATAGACTAGGAAAAAAAATATGTAATTTCCATTTTCATTTGTAATGAATCTTCAAGAATTAATGAAATATGTCTATTTTCTCAACTGTTTTCTTTCTTTACTTGCCTGCAGAATTTGTTAGTAACACTGATATTTGACATATAAAATGACGAATAGTAAACTCTGATAAAAATATAATTGAAATTGAGAATTAAGACTAAAAACTTAATCAAAGACTAAGCATAAATCTTATTTCCAGAGTTTACCAGAAGTGTTGATGACAAATTAGCATAGAACCTCTGGTTTTCATACCAGCTTCAACATCTGAGCATCAGGATTTGACCAGTTGACTTCCTGTCAGGATAACATCCTATCAGGATTTGATCAAAGAAAACATACCTTTCTGAATAACCATCAGGATTTGACAGTTATCAGGATTTCCTCTCTGTAGCTTTCCTCAGAAATTCTTAAAGTTCATCATTCCAAGTTCATTCACCAATTTATTGAAAGTAGCTTCAGGTAGTGGCTTGGTGAATATATCAGCTAGTTGTTGATCAGTAGGAACAAAGTGAAGTTCAATTGTTCCTTCCAGAACTTGTTCTCTTATGAAGTGATATCGAATACTGATGTGTTTAGTAAGAGAATGTTGAACTGGATTTCCTGTCATTGCAATAGCACTTTGGTTATCACAATAAATAGGGATTTTTGAGTATGACAGGCCATAATCTAACAACTGATTTCTCATCCACATTATCTGAGCGCAACAACTTCCTGCAGCAATGTACTCAGCTTCTACAGTTGAAGTGGAAATGGATTTTTGCTTTTTACTGAACCATGAAACTAGTCTTCCACCCAAAAACTGACAGTTTCCTGAAGTACTTTTCCTGTCTATTTTGCATCCTGCAAAATCAGCATCTGAATAACCACACAACCCAAAATCTGATTCCCTTGCATACCAAAGGCCAAGAGAAGAAGTGCCTTTGAGATATCTGAAAATTCTTTTGACTGCAATCAGATGGGGTTCTCTAGGTTTTGCTTGAAATCTTGCACACAGACAGGTTGCAAACATGATATCTGGTCTACTTGCAGTGAGATACAATAATGAGCCAATCATTCCTCTGTAGTGAGTTACATCTACCTCAGCACCTTGATCAGGATCAAGTTTGGTAGCTGTAGCTATGGGAGTTGTAGCAGGAGAACTATCTTGCATGTTAAACCTTGTCAATAAATTCCTTGTATATTTAGACTGATTGATAAAAATCCCTTCATCAGTCTGTTTAACTTGAAGACCAAGAAAGTAACTCATTTCTCCCATCATGCTCATTTGATATCTTGACTGCATAAGCTTGGAAAACTTTTCACAAAGCTTATTGTTTGTTGACCCAAAAATGATATCATCAACATAAATCTGAACTAAAAACAAGTCCTTACCATGATTCAAATAAAATAGAGTTTTATCAATAGCACCTCTTTTGAATCCACTTTCCAGTAAGAATAGAGCTAAAGTTTCATACCATGCTCTTGGAGCTTGTTTTAGTCCATAAAGTGCCTTATCCAATCTGTAGACATGATCTGGATATTTAGGATCAATGAAACCATGAGGTTGCTCAACATAGACTTCTTCCTCCAGTTCTCCATTTAAGAAAGCACTTTTAACATCCATATGGAAAACCTTAAATTTCTTATGTGCTGCATAATCAAGAAATATCCTGATGGCTTCTAGTCTTGCAACAGGAGCAAAAGTTTCATCATAATCAAATCCCTCTTGTTGAGAATACCCCTTTGCAACTAGTCTTGCTTTGTTTCTGATTATTACTCCATCAGAATCAGTCTTGTTCTTGAAAATCCACTTTGTACCAACAATTGATCTATTCTTTGGTCTTGGTACCATTTTCCAGACTTCATTTCTTTCAAATTCATTCAGTTCCTCTTGCATTGCAGTAACCCAATCAGCATCTCTAAGTGCATC
Organism: Heracleum sosnowskyi; assembly: GCA_030848705.1. Classification (NCBI taxonomy): domain Eukaryota; kingdom Viridiplantae; phylum Streptophyta; class Magnoliopsida; order Apiales; family Apiaceae; genus Heracleum; species Heracleum sosnowskyi. Next base: position 116,603,281 of record CM061245.1, on the reverse strand, counting down.
TTCAACTTTCTTTGGCTCCTCCTTGGATAGAAAGTTATTGTATAGACATTCATTTTGAGTTGCACTTCTTGTTTGAACACCTGCATCAGGATCCCCAATGATCAAATCAGGAGTATGACTTGCAGTCCATTTCCTCGCTGGTGTTAAATTGTTTCTTGACGTAGATGCTCTCCCTGGATTGGTGTTATCTTGATTTGAAGAACTTGCTTGTCTTGAAGCTCCCCCCTGAATTATTGCTATGTCCTCCTGATAAGTTATCAGGATCATCACTTGAATCAGTATCTGAAGAATTCTGTCCTGATGATTGTGTTGACTCTGTACTTGTAGTAGAATGATGTTGCTCCCCCTCAACATGAGCACTACTAGAAGTATCCCTATTGATTGCATCATCAGCATTTGCACCATCAGCATCTGGTGAGACATCAGGATCTGGTGACCCATCAGGATCTGATGTATTGACAGGATCTGATTCACTTTCTTCAGGTACCTTGGTAGCTTCATTTTCAAAAATCAATCTATCATGAGAGTCTTCATTGATTCCAGCTATCTTCTTGTCATCAAAAGATACATGTATTGACTCCATGACAGTCCTTGTCCTCAGATTAAAAACTCTGAAGGCTCTTGATGCAGGATAGCCTATGAAAATTCCTTCATCAGCCTTTATTTAAAATTTCCCTAGCTGTTCAGGATGAGTTCTGAGAACAAAACATTTACAGCCAAACACATGCAGATGCTTCAGACTTGGTTTCTTCTCCTTAAGAGACTGATAAGGAGTAACACCATGCCTGTTTATTAATGTGAGATTTTGAGTATAGCATGCTGTGTTGACTGCTTCTGCCCAGAAATATGTAGGTAATTTTGCTTCTTCCAACATAGTTCTGCCAGCTTCAATAAGAGTTCTATTTTTCCTTTCAACTACTCCATTTTGCTGAGGTGTGCCAGGAGCAGAGAATTGTTGAATGATTCCTTTGTATTTGCAGAACTCTTCCATCTTTGGATTCTTAAATTCAGTACCATTATCACTTCTCAGTATCTTGACTTTGTACTTTGTGATTGTCTCAATCATTCTCACATGATCCAACAGAACTTCAAGAGTCTCATCTTTTCTGTGCAGAAAATACACCCAGGTGAATCTAGAATATTCATCAACAATTACAAGAGTGTACCTTTTCTTACTGATGGACATGATGTTGACTGGACCAAATAGATCAAGATGTAGCATGTGATATGGTTCTTCAATAGAGGATTCTGATTTACTCTGGAATGATGTCCTTCTTTGTTTTGCTTTCTGACATGCATTACAGAGTCCATCAGGAGTATATAACACTTTTGGTAATCCTCTCACTAAATCTTTCTTAACCAACTCATTGATATTGCTGAAGTTGAGATGAGAAAGCTTCTTGTGTCAATTCCAACTTTCATCTACTGATGCTTTACTGATCATACAGGTAGGGGAGTCATCAGTATTTGATTGAATGTTGGCTTCATATATGTTACCATGCCTGTAGCCAGTCAGTGCTATCTTGCTTGTTGCTTTACTGACTACTTCACAATGAGTGGAATAGAAGTTGACATGATAACCTCTGTCAGTGATTTGACTAATACTCAACAAGTTGTGTTTCAGTCCTTTCACTAGAGCTACTTTTTCAATGATGACATTTCCAATGATTATATTGCCATATCCCAAAGTTTGTCCAATGTTGCCATCTCCATAAGACACAGTTGTGCCAGCTTTTTCCTCATATTCTGATAACAGGGCTTTGTTTCCAGTCATGTGCACAGAACATCCACTATCCATGACTAACACATTTTTCTTTTTACCCTGCAATCAGAATAGAAACACACTAGTTAGAACATTTAGGAACCCATACTTGTTGGGTTCCTTTTCCATGCAATTTATTAACTTTCACAGTAGAAGACTTTCTGACTTTAGCAGTCCTGACATGATTTACTCCATCAAGATTTGCTTTGTCAGTATCAGTATTAACAAAAGCATGTTCCAACTTGACATTCTTAATGCTACAAGAGTTTGCACTATTTTTATCAACTTTAGGCAATGGATCATAAAAGTTATAGTACAACTCATGATAATCTTTACAAGTATAAATAGAATGCCATATACTACCACAATGAAAACAAGACTTCTGTGGTTTATAAAATACTGATCTATTCCTAACATCAGACTTAGGAATATCAACAATCTTCTTCTTACTCTTCTTACAATCAATAGCAAGATGATTAGAGTTACCACAGTTAAAAAAACACTTTCTAGGTGCATTTGGGATATATTTGTAACCATTCTCTTTGTTGATCCCAACTTTACCATTCCTAATTCTCTTAACAGTAGCTTCCTTTTTCTTATCTGTTACCTCACAGATTTTATCCTTAAGCTGTTTCTGAGACAATAGACCTACATTCTTAATGACTTTATTCATGACAGGTTTAGACTTTATAATTTTAATTCCTTGAGTAGAGGTAGATCCCTTTTCAAAAGTAGAATTGGAATCCTTACCAAAAACAAAATTAACAGGAGTAATCTTAGATTTGGTTGCGTCTATGACATGTCTATAGGTCTTTGGACTAACTGTCTCATCAATGACAATTTTCTCTTTCAATTTCTTATCCTCATCTGACTTATATCCTAGACACTCTTTCCAATTCTTAGAGGTATTAATCTCATGAAATTTCCTACCCGAGTCTGTCCAGGTTCTGATTTTCTCATTAGCATATTCAAGTTCCTTTTCAAGAGCAGTACATTTGGATTTCATCTCTACATACATGTGTTTAACATTATCACATTCTTTTTGTACTTCTTGCATACGAGAAAATTCAGCTTTTAATATATCATTCCTTTTTCTAAGTTCAGACATCTCAGATAAGATCCTAGTATTTTCAGCAGTTTGACTTCTAAAGCTAATATGTAATGACTTTAGAAAACGTCTTAACTCAGAAGCATTATCAGTATCAAAATCAAAGATAGTATTTAGTACCTTATCATCAGGAGCAGAAATTACATCAGCGTTGGCCATTAGAGCATAGTTGACCACCTCAGTATCAGATTCTGAGGAAGAGTCCATCCAATCCTTGCTTGATGTGATAAGTGCATTTGTCTTCTTGCACTCAGAAGCAAAGTGACCCATACCATTGCACTTGTAGCATCTAACCTTTGACTTGTCAAATTTGCTACCCTTGCTGTCCTTTCTGATATACTTATCTTTGTTTGGATTGAAAGCCTTTTTCTGAAAGTTGCCTTGTCTTCTATTCTTCCTGAACTTCATCCTTCTGAAGTTTCTGACAATCATAGCAACCATCTCTTCCATGTCCGAGTCAGAAGAATTATCATCAGTATTGGTATCAGGATTGCCATCACTATCTGATGAAGAGTCATCGGATCTGACTCAACTATTCTTGTTTTACTTCTAGAGACCTCCATAGCTTTTCCTTTTGATTTAGCCTCTGCTTTCAAAGCAATTGATTTTGCCTTGCTGCTTTTCTTGTTCTTCCTCTATTGAACTTCAAGATCATGAGTTCTTAGCATCCCATAGACTTCATCAAGAGACACAGTGTTAAGATCATACTGATGTCTAATGATCGAGGTCTGAGTGTCCCATTCTTCAGGTAAAGCTCTTAGAAACTTGGTGTTTGAATCTTCAGTTTCATATTCCTTGTCAACTAAAGATAAACTGTTCAATAGTGTCAAAAATCTATCATATAGATCAGTTAGGCTCTCATCAGGTCTTGCATCAAATTGTTCATATTCTTGAATCAAAAGAGCCCTTCTGTTTTTATTGACAGATGCAGATCCCTGGCACTGAGTTTCCAAAGTATCCCAAATTTCTATTGAAGACTTGCATGCAATCACTCTATTTGACATGACAGCATCAAGACTACTGTGCAAGATATTCTTTATCTTTGGTTCCCTGAGTACATGAGCTTTTTCTTCTGGAGTCCATTCACTTTTAGCCTTGACCACATAATGTTCAGGTACTGTATCTGTTCGTTCTACAATCCTTGTAGGAATATATGGTCCATCACGAATCCTGTCCAAATAGTCAGGATCCATAGCCTCCAGGTACTTCAGCATCTTTACCCTCCATGTTGGATATTCTGATTTCTTCAAGATGGGAATCTTCATGCTTTCATACTTGGTTGTCGACATCTTTAGATCGTATCTGATTCAGAATTAAATCAGTTTGCTCTGATACCAATTGTTGCCCAGTAATAATCTATTGTAGAAGGGGGGTTGAATACAATAGTATAAGATAATTGACTTCTTAATGTATATATCACAAATATGAAAGAAAGATAACAGCTTTATTAAATCTGATATAAAACTGTTACAAACTCTCTCAAGAAATTCTGATGTTCTTGAGAGCTGATAGCTTACAAAAACTCTCTCAAGAAATTCTATGTTCTTGAGAGCTTCTATCTTGATTCACAAATACTCGATTATGTTCACGTACATAAATCGAAACCAAAACTGTGTTTATATACTACACGGCTTCTCTATCAATGATAAGTCCTAATCAATTACAAAGATTGAAACATATCCATAATTGATAGCTACATTCTACAAACCAGGAACCGACAAAATAAACTTCCATGTTTAACTAGACTCCAAATATAACTCGAAGTAGGAATCCTGATCAGCTTCCAGTCCTGATGATCAATCCCGATCTCAGTCCCGATATGTATCTTGATCCTGACGACCATGCAATCCTGATGATGTCAGCAATCCTGATCAGTTGTGTCTAGCTCCTGACAATCATTGAATTCTGATCTAACAGTTATGTTACTTCAGAAAAAAAAGTGTTTAAATTTATTCATGTACAAGAGTTCTTCTAAGTCTCTTGTAACGTAGGGTCCACGTGTATCATTGTTAGTATGATATATATGAGCATTATATTGATAATTTTTAATATTGTAATCGATATGAATTATCAAAATACACTTTTTAGAATTTAAATATAATCCTATTATTAATAAAATACACTTTTTTAATATTTGATCTAACGATTTTCATTTATCTAGTTATGATCTAATGGTCCTTATTAATTTTGGTTGTCCAGGACCGTACGACCAAAATTTTGGATAAGATTCATATTATGCTTATTATATATAAGGATTTAATATAATAAGAATATCAAGTATATACTGATATAAGTATCTTACTAACTGCTTTTACTTTTAATGTTTCAGTTTTATTTACAGTGTATATAAAATTTTAAAATACATTATTACTTAAAAATTATTAAATAGAATAAAAATTATGTTATGATTATATAAAATTTTATTATCATATTATTATATTCTTTATCGATTTGAATTTGTTCTTAATTAATTTTAATATTTTAATGAAAGAAACATAAAATTTTTATATTTAAAATAATTAGTGGGAAAATAAATAAATTGGTGCTACAATAATAAAAAAATATTTATTAAAATTTAGATACTCACTTTACTATTTGGGTTCTATCCTGAGTTTTAGAAATTGAATTTTGACGATTTTAGAACCCATGCGAAACTAACGAAATTATCTTTAATTTAATGATGGTTTAATAATTATTATCTAACTTGGCCAGTTGACCTACCCATAAACCGAAAAGAAAAGACGGTTAAGAATTTTTACATAAACAATTCAATTCAATATAGAAAACCAATTTATAATTGGTTTAAATTATCAAAGCACACTTCTTAGTATTTAAATATAATCCTACCTTTAATCAAATACACATTTTAATATAAGTATTATATTCAAAATTATCGTTTATGAATATGAAACCCTCAATATTTTAATAATATTTTGATATTATCCTTTTATGTTTGTTATATGTAAAATGATATAATTATAGTTTGGATTAATCAAATTGTTATGTTACTTCAGAAAAAAAAAGTGTTTAAATTTATTCATGTACAAGAGTTCTTCTAAGTCTCTTATAACGTAGGGTACACGTGTATCATTGTTAGTATGATATATATGAGCATTATATTGATAATTTTTAATATTGTAATCGATATGAATTGTAATCTTGATATTTGGTTTAACAATTATTATCTAACTGGTACTATACATAAATTCAAGAGAAAAGATCTTTAAGAATTTTTACATAGAAAAAATTTAAATTATCAAAATACACTTTTTAGTATTTAAATATAATTCTATTATTAATCAGATACACTTTTTAATATTAGATCTAACAATTCTCATCGATCTATTTAAGATCTAACTATAATTATTAATTTGGTCGTATAGTGATCGTACACGGACCAGGTCGATTTTAATTTTTTCTTAAATTGATTTTAATATTTTATTGAAATAAACATAGAATTTATAAATTTAAAAGAATTAGGAAAATAAATTGGTGCTACAATAAAAAAAAATATTTATTAAAATTTAGATAATCACTTTACTGTTTGGGCTTTATCTTTAGTTTTAGACAACGGATTTTAACTATTTTACCGCCCACGCGAAGCCAACAAAATTATCTTTAATTTAATGATGGTTTAATAATTATTATCTAACTGGAACTATCCATAAACTAAAGAGAAAAGATAATTATGAATTTTTACATAAAGATTCATATTCAATATAGAAAACCCATTTATAATTGGTTTAAATTATCAAAATACACCTTTAGTATTTAAATATTATCCTATTATTAATCAAATACAATTTTTAATATTATATCTAACGGTCCTCGTCTATTTGAATATTTATAGTTTTATAATCCAACGGATGATATACTTTTGGTAGTACAGTGACCGACCAAAGTTTTGGATAAAATCTCCCTTACGCTTATTATATATAAGGAGTTAATAAGCAAGTTACCTTCTATTTGGTTGGTTGGTAGTTTGGTTCTCTAAATAATAACCATTAGATGTAAATATAGATAAATGAGAACCGTTGGATGCAATACTAAAAGAATATTTTTTTTCTTGATATCTAAAATGATCGAGGTTCGAATCCCGTCAACAACATATTATTATTAAATATTTATATCATCTATTTTTCTAATCCACATTCAAAAGTTCAGGATATTATTTCGTCGGGCAACATATTAAATTTTTTTAAAATCAAAATACAAATAAATGTTTAGAATGACATCATACATATATTATTATATTTCATTACTTTTTAAAATCATATAAATCAAGATATAGATAATAAGATAAAAAATAATAAAATTCATTCGTGCATCGCACAGGTTATAGGCTAGTATTATTAAATACGAAACATTAAAAAAGTTTTGGTTCGATCGATCGGTATTTGAGTCAGGCATATCTATAATTTGGGCAACGGGACATTTGATTGTATGTACATGTGGAAGTGCGGATTGCTCCTGACTTAATTATATGTAGATGTGTTACGGCACATTGTATACCATGGCAGAAATTGCAGGATTTGTGAATGACGAAGGTTCATTTGAGGGTGAATATGTAGCATACATGGTTGATGCAAGCTCGATGATCATGGGGTGTGCTCTCGGACCAGATTAACAGGTATAATCATCAGGTGTTGAGATGATTTGATATCAACTTGTATGTTTAGACTATAGACTTGTAGAGAGCTAGCTTATTTGGTGGTTGCTTGTGCATCTTTTGATGTTGCATTAGATTTACTAGAGATCTATGCTGTTAACGGAGGAATTTGGTGATAACAAATTTCGGGGATTGCTGGAATAACGAATTTGTAATAATAGGGGGATTTGGGAATTTTTGGATGTTTGGGGCTGGACTTGAAAGGTGTCTCGACTTGTTAGATGTGTCGGATCCTTTTCCAAGATGCCTGCGTACCCAGTTTATATATAGGGATCAAGCCAACGCAGTTCTGTGATAGGATAATATTTTTAATCCCTGATTGTTAAGGGATATGTTGAGATAAGTTGATTTTATCTTTTTAGAGTTATATTAGCGTTGGGATTCTTTCCTGATTTGAAAGAATCGTTTGGAGATATTTTTTAGTAATTGATTGATTTAGATTGATTGTTTCCTCGTTTCAGAGAGAGGATATTACTAAGTGGTTAAGCAATTAATCATTATTAGATCAATATTGGGAAATTAGGAGATAATTGAGGCAACCGAAAATATGGCATAACAACTACCCCCCAGTTCTTCAGTGCAGCTTGATGGACTGGAGAACTAAGCGTGCTTTGATCTTACGAATTTCCTGAGTCAATGAAACAACTAGGAGTAGAAGATTAGCAGATAATATGAAGAAGATAATTACCCGTAATATGCCTGTAAAATCGAGAGAGACAACATGATGTGCCCGTAATATGTTTGTGCTTGCGAGAGAGACAACATGCGAGATGTGAGAAGAACATATGTACGAGTAACTTTGTAAGTGTAGGAGAATGAGAATAAGATAATTACCTCGCCTTCTTATACACTCATGCAAAACAGAGTTTAAGAAAAGGGAAGAGTAACCTCACCTTCTTATACACTCTATGCTAAGCAGAGTTTAAGAAAAGGGAAGAGTAACCTCGCCTTCTTATACACTCTATGCAAAGCAGAGTTTAAGAAAAGGGAAGAGTAACCTCGCCTTCTTATACACTCTATGCAAAGAAGAGTTTAAGAAAAGGGAAGAGTAACATCGCCTTCTTATATACTCTATGCAAAACAGAGTTTAAGAAAAGGGAAGTGTAACCTCGCCTGCTTATACAATCTATGCAAAGCAGAGTTTAAGAAAAGGGAAGAGTAACCTCGCCTTCTTATACACTCTATGCTAAGCAGAGTTTAAGAAAAGGGAAGTGTAACCTCGCTTGCTTATACACTCTATGCAAGCAGAGTTTAAGAAAAGGGAAGTGTAACCTCGCCTTCTTAAGAGGTAGAATTTTTTTCTTGGTGAGCTTTCCGGAAGTACGGATAAGCACCCCGGAAGTACGGGTTTACCAAGGTACTCCAAGCAACATCTTCCACAAAGAAGGGCCTTCAAAATAATTCCAAGCAACACCTTCATAAAGAAGGCCTTAAAAAATAATTTCCAAGCAACACCTTAAAGAAGGGCCTTCAAAAATAATTCACAAGCAACACCTTAAAGAAGGGCCTTCAAAAATATTAACATTTTCAATAGAGGGTCTTCAAAAATAATTTCCTCTTCGAAAGAGGGTCTTCAAAAATATTAACCTACTCGAAATAGGTTCTTCAAAAATATTATCCTACTCGAAATAGGGTCTTCAAAAATATTATCCTACTCGAAATAGGATCTTCAAAAATATTATTTTCCTTGGAAAAGAGAGCTTTCGAAAATATTACCCTTATCAGATGAGGACCTTTCACACTTATTTTTTTCCATGCACGAGCTAGTGAAGTAATCAAATCATGTGCTGCTAATATCGCATCACAATCCTTTAACATATCCATGATTCAGATTCTGTCCAGATCTGTTTTTTTATCTTTTTGGCCCTGTAAACGATATTTTCTTGGAAAACACAAAACATGAAAGTTGCAGGAAACGAAAAGAGCTTTCCGATGATATATGGCTCGTCAGAAACGGACTTATAACGAATCGGAAATCAAATAAAACGTCCACTGATTAACTTCTCAATACTGAAAAACGGGATCTGATTATGTTTTGTGATTTCGAGGATAGATCGAAACATAATCTCAGAAAACACCAAGAACGAAAGTTATAGAAAATCACAAAATCTTTCCGGATCACAAAAAATCATCAAAATCTAACATGTAATAAATTTACAACGAATTTTATAAGATAGCTTATTTGTACGGACAAAATCATAAGAAAACTTATCTTTATTTTGAACATAACCATGAACGAATGCCTCCACCGTTCTGCTACTCCATTAAAGCCGCTCCAGATCCATAATAACCCCCATGTGTATTGTATAGATTGATTGTCCTCCACAATCAAAAAGTATGCCCCTCCTTCTAGCGCCAATTGTTAACGGAGGAATTTGGTGATAACAAATTTCGGGGATTGCTGGAATAACGAATTTGTAATAATAGGGGGATTTGGGAATTTTTGGATGTTTGGGGCTGGACTTGAAAGGTGTCTCGACTTGTTAGATGTGTCGGATCCTTTTCCAAGATGCCTGCGTACCCAGTTTATATATAGGGATCAAGCCAACGCAGTTCTGTGATAGGATAATATTTTTAATCCCTGATTGTTAAGGGATATGTTGAGATAAGTTGATTTTATCTTTTTAGAGTTATATTAGCGTTGAGATTCTTTCCTGATTTGAAAGAATCGTTTGGAGATATTTTTTAGTAATTGATTGATTTAGATTGATTGTTTCCTCGTTTCAGAGAGAGGATATTACTAAGTGGTTAAGCAATTAATCATTATTAGATCAATATTGGGAAATTAGGAGATAATTGAGGCAACCGAAAATATGGCATAACATATGCTATCGGTTTTTTTCCGTAACTTAAATCTGGAAACCTTTCGGCACCTGTGTACAAGTTCAGGATAAGTTCCTTGACATGAACTACGAAGTTCAAAGCAAATTCTACACCATATTATACACGAGCATTTGATACACCTCGGCAAAACCCTGAAATTTCAAATAGTGTGGACAATACTTTTTTAACAGGGTGCATTCACAAATAAAGCTAACAATAGTACAATTTCAAACATTAAGGAGAGGAACATAGCATAATACAGAGAAATAACTAAAATTTAAGATTTCAAGTCCCAGATATTTGCCGGAAAATCTACTTCGAAAAAAACAGATATTGTAGTCATTAAGCTAAATAAACCAAACATTAAGTAGAGTCTGTTCTGGGCAACAACATGCACATTATCCTTCTAGACCGCATCTGCATCTCCCACTCACCATATTTCTCCAAAGCAGTTAAACTGTTCTGGGCAACAACATGCACATTATCCTTCTAGGGTTGGTTGGAACCAGTTGCTGGAATGTTGTTCATTGCAAGTTCTAGGGAAATAGGCTGTTCCTGGTGTTGGGTATACAGGAGCCTTAAGAGTTCAAAGCTTGCATTGTAGTTTGTTGATAACATAAAAGCACCAGAGTCAATACAATGGGAACAATAGATCAAAACAAGTGTCTCAAGTAAACTATGAAAATAATTGAAAATGCCAGGTGCGAAATGGAATAGGACTTGCAAACTTTATTTCCAAAGATTGTCACATGAGTTACAGAATGCCTGATATTCATTCCATTCTGCATTTGGAGGAGCGGATGGGTTCGGTGGATTTATAACTGGCCTCAAGGGGTTGGCTAATTTTTTCTTGCTCATTTACCAGCCCTACCTGGTGAGACACTGTCACCTCCTCCTGCCGGATCAGGATGGTAAGACCTACAGTTTGATCCATACTTGCCTGAACCGTTTTTAATGTAGTAAGGACATTCTTTCTCCCCCCTGTTGTGCAATCCCTACACAAGTCTCTTGTAAATCCAGTTGTGCTTTAGTGCTTCTTTAGTCTCTTCTTCGCAACATTTAAACTGGCCTAAAACTTTCATTAGCACTGCGAAAGCAACAAATCTATCTCAAATGTTTTGTGTGATCACTTGGACATTTTTCCATAGCCAAACATCTCTTTTAATCATTGCCTACACATAGGCTCATCAATTTGGCCTTCTGAAACATTGTTTTCATCAAAATCGGCTTGCTTTGATCCGACAAATTAGTTTAAGTTAAACCTTGTGCAAGTCAAAGAAAATGTACCAAGGATAGTGAAGAACATTTATACAACTCAAAAGGTCAAAAAAAATCTCATAAATCTCGTTATTCACTGGCTTAAATTTTCTAAAAAGTAACATTTAAAGGTTTCCCGACTGTTCAACTATGGACAGAATACCGAGGAATAACTAAAATTTATGGGTCCTACCAAGATATGCTCACTGGGAGTTGGACAACAGAAAAAAAACAACACAACATCCTTCAAAAGTCTTGTCGGAGCTCGACAGAAGGTAAACTAGAAAAACAATTCAAGTAAATTGTGATCATTATGAAAAAATGGCCTCAAATATCACACTAAAATGCTACTTAGTGTAGTGTTTTCATCATTTTTTTTAAAATGCTAGTTCGCCTAACGTTTAAACCTTTCAATTTTTTTTAAAAAAAATCGGATAACACAACTTAAAGTAGCATTTTGACCGGAAAACACAACTTAAAGCAACGTTTTGAACCGAAAACAAAATTTAAAGTAGCGTTTTGAACTAAAATCATAACTTCAAATAGTGTTTTGATCTGAAAACACAAGTAAAAGTAGCGTTTTGATTACGAAGACAACACTTTAACTTGCGTTTTCAATATTTTTTTAAAAACTTGTAAAAACGCTAGGCGATTCCACGTTTTGGTTAACACAAGTCAAAATAGCGTTTTAGTTTGACATTTGGGGCCATTTTTTCAAAATGTGATAATTTGTACCATTTTTCTTCAAATTATGATAGAAATGGCCAACGCCTAAATTGGTTACAACACCTTCAGAATGCTAGTAAAGAAAAAAAAATGGAACAAGAAAAAGGCAGGTAAATCATGTATAAGTCATGTGTAATCTTCTTTATATATGAAGTATATGTATCTACATTCGACAGTAAATAACTTGATTCGAAAGCTAAGAAAGCTTAGTAACTAAGTATTGCTTGCCACTTCAGTCTGGTTTTTCAAATCCTTGAAGTGTGTAAAGGAAATACATAGTATTTTCTAATTATTATTTACTCTACCGTCTATTTTCTGTTTTGGACTTATTAAAGCATGGTTGTTATAAGTTTGTGGCACAGAATGTTTGTGACGTTTGCACATGTCACCTAGTTTGTTAGATAACTGTGACTATATATGGACACTTGCTCCTCCTTGTGTAATCAGAGTAAACAATATTCCTTTCCTTTGTTTAGATAAGAATAAACTCTCAATAATAATTCTCTGCTTCTCTTTCATTTCAAGCTTTTGTGTAGCTTGTTCTTATGGTATCAGAGCTGAGAGCACATGAGAATTAGATCTGTTTTACTAATTATAACAACAAAATGGCAGGTGCTGGGATCACCTACCAAGAAATGATGACACCACTGTTTCTTCATCCTTCGGATAATGTAGCTTCGATTCAGATCGACAAACTTCAAGGGTCTTCTGATTATCGTGCTTGGCATCGATCCATGAAGATTCATCTTTCTGCTAAACGAAAGTTGGGGTTCGTCACAGGTACGATTCCTTTACCAACTGATGATGCCACTAAGGCTGAGATGTGGGAAACTTGTAATAATATGGTGATTGCTTGGATGACTAACAATGTTTCACTCACGATTAAAAGATCTATTATGTATATGACTGATGCTAAGGCCATTTGGTCGCACCTGGAAAAACGTTTCTCTTTGACTAATGGTAGTAGAAAGTATAAACTTTGTCGAGATTTGTATGAATTAAGACAACATTCAACTTCTATTACTGAATATTATACAAGTATGAGGGCGATTTGGGAGGAATTGGACTCGTTGAACATGCTTCCTGCTGTTTCTAATCCTTTACCTGATGTTGTTAAATTACTTGAGGCTATTAATATTCAGAAAGAGGAATATAGACTATTTCAATTCTTAAATGGGCTAAGAATTTAAATCTCAACGTAGTCAGCTTTTACTCCAAGTTCCTCTCCTTTCGGTTGAAATTTCTTGTTCTGCATTGGAGCAAGAGGGGGCTCAACGTTCTTTGTTAAATCAAGGTAGAAATGCCGAAGTAATGGCTATGTATAGCAAAAACTCTCCAGATATAGGTGTTCCTTGTACTGCGTGTGGTGTTAAAGGTCATATCCCTGAGAGATGTTGGCAGATCATTGGCTACCCACGGTGGCACCCCAAACATACACCTTCTTCTTCAACACCAAAACGCAACTCTGTTCCAAATCAGTGGTCTTCGAAGTCACCTAATGCCCAGAAATTTGCAGCAAATGCTCAAACTACTGAATCTACTTCGGTTTTTACTCTACAACAATTAGAGCAGCTTGCCAAATTGGTGCCTCAGCTTACACTTTCACAGCCTAAACAATCTGAAACCGATGATGAGTTGGACTATCACTTTTCTGGAATGCTCTCTTGCTTCAATGCTCTTAGTATGTCAACAGAGTGGATAGTGGATTCTGGGGCGTCAGATCATATGACTCCACACATTGCTACTCTGCTCAATACTACTGCTCTTCTTGGTAATCATACAATAAATCTACCCACTGGTGATGTGGTTGTTATCTCTCAAAGGGCAGGTACTTCTGGCTCCCACTTTAACTCTCAAAGATGTTCTCTGTGTTCCAACTTTTAAACATAATTTGTTGTCAGTTCAAAGATTGCTTAGGGATAGCAATTGTGATATTCAGTTTTATCCGACTTATTGTGTTATTTCTGATAGAGATACAAAGTCTACACATGCTGTTGGTATTGCCAAAAATGGATTGTATTATGTGGACACTGCATCACCCTTGAATTCCTCTTGTTTTAGTGTTGATAAGTCTTCCTCTGATAGTGACTTAGCTCTTTGGCACCATAGGTTGGGTCATGCTCCTTTGAACAATATCAAACATATTTCAGACTTAAAACTTGCTACTGACCATTCATCCTCAATATGTGTGTCATGTCCTATGTCTAAATTTACTAGACTTCCCTTTCAACCCAGCACTTCACATGTTACTCAACCTTTTGAACTGTTGCATATAAACATCTGGGGTCCGTATAAGGTCCCTTATAAATCCAAATATAGATATTTTCTTACTCTTGTGGACGACTTCTCTAGACATACTTGGGTATACTTGTTGCAACTCAAATCAGATGTTCTTGAAATTTTAAAGATTTTTCTGAAATACATCTCCAACCACTTTAAAAAATCTGTTCAAACCATTCGTTCCGATAATGCCCTGGAATTTACCTCTACACAATGTCTCAAATTCTTTTCTGAAAGTGGAATATTACATCAGACTTCGTGTCCCTATCGACCCCAACAAAATGCTAGGGTCGAAAGGAAACATCGGCACATTCTTGAAATAGCAAGAGCCTTGAGGTTCCATGCTAGTTTGCCTTTGCAATATTGGGGTCCTTGTGTCCTTACAGCTGTTCATATTATTAACAAGTTATCAACTCCCTTGCTGAAAAACAAAACACCTTATGAGCTGCTTTATAATGCAGCTCCAGAATATAATACTCTCAGAATTTTTGGGTGTTTGGCCTTTGCTTATAATCCTTCTCCTCCATCTAACAAGTTTGAACATCGAGGGTTTCCTTGTGTTTTTATTGGCTACCCACCAGGCTAGAAGGGGTACAAATTGTTGAACTTGTTGAATAAACAAGAATTTACCTCACGTGATGTGGTGTTTAAAGAGTCAATTTTTCCTTTTCATTCTACTTCACCTACACAATATATGCAGCCTACGCCTCCATCTATGCCTTTGCCACCAGATTTTTCACATGATGAGCTGTTTTTTTCTGATGGCATCTCCTCACCCACACATCCTTTTTCACCCTCTTCAAGCATACATAGTCCAGTTTCATCGCCTTCTGTTGAGTCACCAGTTACTGAGGTACATGTCTCTCCTCCACCTGTTCGAAGGTCCACACGTCCTCATCATCCACCAAATTGATTTGGTAACTTTGTTGGCAATACTGCTACATACTCCATTTCCAACCTTGCTTTTGCTACTGTTAACACCAACTTCCAGTGTTTCCTATCTTCTGTTGCTGACCACCAAGAACCCACTTCTTTTAAAGAATCCGTGACAAAGGAAAACTGGGTTCAAGCAATGAACCTCGAACTTGAAGCTTTGGAGCTTAATAACACTTGGGATATAGTTTCTCTTCCCAAAGGAAAACATGTTATAGGCTCCAAGTGGGTCTTCAAAACCAAATTTAAATCTGATGGCACACTGGATAAATATAAAGCTCGACTTGTCATTCTGGGTTGTCATCAAAAATCTGGGGTTGATTACTTCGAGACGTTTGCTCCCGTAGCAAAACTCTCTACCGTTCGCACTCTTCTTGCAGTGGCTTCAATTCAGGGTTGGTTCACCCATCAGATGGACGTTTCTAACGCCTTTCTTCATGGCGAATTATCAGAAACAGTATTTATGAAATTACCTAAAGGCTACTATGAGTTGGGTAGCAGAATTTCGTTGAATATGGAGCTTAAAGATACTATACCCTCTCTTGTTTGCAGGCTATGTAAGTCTTTGTATGGTCTTCTTTAAGCCCCGAGATTGTGGTTCTCGAAATTTTCTTCTACCTTGCTACACATGGGATATGAACAATCCAAAGCAGACTATAGTCTTTTCAGTAAGCATACCTCCTCTTTTATCACTCTTATTTTAGTGTATGTTGACGATCTCCTTCTTGCTGGCAGTTGTATGACTTCCATCAACACTCTTAAGTGTCTTTTGGCTCAAAATTTCCATATGAAGGATCTGGGTCCGTTACGTTATTTCTTGGGGTTGGAAATTGATACTTCACCTGATGGAATCTTTGTTAATCAAAGGAAATACACTAGCGACATATTAAAGGAACACAATCTTTTCAATGCAAAGCCACTACAGTTACCCTTGAATTCACATTTGAAGCTCACACCTGACTTGGGTGATCCTCTCCCTAATCCAAATGTTTATCAGAGGTTACTGGGTCAATTGATCTATTTAACAGTTACCAGACCAGATATTTGATTTAGTGTTCAATTGTTGTCTCAATATATGAATAAACCTACTATAGTGCACTTGCAAGCTGCATACAGACTTCTCAGATACCTCACAGGAACCAAATCCCAAGGACTTCTTTTGGCCTCGAATTCTGCTGCTAAGTTGACAGCTTACTGCGATAGCGACTGGGCAACCTGTCCTGTAACGCGAAGATTGACAACTGGATATTGTATTTTCTTGGGTAGCTCTCCCGTTTCGTGGAAATCAAAAAAGCAACCTTTTGTGTCTCGATCATCTGCCGAGGCTGAGTATCGGGCAATGACCCTTACAACGTGCGAGGTTACTTGGTTATTAGCTTTGTTGAAGGATTTGGGACTCAAAAACCTCCCACCTACTGTTTTAAACTGCGACAATAAAGCTGCACTAGCTATTGCAGCGAATCCGGTATTGCATGAAAGAACAAAGCATGTGGAGCTGGATTGTCACTTTGTCCGTGATCAGATTAAAGCTGGAAATATCACCACTGCTCATGTGTCTTCCAAGCAACAAGTAGCTGACGTCTTTACTAAGTAGTTGCCAGTCAATCTGCATACTTCTCACTTGAACAAGCTGACAGTCTCTCTTGACAAATCCACTGCAGCTTGAGGGGGAGTGTAAAGGAAATACATAGTATTTTCTAATTATTATTTACTCTATCGTCTATTTTCTGTTTTGGACTTATTAAAGCATGGTTGTTATAAGTTTGTGGCACATAATGTTTGTGACATTTGCACATGTCACCTAGTTTGTTAGATAACTGTGACTACATATGGACACCTGCTCCTCCTTGTGTAATCAGAGTAAACAATATTCTTTTCCTTTGTTTGGATAAGAATAAACTCTCAATAATAATTCTCTGCTTCTCTTTCATTTCAAGCTTTTGTGTAGCTTGTTCTTAAAGTGACACAAGGCTCTCGGTGTAATTGATAATTGATGTAAGTTGTCTTGGAGGATCAAACTTCTTAATCTCTTTATTTTTGGAGTTGATATATCTACCATCATTAACTCTGTTGGTTGAAATTAATTCTGAAAAATTGTTACTATATAAAAAAGGCTTTTTTCCATAAATATCTCATTCCAGATATATTTTTGCAAAAATACATTTTCAAAATTATTATTTTTTGCGAAAATACCATTTTATTTGCAAAAATACATTCTGCAAACTGCAACCAAAATCAATCACAGATGCAACTTGTTAATAATGGTGTTTTTCCGGCGTCCTGATTTTAGGGTTGAGGGTAGGTTAGGGTTTAGAGTCCAGGACAACTCTAAACCCTAAACTCTAAACTCTATGTTCGTATACGAATTATTCGTCATTCTTAATATTTCTAAAATCCAAAATAGAAACATTGAACCCCAAAGGTTAACTATTGAACCCTCAGGATAAATCAAGACCACAAATTTATCCCCTATTACTAACAATTTTTTTGAATTCTCGGTTGTTTTTCAATTATATTTTAAAAAGTTGTATTTAGTTGCAACACATATGCAACTGGATGCAAACTACGTAGGTTATATTTGGAAAGCTGCATCGAGTTGCAACCACATATGCAACCGGATGCAACATACGTAGGTTGTATTTGGTTGCAGAACGTATTTTTGCAAATATTTTCTAAAAGATTGTATTTTTGCAATTTTTTTTTTAAAAAGGTATTTTTGCAAATATTTTGAGAAGATGATAAAATTGCAAAAAAACTTTAAAAAATAATATTTTTGATAAATATCCTTAAAAAATAGACTTTATTTAAAAATACCTCGTTTCTTCAATGTGACCTTTCTATGTGTGTTCGTTGCCTGTAATATCACTTGTTCGTTTCTCATTAGTTTGTAAATTATTGCAATCCATTATATCTGATACACAGTTCTTACAAGCTCAACTAAAAAATTCTCTAAAAGAGATAATTATGATTACCAATTTTTTTAGCCAACAGTGGGATGCAAAGCTTAGCTAAAATTTCAAATCACTCACCATAAATCTATACTATATTATTAAAGCCGAAATATTGAAAGTTTCGGTTTTTAGTTTTCGGTCATAAAATAATATAAAAATAGTAACTAGATGATTACCTTTTATAATTAAAACACGTTTTTCTAACAATATATAATCATTTTCCAAAAATATCACGGACAATTATCTTTAGATTAAAACATATTATCTTTTATATTTGTTCTTACTGAAATCTTTGTTTTCCAAAAATATAACCGGCAGTTACTTTTTTTAATTAAAACATGTTAGTTTTTTTTTATCCTTATTACTTTTATATTTGTTCACACTAAAATATCTCTTTTTCAAAAATATCACGGACAATTACTTTTTTTAATTAAAACATGTTAACTTTTTTATTTGCCCTTATTATTGATATCATTTTATTAAATAATAAAATAATATTAATAATGCCCCATTTATATTCATCATCCACATTTGTATTTTTTATTTATTTTTTCTATGTTTCAATTAATATTTAAGTTTTTCATTTAAAATTTATCATATTAATTTTTATTCTTTATTTAATATTTTTCGTTCCCATGAATTTTTTTAGTTTGTCATTTTTTAATTTTCTTTGATGGCCCGTGCCTTGCACGGGTTATAAGCTAGTAAAAATTATAAAGAATGTGTAAAATGTTTTGCAATCCAACGATATATTAACCTGAGATAAAATTATAGTAAACCCCTTCTTATATTTGTCGAAACTCTATGAACATGTAGTAAAACTCAACATCATTTGTTGCCTTATTAAAATAACATATTCTATTTTTAATAAATTGAAATATAATAACATACCATTTTTAAAATATACTCAATCATTATAGTCAACTCTCTTAAAGCACAACACCTTGTATTATTCTATAATATTTTAGTCAGTTATTGTAGTCAACACCATTGAAAATGTTTTAAACGAGTTAAATAGTTTGTAAGTTATTTAATTTCGGCTTGTAAAATATTCTACTTGATTCGGTAATAATTGAAATTTTATCAATTTTAATTTCTATATATTATAAATAATTAATATTTATATTTAATTTATATATTTAATTGAGCCCATCATATACAAGTTTTGTCCATATTTAGTAAAACTAATTCAAGTTTTTTATTTAAATTCAAATATATCATACTTTTTACTAGACGAATTTCAAGTTTCAAATTGAAAAACCAATCTAATTCGAGGTTTAAGTCAAGTTCGAACTGAGCCTAAACCCATATTACACCCAGTTACGCACAGGGTAAAGTACAACTCTAACCCGTTTTTTAAACAAAATTGACGAAACTAAACAATTTTAGTTTAATGTGCAAAAATAGCCGATCGAATACGCATTTAAGAATTGAGTATCGTGAAATACGCATTTTTGGGTGGAGTATTTCGTAATATATAAAACATATTACGCATTTTGGATCAGAGTATTTGCAGAATACGCAATTGCCATTAAGGTATTACTAGTGATTACGCAATCGAAGGTGAGGTATTCTGCGGGGCTTTACAAAGTTATGGATCAGGGTGTTAGACAGTGAACATGGGTGTGAGCTGCTGTATTTATTAGACTGTTACGCATTTTCAAACGGCAGCTTCAGAAGACTAAAGTTGGCCATCTTTGTCAAATTGATCATTTTTGTAATATTTAACGAAAAAAGAGTTATATGTGTCAATTTTTCTTACGCACACAACATAGTTTCATCCTTGGTTTCCCTCTTTAATCTTCCCATCATGAACCAACAAATTGGTGTACTAATGACATATCCCATGTTCACAAACCTAGAAAAAGAGCTTGAAAATCGATACAAACTTTTCAGACAATGGGAACTTCAAGAACATGAACAACAAGACTTCTTGAAACAAAATGCAGACACAATCAAAGCAGTTGTAGCATGTGCTGAGGTTGGGATTAACAAAAGGATGATCAATTTGCTTCCAAGATTAGAGATTGTGTCTACATTTAGTGTTGGTTATGACAAGATTGATTTAGATAAGTGTAAAGAAAAAGGGATTAAGGTTACTAATACACCTGATGTTGTTACTGAGGATGTTGCTGATTTGGCTATTGCTCTTGCTTTGTCTACTTTAAGGAAGATTTGTGTTGCTGATGGTTTTGTTCGAAAAGGGTCTTGGAACTTGGGTGATTTTCCTATCAGTGCTAAGGTTTTTTTTCTTGATTTTCTTGATTCTGAATTTTTAATTTTGTTGGGTTTTTTTTGTGTTTTTGTTTGTTTGATTTTTGTTTCGAGATTTATTGTTGCAATGTGACAATGTTATATGAATTGAATTAATAAGTCGAGCTTATAAATTTATTTATGTGGATGATTTTGTGATCAACAAAGGACAATTTAAAATTTTTGTGAGGTGATATTGTGCCTAATTTGCGCACATTTTGAATAAATATTTGGAGATCAGTATCTCTTCATTGTGTATCTCTCAAATAAGCAAGTGGAAGAATAGGAGATGTGTATCAGTAGGTAGTGCACAGTGATTATTGTTTTTAGTTTAACCATATGTGTTGCTGATTAGCTTATCTGATGCGGTATTCTGGACCCTTTATCTTAAAATATAGTTGTTATCATATGTTCGGATTGTGATACTTAGGGCATTTCCTTGTAAACTTCTGCTTGTGGTGTTTATATATTTATTTTGTAGGGCTAATTGTTGTTACAATATGGTGTGAATACGTTATGTATGCTTCCTTTTTCTTGACTGCCCATATTGCGTTTGAGATATCTAGTATCCTAAAATTTTAAACAAGCAGCGGTTATACAAGTTAGAAAGTTGCAATAATTTGTTCCTAGTTAAGATTGGAAACATAAAGATTAGTGTGCAGATACTAATGAAAAAATTAGTCAGTTGTACTAGGAAAATACTTAAGTTGGGTTTCCCTTAAATTTTATGAATAGGGGAATATGAAGAATTACCTTTAATTTTCTAATTGTATGTATTTGTCTTTTCAGTTTAGTGGTAAATCTGTTGGGATTGTTGGACTGGGAAAAATTGGTTTAGCCATTGCAAAGAGAGCTGAAGCATTTAACTGCCCTGTTAGTTATTATTCAAGATCCAGGAAACTCAACAATAATTACAAGTATTACACCAATATCATTGATTTGGCTACCAACTGCCAGATCCTCTTTGTTGCTTGTGCTCTCACTGAGGAGACTCGTTACATTATCAACCGTGAAGTTCTTAATGCATTGGGTCGAGAAGGCATTCTCATCAACATTGGACGAGGACTACATGTTGAGGAATCTGAACTTGTTTCTGCGTTGCTTGAAGGTCGTTTAGGTGGAGCTGGACTAGATGTATTTGAAAATGAGCCTGATGTACCTGATCAACTATTCGGACTTGATAACGTAGTTCTTGTGCCTCATGTAGGGACCTCAACTATGGAAACCTGCACAGAAATGGCAAACCTTGTGATCAAAAACTTGGAAGCGCATTTTAAGAACGAGCCACTTCTGACTCCAGTGTTGTAACTGTAAGAGGTATAGATTACGTGAGAAATTTGTTTTTCCTAGCGATGATAAACCAAGTTTAGTGATTTCAGTGGTAATACGTATGGTAATGTCGTATAAGGATGATGTAGATTATCCTCATCTTAAAATGTTTGCTGGTGTTTCATCAAATAAAGAAACTAAATTTGTTTTCCTCAAGTTTTAACATGATTGACATTTAAGTTCTGTCAATTCATTGATATCAGTCACCCTGCGGTTCTACCTAGGCAGGACTTTAAGAACAATTGCTGGCTTCTGAGTACTAGATATTGTTAATATGTTACCGCTATAGTCTAAAGATGATGCATTTGAGATTTGAATGTTGTATATGCAGCCTCGGTGGACTATCTCCGATTCTCCGTTAAGCTTTCCTAGTCGATTGAGACAGTGTTCAGGATACTTTTTTTATTTTTCAAAATAATTTAAAATTAGGGGTGCCTGAACTCTCACCCTGTCACGTTTGTGTTCTTCGCACCACTCTTTTAGATACTTTCTATATGTCAATTGTCAATAGATACTAGTCTTTCACTTGCCTTTGTTAAGATTCTTTAAGGTCCTTTGGAGCATCCAACTGGTATTCCTTTAGAATATAAATCATGATTCATCCTTTAATTGTCAAAGGCTTCTCTATGACCTTTAAGTTTATTTGCTTCTATGAATCTCACACCTAATTTAGCTGAAAATTGAGCAAGACAACAAAGGAAAATGCTTGTGCTCATATTAAGAAGAGGGCACATACAAAGCTCCTCCATGGCAATTTACAAAGAGCTGACAACGATTTACAAGTTCCGACCCTAGAGCCTTCTGCCTATTGACAGAGATACGATAAGGAACATAGAACTACATTTCCTTGCTATAATTCTTTTCACTTTTTGTAACCAGATGCTTCTTCATGGAGATGATGGGGGTGTAGAAGCAGCTCCTTTGAAAATAAGGAAGTTGAGAGTCTCCACTGTGAAGATTTTATGAATAGGGGAATACGAAGAATTTCCTTTAATTTTCTAATTGTATGTACATGTCTTCTCAATTTAGTGGTAAATCTGTTGGGATTGTTGGACTGGGAAGAATTGGTTCAGCCATTGCAAAGTGAGCTGAAGCATTTAACTGCCCTGTTAGTTATTATTCAAGATCCAGGAAACTCAACATTAATTACAAGTATTATGCCAATATCATTGATTTGGCTGCCAACTGCGAGATCCTCTTTGTTGCTTGTGCTCTCAACCGTGAAGTTCTTAATGCATTGGGTCGAGAAGGCATTCTCATCAACAATGGACGAGGACTACATGTTGAGGAATCCAAACTTGTTTCTGCGTTGCTTGAAGGTCGTTTAGGTGGAGCTGGAATGGATGTATTTGAAAATAAGCCTGATGTACCTGATCAACTATTCGGACTTGATAATGTAGTTCTTGTTCCTCATGTTGGGACCTCAACTATGGAAACCTGCACAGAAATGGCAAACCTTGTGATCAAATACTTGGAAGCGCATTTCAAGAACGAGCCACTACTGACTCCAGTGGTGTAAGTGTAAGAGGTATAGAATATGTGAGTAATTTGTTTTCCTAGCTATGATAAACCCGATTTTGTGATTTCAGTGGTAATATGTAGGGTAACGTCGTATAAGGATTGATGTAGAATTTATCCTCATGTTAAAATGTTTCCTGGTGTTTCATCAAATATGGAAATTAAATTTGTTTTCCTCAAGTTTTAACATGTTTGACATCTAAGTTCTGTCAATTCAATGATATCAATCACCCTGCAATTCTACCTAGGCAAGACTTTAAGAACAATTGTTGGCTTTTGAGTTTTGACTACCAGAAATTCTTTATCTATGTTATCGCGATAGTCTAAAGATGATGCAGTTGAGATTCGAATGTAGTATATGCAGCCTCGGTGGACTATCTCAGATTCTCCTTAAGCTTTCCTTGTCGATTGAGACAGTGTTTAGGATACGTCTTTATTTTTCAAATTAATTTAAAAATAGGGATGCCTCAACTCTCACCCAGGCACGTTTGTGTTCTTCGCACCCCTGTTTTGGATACTTTCTATATGTCAATTGTCAATAGATACTAGTCTTTCACTTCCCTTTTTAAGATTCTTTAAGGTCCTCTGGAGCATCCAACTGGTATTCATTCTTTCAATTGTCAAAGGCTTCTCTGTAACTTTTAAGTTTAATTACTTTTATGAATGTCACACCTGATTTAGCTGAAAAATTAAGCAAGACAGAACAAAGCAATGCAATGCTGTGCTCATATTAAGAAGAGGGCACATACAAAGCTCCTCCATGGCAATTTACAAAGAGCTGACAACGGTTTACAAGTTCCAACCCTAGAGCCTTCTACCTATTGACAGAGATACGATAAAACAACATAAAACTACATTTCTTCGTATAATTCTTGGCTTTTCTTGCAACCAGATGCTTCTTCATGGAGATGATGGTGGTGTAGAAGCAGCTCCTTTGAAAATAAGGAAGTTGAGAGTCTCCACTGTGAAGTAGATGAAAGTTCCTGTAGTGTGAGTAAAGAAACAGCCAAAGTTTGATCCCACAACACATTGCCATCCATTCCCATATTTCTTATCAAAATCCTGTTCATGTAAGCTTTAAAGTATCAGAAATCTCTGATATATATGTTTAAATTTTTCGATAATTATGCGTATGTCTGTCTACCTTTTTGATGTGGGCAGCAATAGATTTGCAGTCAAGAACATCATAGACATCCAGTGCTTGACAAGCAGAAGCCATGGCTTGGACCTGCATCTTCATTGGCATGTCTGTGTCTTCTATCAAAGCTTTCCCCTCCAGCATCTTCTCTGTTAGGTGCTTGGATGTTCTTTTTTTATGGAGCTCTTGTTTTCCTTGTGATTCTTAGTAAGTACAGAAGAGAATGAAAGCTACAAGTAACTAATCTCTCAAATGTTTTCTTTTATGTTTTTCTTTTTTGTTTAAAAGTGAATATACTAAAGTAAGTATATTCAGATTGGGACTAGAGAATTCAAAGTTAATACAGTCATCCTCTTCCAAATGTCAAGGAACCATTTGATGTGGATTCTTATGATGGCACGTCTCCCAATCTCTGCTGTCATTTCTTTGATTCTCTCTCTCTCTCTCTCTCTCTCTCTCTCTCTCTCTCTCTCTCTCTGTCACACACACTAAAACAAGAAAACAGTCGCACAGTGTCTCAGCTCATCAAATGGATAACCATGCAGTGGTTTGAGGATAAAGCTGGTGAGGTCCAGAATAATCCTCTAGGTGTTTATGGACTCTAGTGCCCAGTTGTGTTAAAAAAAACTTCAAACTCCAAATGGGCCATGCACTCCATTGAGTAGAATCCTTTTGCATACTTCTGGCCCTCCATTTTAGTTGGCCTGGGAACTCTAGTTCTTTTTTCAATTCTTAGTTGAAAGGGTTGGTATAAATATTAACCAAATTACCTCACAAATTGTTAAAACTAGTACTTGTTTGCCCCCGTTTCGCCCGGATTTTGTAAATTTAAAAAAAAATGCAAAGTTAATTTTCTCTATAATAACTTTTTCTATATTTTTAATTAGTATAATACTATATTATAATATATTAATTGAAAATTAAATGGTAAAAAAATTTAAAAAATTATTAGTACTTATTTTTTTATGAAACATTTTTAATTGGTGAAATTAATGTTTATTCTTGTAAGTAAGAATAAAATTGGTTAAAAATAAGCACTCATCATCAATTTCATAAATTTATACTTGTGTACCTTTTCTTAAGTTGTTTCTAAAAAATATTTTTAGTTTTTACCTAAATAAATATGTAAGATACAAAGTTATAATTTCAATTAGTGAATTAAAGTTGTATGCTTTAATTTAGTTTAAGGTTTAATATGTGTAACAATTTTAAATAACTATTAAAAGTGAAATGTTATATCTCAAGGTATAACATTTATATTTTATTTTTTACTTATTATAATAATATTTTATTTCTTGTGATTACAAAAGATGATTTTTAAAAAAATTTGTTCGAGTAAATATATAAACTCAATCTTTCAAAAAGAGTACATAAATACAAAAAATATAAGATATATTTAATTGATAATATTAGTTTATTTTGTTTCTTTTGTCTTAAAAAATTAGTAGAATCTATTTAAAATAGAAAGTTGTTAAGTTTAAGATGTTAGTATATAAATTTTACAAAATCTAAATTGATAATCTTATAGTAATAAAAGTGAATTTTGTATTACTTAGATTTAGTTTAGAAAAAAAAATAGTTAATGATAATTATTAAAAACTCACACTAAATGGTGGAATAATGCATATTAAAAAGTTATAATTTATGAAGTGGGAAGGTGTTAAATACTTGGAAACTTATGTAAAGTGTTGTTAATTGAGAAAAATAAATTTTAGTAAGCTAATAATTGTTTTAAATGAAACTTTGTATTTTTAATTTTAAAAGGTGTATTCTCATCAAGTGTTAAATATTTTATTGGCAAAATGTGTTAAGTTATTAATAGCTTGGGTTGTTTGTAATGATTAGTTGGTGTATATATGTAGGTGTTTATTTAGGTTAGAACTATTTTGATGTCATAAATAGATAAAACGGAACCATGAAATTATGAAATTGTATTAGCTTTACATACAAAGTTATAATTTAGATTAGTAAATTAAAGTAGTATGCTTAAATTTAGTTTAAAGTTTTATATGTGTAACAATTTTAACGATATGATAACTATTAAAAGTGAAATATTATATCTCAAAGTATAACATTTATATTTTATTTTATACTTTATTACAATAGTGTTTTATTTCTTGTGATTACAAAAGATGATGTTGAAATTTTTGATTAGTGTAAAAATATAATATAATATAAACCTTTATTATAATACAATAGTATATTAAGTTTAGTTGGTCCTATATAATAGTTTCATTTAATTCTTTTCAGAAAAAATTATAATAAGAATTGTTAAAAGTATAAAAATTAATTTTGTAATGTTTGACATTTGACTTTTCAAAATATAATGTAGTAGTTAGTGTTTAATTAAGCTATTTATACATAAAGTTTTTAATATAAAAAATTGTAATTTAAGGACAACAAACTATTAAATAATATACTGGTTTAATTTATATTACGGTTTAGCACAAAGTTGACATAAATACAAAACGTTTAATATATATTTAATTGATAATGATGATTATTAAAAACTCACACTAAAAATGGAATAATGCATATTAAAAAGTTATAATTTATGAAGTGAGAAGATGTTAAATATTTGGAAGCTTATGTAAAGTGTTGATAATTGTGAAAAATAATTGTAGTAAACTAATAATTATTTTAAATGAAACTTTGTATTTTAAATTTTAAAAGTGTATTCTCATCAAGTGTTAAATATTTTATTGGTAAAATGTGTTGAGTTATTAATAGTTGAGTTGTTTATAATGATTAGTTGGTGTATATATGTAGGTGTCCTTTTATTTAGGTTAGAACTATTTTGATGTAATAAATAGATAAAACCTAGGAACCATGAAATTATGAAATTGTATTAGTTTTACCAACGTTATATACAAAGTTATAATTTAGATTAGTAAATTAAAGTAGTATGCTTAAATTTAGTTTAAAATTTTATATGTGTAACAATTTTAAGGATATGATAACTATTAAAAGTGAAATATTATATCTCAAAGTATAATATTTATATTTTATTTTGTACTTTATTGCAATAGTGTTTTATTTCTTGTGATTAGAAAAGATGATGTTGAAATTTTAGATTATTGTAAAAATATAATATAATTTATACCTTTATTATAATACAATAGTATATTAAGTTTAGTTGGTCCTATATAATAGTTTCATTTAATTCTTTTCAGAAAAAATTATAATAAGAATTGTTAAAAGTATAAAAATTAATTTTGTACGTTACGTAATAGTTATTGAGTTACTGTAGATGTTTGACATTTGACATTTGACTTTTCAAAATATAATGTAGTAGTTGGTGTTTAATTATGATATTTATACATAAATTTTTTAATATAAAAAATTGTAATTTTAGAGCAACAAACTATTAAATAATATATTGTTTTAATTTATATTACGGTTTAGCACAAAGTTGACATAAATACAAAACGTTTAAGATATATTTAATTGATAACATTAGTTTATTTTGTTTCATTTGTCTTAAAAAATTAGTAGAATCTATTTAAAATAGAAAGTTATTAAGTTTAAATGTTAGTATGTAAATTTTACAAAATATAAAGTGATAATTTTATAGTAGTAGGTTGGGTGTGTTAATAAGTTTGTATGTGACTGTTTGAAAGATTGTTTGTAATGATCAGGGTCTGTTTGAGGAGTTATGTAGGTGTCATTTCATTTAGGTTAGAACTATTCAGACTTATGACGTCATAAATAGACCTCAGGATTAAGTATACTAATGATTCGAAATGTGTGGATATTTACGTGTTAACCAGTAACTTTAAAAAAAAAAATTAGATTCTTTTCAAATTGTCAAGACCTACAAAGAAAATGGGGTCATTGTGGAATAATTGAGCCAGACAGAAGCATGCATTATGCATATATGGCATTAGGTGGATATATAGGATACGTCTACCGCCTACCATTCTCACATGTTCAGTTGATACTACTAATTTTTTTTTTCAATATTTTGTACATAATATTTATTGTTAATTACGTTTTTACACAATTTTATTCGATCGTTTCAGGTTCTGATTTCGTTCTTTGGTTTCGTTATCGTTCATCCGAGATTTATGTTAAAAGCTATTCTGAAAAATGTATGCTTTTACGAGATTATTATACACTGCATCAAAAGAGTGCATTTTTCTTTTTCATTTTATTTACTGCCGACAGTTTTTATATACAACAACCTTATGTAGGATCCAGAACCAGGCTTGGAATGAGGTTTGGTAACTGTTGTTGGTTGTGGTTGCTCCTTCATTCTCCAAGCCTCTTGCTCATGCAAATAAAACCAAACAAATCCAGCTGACTTCTGACTTGTGACAGTTGAATCTTCAAATTATATTAACTCAACTCATTTCAAGAACCGCACACACTCTTATTTATTACCTGACTGCATTTACATAATTTTGTGCATATGTTTGATTAGTACTCCCTCCGTCCCCTCAATTCTTTACATTGAGGGGACGACACGGAAGTTAAGAAAAAGTGTAAATTAATAAGAAAAAGTAAGAAAAATGAGTAAAATGGTGGGATCAATCAATATTTAATGTATAAAGTGGATATAAAGTAGGTATAGCGGAGAAAAGTAGTGAATGTGATTGGATTTTATATTATAAAATGTTACTATTTTTGATATGTAAAGAAATAAGAGGAACGTACCGAAAAGGAAAGTGTAAAGAAATAAGAGGGACAGAGTCAGTAGTAATTGATTCTGCAATCACCCTACATTAGTCTACCTACATTGCTACCCCTAGCTTACACCTTTGTCGACATAATACTTTAATATTTACTGTACCTTTTTAAAAATCGTTCATTTTCACGAAAACGATCTTTCCGTCTTAAATTTATCGAAGTAACGTTAAAATCTGCGTACATGTAATTTTTCCGTGCCTTATTTCTGAGTGGGACATATCTAGTATGGTTGGTTATTATAACTTTTTGGTACTTGTGTTTTCTCTAGTCACTTAGTGACTTGGGTACTTATTTCACCTTTGTTTAACTACTCTGTTTATATTTTATAGTTCAGTTGTGAACTTTGTTTAAGTATCTTGAAGTATGTTGAACAACAAATCAGAGTCGGATGCAACTAGTTTAGCTCCATCATCACCTTCAGGCTCACCAAAAAGACCAGCATATTTTGTGCAAAGCCCTTCAAGGAGTTCTCATGATGGGGATAAATCATCCTCAATGCACCCGACTCCTAATTTTACCAGTCCTGTGGATTCCCCTTCACACCCTTCCTTGGGAAGACACTCTAGAAATTCATCGTCTAGTCGATCCTCGGGGATCTTTCGATCATCTTCAGGGAGGAAATGGGGAAGAAAAAGGAATGAAAAGGGTTGGCCTGAGTGTGATGTGATTGTAGAAGAAGGGGATTATGATGATGAAAAGCGTTTCATGCGGCGAATTCAAGCCTTCATTTTCCTGCTCAGTTTTGTTGGTTTATTTACTGTTTTTTGCCTCATTCTATGGGGTGCAGCCAGGCCTTACAAAGCAGAGGTTTATGTGAAGGTATGGCTTCTGATTTTCTCTTGCCACTCATATCATGCATGGAATGTTCAACTGGAATGGGATGTAGAGTGGTTCTTAATGTTTGTTTTAGTATACATTATGATAGTTAAAATGATTTACAGAGCCTGGCAGTTAACAACTTCTACATCGGGGCTGGTGCGGACTTCACTGGTGTACCAACAAAGATGTTGACGCTCAATGGCTCATTGCATTTGAGTGTATACAACCCTGCTACATTTTTTGGCATCTATGTTACCTCCACACCTGTCAATTTCATTTACGCGGACATTGTCATTGCATCAGGACAGGTGAGCTAGTTTTTTCAATGCTCGGTTATTAGATTTGTTGAGTAACCGGTCGCTCTAAAACCTCAAGGTGTTAGAGGAAGACACTTTCCAGGATCATATATTGTATTCTACCGGCTCATCTAAAATCTTAAGGTGTTAGAGGAAGGCACTTTCCAGGATCATATATTGTATTCTAACAAGATTTACACAATTTACAATGAATTATTACCGGACGAAAATACTACTGGACTAGATATCCATTTGACCCGATTAGAACCACAATCCTTGCACCATGATGCAGCTTGTCTTATATACTGCTGAATCCTTATACTTATTTATTGATTTTACACGAATGCAGCTGAAGAAATATTTTCAGCCAAGAAAGAGTCATCGAACTGTATTAATCGACGTGGAAGCATTCAGAGCTCCATTGTATGGGGCTGGATCAGGTTTAGTTGCTTCCGACAACAACGTCATTGAAGTTCCTTTGATACTTAAGTTTGAGATCATGTCAGAAGGACACGTCGTAGGGAAGTTGGTAAGGACAAGGCATCGGAAGCATATTTCATGTCCTCTGGTCATCAGTTCCACCAGAAACAAACCTATAACGTTCAAAAAGAATTCGTGCTCGTATAGCTGATCGCCACATAAAGAATGTAAGTTACTCCGCCATTTTTCTTTTAGCTTTTATTCACTTCTTCAGTGCACTGTAAGTTACCATCTGCATTTCTATGTTGTTAAGGGCTTAAACAAATAAATGTAAGATGGTAATGATGTTTTTGTTTCCATGGAAGTAATGTATCTTCTCTTCATTGCTCTCTTTTTACCTTCTTTCAAATTATAGTTTTCCCTAACTTGCAAAGTAAATATTACTCCTATAATCCAATTAGAACATGGAAAACCTAAGTCCGGACACTAAGCCCAGCTAACCTGTTTCTGTACATACCCCTTCCGGATATAATTCATTTTCTGTCATTTTTC
Organism: Heracleum sosnowskyi; assembly: GCA_030848705.1. Taxonomy (NCBI): domain Eukaryota; kingdom Viridiplantae; phylum Streptophyta; class Magnoliopsida; order Apiales; family Apiaceae; genus Heracleum; species Heracleum sosnowskyi. The sequence continues at coordinate 116,571,758 of CM061245.1, read as the reverse complement.
TAGCACAAACCTCGATTGGCTGCAGGCCTGCAGCTTAATTTTCTTTGTTTTGCCTAGAATTTTCTGTAACTTCTACATGTTTAGCCAAGAATCAAAAACCCTCCCTGAACTCGTTCTTAGCAAAATTCGTCGGGCTCATCATCACTTTGGTATTGAGGAAAACTTAACTTGGAACAATGGAACTCCCTCCACATAAGAAAGTAAGCATTGTTTTTTTGTAAATGTATAAATATATTAAGGCATACAATTTCTCCTTTATGACTACACAATAGATTGCCAGTGTAGTCTATAAAAAGTTCGGATACTACAAAGATACAAGTGTATATAACCTCCTCTGCTGATCTTTATTGGAAGACTCCAGCTATATGCCATTTTCCATCTCCCTCTCAATCCAGGCTTCACTATGCATCTCATGACCCTGGTCTTCTAATATTTTTATCTCAGATTTTTCTTCGTAATCTCTGACTTTTCTCTTACTGGCTAATTCTTACAATCTTCGACTAAGCTATATGTGCTGCCACATCACTTGCCTCACATTGCACCTTAGTTTTTTCCAGTACTGCAGCCAATTTCACTGGAAACTTGCTTCTTGTCGCACTTGGATGATACGGAAACTGAATCACTGAGTCCTTCAGGGTTCTCTTTGGACTAAGGTGCAAGCACTTAAAGCAACTGCACCATTTCAGGTGCATGATTCAGAGCGACTGGACAATGCCTTTTTCGTAACAGTCTTAGGAGCAGTCTACTTGCTGCACATGGATTGCTTTGTGTATTGCTGATTTTGTTCCAACACTCTCATCATCTGTTTGACAACCTCTTCCAAATATTCTGGTTAGCTGTGAAACCACATCCCCAGACCTTTTTGTAAGCAACTAATCATTGACAAAGTTCCAGGCTACTTTTGTACGTTTCGTATTAGATATCTCCAATCTTTTGAAACCCCAACAAGTGGATTATATAGGTATTCAATTTTTAGACCAAACCTCAAATTTTTTGAAATCCCCAGAAGTGGCTTTGTATGAATATTCGAAATTTAGATTAAAAGCAAGTGTTGCTAACAAGAATTTCTCCCCATTTAAAATTAACTGTTTAACATAAACTTCCATCTATTTTATTCTTCGAGGAGAAGGATCCCTCAACTTTGCAAACAAGGAACATGCATACAGTTGCAGACTTGCAAATCTCTTATTTGCAGGTTACAAAATATTTTGCATGCTTGCCTATGAAGTTCAATTACAATTAAACTAAGTACACTATTTAGGCATTTCGGAAAAATGCTACGGTTCTACTACGAAAAACCAAAACAAGCCTGTCAGCACTGAGAAGAAAAATAAGTAGCAAAACAAAAATAGCTACTTTAGGAATTGTAAATAGAGAAGAAGACTTTCCTCTTGGCAAGTCATGTCATTTTTTCAGAAAATTTCAATTATCTCTTCTTTTCCCTCTCTAATTACATCGTTCTGGTTAGTTTCAATTTCGTCACCTTGACTAGATTCCAAATGAGGTTGAACCCGAAGCAATTCACTGCTAGAGGCAGATGGCTGTTGAGTGAAATCACTAGTCGGACCACTACATTCACTGGAGGTCTCCAGATTTTCAAATAAAAGCTTTTTGAACTTTTCTGTATATGCAATACTCTCAAAATCCGAGCTTGCAACTGAAGCGCATATAGTCTCACTCATCTTTAGCACATCCAGCGGGAGCTTCCCTTCTAAGACTTGAACTATCTGCATTAGAAGTATTTTGAGGCAAGCATGAGGATTCCGAAAATTTCATTTTTAAGCATATTTGTCACCATATGATATTGTTTCTCCCTGAACAAAGGCTATGTTACAAACAAGAATCAACAAATGTCCTTTCGGTAAACAAGTGTGCATGTCATACATGCACAGATACTGAACTTTGGTATTTGAAACAAGTTTAAGAAATAACCTCAACAAAATCTAGCTAGTAGATTGACATGGCATGGCAGGCACTTCTTTTGTGCTCGTTCCAAAATCTAGTAGTTCGCATATTTACTGAATAGTAAAGTGTTTTTTAATACAAATTGCGACAAAGCCTAGTAACACATAAGAAAGCCAACTTCACTAGAAATCGGAAAGGGAAAGAAAGAGACGTTGAAGGACTGGCATGATAAAATCAGAAAGGGAAAGAAAGAGACGTTTAAGTAATAACCCAAGATCTATCCTCAAGTCCTGGTAACTTTCATGATAATGTTTGTTTGAGGGTGTAGTTTATATACCTCACTCATTTTTGGCCTGAGTCGAGCCAAATGGCGCACGCAAGCCGCAGCACAAGTAACCATTCGGGACATTTCAGTGAAATCATAATTCTTCTGCAACCTTTCATCAACTAGAGTATCAAAGTCAGCATGATAAATAGCCTGTGCGAGCAAAGGCCGTGCCTGCAATTTAATTACATGTAAAGTATTATTTCAAGGAACTTTATGAAACATGAATTGAACTTACCTGCTAAGACAGAAGGAAAATACCGAGTCACATTTGTGGAACAAATAACTATATGGAAGAGTATCCTCCAGAAAAGAAAAGAAGAACTCACCCAGTCAACAATGTTATCCTCTTTACAGAATAGACCTTTATCTCTAGCAATGGGTCGGCGTCCAGTGATTAATTCTAGGAGCATGACCCCGAAAGAGAACACGTCTGATCTAATAGTCAATTTCCCTGTCTGGGCATATTCTGGAGCTATATAACTGCATACATTTACTTTTTTGTTCAGTTAGTTGCATAATTTATAATAAACATATCATTTTTTTAAGAAATAAATACAGAAAGAATGAGAAAATAGCAAAAAGAGCCAATACTCATAGGCCATAACACATTAAGTAATCCATGGGGAAGTGGAAAAATAGCTATTAAGAGTTTAGATCAACAAGAAGGTTTACCCAAAGGTTCCAATCACACGGGTGGAGACGTGGGTATCTGTATCAAGAGAGAAACGGGCAAGTCCAAAATCTGAAACCTGAGACAGCATTTGCCTAAGCTTAGGACAACTAGGAAAAACCATTGCAGGTATAAATAACTGTCCAATTATGATGGTAAAAGTTCCCGTTGTTATCTTGAATTTGAAGTTAAACTCGTATAGATGTTTTCATCCTTTATCAATCTTTGATATGTTTTTCGGAGAAATACAATTTTAATTAAGCGACTACATATGCATATATTAGTTGCATCCTTGGTAGACAACTATTATGTTCACAAAATTTCATAGTCTTAAAGGTAGTCAGAAGAGTACTCCTAAAGTTTACCTTTGCCTCAAAACTGTTATCAAGAAGAATATTAGCTGCCTTGATATCACGATGGATGATCTTCGGCTGACCTGCACAGATAGTTTAGCTTCAAAGTTGTCGACATAAAAAAGAAACAAACTTTGCCTAGTAAACTTACAATCCTCATGCAAGTACGCCAATCCTTTTGCAGATCCCAGAGCAATTTTCATCCTAGTTGCCCAGTTTAGAGGAGCCCAGTTACAAGGAAGAGGTTCCCCTCTCTTTCCTACAAATTAATTTTAAATATAATGATTAGAATGTTACATCTGAACTTCAGGACAGCCTTCATAGAAAGTTGTATTCCACATGCACATCAGCACATGTACTTGGCACAATCGAAACACATAACTGTGTTTATCATGGATCAAACAGTTATTGATAACTATTTAGTTCTATTTTTGAAACGATTTGTTATTTTTAATATTTTTATCGATAACTTTATTTTTTATTCTATTGCATGGACATAAATTGGGTGTTCATATGGAGTGTTCCTTATACCATCGATCCCTGCACAGAACCCTCAAATAACATTATGTATCAGCTTGAGATTTAGTGACTAATCTCCAAGTAATGAGTGTCTACAAGCCAAATAATCATACATATAAGAAAACATATAGCATTAAGCAATTTTAAGCTATGACATTTAATTGCACATAAGAGGAAACAGACTCAGAGCTTACCATGTAAATGAATATCTAGGGTCTTATTTGGAACATAATCGTAAACCAACAGTCTCAGATCACCAGTGCTGCAGTAGCCAACTAATGAAACCAGATTCTTGTGAAGGATATGACTAATAGTATTGACCTCGGATTGAAATTCACGCTCGCCCTGTCGACTTCCTAATTTAAGCTGCTTTACAGCAACCTCTCTCCCGTCAGAAAGAATTCCTTTGTGAACCTGCCCAAAACCACCTTCGCCAAGAAGATTATTGTCGGAAAAGCCATCAGTTGCCACTGTTAATTCCTCATATGTAAACATTCTTTTTGAGTGTTTTAGACCAAGGCCTGACGGAGCATGTGAAAATGGTTTCTGGGAGCCTGAGCTACTACTTGTTGAGCATTGTAGGGATGTGGGAACACTAGTCGAAAAATGCTTCTTACTTGACGGTGGTGTGTTAAGAGAAAAACTAGGTGTTGTAGGTCGCCAGACCATATTGTTTGCTGGAGAAACAGCACTCTGCTGCAACTCCTGATGTGGATAATCGAATTGATCCGCTGGCAAGCACAATCATATTAGCATATGCAAGTCCACAATTTAAAACTATATCATTAGAAGGAAGCATCACCATTTTTATCGATGATTATTACAATTCTTATCAAAGATTATTACATTATCTTAACCAAAATCACTTGATAACACTGGCAAACATCGCCATTTTTATTAAAGATTAAATTTCCTTCATCAGAAATTGTAAATTGCAACAACTAATAATTAAACACATACAGCTTCCAACTAACAACTCTGATCTCTGTCCATCTTCTCTCTTTCCCAATCTTAAAGTACAGTCTCAAAAACTTTCAATAACCTTAAAAGAGTTCACACAAAAATACTCAGAGTTTTGTCAATGGGGTCCTAATCTAGTGACGAAGGCTAGGGATCACAAGTTCTTTTCGATTCCCTCATTTGTAATTTAAAGGTCCTAGTCTACGCACTATCATTTGTAATTCGTACCATCTTTTGGGCTCTATAGAAAACATTTCATCACAACAAAAAATTCCATTTATTAACATTTGATTCTCGCACATAAAATAGAACTAAATCTAAACAGTAATTATTTGTATCTACCTTTTGATTTATCTGGTGGTGTTTCTTCACAAAAGCCTGCCAACATTCTTCTCTTCCTCCGCGTACTCCACATAAATACACAGACCACGATAAGCAGTAAAATTGCAGCCCCAAACCCGAGTACAACACCAACTGCCACCTCTGACATATGAAACCTACTAGGCAGAGGTGGAGGTGGAGGCGGAGGCTGAGGCAGAGGCAGCAGAGGAGACGATGGAGCCAAACGTGCATCCGCTGCCTCCTCCACGACACTCGGAGGAGTGTCGTTAATCAGAGGAGGCGGTCGACTTGGTGGAGGCGGCGGTGGTGAGCCTGGTGGAAATGGTGCATGCCATGCAAATATTAAAGACCCCGTACTAAACTTACGTCCGAGTCCCATAAAAAAATTGTTCCGGCTACTCTATAATCAATACTACGTGCAAAAAATCAAAGAAACACGTAAAACAGGACATAAAGAGTACATATCTAGATCAAAGGAACACATAAAACGGGACGTAGAGAGTACATATCTAGATCTATATATCTATATATTGAATAGTTGTCGTGTTCTTGTACTTTTATTTCTGGGAGAGATTAATAAAGCTTGGCGTCAAGTTGTAGTCAAACACCGGAAAAAGGAAAAGATTACATACAGACACAATGTATAATTATGGAATGATATTGACGTGATACTCAAAATCTGAGACAAAATAAAGACTTGAGAATCTTAACTAACATGATCTCGTTTCCTTTTGCATACATGTATTATTTTGGTTGATAGATTATTCTAGTTAATACTTTGATTTATTATTAGGATGACTGATCATAATTTATGGTGTGACAAAATCTATAAAATAAAATAATAATTTATTATCCTATTAGATGCTAGATTAGAGGATAGAAATTACCAGACTGATTGTAGAATATAATTTAGGGCAATGTAGATTATGTAACAGGTCACAGACTCTTGGCTGTTAAAAATAATATAATAAATAAATTCAATCTTCAAACAAAAAATTGACAGCCCTAAAATTGAAATATAGTATAAATTAACTTTCCAATTTTAGTATTTTACAGATGTAAAATATAATTATTGCATAGAATATTATGTACGGCTTTTTTTTTATTATGGTTGTTCCAGCCTTCCAGATTCAAAGGTATATAGAATTTCCTATGAAAAAACACTGAATCAGTTTCAGCATTATCAAAATCGATCTCAGCAATGTTTCGTCTTTAAATCATCCTAAGCTCATCATACTCTATTTTACTTGTTATACGATTTCACCTAGGTAAGAACACATTAGTAATTTTCAAGATAAAACTATATTATGAATTGATATCTGCATTCAAAGTTCTAGTTCAATCCATTCAGCTAAGATTCAATACATTCTTTAATCTCAACAATAATTAGATGCAAATCTTTACAATCATTTGCTAAAAACCATTTTTATCTATGGTTTTCTTTCTAAACAAGAAGGCAAAAGAAAGAAGCAAAGAATGATGATCCAAATAAAAAGGGATCCAACCAGTATTTTGTATCCCCTCAGACAATGTAGAATCCCTCGGCTATTGATGTCATCAAAGTGCAGAAACACGCCCGAGCGACCTAGAAATTATTGTCCAACGAAATTCCAAACTGCAAATACAGAATATCTTTCCCCAGAAGTGAAATTCGCATCAAATCAAACACTTGTTCTTCAGTAGTTTGAATCTGCATTCCTTGACTTCTTGCTATTCAATCAAGCTTTAATAACCAGATGAAGATACCAGAACATTATGCTCTTTTAGACGTCTCTGAAATTGAGCCAGACGGTTTTGCAACTGCAGGATTCCGTCAGCCTTCTGAGAAAGAATTGCATTCAACCTGGAGACATAGTCATCTAGCTGATTTCCTGGTTGATCTGCCTCAACCAACAAATTCATCTCCTACATTATAAAGAGAAATTAATAAGCTCATATAATGCATCAGGAATCTCGATGTGTTCCAAATCCCTGCTTATAGTTAGGACAAAGAAAAGCATGGAAATGATGCGGTAATAAACGAAACAATCCCAAGTTGTATAGTTACGAAGTTTGCCAAAAATAATCTTCAGCCCAAAAACTATACTTCATGGGCATTTATATATTCATATGCAGTTAAACTACAACATTAATACGCTCTCGGCTTTGATATTTATAAAATGCTTTTCACATGTGAAAGGGAAATACGTTGAATTTCTATAAACATAAATTCACAAGTGAAAAAGGTACCCCTTCATTTTATTGTATTCATATAGCAATAGTTTATCTGCTCTGGTAATATCTTGTTATAAGATTCATTCAGCTGCACTTGTTAAAACTCTTTGCAGTTAAATTTTAAAGCTAGGACTAGAACATCACAGACCTCTCTAACAATATCCATGGTATCCTCCACCTGTTTCCTATGAGCGTTTACAAGGTCTTCCTCTTCCTGGAGAGAAAACAAAAGAATGTTACGTTAAGCCTTAACCAGTAAAAGAATAGAAACTGATTCTGCTACAGCTCACACCTTTAGTAGAGCATTCAGATCGTCGTCAGGCTGTGAATTTCTTGAATCGAATTTTGCTGGCTCTTTCAGTTTTGTCTGGCCATTAAATCTCCTCATTTTATCTTCTGTAGCATAGGATGATGCTTCAGGTTTCATATTTTTCTTCCACAACGGTTTCTCTGGCTCATAGAATTCCTCTGATGCATCATAATCCTCGCCATCAGCTTGTTCAGGCCATGAATCAGCTATGTCATCTTCATAAGTTGACACCCGCGGTAAGGAAGATGATAATGGCACGGTGGTAGATTCCTTCAGATTCAAGGTTGACGATGATGTGTCCTTCTTGTTCCCTTTTGAGAGACTCTTCACCCTATATGATGTGAAGAGAGCAATTGATTATAGTATAGCAAAAATATCTGCAATTAAAAAAAAATCAAATACAATTTCTACCTGTCAGCGTATCTCAAGGTGTTCAGAGTATGTTCACACGATCCAGCATTTGGTGAAATGCAAGAGATCATAACAGTCCGAGAGTTTCCAACAAATGAATCCCTCAGTACTTCAGTTAATTTACTGCCTCTAAAAGGAATATGACCCTGATCATTGTCAAGAGCTCTTATACATTCTTTCAGTGCAAGCAAGCTTTTGTTGATCTCAGCACCTTCCATTCTGCATTGCATAACACCAACAAACGGTAAGAACATTTAAACATAACACAAGTTGCCTTTAATAAACCGCAGCAGTCAGAATGAAGCAGGCAAAGGACAAAAAAAATGGAACACCAAGGTTTTATCTTTTAAATAAAGATAAAGGGTAAATTGCTACGGAGGGTGGTAATATGTTGAGTCCTATAATCCATTGCATTTGTGATCCTTAAAGAGAAGCCATACAAAAAGATGAAATTTGAACAACTCCTTGTCAGTAAATATCAATTTTTTGTGGTTTGAATTTTCTCAAAAAATGTTAACAGGCTTTAAAGATTTTTAAAAAAAATTACAGTATATTAGCAACAAAAATATATATATATATTTATTTATATATGAAAATAGGATTATAAGGACAAAAATATATATATTTATATATGAAAATAAGATTATAGGGAACTATTTAATGTACCGGTAAAAAACACAAGATAGGAAGTGGTTATAAGATACTTATAAAGTATTTATATAAATGAAAAATCCAATAATTTATTTTGGAAGAAAATAGTATCGCACTGGAAAAGAAAACACAGAATCCTGTATCAGCTACATAACACACAGCTTCCCTAAACAAGGAAAAAACCGTGCAAAAACTCCAATTACCTTGTCTGCTTATCATTATCTGTAGTATCCGCTCCACGTTCACTTCCGGCAAGATCTATGAAGGAGAGTTTGCCAACAACTTTGGCAGGCTTGGTTTCACTCCCATCTGCTGACCTCTTAACGGCAAGTTGAAGTATGGCATGCGATCGGGAGGATTCTTCATTTGCACCTGTTGTCCCAGTACTCCTTGTTGCATTGCCTCTTTCAATGAGCTCCTTAATTGTTTCCACATCTGATACTTTGTATTCTTGCAAACCCACAATGCAAACTTGTTTACTTCCGTCCTCTCGCATGCAAAGTTTTCTGCCAAAGATGAGTTCAGATAACATGATATACTGTATACTAATGTAAGGCAAAATAATCTGGTGCAAATAAGATAAGTTGACTTACTTCCGATCATTGAGAAGATCATACAGTTTTCCTCCGTATATCTCAAAAAAACTGAAAAACAATTGAAAACCTTGGTTGCGGTAATTACGGTGCATCAGTGTTAAAATGTCCCTGGATGCCTTGAGTGGCAATGGCTTCATTGTAAAAGTTTTTCCACTTCCTGAAAAGAAGGGGAAGCATTAGTAACATTTTGCAACAATTTTCATATGTAAATATTCTTTTTGAGAGTTTTAGACCAAGGCCTGATAGAGCATGTAAAGATGGTTTCTGGGAGCCTGAGCTACTACTTGGTGAGCATTGTAGGGATGTGAGAACACTAGTTGAAAAATGCATCTTACTCGAAAGTGGTGTGCTTAGAGAACTAGGTGTTGGAGGTCTCCAAACCAAGGTTCTTAAAAACTCTAGGCGGGTCTAGGCGGCGAGACCCCCTTCTAGCGATTAATCGGCTAGGCGGCGATTAATCGGAACATTAATAGGATGTATTTTAATATTATTTTTTATAAAATTTAATTTTAATATTCAAAAATATCTTGTATACACGTAAAATATGTAAATATATAAATATTCTTATTTTGTTATCAAATACAATAGGTAAATACTCTTATCTTATATAATTATTTTGATTTTTTACTAAAAACTTAAAATTTTACACTTTTACCCCTAGTTTGACCATTTTTCCGTTTTTGTCCGTTTAATCCCGATTAGTCCCGCCTAATTTTTGACTGATTAATCGCATCTAAACCCGCCTAGGTCCGTCTAGACCCGGTTAATCATCGATTTTTGAAAAAAAAACGTTTTTTGCCTGATTTTTGTAAAAATTAGACGTTTTTGGTCCGCCTAGCGCCTAGGCGCCGATTAATCAGCCGCCTAGGCCGATTTTTAGAACACTACTCCAAACCTACAACTACCTATGTGATTGTGGCATTAAACCTCACCTTGATAGTGTGTAGGATTTATATTAAATTAATAAGGATTTGAACTTTAGCAGAAACCTGAGCATGTATTCAGAGTTCTAGCTTAATCATATCCCCTCCCCTCACTCAACTTCAAGATTATATAGTCTACTCTACATAAATAATCAGTCAAATCTCTAAGATAGTCTCCAGAGTTGTACTACAAGAATATTAAGATGCAAAAGGAACTCTAATAGGATCACAATGAATCACCTGTTTGCCCATATGCAAAGCAAGTAGCTTTTGTCCGCTGAAATATTATTGGAACAATTGGCTCCACGGTTTCACTATAAACCTACAATTTGAAGTGCACCAAATAAGCTTGCTTAATTTCTGAGAACCCATGTGTAGTAATTTGTTTTATATATTTGTTACATATTTAGTTATTTTATGAACTCACTTCATCATTTGAAACCTCCTCACTCAGCACTGCATCAAATACAAATTCATGCTTCTCCACGTACTCTGTCAGGTCAACCTGCAAAATCAAGAATGACATTTTAAGTACATTTGAGCAATAGATACGAAACAGAATTACTGTGCCAAAGCATGGAATGTGACTGATAAGCAAGTCCAACAATTACAAAGTTTTTTTGGACCAGTTACATTGCAATTATTACTGTAACATTATCGAATCATATGACTGAGAGTATGACCATTCTCAGTTAACAACACAAGTGATAATCTACACAATATTCTAGTAACATTAACTGAGTTATCATTCCTTCATACCCTTCATTCCAAGTTTTAGAATACATTATGATTCTTGTTTTACCAATGAACATAATTTCTTCCGGATACATCACAAAACACACTAGTTGATATGAAAACAATTAATGCAATGGCATATGGACAAATTTTAACAAGAAACTAGCATATGCACTGTGATGACATAAACAACTATGTGACACATTTGATAACTTGAGAACATGATAACAAAGCGTTGGTGATAGGTGTTAGGTGCACAAAGCATTAGCTTATAGTTCATATACAGGAACAGAATCCAGTAACTTGAGATTATGATAACTTAATAAAATATATAAGTATCGCATTTTGAGGATAATGTTTGCTATTCACATATCACAAAATGATAAGGGCTGAAGCTGAACTATTTAGAGATGTGGTAATGTTGAAAGCATTACTGGTGACAGGAGTGATTTTTTACACATGCTTGTTTGATTATTTCGTAACATTCTTTCAGAAACTTAAACTTCAAATTTTAATCTTTAAATTCGATGTCATTATATACTAAAAACTGATTAAAACAATTAGCAAGTTTATGGGAAATAACTATCAAAAATGGAATGGGATATAAGTGATATAAGTTTATAAATATATTGGAAAGTCCAATGTAATGATATAAGTGATGTTATATACTTATATCTATGATTTGAGTTCGACATCAAAAACAGAACATTCCTCTCCAGTGCAATGCTAGCCTTGGATGAAAATAGCATTATGATGTACTTGGTTCTATATTCGAAACCAAGTATTATTCTCACATAAGTATGCAACTTTATGTTTGCAAGTGGGAAAATGGAAAATTAAAAAGCTAGCATAATTTTTAAACATAGATAGATGCAAATGGTTTTATTTAAATTTATTAGGTTTTATTTTACAACTATGCATTGGATTTGAAGGCTCTATTTCAACAGCAAAAGTCACTTTTTGGTGTTAAAATATAGCATTAGCTATATGCTTTCTAGTTTTAGCACTGGACATGCTCTTACAACTACCACACTAACCTTAAATTTAGTCTCGTGAACTGTTAGGAAGTTTGATTGTGACTCGATAGTTACAATGTCTTCCTCGTTTTTCGCCATCTCCTTTTTGTTTAATGGTCTCTTCCTAACCTGTAATCAAGTCACATAAGCACAAGTATGAGAAGAATTGAGTTACTAACTGGGGTGTATCTGGAAACCAAATGAATAATATTATATTCAGGCTACAAATCAGGCTCTGTAATTATTCTTTAGGAGAAACAGAGAATCTCAAAATCGGAAACATACCACAACTTTAATCTTTGCTACATTGCTAGCCTTCTCCTTATCAGGAATAAAAGGTTTTAAGGTATTGTTTTCAGGGACACCACGAGCTCTGCTACTTGGCTTGCTGACTCCATAGTATGGTTCAGAATCATCAAAACTTCGACCTCGTGAAGAACGATACACAGGAGCATCTACCATTGCAGGAGCTGGCATCTGCTCATATAATTTACAATTACATCCACAGAATGAAACAAAAATTCCTAATAGTAAACCCAAACTTTAAGTTGACCAATATAAACTCACCAAATTAACACTATTGTTAAGTTAGTTTTTATTAGATTCAAAACTATGGGATAATCAATATTACATTGCTCATATTAATAGTCAAAATTAAATAATAATTTACAGATATTTGCACCAGAGAAGCATGTTATACAATGCCGAAACTAGTGCAAACATTATGTAACTTCACGTAAACTTACATCAAACAAACATACCTAACTATGACAAAACCACAACAACAGCCTTAAATCAACTTCAAATCAATGACCTAAAATAGTCACAATTACAACAGTTTAAAAACAAACAGGCAGAGTAAAGATTACATTTTTATAGCCAAATGCAGCACAGGGAACAGGTATATATGGAGAGTGTTCATATAAATACCAATTTAAATAATTTACAGAAATTTGCACCAAACAAGCATGTTCTACAACACTAAAACCTATGCAACGATAATAGATACACTGTATCAATTCCTACACAGCGATATGTAAATTTACCTACACTTGCATCAAACAAACATACCAAACTACTACAAAACTACTTCGTACTCAATGACCAAAAAATATAATCAGCAATTGTAACAATATACCAGCATACACCCAGAGTAAAGATCACTTTTTTATTGCCAAATGCAGCACACAAAACAAGTACATTCATAGAGTGTTCATATAAAAATCAAATTCAAATAATTTACAACAACTTGCACCACACAAGCATGGTCTACAACGCCAAAACTAGTCTAACGATTAAACAAACAGTATACATTGTATCAATTCCTCCGTAGCAATACCTAATTATGACATCTTCAAATTTACTTCCAATATGACCTATATTAAAATCGGAAATTTTACGACAAGTATACGGTTACGAAAGGCAGCAATTACCTCAGGAATAAGCTCAGTATCGAAAGCGTGCAGATCTAAAAGCCCCGGACTAAACTCATTCGCTTCATCGCCTCCGTTTCGTCTCTGTCCTCTGTTACTTCCAGGCGGAGTCAACGGCTCCGCAAACAAATCGCTGCTTCCACTAAACGTCCGCTGCGGATTCTTATACATTCTCGATCCCTGACCTCCGTAAAATCCAAAATCCTAAACAAATACACACAAATTACAATTGATTACTCAGATCTGTAAATAGATACAACAAACATGTAATTATAGATACGATCGGAACCTGAGGAGGAGGATTGGAGGACTGGAGGTGCTGAAGACCGGCCGATTGAAGCCACCGGCCGTTCGATGAAGACGACGTCGTCTCGAGAAAGTTATCGGAGTATTGTCGCTGGTGATGTGCCGCCGACGCACCGGATCTTTTCCCCACGGCGTTCATTTCTCGCTGATACGGAGAGATAGAGAGAGAGAGAGAGAGAGAGAGAGAGAGAGAGAGAGGTTTATCGGAAATGAAATTGGATACTCTCTCTCTAGAGTGTGTGTTTCTCTCTCTAAAAGTGTAGATGGTTACTTTAAGAGAGAGGATTGGTTGGGTGAGTGTACAGTGCTTTACTAATTCAAATTTTGTATTGACGGGACGGGAAAGAGAGAGAAATGACGTTATTTAGTTTAGGTTTAAATTCGTACTTTCGAATATCGGTCAGCGCCTAAATATTGACCTTAATTTCAAATTTAAAGTGCAACAAAAAATTTGTATAATCGTTATATGAAAATATATATTCATCTAGTATTCTGGATAATAAAATAATTGAGAGTATACGTGTACTTATCCCAACAAAATATGCCAAATTTTGTATAATACTCCCTCCGTCCCCCTTAATTTTTTACGTTAAGGGGACGGCACGTTTTTACGTTAAGGGGACGGCACGAATATTAAGAAAAAGTATAAATTAGTAAGAAAAATGAGTAAAGTGGTGGGATCAATCAATATTTAATGTATAAAGTGGATATAAAGTAGGTATGGTGGAATAAAATAGTGAATGTGATTGGATTTTATATTATAAAATGTTACTATTTTTTGTATGTAAAAAAATGAGAGGGACTTACCAGAAAGGAAAGTGTAAAGAAATAAGAGGACAGAGCGAGTACACATTTTTGTTTTACCCATTCTTTATTCTTTCCTTTTTAAAAGGATAATGGTAGATTCTTTTCTATTTCTTCTTTTTGCTAATTAAACAATGCATACACTCACTTTATTTTTAACAATTTTCGAACCCTCAATATCTTGTAAAAGAAGCATGAAAAATATCACTATAATAAGAACTCAAAGATCATTTTCTGATTTGAAATATTATAATCGACTCATGCTATATGTTTTTATGGAACAATAATTCACCTTTAATTTGAAATGGGCTATTTAATATAATTAAAATATTATATTGAGATTGATGGTCCTGGGCCACCCTAGGTAACAAGACTGAAATTATAACAAAATACATATAAGAATAGGGTTATTTTTGTGAATACAAGAGGTTTTTTTATATTATTACAAAATTGTGTGAGCCAGTATTCTCTATTATATTTTGTGAAAGAATATAACGATCTAACTCTACCAAAATGTTAATTAATTTATCTGGTTACTATTTACTAATTCATATAATATTCATGCTACTCCGATTAAATCTCGGGAATTTGTGTAATATGTCCCAAATTTATATGTTAGTTTATCAATATTTTTTTTTATTCAATATTTATAAATATGTACTTTTAACTCATATCTAACTTATATATATACTAGCTTAAAACTCGTGCATCTACTAGCTTAAATCCATGCGATGCAAGGCATGTTAAAATAGCTAAACACTTTTAATTTAAATATGTTTTAAAATAAATAAGTAAAGGGTTTGTCCGTGATATTTTTAGAAAAAAATGGATTTTAGTGAGAAAAATTAAAAAAAAGTAAATTGAAAAATACAATTTCCCGTGATATATTTAGAAAATGAGGGACTTTGTTATAAAAAATCTATAATGTGTTTTAGCTGAAAAGGTAATTGATTATAAATAGGTATTTGATTATTTATATTTTAATATTTTTAGTAATTGCATTTGTTAAGAAAAATAAGTAGTCATGTTAAAATAGGTAAACTTTTAAAAAAATAATTATAATAATAGGTTTAAAAATAAATAACTACAGGTTTGTACGTGATTTTTTTTGGAAAATGAGTGGTTTTATTAAGCAAAAATAGAAAAACTAACATGTTTTAGTTAAAAAGGTAATTGCCCGTGATATATTTGAAAAAGTAGGGGAATTTGTTAAAAAAAATAATGTATTTTAGGTGAAAAAGGTAATTACTTATAAATAGGTAATATTATTATTTAATAATATATTTCTATAAATAAATAAGGTTAATTAAGTAAAAACACGGATTTAAGAAAGGGTGATTAAGTAAAATCACAACGTACCATACCGACCAACCAAACTTTTAATGTTTCGTCTATTATAAACCTATTTCAATTATACCAAACAAATAAATAAATATATTACTTCCTCTTATTAACTATTAAATAATAGATTCAATATTCTCTCCTAGGTGAGAGGTTGATATTCTCTCTGTTCCTGTATACCAGAACGTGTGAGTGCTAAGATGGCTCGATATCAAAACATAGAAGAACAGATGGCAAATCTAAACGTGGAGGATGAAGAAAACGAGGACTTGATCTTCGAAGGGGATGTGGAAGAAGAGATCGATAGGTATGAACTCTGTCTGGTGGGTAGATTCTTAACGGAGAAAAACATAAATACTAAAGCCATGAAAATAAAGATCGCAGATGTGTGGAAACCTACCATGGGAATTAATATTAAAGAACTAGAAACAGGAATCTATCTGTTTCAGTTTTTTCACAGAGAAGACAAAAACTGGGTGATGAATGGAGGCCCTTGGAACTTTGATAATGCAATGTTGCTGTTGGAAGAAATACCTCCCGGAGAAGAACCTATGAAAGTACCTCTATGGTGTTTGAATATATGGATTCAAATCCATGACCTTCCAAATGGTTTCATGTCTGAAGCAGTGGGGCAGCAGTTAGGTAATTTCTTTGGTACGTTCATTGCATATGATCCTAAAAACAATAGTAGCATTTGGAGGGAATGCATGAGGATAAAAATTCGACTGGAGGTGAGGAGACCTCTGAAAAGAAAGAAGAAAATAAAAAGAAAGAACGGTTCTGAATTCGTGGTGACATGCAAATACGAGAGGCTAGGAGATTTCTGTTTTGCATGTTGATTAGTAACCCATACAGAAAGGTTCTGCAGGAAGTCTATTGATAATAGAGGTGATGGGGGAGCTAAGGATTGGGGAGCCTGGTTAAAAGCTCCGGCACGGCGGAGGATAGGGCAGAGTGGAAGCAAGTGGTTGCGGGAAGAAGGAGATGCGGAATGGACGGCGAAAATTTGGAGGGCAAACAACATTCCACCTGTTTCGGACGAAAATCAAGGAAGGAAAGATGTGGTGCCAGCTGGGGGGAGTAATTATAGGACTGATAGTGGGGAAAATCATAAGAAACTTATTATGATCAATAACAGATTATATGATGGGCCCAGGATCGGGCCATCCACTTATCTAGACCTATCTGATGGGCTGGGTGAAGATGAGGATGTTGGGCTGGAAATAGAGGACAGAAAGCGCAGAAGAAGTGGATCAACATCTAGAAGTATAATGGATGTAGAAGGAGTCCTTCAATCTACAGAGTCTAAGGAGGAAGACAAGTCTAAACAGGTCACTGGATTTTCTGAAACGGATTATGCAGCTATTGAAAACACAAACTTGGCTAAGCTTGCATTGCAAGCTAGCCAGTCATTATGAATCTCTTAAGCTGGAATTGTCGGGGAATGGGGTCACCTCGTGCAATTCGTATTTTAAAGGACTTGATAAAGTCCTAGAACCCTAATTTCGTGTTTCTTTCAGAGACACTGGTGGAAGCAAAGGATATGCTTGAAATTGCGAACAAACTTGGTTTTGAGAACTCGTATGCAGTAAACCGAGTTGGTAGAGGAAGAGGTTTAGCAATTTTATGGAAGCGTACTGTAGACTGTCAAGTTATTGAGTCGACCAATAATTACATTAATGTACAGGTGATGGAAAACTCGAGTGTAGCATGGAGGTTAACTTGTTATTACGGATTACCAGAGAGATCTCGTAGGCAAGAAGCATGGAGTATGTTAAGGAAGCTAGCAGAAAACGTCAGTATTCCGTGGTGTATGTGGGGATTTCAATGACATGTTATACACATCAGACAAAACTGGCACTCACCCACATCCTCAAAATCTTTTAGATGGCTTCAGAAGTGCAATTGAGGACTGTGGTCTTGATGAAATAGAGCTAACTGGTGGGGAGTTTACGTGGGAAAAAAGTAAAGGGAGTTCAAATTGGGTGAGAGAGAGACTGGATAGGGCCTTTGCAAACAATCAATGGTGGAGGAAATTTCCGTTGTGTAAACTTGCAGTCAAACACACTATCAAATCAGATCATGATCCAATCCTCCTTGATACAGTTTGTGCTGATTTTTCTAGGAAGAATTTCAGATTTCGATTCGAAAATACATGGCTGAATGAACCTGAATTCAAAAAAGAAGTATCAAATTTTTGGAGTGCTATTCCTGCAATTCATGTTCTTCCTAAGTTGTTGTCAGTGGCTTCATTCATGGCGAAATGGGGAAGGAATTTCTTCCATAAATTTAGAGATAAAATAAAAAAAAAACAGAAGGAGGTCTTTGACACTTTGAAGAACAGAAGTGATGATATTGGGATTCAACAATACTTTGCGGAAAAGAATAAGTTGGAAGAGCTTTTGTACCAGGAGGAAGTCTACTGGAAACAACGAGCCAAGGCTCACTGTTTGACTGAGGGTGATACAAACTCCAAATTCTTTTATGCAGCAGCATCGAAAAGGAAGAAAATAAATCACGTACATCACTTAATCAATGAAAGAGGGGAAACTGTGGAAATCCATGATGCGATGAGCAGGTTAGCAGTCGAGTATTTTGGAAATATTTTTGCTGGTAACTCAAATGCAGAAGTGCAGGAAGATGAACACGTGAGGAGAGTGATTGCTCATACTCAAAACGAGAGGCTTACAGCTACCTTAACTTTTGAAGAATTCACGAAGGCAGTAAAGCAAATGCATCCTGATAAATCGGCTGGACCTGATGGATTTAGCCCAGCCTTCTTCCAGCATTTTTGGAATCTGTTGGGTAAAGAAATTTTTAGCAGCTGCAATAAATGGCTAATGGATGGGAAATTTCCCCCTTCACTGAATGACACAATTTTAGTCCTCATTCCAAAAAAAGAGAATGTGGAACGTATGACAGATTTACGCCCAATAGCTCTCTGCAATGTTCTTTACAAGATATTAGCCAAAGTACTGGCTAACAGACTCAAGAAGAAATTTATCAGACAATGTTCTGGTGGCATTCGAGCTTTTACATTTCATGAAAAGGAAGAATAAAGGGCAGGAAGGTGAGGTGGCGTTGAAGCTTGATATCTTTAAAGCGTACGATAGAGTTGACTAGAAATTTCTTAAGAAACGTATGATAGTCATGGGGTTCAATGAGCAGTGGGTAAAATGGATTATGATGTGCGTTTCAACAGTAAGCTACATGATTAATTTTAATGGGAAAGAAGTAGGTCCGATTTTTCCAAAACGAGGATTAAGGCAAGGAGATACCCTTTCTCCTTACCTTTTTTTGTTTTGTGTGGAGGAATTATCTCATAAACTGACCATAGCAGAAGGAGAGGGACACATCACAGGTTGTCAAGTAAATTCAGCTGCTCCCAGTGTCACTCATTTACTTTTCGCAGACGATAGCTTCTTGTTTTTTAAAGCATCAGTTCAGGAAGCAACAACAGTGAAAGACATCTTGAAAAGGTATGAATTGGAATCTGGTCAGGCAGTAAATTATCAGAAGTCTGGGATTTTTTTCTCAGCGAACGTGAGAAGGGATAAGCAGGTGGAAATAATGTCTATTCTAGAGGTTACTAATACTATTGAAGGAGGGAAATATTTGGGGTTGTCATCTCTCATTGGAAGATCTAAAAAAGTTGCGTTTAACTTTGTTAAGGAACGAGTATGGCGTAAAGTCCAGGATTGGCAACACAAAAATATGTCAAATGCGGGTAAAACGGTCATGGTGAAAAATGTTGCTCAATCCATCCCATCTTTTAACATGTCATGCTTCATGTTACCGAAATCTGTGTGCTCAGAAATGGAGAAGATGATGAATAGTTACTGGTGGGGGTCAAATGGTAACATCAGTAAAGGTCTGAAATGGCATTCATGGAGCAAAATGGCGACTGCTAAGTGTAGTGGAGGTCTTGGATTTCGTGATCTGCATGGGTTCAATGTAGCTCTATTAGGCAAACATATCTGGAATTTCTGTCAACACCCAAATTCTCGGGTGGCTAGATTGTTTCGAGCAAGGTACTTTCAGGACAAATATATTCTACATGCAACAAAAGGTAATGGTGCCAGTTTTATTTGGCTTGGTATTTGGGAAGCGAAGGAGAAACTGAAGAAGGGGTTTAGATGGATCCTTGGGGATGGTAAAGACATTATAGCGTTTCGAGATCCTTGGTTAAAAGGCAAACCAGATTTCTGTGTAGAGGATGGGCCTGTGAACGTAATCAGACATGAGAGTATGAATAACTACTTCCGTCCTGGTACAAAAGAATGGGATGTGCATAAGGTAGTGCAAGACTTTCACGCTGATGATGTTCAACATGTTTTACAGACAAGAATTCAACCGACAGTTGTTAAAGATAGAGTTGTTTGGCATAACTCAAATACAGGTATGTATACTGTGAAATCTGGTTACCAATTTTGGCTATCACAGAACAATGCTGCATCGTCCATTTTGAATGCAAGAAGCTGGAACTCACTATGGAAACTACAGGTTCCGCATAAAATTAGAACTTTCATCTGGAGGTTCTGCAATAATAGTATACCTGTAAGGAATAAGCTTCGAAGTCGAGGAATATATATCCCTATTATCTGCCCAATGTGTTCTAACGATGTAGGACATCTCTTACATATTTTCTTTGACTGCTCATTTGTTGGTTTTGGCTTTATTTTCCAAACAAGCTTTAAAAGAATTGAATATATTTATTCATATATTTGTAAGTTACAATTGTACAATAATGATACTAACTGATATTTATGTGCAATAAATGGGCGGTTACAAGTTGAGAGTGGAGGTGATGAAAAGAAGCCCATATATAATGAAATATGCTCACAAGAAAAGAGAAAAAGATACAAGAGGAGGAGCATGTTCATTTCATCATCGGAACTCTAAACACTATCTAATTTTCTTCATTTTGTAATTCCTCATCTGTAGATTAAATACAACATCATTTGCTAAGGATTGTTGGCAGAAGGCTGGTTTACATTATGCAATGCAAGAGGTGGAATCCGCTCCTGACTGGTTATTAAAGAAGATGGCTACAAGAACTATCGAGGAGAAGAAGAATGTTGCTATGACATTGTGGGGCATTTGGTTTGCAAGAAATCAGAAAGTATTGGAAGGCAAAATTATCAATCCATCAACAGTCGTGGAGATTAGCATGAAACAGAAGCATGACTGGCAGGAAGCAATGAAATCAAAACAATTAAAGACAGCAGCACTGTCCATGAAACTTGCAGAGAAGGATAAGAACATTAAATGAAAACCTCCGAGGGAAGGGTGGCATAAGCTAAATATAGATGTTTCTCTAATTGCAGGAGAACTGTCATACAGTGTAAGGATGGTGCTCAGGAATAAGTATGTGTAATTTGTTCAAGGTAAGAATATGAGGTTTCAAGGGTGAGTAACAGTACTGGAAGCTGAAGCTCGTGGAGTGGAGGAGGGCATAAGGTGGATTGAGGAACTGGGAGTGCATAATGTGGAGATTGAGAGTGACTCGGAAACAACTGTGAAAGCAATGTCTAAAGAGATGCAATACTACAACGAGGCTGTCCATATTTTTGAGTTCTGTCATTTGAAGCTACAACAGAGGAGAGATCTGTTGTTAAATCATGTCAAGAAGCAGGCAAATTGTGTTTCTCACCTTTTGGCTAGGGTACCATGTTTGTCGAATAGCTACAATATTTTCTTATCTCCTCCGAGTTTATTGTTGGAGACTTTATGTAATGAACAATTGTTTTAATAAGAAGTTTACTTTCCATCAAAAAAATGTTTCGTCTATTATATAATAGTATTGATATATATATAATTAAGTTATAAAAATAAAGATTTATCTATTAAATATGACTACAATGCCCTAATGCAATACCATACAAATCAGTTAGTAGACTAGAAATTAGGTTGATAAAATAGTTTATGATTTATGCTTTTGATTTGTTTAAGTAGATTTTTGAACTTTACACTTCACTTGTATTGTCCCATAAATTTAAAAAATAACGCAACAATATTCCATCCTAGTTTTTTGGAATACTGTGTTGAGTTCAATTTTTTTTTTCTCAAACCGTTACCGTACCGAGTTCATTTTTTTTCTCAAACCGTGCTGAATAATGTGATTGATCTCTGGCTTGTTTTCATGTTATGTTTAAATTGATTAAAGTGTAATGTCACGGTACCATACATGTGTCTAGTTTTGATTACTGCACACACAAAATTTTAAGAAGGAAAAACTATTGATGTCCATCTCCATTTTACTTACTAAAATGTGCTACTTCGCTAGTGCAAAATTAATGTCACGAGAGATGTTAAAAATTATTATTTGTTATAAAGGTTATATTTGTCATTTAAAAATATAAAGTATTCAAATTAATCATGGTTAGTTTAAAATTGTGAAGAATTTTAAAAATGGGACATATTTACAAATACAATTATAAATGAGACATATTTATAAATCAGTTTTTAAAATGGGATATATTAATAAAAAAACCCTTAAATCTTTGATAAGGATTCGAGATTTTTGGAATGAAGGACTTTCCTTAAAAAAGTTAATGTTGATTACTTAGATATCATTGAACCAAGATATCGTCTGATTAGAAATCCAAATTTTACTTAATAATTAATGGCTGATACAATAAGCAAAGAAAAATGTTATGTATCCTAAATTTTGGAAAAAAAATTAGAGTACCAAATATTTACGTGTTATGATAAAATTAATAATTTTCTTAATAATAATATAAGATCTTGTTTACAAATAAAAATATATCAAGTATCATGTCATGTCATTTGATAAAAA
Organism: Heracleum sosnowskyi; assembly: GCA_030848705.1. NCBI lineage: Eukaryota > Viridiplantae > Streptophyta > Magnoliopsida > Apiales > Apiaceae > Heracleum > Heracleum sosnowskyi. Next base: position 116,549,142 of record CM061245.1, on the reverse strand, counting down.
AACCCTACAAGCTAACAAATATTTGATCACATCACATATCTGTTCGTTATATTTGTAATGGGGTGTACTGTTTTGTAATGAAGATCACATCACATGCTCGATTTGCATGTAGTTTGTTTTGAACATTGAGAGCAAAGGCACTCGAGCAGGGAAGAGCGCAGTGGAAGTGGGTCCGAATCCAAGAATGTGTTCTCTCATTTCTTTACACTTTCTTTTTTGGTATGTGTTGGAGGCCCATTATCTTGTGGGGCCGGACCGAGCCCATACCGAAGGCCCATCTCTTGGTAAGCCCACCAGTCTTTCCATAAGCCCAGTACCTCTACTCATAACGGCTGTCATTTATGGTGCGGGGGACACGCTCCCGTCCGCCCCGCCCCCGCTCAAGCCTCCTTCGGTTACAATCAGGAAGCACTATATATACAGGTTAAATCTATCTCTAAAAGATCATCTTTTTCTGGATACTGATAACTAAAACACAGGTCTTTTACGTTTCGAGAATCATACTCAAGATCATATTAACTGTTTCTTACACCGGAGGTGAATCGGGGGCCAACACCCTCGCATTCTTCTTCTGCAGGTCCGAAGTAAGAGGCTGCAGGTCGAAATCTGCCTCCAACATTGGCGCCGTCTGTGGGAACGTAGAAGAACATTCTGTGGATTTATTACAAAGAGCTATGACGAACGGAACTACTGGGAAAGATAACGAAGGTATCGTTCCTCCCGGGTTCGGTACCAGTCGAACTCCCTCAACCCAGCCCAGAATCTTTGATTTGGATGGAGAGGAAGGCCCCATCCCCACTCCCGAAGAACAACGAGAACTAATTATGAGATGGAGGGAGGAGAAGATGGCCAAGGGGAAGGGCCCTGAAACTGAAGAAGACAAAGAGGCGGAAAGATTGGCCAAGAAGAGGGAGGCTTATCGCCTAAGGCTGCAAGCATTAAGGCTCCAAAGAGAGGAGTTGGATCTAGAGGAAAAGGCAATTCTTCACGAAGCCCTGGAGACTGAGCCCCGAAGGGAGAAGCGGGTCAGAGATGACATAGATGGCGAAGACGAGTCCTGGGACTCCGAGTCACGCTCAAGGAAATCCCGATCAAAGGTTGCTTACACCTCTGATTCAGGAGGCGATGAAGGACCAGACACGCGGGACAGAATTCGTAGAATCGAAAAGGCCATGTTTGGCGAAAGAAAAGTCAGCCACGAGCCTGTGGTGACCGAAGCGGTGGAGGATTTTCGACCACCCCCAGGGAGGCAATTCCCGAAAATGAGCGAGTTCAATGGCAAAGGTGATCCAATAGATCATTGTGAGAAATATGAGGCCCTGATGACTGGAATGGGACATTGCGACGTTATGCTGTGTAAAATGTTCAAGACCTACCTCAGGGGACCGGCATCCATGTGGTATCGGTCGTTAAAGCCAAGGTCGATTGGGACCTATGAACAAGTGAAACGGAAATTCTTGAGGCACTACTCCCATTTGTGCCGAAGAGAGAAGGACACCGAGGCTTTGATCCATTGTAGACAGAGAGCTAACGAAGAACTAGGTGATTACTTGGTTCGATTTAAGGAAGAGGCTGGGATGGTCACTAACTTAGACAAAGTCAAAGCGGCTGGATTCCTTGCGGCAGGTCTTGACCCAATTAAAGGTAAAAAACTGCGCTCCTCGCTTTACGATATACCCCCCAAGTCTTTAAATGATATATATGTGAGGGGTGAGGCAATAAGGAGAAAAATAGAGTCGATCGGGGGTTACAAGGAGGGAAGAAAAAACGATTCCAGGGAAGACAGGAGGAGCAACTCAAGGGACGACCGAAGGGATCGAGGAGATATTAAGAGCAGGTTAACAGACAACAGGCCCGATAAAGGGGCCGACCGAAGAAGAGATAGAGATAGCGCGGTGTTCACACCTCTCAACACGCCTATCTCGAAGATTCTCCATGAGATAAAAAGCAAACCGGGATTCGTTCGGCCGTCAAGGATGAGAACTCCTGAGAACCGAAGGAACGAGAACAAGTACTGTGACTACCACAGAGATAAAGGGCATAATACCGATGAGTGTTTTCACTTGAAGAAATTAATCGAGAAGATGATCAAGGAGGGGGAGCTGACCCAGTTTGTGGGCGACCTTAGGGACAAGTTAGAGTCCATGGAAAAGCAAAAGACGATTGAAGGCGGAGAGAAGTACAGGGGAGAAGTCAGGACCATCTCGGGAGGAACCATACTCGATCGAGATAGTAAAACTGCCCGAAAGAAATACGCCCGACAAGTGTATAACCTTCATCAGACTAGTGCAGCCAAGCAACCACTCCCTATCTCCTTTACCGAGGATGATTTTGAAGATGTCATATGGCCGCACGAAGACCCGCTTGTCATCAACCCGGTTATAGGGGAGAACAAGGTCTGGCGAGTGCTGGTGGACGGAGGAAGTTCGGTAAATATTCTTTACCACAACACTTACCTCAAAATGAACCTGGGAGGAGAACAGTTAGAGCCATGCCACGAAGCACCTCTTTATGGCTTCGGGAATCAGCCTGTGCCGATTGAAGGCACCATATCTTTGTCCGTTCTGTTAGGGAAAGCACCATACACGATAAAGAAGGAGGCAAAGTTCTATGTCGTTCGGGTGGAAAGCGCTTACAATGGGATATTAGGAAGACCCACCTTGTCTCTGTTCCAGGCAGTGGCTTCTGTTCCCCATTTGAAGTTGAAGTTTCCAACCGAAAACGGGATTGGTGAAATGAGAGGCGATCAGAAAGCTGCCCGAATAATAATGTTGGAGGATGTCGCGAAGGATGAAGAGTTTGAAACCCCCGAAGGAGGAAAAAGAAAGAGGAAAGTGAACGAGGTTGGAGGCAGTCACCAATTGCTTAGTATCGAGCTGGAAAAGTTTGGGGCCGATCTTTCTAGCCCCATAGCCGAACCAGCAGTTGAAACCGAAGAGGTAGAGCTATATGTGGGTCAAAAGGGAAAAATGATCCAAATTGGGAAAGGAATGGAGCCCGAGTTGAAAGAAAAGGTCATCAAGGTAATCAGGGAATATCATGATGTGTTTGCATGGGGTCCCGAGGACATGCCTGGCCTAGACCCTTCGGTCGCTAAACATTGTCTTAATGTCAAAGGTGATGCTAAGCCGGTCAAACAGAAGAAAAGGAACTTCGCCATGGAAAGGCAGGAGGTCATACAAGCCGAAGTTGAGAAGCTACTCGAGGCAAAATTCATCGAGGATATTAGATATCCCGAGTGGTTGGCAAATGTGGTGGTGGTTAAAAAATCAAACGGAAAATGGAGGATGTGTGTCGATTATACCGATCTCAACAAGAACTGTCCGAAAGACCACTACCCATTGCCGAATATTGATCAGTTAATAGATGCTACTTCGGGACATCAGATTCTCAGCTTTCTAGATGCCTTTTCGGGCTACCATCAAATTGCGATGAATGCCGAGGACATTCCGAAGACAGCATTCATCACACCAAATGGCACATACGCATACATCAAAATGCCCTTCGGCTTGAAGAATGCAGGGGCCACTTTTCAGAAAATGATCGACAAAGTCTTCAAGAAGATGATTGGAAGGAACATGGAATGCTATGTAGACGACATGATAGTCAAATCCCTCCTGCGGGACCACGCGGAAGATCTGCAAGAATGCTTTGAAACTCTCCGACAGAATAACATGAGGATTAATCCGAACAAGTGTACGTTCGGAGTAAGCAGTGGGAAATTTCTGGGATACATGGTTAGCGCCCGAGGGATAGAGGCGAACCCAGAAAAAATCAAAGCAGTGGTCGATATGGAGGCTCCGAAGACAATTAGGGACATTCAAAAGCTTACCGGTCGGTTGGCAGCATTGAGAAGATTCATTTCCAGGTCAGCAGAAAAAGCGCTACCATTCTTTGAAGTGCTTCGGGGGTCGAAGACATTTGAGTGGGGGCCGAACTGCCAGAAGGCCTTCGAAGAAATAAAAGAATATTTGGTAAACACTCCACTCTTAATGAGACCAGACCCGAAGGAAACATTGCAACTATATTTGGCAGTGAATGATCGAACACTGGGAGCCGTTTTGGTCAAAGAGCATGAAGGGAACCAACACCCGGTTTATTACATTTCGCACATACTGAAGGATGCCGAGACCAGGTATCCTAATGCCGAAAAGTTTGCTTATGGACTCATAATGGCCTCCAGGAAGTTAAGGCATTATTTTCAAGGGCGAACGATCCAAGTTATAACCGATCAGCCCTTAAAGAAAATACTGCAAAGGCCAGAAGCATCGGGAAGAATCGTGGCATGGGCGATTGAACTAGGGGAATATGAGCTAGAATATGTACCAAGAACTTCGATCAAAGCTCAGGCCCTGGCAGATTTCATGGTCGAGTGCACCTTTTCCGGCCCAAAAGACCTCGTTCCCGAAGAGCATCTGATACAGTCTCCGGGAAAATGGAAATTGTTTGTGGATGGATCAGTCGCCGGTAACAAATATGGGGCAGGTTTGATCTTAACTAGCCCCGAAGGATTCGAAATATGCCAGGCAATCCGCTTCAATTTCCCGGTAACGAACAATGAGGCCGAATACGAAGCTTTGCTGGCTGGTTTGGATTTGGCCCGAAGTTTAGAAGTTAAACACCTAAAAGCCTTCAGTGATTCAATGTTGGTGGTAAAACAGTACAGCGGTGAGTATGGGCAGAAAGATCCTCGTACGAAGGCTTACGCCCAAAAGGTACGCGAGAACACTAAGTTTTTCCTTTCCTTTGAGTTAAGCCAAGTGGCAAGGGAAAACAACAGTCGGGCGGATGCGCTCTCAAGGCTAGCTTCGGCAGATACTCACAATTTGTCAGGGTCCATCTATCTGACCGAAGCAAAGACACCTTCGATCGACAGAAAACAATGCCTGGAGATACACCAAGGAATTAATTGGATGACCCCGGTCAGGGCATTCCTCGAAAAGGGTACTCTGCCATTAGATCGAAGAGAGGCACAAAAGATTCGCTATCGGTCGGCCAACTACACTTTGGTAGGGGGCCGATTATTTCGAAGATCAGCCACTCAGCCACTCCTTCGCTGCCTGGACCCTGACGAACAAAAGTTGGCACTAGAAACGGTTCACGAAGGGATCTGCGGAGAACATTTGGCCGGGAGGTCCTTAGCCTTCAAAATTCTCAGGCAGGGATTCTTTTGGCCGAAGATGAAAGAAGATGCGACGGAGTACGCCAAAAAATGCAAACAGTGCCAGCTATTTAGCACAATTCCGAAGCAACCACCCGAGACAATGTCTTCGGTCCTTAGTCCCATCCCTTTTGCCATGTGGGCCGTGGATATTGTAGGAATTTTACCCACCAGCACCAAGCAAGCAAAGTATTGTATAGTGGCAATTGACTACATGACCAAATGGATAGAAGCAAGACCACTCTCCGCCATCACCGAAGCGGCGGCAATGAAATTCATGTTGGAACAGGTGATACTAAGGTTTGGGATTCCCATGGTGTGTATATCAGATAATGGAGCACAGTTCGTTGGGAGCAAGTTCAAAAAATTTCTGAGCCAATTCGGGGTCCAACAGAAGTTCAGCTCAGTCGGTCATCCCCAAGGCAACGGGGCGATAGAAGCAGCTAATAAAATAATTTTTGACGGGATCAAGAAGAGGTTGGGCGAAGCCAAAGGTTTGTGGGCCGAGGAATTACCTTGGGTTTTGTGGGCATACCGAACGACAACCAGGTCTTCGACCGGAGAGACTCCTTTTAGACTGGCATTCGGGACAGATGCCCTTCTACCAGTAGAAGTCGGACTAGAGTCATACCGAACCCAAGTGTTTAATGTTGAGACAAATGAATTTGGTCTGAAGGCTAATGTGGATTTCTTAGAAGAGGAACGTGAGGTAGCACACCAGAGAAACGTAAGATACCAACTTCAGGCAGCCCAATATTATGACTCGGGAATAAAAAAGAGATCCTTCCAGGTGGGCGACCTAGTACTAAGAGAGCTAGCCACTTCCATGCCAGGCAAACAAGGCAAACTCATGCCGAACTGGGAAGGTCCTTATACAGTCGTAGAAGTCGTCCGACCTGGGACATATAAACTCCACCGTTCGGACGGCAGCCCAATCAAAAACACCTGGCACGCTTCACATCTTCGCCGTTTTTATCAGTAAGCCCCTCAGCCTTGTTATGTTTGTTCTTTTCAAAATATTGTTGTTACTAGCAAGAATTGAGCACCTTTGGATGCAAAGGTATTTTCAAAGTATTGGTTCACGCAAATTTGAAGATATTTGCCTAAAAGCGGGCGACCGTATATGTCTGACCGATGTACAAACAAATGCTTGAAATTATGAAATCGACAACTTGTTCGCCTACATAATTTGTTTTTATAGCACATTAAATTAAACTATCAGGACCCATTTTGGGAACTGAATTCTTCTACTGGATTTGGTATTTCAATTGTTTTAACATGACTAAGGCCGGGAGCACAAAATTTCACCGACCGAAGAGGACCTTACTCATTTATAAAACCCCTCAAAATACCAAGGGGCAGCTAGGTTACGACCAAAGACGCTGAAAATAAAGAAAAATTATGCTAAGGCAAATGAAACGCCGAAGATGCATAAGAAAAATTATGCTAAGGCAAATGAAACGCCGAAGATGCATAAGAAATAATAAAGAAAGATTATGCTAAGGCAAATGAAACGCCGAAGATGCATAAGAAATAATAAAGAAAGATTATGCTAAGGCAAATGAAACGCCGAAGATGCATAAGAAATAATAAAGAAAGATTATGCTAAGGCAAATGAAACGCCGAAGATGCATAAGAAATAATAAAGAAAGATTATGCTAAGGCAAATGAAACGCCGAAGATGCATAAGAGAAAAAAGCAAAGTAAATTATGTTAAGGCTAACGAAGTGCCAAAGACGCATAAAATTAGGAAGCGAAATATCGAAGAAAAGGAAAACTACTATTGAAGATTGAAGGTCGAATATTACAAAAGCCCGAAGGCATGTTCGAATAAAGCCCGAAGGCAAGTTCAAATAAAACATAAAGAATGAAATTAATCAGATAAGTCTTCATCGGCACCCGAAGAAACAGTGGGTGGCTCGTCGACTATAGCTTCTCGGGTCACGGGATCCGACATCCCAGCCTCCAGCAAAAGCTTATAATCTAGTCCGACCGAGCTCGCTTTCGAGACAGCTTCATCGTAGCCCATTTGGAAGCACCTATCTTCGGTCACCTCCAAAAGCTTTTTGGCCCTACGAGCTTCACGACGAAGGCTTTTCAGCTGCTCATTACGGCGGCCGACCCGAGCCGTCTTAGACTCCAACTGTTCCTTCAGAAGATGGACTTCGGCTATCTGCTTCTCTTGGGATGTCAGCTGCTCCCGAAGCAGATTCCTCTCCTCCACCAAGGCTTTGGCCTGGCCGGTAACCCTCTCCAGCTCCAGCTCCGCCACTTTGAGCTTTCCCTCAGCTTTTACAGCCCTGACACGATCGTCCTCAGTCTTGTCAGCGGCTGAGGCGATAAGAGGGACAGCCTGAAAACAAAATGGAGATTATTAGTCAAATGGAAACGACAAAAGTATTAAAAGAAGGAAGAGAAGAAAAGGACTTCACCATAGAGAGGAGGCCCATCGCCTCAGTGAGGGCCTTCGCCGCCGAGAGTTTTTCATATACTGCCCGGTCAGCCGGGAGAATCATCCCTCGGCAAAGGTCCGGTCCCACCTCGAGAGCCGACTGGGGAGCGGCAAGGGCGACCGAATCGGTAGCCAAGACACCCCACTGGGGAATATAGGTCTTGACCACCTCTTCGTTCGACCGATTCCTTTTACGGGGCTCTTTGAACAGCTCCCCTTCTGCCTCAGAATCCTTTCCCCGCTCTCTGCGAGGAGAAGTAGCAGGAGTTGCCTGTTGGGGAGATGGGGCAACCTGCCGCTCACTTGCAGAAGCCGTCTGGGCAGAAGCTTCGCCCCTCTCCCGGGCATCCTTCGCCTCCTGGAGTTTTCTCATTCGGCGATCAATCACAGCTTGACGAGAAGACACTGCACACAGAAAAATGCGAGTCAATAAAAATATCAGTCTAAATACCGAAGGAAAACCAGGAAAAAGAAGCTGCAAAATAAAAAACAAGACAGAAAATAAACCGTTACCCCCATTACCCCAGAGGGCGAACAACCAATCTTTATCGCGACTAAGAGACAGAGGGACTCTTCCCATGTCCAGCTCGCACAATTTCCTGTAATCCTCTGTGTCAGCCCCCAGAATAGAAGGCATCACGAGGTCCTTCGGCTCTACATCCTTCCATACCGCAAATTGGGCGATTTTTGGGCCGGAGAAGAAGAACCACTTGGTGTGACTCTCCTTATTGTTAGAGTTGGTGGAAGCCCAGGCGACCCTATTGGTCTTTCGGGCAATGGTATAAAAGCCCTTACTCTTCCCGTTGCGTCGGAAATCATAATGATGCCAAAAGAGTGAGGTTCGGGGCTCCACGTTCGCCGCCATACACCGTGCTTGAAACACGTTGATGTGTATGAAGCTATTGGGGTCTAACTGCCCCAAGGCTATCCCCATGTCCTTGAACAGATGCTTCAAAAGCTGTAGCGTCGGCACCCGAAAGCCGCATTTAAGTGCTGCTTCGGAGAGACCTGTAGCTGTTTTTCCGTGCATCTCTAAGACCCTGGGATTGTGCCATATTCGGTCCGTCCGAGTGGCCAAATGAATGAACCATAGAGTCCTTGGAATGTGATATTCCTCATAAAATCCAACAACCGTCTCTTCGGTTAGTATAGATCTATGGTTCGCCGCTGGGTACAGTGCGGCGTCACTAAACGGAGATGGGTTCGACCGATCCATATCCCTGCATCCGATAATGAAGAGACAATTAGCCATGTACTCGGAATCAACATAAATAAACTAAAATATGGAGGATAATAGCCGAGTACAGAGGGCCAGGATCGGTCGAATATATTCTAAAATCTAAAGCTTCAGGGCGACCGAAGTCTCCTGATGGATTTAAAGATCCCCGAGGATTATAAACCCAGAACAATCAGGAGGCCCAAGAATAACTTCCCTAAAAGTACAAAACCTAAAAGCCCAGAAAGTCAAAAGGATGTATTCCTAAAACTACGCACATAGGGACACATGCATATCTGCTATCCTACTACAGTCATGGTGGCAAAAAACGATACAAACAAAACATGAAAACTGATACAGAGATAAAAAGATTACTTACTGTTTTGAAGATAAAGCGAGAGTGGAATAGGAGGGCTTGGAAATTCTGGAGTTGAGATAACAGCCCCAATATTGAAGTAAAGTGCTTGTTTGTTTGAAATCTTGAAGAGAATGCAGTGCTTGTTTGCGTAAAAAATGGGAATGAAGTGGCATTTGGGGATTTAAAGGAAAAGAAAAGACGTTTGGACCACCCAGGGTCTTTTCGAATTCAACGGCCAGGATGCAAAGCTCGGATCCCAAGACCTGACAGCCGTCAAAATTAAAGAGGCACGGTTTCCCAAGTGACGTCACACCCCCCAACTATCAATGTCCTTACCCGAAGAGAGATCTAGCACATTGTTCCGAAGCAGGGGCCGAATTTTAGTCTTCGCCCAGAGGAAATACTCTGAGCAAAGCCCAGGGACATGTTGGAGGCCCATTATCTTGTGGGGCCGGACCGAGCCCATACCGAAGGCCCATCTCTTGGTAAGCCCACCAGTCTTTCCATAAGCCCAGTACCTCTACTCATAACGGCTGTCATTTATGGTGCGGGGGACACGCTCCCGTCCGCCCCGCCCCCGCTCAAGCCTCCTTCGGTTACAATCAGGAAGCACTATATATACAGGTTAAATCTATCTCTAAAAGATCATCTTTTTCTGGATACTGATAACTAAAACACAGGTCTTTTACGTTTCGAGAATCATACTCAAGATCATATTAACTGTTTCTTACACCGGAGGTGAATCGGGGGCCAACACCCTCGCATTCTTCTTCTGCAGGTCCGAAGTAAGAGGCTGCAGGTCGAAATCTGCCTCCAACAGTATGTTTTTCTCATTTCTTTACATATCAAAATAACTAACATTTTATAATATAAAAATCAATCACATTCACTACTTTACTCCACTATACCTATTTTATATCCACTTTATATATTAAATATTGATTGGTCACTCCAATTTACTCAATTTTCTTACTTTTTTTTTATTAATTTATACTTTTTATTAACCTCCGTGTCATTCTCTCAATGTAAAGAATGGAGAGGGACGGATGAAGTATCATAAAATAGCTACCGTCCCACATGGTGAGGGGACAACAACGTCGTTTTAAGATGTCTTCTTCTACATCATCGTCTACTCCCTTAGGTACAGGCCACCCTCAATCATTTTGTGAATACAAAAAATACCAGTACTTGTAGTTGTTTTGTTTGACCAAACACCCGGAATTAAATTTTTATTTTTTTTGACAGGAACACCCGGAATTAAAATTAAACCATAGCATCCCCGTAACTTATCTATTCCTTCGTCTATTGACATCAAGATTATAAAATTCGGAAAACGATTCTAGTCGAATTTGTCTTCATAAATCTTAGTAACTAGTCCATTTTTTGAATATTCATTTTTCGAGTACTCATTTTCAGAATTTGAATAGCCGCTTAAATTCGAATCAATTAATTTCCGGTTTTTGAGTATTCACATAATCGAGTCAAGATTTTTATGACATTGATCTAGGGCCAAAACACAAATTTACAAACTCCCCTCTTTTTATATTCGTCAACCAACAGAAAATAAAATAAGTACTTTCTTAAGTCATAAATTAATTTTTTTGTGATAGTTGTTTTCTTTTGTTAGCTAAACGTATATATGAGTTGTCCGAGTTCAAATTTTGAAAAGCCCAAACCTTATCAAACCCGAGCCCGGTCTCTAATTTGGACGTCCAACCTATACAATCAATCTTTCAGAGCATCTCCAATGGTGGAGAACCCTTAGCTAAAATCATAGGTGTATTGTCATAAATAAAAAATTTAGATAATGTGTAAAAAAAAATCCGTTCCAATGGGATAAAACTGTTAGCTAAAATTTTAGCCAACCTCTCCATGTTGGCTATTTTTGTCGAACCCCTATGGACCTGTAGTAAAACTCCACATCAATTATTACCATATTCAAATCATATATTCTATTTTTAATAACTTGAAATAATAATAACATTCTATTTTTAAAATATAGTCAACTAGTATAGCCAACTCCATTGGAACACAATATCTTACACGTTCAGCAAATTTTACATAATCAGCATTTTATATTATTTTAGCTAACGATTTTAGCCAACACCGTTGGAGATGCTCTCACGCAAACTTATTTTTGTTTTTTTAGGAAACAAAAAAAGAAATGGAGATCGTATGTTTATATCCTATTTGTTGAATTTTTTTTATAAAGTACCAATTAAAGAGTAATTACAGTATTTGTTCAAATTTTAAGTGATTAAAGTGTCAAATGATCTGGAGTTTATTTTTATTTATTTTTTTAAAAGTGCATGTAGTGATCTTGGGTAGGCGTTGAGGAGAGGTAGAGAAGGCCTGGAAATGATTTGGATTCAGGGGGATGATGATTTAAGTATTCACATTTTCGAAGTACAGTAGGCTGCTGCTGCGAATGGCAGTGGCGAAATTAAGCAAACGACATTTTTATGCTAGAGGGACTGTTTCCCTGGCGCAAACTATGCTTATGATGCAGTTGGGATGCGATGGTGTGCATCCTTACAAGAAAGTTGTGCAAGCAGTTGGCAATGTAAGTTAGTCCTGATCCTTGCAGGGAACCAGGGAAGTTAGGGTAATTTTGCAAGCAGTTCGAAAGTACTGTGATTTGCATTGCTGGCAAAGATGAGTTTAGGCTTGGATGATGCAGTGTCAAGGCTTAATCTTAGTGAGAGAGGACATGATTGAACTGTTTCCAGGAACTTACTGATCAAAGCTACTTGATGTTGCCAGTCTTTTGTTACCAGGACGTGTAAGATTATATTTTCCGAATAGAAATTGAGACGTTTCTGGTATAGGAGAGTTGAGCATGATATGAACAAATCTGTACAACTATTTACATTACACAGAAAGAAGTATTGTTGTGTACAATGATTATCAATCTGGCTACATGAATATGGAAGAATTACACAAATTTTATTCCCCTAACATTTTAATCCTAATCGAACACTTTCTTCTCCTGCTGTACATCTAGTCCATGGTAACCCAAGTGCTTTCTTTCATTGCTTTTTTCAATATAGAACTGGAGTCGGATTCTTCTGTAAAATGTCTGCTCTTGTGTAAAGGTTTCAACTTGTCATATCACACTCTAAGCTGTTTGACGAGCAGCATATATAGACAGCCTCATTAATAGCAAAAGCTCTGGAAGCTGAACCACAACATTCCTCAGAAATAGAGGCTGAATTTCTCTAGATTGTGTGGTCTGACAGAACAGTTTCATGCTTATTGCCGTTAAAGATTAACCTTAAAGATGTTTCATAAGCAGTAAAGACGGCCCCATTTACCACAAATGCTCTTGAAACTGCAGTTCCCAAACCTCTGAATAGGACACGATATCCTTCCTGTCTAACGCTCTTTTGCAAGCAATCAACAATGCCATTGTACTTTAGCGGAGATGATGGAGATTGACTTTGAAGCCTTGTCTTAACAACATCTAGAGGGTAGCAGCATGTCCAGCTTGCAACTCCAGCAAGACCTCCTGCCATAAGCATTGTTTTGCAGGTTTCTTGGCCACTTTTTCGACATCCTGGATGAAGCTGCTCTCGAACATATTCATATGTGAAGAAATAGAAAGCATAAGAAGGAGCATCTCTTAGTACCGTGACGGTTAAACCTCGGTAGATTCCCCGCAACCCTTCTGTCCTATATATACCTTTGACAACACTCGTAGGACCATTAAAGTTCTGTGCTTGTTCAGCTTTGTTAGGAACAATCCCCTGCAACTGGAGTCGGATTTTCACGAGTTCAACAGGTGATAGTATAAGGCTTTGGATGGCACCAGTTCCGAATGCTCCCAGGAAAACTCCTTTGTAAGAAGGAGGGTCTGTAGGGTGAACTGACGAGTCACATGCTCGTGACAGCAGCGCATATGTCTGGAAAACCAATGCATTCTGCACTAGCAAATGTTTTTGTTAATCAAAGTTTAATGCAGCAAGTGAATATGTTTTCTGCAATAATAAAAAACAAAGAGACAGAGGCTACTTTTTAAATCAACAATGCAATATATAATCTTTATACATTCTCCTAAGAGGGGCTATAATTGGACTTTTTTGTATGTTTAGTGAGACCTTGATTCTGTAAATTTTGCTCCATATTTGTATGATTAAGACCGGAAACTTTCTCCAGGATGCTGTAGGTTTAACATATCCAATCGTAAATCGCTTTTATTAACAGCTTTTTTTCTTCCCAAATTTAAAAGAATCCATATGACGCAATCACGAGATCCCCCCCCCCCCCCCCCCCCCCCCAAACCATATCAGATAGGGGATACTCAGTTAAATCACCGACATAAATTTTTTCACATAAGGATCATGCAATAATTAAAAACATTCTTCGTAAAACAGAGAGAGAGAGAGAGAGAGAGAGGGAGAGAGAGAGAGAGAGAGAGACCTGGATAGTAACAGAGGCCAAGGGTGCACCCATGCCTTTATACAGAGCATAAACACCATCTTTAGCAACAACATTCCTAAAGATGCTAAAAGCAGACCTGGAACCACCACCAGATTGCTGTTGCCGTATTCTCACCGTATCTAATGGATATCCAGACACTACTCCGGCCACCCCACCAAATCCTCCGGCCACAAATTCTTTTCCCCAGCTGTTTGCAAGAAACTCAGGCCAAAAATCCATTTCTATCCTATCTTGTCTGTATAATATCTATAAAGGGTCACCTTTCTTATTTGTTAGAGCTTTGAAACAGAATCAATCAATCAGACACCTATATTTTCTCAACTTTTGCTAGAATCTCTCTGGTCTTTGTGGCTAAGATTCATCCAATACAGAGATACATAGTTGTAGCTTATAGTATCTATTTATTTGTCCTAAGATTTCCAAATAAAGATGATGATAAGTTGATAAGTTGTTTGAAGTTGCACAAGGAGAAAAGATGAGGTATTGGTAAGAGAGAAGAGCTATCACGGTACTAATATTTCACACATGCCTTTCATTCCCTGTATTACAAATAACAAATGTTTCATATTTAGCTTAAAATATAGACAGTGAAGGTTGGTCAACAAAGTAAAATAAATTCCTTGGAAAAAAACAAGTTAAATAAATACTAACATGTAACTTGTTTTTTTTCGGAATTTTGAGTACAAATTTCGAAAATTTCTGATTGCTCAGAGAGATGGGACCCAGAAGAAAAGCCACCGCCCAGCCATGCTATTTTGGCGGAACTGCGCAGGTTCTGTGACCGGTATTATAAGGGAAGTGAGTCCAACCAATTATTTTTTTTTTTTTTGATAATTCAGTGTCGGGATCAGTTTTCGCGCATCTCGATTAATTTGAAGAACTGCTAACATACTTGTATTATGTATTCAATGAATATGGCAACCCACTTACTTCCGTGCATTCGAGTGGAATCATACGTATAACTTTAGAATAGTAATCCCCTAAATCACGGTTTTAACCAACTAAGACAAACGTGATGAGTTAATCCAACCGATTCTTGACGAATGGGCACAAGTGGTTCTTACGTAAACCATTTCATATGTACACTCAACAAACTTTCGGATGTAAGAGCAACTCCAACAGTTGCTTGGAAACCTCTTTAAAAAAAATATTATTATATGAGCTCCTAAGTTATTTAAGATGAAAATACACAGTTGACTCCAACAGCACTCCTCTCCATCATCTCTATTTATTTTATTTACTACTTTCAATTTGTAACGGCTATTTGTACTTCTCTTTTCTGCATTTTAATTTCAAGTAGAGTGTGCACCTCTACCTCTACTAGTAGAAGGGTAGAAGTGCACACTTCTACTAGTTTAATTACAAGAATGCCCCTGATGAACACAAAATTATGTTCCCTGCTATGCTAGTATACCAAAAGGATAAAACAGACCTCGTCGGGATACCAAAAACATGGAGATACTTAGAGCAACTCCAACAGTTGCTTGGAAACCTCTTTAAAAAAAATATTTTTATATGAGCTCCTAAGTTATTTAAGATGAAAATACACTGTTTACTCCAACAGCACTCTCTCCATCATCTCTATTTATTTTATTTACTACTTTCAATTTGTAACGGCTATTTGTACTTCACTAGTAGAAGGGTAGAGGTGCACACCTCTACTAGTTTAATTACGAGAATGCCCCTGATGAACACAAAATTATGTTCCCTGCTATGCTAGTATACCAAAAGGATACAAATAAATGTGATACAAATATAGGATACAAATATATTTTTCCACTCCAACAATTCCCCTCAAATTTTTTCCCTATTTATATCTCTATAGGAAAAAAGTTGAAAAATGTGATATATAGTAATAAAAAATGAAGTAAGGAGAGGAGAGAGACTCTTAAATATGAAGAGGAAATGTTGGCTCTTAAAAATTTGAGAAAGACTTACGAGGTTGTTGGAGTTGATTTTTGATATGTTTTCTCCAAATTTTGACTTAGGAGTGGATTTAAGAAGCTTG
Organism: Heracleum sosnowskyi; assembly: GCA_030848705.1. NCBI lineage: Eukaryota > Viridiplantae > Streptophyta > Magnoliopsida > Apiales > Apiaceae > Heracleum > Heracleum sosnowskyi. The sequence continues at coordinate 116,533,507 of CM061245.1, read as the reverse complement.
TTGGAGATGCTCTTAATCAGTGATCACCCTGCTATGCTAATATACCAAAAGGATGAACAAAAAGTCCTAATAATGCATAATATTTATATGCATCAGGTAGTACAATAAGAAAAATGAGGGAAATACAAAAACAGGAGGGAAATGTTGGATAAAAAATGGTGGGAAACTAAGTTTATTAATATAAAACTAGATGAAGAAACTAAATTTGCTCCTCATTATTGAGGAGAGCTTTGAAGCTCTTAAAGTTTTGAGGAAGACTTAGGAGTGTGTTGAAGACACTTTCTTCTTCAATCTCCTCAAAAGTTAACTAAAGAGCATGTATAGAGAGCTTCTTGGAGTTGCTCTAATGTGTGGTTTAGGCCCTGCACTAGTTTCATTTCTTATACTTTTCATACAAAATAATTCATGCTCTTTTCCGTATTTAATTAAACTTTGAGCTATAATTTTTTTAGTACGAAAATCGAATCAGAGTCGAACGGAACGAGAGTAGTATGAGCAGTGGCGGACCCAGGGAATTTTTTTAGTGGGTTCCTAATATAAATATTAAAATAAAAAGGAAAATTAAACAATTAAAAAACTACAAATTTCAATTTTTGAAAATATTTTATATTTTAGAGTTATTTTTGTACGGGTTTTTATCTTTTAAAATAATCTACTAGATTTTTATTACTCTCTCTGTTTTTTAATATTTGACACTTTGATTTTTGGAAAAGATGTTTAGGTATTTTGACCGTATAATTAAAATTTTATTTTTTTGAATAAAAATATACAATCAAAATTTTAATTAACAAAAAACAATAATTGTTACTATTTAGTCTAAACAACTAAACATGTGTGCCAAAAATTAAAGCGTTAAATATTAAAAAACATAGATTTATTATTTATTATTTTAATTTTTTTATTTGTTGTTTGATTAAAAAGAAATTCAAGTGGGTTCCTGCAAAAAAATTAAGTGGGTTCCTCAAAGTATCAAATAAAAATTTAGGTAAAAATTTATTATATAATTACCGTTCAGGTCAAAGCCGAGTGGGTTCTTGAGCACCCACACACGGGCACATAGGTCCGCCCCTGAGTATGAGTAGTGTTAATGTTCTTGAGCCGAACTTCGGTGGCTGGGAAATTAGATTAGAATGTGTATGTGTCGATGTGTGTGTTTGTAATTAAAATTAATTATAAACATTCCAAGCGAGTCGCGTATCTACATTAAAAAATAGGAGCAATGTGACCGATCAATGTTCATAATTAATAATTGCAATATCACAATCCATTATACGTCATCAGAAAAAGAATCATAGTGCGTCCATTTTAATATTTAAAAGAAGGGCCGTGTCACATCGCATTTCCCCTTCTTAAGGGCCGTGTCACATCGCATTTCCCCTTCTTTTGATCAATTTGACAAGACAACCATTAATACTCAAAATTCGATTGGATTTTTCTAGTGAATGTTAGAGCATTCGCGCTCATTTTCGGTCTTCAATCCGTTAATTCGTCAATTTACTTGATGGAGTTTATTACTATGCAAATAAAATTAACTATTTTGCTATTTTTTATGCAGCAATACAAATCAAAATAGTTAATCCGTCTAACGAATCAATGAATTGATGGAGTTTTATCAATGCAATAATATTTTTTGGTCTATCAATCAAATTGATGGTCATCAATTACTCCATCAAACTAACGAATTGACGGAGTTCAATTTTATTAACGGACTACATAATTAAACTCCGTCAATTCGTCAATTTATCTAACGAATCAACTATTTTTTTCTTTGATATACATGCTCTTAAATCAACAAGTAGCTAGAAGAATGTCCCGTGACTTGATATAGGAAAGAAAAAAATAGAACGTCCCGTCCCATGCCGTGTTAAAAGTTAAAAGGGTTAATTATCTAGTTGGTCACTAAAGTGGACATAAAGTATCAATTTGGTCATCAAACTGAAAACGGTCTCAAATAAGTCATTAAAGTCAGCTACATGTACACTCCATTAAATAATTCACTTTTTTTAGACAAAAAATGATGATGTATTAATTTTTTTTTTGATGTGACATCTATTTGTTATGGTAACATATCCATTCCAAACTATAAAATCGAAGAAATCAGCATTAATATTAGTATTTTTCGTCCAGAAAAGAGTGAGTTATATAACAAAATGTACTCATAGCCGACTTTAATGACCTATTTGAGACCGTTTTCAGTTTGGTGACAAAATTGATACTTTAGGCCAACTTTAGTGACCAACTAGATAATTAACTCAAAGTTAAAACAGGCGAAAATTGACATGCAGCGAACCACGATAATAATTTGCAGTAGACTCCAACTTCAACTTAAACTATATTCCCTCCGGACGGCACGGAGATTAAGAAAAAATGTAAATTAATAGGGAAAAGTAAGAAAAATGAGTAAAGTGGTGGGATCAATCAATATTTAATGTAAAATGTATAAAGTGAGTATAAAGTAGGTATAGTGGAGAAAAGTAGTGAATGTGATTGAATTTTATATTATAAAATGTTACTATTTTTGGTATGTAAAGAAATGAGAGGGACGTACCAAAAATAAAAGTGTAAAGAAATGAGAGGGACAAAAAGAGTATTATTCTCGGGTCAATATTATTCTGAACCAAAAATTTATTCGGTTTAAATTACAGGGTTAAACGAATCCTAATTCAAAACAAACAAAAATGCAATTATTTAAAACCACAAAACACACATTTGGAAAACAGCAAATAAACGTATAATTCTCAAGCTAAACGTTACGCCAAACTATGATCACTGTCATTGTTATTCGAAATTATTTAAGTATGTTGATTTATTTGTGGAAAGTAAATGAATTTAAAAATTCGTTGACGACAATAACTTTGGGCCGTGATTCAAAACACATTTTGGACCTTAGCTTTAAGAGATTTGGGTATATATGATTCGGGCTCAGGAGTTCAAAGCGTTCACTTATGGGCTTTAAGAACAAAGGAAAAAATTTAAAAGAGCTCCCCAAAGCCATATTTGGATAATTAATACTTTCTTTTAACACGAAATGGGTCGAAGTCAAGATTTGCAGCTTGCTTATACGGAGTAATTTTTTTCTTAAATTTTTTTTTTTTTTTTTTGTCAAGAGTAACTTTCGCCTGGGTAAAAACATTAACCAAAAGTATAAAAAGATAAAACAAAATAAAATATCCAACCAAAGGGATCCCGATTTATATAGTACATATTTTAAGAAATAAATATTTTATGACTATTTTAAAATTTTAGTATCAATTATGAATAAAATGTAATCGAAAATAAATAAAAATTTAAAAAGATAAACTAGAATAATCTATAAATAATTTGTTTAAAAACAATTTTGATATCTGTAAACTTAAATAATTAGGAAATCATAATTTTAAGATAAAGTAAATCATAATTATAAACAAAAAACACAATAAAAATGAACAAAAGGCACCTACTACGGCATTAATTGTCATTAACGACACATAAATAGGGATGACAAAATAATTCGATCCGACGTATACCTGATTCCAAACCCGAAATTTTGGATATCCGAAATTCGATTTTTTGGATTTAGATTTGGATTTAATTTTTAGACCCGAAATTTTTTGTATTTGAGGTATACCGATCCGAAACCCGAAATCCGATCCAAACCCGAAAAAATACCCGAATAATATATATATATTAAAACTATAATATATATTTTACGTATTTGTAGAATAATTAGTCGATTGTCGATTTGGTATTCTATAGTTTCTTTAATATAATTAATAAATTTAATAATAATAATAATAATTTAAACAACTTCGATCCACTGTATTCTATACTTCGGTTTCTCCTAATTCAAGTACAAGCACATTTCGTATTTCAATTAATGTGAGTATATATAACCTTTTCATTTATATTTATATTATCATAATAGTATATAATATATTTTAATATATAATATATTTTAGTTCATTTATCTCGGTCATGTAAGGTGTGGATTGCTAAACTATTGAATTAATTTACTCTTTTTAAAAGACTTAAAATGGGTAATTTACTCTTTTAAAAAGTATTTAAACAATTCTCATAAATATTAATGAAGCATGAGATGATTGACTTTGGATTAATTTGATTTTGATATATGATCATGGTCATTGAATTGTTTATTTGTTGTAATTCAAGAGTTCTACATAATTGTTTTTTTGGATTTAAATTTTTGGATTTCGGATTTCGGGTATTATCCAAATTCAATCCAAAAAAAATTGGGTTTCGAATATATCCAAACCCGATCCAAAATTCATTGGATTGGGTTTGGATATCAATTTTCAGGTATTTTTCGGGTTCGGATCGGGCGGGTTGGTTACAGTAAAAATTTCAGGTTTGGATTTGGATTTTGCAAAACCCGACCCGATTACCATCTCTACACATAAAACACCATCATGGTCAAAGACATTAAAAAACACTGTCTTAAATAGGCTCACAAATCCACCGAGTGTGGCACAAAAACCACCATCATGGTCAAAGACATTAAAAACACTATCTTAAATTTTCAAATATAAATTACTTAAGAGAAAAATAAGAAACAAATAACATCTAGACAATATTATACAAATTAAATATACTCTTTACATTTTTTCATTTATACAATATGTTTTTCACATTTTCTTGGATTTTACACCGGCTTTTTTTAAACTCTTTCAAACACATGAATTATTTTTATAGTGTAGAAAAAAGTTAGCAAACAAATAATTACAATACTCTTTAAATAATTACAAGTTATATTTTGTAAACTGATCATTACCTGAGTAGTAGATCTTTTTCATAAAAGATAATGTAAAATATTAAATTTTACCTATTGATATTATTATTCTTTAACATGAATGATTATACAAAAATTCTAAATTTGAACGAATTTGATTGAACCGAAATGATTGAAAATCAGCTATTCCAGGATAAGTATTTTAATTAAATAAATAGTTATATTTCTTACATAACTTAAAGATTTCTTTTAAATTCTCTACTTCATCTTGGTTATCCCTCAAAATTTTTAATCACTATATTAAAGGGCGACTGTGTAACATATTCATTATATTAATAGTATCTTAATACTATTTTATTTATCACTATAATCTACTTTTCTCAAAATTTAAATGTTAATTTATTTTTAAACAAATATAATATAAATATATGTATCTATCAAGTGAGCTATACACATTTATCAAACACATAGGTCATCAAGAAGTTCATAGTTCAGCCATTACTGATTTGTAATATGGATTCAAACATGAACATCATCATCGATCAAACATGAACATCATCATCGATCAAACATGTTTTGTCTCTCATTTTTGTGTTAATTGAGTGTAACGATTCAATTTTAGAATTTAGAGGGATTGTAATTTGAGATTTGAGTGTAAGTCTAATATTTACGGATAATGGTAAGTCACATACATTTTCTTATGTATGCAATTATTAAAAAACTACAATACTCTCAAAAAATAGGCGACACTTATCTATTTTAATGGAGTTAAAAAGGTGAAATAAGTAGCAAACATGAATTCATTAGAATGCAATCTATCGATTTCCTAAGTTTTCGATGTGAAGTGTAATTTAACTTGAAATCTAGGATGCAAACTGCAATTTAGTTCAATTATTATTAAATTAAATGTGTATAATATATATAGGCAAAAGTTCAGTGTCATACTAACTTTTTAAATAAAAACGTACTTGTAGAATTATTCTACTTTGCTTAAAATATACCACCTCAAAGAACAAACATGTCATGAAAATGGTATTTTCATAATTATATATATATATATATATATATATATATATATATATATATATATATATATATATATATATATATATATATATATATATATATATATATGAATATGTACATACAAAGCAGATCTTAAAACATCAATATGTAGTTTGGTTCAAGTATTTGCCCAACAAGTCATATTTTTTCAAATAAAAATTTATTAACTACTAAATTCTAAATTTACTTGTTATCGAATAGGATGCCACAGATTTTCTTATAGATGAATCTTAAAACAAACACGTTTTGTTTGTATCCATTTTTGCCATGCATAACTAACCATATGAAGATATATACATTAGAAGGAAAAGGAAGTAGATGTGTCCAATGTATTGGTGAGAATGAAATTAAACAATGTAGATATGCGAATTCATTTTAATTACTAAACAACTAACTTTCATCACCATCTCTTTAGTGGTATTTACATATGAGCCAACATAGCCGCAAAGTTGAGAGAATTCCTCTCTACCAGTCTTTTACCTTTATCTACATTCGTATAACTAATCTCTTTACATCACTGGTATTTGTGTGAAAGAGAAACTCTCCAAAATCATGTTATCATATATATATATATATATATATATATATATATATATATTAATAATATTGATAGGTATTTATGTAGATTTAGGTGTACAGACTTTAATTATAATTATTTTATGATGTTGAGTTTTTTGTATGTATTCTTGTAGGGTTTGATCATGAGATTTGTGGTTAGACAATTAGCAAAGTTTGTATGTGTTTTTTTTACACAGTCAGTCATTTATCACTATCCCGATCGTGTTGTACAGTGATAACCTCCTCCTCAGAAATTATTAAGTCATTATCGCAGTTTGATTCTGAAGACATGCTCAAACCACACAACTATGTGACTCATTTCATTGCGAAAGTCTTGAAAATTATATATTAGATATTTTATTTGTATCAACAGTTGTGATAAGTATCGTTTGACTAATATTGAAGTTCGTTTCCATTGTTTCGCACTATAGTATCAAATTGAAGGCAATATTACACAATACACACTTCTGGTGATGTTTGTCTACGAAAATAAATCGGCAGTGTAATGCGTTTTGTTATAATTTTACGCACTATTAACCAGGAATATTTGTAAGTCGTTTGCACAATAATTTGAAAATAATAAATGTATTACATTCTTCTTAGAAATGTTTATCCAAAGCAATAGTGAAGTGTGTGTTATAAAATTTAAGTACATTTACATATTTATCAATGTAATATTAAAATATTGATTGCATTGAAGTTGCTCTTCGTTATCACAACATTATAAAATTTTAGTTATTGATTTCAGATTACAGTCGTACTTGAAATTTCAAAATATAATTATGACAATATTAGGATATAGAGTTTTCCGTAATTGTGTAATGTGATATGATAAAGTTACTGGACATATAGATTCACATCCGATTCTCCGAACAATATAATTTGTTTTATTATCTGCACATTGTTGTATTTTTAAAGTTACTGGTACATTATTAACTTTTAATCCATATATAATTAAATATTTCAGGGTCTTTAAATTATATTTAATATAACATAATGGATAAAGATCTTAAATCGCATTAATTTCTTAGTGACCCCCAAAATAATTTCAAATTATTATAAAAACCTATGATATCATAATTAATTTGTTTATCTCTGTGAAACATCATAAAAATTCTTATCAATTGATTATGGTATATGAATGAAAATTTTGGAAAGTTATTAAAAATAAAGATGATATTACAAAACAAAAAATTACAACGTTCATATTATATTTTTTATTTTTCTGTTTTTAGTTTGTTTTTTTAGTATAATGTTGTATTTTTTGTAAGGGGCGGAGGAAATGAGCCTCATGTGACTGTTGCATTGAAGAATCCTCCTACTGTTGATCATCCTATTGTTGTTAGTATTCTATTTAGTTTTTTACTGTTTTTTGTGATTGTTTATTTTTATTTATTGTTAATTGTGTTTGAAATGACTATTGTAGGTTTCTTCGACCCCTTTGTTCATAGTGAGGGCCCCACGAGCTTCTACTATGTCATCTATGCCTACACTTGATGTGTGGGGCAAAAGTTCGATGACAGAGGTTCGGGTTCCCGGGTCCTTTGCTTTTGTGAAGCTAGGCCCGAACCCTATCTCTTTATCAATAAATATGATGGTATATGAATGACAAATTGAAAAAGTTATTATCAACAAAGATAATATTATAAAATGAGAAAATATTATAATTTTTGAATAACGTTTGAAACTATACAATTATGACATGTGTGTGATAGTTGGCGAATTTTGTTTCAGTGGGAAGTCGGGAACCCACCCAATTACCACTTCTTCCAAAAATTTATTATAAATGCAAGAAACTGATTGGACATGCATAGTTACATTTCCTCCATACAATAATTATATTATTATTTTTGTCGATATGTTGTCATATTCCATTGTCGGTATGTTGTCAATTTTATTTTATTTGTCAATATTCAGTACTCATTTTTTTGTCAATTCCTCATTTGTTGGTACTAATACTTTCAATTTTTTACCATATTCAAAAATATTAAAAGTTCTTCCTAGTCGTATAGAATATACCCAGGTAGATGAAAATTTAACGTAGTAAATTAATGACTAGTAAATAATTTCAAATTAGAAAAAAAAAGTTTCTAATATAAATCATAATTTGCCAAAAAGGTTTGACACATATTTAGAAAAAGTGTATATGTTGAGCCATTTACTTTGCTGAAAATATGTAGCCTATAGAAACATCTCATAAATCATGATATTTCCACCAAAGTTGTTAATATTTTAAAAAATATTATAAGATACAACGTACTTTATATAATAGTACATATGTAGTTTGGTTAAGGACTTTAAGTACTTGCCCATCAAGTCAAATCTTTTTTGAAAACATAAATTGTCAAATTTACTTGTCAAGTCAGATTCTTGTCAAAAATTGTATTATAAATGCAATAAATTGATTGGACATGCAGAGTTGCACTTCCTCCATACAATATTATATTATTATTTTTGTCGATATGTTGTCGTATTTCATTGTCGGTATATTGTCAATTTTATTTTATTTGTCGATATCCAGTACTTTTTTTTGTCAATACCTTATCTGTTGGTACATTAACTTTCAATCTTTTTCCATTTTTAAAAAAAATAATAAAATTTCTTTCTAGTCGTATGAAATATAACCAGGTGGATGAAAATTTAACATAGTAAATTAATGACTAGTAACTAATTTCAAATTAGAAAAAAAATCTCTAATATAAATCATAATTTGCCGAAAAGGTTTGATAAATATTTTAAACAAATCTTTTTATAAAAGTGTATATATTGAGCCATCTACTTTGCTGAAAATATACAATCTATAGAAACATCTCATAGATCATAATATTTTTACAAAAGTTGTTAATATTGTAAAAAATATTATAAGATACAAAGCATATCTTATAAAATAGTAGTATACATGTAGTTTGGTTCAAGACTTTAAGTACTTACCCATCAAGTCAAATGTTTTTTGAAAACATAAATGCCAAATTTACTTGTTCTCGAACAGGAAGTCACGAAATTTATTATGAATAAGACTTGTAATAAATACGATTTATATAATAATATCTACAACCTACACATATATATATATATATATATATATATATAATATACATCTTATACATATAAGTATGCATAGATCTGTTATAGTTACATAATTAGACGAAACTTGGAAGAAGAAAAAAGTACACGTGTCAAAATATGTTGAGCAGTTAATTTCAACTTAGATATACATTCTTAGAAAAAATTACATATACGAAGTCATTCTACTTCGTTGAAAATATATTGCCCCAAAAAACAAACATGTCATGAAAATGATCGCAAAAATTGTTAACATATACATTAAAAAATGTAACATACATAACAGACGTTTAAATTATTAATTTGTATTCTGGTTCAAGTTCTTGAACAAGAAGTCGCGAAATTTCCATGAAATTTCCTATAGATAGGTCTTGACATAATTACATTTTGTTTTTATCTACACCATGCATGCACATCCAAATTTATATACATACATGTATGCATGCCCAGATCTGTTTTAGTTTCATAATTAGACGGAACTTGAAAAAAGGTACAACTATACAAGTATTCATTGTTTTGGTGTGCATGAAATCAGCTACCTTTTCTTCGTCATCTCTTTAGAGATATATACATATGTGTTCACATAGCCGCAAAGTTGAGTAAATTCATCCCAACCACTCGTTTGTCTTCAAATACACAGACTCATCTAGCTTATCTTTCACATCACAAGTATTTGTGTTGAAGAAAAACTCTCCAAAATCTACAGCAAAAAAAAACTCTCATACCTCTTCTTTAATTTTGAGATATATCGAGAATGGTATACTAAATCATAGTATAGCAGTATTTATCCATGAAAATAAAGATATTTGAGTTTAAATATTAGCTATATTGTGACATTGAGATTTTTTGTGAATACTTTTGCAGGGTTTGATCATGAGATTTGTGGTTGGAGAAGTTGCTAGGTTTGTTGATGCTTTTCTCACACAACCATTTGTCACTATCACTACTGTGTTGTACAGTGGTAACCTCCTCCCGCGTGAAGCAATGAGTCGATATCGCAATTTAGTTCGTGAGGATCTTCTCAAAGACAACTACGTGGTTTATTGTATTGTGAATGCCTTAAAAACGTTTTATTAGATGTTTTATTTATAACAATAGTTGCTCTCATATGTGTTCTCTAAATAAATCTTGGAGTTTATTTGTACTCTTTTATGCTATGATATACAAATAAGAGGTAATTTTCAAGTTTTTACATCTGTTTATTTGAAATAAATATTTGTATGTTTGCATAATAATATGAAGATAAATTTTTTAGATTTTTGTCTATAACAATGGTGAATATGTTCACATATTCCTCAACGTAATATCAAAATAATTATAGGGTTAAAATTGCTTGTAGTTAACACAAATGTAACTAATTACTTATTCTTCTCAACTTATGTTATGAATGGAAGAAATTGATTTCACACGCAGATTGAAAAATACAAATATTGTTTTATTTGTCGGTGTGTTGTCATATTATTGTTTTATCATTTTTATTGTCAGTATATTGTTGAATTTTTTAATTAGTACATTATCGCAGGTTTTTTTGATCAATACAAAATTTAAATTTTTTTAAGAGCTTTTAAATTGTATTTAATATAACAGAATGAATAAAGATCTTAAATCAAATTAAATTATGAATATTTTTTTGAAGGGGTACAATAGTTCACAGGATGAACCTAATCGGTCACGCGAAAATAAAGTCGCACAAATCTCTTAAGAGATGACCAAATAACGGTAATAAGGCCGATACAAAGATTATTATCACTTATAAATTTTTTTAATAGGTGACACCATTACATCAGCTTTACAAGAATAGACCTAGATGTTCTAACCCGCGCACCATCAATTGCTACGAAACACCTGTTAGGCTCACTCTACATGACCTGGTGAAGTTTATCACTGAGATATAGTATAAGTCTTTATTGTACTTGTCTTGTAATAATGTACTTAGCTTCATTCTGTATGCTCAATTCTATAATGAGCTTAGTGAGTTTCTAGCAACTAGAATGTATATAGGTCATGAAATAATCATCCTGGAAGTAGTTCAATTTGTTCATGCAGCAGGATAAAAGTGAATAAGGCCATGAATAAATAAGTTGCAGAAATTTGTCTAAGTCCCTAGATCGTGAAGTCAGAATGAGTTATGTCGTGAAGTCCTCAAAGCCCATGTCGTGAAGTGTTGAGATCGCATAGTCTGAAATGTTCTAGATCGTGAAGTCATCAAAGGCTATATCGTGAAGTCCTCAAAAGCTATGTCGTAAAGTCTGTCATATGCCATATAACATACTCCTAAAATGGTCATATAGCAAAGTCCTCATATAGCAAAGTCAGAAATGCTTTATGTCGACAAGTCACAGAATAAGAAGTATGCTGGAGTTTTACAACAAGACAAATCAAGGTACATAATCAAAGATCATGGAGACAAATACTGGAGCATCTGTTACGGTTAAGTGGTCCAAAGACAGATGACAAATTTACAACATAACTTGGAGAGAAAGAATAGAGACAAGCAGCTAAAGATAAGGAAAAAGGACGACAGAGAGCAAGTGGTCCTTTGCTCTACTATTCTGCCCCAGCCAGGTTGAGGAAGAGTTAGTACAACTAATCTCTTTTGGAAAAACAACATGGAGTTACTGTTAGGGGTATCTGTGTAATTAGGTTTGTGCACCAGTTTGTATAGGTCATATATATATTGTGCACACCCTATAGTTAGCTGTAAGAGAGTTACAACATAGAATTATTCAAGCACTCTTTTCTCTATAAGAAAACAAGAAAGCTCTGTTCTTGTTTAGAAGCCAAAATTTCAATTATAAAATTTTGGAAGCTGTAGTATTTAATTTACTTTATACAAAGTAGATTAAAGTGATTGTGTGTGTTCTGTTTATTTTTATTTCCGCATTTTCATACATATACAATCAAACACAGATCTAAGTTTCAAGAAACGAAAAATCTTCAAACTATCCATTCAGCCCCCCCCCCCGGTCTAGTTTACTAGTGATATTCATAACTAACAACACCTTTTCAGATTAAACACGAGCATCACGAACCAGTACCAGCAAAGATCCATCACGGAATAGGCAGCGACAACCTATAAGGCCACAACCGACAAGCTCACAAGAGAGATAGAGGAGAGCACCAACTTTTGAGTTAAAAGTCTTGGTTAAATTACGAACCTTTGGTAATTTCAAATCGATATAAAACCTCTGAAATATATCATAAACAATTTACTTGGATCAAATTAAGGTATGATATATTTCAAAAAATCACCTTTCTTATTATTTGTTAGGCTACCTTCAATATATATATAAATGAGGATACACGGGAGGTTAGGTGGCGCCTTTAAGATCGTCTCAATCTATTTTTCTAATTTTCTAGAATTTTAAATACTACTAAATAAAAAAATATCCTTTAACATATTAGAAGTAGAATTGGTGTTCGAATTTATAGATGAGAATAATTCGAATTTATATGGAAAACATATAAATAAAAGTTATATTTGAAGTATAATAACATATTAAAAGTAGAATAGGTGTTCGAATTTATATAGGAGAAAAGTTCAAATTTAAAGGGAAGACATATAAACAGAAGTTATATTTGAAGTATAATAAGTGTTCGAGTTTATAAAGGAGAATATTTCAAATATATAGGTTAGACATATAATTTAAAGTTCTATCGAAATTAGAATAGGTTTACTAATTTATAGAGTAGAAGAGTTCGAATTTATAAGAAATACATGCAATAAAAATATTCTATTGGAAGTAGAATAGGTGTTTGTAAGACATAGTTAGAAGTTCTATTGAAAGTAAAATAAGAACGCGTTTATATATAAAAATGTTCTATTGAAACATAAACGGAAGGACAACTTAGAGGAATGAGTAATTATTATAATTTTATTGATAAAGTTTTTTTAAATTACAACGCCGCCGCAAAGCGCAGCTTTTTCAACTACTCAATATATACACGGAAGGTTAGGTGATGCCTCTAAGATGGTCTAAATATATTTTTCTAATTTTCTAGAGTTTTGGAATTTTAAATACTAATAAATATCCTTTAACATATTGAAAGTAGAATATGTGTTCGAATTTATAGCGGAGAAAAGTTCACATCTATAAAGAAGACATATAAATAAAAGTAAAAAGTATGTATTCGAATTTATAAAGGAGAATAGTTCAAATTCACAAATAAGACAAAAAATTAAATTTTCTATCAAAAGTAGAATATGTGTTAGAATTTATAGAGGAGAAGAGTACACAAACTCTCTTTTTTTGTTATATATAATTTTATCCATTTACGAATATAAAACTCACATTTTTTTAATACTATATATACCCAAAGCAAAGTGTCATTCATTACCAATTTATTTATGCATCATCCGTATATGTGAACTTAGGGATGAACAAGAATTTTCCGAACCGACCTAAATCGTCCGATCCAAACCGTCCAAACCAACTTTTACGGTTTACTAACGGTTTGGTTTGATAACGGTTTGATATTTTAAAAACCGATTTTTTTCGGTTTGGTTTTGGTTTTTACCTTCAAACCGATTGAAATAACCGAACCGAACCGTAATTTTAAATTGAAACCTTAATATATATATATATATATATATATATATATATATATATATATATATATATATATGGGATTTGGTCCCCAGCCACCGATTGATGTCAACCATCTGTCGCTATGTTTCATAGCGATTACCGCTATGTTTCATTATGGGAGATGATTGCTGCCGCTATGTTTTATTGCGGGGGGTGGTTGATATCCAACGGTGGCTGGAAGAGCACCACATTTATATATATGGGTGTGTGTGTCAATCATGCACAATTAATTTTTAACTAGAACTTACAAACTATATTTAAGTCTAAACATATAAAATGCACCGTCATAAAAAAAATTAAAAATAATTATGCATTCTCTTTTAAGATATCAATTTCTATCTATGTACTAAATTTTCATTCATTTATTTGTATTGATCAAAAGTACAAGAGCCATATTTTTTCCACCTTATTAACTCTTTTTTTATTTGCTAAGTTCATATTTTTTTTTTATCCTTATAAAAAAGGACTAAAATAGAAAAGATTGATTTATTATATAATTCGAAACTTTCAATTTCTTTCATTCTTTAAGTTAAAGTTTAATTTGATTTTATATTAGTTATATAGAGAAAAATCGGTTTAAACCGAAATCAATCCGAACCGAACCGTTATAAACGGATTGGTTTGATTTGATTTTCTTACATGACAGTTTGGTTTTGATTTTGAATTTATTTAAATCAAAAATTTTGATTTAGTTTGGTTTGAATTCTATAAATCGTCCAAACCCAAACCGGGTGATGCTCACCCCAATGTGAACTCATGTAATGACCGTGAAGTACGGGTGAGCAGAAAAAACCGAAACCGAAAAATTAACCGAAAAACACCGATAAACCACACCGAAAAAAACAAAACCGAAGAAAAAACCGAAAAAAGACCGAACCGAGAAACCGAAACTAATGGTGCGGTTTCGGTTCCGGTTTTTAGTCAAAACCGAACCGAAATTAACCGAACCGCTATATTATATTTATATATAATATTAATAAATAATATTATGAGAACTCCAATCAAATTGGTGTTAGTATTTATTACATAAATATATATTTTTATATTAGTATTAATAAATTATATAATATATTCCCATAACTCTATAAGATTAATATTGTATTAGTTTTTAATCATAATTTTAAAAATTTTGTATAATAAATTTGTATATACGCACATGCTATAATCTTGTTTTCCATTATCATGGACATATATTTGTCGCATTTGTTATTTTTATTTATGATAACATGAATACATAAAAAAATTATGAAATAAATTTAGTTTGTTCACAAATTTAAAGTCACTATAATTTAATTTTTAATATAATATAATTATTGACCATTGACACTATTTATTTTACCCAATACACTACCACCAAAAGTTTGCACAAGTAAAAGAAAAAAATAATACTAAAAACCGAAAAAAAAACCGAAACCGATAAACGGTTAACCGAAACCGAAAAAACCGTTTAATATGGTTTGGTAGCGGTTAATAGTAATTAACCGAACCGAACCGAATATATTGGTTTGGTAACGGTTAATCCTAAAAACCGCACCAAACCGCACCATGCATACCCTACAGTGAAGGATTTGCTTTGTAATTTATAAGATTTGGTTTTTCTTAGATGTCTGAGTGAATGGATATATATTTGGATGACGTGTATTGATTATTTTGATAGACACATTCTTCTATTTTAATGAATTCTTAACGTGTTTTTTAAAATTTTACAGAATATTAAAATCAGTTTATATTTACACCTCCATGTCAGGTAGAGAGGTACCGGCTACCTGATATTATTTCAAATAATACAAGATATTATCATGTGGATAAAATTTTAACATCATAATAAATTTATTAACTATTTTATAATTTTAAGTCATGAAGAAACTTCTTACAAGGGATCGGATACCTATCATAACAAAAAGAACTCGAGATAACAGATGACATCATCTCCTACAATTAACAAAATCTTTATTAAAAAACATGATGCTATATATCGAAAAATTTCATCTTACTCAATCATGTAATTAAATTCTTAAACTCTAATTTAAATTTCTTTTCTTTTTTCCGAAAAACTCATTTTCAATTTTTTTTCGAGAAATCTCGTTTGAACTTATCGGTACTCAATATTAACATCCATATACTTGTTTCGAGTAACAGATTAAATTCTTCGAAAGTCTAAATACTTCCCATTCAAATAGAAATTTACAAACTTTACCACACAATCAAAATGACAATGTCGAACCTCGTTTCAATTTAACCCCACCGAATAAATCTAGCCAAAATACCCACACACAAAAATAAACCCAAAAATCTAGACTATTCCCTACCGAACACCTCCCGCCAATGTCGCCCGGAAAACTCGCAACCTCCACCTCCTCACCTCCACACTACCAATCTCTCCCTCAATTCATCCCTCCCCAAAACGACGACGATCCCTACCAAAACTACGTCGTTTTACCTCTCTTCATCCCCATCCCTTACCGCTACAACCTCAACTGCATTTTATTCACCATCTTAACTCTCCTCTTCTTCTCCACCTCTCTCTACTTTCTATGGCCTTCCGATCCAGAACTCTCAGTTGTTCGTCTCCGTCTCTCGAAGTTCAACGCTCACGCGTTTCCGCGTGTCTCGTTAGACATTGAGCTTGATTTGACAGTTAGAGTGATTAATGAAGATATGTATTCATTGGTTTATGAATCGTTAGAGGTGGCGATTATGTATAGAGGGAGTCAGTTAGGGTTTGTGAAATCGGATGGAGGTGAAGTTAAGGCGAAAGGCTTTTCGTATGTGAATGCGACGTTGAAGTTTGATGGAGTTGAGGTTTTGTCGGATGCGGTTTTGTTGATTGAGGATATGGCGAGAGGTGTGGTTGCGTTTGATACGGTTATGAAGGTGAAAGGAAAGGTTGGATTTGTGTTTGTTCATATTCCGATTAAGGTGAGGGAGATTGAATTGTGTTTTTTCGGCTTTTTTCGTGTTTGTTGATTAATTTAATTTGATGAGTTACTTGTCTAGTTGATTGATGTTGTGGTGAATTGCTTGTTACGAGATGAATTGAGTTTTTTCGGGTTATGATTTGTGTTTGATAGTTTTGTTGATTAATTTGATTGGATGAGTTGCATGTTTTAGTTGATTGATGAGTTATAGCTATATTAAATTTAAGGTGAGGGAGATAAATTGAGTTTTTTTTTCTTTTTTTTATGTGTTTTGATTGTTTTGTTGATTAATTTTATTAGATAAGTTACTTGTTTAGTTGATTGATGAGGTGAGGTATAGCTACGATTTGAATATAATTGTGTTGTTGATTAATTTGATTTGATGCGTTACATGTTTGGTTGATTGATGAGTATAGCTACGATTGAATTTAATTGTTTTGTTGAGTAATTTGATTGGATGAGTTGCATGTTTTGGTTGATTGATGAGGTATGGCTATAAGTGTAGATGTTGTTGAGGTTACGTGTGAGTTACGGAAGTTTTAGTTAATTAATGAATTATAGTTAGAAGTGTAGACGTTGAGGTGGATTGCGGTAAGTACAATAGAAAGGACTAGAAGCGGATTGCGCATTGAATTATTCGGATGACACTTATGACCTAAGATTATATTGAAACTACAGACTTATTGGATAATTTCGGATATAAGAATGATAGATTGTAGATAAGATGCAATTGAACTTCATAAAAAGAAACTGAAATTAGTATTGCAAAAAAGGAGTTTAAATTATGTATAGTATGCCAGTGGTAGGTAGGCATAGAAAATAGGATTGGTAAATGGTAATTGCCTGCAAGTTTTGCCACTAGCAAGCTGCTGGTGCAGGTCTTTTATCGGGCTTGTTTTGCATGATAAGCATGGGCTATGCTCAAAAGATTTCTAATGAATTAGGCAGTCATTGTTACAACTAGCCAAATTATTTTAAGAGAATCTTGCATTTTACGTAGGAAAAAACTGAAATGTAGGTGGAACAACGCGTATAAGTTTAAGAATGAGAACATTGGTTAGCCTGGGAAAGCTTAATGTTGCATTCTATGGAAATCATAATTAGGAATAAGGATACTCTTTCCTTTACAAGCAAAATTGCCTTTAAGAATGCTTTAATTAACATGTGCTGCTCGAAGTCCAGACATTCCTTTTAAACATACCGTATTCCGGTCTGTACTAGCAGGACACTACTGACAAACCAATAGTGATAGCCATGTAATATATATGTATAAACTGAAACCTAGTGGTTTATTGGTGATATATGAACAGCAGAAAATTTTTATATGTGACGACATAATTATATTTTACATGTCAATTAATCTTTCCTTAGGGTCTTGCGAACTGTTTGTTGTCATGCATTTTGGATTAACCTAAAGCTAAAGCAAGTAACCCGTAAATTCATGTTACTTCTATTTGATCCTTTTTACCTGTTTTGTTTTTAGACTAACGGTGAATTATTTTGATGCCCCACAGGCAAAAGTGTCATGCGAGGTTGACATAAACACCACCCTACATTCAATTCAACGGCAAAATTGTTTCCCTCAGGTTAGGCATTTTCTTACTGCAGTCTTTCTTCTAAAATTAGGCCCTCTTAAATTACTTTGAAAATTGATGCATTAATATTTCCCTTCCCGGCATTAAGCCATCAACCATTCATATTCTCTTGTGCTTCTTGCCTTGTATACTTGCTAGATGAAAATGAATTGCTGTTCATATTTTTTTTATACTAACATCATTTTCTTTTCTAAACAGTGAGACATGCATGTCAGTTAAAGTGTGCTCGCAAGCCAACAACTGTCAAGCGACCCATAAATTCGTTATTTAAATCCCGTGTCTCTTACTGTAACTGTACACACTTTGTCGTGAAAACTTTTGTATCGATGTAATATCCCTGCATCAGTTTACCCGTGGAAGATGATGAATAGCTGGTGGTCAAAGCCAGTTCACTGTTACCTTTTGTTCAATCTAAAGTTGTTTTCAGGATACTTGTATCTTATTATGGTAAATTATAAGATAATCATGTATAAGCAGTAAGCTAGTCGTGTTTGAAATACCATACCTGTAGATGTATATGACAGAACGTTATCGACTGAGGTAGGATTTCAGAGTTCAATTATATTGCTCCGTCTGAAATTTTTTGATGTTTTCATTTTACCATCCAGTTTTCATTACAATGTTATTACTACTAAAAGACCGGAAGCATTGGTAGACAGTGGCGGAGCTATGTAGGGGCTAGTGGGGATTATAGTCCCATAAGTTCATAATTTATAATGTTAATTTTTATTAGCTCCCACTACAATAAATTCATAATTTATAGTGTTAATTTTAATTAGTCCCCACAACAATAAAAAAGTAAACTTTAATAATTAATTTATATAATATTTGTAATTTTTCTAATTACATATTTTAATCTTTTAATTTATATGAAACATATGTCCTCTTTAAATTCAAAAAAAATCTTTATAATTTAATTAATCTCATATTAAAAAAAATTCTTTGAAATTTTCATACCATATATTTATATCTTGATTTTTTTTTCTATTTTGACATGTACATATTTCTCGTGTTCAATCGTGATTTTACTTGTAAATTATAATCTCACATTAAAATACTAGACATTAAATTTAATAGTATTAACTATTCTATTTAATTGACCTAAATAAATTTATAAATTTTCACTTATATAATAAATTATAATTATTAGTAAATAAGAGCTTAGTCTTGTAAGGTAGTTCCTTTTGTCTTGTCAAAGTAATTCATCTTCTTATTCATCACTTTAATATTAATATAAGATATCCAAATTCTGATCATAATATTTTAATTTCATTTTTTTTGCAAAGTCATATTTTTAAATTATTAAAATGTAAATTTGAATAAACTGCACTTAAAAGTTTTAGAAGTAATTTTCACTATCGTAAAAAGTTGTCTACTGATTCAAATTTTGTTTTATGATATATATGAACTTCATATATTTTGAAATCTATTGTCATTATATAATGTTGTAATAATTTTAGAGTATAAAGTATTGAAACGATAAAATTTCTGTAAAAAACTATTTTTCATATTGATTTTTAACTTTTTTTCAATTTTAAACCCCCACTATTCTTGTTTTCAGTTGATAGATGTCCTAGGGCGTCCAATTCTGTTAGTGCAGTCTCATTCTATGGATTTTATGCATGGGTCGGATTATATGGAATACGGAATACCAACTACCAACTAGAGTCCATGTATCAAATATTTCTGAATTCCAATCTCAAAGTGCAGTCTTATTCTATGGATTCTGTTGCACGGTTCAATGGAGTATACTAATTATATTGGAATTCCTGTATCAAATATGTCTTAATTCCCATATAAATGGTACAAGCCCATAGACAAATTACACTATTAAAAAACCGCAGCAAGATAGAAAAAAAAAATCCAAATCTAGAAATTTTATTAATTTGTAACATAAACATACTGCAATAACTACATCACCACTTATAGCTCAACGTTTTCAATATTCACAATTATTATAGTAATAAAATATCATATGTTACTTTTTTTCCTTCTTTGCTAATTCATTTTTACATATAAAAATGCACCCCAGACATCACCAAAAAGTAAACTACAAAAAATGCCTAAACAATTTCACAAAACAATACAAGATTACATCTCCAAAATCAAAAAACCATCAACCTCACAACTCAAGTTGCCATCTAAATCCCTCACTTCTTCAACTAGTTGGATTCTTAGAGGTTGCAAACACCCTAAAACTCCATCTTTTACCTTTGATCCTGAGAAACAAAATCATCATTTTAGTGATACAGATGATCAAGATCATGATGACGGGTCAGCTACACTGTCGGATATCGATAAATTTTTGATCGAAAATTTCAGATCATTATACGAAAAAGACTTGGATCAAAATAATGACCATGATCAAGAAAATCAAGGTACTCTCTCTTATGGCTCACCTAAATTTGACAATCCACCATGTCATGATCTTTGTAGCTCTCATAGGTTTTTTGTGGCCCCTACCTCATCAGGCTCGGTTATCGATGATTCTCGGACAAGCTTGCCCCTGTCCTATAGTGCTCGGGGCTCAGGCCCCGGCACTACAACATTTGATGGTTCGACATCGGAATGTAGTGACAAGAAAAAAATGGGTGCGGATGATTTTATTGCAGTTTTAAGATACTCTTCGAGTCCATGTGATGATTTTAAGAGCTCCATGCAAGAAATGATCGAGGCTAGACTACATCATAATGGAAAAGTAGATTGGGAATTCTTGGAAGAGCTTTTACTTTGTTATTTAAACTTGAATGATAACAAGTCTCACAAGTACATTTTAAGTGCATTTGTTGATCTCATTGTCCTCTTGAGGGAGAATTCCGTCAAAGTACAAGACGGTTCCGACAATCTTCCGGTGAGGTTCCCGGACGTGAAGCAACCTCAAGAAGAAAAGAGGAAAGGAAGGGAGATGTAACTTGACATTTTAGGCATGTCATTGAATAATCGGATTTACTTTTGATGGGATTGTGTAAAAAACGGATTTGATTTATGCTGTTTATACACGGTAATATTTCACATGCAATATTTTGCATGTAACATAAAGATATGTAACGTAAATGAATAAATTACACGATGTATATTTTGTTTCTTATTTTGTCTGTCTGGTATGTGTGGCTTCAGAGGGTGAGAATTTTAGACTCGATATAAAATTCAAGTCGATTGAATTTTTGATGGTTTGACTCGACTTGAACTCGAAAGTATATTATTACATACTCCAAGCAGTCGAGCTAAGTTTTTATTGAAGCAAGTTAACCCAGCTCAAAGCCTCAAACAATTCTGGGCACCAAACCACAGAGAAATCAACTGCACTGTAAACAAATTCTAGTTGAGTATTCATCGACAAAGATATCTACGATATCAGAGGTCCTAAAAACTCCTACAAGTATTAAGTATATGATGCAAAGGGTTTACTGCGAGTTTTTCTTTAACAACAAGCATCATCAGATGCAAGCATTTGATTCAATCGTGACTAGTAAGAAATCTATAACTGTCTGTAACAATATGACAACATTAGCGTTAGAGAATGATATGGATATCTGTGATATCCTAAATGCATTAGGATCATATCTCTAACCAAAAGGTTTCTGCTAATAATATTCATTAGAGAATGATTAAAAAATACTTAACTCATCCTCCAAAATATTTCTACTGGGGATTTTCTGGGGAACTGCAGCAACTCTCGTGCAATCCTAAAATCTTCTTTAGGATCATCCACTTCAGTGCTGCGCACCAAAGTCATTCTTTTAAGTGAAGGGGAAGATGCAAGCAAAAGCTTTGTAAAAAGAAGCTCAGCTCTTGAACCCATAAAATTACGCATTGTCACATTCTGCAGTTGGTTTAGACTTATGTCCGCACAATCTAGCGATTCTAAATATTGATTAGTTGTTAACTTTATGTCAACCCCTCTGTCCATGTGAGTGCCCTGCGTAATAAAATTTGCATACAGTAGCATGAGTTGAAACCAAAGAATAAATTATCAGTTGGTGCCTCATCTTGGTTTCAGCAAAAAATTAGCCATTAATAAACAATTTGGTACTAACTCTCACCACTTTAATCTCAAGGCATTCCAGAATGGGCATACTTCTGAGCAAGCAAAAAGCATTGGAAATCACAAACAAGTCATCAAATGCAACATCACGTAATTCCAGTGTTTTCAAGTTCTCCATTTTTGAGATAAGATGATTGTGTAAAGTTAAACCTGGATCCAGAAACTTTGTATATAATTAAGTTAGAACCCGAGATATGTATATCAATTGGAATAAGCAAAGAAATCTAATTTGGTGAACACTTTACCTTGAGGCTGATGGCATCAACTATAAGAGTTTCAATGCTACGCATATTGCCAAGATACCTGCGCAGATTGAAGCTTTTCTTTCTGTCGGTATATGGGTTGTAATCCAGAGCATAATGGTTCTCCATTGATACCCTTCTTGCTATATTTAAAAATGTGATACTTTTACCGTGATTTGTTAGTTGGCTGTCCAGATACTTGATTCCAGCACAATCGCACAATTGAAAGTGCTTTACTTGAGTCCCAAATGACACATCGGTAGTGAATACAACAAACTGAAGGGAAATTGCTATAAGATTACTAAATCCTCTAAATTTAAGCGGTGGATTCAGTTTCCAGTTGAAGAGGGCTAATTTAGTTAACTCCGAACAAGAAAAGAAATAAGAGGGCATATCCTTGACCGGATTTGAAGCTGAATTATGAAGCTCTAAAATCTTAACCCCTTTATCAGGCAATTGCTTGATCCACAAACAGGGATATGGAGTGTCATGAAGATGCAAAAAAGCTGGAATGCACAAGGAAAATTTTAAGATTGGGCCAACATGAGCTAAAAGGATTGAATTGACAACTCCGAGATATTGAGATTCGGCAGCTTTCTTATCTTTCATAGAGGATATCAGTGGATTTATAAACTGCTCTACGAGAAGTATATTCGGATGTGTTTCCCATATATTCTTCCAAGTTTTCGACAGTATACTTGTTCTTGCAGCATCACGTATTAGCATGCAATCTAGTATATTATCTATTAAGTGCCTCGGCAGATTGCTGATCCTATCCTCAATGCCTTGAGTAGCACTATCACCTCTTCTAGCTTCAGGGATCATCTTCTCAACTAGATACTTAAACAGTCTATGCATCCAAAACCACAACTGGAACAAAAATTTGACTTCCAATCAATTGGATGTTCACATAGCATAACGTATATATAAGCACAATTAAATCTATACTATTATATTATAGACTGAACACTGAAAATTTCGTCGGTTGATTTCACAAAACCTTACGTACTTTTGAAAAAAACCTTAAATTTTAGTATGGCTCTTTGTCTGTAAAAGTGAACAAAACAACGTACATAATCGAACAGGATACTATGGCACTTAATCAAACAGGAATTTCAACGGCACTTAATCAAACGGACATAACTAACCAATTGTACGCAGGAGGGTTAGTGGAGGCTGAGCAATTCATATACCTGATAATACGGAGTGTTTGCAACTTCAGACTTCGACGCACAACAGGGAATAGGGCTGAGAAGCAATATGGACAATAAAAAACCTCTTCTGAATTCTCTATTTCGACAAAAATATAGTTCCCTCATTATGTGGGTTTTTATGAAAATCGAAATGTAGCGACTACTTTTTTTATTTTTCCAATAAAATTTTTTTTTTTTACAAAAATATCACGGGTAATTACCTATTTTAACTTAAACATGTTATTTTTTTCTATTTTTCTTACTAAAACTCCTCGTTTTCCAAAAATATCACAAACAAACCCTTACTTATTTATTTTAAAACCTATTTTAATGTTTTTACTTATTTAAAAATATTTACACATTTTAACTTGCCTACTTATTTATTTAACAAATATAATTAATAAAATATTAAAACGTAATTTCTATTTTTGCTAATAAAATTCCCTACTTTTGCAAAAATATCACAGACGAATACCTTTTTCAACTAAAACATGTTATCTTTTTCTATTTTTTCTTACTAAAACCCCTCATTTTCCATAAATATCACGGGTAAACCATTACTTATTTAATTTAAAACTTACTTTAATGTTTTTAATTATATAAAAAGTTCACATATTTTCACATGCATATTTTTTTTTAAAAGACAATTAATAAAATATTAAAACTTAAAAAATAAAATAATAATTATTAAAATAATCCGTGCATAAGAGGGCGTATCATTGATGCAATTTGGACGTCTATTACGAAGATCTAAAACCTTAACCCCTTTTTCAGACAATTGCTTTATCCACAAACAGGGATACGGAGTGTCATGAAGATTCAAAAAAGCTGGAATGCACAAAGAAAATTTCAAGATAAAGCCAACATGAGCTAAAAGGATAGAATCGAAAATTTTAATAGATTTTTTTATATAATGTCATAATTTTTAGTTAAAAATTGGTGGAAATTTTATTTTAAGCCCGGCTACCTTCTAAAAACCAGTGAAAGTCCATTTTATCCACGGGCTATTTTATGATTCTGGTTCCGCATAAGTCTTGGAGCAATTCTAATGGGTAAAACAAAATAAGCATTAGGCTGAAATAGTTGTTGTCTATCTAAAACACTGACTATATGGATCTTAAACATAAAAGGCAATACCGAGAATGCATAACTTCTAAGGGAAATCCAATGATATTCAGATCAACATCTGTTCAGTCTATCTATCTCGCCTCGCATTTAAGGAATACACCATTAACAGAGATAAGAAATTAGTTTAGAACAATTAGCAAGGTCATCTGTTGGTTTCTACTTTCACTGACATTTTTTTGCCATGAGATACGACTGTTGACCACCACTGATTAAAGAAAGCAGCATGAAATTCATGTAAACATTTGAGCCTTTCCTCTATACAAATTAGAGATATAATTGCAAGACAGGAGCGACTGTGATTTAGCCTGCATAATGCGCATGACCATCGAGTGAAGATGCAAGTCTGCAACCATCTGATAGAAACACCGAATGTCATAGCAAGGCACACATTTGAAAAGGCGAAATGATGCGCAATCCCACAAAAACTAAGCATAGAAGGATCAAGGTTGGTCGAGATTAGTCCAGTCTGCAAAAGCAATTCTATATCCTCCAAAGTCCTAATACTCTCCCCAGAAACAATTTCTACCAGACTGGATAAGAGATTCTCTGGCGTTTCATGTGAACTACATGATATCACTAGACAATCAATTTCCACCAGACTGGAGGATAATAAAGACATTATATTTTTAAGCCTCGCAAAATCTTTAGTACCAACTAGTTCAACAAAGAAACTAAGGAACCCTGGTGCTTGTGTCCAAATAAAACATCATCCATCACACTATGATCTTTAACACATTCATATAAACACAATTAACATGAAATAAGTTATGACAAGCCGTACACGATGTGATAAACGCCGGTCATACAGGAAACCAAAATTTAGAAAAAAAAAGGAAAGGAAATTCAGTGCAGGGACCCCGCGATGAGAGGCCTACTTAAATAACATAGGTCATATAAGGGAACAACAACATTTCTCTATATTAGCTTCCTTTTGTAATCATACATACCAGAAAAGTATGAAGAAAGATGCAATAAGTTAAGAATTTTTTTTTATTAGATTACATCCATACAAACAAAAGATGATTCTAATGACAAAATGTGAAGTTCGATCGTGACTAGTAAGTACTGTAACTGTCTGTAACAACATCAATGTATCTGAAATGCATTAGGATCACATCTCCAACCAAAGGTACCTGCTAATAGAATGATTAATCTAACACTGTTGTAAGGGAAACTCTTAGATATCCAAATATTTTCTAAACCAGAACTATTCTTCGACATCCACATCTTAACGGTCTCACATATTATTGGGCGATGAGGCTCCTAAACACGATTCCAACAGAAACTAAGCGACCAGTCACAAGTAACATCACAACTCTCACTTCCAAGCTTATACTCAATCGCACAACCCGGGGCAGGACACCACTTAATTTTTCTATTATTCTCAACATATATATGACCTACACAAGAACTCTCTGCACCTCTACTTATCTTCATCAGACACCAACAAATCAACAGCCCGACAAGTTGGATTCTGACAACGTAAAAACAAGCATCCAGGACCATCATGTATCGCGGTACTAACATAAATCCTAAGCATGCACTACAAGAACTATGAGTCTATGACCACAAAAGTCGGCTAAACTTTCAAACCTAACATCAAAAACATAAAATTCAAAACATATACCACCTACCAGTAACTCTCCAGATTTATGGACTTCTGCAGCAGGCTCATTCGTTAAACCAATGAATTTTCAAACTCCTTCGTCATCAAACCATGCATCTTGAGCCTTTTGACCGTTCCGCGCAAACTTTTGCAGTAAGATAACAGCAGCAGTTCTCGAAACAGATAACAAGTAGTGTAAGTAGTGTAACATCATCATCTTGAAGTTTCGAAATATCATCTCTTTTCAAAACTCTATAATGCATGGACTCATCAATGCCCATAAATTCATTGTCAATTTGTCATCATCCATTGATTCAGTATCATCTATATGTTTGTAGGATAGGAGGAATGATGCTAAAATTGATGATGTATTGAACATAAATCTAATTTTATATGCTTTGAAGCACCATCTTGGCATATACAATTGCATGTACTGCAATCTTTATATAGAGCCCTTGTCTTAACGTTTTTATCGATTTGTGTCACGTTTTATTGGGCTGACATCTGTTATAATAAATATTAACCTGAAATTTTGGATTTCGATTTCAGTTTGTGTTGATGATATGATATCATCCTCCATTGAATCATATCATATCATCAACATGTTGATAACGTACATAATCTCTACCTACTCCTGAGTTTAGTGTGGGGGACTGATATGGAAGATACACTGTATGATAAAGTAGAAGTAAAAGAATTACAGAGAGAAAGAGATGAGAAACAGAGATAAGAAATGTAGGAGAATTTCAGTAATTTTATTAATAAATTTTCTAAAAAACTAGACATAGACTATCATGATTTATATATAACACTTCATTACAATCCATCTAAGCTCCAGCTAAGATCCAACTCACTACAAACTAACAAATTTGGTTGTGAAGAATCTGAATTCCAGATTCAAGCTTGAGAAATGAAGTGATGATTGATACTTACAAACATTGTGTGTATGATATTTGTTATAGAGGAAAGATAAAATTTCATTCTAAAATAAAAGGTACAAGCAATGTGTTTATATACAAGACAAAGTGTCACTCATTTTGTAACTAACTTTCCCGCCTAAACTAAACTATCTAACAAACTCTATATACAATACTGAATACCCCCCCCTCAAGCTGGATGTCAAGGTGAATCGAACTGAAGACCCAGCTTGAGACATAATTCCTTGTGATGAACAGCAGTAAGAGGCTTAGTTAACAAATCAGCAAGTTGCAAGAATGTACGAATGTGAAAAACTCGCAGAAAACCAGAAGTGACATAATCTCGGACAAAATGACAATCAATCTTGAGGTGTTTAGTACGTTCTTGAAAGATTTGATGTTCTGCAATATGCTTTGCTGCAGTATTATCACAGTAAACATTAATCGGAGTAGGAACACGAATCTTTAAATCTTGGAGTAGTCCTTCAATCCAGATAAGTTCACTAGCCGTATAACTCATACTTCTATATTCAGCCTCAGCAGTACTTTTAGAAACAGTCTTTTGTTTCTTAGTTTTCCAAGAAACTAATGAGGAGCCTAAAAAAATTGCATAACCAGAAAGAGATCGTGCAGAAAACGGACAAGTGCCCCAATCAGCATCACAATAGGCTGATAACTCCAGAGAAATCCCAGACTTGTAAAACAAACCAACATTGAGTGTCCCTTTTAAGTACTTTAAAACATGAGAAGCTGCATCAAGATGAGACTGAGCAGGAGCAGAAAGAAATTGAGATAATTGTTGTACAGAATAAGAAATGTCAGGCCGTGTAAGATTCAAGTAGAGAAGCTTCCCAACAATTCTTCTGTATACTTCAGGATCAACAAGTTTTGGTGTATCATGAAGGCTTAGTTGTAAACCTTTTGCCATAGGTGAAACAGCAGGAGTACAATTCTGCATACCTGTATCTTGTAAAAGATCTAAGATATACTTTCTTTGATTCAGCTTAATACCAGAAGCATCCCTTGTAACTTCAATGCCAAGAAAATATTTGAGGTCTCCCAGATCTTTGATAGTAAACTCTTTGTGTAATGCAGACTTGACAGAAGAAATTTCAGAAAAATCATTGCCTGTAAGCAATAGATCATCAACATAACAAACAACTGCAGTGAAGGAAGAGCCAGAAGTTTTCACAAAAAGAGAATAATCTTGAGCTGATTGGACATATCCCACAGAGATCAAAAATTTTGACAATTCAACATTCCACTGTCTAGAAGCTTGTCTTAACCCATAAATCGACCTTTTAAGTTTGCAAACAAGACCTGGAGCAGCTTTAGTGTATCCAGGGGGAGGAGTCATGTAAATGTCTTCATCAATAAAACCATGAAGAAATGCATTATTGATATCACATTGTTGCAGATGCCAGTCATATGCAGCAGCCATTGCAATCAACACTCTAACAGTAGTAAACTTTGCTACAGGACTGAAAGTATGCTTAAAATCTTTACCCTTTATTTGTTTATCACCTCTAGCCACCAATCTGGCTTTGCATCTCTCAACTGATCCATCAGGATTAAACTTAGTTTTAAAAACCCATTTTGATCCAATAACATGGGCATTAGGAGGAAGAACTGTTAACTCCCAAGTTTTATTTGCATCAAGAGCATCAAGCTCTTTTTGCATAGCATCCACCCATCTTGGGTCATCTTTAGCTTGATTATAAGAACTGGGTTCAGTAGTATTGAGAACTGAATTAAGACTAATAAGATAGTCATGATGGAAATGAGAAAGAGTTGGTTCTGTAAAAACATTGAAAACCTGACAGGAAGATGATAAAGCAGTAGAGGATTTAGGAATAGAAGAAAGCAGGAAATTATCAAATTTCTTTGGAATTTGAGAAACTCTAGAGGACCTTCTCACTAGAACTATATCATGTACAGTGATATCAGTAGGATTTGTAGAACTAGAAGGAGAATCAGAAGTAGAGTGAATTAGTTCAGTAGAATTAGGAGAATGATCTGAAGAATTTGATAGTTGTAATGGAGAATCAGAAGATGAAGGAAGGAAATCATCTTCAGGAATGATAGGACTGACAAGTGGAATATTAGAATTAGAAGGAGAGACAGATGATGGCAATTTAAAAGGAAAACAATTTTCCTTAAATATGACATCTCTGCTTAAAAAAATTTGATGAGAATCAAGATCATACAATTTATATCCCTTTTGAGCATAAGGATAACCCAACAAGATACACTTTCTAGCTCTTGGAGCTAACTTATCAGGAGGTTTGATTGCAGCAAAACAAAGACAACCAATTATTCTGAGATGATCATAAGAGGCTGGCTTATTCAGAAGGAGTTCATACGGAATTTGCCAATCCAACACAGAACTAGGCATTAAATTGATCAAGTATGTAGCAGCCAAGATACAATCTCCCCAGAACTTGATTGGTAAATTAGCATGAATTCTAATTGCTCTAGCTGTATCTAGTAAGTGTCTATGCTTACGTTCAACCCTACCATTTTGTTGAGGATTACCAGGAATACTTTTCTGATGGACTATACCTTTTGAAGAAAACAATTTAGCACAACTGGATTGAACAATCTCAGTACCATTGTCAGATCTAATGAACTTCACAGAATGCTGAAATTGATTAGCTATATAATCCAAAAAACTTTGAACTATGCCAAACACCTGATCTTTAGTATGTAATAAGTGAGTCCAAGTTACTCTTGAAAAATCATCTAAAATTGTGAGAAAATATCTGCCACCAGTAAGATTAGGGGTATGGTATGGACCCCACAAATCAACATGTAATAGGTGAAAAAGTGCAGGAGCTCTGGACACAGAATCAGAGAATGGAAGTTTATGATGTTTAGCAAGAATACATGACTCACAAAACAAATCATGAAGTTTATTACAAGAAATTGATCCAGGCAAATGTTTAATTTTGCCTAAAGAAGCATGCCCTAACCTGGCATGAAATATATCCAGAGTATTTGAAGAAACAACATGAGAATTCAAACTGTTGTGGAATGAAAAATTACAAGAGGAATCAGAAGAACAACTAATTCTGTATAATCCATTTATTCTGGTTCCAGTAGCTTGAACAGAATCAGTTGAAAGGTCCTGAAAAATACAGGATTCCTTATCAAATTTAGCCAACAAATTGTGATTTTCTAACAACTTGCCAACTGATAAAAGATTGTGTTTAAATTCTGGTACATATAAAACGTTTTTCAATTTGATTTGAGGAGTTAAGAAAACTGTTCCAGTATGATGAACAAATTGAAAAGAACCATCAGGCAAAGATATTTGGATAGGAGAAGAAAGATTAACCATGTCATGGAATAAATCTGACAAACAAACCATATGATCACTAGCCCCTGTATCAATAATCCATGAGGGAGAATCAACTGCAGACTGAACATGAAAAGCAGAAACAATACCTGCAAAATTGCACTCAGACATTCCTGCATTTTGTTGCATCATTTTCATGACTTCTTTACACACAGCAGCCACCATTTGTGTGTCCATTGAAGGAAAATTCTGAGAACTAGACACAGAAGAAATCTCCAATGGAGAAGAACCAAGCAAACCAGAAGTATCAGTGACCTGTGCTGCAAACTTATTGCCCGTATTCTGTTTACCTTTGAGATTAACATACCAATCTGGTACACCAACTAGCTTAAAACACTGATCCACAGAATGTCCTTTCCTTTTGCAATGATCACAAAACAAGTCCATCTTATTCTTCTTAAAATCTTTCTTTTGTGAAAAAGTCTTTTGTGTAGAAGGATAAGAAGCATTCTTGTTACTATAGAGAGCACTAACATCAGAAGGATTAGCCAAAGGGACATTAATATGATGTTGTTTCTCAATTTGTTGCAGAATGTGGTAAGCCTTCAAGACAGTAGGTAATGGCTCCATACTTAACAGATTGGTTTTCACAGTATCATAATTCTTATTTAGCCCAGAAATAAACTGAATAAGCTTCTTAGTCTCAGCATTCTCAACAACCTTCTTCAACAAATCACAAGTACAAGTAGCAAGAACGCCACAACTACAATCAAAATAGCCTTCAAGAACTTGTAGTTTATCCCATACTACCTTGAGTTTTCCATAATACTCAGCAATAGACAAATTT
The DNA here is from genome assembly GCA_030848705.1 of Heracleum sosnowskyi. Taxonomy (NCBI): domain Eukaryota; kingdom Viridiplantae; phylum Streptophyta; class Magnoliopsida; order Apiales; family Apiaceae; genus Heracleum; species Heracleum sosnowskyi. The sequence continues at coordinate 116,501,717 of CM061245.1, read as the reverse complement.
TGTTGCTCAATTCTGCTAAGACTAGTGTGCAGTTCATATAGTAATGGAGCATTAGTTTTACCAAAACGATCAGAAACATCAATCCACAAGTCTCTAGCAGATGAAGCAAACATAAAACTATCCGCAATAACTGGTTCCATAGAAAATGTAAGCCAAGAAAGTACCATATAGTCATTCCGAGTCCATTTGTTGAAATCTGGAGAAGCAGAATCAGGAGCAACTAGAGTTCCATCAATGAATCCAAGCTTATTCTTTGCTCCTAAAGCCATCTTGACACCACGACTCCAATTGATGTAATTATCGCCATTAAACAACATATTTCCCAATTGTTGCCTCGGATTATCGCCAGAAGAAAGAAAATATGGATCATTGTAATTGGTCGCACTGTTTTGAAGATTAAACTGCGTTTCTGCCATTTTCAAGAAACTAGGGTTTCAAGAAACGAATTTGGGGATTATATGTGGAAGAAGAAGACAATCAAGGTACAAAGAAGAGACTACAATCAGTCAAAATCAGGAAGCGAAGATTAATCGCGAACTTCACCGTGAAGCTCTGATACCATGAAGAATCTGAATTCCAGATTCAAGCTTGAGAAATGAAGTGATGATTGATACTTACAAACATTGTGTGTATGATATTTGTTATAGAGGAAAGATAAAATTTCATTCTAAAATAAAAGGTACAAGCAATGTGTTTATATACAAGACAAAGTGTCACTCATTTTGTAACTAACTTTCCCGCCTAAACTAAACTATCTAACAAACTCTATATACAATACTGAATAGGTTGATAACCACTTTTAACATAAAAAGTAAACACAGCCTAAATTTGGTTGATTACTATATAACTTGCACTAAAGTATAATATGGGATAAATCCATATCAGGGACCACCGTTCTTGTGATGATAATTGGTACCACCGTGTGTTTGATATCCGACCTGTTGATGGAACGGAACACCAGCTGCAACTGGGGATAGTGCTTGGACTGCAGGAAGAGGAACACGTGGTTGATATACATGTCTTTTTTGATGTGATCCTTGGGAGTAATTTACTTGGGGAGGATAATCCCTACTCTGACTCAATGGAGGATGATGCCGATTGTCAGGATGTCGTGTTGACGATGAAGCACATGGTTGGTTATGAGAACGATCGTATTGACTCTGCCCAGGATCAGAATATGGTAACATGTGGTGACCTTGAGAATAAGCTGAATTTGGTGGTACCGATCTGTACTGTCCCCGACCCTGGTGTCTATTAGTTTTGTTTGGATGAAATGTTGGGCCATGTGCGGTGGCAAATGGAGGATGGCCATTATAATCTCTATCAAAATTTCTATCTTTCTTTATCTGTAAGCTATTTGCTACAAGCCGATGAGCAGCATCACCTAGCTGCATGCCAGAAATGGCTCCTGGAGGGTTATTCCTTCTATTTTCCCAGAGCTTTCTTCCAGAATCTTCATGCCAGAGAACAGGCTCGAGACCGTGTTTTTAGGGAGTCTAACTCTTGGAGGAGGATGTGTAATATGATTGTGAGAATCTGGAAGTGTGTAAATAGCACATATCACATTATTGTCCATAATATCTTCCATCCCCTCAACTGGTGATCTGAATATTAACAGGCACGGTTCTCCAGAGCAGAGAGATATATAACCATTCATCCCGTCGCTGGCCCCTGGATCAAGTTTCTCCTTCATTTGAGTGTGTTCTTTGTCATCCAACTGCTTACAACGATCATCAAAAGAGAATATGTATGGAGATAGAGGGTGAGATATTGCCACAAAAAGCATGTCATGCATTGTACTATTTCTCCGGACTTCTTCATTCGTTAAAGTGTACTCAATTTTTGCAACCTCTGCAAGAAGGCGGTCTTCATCAATGAAAGGCAGTTTGGCAATTCCCTGCCAAGCAAATCTCTTCCCATTCATATCCACTTCAAAATCAGCCGGGTAAAAATCAATAATAGGCGAATTTGGATCAGTCGTAAGTTTCTTGTATTGCTGAGGAAGTGCATGGGAGCTGGCAGCAGGAAACACACTCAACAACTGATTAAACGGTTTGAATGGAGAACCTAGTTGAAAGCTTATATTCAACTGTCCAAGATCTTTAAGATCAGAAGCAAATGGAGCCTAATGGTAAGGATAAAACCATTGCCATGAACAAACTCCTTCATAGTAATAATGCATAACCCAACACAAACCTTCTGCATAACTCTTTACAACATCTTTCTGAACCCTATCAAGTTCCTTCGGAGTCTATGCAGAAAACTTTTGTTCATAATACCTCTCCTTCCAACTTGATTGTCCCAGTTTTACCTTTTCTTCCTCGGGATTCTCAGAGTTGAAAGCATCAGATTTTTCATGAAGTATCCCCTTCAACTTTGTTTTCATATGCCTCTTTTTCAAGATTATTCTCAGCTTCGACAAGAGCAGCACCAATAGTGGCCTCAGAAGACAGCCGTGCAACTTTTGGGGCTCGCTGGTTACTGGATTATGTATGCTGATACGGGGAACGTGCATGACCTGAGGCAAGATGAGAACCATGAAACCTGGCGACTGGAACCATATCCGGTTTGATCTGTGGCTCCACGTCATCTCCTCTTTTCACTTGAGCTTTATAACGCTTGACTCTCTCAGCTTGACCCTCATGCAACCGAGCTCTTTTACTAAAGATTTTGTCCTCATATGATCCCACTGCTTGAATGAAATGCTCCACCCTGCTCAAGTTTGGCTTGCTTCCATCAGTCAAGTAACCACCTAAAGCCCGAAATTCTTTCTTGTAAACAGCCAAAAGCAGGTTAATTGCACCCTCACGAATCTGTGATGTAGGCATATGTGGTAAAAAGTCATTGCCAACAAAGAAACACATGAATATGAAATCATCAACAATGCGCTCAAAATCAATCTTGAAAGGAACATTAAGAATCCTCATCTCAAGTTCTAGATACTCCCTGAGAGTCCAAATGTGGAGAAACTGGTATGGCTTTTTCGGAACAATTTCACCTTTCTCATCAAACTCCCCATTCTTCCTTTTAGCCTTCCCTTCACATTCTGCGGCCATGTGACCCATTTGACCACAAAGAAAACACTTGTTTTGCTGTCCTGGAGTGACTACAACCTCCCTAAGAATTGAAAAATGAATCTCATGCGTAGCCAAAGCCAACATGATCAGATCAGCGTCCAAACCATACAGGCAGTGTCGACTGCCGTGTGTTTGGATCAAAACCAGGAAGGTTTCTTTGAAGACGAATGTAGGACATAATTTTGTGTTCCCCTTCTCCAGGAACATTTGCCGGGTCAAATCCCGAGCCTTTTTCGAAAATCGGGTCAAGTCCCGATTACGAGTCCGAAATAAGTCGAAGCCTACTGACCCAAATGCAGCCAACTTGGGTAACAACTAGCCCACCACAGGGCCCCAAAAAATCATGATTTGTTGGTGATAATTAGTAGTAGTACTTTGCCTTATAAACTGAACAGAAGTCCCAAATCTCCTCGATGTGGGACTGGGGTGTTACAAACTCCCCCACTTAAACTCTTGACGTCCTCGTCAATCCTGAACGGATAGCCCATAGGTTCCAAGATCGTTCATCTCTAGCCATTGTGGGATAATACCGGCTGGCTTCGTGTCCCCACCTCCGGACCTCTGTCCATTGTGGGATAATACCACCAGCCTTCGTGTCCCCACCTCCGGCAACTCGACGAATCAAGCTTTTGAGAGTCGGCTCTGATACCATATGTGACAACCCGGGTCAAATCCCGAGCCTTTTTCGAAAATCGGGTCAAGTCCTGATTCCGAGTCCAAAATAAGTCGAAACCTACTGACCCAAATGCAGCCAACTTGGGTAACACTAGCCCACCACAGGCCCCCAAAAGATCATGATTTGTTGGTGCTAATTAGTAGTAGTACTTTGCCTTATAAACTGAACAGAAGTCCCAAATCTCCTCGATGTGAGACTGGGATGTTACAGTATAACCTTTACATCTTTCCATCCAGGATCATTGTTAATTCTAACATGTATATAATACCGTAGAGCAACCGACAAAACTTCCATAAACTCAGTTCCAGGAGTAATAACATTAGAATCACAAACTTCCGACTCCTGTTTTTCCGGAAGCTTTCTGCCTTCTTTCTCAAACTCCTCACGCAATCTTTCCTCTTCAGCCGCCGCATCTGCTGCATCCTTAGCTGCTCTAAAACGCCTCGATCGTTGCTGGTTCATTTTCGCCCGTGGTGCAACACCATCTATAGCCATGTAAAAGAGCTTTCTGGGACGCACCATCACGAAAAGCCTATCAATGTAATCAAACATACACTGAAACGCCTCAGTGAAGGAGGTAGGAGAAGGACGATCCTCAGGGTGAAAACAAGGATGAATAATATTATTCATATCGAGATAAAGATTATCATATTCGAGTTGATTTGGATTAGGTTTAGAAGTATCAACAGGAATCTTAACGCCTTCAATTTCAATTGCCTCTTCTTCAATTACATCTACAACTACCATCGGATACTTCTCCGCCAACCACCGGTAGAATGCCGGAACGCCCATTCTCACTCAATCAATCACCACCGTTGTATCGCTCTAAAATAACCGCACCAGCGCTTTAAAATAAATTTTAATGTGTCAGACCCGAGGCCAACTTGATTTTATAGCCTCCTCTAAGAACCATAATCCGTTTAGAATTTGGATTTTATAGCCTCCTTTAAAACCTTTTCCTATTGGGAATCAGGTCATATCATTAATAATTTGAATCCACCCTGCCGCATTAAGCACCGACTTGAATTTGATTAATTAATTATAGAATTTGGATTTTGAATAATATTAAAAGTATATCTTAAATAATTAATTAATTATAGAATTTGATTAATTTTATAATTTTTAGAGGAATTATCTTTTATAAGTGCTATTTTTTCTCCAAATAAGAAGTCATAAAAGGAAACTCAAAATTTTAATATTTTAGAAATTCGTATGCAAAACAGGAAATTATAGTTTTTGATAGTTAAAATAAAGGAATTCTAGAAAGTAGACAAATACTCATTATTCAGCCGATTAAAAAAAGTTTAGATATTTTTTTTCTTAAAAATAGAATTTGAAGAAAGAAGTTTTAATTTTAAATTTTTTATACATTTAAAAAAATTAAAAAAAAAATTCTAAATAATAGGACTTAAAAAAGATTTTTTTTTCTATACAATTTTAAGAAGAATTTGATTTTATTTTCTAAAAAGTAAGACTTAGTCTCAACAAATATTATTAAGCTAAGTTTTTATTCAAGCAGGTTGACCCACCAAAGCCTCAAACAATTCTGGTCAGCAAAGAATTAAAAAAAGAAAAGGTTTTACAAATTGTGGTTGAGTATTCTTTGACAAAGAAATACTCCTATAAGATATCAGAGGTTCTAAAAACTCCTACAATACAAGTATATATTACATGAAGGGTTTACAACAGAGTTTGCATTTGACCACCAGCCTCAGAAAAACTGCAGGCTTAATTTGAATGGGGCGCAGATATAAAAAGCACCTCCTTTACAATTTTGACATCTACTCGAGATACAGCTCGTATAAATGTTGATATTTTGCAGGGACATAATCCTTGAATCTGTAGTAATGTTAAGAATAGAAGATTTAGAACCTATCAAGCTACATGTCATAAGTTCAAGTACTGAAGACAGAAAATTACTAAACACAAGACAACACAATTATGGTAAATAGGACAATAGATTATAAACTTCATGTGATATTAAGTTGGTCACACTCACAAACAAAAAACCCAATCAACTTCATAAAACATAACTATATATTAAATATTCTGCAGTCCTTAAAATAAAAACAAGAATATAATTAGAAAATTCGTCTAACAAAGATCACACAAGAAGAACAACAAATGATAAACTTGGCAAATGCACCATCTCGAGTAATTGAATTTTCCTACAAAATATACTGCAGTAAAGGCCAACCAATTGAAAAGAGTAACTGATTTCCTATAAATAAACATATCTGTATGACATTTCAGTTGTTAAGAAATTTTGGATTCCAGCAACCCTTGTGAATTGATATTCGAACCATTTATCAGGATACTCACAGTTATGATGCCTACTAATGTTATTCATACAGATTAGCAAAACGACAGATAAATTTTAGGGTAAGTATAAATTTAGCAAGTACATAAATGATAGGATCCAAGTTTTAGGATGGGAAAGACTCGATAAATATCTGTGACCTATATCCGCGGAGTTACCTAAGTGTCCCAAATTTCAAAATGACCCCACAGTTGTAGGCAATGTACTTCAAGACTAAGAGCCTGTTTGGTAACTTAACTTGTAAGTTCAAATCAACTTGTTTGGTCCTTTTAAGTTATAATTTAAATGTTAAAAGTTAAAACTTACTTATAAGTTGGAGGAAAAAACTTGTAACTTATACAATCAATTGAGCTTTCCAAACAGATAATATAAAAAGATATTTCTACTTTTAAGTCTGTAAAAATTTGAAGTAACAAGTAACTTTCTTTAAGCAAGGCAAACGGACCCTTGGATATGCAAAAGATTTGTGTACTTCATTTTTTCAAGGAAACTGCATACATGATGAGAGACAAGCAATATCCATACCTTTGAAGAAGAGGAAGTCTATCTGGAGCAGAGAATAATTTTGCAATTGATTGCAAAACATGGCTGGCCTTCTCTGCTTTAGACTTCAGTGCCCTCATAAAACCCACGAAATCTTTGTATTCTGCATCAGTAAGCTTCTCTTTGACCTGTAGAATTTGTGGACACTTGGCTCAGTTAATCATTCTTTGATTCAGAGAAGGGGTGCTTACCTTGACTCTCCAAATATATTAATAGAAAAAGAATACCTAGTTTCTCAGAAATTGTAAACTTTCTCTGGGCAAAAAGAACAAAGTTTACCCAGAAAGATCTGCAAGTGTGCATTCATTAACAACAAAAATAACACCTTAAAATGAATATATAATTTTACCCAGCTAATCAACTCAATTAAGAAAAAATATTTTACTTGGGAATAGGGATGTAACTGAGCAAGTTGAGCAATATCAGGCTAGAGCTCGACTTAAAAAAGTTCGGGCTCTAGATTAAACTCAAGTACTGAGCCATAAATTTGAAGCTCAAAGCTCGGCTCGAAAAATGTTCGATTAGCTCGAGCTGGGGCTGGAAGCTCAAATTCTGCACTGAACATTGCCAGAAACTTGAATAGGAGTTAGGACAAGTTAGATTCGAGCTCAGTTTGATTACATGAGTAAAATATATACTAATTTCAAATATAATTAAATAAGGATATATTTATGATACATAAAAAAATTAAAGAATATTTTTTAGGCTCGCGAGCCTTACAAACTTAGTAATATGAAGGTTGAGTTCTGCTCGATTATATAAAATCAAATAGTTCAAGCTCGAACACCCCGAATTTTGTTGGAGTCGTACTAGAGTATTTTAAGAGTAGTGCTAGAATCACTAATAATTCGACTCATTTGCACCCCTAAATTCTGTGACACGCTTCCACAATGTCATAACATCTCATCCAGATCTTCATAGAGTTGCTTTTAGTTCTATTATTTTGCTTGTAGATTTTATTTTATTTATGTAAAGTTGTGGTTAATGCTTTTGAGCATGCATTTGATAGCTTGGCTCTTGTGGGCATTCCCTTCAATATACACGATGAAACTGGCAAGATGACAGGGTATTTTTTTATGATAGACACAGGAACTTTTACCGATTAATTATTCCTGGTCCCAAACTGATAAGAACTAACAAGCTGCCATCACATAGAAATTCCATACCAGACTTTGAATAAGTTTAATTTATTCAAGCAAGAGCAGAAGTAATAACACTAGAAACAAGTAGATGTGGATTAAGTATCTTGTCAACATAACTGATCTACTAAAGTTATTCACCTGGTTTAGAAAAGTAGATCCCTTTTTCTCCTCAGCATCACAAGGTGCAGAACTGGAAATAGCCCCGCGGTTGTTATGACTACTTGACTGCAAATTCCCTCTATTTGCAGTAACTGCTATTGATAAACCATCCTGAGCATTATGCATGATCTCAGAATTCTCCAATTTCTCTTGCTTAACCGAAGGATTGCATTTTAATGAAATACTGACAGAAGATTGATTTTCCTGGAAGTTAGTATGCTGACAGAGATGATCCTCTGTTTTTACTAATCTAGTTTTCTTTGAAGAGCACGAAGAAATTATTCCTTTCCCTCGTTTATCATCCTGAAATTCATCATCGGTCAAATCAACTACAACGTGCTCGCTCTTATCCAAATTTCTCTTGCCAGCAACTGAATATTTTTTCTCAGTCTGAAAAAGATTACTCGAGTATCTCATGGTAGACATATAATCCCTGCAGCGATTAGCAGGGGGTATTACTCTGACCTGATCAGGAAAGTTTTGCGTCTTCAAATCAGTCAAAGTAGATGACGACTCAGAGTACGTTGGATCCTTTGTTGTACCCTACAGAAACAATGTGCAAGCCAAGTCGATATAACTGACACAAACATATAAATAAATCCCAATCTGAGAGTGATCCAAACAATTATTTTATTATTTACCACGGGCGCAAGAAAACTGTTGAGAAGTTTGTCCATAGACTTGATGCTATCCTGCCTTTTTACACTCTCTCCGGACTTGATGCTATCCTGCCCTTTTACATTCTCTGCAGGAAGTATAGAACACTAAATAACTTTCTGATTTTCCAAATTTTATTTTACGAATTGGAAATTAAAATAGATATAACAAAATAGATAGTGGTTAGATATGCTTCTAAAGTGGACAGGAAAATAGAAGCACAGAGGTACCCCGCACACACAGTTGTGCAATTTAATGATTAACAGAACCAGATAACTTTCCAACCCAAAAATGAAAAAGACAAGGATTCAAATCAGTCTTTGCATTCCTCACAAGATGCATAACATTGATATCATCCAGTTCCGGCCAATAGCCTTTAAATATATCTACAGACTACAGCCAGTCAGCCATTATGTTAAATTCCGAAACATAAGAGCAAAAAGATAACCTTATGACAACGATTATTAGGATCAACAAACATGTTTTTTCTATATAGGAGTTTCATATAGACTACACTCATGTTTTTTTCTATATAGGAGTTTCATATAAAATACACAGAAAGGAATCAATACCATTAAAGGATAGATAATCTTCAGTATGCGACAGCTGCAACAGTGTAGATTTACGACTTTTTCCATCACGGAAAAACCGAGTCAATGTGAAAACTACATCTCCGAACTTGGAGTAACACTGCACAGATAACGACATACATTACTGGAGTCTTTGTTGCGCATACAGTAGAGTAAAATCCAAATATGAACCTTGATATGGGGTTGTATCCAGACTGATATTTGGGACTGGCGATTTGTATGTGAGAACCTGCTTATGACATGTGGTGAAATGAGACGAGATGACGAAAAATAGCAAATGCTAAAGTTATTTAGGATAAATACCTACCCAGAATAAAATCAAACAAAGACGCACAGTATCAATAGTGTTAGTATGTAAGAATGTCTATGTTCAATTACTTCCAGCAAGCAAAACAAAAATCAGTGATTATATATGAAAACAGTTACTGTATAATTATATTATTTAGTAGAACATCGTATGTTCAGCTAACTCCGGCACTAAACAAGATAACTATCAGTTCTTAGTCAGTACTGACGCCTTAAACCCAGTAAAACTAAACATCTTATCGCATCATTGAGTAAATGATGCTTTTACTGAAGATATACAATAATATATGACCCCCATGTCTTAAGGAACTCAGTAGAGCAACATATATAAATACAACATAACTAGTGGTATAATCTATTACCAACATTGAGAAGCTGCAATTTCAAAATATACAAGGAGAGTTTTGTAACAAAGACCTTTCATCACAAAAAATGATTGCTCCATAATCATGGCGATGACGAATGACACGACCAACTGCCTGATTAATAGCGCGTGCCGCTTGTTGACTATACCATTCTTCTCCGGTCAAAAGCTGTAATAAATAGACATACAACATATGAATTTCAAAAGTAACCTATAACTGCTAAAACTCGTATATGCCTCCAATAGATATCCAACTATCTGAGTCCTACCTTACATCCTGTCCTCCGTGGCACAGCTAATGCCTTCTCGTCCAAGAATTCGCGTTTTAGACGCACCTGTCAAAAGTCATAAAAGCTTATACAGTTATTCAATGCCCCTGACGACATACTACAGCTCAAAATCATAGAGATTTGTCAAAGATGATAGTTGATGTTTCTCTTCCTAATTCCTATTACATAATAGATCAAATAATGTTGTATGGACTGAATTCGTTACAGGATTATAAGGACAATTTCTGAAACGAACCTTAGGATCAGTAAGTGTTGCAAATGGCATACCAAGGACAACAACAGCTCTCCCAGCATGGTCAGCGAAGTCCAAACCTTCACTAACCTATGAGATCATATATTACACATGTCAAAAGAATAAACAGTTGATTAAAGAAAGCGCGATCGGATTTTACCAAAAACATACCTTACCACGGCAGACCGCAAAAAATACTGAACCAGAACATGACGGGTCCTTTAATTTAGCCATATAATCCTGCACAAAAATCAGTGCTGTTTCAGTGTTGAGATGGTAAGGAATTAATAGATTAATAGAGACTGCATCGACAGTTTACAAATATAGAACTCACATCAATTGCAGTAGGAAACAATGAAGCTTGTCTAGGTTCAATAACAGGTAGCTTATGTTTGCAGATTCTTTCCCAAATAGTAGAGTTAGTGGAGTTCGGATTATTCTGCAGGATATGGAGCATGGTCTGTTACACACTGAATGCAAACAGAAGTCAAAGCTTCATCGGTAGTGTTAGGTGACTTACAGTATTCTTCCAATACCCAATCAATTGGTCCAAGAGGTAGTAAGACGGAAAGAATATTAGCAGGCCATCGGGTACAATTCGAGCAAAATTAACTGAGAAACAATTTTCAGAAGCCAGTGAAACCATCATCCACAACAAAAATACTATATTAGGTAAAAAAAAAACCTAGAAGTAAAGTGACTTTGAGTTTCAGGTGCCTCAGTGCAGATTAAAATATATATTAATGATATACATTTATTTAGATCATAGATCCTGTAACCAACCAAACTGCCTACCAATTGCATTGCCAAGTTCCAGCTTATATTCTGGAGAATCGCGACTCCGATAAGAAGAATTAAATGAATAACCAGATGGACCCACGGGAACAACACCAGCCCATAACTGACTGTCTGATATAACATGTGGGTTCTCCAAGCGTATCGGAAAATCTCTACAAAAGGGGAATTAGCAATAAGTTATAACACAACTTCATATTAAGTACATAAATGTGTGAAAGTACGTACAACTTCAGTTCTTCAGCAAATGAATCCATTGGAGATAACGTGCCAGATGTCAAAATGATAGATCCCACTCCCAGTTTTGAGAACTCTTCCATCGCAATCCCCGGATTGAAGCACCACCAACTTAAGGTTCTAGATGGCTTGCCTGCAAACACCAAAAACTATGAATATGTTCATAAATCTATAGTTACGACTACACATGCCAATTTGTATAGGGGCTTTATCAGGAAAAAAAAAGTAAATCTTCTGCAGTGTGTTCATGAAAAAAATTCCGGGGTATATTTAAATAAAATTATCAGTACTAGATCTAGATGACAGATGCATTAATCGGGAATTGATCTAAGAAGGTGAACATCCACTTAACATAATAGGGCAATGTTTGCTATAAATCGGAAATACTAGCAAGTTTCTAAAGATGATATATCTAAAAGTACATCTGAATAGCATTATTGAATCTTCTTGTTAAGATTCAGGATGAAGTTATTCCCTGCAAAATTTTGGACTACAAAAAGCAACCCATCTCACTTGTTTGTTTATCTTGGTTTGATATGGACAACACTTGAAAATGTGATTAAATGACAGGCAGGTTTTCTTTCACATTAAAAAATAATAAAGATAAGATATACCCATATCTTGATATAAACTATCCCGATGATGGTTACTGACATTATTGCTTCAATCTTGCATTAAATTAACACCATATCATTTCACTCAAGTTTGCCTGCGCTTAGTTCTTGACTTCTTGGTCTCGGTTCCAGACGTCACCAACTGCTGGCCAGCATGCTTGAATTAGAAATTAACTCTTGGGGCATTCAAAAAGTAGTACATATGGTATATGTTTAAATATGAACAACTAATGAGGGTTGTACATCATGACATTAGGATATATTATCTACAGTTAGAATAACTATTTAACAGATGATAATTTCACCTGCTAACCAGAACAATCTCTTAAAATTTTATATAGATGACCAAGTCGCCCAAAAAATAAGATATAAAGAGAAGCCACTAAATGGAATATATCATTAAACACCCAATGTATCATATTATATACTACATGCATTGCAGCAAAAAAAAAAATACAACAGAAACTAGAAATTGCTGTATACTTGAATTAAAAAAAACTAATTTCATCCTTGTACCAAAGGAAAAAAGATATTACCTCCAAAAGATTCTGAAGCACTAGACTGTACTTCCTGAACATGAACCTGATTACGAACCGCGTCAGAAAACCATTTTAAAGCAAATAACATTTGACATGAAGCATCAAACCAAACTATTTTCAAAACTTACACGGTAGTAGTTGGCATGAGCGGTTCCACCATCTTTAAAGATTAATTTGAGAATATTCCCAATACTCTCTAGCCTACAGACAGCTCCCTTTGTCTTGTTCTGGACTCCTTTGTCGGTTGCACTTGCATCTGAAGCAAAGAGGGGCTAAAATATTCATTGAAAGCTTAAAAAATAATTTAAAGCACAAGAGAAGAAACAAAAGAAGAGCAAATCCACAGACAATGGAACATGAAATAAATTAGTGAAAGAAAAGTACATAGTAGTCACCTTCCTCAAGAAGCAGAGCCGCTTCCTCAATAATATCAATAAGCATGGAGGAAGTCTTATTTGTAACATTTAGATCAGCAAGTAGGTCATAAATATATGGTCCAGGCTTTGTGAAACCCGCTTCTTTGGAATTGATTTCAATTTCAGAGATCCGCTTCTCAAGCTTCAAAAGAAGTGCTGTAATCCATGATATTTGAGTAAAAATGACATTAATTAATGGAACATGAGTTTTTTCTTTAATAATATAGTATCATGAAGAACCAGTCATGTATTCACATACAACACAGATTAATTGTGTGGAAACCCTCATTCATTCTATGTTATTGTGAAAATTATACTCGGACAAAAGGTAGTTTGACATAAGCAGCTGAGTCATTATTGCATTGAAAAGTGTAATAAAAATAATCTTTGTGAATGTGCGGGACGAGTAAACTTGACAAATCATCATTCTACTGTGGAAAGATCTCGTTAATTACCTCTAAGAATAGCAAAATTATCTGGATTGCATGATTTGTCATTTGAATTATCCCTCCTTACAACAGAAAGGTCTACACAATTTTTTGCTTCAGAAATGCAAGCTGTCAGAAGCGCGGAAGACAAATCAAAAGAGGCAGCATCCGCACATAAACCTTCCTGAAGTATTGTAGGACAAATGGACTAGATAATTAAAACATCAGACTGAAACCAGGTCATGAAACAGAATGCACGTATATCACATACCTAACTCATACATATGATCTTCATTGTACATGGTAAAATGGTCAAAAAAACACCAATTACATGATTTGTTATAGGAAAGAAACTATATATCTCATATGAATCTCTACTTACCAAGTTGTGAGCTTCATCAAATATGAGGATACTATTGTTCCACTCGATGGTTAAAGATCGTCTGTTTCCGGGATCAATAAGATAATTATAAGGTGCAAATAAAATATCAACAACCTTGTGAAGATCACGTGACATGTAATAGGGGCACCTAATTGGTACAGGATTAAAACCCACTGTAAGCACATCTTATGAATAACATTGCAAATAAATAAAAACAGTAACAAGAAAAACCTTACGCTCCAGAGGTTTTTCCATAGTTGACCAAGTCCTCAATGTCAATAGGCTCTTCTCCCAAATCTGGATTATTTGTCATGAATTCTACAATGCAAAATGTGTAAGTAAAACACTATATGCAACGAAAACTTTTTTAAAAGTGCATGTATGCTTCTCCTTCCTTTATGCTTTAGTACTTTACTATATCAAGGACACACACGGCTTTATGCAATGCGAAAGAGTAATAATAGAACATTAAATTTCCCTAGAAAAAATGTTTGTATCCTTCATAAATTAGATATGATATAAATTATATGTAAGAACAACAAAATACATAGATGTTGAACTTGGCTTCAAAACATGCCACCAATCAAAAATAGAGCAGAAGAAGATGAGTATAGTTCAAGATAAAAACAATACTTAGATATGTTGTACTGAATGCTTTCACAACATGTAAGAATAAGACTGTTAGTAATCATCTAATATTTCCAAAGGAATAATAAATTATTATAAAAAGCATCACATGTTATGATTTTGAGTAAATCAATGTCAGAACTCGTGCGAGCTAGATTTCTTCCTTTCATGTAATGTAGCAAATAAAGTATCTTACACGATACCTATTCTCCTACCAATCTATTTCTTCCGGGTACCATATTTATGGAAAAAGACACCGTCTACCCATCAGCCTAACATATTTACCTGCAACACGAGGAAAATGGGCACAATATCGTTTCTGACGCTTTTTACAAAGTGAATGGCAAGCATTTGTTTGTGCTCTTCCACGAAGTGAGCTAACTTCTTCGTGAATACACAACTGCTCACGAGATCCTAGCACGACCATTTTCGGCCTGCAATTAACTTATAGCATGTCACATTATTATACAAGAAATATGGGAAATGATTCGCAATAAGCAATGACAAATGTCATACAGTAAATCTCTTGTTTCAGTCCACATAATGCAAGGACTTTAAATGGCACAAAGGGACCTACTTTAATAACGTATACTCGTAACCGTGATAAGGACAGAAAAGGGAATAACAATATCAAACAGGGACAAGAAAGGAAATAGCAACATCAGATTAAAATAGTGCAACAAATGGATAATATAAGTACAGACAAGAGGGGAAGTAGAGAGCAGGTATTATGTGAGTTGAGTTTTGCCCTCTTCTGGGTACCAGGAGTCCTAGACCACTCGAAGTGTCTGCTTATCCGTTGTAATTCCTTAATTATGTTCTATATTATCATATTATCCCAGTACTTAATCAATCAGGAGTTTCTTTAAATCTAGTATTCAGCATCTTTACTAGCAATATCTCAGTGATTAGTTGTACGTCTATTGCACATACTTGAGGTTAAGACTTTCATATTGAAGTCACTAGTACTACATAAGGGTATAATAAACCTTACAACAGAAATCTGAGGAGACAACTGCGGGGACAACAAGTTCACCAAAATTATAGATAAAATTTTGGCAAATCGAGATGTATTACAAGTGAATATGTAGTAAAACAAATTAGCAAACAAGATAACGGTAGTAAAGGAAAAGCCTCAACGTAAATCAACATACTGCAATGGAGTGAGCAAACAAAGCTCTGTACTATTAAGAACCTTTGCTAAACTTTTTATTGGGTAGAAGGAATCTAAAGTTACCTAAATTAAGCTAATAAAAAAATGAAATTAAAAGAAAAACAATGTAGTTTTAAGTAAATTAGATCTACTGGAAAATTATATAAATTTCAAGCTGGGAAAAATATTTCTACAAGCGAAATTTGATTTTACAATGTTATGTTATAATTTGATGCTATAATTTGATATTCGTTAATAACATGATAAAAATAGTGTAATTCCATTGTTTTATTAGATTTACTTTAGGTAATTATCTAAAGGTACCTTTAGATTCCTTTTACCAATGTTATAAAATGTTGTAGTGGAAATTTTACATGTTCACAACATCGATAATTAGATTAGTATCCTACGCTCCACATTGGAGCATCCACAAACATGCTTCTAGGATTATAATACTATATATATATTTATACTATTATATTAAAGATGAAACATTGAAAGTTTTGTAGTCTGGTCACTCCATTCATAGCCGTTAGATATTTCTGATCAAATCGATGAGAACCGTTAGATAAAATATTAAAATTATTATATAAAATATCTTTTTTATTTTTCCTAACTAAAACATCTCATTTTCCAAAAATATCGCATGAAGTTTCATTTAATAAAATAACATAATAAGGTTATAATTGCTAATAACTAACTCATTACCATTTTTAGCCAGAGTGTATATTCTTTCTTATATTTTCTAACTAAAAATTCTACTTTTCTATTTTTCCTAAATAAAACCCCTCATTTTCCAAAAATATCACGAACAGTTCTATTTAATATAATAAAATAATAATATTATAATTATTAATGACTAACCAATTAGCTTTTTTTCCAAAATATATATTCTTTTTTATATTTTCTAACAAATATTTCTCCTAACTAAAGCCTAAAAAATATCACGGGATATTTCATTTAGTTGCATAAAATACTAATATTATAAATCTATCTATCTATATATCTATACTATATTATCATTTTCAGCTAAAACATGTTATATTTTCTATTTTCTATTTTTCTTACTAAAATCCCTCCTTTTTCAAATATATCACGGGCAAACCCTTACTTATTTACTTTAAAATCTATATTAATAATTTTAATTGACAATTACATTTTTCAACTAAACCATGTTAACTTTTCTATTTTTCTTATTAAAACCCCTTTTTTTCAAAAAACATCACGGACAAATCGTTTCTTTTATATTTTAAAATTCAATGAAAACATGTTACTTTCTATTTTTCTTACTAAAACGCCTCTTTTTCTAAAATATCACGGGAAACTCATTACTTATTTATTTTAAAATATATTTTAATACTTTTAATTATTTAAAAATGTTTAACATGTCTACTTATTTTTTTTAATAAATGCAATTAATAAAATATAAATAATAAATAATAAAATTAACAATTATTAAAAACAATCCGTGCATCGCACGGGTTTTAAGCTATCTATCTATGCTTACTATAATATCTATACTATTATATTAAAGACGAAACATTGAAAGTTTTGTAGTCTGGTCGTCAAAGTTTTTGTTGTCTGGTCACACTATTCATAGTCGTTGGATATTTCTGATCAAATCGATGAGAACCGTTAGATAAAATATTAAATTTATTATATAGAGTATCTTTTTTATTTTTCCTAACTAAAACATCCCATTTTCCAAAAATATTGCCGACAATTTTATTTAATAAAATAACTTAATAAAGTTATAATTGCTAATAACTAACCCATTACCTTTTTTAGCCAAAATGTATATTCTTTTTTATATTTTCTAACTAAAATTTCTATTTTTCTATTTTTCCTAACTAAAACCTCTTATTTTCCAAAAATATCACAGATAGTTCTATTTAATAAATTAAAATAATAATATTATAATTACGAATTACTAACTGATTAGATTTTTTTTTCCAAAACGTATATTTTTTTATATTTTCAACTCCTAACTAAAACTTCAAAGATATCACGAACAATTTCATTTAGTAACATAAAATACTAATAATTAATTAATTACCTTTATTAACCAAAAAATCTATTCTTTTTTATAACCAACATTTTTACTTTTTTATTTTTCCTAACTAAAACCTCTCATTTTCCAAAAATATCACGAACAATTCTATTTAATAAAATAAAATAATAATACTATAATTACTAATAACTAACCGATTAGCTTTTTTTGTCAAACTGTATATGTTTTTTTGTATTTTCGAACTATATTTCTCCTAGCTAAAATCTCAAAAATATCACGAACTATTCCATTTAGTAGCATAAAATACTAATATTATAAATACTAATATTTAATCGATTACCTTTCTTAGCCAAAGCGTATATTTTTTTTATATATTTTTAACTAAAATTTTTCCTTTTCTAAAATTATCAAAAACGACATTTATACTATATATCGGTACGGTACCCGTTTTTGGTATAAAAAACAATATTATATAATAAGACATATTTATGACGGGTTACCTTTTTCAGCTAAAATACATTATTTTTTCTATTTTTTCTTACAAAATCTCATCCTTTTTCAAAAATATCACGGACAATTACCTTTTTCAAAAAAGTAGGTGCATCAAAAATTACAGGAATGCACAAAAGAATATGTATACTATGTATCTATACTATTATATAATAGACGAAACATTAAAATTCTGGTCGATCGGTACCAAAGTATTTTTACCTAATTACCCTTACTTAACAAAAGTGTTTTTACTTAATTAGACTTACTTATTTATAAAAAAATAATTAAATAATAACATTACCTGTTTATAACCAATTACCTTTTTATCTAAAACTTATTATAGATTTTTTCTAACAAAATCCATTCTTTTCCAAAAATATCACGGGCAATTACCTTTTTCAACTTACTTTTTCTATTTTTCTTACTAAAATCTCTTCTTTTTCTAAAAATATCATGGGTAAACCTTTACTTATCTATACTATCTATACTTACTATATTATATTATAATAGACGAAACAAAAAAAGTTTGGTCATTCGGTCTGTACTAAGTGATTTTACTTAACCACCCTTACTTATTTTTAAATAATAACATTATTTATAACCAATTATCTTTTCAGCCAAAATACATTACTTTTTCTATTTTTTAACAAAATCCCATTTTTTTTCTAAAAAAATCACGGGCAATTAACTTTTTGAACTAAAACATGTTACTTTTTCTATTTTTTCTTACTAAAATTTCTCCTTTTCCAAAAATATAACGGACAAATCCTTACTTATTTATTTTAAAGCCTATTTTAATACTTATAACTAGAGACAATTACCTTTTTTAACTAAAACATGTTACATTTTCTATTTTTGTCTTACTAAAAATTAAACCCCTCCTTTTTCAAAAAAATCTCGGGCAAACCGTTAATTATTTATTTGAAATCATATTTTAATACTTCTAATTACGGGCAATTAACTTTTTCAATTAAAACATGTTACTTTTTCTATTTTTCTTTACAAAAACCCCTCCTTTTTCAAAAGTATCACGGGCAAACCGTTACTTATTTATTTTAATACTTTTAATTATTTAAAAAGATTTAACACACCTACTTATTTTTTTTAACTAACGTAATTAATAAAATATTAAAACGTAAATAATAAAAATAACAACTACTAAAACAATCCGTGCATCGCACGGGTTTTAAGCTAGTATATATATATACATGTAACATTTATTCATAAGTAGTAAACAATATTTGGACCTTACTGCAAGCTCTGCGAGGCCCACAACCAAAAAATTTAATTTTCTAGTTACCCTAGAGGAAGGTCGCAACTATAAAGGAAACAGACTGTACTATTTATATCTACAGTAGCATTTCTTTCCCCAGCCCAAACAAGGAATATAGTGGTTAAAAAAACTTGATCTCTAGTGTCTACCATAGTATTTCTTTCCGCAAGCCAAACAAGCAAGATAGAGGTTGGAAGAATCTAGTTTCATATACATACACACACAAAAGAATGCAGATCAGTAACTGAAAATCAATCACTTACGATGGACAATATTATATTGGCGATTGTTCAACAAATAACAATATGTAAAGTTGAATGTGAAAACTAGGTAAATAGTTTCGCTAATAGGTTCCCTGCATTTTTGTAGTTGGAAGTGAATAGATGTATCTTATAACAAGGTTTTGTATTTTTGGCACATGATGATGGAAAAATAAAAAGAAGATAATAATAGATAGATGGTAGAGGAAAATTAAGAAATTGGAACACTTGATCAAGCTTAGAAGATTCAGCAGAAGTCGTTTAATAAGGACTGGTCAGACCTCATGAATTATGAGCTGAAATTGGAGCACTTTTACAAAAAGGCCTGGTCACACCTTGGACCGAATTCTGACGAATGAATATTTCCGATAGTGATCAGAAAATTCTTACTTGTTTCATATCTATCGCTAGAGGGTAGTTGCAACATGGACTTATTCTGTTTATTAAAGTATCATAAACACGGTTGATGATATATAAAGATTGAATTAGATAGAGAGAGGCATCAAGGATTAGTATTCATAATTGTCTGTTGTATTCTCGTGAATTTCAAAGCCACCCTCCTTTACTGCCAGTATGTTGAAGTCAACTCGATCAATGTGGAATATGACCTTGATTATCAATACTACAATTTAATTAAAAAAGGAAGTATTTAAATGAACAAATAGTATGTCGTGATGTACAACCTAGGGAACCATCGTAATTATTTAAATAAGAACAAACTGACAGATCAACTGAAAAGAATTTGTTAATAACTCTTACCTGTAATTGCTTCTCTTTAATTCTTTAATCACCTGCCGGAGCTGGCTGTGTGTGCGTGAGGTGTATATAATTGTGGGTAGCTTTGGAGCATCAGACTGCGATGACATATCCTGACTTCTTCTAGCACTCTTACCCGTTGAAAATCCACCTAAACTCTTTCTCCATGCCAATGTAGCGCAAAGAAGACACAAGGTTTTCCCAGTTCCGGTAGGACTCTCCAACAGTGCATTACACCTCTGCATCGTCAAAAGCATGTGCACCCATTGCATATGAATATATTATAAACAACAGCAGTGATGAACAAATGAAGCTTGATAATACGATTATTACTACAGATAACATCCCCAGACAAGTATAATTCAGGATTTTATAAAACTCGTGTAGTGTAGTAGTACATAAGACAGCTTTAAACTGCTTTTTACATAATAACTACCGAAATTGTGCACAACTAGGCACTCAATATTTATAATCCACATACATAACTTGTCCTTCCTACTCACTCCGCCACTATATCTCGTCCCCCTTTGTTCATCAATTTAATAAACAGATGCAGAGAGCATCAAAATGTTTCGAATACATAATTACAACATTTTAGTTCCAAACCAAATCCCTAATCACAATCACCTCGTGTGTAGCAAAACTAGCATATGCCTAAAAACAAATTATAAACACGCAACATGTGTGCCACAAATAGTTCCTCCCTATCAACTAATCAAGCTCAATCGCGCTCCTAAATCCACATAGAAATCAAAATGTACACCAAAATCCGCAAAACTAGCATATGCCTAAAAACAAATTACTCGACATGTATTCCACATATAGTTCCTCTCTATCAACTAATCAAGCTCAATCGCGCTCCTAAATCCACATAGAAATCAAAATGTACATTGAGCACCGCAAATTCGCTAATCCAATCCAAGTCCATGGCATTACATTACTCGAAACTAGTGTTTTAATTACGTTTACATAGAAATTATAATGTACATCAAGCACCAAAAATTAAATCAAATTCCCTAATAAATCCAAATCCGTTGCATTCCATTACTCGAAAGTGAAACTACGGTATTCAATTACGAAACAACTTAATTGACTGCCGAAACAAGTCAATTAACATAAATTACGAAACTGACATATTTGTTAACAGAAACAAAGCGAGTAAATGAATCGAAAACATCGAAATGAAGCATAGGAGAGTAATAAGTATACATAAACATACATTTTGAAGCGATTCGATGACTTTTTCCATGTAAACGAGCTGACAATCGTAGGCTTGGAATGGGAAATCAACATCTAAACCCCTAATTTTGTATGTCGGCATCTCTATCTGTGTGTATAGGTTTGTGTAATCTGTGTGTATATGTGTGTTGTTATTGATCGGAAGTGAAGTGAATTGTTAATTGAGAGTAGTGACAGTGAATTGTTGGGTTGTTGCAAACCCTAGAAATGCTGAACAGTGTCTGCGACACGCTTTTGCTTCCCCGCCATTTATTTTTCTTGCGTTTTGATGTTTTAAAAGCTTTTGGCTCTCTTGTCCTTCTAAATAATTTTTATATTTTTAAAAATATATATTTTCACGATAATGTTATAACTTTTTGGTTCTAAAAATCTTCGAAAAATGATAAAAAAAAAAAAAAAATTAGATTAGTACCCGGGCCTTTGCCCGGTTATAAAATATTGTTTTTAATATAAATAATTTCCAGAAAATGTTACATGTATGTACTTATTAACGAGGGGGTAAAATGATCGTCGGACACCTTTTTGTTCAAGTTTTGGATCATTATACTTTTATAATGTTCAAATTTGGGTTTGGGATCATTTTATTCGGATATTCCGGATCCAAACTAAATATGAGTCAGTACCGTATTTTATTTTTTCCTAACCGGGTAGTTTGTGATTCATCGAATACGAGTCAAATATGAGCCTGTATTTTATTTGAACTAAATAAATGATAATTTATTCCAAATAATAATATTATTATTAAAAACATAATAATCATGAATTCAAAGGTTAAATATATGATGTATTAAGTATATATGATGATAATATTTGCATTATAAGAATGAATAAATCTTATTTTGTGAAAATTTAAACTCATTAAAATATTAAGAAATTATAAAATGACTATTTACATAGAATGTAATAGGTTAAACTTATAATTTATATTCGGGTTAGAACCGAATATGATCCATGTTCCGGATCATGGATCATATTGGGTAAGATCATTTTATAAAAAAGAATATGAGACCAAATCTGAGCGGGTATATAGGTGCTCATATCTGGGATCATATTTTATACGGGTTTGATTTTTCCGCCAGATTTGGATCATTTGTAAAACGGATATGAGACATGTATCATATTTTCGAGTCGGATATAAGCCGGAATACCGGATAGTCCAGATCAATTTACAGCCCTACTTATAACCCCCAATGAAACTCAAGGTAATATCACACGTCGACCAACATTTAGCAATTTCATAACAACGCTTGAGGCTATCAAAAATATTGTTTTAAAGATCTTACCTAACTAAAGACCGATTTTTTTCAACCCTAACCTGGTGCGATTTACCGAGCATCAAGCGTCAACCACATATGTAGAAATAATCTGCCCCCAAACAATAAAACATGTCCTTCAACAGTGTGGTACTGTGTCCTAACTATATAAAATTCACAAATACTAATTATATTATTCCTCCAGTGTTGTGAACTTTCCACATCATGGTGCTTGATATTAGTTTGATACTCATATCTTCTGTAGGGAACAATATCAATTGACATAAATTCGTTTACTTTTGCGACTAAAGAGATATATTTGAGTGTAATTATATATTTTTCGTTCATACATGTTTTTTTTATAATATTCATGTTTTAATTTACATATAATTTGACTTACATGTTCATATAAGCATTAAAAATAAGATTTTTTACAATGTATTGTACAGACTAACACATATAGACCGGATCTTTTAATATGTACGAATTTATGTCATAAGTAGAAAACATATAATAATTTGGTCTTATAATAACTCTGAACTCTAGGTAAGAGAACATGAAGTTTAAAAATAAGAGTGTTTTTCCTTTTTATAGACACAAATCAAATTTTGGAATAAAGTTCTTTAATATTTTCATTTCTTTCTTTTCCAAAAGGTTTATCTAAAAACACAGTCATAATATAAATGAGTTGTACAATGATGACATGTTTTGTCATATATCAGTTATAATTTTTACACCTCAAGAAACGTACTATTTAGCAGCATAATGTTGAGAAGTGGTTGAGATGTCGTTCAATCAATATGTGAAAAATTAATAATCTTTTAAATTTTTAATAATTTAAATTACTCATAGGTATAATGTGGTTGATCAACTATAATATTTTGTGTATATGCCTCATATACATTATCCTATTTTCTAGAATATTTATTCTAGTTAACTTGACTATTCTAATCCAATATTTATAAAGTTTATTATCTTTAATATTTATTTCAACCAAAATTTCTAAATGCGTATTATCCGACATTATAATCGATGTGTGTATATATATACACATATTTATTTTATTACTAAATCTTATTTAGCACCCCCAATCTCCCAGATCTATTTCTTCCCGTCACTATCTTCTGATCAACCTCTCTCTCTCTCTCTCCCTCCCTCCCCCTCTCTCTCCCCTCAATTTCCATTTACCTATCCACCCACACCCGCATATACAAACATGTATGTATATCTTGTCCCTGCAGTTAGTCATTACCATTAATTTTGGTGTGGATTAACATAAATTTTAGCATCAAACACCATTACTTTTGGGTCGTTGCGATTTTCTTAACGGTGGTTTTGTAAATCGAAGGTGTTGGTGAATGAACTATTGTGATTTTACTTTTTTTTAATGTTTATAATCAGAAGTAATAAATGAAGGTATTGATTTTTATGGAAGATGATGGTTGTTGTGGGTGATGGCAATGGTCGATGGTGATAGGAGGGGATCAGAGGTCGAGGATGGTGAGGCAGGAAGTGGTGGTGTAGTGATGGTTTAATATTGTATACACAAATGTGTATTAGTGATTTTAATGTTACAGATTAGTGGGTTTGTATCACATATTGGTGATTTTTGTATTATGAATTGGTGATTTGAGTTAATATAGTTATTTATTATAAGTAATATATGTAAAGAATGATTTTGTTCAGAGGTGATGGTTGTTACTGATGGTGATTGTGGGTGTGGTGGAAATGGGAAGTAAACAGAGGTTTAAATTGAAGAAAGAAAGTGATACAAATTCGAAGATGAAAAAAAGATATAGAAAAAAGTTCAATTGGGCAAACAAAGAGTATGGGATGATACAATTTTGGTGACGACGATGCTTGGTAATTGAATGTTGACGATGATGAGGCAGGAGATGCCGAGGTGGTATAATGGTATACACACCAGCTTAATTCTTAGTGATTTTAGTATTGTAAATTTGTGAATTCTAAAATACATATTTGTGATTTTGTAATTCGAATTGGTGATTGTATTTTAGATCTAGTTTTTTAAGTGATTTCAGATATAAGTACAGATACAAAATATATAGTACGCATATATTTATGTATTCTTATAAATTGTTATGGGTTAAAAAACGTGCTTGCGTATTTAATGCTAAAGTTTAATGAGCTTCGAGCTTTTATGGCTGCACTCGTGTATCCGGACTAAATCGGTCCTCACAAGATGCCTACGTATCTCAAATCGTTATTGAGAATCAAGCCAAAGACGTAGTTCTGATTGTAGGATCAGGGACCTTATATAGGCGTCTGGAGCCTAGTATTTATGGTATGTTTAGGAGTCTTAGCGAATAAGTCTCCTTTTCGATATTGGATAAACATTGTATTGCTTGCAGGATAAGTCTTTTCCTTGTCGATAAAGGCTATGACTCATTAATTGCCTTTAATTGGGATTCCGGATCCTTCTTTGACCAATTTGCCATAATTTGGGCTCTTTTAATGAGCTGTATATTTTCCTTATTCATTAATTACGAAATTAATGAGTAATTAGGGATTTGGGCATTAAATATCAAGCCTTTTCATTGGACCGTCAATTATATTTCTATAATTACTTTTCTGACCATATCATTTGCCCCCCAACTTCTGTGAAAATATCCTTGGGGTTTTCGTAGAAGTTACGGCGCATTTTCCCCAAAATTTTCCATTTTTAGGGCATTTTTTGACCTCAAACTCGGTTATTTTCGACCAGGAATTCGGCCTGGAATCAGTATAAATTCGACCAGGATTTCGACCTGGTATTCGAGCTCAAACTGCTGTGAGGTCGAAGCCATCGACCAGGAATCCCAGGTCTTTTTCGACCTCACCTGTTCGACCTCGACTCAGTATGTTTTCGACCTCAAATTGTAAGCCATTGTCGACCTCGATTTCCCGGTTATTTTCGATTAGGATTTCCTGGTCACGTTCGACCAGGATTTCCCCTTTTTCGACCTCGATGTTGGTCCCAGGTCATTTGTTTCGACCAGGAATTCCTAGTCATTTTCGACTAGGATCATTCGACCAGGATTTTGTATGTCCTCGACCTCGATTGATTGTGAGGTCGAAGCTGTCGACTTCACTTCATAAGCTTTTTTCGACCTCGACTCGTCGACTTCATTTCCATGTGTTTTCGACCAGGATTTCTTAGTTATCCTGGTTTTATTTTGGTACGAGGTCGTATGTTTCGACCTCGATTTCCCATACCTTTTCGACCTCATATGCTCGATCTCATCCTCGTGTTTCTTCGACCTCGTTTTAGCGTGAGGTCGGGAGATACGAACTCGATTAATCGTGTATTTTCGATCTCAATCAATCGACTTCGATCTAGGGTTCTTTCCGACCTCATTTTTTCAATTTTTTGACTTATTTTTGGGTGCGAAGTCGATGTATACGACCTCAGTTTTGTGTGTTTTTTCGACTTGGGTCGTTCGATCTCATTTAGGACCTTTTCGACCTCAAATCTTTAATTATTTCCCTTTATTTGGGAGTGAGGTCGTTTGATACGACCTCGTTTTCTCATATATTTTCGACTTCAAGCCTTCGATGTCGATCAGGGGTCTTTTTCGACCTCAACTTTGTTTTTACCTTGGTTTTATTCCAAGATTCTTTCTTTGGGCTTTTGATTAGCCTAATCGGGCTTAAATATTTCTAGCCTTGGGCCTTAATGGGCCTTATTTGATTTGGGCTTCGATTTTGCCTGAGACTTAATTTGATTGGGCTTTTGCCTTCGTAATCCAAAAATGGATTTTATGGGCCTTACTGGCTATTGACGGTTGCCCTTCCTTAACCGGTAGGGTTTCCAGTCACTTTGCTTATAAAAGAGTGGAATTTCCACTTTATTCTTCACTATCTTCAAATCTCCGAAAATTTCTCTCTAGTATTTCTCTCTTTTATTCCGTGGTAAGGCGATTTCCGGCGAGTTTTTTGTGGTGGTTTTCTGGGTTCAATCTTCTTCCGTTGAAGATTTTCTGGGTTCGACCTTCATCCCTTGAAGATTTCTGGGATTCTTTGAAGATTTTCTGAGAATTTCTTTGAAGATTTGAAGATTTGAAGATTTTTCTGGGTTTTCTCTTGAAGATTTGAAGATGTCTGACAAAACTGCTCAACGCCTCCAGAAAATGAACAAAGCTTCTAAGAGAGGTATCACCATTCGTTCTTTTCATATGTCACTTCAGGATATGATCTTAGAGCGTAGTGATGAATATCCTCATGTATCGCACTTAGATTCCTTTGATTGTAGCAATAAGTTTCATGAAATCGATAAAATTAGGGACTATAACAAAATGTACAGGGTTAAATCCCCTTATAGATTAGTTCCTGCCGGGCCAGGGGACCGTTCTTGCCATTGGCGTCCTGATGCTTTATGCATTTACAAGGATGCCATTGTCGCGGGACTCAGGTTTCCCTTTCATGAGTTCATTCCCAGGCTTTTGGCTGATGTTGGGGTTAACCCTTGCCAACTTCCTCCAAACGCCTGGAGAATCATTATGTGCTTTATTGTTCTTTGCTTGAAGAACAAATTTCCATTGTCAGTAGCTTTGTTTAGGAGAATTTTCCAGTTTAAGAATAGTTCAGCCATTACTCTGGGTTGGGTTTATATTAACCACCGTCCTTCCACTCCCCCCATATTTCACCCTAAATCCATTCCAGACAATAACCCAAAATGGAAAGAAGAGTTCATGTATTTAGTTTGGGAAGGAGGGGATTGGGGCACCCTTTTTCGTAGTTCCTTTAGTAGGGTTTCAGATGGTAGCCCTAGTGATATAATCCCGAGTGATGAGGAGGCCCATGCATATGCTGAACTTACAAAGGATAACTATGCCACAATGGCTTGGGTGCTCCTGGATGAGTTCCAGCTTAGGTCCTTGGGACTTTCCAACATTTCTGATAAGGGTAATTCTCACCTCATATCTTTCTTTATTTATTTAAGATTAACTTATACCAACTGTTTCTTTCCTTGTATCTTTTGCAGCTGCGGTCTTTATCAATAAGACCAACGAGCCTGAAGATGGGGAGACATCTAGGATGAAGAGGGCACGTTTGGGAGGGAAGGACCCCCGTGCTTCTAGTGTTCCAGCTTTCATAAGGCCTCATGTGGACCTTACTGAGGATGCTGAGGGCCCTGCCTCGGGCAAGAGTGCAGTTTGACACCCCAATTGGGGTATTAGGAAGAAGGACACTGTAGTGGGAGTGTCCAAGCATGTTGTGGAGTGGTCTTATCACTCTCTGACTCCTTGTGACTACAAGGATTTTGTCTCCAACTCCACCATTGAAGGGGTGGAGCATGCTGGATCCCAAGCTATGGCTGCTGTAAGCATTTTTCTCCTTGTTTTCTTTGTAGTTTTTGATGTATTTCAAGTTTAAGTTTTTGACTTATAACTTGCTTGCAGCTTAATGCCAACTACCAAGGGGCTCTCTTTCAAGCTAAGTCTTGGCGCTCATCTTCTGAGGTCAATCAAGGCAAGTTTGAGAAGTCCCAGGAGGAAATGGCTTCAGTGAAGGCCACTCTGGCTAGGAAGGAGAAGGAGTTGGCTGACTCCCAGGCTGAGCTGGTGTCTTTGAGGAAAGGCAAGGATGACTTCATCGACGAGTACCTTGACTCCTCGGAGTACGAGGACTTGATTGATAAGCATGACGAGCTCCTCTTCCCAGTTCAGTATACTAAGGGATGGGATGACGCTCTTTCTGCTGTTCTGGAGAAGATGCCTGGATCTCTCCTTATTTCTGATTTTCCAAGCCCTCACCTTCCTACTCATTTGGAGATGGCTTTGGCTGGAGAGGACGAGATGGAGGAGGATGACAGGATCTTAGACCTGGATCACACTTCCCCACCTGGTCAGACTGCCGGAGCTGATGATGTTGTCTTTCCCTCTAGAGAGGAAGAGGAGGAGGAGGACGTAGACAGGGAAGATTAGGTGTAGTTTCATTCTTGGCCATCACGGCTTGTACTTTTGTTTATGTACTTTTGGCCTACGGGCTTAACTTAACTCTTATTTAAGTTTTTATTTATGTCTGGTGACCATTCATGGCTTGTGTTGTTTTTCTTGCTCCTTGAATGTTTGTCAACACTCATAGTATATAAGCTCTAAGACAAGAAAATACTGAATTTATTCATAACTTGAAAATGGGATCAACCCTTACATAATATCCAAGTTTAAGAACTCGGGTTGGTTTTATCAAACCTTATTCATAGTAGTGAGTCCTCCTAGGAAACACCTTAAACATAATAAACTTTCAAATTGGAGGCATGCCAAGTCCTTGGCACCTCATGCCCTTCAAGGGTTTCTAGCTTGTATGAGCCTCGACCAAATACGTTCTTGACGCGATATGGTCCTTCCCAATTTGGGGCCAACTTGCCTTTTTGTCCAACTCCGGATGCTTCAATCTTTCTGAGAACCAAGTCTCCTTGACGAAAGAACCTTTCTTTAACCCTTAGGTTGTAGTAGAAAGAGGCTTTCTTTTGATGTTCAACTATCTTGGCGTTTGCTTCATCTCTAACTTCGTCAATTAGATCCAAAGCTAGCCTCAAGCCTTCTTCATTTTCTTCTGGTTCGTAAGCCTCAACTCTTGGGGAGGTGTGAGTAATCTCCACCGGGACCACTGCCTCTGCTCCATAAGCCAATAGAAATGGAGTTGCCCCGGTGGTGACTTTACAAGTAGTACGGTATGCCCAAAGTATGGGGAGTAATTCGTCTACCCAAGTGTTTCTGGAGCGTTCAACTCTTTTCTTTAGTCCATCCAGGATTATTCGATTTGCAACCTCAGCTTGCCCATTTGCTTGAGGATGGGCAACATAAGTGAAGCGCAACTTGATATCGTTCTCATCACAATACTTCTTAAACTCATCGTTGTTAAACTGAGTTCCATTGTCCGTGACCAGAACTCGTGGAATTCCATATCGGCATATCACATTTTCCCAGAAGAATTGCATTACTTGCTTGGTGGTTATCTTGGCTAAGGGCTTAGCCTCAATCCACTTGGTGAAGTAGTCGATTGCTACTATCAAGAACTTTCTTTGAGCACTTGCCATTGGAAATGGCCCGAGTATATCCATTCCCCACATAGCAAAGGGGATAGGTGAGTTAATGGATGTCATCATCTCTGGTGGTTGTCTAACCACTGGTGCATGTTTCTGGCACCGTTCACACTTCTTCACATAGCTTTTAGCATCAGCAAGTATGTTGGGCCAATAGAAACCTAGACGGGTGACTTTATGAGCAAGGGCTCTGCCCCCCAAGTGTTGTCCACAGATTCCTTCGTGTACTTCCCTTAGGGCCAATTCTGCCTCTTGGGGTCTCAAACATTTCAGATATGGAATGATGAAAGACTTCTTGTATAGGAGCCCCTCAATCAGGGTATACCTTAGTGCTCTGACGTATAGCTTTCGTGCTTCTGAAGTATCGTTGGGTAGCCACCCAGTTTCCAGATGAGCTTTGATGGGATCCATCCAACAGCTGCCAACATCAATGGGTGCTACCAACTTTCCGTTGATGCTTGGGGTCTTCAAGACTTGGAAGTATACACTCCCTGCATAATTTTCAATTTCAGAAGAAGCAAACTTAGACAGGGCATCAGCCTTTATGTTTTCTTCCCTTGGAATGTGTTCCACATAGCATTCGTCGAACTGAGTCATGATGGCCTTGACAAGTTTTAAGTACTTGGCCATGACTTCATCCCTGACCTCAAATTCCCCATTTACTTGGGAAACCACTAGCCTCGAGTCTCCACATACTTTCAGAGTTTTGACCCTTAAGGCTCCAGCCAGCCCTAAGCCAGCTATCAGAGCTTCATACTCAGCCTCATTGTTTGTCGTTGGGAAGTCAAGTTTTAGTGCATACTCTATGAGGAATACATCATGACTTTGTAGCACTAAACCAGTTCCACTTGATTTTGTTTTTGATGCTCCATCAAAATAGAGCACCCAAAATTCTTTGAAGTCCATTTCTTGATCTTTCTTATCTTCCACTATTACTTCCTGCCCCCCGACTTCTTGGTTGTCAATGGTGCATTCAACCATGAAGTCAACAAGTGCCTGAGCTTTTATGGCCGTTCGAGGCTTATACTTGATGTCAAATTCGCCCAATTCAATAGCCCATTTGATCAATCTTCCACTAACTTGAGGGCTATGCAAGATGTTTCTTAGAGGTTGATCAGCCAAGACCTCTATCTTGTGAGCCTGGAAGTACGGGTGTAGCTTTCTTGAGGCCATTATCAAGGCTAAGGCAAACTTCTCAATCGTTGAGTAGTTTATTTCTGCCCCATGAAGAATCTTACTCACATAGTAGACAGGCTTCTGCACTTTCAATTCCTCCTTTATCAGTACAGCTCCAAGGGCTGTGCTAGAAACCGCCAAGTACAAATAGAGAGTTTCCCCTGGCTTGGGTTTTGCCAATAGTGGTGCTTCAGCCATGTATTTCTTCAGGGCCTCAAAGGCCTCTTGGCTTTCAGTTGTCCATTCAAAAATTTTCACTTTTTTGAGTGCTTTGAAGAAGGGTAAACACTTCTCTCCTGACTTGGAGATGAATCTCCCTAATGCTGCCACTCTTCCCGTTAATTTCTGGACATCTTTGACAGTCCTTGGTGGTTCCATGTCTAGGATCGCTTTGATTTTGTCGGGATTAGCCTCGATTCCTCTCTTGGAAACCATCAGGCCTAAGAACTTTCCCGAGCCTACACCAAAGGCACACTTAGCCGGATTCAACATCATCTTGTGGTGCCTTAGCACTTCGAATGCCTCTCGGAGGTGCTTAATGTGATCGGCCTTATCGAGGCTTTTGACTAACATGTCATCCACGTAGACCTCCATGGTTTTTCCAATTAGGTGCTCAAAGACTTTGTTTACCAACCTTTGATAGGTCGCTCCTGCATTCTTAAGCCCAAAAGCCATGACTAAGAAACAGAAGACACCAAAGTCAGTGATGAATGATACCTTGGCGATGTCATCTTTGTGCATCTTGATTTGATTATATCCACTGAAGCCATCCATGAAACTTAGCATCTCATGCCCAGCAGTGGCATCTATTAGAGCATCAATCCTTGGTAAGGGAAAACAATCCTTAGGACATGCATCATTCAAGTCGGTGAAGTCGACGCACATCCTCCACTTCCCGTTAGATTTTTTGACCATCACGGGGTTAGCTAACCATTCTGGGAATTGGATTTCCTCAATGAACCCAGCTTCCAAAAGCTTATTTACTTCTTGCTTAATGGCTTCAAGCCTCTCTGGAGCAAAATTTCTTTTCTTTTGTTTCACTGTCTTCCTTTATGGATCCACATTCAATTTGTGAGATATCAATTGGGGATCAATCCCTGGCATGTCGGTCGCTGTCCAAGCAAAAACGTCATTGTTTTCTTGAAGAAAAGACGTGAGTTTGCTCTTCAATGGTTCGGGCAGTAGTGCCCCAATATAAGTCACCTTCTCTAGTTCTCCAGGGACTAGGGGAATTGAGACCAAGTCCTCAGCCGGTTTCCCCCTTCTGTCCTCGTTGTCGCTGATACTCATGTCTTCAATTGGGAGAACTTGCCCCCCGATTCCGTCAGGTCTTAATGCGGCTACATAACAACTTCTAGCCATCTTTTGGTCTCCTCGTTCTTCACCAATCCCATTCCTCGTTGGGAACTTGATTTTTAGATGATAGGATGAGGCAACAACATTGAACGCATGAAGACCAGTCCTTCCCAGGATTGCATTGTAGGTTGAAGTCGCTTTTATAACTATGAAGTTCAACATCTGAGTAAACGTATTCATCCCTTGCCCCATAGTCATTGGGAGTTGGATAGTGCCTTCCACTTTTGATTCCACCCCGTTGAATCCGTATATAGGCATATTTGAGGGTATTAGCTGAGAGTCTGTGTAACCCATCTTGATAAAGGCATCGTGGAACAAGATATCCACTGAAGCTCCATTATCAACCAAGACTCTTTTTGTTTCGGAGTTGCCTATCACAGGTATTATGACAAGATGATCATCATGGGGGAACTTCACCCCTTCTAAGTCTGAATCGTCAAAACCTATTGACACTTCTGTTCTGGCACGTTTCGGTGCTTCTCCAACCACAGTCATTACCTCTCGGGCATAAGCCTTTCTTGAGTTTCGGGAGGACCCAGCAGCAGTTGGCCCTCCGAATATCATGTTGATCACTGGCCCTCGGGGCTTGGGATTCCGATCTTGATCGTTGTCCCTTCTATCATAATCCTTTCTTTCATAGTTCCCCCTTTGGCTCCCTTGGCTTCCATCCTTAGTGAACTTACTGAGTTTTCCTCTTCGTATCAGAAACTCAATCTCATCTTTCAGTTGTCTACAATCATCGGTGTCATGACCGACTTCTTTGTGGAACCGACAAAACTGATTTTGGTTCCGTTTGGACAAATCAGCCCTCATTGGCTTTGGCCATTTGATATCTTCTTCCTTGGCTATCTCCATCAGAATTTGACTCCTGGGAGTATTCAATCGTGCATATTCTGTGAATTTTGGCCCAAAATTGCTTCTCTTGGGGGGAGAATCGGAGTTCTTTGATGTTCGGGGAAACTTTTCCTTGACGTCGTACTCCTGAGTTTCTTTTCTTTTCTTTGAGTTTCCACCGTCGCCAGCGGTGGGTTCATACTTTCTCATGCCTTCCTCAGCCTCGATGTACTTTCCGGCTCTATCTTGGAGCTTCAACATGCTCTCTGGTGGATGTTTAGCCAAGGACCTCCTGAAGTGGTCATCAGTGGTTCCTTGTTGCAGGGCTATCATAGCCACTTTGTCATCTAAGTCCGGGACTTTTAAAGCCTCCTGAGTGAATCGATTGATGTAGTCCCTTAGGGATTCATTCTTTCCTTGACGTATTGCCATGAGTGATGCAGAACTTTTCTCATGCACCCTTCCACTAATGAACTGATTGATGAAAGCCTTGCTTAGTTCCTTAAAGGACCCAATAGAGTTGGGAGGTAGACGGCTATACCAACGTTGGGCCATGTCTGCCAAGGTTTGTGGAAACGCCCTACACTTGACCGCATCGTTGGCTGGCTGCAACAGCAGTGCATTGGAGAAAGTCCTTACATGATTTGCGGGATCTCCCGTTCCATCATAGGCTTTGATCGAAGGCATCTTAAACTTTCTGGATATAGCCGTTTTCATGATGTCTTGAGTAAACGGTGGTGTAGGATCATCAGGATCTCCTAGGGGCAACAGAATACTAGGATCACCCCTTGGGGCTTCAGCCCTCTTGGTCCTTCTTGGTGGATCCAAGTTGATTATCGGGATTCCTTCAGTCGTTCGGCCCCGAGATTGAGCGGCCTCTTCTTCAGCAAGGAGTTTTTTGAGCCTTGCAGTCTCTGCCTCATGGGCTGCAAGTTTCTCCCTAGTAGTTTGGGGTTGCTCCTGATTTGTCTGTGAAGAATGTCTCCTTCTTGGGGCGACATCCTCCCCAGTTGTATAACCCTCATCCTCAGTGTATGGGCCAGAGTAATCTTGAATGAGAGGGGTCTGACGAGTTTGTTGATTTTGGGGTCCCAGACCTTGAATATAAGGGGGCACATATGCCTCATGGTAGATTGGATTAGTTCCACTACCGCCCGCCATGGGTCGAGGGGGCATGCCATAGCTTGGCATCCCCAAAGTCTGATTCGCGTATTGAGGGAGATCAGTAGTATGGAGTTGAAGGTTCCTTGGTGCACTCATGAGCAGCGGGAAGGTCGTGATTGGTTGCTGGTGAACGGTCTCTTGTGGATTAGATCCATGAATGACCATCTGCAGGGGATTCGTCCCTTCAACCGAAATCGGGATTTCCGGTCCTTGAGTATTGGTGGGGATATTCGCCCCTTGTGTGCCAGTAGTCGGCGGTGGCTGATCAGCCTCAGAGGTGATAGGACGATCATCGGGAGTTTGAGTATCCCGAGCTGTTCTTCGTGTGTTTGCCATGGTTGATGTTGTCTTCCCACAGACGGCGCCAAATGTTATGGGTTAAAAAACGTGTTTGCGTAATTAATGCTAAAGTTTAATGAGCTTCGAGCTTTTATGGCTGCACTCGTGTATCCGGACTAAATCGGTCCTCACAAGATGCCTACGTATCTCAAATCGTTATTGAGAATCAAGCCAAAGACGTAGTTCTGATTGTAGGATCAGGGACCTTATATAGGCGTCTGGAGCCTAGTATTTATGGTATGTTTAGGAGTCTTAGCGAATAAGTCTCCTTTTCGATATTGGATAAACATTGTATTGCTTGCAGGATAAGTCCTTTCCTTGTCGATAAAGGCTATGACTCATTAATTGCCTTTAATTGGGATTCCGGATCCTTCTTTGACCAATTTGCCATAATTTGGGCTCTTTTAATGAGCTGTATATTTTCCCTATTCATTAATTACGAAATTAATGAGTAATTAGGGATTTGGGCATTAAATATCAAGCCTTTTCATTGGACCGTCAATTATATTTCTATAATTACTTTTCTGACCATATCATAAATTTATTTATTTATTGATGTTAAAATTTAAACAAAAATAGAAAAAGTAAATTTAGTTTCTAGTTTCTATTCTAAAATGGTTTCTATTGGAGTAGGACTATATATATATATATATATATATATATATATATATATATATATATATATATATATATATATATATATATATATATTAATTCTTACATTTTGTCCTATTATATATATTATATATGATCCTTTTTTTAAGAAAAATTTCCCTTTTAACTTGTATAAAATTCATTTAACTACCACTTTTGTACTAGCTAATATTTTTAAGAATATCATCTTTCAGTTATTTTAACTCAAGACCAAATAACTTTTTCAAACATAGTTACATTTATTCATTAATTTGATTCTGGCTAATCAATCTATTTTTCTTTCATAAATTTACTATATAAATTCATATTAATAGTAACTAAAGAGAAAAATGGAAATCAGATTAACCTGATTTAAGAAATATGCTTATATCAAGCTAAACGACACATGCTCTGGAATGTTACAGAATTAAACGATAACCCATACATCTCGTCCGGGTTTACCACTCGTTAGTCATGATAAAGCCAACGTACAAGTAACTGTTTCCATGTTTGTATTACTCTTATTTATTTCTCTTTTATTATATACACTGAAATGATTAATTTTTGAAATTGGTAGAATATATAATCACGTACCATATTTCTTTTCAAAACAGAAAATTTTAAAAATAATCTGAATACCATTATTTTACTCAAATGTTAAAATAATAGTAAAAATAAGATACATGCCGAATTTATGTAAAAGAATTATTAACTATAAATTAGAAAATTATGTAACGCAGTTGTTAGAAGGACGAATTATTTAAATGAGACTAGGTTATAGCTGGTGCTACGCATACGGGTATTTAAAAAAATAATTTAATTATAATAAATTAAGTAATTTTAGATTTAAGATCAAAGACATAATAACTGTTTTGCTTTAAATGTTAAAATAAATTCTTTCAAAAAAAATTTTTATCTATATTTTGTTGTTTTTGTAACATATTTTTTAAGATAATTTACATTAAATGTTTACCTAAAATTAAAAGATTAGTTTATGTTTTAATTAATGAACTTATCATAAGTATTATTATGATATTGATGATATTCAAAAATGAAATATAAAGTTTCAATAATTAGAGATGGGTCAAAACAAGTATATGGATATTCCACGAACCTAAATATGGATATCAAACCTAAAATGGATAGTCTATTGAATCAAATCTATCCGAACCTAAATATGGATCCCGAACCTAAGGTATGGGATATCCACAAATTTATAATATATAGATATAGATACGGGTTTAGTTCACCATAAGAAATAAATTAACTCATTTTCCCCAATAAATAAGAGAATAACAATTTGTTTTTGAAATTGGTTTTACGTACCATATTACAAAACTAATATACAAAATTTCAAAAATAATGTGAATCACCATAATTTTTACTGTAAAATTGAAGTGATAGTAAAAGTAGGACAAATGAGAGGTTGAGTTTATGTAAAAGGATTTTCAAATTAAAACCAAAAAACAATGTAGCATAATGGTTGGAACTTGGAAGAATGAATTGTTTAGAGGAGGTCGATGGTTCAATTCACTACTGAAACAAAATTAACTCATTTTGTTCTCATTAAAAAAGTGAGTGACATATGCATGTAATTTTGTAACATGTATGGGTATAATTGTAATTTCACAGGAGTTTGTTGGTTCAAAATACCCCTAAATTATCTATTTGTTCTCATATTATGTATAAAATGGATGGATGGATTTTTTACTTAAATTTTATTGAAAAATTAATCAAAATACGCTATGAAATACCCAAATACCAAATATTAAGTGGGGTGAGTTTAAAATACCCAATGACGATCAATAATGTCTTAAATGTTCATATGACACCCCATAAGCAAAGGCGGATGGACCATGTATGCCCCCATGAGGAGGAGCATTGATCAGAGACACTATAGTTGAAAGCGCATTGTTTGGGTATGCAAGCAAAACATCACACGTGCTACCAATACGCTATACATAATCATGCATTAAGAATTAGTTACGTTATCATGTAAGGTGTAACACAAAGATGTGCATGAACATACTGTAAAAGCTGGAATATTACATTGGAGTATTGTATAACAATAGGTGGGTGTATTGTTTATATGTATGCGCTGTCAATAAGAACGTAATGGATGGGTATTTTGGACGACAATTCCCTCAACGAGTATATAGGGCAGATTGACCTAAAGTTCAAAATATCTATTTTTCAGCAAAATTTATCCAAAATACTAATATTCAGGAAATATGAGCCTAAATATCCACCAGATACTCGATTGATAGTGGGGTATTATGATGATACACCACTTCCAAAGGAGTGTCAGAGATATGCTCCACTATTTCAAATGAGTGTGAGAGATATGCTCCACTAATGGTGGGGTATCAAGTCATATACTCCACTGCTGAACTCTGATACTCCACTGCTCCTGACACTTGATACTCCACTAAAAATAAAGTATATGCCCGACGTGGATATTTTGGTTAATATTTCTAGAAAATGATTATCTTGGGCAAATAAACACCAAAAATGAGAAATTTTGGTTATTTTCTCAATTTTATTTTAAACAAATAGTTTTGATTATATCTTGAATATGTATCATGTACTAGTAGTTTTGCCCGCTTCGCTTAGGCATTATAACTTTTTATGTTTTTATGTACATTAAAATATTTAATTATGATTACATATAACCCAAAAAATGTATTTATAGTGAAACACATGTTTTTTGAGATATTCATGGTGAGTATTGTGACTATGGTTTACTGAATTTATGTTGACCAAAAAATGGGTTGCTTAATTTATGCTCGAAAGAAATATTTTATATTCTGATACTAAAAATACAACGAAAACAATTTTTTTTTTATTTTGTTTAAAGTCAGCAAATGCAGCACATTTATTAACCTTTTTTTTAGAATTTAATTTCATTAAATGCAGCACATTTATTATTACTGTTTTTTGTTATTTTAAAAACAAGTCAACTTATATGACCCAGTACCATAACTGTTAGTTTGGGTTTGTTTATTTGTAACTCAAATTGTATTGTTTTATATCCCCCTTCTCTATCTTCTGTTTGTCTATCTTCTCCGGGTGTGTTTTAGATTTCTGTATTATTGATTAATGGTTGCTTGTTCTTAGTTACTGTCTGCTTTTTTTTTAATGTCTTATTCTTTTTCTTTAGTATTGTTTTAGGTTTAATCGTTATGGCTAATGATCGAACTGAGCTTGGTATGATTTGTTTGATATCTGGTTCTGATTATGAAAAAGGACAATTGGTATGTTTTAGTTTTTCCTTTATTTTCCTTATGTGTTTGTTTTTCTCTGTTTTTGCTTGATGGTTTTTATTGATTCAATTGCAGAGGCTTGCATCACCTTTTTATTGCGAATATGGTGATAATTTACCTGAGAAATTGGTGTTGCATGTCATCTCTGGTCCTATTTAGGAGGCCAATTTTACTCTTGGTTCATTGTACATTGAAGGTTTGAAGTCTATGATGTCTTACTATTGTCTTAGACCTTACCATATGGTTGTGTTATACTATGTTGGTGGTGCGGAATTTAATGTTCGATTTTACACACCATATGTCGTTGAGATGAAATATCCCACTGCGGATTATGATTCTGAATCTGATGTGATTTGGTCTTCTCTTGAGGAAGAGAAACTCTGTTCAACTTATCATTTCAATGCCGTCCATAATTTTGTGGGTGTATACAACTTGCATATTGAAAGTGAACAATTTGTGACTAATAAGGTAAAATTAAATAATAATTTTTTTGTAGTTGATTTTGGTTTATTTTTTACCTTTTTATTAAGTTATGCCGAATATGTGCCATGTCTAGGTACTCTCTGGTTATGCATGTGATAAAATTGGTTTGAGTCCTTCTGTAAAATCTATAAGGCTCTGTTTTGAAGATCATGAATGGAGGATCAGATTGAAATGGGTAGATGGAGATGCCCTATTTGGTAAGACATGGTATGATTTTGTTGAAGCTGCTAAACTTGTTGATGGCGATCTTCTTGCTCTATACAAAACCGGTTCGCGCTTCAAGTTCAAAGTTTCCGTGTTTGATAAGAACACTGTTTGTGATGAATATTTAGGAGGAGGTACATTTTAAAGCATTTTAGTTAATATTTCTAATGAAAAATCTAAGTCTAATTATAGTCATTTGGAACAGGTGTGTCTGTCAGTTCTTCATATGCAAATTTTTTCAAAGTTATGACTTCTGAATGCTTGGCAAAAGAAGAGCTGGTAAGGCTTGTTTTTTTCCTATTGTTGTGTTGTAAGACCTATTATTTTTGGCATTGAATGGTTAATCTTTTTTTGTTCAGGAACTACCCAGAGTTTTTAAGAAGAATTATGGTCATACTCTTGGAGAAATCCTCCACATTGATCTTGGTGGTGCTTACTCGACAAAATTCAAATATTGTGCCGCGAGCAAGAAAATACATGGTCTGATTCCTTTTATTGGGAAGTATGACATTCAAGATGATTTTGTTATGTTTTTCAATTACTTGGGTAATTCTACGTTTGCTATTTCGGTGAACGATAGGCAGTGTATGAATCATTTTCGTGACAATTTGGGGTATTTAAGGTATGAGGATTTCATGAATCCTCGCTGTGATACAGATGTGGTTGTTTTGTCTGATGATAGTGAAGATTCTGTAACTGGTAATTTTTTTTTGATATATGCTCTTTAAGTAGTTTTTTCTATTACTGTTCTTAACATTTGTTTTTTTAAATCTTTGATTAGAGGACTCTGCTGAGGAGATGGATCATTCTTCGGATGTTAGTTCTGAAACAGAGGAAGGTAATTGCATTGTGTATATGTTTTGCCTCAATCCTTTTATAATGTGATAGAAGTTTAAAACCTTTTTTTATATTTGTTTTGATGGTTAGATAATGAAGATGTTGTTGAAAAAGAGACGATGGCTTTCAATGTTGTTCTTAAGAAGTCTCATATTCATCAGCGATGTCACGGAGCCGTAATGTTTCTATAATTCTTAAACTTTTGGAATTATTTTGTACAAAAGTTCTGATAGAAGTTGTTACAAAATTTTAATTAGAGTATAATTATTGTGGATTCAGTACATTCCTACATCGATGTGGCATATATATCGTTCATGGGGTAGAAGAACAGAGGTGACATTGGTTGTTGGAGAAAAGCAGTGGACTGTTGAAGTTATGCGAAATAAGAAGGTGTGCAGGTTCGGTATTGGATGGGATGTTTTCACCTCGCAAAATACTCTGCTTAATGGTCAGGAGATTGTATTTCAATTCACTGGGAACTTCACATTTCAAGTAACCGTCTAGATTTATTCTAAATTTCAATTTGTTGCACGCTATTTAGACTGTAATTGTTGGATTGAATTAGGTTGGTGACTATGTTTTAAAATCCTCTTAAGTACTTTATGTTCTTAATTAAACCTTATGTTATGAAGGCTATGCATATTTTCTGAATTTGGTTACCTTAATGTAATTCATTACATGAATCGTAGATATTCTTATAAACGATAATCGAACGGTTAGGTGATATTTTTCGATTACAGTACATTAAATATGGTTAAACATGAGTTGAAGTACACCAATTTCGGAAACTGCTTAGAAACATAACATTCTTCACGCCTCTCAATTTTCTTGATGATTTGATGTTTAGTTTGTTTCCGACATTGAGTCCAAATGGTATGTTGATCCAGATGCCTGTATATGACATGATTTCTTTAGTAAATGAGGCATCATAATTTTAAACAAATTAAAATTTTTTTTTTACCTCTGCATACGATTCTTCATATTGTTTTATAGGGTATTCAAAGTTGTGTCCTTCAATGATATCTTTGGCACTGTATATGGGTGATTTGTGTTTAATGTTTTCAAGTTTTATCACCAACTTCATAGTGTAATCCTTCTTCTCAATTGACTTCAAGCTATCTGGCCAACATTCTTCAGTGTCCTGTTATATATCATAATACGTCCGTAAACATTTTTTTTCTATCACGAACAATTCTGAGACTTAAGTATTAATCTATTTACCTCGTTTACAATGGCCTGAGCTTTCTTCCCAATGCATTTCTGCGAGGGTAGATTTCCCAGAAGTATGTCAATGGTACCAGTTTCATCAGATGCTAGAATTAGAAGCTTATACCTGTACATGTATAATGTCAGTTCTTAAGTGGACATGAAACTAATTTTTTCGTAATATGTAAAGTATGTGTTCGAATACTGTTACCATATCTGTGGATGAGGAACATCCCTACAACATTTGAGACAGTTGTAAGCTTTATCAATCTTCTTAACTACATTGTAGCATGAAGTGCATACAGCATACCACCATGTCTCCTCTTTTGTTAATTGTTCAATTCTCACTTTGCACAAAACTTCAGTCTAAATAACAAACAATTTTTTCAGTATTGGGATAAGTTATCAAGTTAAAGAGTAGTTTAGTAACATAATACCTCGATTGAGTCATTTCCGAGATTCTTAATCTCCTCTACTGTATAAAGTTGTGGAGGTGATCTCCTGTTAAAGGACTTCTGATACTCAGCAAATTCTGGTTGCTTTAACCTAATTTCACATTAATATTACTTTAATAAATATAACATAGATGTAAGAACGGAAATGGTTTAGTTTACACAACATTTTCCTCATCTGAGTTACGCTATGGTGAGCGTAGTTGATATAGAAAGTAGTGGCTGCAACGTTTGAGATCTGAACTTTATCTGCATAAAAATATAGAATAAATGAATGCTAGGTAGATGATTATCATGTGTGCTATGGAGAAATGGAAAAAAAAGAATGCAAAACACTTACTTTGCCACTCAGTCACTCTACCACAGCCGATAATTATAATGAGAGGATATTCGAGATCTTCCTTAAGAGTGACATCCAAAAGTTCTGCCAACTCATCCCACAATGTAACCTTTACGCTTTGCCTGATTTTGAAATGAATTCATAAATTTTTGACTTTATATTTGTGTATAGTGCAGATGAACAGAAAGGTATGAAGTAAAACCTGCCATCAGTTAAATGGAACTTCATCTGTGTTTGCATATAACCCAATCGGTTTCTTACATTGTTAAGATAGAGTTCTATTTCTTCTACCACTCCAATAACATCTTGAATAAAAAAAAATTCAATGTTAGACATATGAACTTCTATTATTTGTGTGTCAATGCATTTTAAATATCATATGAACCATTACCAGTTAGATATGTAGTCTGCTGAGATAGTTGCTTCAGATCCCCTATGTCATAAAAATCAAAGGCCGCCTTGTCAATGAGTACCTGGGTTTCATCTAACTCTTGGATTTTTGTGTCTCTAGAAAATACGATTTGTATTGTCTTGTGAATGCATCTAAATCTGTCTTCTTTCTTGTACTCTCGGACAGTGAAGTTCTTGAATAAGTAAACTGTTCCCAGTTCCAAACATGGTTCAACAGCTGAAGCAATTTCTCCCGGAACAAAAGCATGTATTCGACTACGCTGTGAATGTTCATGTCATTTGTTAGTATCTTAAAATAACTTATATGTTAGAGAACGATACTCAGTAGAGAAGAAATGTTATTACCTTATTATCCAAGAGTAACAGGTTGAAACTTTTGAATGGTTCTCCAGTTTTGGTGTGTCCTCTCCATAGGTTGAGTATTCTTGCGGGCACTCTCCAGTCGTATTTACCGGTTCTTAGATCTTTGAAAGAGTCGTACTTTGTTGTTGTAATTTTGGCTGAAGTGGACATATTTTCAAGATTCTTGTTGTTTTGGCTTGTAATTCTGTTGTGATGTGCTTCTATAGTAAAGCTTTTAAATAGAGTTTGCTATATTAATTTTTGATGTGATTTGAGTAGATGATACAAATTTATTGTGGAAATCTACCACGTCTGTCATTTAATTACAACAACCATATTTAATTGTAGTTACTCAAATATGATAGGTATGAGTTAGTCAATTCCTTTTTGTTCGGTTTAGCATACTATATTTAAGAGAAGAACTGAACTGTTGCAATAACTAGAGTCCAAAAGGTTAACCAAGAGTGTTCAAAATAGTTAAAATTGACATGAAATCAGAATACAAAAGATGATAGTTAAAAGTTTTTTGCCAAATGATAAAAAAAAGGCAAATACATGTCTTCTGAATCATGCACTTGACCATTTCTTCTTCCAAACTGCATGAACCCAAAATCATAACTGAATATTTTGAAATGATTTACAATCTAGAAAGAGGAATTTTAAAAAATTTATTACCATCTCAGGATTTCTTAAGCTTAGCATGAGGACTTTGATCATCCAAATCACACTTCAGTACAGCTTTAGTTTTGGTTCTTCTACTTCGAGTTGACGACTTCCCAGTAGGTGGGCCTTCACTCTTAGGCACTTCCTCAGATTTTGATTCCTGGACACAAAAGTAAATTGCTTTACATTTTAATGTCATTGAATTAAGGTTTCACTATTGAGTTAATCTTAATACTTACTATTGTCACATAAAGCTCCTTAATTTCTGGACTTTGTGGAATATTTGGATCATAATTTCCAAATATTTCTTGAGGATTATCAACTTTTTTGGCTGTAAAAACTTTGCTGGATTTGTTTATATTTTGGGCTGATGGAGTCAATGTCAAAATGTACTCTTTCATTTCAAATTGCTTTAGAAGAGGAGGAAAGTCGATACCCTCACCAACCTAACCAATAAAAGACAATTTTTGAAACTGTAATATGTTAAAAAAAAGGAATAATAATCAAAAAAGGTGGAAATTTGAGAGACCTGGGTATCATCATTTATAATTTCAAATGCATCTTTCCCAGTTAGGCGTTGTATTTCGTCATCCGGGAAAATGATAGGAAGAATTCCAGTTTTGTCAAAACAAACAGTACATAACCTGAATCTATGTAATGGACATAAATTAGAAAAAAAAAATGATAATGCAAAAGTGTAAATTATTTAACTTGTCAATCTGTACCTCTTCTCGGGATACGGAATTACTCGCATACATTCATTATTATGGCAGAAAAACCTTCCATCCACCTTAGTAATTTCAGCTCCGCAACTTGTGCAAAAATTGGCATACCAGTTGCATTCTTCTTCAAATTTCTTAAGAGTAACATGACATAATACATCCTTCTGTGAAATGTAAACCCAAGTCATTGGTAAAAAAATTGATTGTAATTCTGTTAGGCCGAATACACAATATAACCAAGTATGTATGAGAATAACAATAATTAAGAACACTGTTTATGAATCAATAAACTGTATTTATATTAACAGCTTCTCTCTTTATGATGTTAATGAATCACAAAGAGCTTCTAGGTTACAAGAATAATATATCAATATTCACGTGTGTCCCTTCTAGGGATAACCTATCTGTGTTTATATAGTACACAGCTACATATAATCCTTATCTAATTGATATTCCTACAAGTTAGCTATACAAAACTTATCAATTAAGGATTGCTTCTTATCTTCTATTCCGTCTCCTTAGCTGTATCAATATATTCTGCTTCTTTCCATCTTCAGAATATATTGCTTCTAGAATCTTCAATTCAGCACCGACAGCTAATTCAACTA
Organism: Heracleum sosnowskyi; assembly: GCA_030848705.1. Classification (NCBI taxonomy): domain Eukaryota; kingdom Viridiplantae; phylum Streptophyta; class Magnoliopsida; order Apiales; family Apiaceae; genus Heracleum; species Heracleum sosnowskyi. The sequence goes on along the minus strand of CM061245.1, from coordinate 116,456,805 downwards.
TCACCCTGTCAGACTTTAAATAAACTCTGACCGGCTTCAATTAAACTCTTCACCCTGTCAGAGTTTAACTAAACTCTGACTGGCTTCTGATAAACTCTTGTCAGTACCTGTTGCTTAAACACTGATAAACAAACATTAGCAATTATATCTAACAATCTCCCCCAACTTGTTCATAATAAAATGTACAAGTTAAACATATAATTGATGATGTCAAAACCATTTAACAAATGCAGTGTTTAACATATAACAAAGTTTGATTTAAAACAGAGTTTAAATTTGACTTAGAATAGAAAATATTAAAAACTTACAGTCAGACTTTAATTGACTTCTTCAATATCAGGTACAGTCCTGAGATAATCAATCAACAGTCTTCTCTCAGCATTCTCAAGTTCAGCTATCATAATCTCTTTCAGCTCCTTATACTCTGGATCTCCTTCACCAGTTTGATATATGGCAGCCCTCAGAGAATAAATACTGTTCTTCTTCATGTCATTTCCTAACCGAATGTACTGAGCTTTATCTGACTCTAAGTTGAATTCTAAGACTTTTATTCCAAGTGCAGTTGTAAATCTAGCACTGTTTTTCTTCATCTTCACCAACTTTCCAGCATGATTTCTATACTTTGGAATATAAGCATTTGAGACTTCTCCTCCTCCAAGCATCACTTTTGATCTCAGCATCTTTTCTCTTAAGATTTGAGCAACATTATGGGTATGTCTGTTCTTAACTTTCAACAGATAAAGTACATATTCAAGTTCTTCCCATGATTTGAGATTTACATCAGATTCTCCAACTCTATAAACACTTCCATCACTCATGAAGTATAACAGAAACTGCTTCTTCAAGACTCTGTGAAAAATTAACTGAACAGATTCTAACTTATCAAGATTTTCTTGTGTATCCCTAATACCAGATCCTGCCAGTGAAATATTGTCTTGAGATCTGTTATTTATTCTCTTCTCCCTATGTGAACCTAAACCAGACTTATCATAAGATTCTTTTCCAAGTACAGTCCTGGTTTGAGAAAAATCCACAGGTTGAAGTGTCAGAGTTTCAGAGAGTACAGGTCTTAAGAAACCTTTGAGTTGAGGAGCTAGCTGAGTTTGCACAGCTTGAGCCTTGTCAGAGGCTGGCTTATCTTCAATAGTATCATCAACTTGAGCAGCGTCAGAGGTTGATTTTGCTAATCTTGTTTCAACTTGAGCAATGTCAGAGGTTGAATAAATCTTCTTAGGTAACTGTTCTTCTTCTACCAGTTTACCTTTTCCTTTGTCAGCATTATTAATCACAGGCCTCCTTGAGTACTGTAAACTCTGATCAGAGTTTACATTCTCTTTGATAACAATTCCTTTTTCTTTCTTTCTAGGAGCCTTGATTTCCTTCTTTTTGTAGATTCCAGCTTCAACATTCTTCTTGTGTTCCTCAGCAAGCATTTGCTCTTCAGCTTGGATATCTTCAATTGTAATACCTTTTCCATGTTCTGCCATAAACATCTTAGCAGCAATTTCCTCATCAGTAGATGGCTTATCAGAGATTATCAAACTTTTATATCTTGAACCACTGGCAGAGTTTACATGTCCCTTTCCAGAGTTTGATCTTTTATCAGAGTTTGATCTTCTTGAAAGTAATCTTCTATCATCAGTTGATCTTAAGCTCTTTCCATCTCCTCCCTTGTTTCCACCATCATTACCATCATCCCTCCGTCTCAGAGTTTGAGTGTCTTTGCATTTGTCACTTGGTACACTCTCCCCCTTTTTGACATCATCAGAAAGTAGTACTGATGTAAGCAATTCAAGCGCAGTAGAAATGGAAGTCAGTTGAGCAGACATAGCATTCTGGTTGTCCTCAACTGTCCCAAGCCTCTTCTTGATTTCTTCAGAATCCCTGGCTTGCTGCTTGAACATGGCATAGTAAGAAGTTCTGTCAGCCTTTAAAGTAAGATCCCTCAGACTTACTTCATTCCTCAATTTTGTAAGTATTTGTTGATTCTCATCAAATCTATTATTGAGAGATTTGACTTGAATAACAGTTGCCTGTAAGCTCGTAAGGACATCAGGATTTGTAATCTTCTTAACAGAATCAGATAGAAAATCTGCAGCCCGTTGTGCTGGAAAGACACAATCTGCATTAGCCCATGCATTGTAGTACATATTCTGAAAATGCTCAGAAGCAGCCCTTTGAACTTCCCTCTCTTCAGTAGAATTTGCTTGAATATCAGAAACTTCCACTTGAATATCAGAGTTTGAATGAGCAGGACTAGCTTCAGCATTGTCATCCTCTCTGTGAATATCTTCAAGCACATTTTCAGCAGTGATTTCATCAATTAACTGAGCAGTGGCATCAGGTACTTGATCTGCTACAGTTTGAGGAACATCAGAGTTTGCTGGAGCAGTAACCTCTGCTTCTCTCTGAACAATCTCGACAACTGATTGTTGCAAAGCTTCAAGTAAAACAATATCCTCATGATCATTATCTGTTGCATCAGCATGTACAGCAACAGCTTCTGGAACTGGATCAACTATAATCTGATCAACTTCCTCACCTTTCTCAAAATCAAGAGAAATGATTTCTGTGTGAGAAGCAATAGGTTCTACTAATTCAGTAGTAGCTTGATCAGCTTCCAGTACAGTATCTTCATGATCCACAATCCTGCTGTCAGAGTATGCAGCAGCTTCCTCAACTACATCATCAGCTTTTGATGTAGGAGCTTCTGGTTCAAAATCCATCAGAATAGGTTCAGGATTTGCAGCATCCTCAGCAGTTAGAATATCCTCCTCAACAACAATTGCAGGAGTACTTGAAGGTACAGTTGGAATCACAATCTCCTCATTCTCTGATGTAGGAGTTTCAGTGTCCTCAGGTTCTTTGTCCATATTGGCAATGATATCACCAAAAAGTTGATCAGCAACTAGTCTTCTCTTTCTCTGATGAAGAGTCTCTTCATCAGCTTCAGTTTCTGAGTCTACATTAGAATCAGTAGCAACAGACTTTGCCCGTTTGGCTCGCCTTTTCTTCATTCTTTTTCTCTGAGGCACAGCATCAACATTTGATACCTCAGCTTCAGTTTGTTGCAAACCAGACTTAACTGCTCGAACTTTGGATCTCTTTGACCTCTGTGGTTGAGACACAGAAGGTCCAGCTTCAGCAGGTGATACTTGTTGTTGTTGTAAGTTGTCAAGAAATTGTTGCACTGATGCAGGCAACATTAAAGGACCAACTTCTCCTTTCTTGTTGTCCTTGTTGATAAGATCAGAAAATATACGTTTGTGCAGTTTAAACGAAAGTATAACATCATCCTCTACTATCTCAACATTTGGACAGCAAAAATTGAATATCAATTGACAAAACCTAGAGAAATAAACAACATTTCTATTCTCTAGCATTTTCTCACCAATATTAGTTAGAACTAATCTAGCAACATCAAAATGACTGCCATAGAGAAGAGAATACCCGATCTGTAGACTATCCGTGGGAATCGCATCCCAATTGGTACACTTCTTTCCAAAAGCCCGAGTAATGCAATCGAAAAAGAAGCTCCACTCCTTGCGCAAAAATGGCCTTTTGAGTTGACCTATCTTTGTCAAAGGTCCAGTGTAGCCTATCTCGTTCATCATTCTGACGAGCTCAGAGTCTCCAACAGAGATTGTGAATGCATTGAAATCTTCAAGACCCAAAGCATCACGAACAGTAGTAGGAGTAACAACAAATTCATCTCCTTGAAACTCAAAAATTATAGATGGCGATCCAGACTCTCCTCCATTATCATAAGCACCTGTCTGCCAAAAAGATTTGATTTGAGTCGCAGACAGCTTCGACGGTGCGGTTAGAGCAGTACCGATATCAGAGTGTAACAAGAACCTCTGAATCAAATGAAACGCCTCTGGTGCGTTCTCATTTGCTACAGGTGCAGAATAATTGTTTGGAACAAATTCTAATGCAGAAGCAATAAACGCTGTAGTTGCCATTTGTAAGATTTGAAAATAAGAAGAACTGGGCTTTGAAAGTGTTTGAGTGTTTGTGTGTGAGTAAAAGCTTATGAAAAGATGAGGTGCGTAAAAGATTGAATCGTGTGTATGTAGTGTATTAAATAATAACTGTAAAGATTAGAAGTATGTGAGTGGGACAGATGTCAGACGTGGATACGCTGACAGCTGTATCGAACAACTTCCAATACACACGTGCAGACGTGAAAACACCTGTCATCACATATAACACTCAAAATATCCGCTTAAGAGAAAAAAATTAATAATAATAAAATTATCAATTTTAATAATAAAGTACAAAGGAGCTCAATAGTCAGAATAATAATGACTGTCTTGAAACTCCGCCCCTTATTATCCCAAGCGCTTCGATTCAAGTAAAAACCTTTCAGTTACCCTGTTGAATGCTTTAAAAACCGAAGCATTTTAACAACAGGCTTCATATCTTAAAATTACCATACACCAAATGGCAGGAACCTTTGAATTCATGGATGTAGCATCATTCATGAACATGAACTGGCAGCAACAAGAAAACTATATCATCGATGAGTTTTTTGTTCTGTCTTTTCTGAATGATGAAGGTCTTATAGCAGATGATGAAATAGCAGAAGGACCAATCTCTAATCCTTATGTGCACATCATCCGTCCCGGTCCATATGATGTGCCCATTCTGGCAGACGATCATACTATGGAGATTTGTATGATACTCTTCCAGCAGAGCTTCCTGATGGGTACTGAGGAGACAATCTTCTTGGAATCCTGCAAGCTGCAAAGCAGAAAAAGAATCCAGGAAGATGATGATGATGATGATTCATCTTCAGGATGTTGTCAAGCAATTCCAGATGGTATAATGATCAGTTGAACAACTGGGTAGCGATCATCAGAAGTAGTAGAGCACAATAACTTCTGGCTCTAGCTCTTCTGCTTCAGATGTAGCATTCAGATACTTGTCCTGGTTAAATAGATCTTCTCTTTTGTAACCATAGTGATTAGTACGTATCAGAATAGTTTAGCTAAACTTGAGTATGAAATGGTCTGAATGTAAATTTGAATCAATTAATGAAAAAAAATTTGTTTCTTTACATATCAGTATTATCAATTTTGCATAGTAATTGTAAAGTGAAAGAAATGATATCACTTTAAACAATAAACTAACATACTCAGCAGCATTACGAATCACTATCAGGACTTATCAAACACACTCTTTCTTTTCTCCGTTCAATCATACTTTTTCCGAAAAACAAATGGCTCATCTCAAAAATTATAACATGTCTGAAACAAATAGATTATTTTAACCATCAGAGATTAAAACAAAGTAACCTCGGCGTATTTCACACAATACATCAGTGTTTACCATTTGTCCTTCTTTGTCAATAAACTCTTTTCTCAATCTGTACAGTTGTGAAAATATGTGTGTGTAGTAGCAGAGTTTACCGAAATCAGTATTTAGATCATCTCAAAGTGCATAAAATCCACAAACTAAAGTAGTAAAAACTGGTTGCCTAAACTCTCATGTATAACATTAGACACTGATTTTTCTATCTAAACTCTATATTACTGATATCCTTTCATTTGGATATGTCTTTTATTTTTCACCCCCTTTATTATTATTATTATTATTATTTTTTTTCCAGTAATCAGTGGTTGGCACTAGTCACCAAAAATCAAAGATTTTAGCCCTTATTTCATACAATAAGTTCCTGGATCTTCCTAGGCACAACATGATCTCAAAGGAATTTGTGCTCTGTTTGGCATCTTTTGATGTGAGGGTGAATTATTTGCATTAAATAATCAGAGTTTAGACTTTTCATCAGTAATTATAATTAACTTATGAGAGAAGATGCAAACAGCTAATACAGACTCAGTGTATAGGATCAATAAACTAAGAGATGCTATAAATATAGAGACAGTATCATGCTGTGTTAGCTTACTGCACATATTTGAGATCAGAATCTATCAACTCTTAAGGATTCACAATTACTTACTGAGAATTATGCTTCATACAAATTTCTTCATTGGTCCAAATGTTTTAGACAAAATTACAATCAGAGTATAACATTAAACTGTAACTATCAGAGTATGACCAACAGAGTTTACCATCAGAGTTTAACATGCTGGTTCACATAACAGTTAACATGTGCAAGGAATCATGAGCATTTAAACAATCAAACATGGATAGATTTTGAGTCTAACCCGTATCTCTAGTCTGAACCAGAGATCATTCCAAGTTCATTTACCAATCTTGTAAACGTAGCTTCACTCAAAGGTTTGGTGAAGATATCTGCAAGTTGTTGGTCTGTAGACACAAAATGAAGCTCAATGTTCCCTTCGTCCACATGTTCTCTGATAAAATGATATCTTATGCTGATGTGCTTGGTCATGGAGTGCTGTACTGGATTACCTGTCATAGCAATAGCACTTTGGTTATCACAAAAAATAGGTATTTTAGAGTACCTTAACCCATAATCCAGCAGTTGATTCTTCATTCATAAAATCTGTGCACAACAGCTACCAGCTGCTATATACTCTGCTTCAGCAGTGGATGTGGAGATTGACTTCTGTTTCTTGCTGTACCAAGAAACTAATCTGTCACCTAAAAATTGACAGCTTCCACTTGTACTTTTTCTGTCTATCTTACAGCCTGCAAAATCTGCATCAGAGTAACCAATTAACTTAAACTCTGATTCTCTAGGATACCACAAACCCAGGGTTATGGTTCCTTTGAGATATTTGAAGATCCTTTTCACAGCTGTTAGATGAGGCTCTCTGGGATCTGCTTGAAATCTTGCACAAAGACATGTTGCATACATGATATCAGGTCTACTTGCAGTAAGATACAGTAGAGACCCTATCATTCCTCTGTAGTTAGTCATATCTACTGAGGCTCCTGTGTCTTTGTCAAGCTTCGTTGCTGTAGCCATGGGAGTTGTAGCAGATGAACTATCAAGCATACCAAATTTCTTTAGAAGATTTCTGGTATACTTTGCTTGATTGATAAAAATCCCATCATCTGTTTGCTTGACCTGTAAGCCTAGAAAATAACTAAGCTCTCCCATCATGCTCATTTGATACCTGGATTGCATAAGCTTTGCAAACTTCTTACAAAGTTTGTCATTAGTAGATCCAAAAATAATATCATCTACATAAATTTGAACTAAAAGCAAATCATCACCAGAATTGAAATAAAACAGGGTTTTATCAATTGTACCTCTTGTGAACCCACTTTCTAAAAGAAATTGAGCAAGAGTTTCATACCATGCTCTTGGTGCTTGCTTTAGTCCATATAATGTCTTGTCAAGCCTGTAGACATAATCTGGATGCTTGGAATCTACAAATCCTGGTGGTTGTTCAACAAACACTTCTTCTTCAAGCTTCCCATTGAGAAAAGCACTTTTTACATCCATCTGAAAAACTTTAAACTTCTTGTGTGCAGCATAGGCCAGAAAAATTCTTATGGCCTCCAATCTTGCAACTGGAGCAAAGGTTTCATCATAGTCAATTCCTTCCTGTTGTGAATAACCTTTAGCCACAAGTCTAGCCTTGTTTCTTGTAATCACACCTTCACTGTTAGTCTTGTTTCTGAAAACCCACTTTGTACCTACAATTGATCTATTCTTTGGTCTAGGTACAAGTGTCCATACTTCATTTCTTTCAAATTCATTTAACTCTTCTTGCATTGCTGTAATCCAATTAGCATCTTGAAGAGCTTCCTCCACTTTCTTTGGTTCTGTTTGAGACAAGAAAGCATGATACAGACACTCATTGTTTGTTGCACTTCTAGTTCTCACACTAGCATCAGGATCTCCAATTATGAGATCAGGTGTGTGTGCCTGTGTCCACTTTCTGGCTGTTGGTAAGTGGTTTCTTGCATCATTATTGAATCCTCCCCCTTGATCCATGCTCTCCTGATTCATATGTTGACTTTCTGCATTATCTGAGGCTCCCCCTGAGTTGGATGGCTCAGTGTTTGAGCTGTCAGAGTTTGAATCAGTTTCCTCAACTGACTCACTTGCTGTGTCTTGTTGAGCTTCTTCACGCTCCCCCTCAACTGGTTCTCTATTTAGTTCAATTTGAGAATTTCCAGTTTCTCCAGTATTTACCAGTAGAGGTTCAGAGTATGCTTCGTCAGAGTTTGTCAACCCTGCTTCATCAGAGTTTATATCATCAGAGAATAGATCTTCATTTTCAAAACGTAGTTGATCATATCCATCCTTGTCTTCAAGTCCAATTATTTTCTTGTCATCAAACGACACATGTATGGATTCCATGATCACCTTTGTTCTCAGATTGTAAACTCTGAACGCTTTTGTTGACAATGGATAGCCAACAAAGATTCCTTCATCAGCTTTTAACTCGAACTTGGTCAACTGTTCAGGATGAGTCTTCAACACAAAGCATTTGCATCCAAATATGTGAAAATATTTCAAATTTGGCTTCTTGTTTTTCACCATCTCATATGGTGTTTTTCCATGCTTGTTGATCAGAGTTGCATTTTGAGTAAAACAAGCAGTTTGAACAGCTTCTGCCCAGAAATAAGTTGGCAATTTTGCTTCATCAAGCATAGTTCTGGCAGCTTCAATTAAGGTTCTGTTCTTTCTTTCAACTACACCATTTTGCTGTGGAGTTCCAGGTGCAGAAAATTCTTGTTTGACTCCTCTTTCCTTGCAGAAAGCTTCCATGATTGAATTTCTGAATTCAGTTCCATTATCACTCCTTATAATTTTGACTTTGTGCTGTGATCCTTTGTCCAGTAGATTTACATGATCCATCAACATTTGAGCAGTTTCATCCTTCTTTGACAAGAAATACACCCATGTATATCTAGTATATTCATCAACAATTACTAGAGCATATTTCTTTCTGCCCATGGACATCACATTCACTGGTCCAAAGAGATCAACATGTAGAAGATGATAAGGTTCCACTACTGAAGATTCAGATTTGCTCTTGAAAGATGACTTCCTTTGCTTGGCCTTTTGACAAGAATCACATAGACCATCTAGATTGAGTATTGATTTTGGAAGTCCTCTTACAAGATCCTTTCTAATAAGCTCATTTATGTTGTTCAAATTGAGATGAGAGAGCTTCTTGTGCCAATTCCAACTCTCTTCATTTGACATTCTTGCAGTCAGACACACTGTTTTTCCATCAGAGTTTGTTACCGAACTTGCTTCATAAATATTGTTGCGCCTGTGTCCAACTAGAACAACTTTCCCAGTAGATTTACTGATAACTTCACAGTATTCACTATGAAAATCTACATGGTTTCCTCTGTCACAGATTTGACTCACAGATAGCAGATTATGCTTGAGTCCTGAGACTAGAGCTACATTTGTGATGATGACACTTCCAAGATTAATATTGCCATATCCCAGAGTGTGTCCTATGTTGCCATCTCCATAGGAAACTTTTGGGCCAGCCTTCTCCTCAAAGTCTGATAGCAGGGCTTTATTTCCAGTCATATGTCCAGAGCATCCACTGTCTAAGATAAGTGTGCTCTCTATTATACCCTGCAATCACAAACAAACACTAAGTGTTAGTTTTGAGGATCCAGACTTGCTTGGATCCTTTGTCTTTCTTAACAGTGTTAGTTTTTGCAGCGGAATTTGTATTATCAGAGTTTAAACTAACATTGTCAGATTTTACACTAGCAGAGTTTGCTCTAACCCATTTCAAGTTGGGTTTTAGCTCATAATAGTTATGATAAATTGCATGATAACTCTTACATGTGTAAATAGAATGCCAAGTGCTCCCACAATGTTTGCATAAAGTCTGTGGTCTTACTCTAACATAATCATTCTTTACTTCTGAAGTAGAAGGTAAAGAATTAATATGTTTGTTCTTAGTGCAAAATCTAGCAAGATGATTAGAACTACCACAATTATAACATGTTTTTCTTGAGGCACTAGCATTAGGCATATGATTATTTCTATTATTTATGCCTACTTTTCCATTCCTATTTCTTTTGGACCCTTTAGGTTTCATGGCAGACTTAACCTCTTTGAGCTTATGTTTAAACTGTTTTCCTGTCATTAAACCAACATTAACCTGCTTCTCACAGATTCTAATTGGTTCTTTAACAGCTTCTAACTCAACAAGCTTCTCTGTTTTAGATTCAATATCTACTTGTTCAACACAAGCTTCAACTGGCTCCATAACAGCTTCTTTCACAACTACAGATTTTAGCTTGGTGGTTTCTGGAACAAATATCACAGGTTTAAGTTGTGGTTTAACCTTAACTTTGTCTTTAAACCTAAGTTCATCGTTTTCACAATAGCCTAAACCTACAGAATCTGTTTGAAACACTTGATGAGTGTCTCTTCCAGAGTTTGTCCAAGTCATAATTACTTTTCTTTCTTTTTCAAGTTCAGATTCTAGCTGCTTATTTAACTTAAGCACTTCCTGTTCAATATAAACAGCATCATCTCTTTCTTTTTGAATCTACTTCATATTCTCAAGTTCTCTTTCAAGAAACTTGTTTCTTTCTTTAAGACTAAGATTCTCAGATTTAATCCTCTCATTCTCTAAAGTCTGATCCCTATAACTAACATGAACACTTTTCAGATATACTCTTAACTCAGATATATTATCAGTATCATAAGCATAAGTAGTTAGGGGTACCTTATTTTCAGAAGATTCAGTCTCATCTCTGACAGTTGCCATAAGAGCATAGTTTTCTCCATCATCAGAGTCTGAAGTATCTGCCCAGTCTTTGCCTTTAGAGATGAGTGCTTTCTCAGATTTGCCTTTCTTGCACTCTGGAGCATAATGACCCATCTCTTTGCACTTGTAGCACTGGATCTCTGATTTATCCTTCTTTCCAGACTTGGTATCCCTTCCATCAGACTTTCTGAAATTCTTCTTCTCAGAATTTGAATCTCTCCTTGAGAATCTCTTTCCTTTCTTGAAGTTCTTGAATCCCATCTTCTTAAAGGTCTTCACCATCAATGCAGCCATTTGCATCAACTCCTCTTCATCATCCTCAGAGTCAGAAGCTTCATCAGAGTTTGAGTCATCATCAGAGTTTGATGACTCACTTTCAGATTTAATAACTAAAGCCTTTCCCTTGGCTTTCTTTCTTGATGATTCCTTCTTGATGGGCTTCTCCTCGACTTTGAGAGCAACAGATTTTGTCTTCTTGCTGGACCTCCTGTTTCTTTGTTCTATCTCAAGTTCATGAGTCTTTAACAATCCATAGATCTCATCAAGATCTGTATCAGCAAGATCATAATTATCTCTGATTGTTGTTGCCTTTAAATCCCACTTTTCAGGTAGAGATAACAGAAACTTGAGATTTGACTCTTCAAGTTCATATTCCTTATCTACTAGAGACAAATCGTTCAACAGTTTGCAAAATCTGTCATAAGTCTCAGTCAAGGTTTCATTAGTTCTTGAATCAAAGTGCTCATACTCCTGTGTGAGTATTGTTTTTCTGTTCTTTTTAATAGCACCTGTTCCCTGGCATCTGACTTCTAAAGCATCCCATATCTCTTTGGCCGTTTTGCAGCCAATTACTCTGTTAGACATTACATTATCTAAAGCACTGTGGAGAAGATGTCTAACCTTTGCATCCTTTGCAATTGATGAGATATCCTCAGGAGTCATATCTTTCTTTTCCTTTGGAACAGTCTTTTGTGCTTGACCATCAACAACAGGGGACAATTTAGTTGGCATATGAGGACCATCATTAATTCTGTCAAGGTATTCTGGATCTGTAGCCTCCAGAAACATGGTCATCTTCACCTTCCAAATCGGATACTCTACTGGCCTGAGAATTGGAACCCTGATTGTTTCATATCGACTCACAGAATTGGGCTTAACCTGTTCAGCCTTAGGAGCAGTTTGATTTTCTTCAGACATGATTATTACTGTGTTTGAATCGTAAAACTGTATATATTAAACAGCCTTGTCTCTGATACCAATTGTTAGGCCGAATACACAATATAACCAAGTATGTATGAGAATAACAATAATTAAGAACACTGTTTATGAATCAATAAACTGTATTTATATTAACAGCTTCTCTCTTTATGATGTTAATGAATCACAAAGAGCTTCTAGGTTACAAGAATAATATATCAATATTCACGTGTGTCCCTTCTAGGGATAACCTATCTGTGTTTATATAGTACACAGCTACATACAATCCTTATCTAATTGATATTCCTACAAGTTAGCTATACAAAACTTATCAATTAAGGATTGCTTCTTATCTTCTATTCCGTCTCCTTAGCTGTATCAATATATTCTGCTTCTTTCCATATTCAGAATATATTGCTTCTAGAATCTTCAATTCAGCACCGACAGCTAATTCAACTATCACCCTGTCAGACTTTAAATAAACTCTGACCGGCTTCAATTAAACTCTTCACCCTGTCAGAGTTTAACTAAACTCTGACTGGCTTCTGATAAACTCTTGTCAGTACCTGTTGCTTAAACACTGATAAACAAACATTAGCAATTATATCTAACAAATTCCAATTGCTATTCTTCTAGTTTTTTAAGATTGTGCACATACCTCAATGTAGTCGTTAGACAAATTTTTTATGTCTTCAATTGTATAAATTTTCATATCCCTATGTTCTTCACAATCCATCAATGTCATACTACAAAAAAAAATGAATATGTCACACCATCATAGAACTAAAACAGTTGAAAAATGTTTCACACTATTATATACTATTAACCATTATTTACAAATTCAGAATAATGTAAATACCTTCTGAGGAAATTGTTCAAACTATAGTGTTTAGGATTAAGATAGAACCTGGTGGCCGGGAAGTTGGTCAAAACAGTTTCACCTGTGAATTAAAGCATAATAAACTCACAATATTCGTGTTAAACCACAATTTTTGTAGTGTTGTGGTATATTGTCATACCATCGTACTTATTCGGTTTGGCACTTGCTATAATGACAACTACTGATTCTTCACCAATATCATTCAAAGCTTTCTCAAAACTTTCACCAAACTCATTGAAAAATGTTACATTGACCTTAAACCTATATAAGAAAGACATATAGAGCAAATGAATAAGTACATGAGGAATAAAGTTACTTGGAAACCATTAATTGTGCATCACAATTGTAGAGATATGTACCTTCCATCTGCTATCTTAAATTTCATAAGTGATTTGGTTGGGTCCTCTTTAGAGTAAACACATTTTGCATTCGGAGTGTCTACAATGCCAATAACATCTACAACGAAGTATAAAACACTGTCTAAATATTTTACTCAAAATTAAATTAGTACATATTGCTCATAAGTGAATATTATTACCAATTAAAAAGCGAGTATCAGTTAAAAACGTGTCCACGTCTTGAAGATGAAACAAATCAAAGGCATACTGATCGATATCACAGACATTTTCCTTCAGCGGATTCAGCTTGGTTTGAGCCTCAAAATAAATATGTTTCTCATTTCTTACTGCTCTGTTTGTTTCCTCTCCATCGCAACTTTTTAATTGAAATGTTGACAGAACATAAACTTCACCTTCTTTGAGGCACGCTTCAAACAAATAAGATAGTTTGTCGCTAATAAATGCATGTATCCTACAATTCTACATTAAACACGGGATTGTCAGTTTGAATTTACTAACAATATCCTATATAAATAGATAAAGTATAAGAAATTTGAAGAAATACCTCATTGTCAATAAAAACGATATTGTAACCACGGAATTCCTTTGTTTTCCTGTTAATTCCTTTCCAGACAGCTTGTGCTCTAACACAAATTGATGCATCAGTCTTTTCAGTTGTCAAACTTAACAAAGTATCAAATCTGTTAAACATTTTTGCAAGTGAAGAATAATTGTAGATCTAGTGATGGAGTTGTTGTACCAAAAGTTACCAATAACCTAAAGTGATAAGATCTGACTATGTGGCTAAAAAGGACGTGCGTGACTCTCTTCTACTGCTATTCTTTATTTACAGGGTCTTCTTATTATTATTTAAAGCCTAAAGTTCCTTGTATAATGAAATTGGTATGTTTATGAGCTTCTTGTATTACAAATTTCATACTCTATTGAATATAAGAATATTTACATTCTATATTGAATCAATTGTTAGTACAAATTTTAGTGATTTGTTTAATTTTCTGATATATTGAATTGTTGTTGTTTGTAAGGAAATTATAAAATCTGACTGTAAATTTAATGGCATAAAGATTGAATGCAAACAATTGATTTGGAAGATGTATACTTATCATATGGAGACATAATACAGTACACATATTACCAAATACTACTAAATATCCGATCTACATAGAAATTAGCATTTACAAATGTTCAAATAGAGGTATTTCGACTATGTTACTGGCAAATTATAGAATACTTCTTTGTAGACAACATTGGAGGTAATATTTGTTGCAGCACCACTGTTAGAATCAATAAAAATTTTAAGTCCTTCAGGAGAAGTTACTCGACTAACAGCAACGTAGAGTTGTCCATGAGTAAATACCGGGTTGGGCAAGAACAAACCAACTCTTTGAAGCGACTGACCTTGTGATTTATTTATAGTCATTGAATAGCATAGCTGCAATGGCATCTGTTTACGCAACAACTTGAAAGGAAGCTTTGTGTCTGTTGGGCATAATTCTATCTTGGGAATAAAGTGCCTACTGCCAAGAAATGCACCACAAATGACCTCGCACTCAACACAGTGTTTGAAACATGTTGTGACAACCATTCTTGTGCCATTACATAGACCAAGTGTTTGATTTAGATTCCTCATAAGCATGACAGCAGCACCTTCCTTTAATTTTAATTCATTAGGTGGGAGTCCCGGAAGATTAATGGAGTTCAAATATCCAGGTGGGAAAGCAAAGCTTAAATCAGTAGCAGTGCCACCAAAATCTTCTGCTTTGTCTACACTGAAATAGCTGAATTCATCACCAGGAATAGTATCGACAATGACTGAATTGAGATGACCAACTACTTGATTAGTTGGAGTCAATATAGCTCGTTCACTAAGATGTTTTGGACTTTTGTAATTTGACATGAAATCAGGATAGGTCCATTGTATCATATTTTCAATGGAATTCTTCAATTCTGGGTCGCAGAAGTTTGAAGGAATAAGAATTTCATCTTCTTCATAATCTTCTAAACAATCACTGGGTGGTGAAACAGTTCCATTACCTATTGCTAACACCCATTCAGCAAACTTCCTTAGATTCACAATCTCTTCTTCATTGCTTCCTTGGTGAAGTCGCATATTTGTTTTAAGAATAAAAATCTTTGCTAGTCGCCACAAATGTGATCGTGTAACACAAGCAGATACCATCACCACGTGAGCCCATGTTAATGACAGGTAAAATCTGCCTGAAATCACCACCTAGCAAAACTGTGATACCTCCAAAAGGTTTATGCAATCTCTGAGAATCAATAGATTTCATAATATCTCTTAAGGAATGATCAAGACATTCAAAGGCGTACCTATGTTGCATCGGTGCCTCGTCCCATATGATAAGACTGGTATGCCTGATTAGCTCCGCAATATCGGAATCATGACTAATTCCACAGCAAGAATATTCATCAAGAAATATAGGTATTTTGAACCTGGAATGTGCCGTCCTTCCTCCAGGCATTAGAGTAGCAGCAATGCCAGATGAAGCAACAGGTAGGATGATCAAACCTATGGACCTTAATTTATAAATTAAAGTTTTCCATAAGTAGGTTTTACCACAACCGCCACTACCATAAAGAAAGAAAACACCTCCTACTTTCGTCTGAACAGACTACAAAACATGCTGATATACTTGTAATTGTTCAGCATTCAAATTTTTGAATAGCTTTTCAAATTCATCTTCCATCTCGGTGACATTGTAACTTGTTTCCTCCAGGACCAAATTATTTGTACCAGCCTGTAGATAGCATGGGAGAGGTTGAGGGAGCTGATTAAATTGTTTCAGTGATTTACCAATAGACTTCAACAATTTGTCAATTTCTGTAAATCATTTTCAAAATTGTTAGAAAAAATTTCAAGGAAATAGTAGATTTAAAAACATCTTAGAAAGAATTAACTTACCAGCCAGTACATAAAATTGAAGTTGTTGGTCATTTATGTTGATACTTCTCTCTCCATGTAAATTCCTTCGCTGTAGCAAAATATCGTCAGCCATGTGCTTCCAATGTCGAGTCCAAAGATGAAGCAAGTCAGTAACTTGACAATTTACAATTATATGTACAAATAGTTGCCTAATTTGATCTGGGAATCCACATTTACCACATTCTTCTATCACTGCATGCCACTCATTGTCATCGTCAAGCAACCCATAATTGTAACATGCATCTTTAAAAGTCTTGAAGGATTTACCATTCACGGTCCTCAGAGATACAAAAGAAATTGGTCCTCGAACCTTACAAAGTAAGAGACAAAGGTACCAAAGCTCTCCCGCACTGTGATGTGTATACAACAACCTGCCAATTTGTTGTCCACGTTTCCTAACATGCCATATCATATCTGTTTCATTCCAAACATAATGTTGTGGAATCTCATCAAAAGTGTACTTCCTCGCAGTTGGATCAGTGCGGTTAAGAAGGAAAAAGGCTTCCAATTGAGAACGCTTGTTCATGTTGCGATGAACAACTTTCTCCAATATTTCAGTCTCTGTAAAGGTACAGCTTCTCTCACCCGACAGATGAAATGAAAGACGAAGAACAGAAATCGAACGGTAGTGTATCGGAAATCCAAATATACGATAAGCAGCTTCCGAAGCACATATGTACCTACCATCGAAGTAAGCGTTGATTTCATCCACAGGTTCATCTTCTTGATTATTTTTGGATTGAGAATGTGATGATATTTCCACCGTTGCCCTGTCATGTCCTTTTAGGCAGTATTTGAATAAATATTTCAAACTGCGGGCGTGACAACAAATTTCAATGTTCATGTGACATTGATACTTAACTAACAAATCTCTGCTATATGGAACTACCCATTGATTGTCGAGGTCATGTTTGCCTTTTCTGACCGTGACCTGAGTTCTACGTCGTTTATAAATTGGAAAACCTGATTGATCAAATGTTGTCTGTGCACAATACCTACATTGTATAAAACAATAATATATTACTATAACTATATATTTTGTGTAAATAACAATGTAGGAATGTGTCTTCAATGTGCTTACTCTTTGGGGAAGTGTTTGGTACATTTGAATTTCTGCATGCATGCACATTTGGTATTTAACGAACCACAAGGACCATGAATCATAAAAGAATTGACAACGGCATAACCAACAGGGTCTTTTACAGGGTCTGGGATCTCTGCAGATACATATTTGTCTACATTTGCAGACAAATTTTTCTTTGATTCTGAGTTGAGCCATATTAACATATGAACATGTGGGAGCCCCCGCTTTTGAAACTCAACGACATACATAACTGCAAAATAAAAAGGTCAATCAAATTACAATCTTAAATTTTTTAATTTTATATGGAATTGGAAACAATTTAAATATATGTAAATTTAAAAATTACTTCCACTGCAAGTGCCAAAGTAATTTTTTGTCTTGATGTCATATATGATTTGAAGTAGTTTCTGGTGGAAAACTCGTGCAATCACATCAGGAGAATTTTCAGGAGCGCAACCAGGCATACATTTCATCATTTGATGAATTTCATCCCACATAGGATTACATGTCATGGTGAGGAAAATGTCTGGATGGCCAACAATACGACACACTGCAAGGGCATCCTGAAAATTTTGCTGCATATATCTTTTCGATCCTAAAAAATTAGCAGGCAAGATAAAACCTTTCCCAGTAGTAGAAGTATCAACGTTACCAGTAGCAGCTTTCTTAGCAATATTTTTATACAAATCATTACGGAGATTCTTTTGATGAGTACGTAACCACCACAGACGTGATTGTTCAATACATGAAAAAGCATCTACAACGCACTGCTGGAACAATCTTCCACCTAAACGAACTGTCATACCTTGTTCAAGAAAATCAGATTACTAAGATGTAAGAAACAACTATTAGAAACCACAAACAAAAAAAAATCTAAAATTAAAGGTCCAAAATGTTCTTTGCAATTAATATACCTTCATTTCTCCTCACTTGTAGTTTGTATGAGTAATACTCTTTCATTGTTATTATTTTCCGTTTCTTTTTGTTTTGATTTTCAGGATCAATATGTGGTATCTCTTCATGGTAGCCATCTTCACCCATAGGAAACAACAGTGGGTATTGTAGTGCCATGAGTGATGGGTGAATGGTTGATATACGTTCTTTATCTTTGTTAGTTTTCTCAATGATAATATCTCTATCACCAATGGTAGTTTCTATATCACCTACCAAGACAGCCGCTACCTCATTAGATGGGCCAATGTTATTTTCACGACCACTCTCCGAACGACAAACTTTCATCTTAATTCTCATCTCTCTTATTGGTTCTTCTTCAAAACGATTTCGCGCATATCGAAATTTTTTTACCAACTCATTGGTTTCATCTAGCATCTTGATCAAACCTTGAACTATTTCTTGGTTGATAGGGTCACCATTCTCCACTTTTACCCACTTCATTCTGTTGTCGACCTCATTCTCTGTGTCGTAAATGTAAAGCTGACAAAAAACTGGATCATTTCCATCATCCGGTATAAGTGTACCAAATACATGGTGATTCTGACCATTGAGTCTATAAATATACGGAGCTCTACCGCAGTTAATTGAATGATCAACTTTCCCACCCATGGAAGTAAATGCAAACATGGCATTGTACAAACGTATGTTTCTTTTGAAATGATTAGACTTCTTCTTATCAGTGTACAAATGCATTAAGTACTGTGGAGTTGGTGGTGTGCTTGGAAGCTTAATTTGACCCTGAGAACAACATATACTGAACTTAGGAATCCCACGCCTTACATTTTTATTAACTCTATCTTCTTTCCACATAACCGCATCACATTTACGACAATACTCTGTCGGAGGTCCTAATGTGGCATAACCATCTGATTCACATGAAAATGTAAGAATTAGCCAATATCACTGTATATAAAATTGTCAAATGATGAATATGTCTATAAACCTACCTGCACTGCATGCCCGAGTAATTTCATTCAAGTTACTTTCCACATTGTCAACAGTTATTTCATTGTCAACAAAAACATCATCTGATTCAATAAAAAAGTAAATGGTGTATGAACTAATAATACAGTAACAAAATAACTGAATTGGAAATATGTATATCTATTTACTATTACCATCATCACAAAAAAAATCATCACCATCGGAAAGAAGACCAGATGTGGATGAGTTATCTGTAACAAATAAATTGCAACTGACACAGATATTTCATATAACATGATTGGTTATTTATGTTTAACTTTTGAATAAAATGGTAACAATGTACTTAGAATAAAGGAATTACATTCACCAACATCCAAGATTGATTCTACAAAATTTGAAGATGACTCAACATTAAGATTAGGATCAATCTTTTGTTTCTTGTTTCCTAGTTGACAATCTGCATAGACATTTGAAAACAATTCGCTATTAACATCATCCAAGAATAAATCATAATCATCACAAAGAAAGCCCAAAAGGGGAGTCTTCTCTGTAAATGCAAAAAAGAGACTCATTGAAAAAATAGTTTACAATTTCAAAAGAGAAGCTCAAAAGCAGGTATACCTGTACGTGGACATTGATCATCATCGAGAATCTCATCAAATACACGCGAAGATGAAAATGCAGCAACATTGCCATTAAATTTTTTTGGTACTTTATGTACACGACTTTGTTTCGTTAAACACGATTTAGGACCACCTGCACATTGCAGTTTGAACTATTGACAGTTTTTAAAATAATATTTAAAATTACTAACATCAGACACTCATAGAATGAAAACCTGAGGATTCACCCTGCTTCTTTAACGGGGTGTATGAAGAAACTATTGCCGGTGCAGACTTTTTCTTATTTGTTTGATGCTGTTTATCTATACTCGAAAACGTTGTCTTAAATTATTGTCTCGATGATATTCCATATTTTTCTGTTTCAAACCAAGATATTGTCATTAAAACATACAATGCAATTAAAACCCAATGTTTTTAATACATACCCAATCCAGAGCCCAATTTGTTTGATATATTGGAAAGCGGCACCCTCAAACTTTTGTCTTTGCCATGTGGAGTAACATAATTGTGGGAGTTCAGAGTGTATGATTCATCCAAAGAAGTAGGTGTAAATCCTTTCCTTCCACATTTACTCAACTCATTTATAGGCGTTGAACAGAGTATAGCTAAAAGTAAATGACAGTTATTAGAATATGAAGTCAGGTTGTATGCAATTACACTTATAAATGACAATAAATAGAACCTGATTGATTATGAGCATTTAAAGGTGTCCTAGAAGGGCTGGTAATAACTGCGAATAAAATGTTGTTTAGGAATTAAATGAATAACGCAATTAATGTTATCAAACACAAACATATATGGATCTAAACATGCCTGAAGGAGATAAACCAACATTTTCTTTGTTACAATTAGCGTTCTTTTTCAGTTGCCTCTTACTCCCGTCTGCAAATTTAAAATATAACACATCAAAATCAACAATATGAAAAGAGTAAAACAGAAATCAAGAATACTAATTTAGTAAAAGATTACCAAACTCCTGCTGTAAAGAGGTGAAGTTATCAAGTCTCAGATGATTATAATTACCCTGCAAAATTACAAAAACATGAAGAACAATCGAAACATAAACATAAGCCACAAATTTAGAGGAAGTCTAACCTCTTTCATTGTTATACTCTGAAAATTCGTAAGCAACTGGGTCAGAGGAGAATAAAGATTAGATCTGAAAATTTTGAAATTGGATACATTGTAGTTGGTAATGCCAATAATGCTGCACGTGATTTTGGTTTACAATTGTAGACATTTTGGAAGTTTACAATTTTAGACATTTTGGAATGAGATGTGTGGTTGGTAGAGATTGTAATTATATTTGAAGTTTGGGGGTAGGGGATGTAATTTAGTTATTTGAGGCAACATGATTTATTATATAAAGAGATTTATTTAAGTATGATTAAATAATTATCACTTTTTATGAATATTGGAATTGAAATTTTCTTATGATAGTAATTTATTAAGTTAAGATTAAAACAAAAGAGAAAGTAAGATACAATAAAACGAATTAATGATTGAGTTAGTGGAGTATGAAGTTATCAATTTAATGAGAAGCTGGCAATTGTAATTATTGATGTCAGCCGATATTTGTTTTAGTATTACTATAGCCATTACTTTTTAAAATTTAATAACAAAAATACTTATTTTCAATTTTTAGGTCATTTTTATCCACTGAATACTCATTTCCGGATTTGGTATTTCAAATAATGTTTATTTTCTCTTTCTTTTTTTGGGAAAACACTTTCTTATGACAAAAGACTGTTTTTTTGGTGATTTATCTAACCCTAAAATATATACGTGAACACATACTCGAACATATATAACATATTTTAGGATACAAAATATATGAAAAAACATATTTTTAGAGAAAAACTAGGCCGCCAAACACGTAATAGAATACTTAATTCAAGATATCACATCCACAAAAACGTATAGCGAGATATCACGTTGAAAAAAAAAATTGCATATTTTTTTATCCTGTTTTTAGGTGCATTATTTGACCATTGAATTTAAAAATTGTAGTAATTTTAAAAATCACCCAACAAATCTTAAATTTTTACAAGAATATTTGATCCATTTCAATTTTAAAAATTTAATGAACTGTTAATAATTATTTTTTTAATAATTTATTTTATTATAAATAAAATATATTATATCAATTGTTATTTGAATATTAAAATACATCAGATTTTTATTCCGATTAATTTTGTCAATTAATCCTTCATCGTATATTAGCTTTTCAGTTTCGCTTTTCGATTGTTACTTAGAGTAAATATATTAATTATCATTGTTATATATTAAAGTTTATTAATTTTAATACACTGAAATAATTAATAGTTTTTAACAGGAAATATTGACAAAATTTATTCTTACTATATCCTTTTAATGTCAATATATTTGAATCGCATCAGTTTAAGTTTGTTTTTTTTTTTAAACTCATTAGTTATGGTACAATGTATAATACTTTCCGGATAAAGACAAATATCATGTTTAATGATTTTTAAGAAAATTAATTTCCAAAATTTTGTATTTATAATTTTACATACTGTCCAAACATATATTTATAAGTAACGACGACAAGTGTGTATTTTTCGTTAATATTATTATGTGTTTGACAAAAAAATAATTGATCAATTAATTTATAGCTTATTAAAAGAATAATTTGGTATTACTAAAAAATTTAACTGCTCAAACTCGTTTAGTGAATAAAGCTTGATTTGACCTGAATTACTATCCGAATTACGAGTTTGAAAGTTCAAAATCATAAGTATAGTTTTACAAAAATCGATATTACTGGTGTTATTCGGGTAAAAGTACAGGTACTAAACTAAAAACAAATCAATAAATAGAGTAAACAAGTGGCCCACACAACACATAAAACGTAAGACACCACCATCAGTGTCTCCCTCGTACTTCCGGTCGGTCTTGCAATTCACGAAGTGTTCTGTTCCTCTCCTCTGTATGTAGCATCAAGACAACATACACTGTTAAAATTATAACTGGGCTTTTGAGTTGGATCTGCAACTTTGAATCTCTCACCTTAGTCTCATCAATATGGTCAGTCCATATTTTTAATTATTCAGATCTCTCTTTTTAATCTTTATTTTTTGTTTTCCATTTAATCATACTTCTAACTATATTTTGTTTTTTGTTGGTTTTTATTAACAGCCTCTCAGACTTGAAATTAAGGTATTTAATTATGAACTTGATGTATTAATTTTTGTTTTTGATTATGTGAGAATTTGATTTTTATGGTGAGGAATGATGCTGAATTTTTGTTGTGGTGGTGGATCAGAGGAAGCTTGCTAATAGGTCAGACAGGGTTAAATCTGTCGATTTACATCCGACTGAGCCATGGTTAGTAATTCACCCCCATTTCGATCTCGTTGTATGTTATGAGTGTCTTTTACATTGTGATTGTTGGAGTTAGATTATACGGAGTTGGGGGGGAGGTTGGATTACCAGTGGAAATGATGGAATGGTAATGGGGAAATGGGGATATGAATGAAGTTGCTAATGATGTTTCGTTGGTGCGGAAATAGTTCCACTTTACTAAATTATGGCAGTTCCTTAATTTGAAATTAAAATAAAATTAATTTACTGATTTTCGTTACAAAAAAGTGTATACCAAATTTGATTAGGAACCTCGATATTTACTTTTAAATTTTCGTTAGTTATTTGATTATGTTGTAGAAATTTAGATAGAAGGCAAGCATTGTGTAATATTAATAATTCTCACTGAACTTTCAAGTTTCAACTGGGCATTGGTAGACTGTATGCTAAGTGTTGTGAAAAAGTAAAAAACCGCAAAACAGGACAACACATTACACACCATTGCATATAGATAATTACATATATAAACAACCCAATATAGTACAACAAAATGAGTTTATATATTGACGAGATGCTGTGAATGAAGTAATGGGAATGATATTGATATATGAATCCCAGGTGTTAAGTTGGGTTTCGGACGACCAGCTAGTTGGAATCAAATTCTTACTCCAAGTGATCAAAACTAATCTAAATACTAGCATGGTATAAATTCCTGTTCCCGTCAACCCCTTTTAATCATCCCATCCAAATTCCCCCATAGTCTCTAAGCTCCAGCTAAGTTAAAAAGAAAAGAATCGAGAACATGAGTAAGTAGACCACATTTTGAACAACTTTTTTAATCATCCCATCCACCCCCCCCCCCCCCACATTGGCTCTAAGCTCAAGTAAAAGAAAAGAATTGAGAAAATGAGTGACTAGACTACATTTTGAACAAGTTTTTAATTAACCCATCCAAACGCCCCCAGAGTCTCTAAGCTCCAGTAAAAGAAAAGAATCAAGAAAATGAGTATCTAGACTACATTTTGAACAACTTTGGACCAACATACCACAATAAAGGAAGGGGTCTTCTTTTACCACTTAATATACACACTATAAGAATGCATAAGAAAAAAGGTAGGACGGTAGCACCGGGCACAGAAGCACATTCGAGTAATTCGACACCACAATGAAATGTGCAAACACTCATAAGAAAAATTCTGAGGCACAGCCTTTTACGCATTACAGTTCACATATATGCGTGCTACGTGTAGCACAGCATGGAGATTTGTGTTGCATGTTCCACATCATAGAGATGCATGTCACCCCGTGCCATGCGCGGACTGCCCTGAATATTTTACAACTATACGCATCCTAAACATGCGTATTAAAAGAAAAAGTAGACAATTTGAGGTAGTAGGTAATAAAAATCATATCCAGTTAATATGCATTCTGCACATGCGTATTAACAGAATTGATTGATTTTTCTTTTCTGGGTAGGATCCCTATGTGGTAAAAGGGCATAGCTCATTAAAAATGTCTATTTTGGCCAAAAAAAATTAGATTGAAGGACCAATACCTAAACCATAGCTGCAGCTAGTTACAGATGAGATATGTGAATGCAAAGAGTTAGACAACAGGTAATGGCAGCTGTTTGGTTTACTTACATTCTGTATGTTCACTGTTGGTGTAACAGGATCCTAACAAGTTTATACACGGGTACTGTTTGCATATGGAACTATCAGTCTCAGGTATGGGGTAAATTTGTTATGGTAGCTATCAAGAGTTTCTGCCAATTAGAGAGCACACACGGTTTTTTTCTTCCAAGTCTTTTTTAGTTCAGATGTTTGAACAGCTTTTATTTGTTGTGTATTTAAGTCCTTGCATATTCATAGATTACTGGTGCTATACAAAATAAATCCTCATTTTTCTATTGCAGACAATGGCAAAATCTTTTGAAGTGACGGATTTACCAGGTGCATAATTTTCAAGTGCAATATGACAACATCTGCAGAAAATTTCTTCCATCTCGATGAGTACACTGGCAATGATGTAACAGCTACTCTTTTTTCTCTGCAGTTAGGTCAGCTAAATTCATCCCACGCATGCAATGGGTTGTCGCTGGAGCAGATGACATGCATATCCGTGTATACAATTACAATACCATGGATAAAGTTAAAGTCTTTGAGGCACACACAGATTACATTAGGTGTGTGGCTGTTCATCCTACACTTCCGTATGTACTATCTTCAGCGGATGACATGCTTATAAAGCTGTGGGACTGGGAGAAGGGCTGGATTTGTACTCAAATCTTTGAGGGTCATTCCCATTATGTCATGCAAGTGACAATTAATCCAAAGGACACTAATACCTTTGCCAGTGCATCCCTTGATCGTACCATAAAGGTATTGTTATGACTTTATCATATATAAAAAAATACATCTTTGATAAGCTAACTTTCGGATGTTCGATGATGTCTTCTCATGTAGATATGGAATCTTGGTTCTCCTGACCCAAACTTCACACTGGATGCCCATCTGAAAGGTGTCAATTGTGTTGATTATTTCACTGGTGGTGATAAACCTTACCTTATCACCGGATCTGATGATCACACTGCCAAGGTTTTCTCCTACCCCTCTATACCTATGTAAATTTGTGTGATGTGGAAGTGTGTGACTGAACTTCTATGAAACAGGTATGGGATTACCAGACCAAAAGTTGCGTCCAGACTCTAGAAGGCCACACACACAATATTTCGGCGGTATCTTTTCATCCCGAACTTCCGATTATAATAACCGGTTCCGAGGATGGTACTGTCCGTATATGGCATTCAACAACATATAGGTAAGTTAAGTGCATTCATATTTAGTGTATTATCAATTATCTTTTTGGTATTGAGATGGAACTTGGTTATGGGAGATAACCAGAAGTGTTTACTGGACTTTGTGCACTTTTGTGTTTTGACGCGGATACGTATCATTCATATGTTCTCTGCACGATTCCAACTCGGAAATATGTTTTCACAGTCTTATGATGCCTCCAAAATTGTACTTTTTTGACTGATGAGTATGACAGCCAGACCAATCCATGACTGACACCATGAAGAATCTAAGAAAAATAAGGGAAAAAGTATAGGCACCTGCAACGTAATGTATTTTGACCAGTACTTTTGAGTATGCAAGGTTTTCAATATATATAGATATATTTGTGTGTATTGTAGAATGTATGTACATATTTAGTTCCCTGATTCTTTGATTACAAGCATGTGAAATTAGAGTTGAACGATTGGAACTATACTTTATATTTTGTTCACCTACTTGTTCTATAGTTATTAGCATTGTCAATTTTCTAATTCTTCCTACAACATGTAGGATTGTGTTCTTGTCTCTATTTTGATTTTTTCTTGGCTGGAAGGTTTCTGTAAGTAATATAATCATCCATTTATGCTGAAATATTCTCTTGCAGGCTTGAGAACACACTGAACTATGGCCTTGAAAGAGTTTGGGCTATTGGATGCATGAAAGGTTCTAGAAGGTCAGTAGAATTTCACACCTTTATGCTCAGATATTTTGATGGTGTTTGGTATGAAGTAGTAGTTTCCATAATAATGGGTTCCTAGCTGATAAGTAACACACTCTATCATTTAGCTATTCCAATTCTTTTACTGATAGCAGGTCATAAATAATGTCATATGTATAAAGACCAAACGGGGCATTGGTTACGGCCTAAAATTTATTTTTGAAACTCATAGAGGACCTTTTTTTGAACTATGTTAAAAGAAAAAAAATAAATAGGAGAAAGTAGCACAGTCTTATGACTGCCTGGTGATTGATGCTTAGTTTTAGGAGAAAAGGTGAGTGGAGTACTAGCTGAAAATGTTGCAACTCCGCAATAACCTATAAGAAGGGTGTAATAGTATTTTCATTCTTAAGAGTTTGTTTGAAGGGAACTTAAGTATGTTGTTCTGAAGTAATATATTAGAAGGGTTAATTATCAATCAGGTCACTTATTTCATTCCAATATATCAAGTGCTTCACCGACAAATTTTTGGTCTCATTTAAATCACTCATTTCAAATTAAGTTACATATATTTAAGTTTTATAATTTTAATCAATGGAAAATTTTGACTAAGTATGCCAACTCAGTCTCGACTTGCTTCTATAAATGTTCATTACCTCGGGTTTTCAGGGTTTTACATATCCATTTCTATTTATATTCCAATTTAACCTTTAAATATACAAATTTCTCGAATTAATTCATATGTAACATACTATCTTGAAACCCTATCATGGGCTTGCCATGTGAACAACTTCACGTCAAGTCCCAGTCAAGTTCACGTCATAAAATTAACGGAAAACGTTTATTTTAATGTTAGCTTATTAAAATTTTAATATATAATGTAACTTATTTTGTGTTGAGTGATTTAAATGAAACCAAAAATTTGTCGGTGACCCATTTGATATATTAGAACGAAATAAGTGAGTTACTTGATAATTAACCCTATATTAGAATGTCAAGTTTCTTGGTTTTTTCGTGACTTACTACTCATTCTCCTGAAAAATATTGTCTTTTGTTCTGTGCTTTCAGGGTTATAATTGGGTATGATGAAGGAACCATTATGGTTAAAATTGGTCGAGAGGAACCTGTTGCTAGTATGGACAACAGCGGAAAAGTTATATGGGCTAAGCATAATGAAATTCAAACCGTTAATATTAGAAATGTGGGAGCGGATTACGAGGTTTGCTTTTCTCAATATATTCGCTTTGTTGTATGGGTTCAACTCATAAGAATGGCTATGCTAAATCAGCTTACAAATAATATTTTTTAGTATTATTCACTTGATTTGTTAGGGCACTGATGGAGAAAGATTGCCCTTGGCGGTTAGAGAGTTGGGTACCTGTGATCTTTACCCACAAGTGAGTTGGCATTCATCTGATAGAATATCTTTTTTGCGTATTTTCCATTTGATTACCAAGTTTTTTTCCCTTATATTTTTTGAATACAATGTCTGGCTAAATGAACAGAGAACCTTTTTAGGCATATGAAGAGTGTCATTTTAAATTTTCCAGAGCTTCTTTTTAACTCAATTTGCTCAATATCATTTCATTTCACAAATGAAAAGGGATGAATCCAATTTCTATCTTTGGCCATAGCATCTATGATCAACATGATAAATGCTAAAATGTATGTGCCAGTACCCTCAAATTGTGATCCAATTCAATGACTTGAATTTTTTTGTTAATTAGAGTTTGAAGCATAACCCCAATGCAAGATTTGTTGTGGTATGCGGAGATGGTGAATATATCATATATACAGCATTGGCCTGGCGAAACAGATCATTTGGTTCTGCTCTGGAGATTGTTTGGTCTACTGATGGAGAATATGCTGCTAGGGAAAGTACGTCGAAGATTAAAATCTTCAGTAAAAATTTCCAGGTTTGCAATCTAGTCCATTTATTTACATTTTATCTTTAACTGTTTTGTTTTGTGTAGTTTTAAACTAGTGAATGATTTTTTCATAAGAAAACTATAATCGTGTATATGAAAGAGTTTTCGTATATTACATAACTAGCTTTTTAGCCCGTGCTATGCACGGGCATGATCTAAATTTAAATTAGTTATAACATTTTTCAAAAATATTCAATATCTCTGCGAAGATAATATTGATAGTTATGTTATATACATTATGTTGGGAGATTTATCATCCTTTAATTTCTTGGAATTTTATACCTATATATGAAGGTTCCTTTTATGTTATCTTCGTGTGAATTAATTTTTTTATTTATACCTAATATTTACATTATGACAAAAGAATAGTTTGTTCAGTAGTAGAACTAAACATTTACATTAGAGGTTACTGATCTTATAAACGTATCACCTAAGGTAAATTTTGCATGTATTTTCGAAAACCGTTCTTTCAAGTTAGGCTTGTGATAAATTTACTCTTTGAATCCCTATGTTGTGGTATTATATATATAATATAGAAATGTAGATATAGATATAGATTGGGAGAATGTAATGACAATGAGTTATTTTTTTCAGGAAAAGAAGAGCATCCGTCCAACATTTTCTGCTGAGCGTATATATGGGGGGGCCTTACTGGCAATGTGCTCAAATGATTTTATTTGCTTTTATGACTGGGCAGAGTGCAGGTTGATACGACGTATCGATGTAACTGTCAAAGTAAGCAATGGCTACCTCTTAAATATCTCTGTTTTATTTTGTAATGGTTATGGTAATTGCTCAATCTGGGAGAAGTTTCTCTGATATTTTTGCTGTTTTAAAATGAACCTTTACCAGAATCTCTACTGGGCAGATGGTGGGGACCTAGTGGCTATTTCCAGTGATGCATCATTCTACATTTTGAAGTACAACGTGAGGATCATCATTTATCTTCCTGCTAGTTTCAACTTGTATCAGATTTTGTCTCCCCTTCTTTTTTTATCTTTTCTTGTTACATAGGTATGATAGATCTACTCGATTCCAAAATTTGCAGCGTGATGTAGTTGATGCACATCTTGAGAGTGGAAAATCAGCAGATGAACAAGGAGTAGAAGATGCATTTGAGCTTCTGTATGAGATAAATGAACGGGTCAGAACTGGAATATGGGTTGGAGATTGTTTCATATACAATAACTCCTCGTGGAAGCTAAATTACTGTGTTGGTGGTGAGGTATGGCATAAAATAAGCTTGAAACGTTACCAATTATATATCTTATAAATATATATCTATATATATATTAAATTCATGTCAGAAACCCCACTGAAACTGAATTCACAGGTAACAACAATGTTTCATCTGGATCGGCCCATGTACTTGTTAGGCTATCTTGCCGGTCAAAGTAAGGTGTATCTTATCGATAAAGAGTTCAAGTGAGTTTTGGCAGTTATTCTGTAAGCATTGGCTGCTATATTTTTCTGTATTATATTGCTAACGAGCTACTTCTTTCAAAAACCTATTGCAGTGTGATCAGTTACACCTTACTTCTCAGCTTGATTGAGTACAAGACACTGGTAATGCGTGATGACCTGGAAAGAGCAAATCAGATTTTATCTTCTATCCCAAGAGATCAGCTTAATAGGTATATTTTATGTGTATCAACATTTGAACAGGGTGATTAGAGTGTATTATTGTTATAATAGACTGAGAAGTGTGCCTGCACCACTAAGAAGATATTTCTCCTTATAGTTGCAATCTTCCCTATTTGAAGTGAATCAAAGGTGCTAAATTTACTATTTCCTAGGCAGTACGAGAATAATTAATGATATTTGTGTGTGATTATATATATGGTATATATATATATATATATATAGGGAGAGAGGTGGACTTCATGGTTAAAGCAAAACAGTGTTATCCTTTCTTATATTCTGGTTAGGTTGGCAAAGTTAGATTTCCAACTCATAGTTCTATTTTCCTCTTATTTTTCTAACATGGTATTTCTAGTAAGACTGTCATTTACAAGTGGTTTGAGTGAGCTTCTCTCAGTTTTCCTAAAGAATCGCCTAAAGCTTATGCAATGCAATTTCATGTTTAGCGTGGCTCGTTTCCTGGAATCACGTGGGATGATAGAAGATGCTCTGAATGTTGCCACAGACTCCGATTACAGGTTTGAGCTAGCTATACAGCTCGGGAAGCTAGAGATTGCTCAGGTAATGCTGTCAAGTGTGAGCTCAGAGTTTATTTATAACTATTGCTTTATCGAATCGGTCATGTTATGAACTTGTGTGGGTACTTCTGATCACCAATTTATACTGTGTGCACTCTGCAGGAAATTGCTGGTGTAGCGCAGAGCGAGTCTAAGTGGAAGCAGTTGGGTGCATTAGCTCTGTCCACTGGAATGGTATATCGTAATTCCTTCAACTTGATGTGCTTATACTAGTTTTAATTTGGAGTAGATACTCTATATATTTAAGGCGGAGTGCATTTTTTTTTTTACTTAAGATGGAGTGCATTTGCTACTGTCAGTAGGTTGTTTATTTTGTTTCTCATTTTTTTTTCTTTTCACTTGATTGAAAGTAACTGCCTCCTATATGGTCTTACCGGGTCCTTACCTTGTTTTTTCTTGTTCTTGGAAAGTCATTACTGGATGTTGCCCTACCATCTTGTACAAGCGACCTCACTGTTATGGAACCTTATTCTTTCTTTTGTTGATAACAAAAGAATGACGTGTAAAATTTTCTGTTGAATGTAGAATTGTGTCACTAACTCGAGCTATGTACTCTAGCTATCCATCATTCCATCTATTGACTTGTGCCATTTCAATTGCTACAGTTGGAGATGGCTGAGGAGTGCTTGAAGCATGCAAAGGACTTGAGTGGATTGTTGCTACTGTACTCTTCTTTAGGAGATGCTGAGGAAATCTTAAAGCTTGCATCACTTGCTAAAGAGCAGGGGAGAAACAATGTTGCGTTCCTTTGTCTATTTATGCTGGGTAAAGTTGAAGAGTGCCTGCAGCTGTTAATTGACAGGTAAGCATAAAAGATCCATGATGTACATTGTGCTCTTGTGAGACTGCTCATCTTTTATGTATTCTCTTTACAGCAACCGAATACCAGAGGCTGCTTTAATGGCAAGATCTTATTTACCAAGCAAGGTCTCAGAAATTGTTGCACTTTGGAGGAAAGATCTCAATAAGGTTCTTTCCATATTCTGTCTATATTCACACTTTCACTTCTTGATCAAACTTTTTCCAGTTGAATCATGGATGCTAGTGTTGGTCCGTGAGCGAATAAATAAGTGGTCTCTTTCTGAACATATATTGAGCTTTGGGGGAATGGCTGATGTACCTGTGGTTGATTATTTTTTTTTTTTTTTTTTTTTGTTTAGGTCCTGTTTGACAAGTCTTAAATTTTGTACTGAAAATGAAAACAATGAAGGGAGAATAAATCTTTTAGGACAAGCGCAAAAGAGATTAATTTTCTGAATTGATTATCTTGTTTGAAGTCCCTAGTGACTTTAATAAAAAAGACTGTGGTTTGTTTTCTAATCAACAATGAACTGTTTAGGCAAGTTGCCTGAGAAAGTTCGAAGTGGCCTAGGAAAATATGCTCGCATTATTCTTAGGTAGAGCTGTGACGTGGACTAGACATTTTAGGTTTGTGATGAAGGAATTCAGATAGCCTATGCAAATTATATACAGTGGAGTCTTGGGTATGTATTTTGAACCCGACCACTCTTACATAGACTGCTGAGAAGCAAACCGTATGAAACATTATTGAGCTGTATTTACTGGGATACCAGAATTTAGAGCCTCATACTTTACTGATTTACATCATTCTCTGCTTCTTCTTTTTTAAAAGTATTTACTAGCCACCAATTTTGTATCCAAGTTTAGGAAAAAAAATCAAAACTTGAGAGTGTGCACTGAAATTACATACTGAAAATATAAGAATGAGGGGAAGCAGTTCTGAGTGAAGTCAGGCTATGTAGAATATGTTTAGATTTTTTTAGTCATGAAACTGACACGACTTGACATGTATTTTAAAGTTGTGCTTAACCTTTAGGCAGAACGTGTAGTAGCAAGTTGTTTGTAAAACACAGGACTTGTAACATGTTGGAAGTTATTGTTACTTGTCCTACATATTAAAGAAAAAAATAATGTATAGTGATATATCTGAATTTTTTATAAACGATCTTTTTAACTATCCATGTTTTGAGAAAGGTCCAAAAACAAGGAAACAGAAGGGAAGTGTATGCACGTGCTGCAGGAGCTTTGTTAACAAAATTACCATTAGTCTGACCATCTATCTTTGCTGTTTGAGTTTTGACCTTGTATAAAATTGACTTAAATCAGTCTAAAACTCCCTCCTCAGATCAAATGGTTGGTAATTGGTATGCAAAACTAGGCATGCGAAATAAGTATCTCTTACATAATATTTTTGGTATATTTTTTTGCTTTTGTATAATAGACATAACATTATTTAAAAGTAAAAACCAAAAACATACTTAGCAAAAAAAAAAAAAACCAAAAACATTCTATACAAAGTATTGCTGCAAGCTTAATTTTGTATACAAGCCTGATTTAAACTAGACCTAAATTCTGTTCCTCTCTCATCAGTCGCATGGTCAGGCCTGGCTCGATGAATATGGAGGCCCTGTGCTTAGTATAAAACTAGAATATAAGTCCCTAATTAAAAAATAGATTAAATGTAGTGTATATAATATATACAAGTAGTTTTATATACGGATTATGCCTCTAGTTAAATCATTAAAAAAAATGATAATAGCTTTTCAGTTTTCACACGTCTAAAATTCATGTAGGCAATGCAAATAAAAGGAAAATTAATAAGTTGAAAGTGCTGAACTAATTTCAAATTAATTGTCAATTGATACCAACATCCTGAGAAGTGAGAAGGCAAAATGGAAAAGTTAGATGAATATTTTATTTTTAAAACCAACAAGGCCGAGAGTAAAACTTAATAAGTATATCTGTTAACTGTTGCAACTTGTCAATATGGGCTGAGAAATTTGGGGCCCCACTAAAGTTTTGGGCCCTGAGCTATTGGGCTGACTGCACTTGTCAATAGCCGGGCCTGCGCATGGTAATGCTTTTTTAGAAACTTGCATAAGCAAGACCTCTGTACGTTGTGGGTGCTACTGACACTAAAGCATGGCTAATGTATATAACTAAAGATGCTTCTTTGTTAAATATAATTGAAAAAGCTAAAACAAGAAACAAAAATCGATATTTTTAGCATTATGTTCTGTGACATCTATATTTTTTGTTTGCACCTTGGATTTCAATTTCTGTTACAGTAAGAATTATGATTTTGACCTGTTAAGCTGTTAATATAGCAATGCATATAACCGAAGATGCTTCTTTGTTAAATATAATTGGCAAAACTAAAACAAGAAACAAAATCGATATTTTTGGCAGTATGGCTTGTGACATCTATATTTTTTGTTTGCACCTTGGATTTGAATTTCCGTTGCAGTAAGAATTATGATTTTGACCTGCTAAGCTGTTAATATCAGGTTAACCAGAAAGCTGCAGAGTCTCTGGCTGATCCTGAAGAGTATCCAAACCTATTTGAGGACTGGCAACTTGCACTTGGTGTTGAATCAAACGTTGCAGATACAAGGTATAACTCATTCTCTATTGCTTTATTGTTTTTGTGTTTTGAAGTACTACTTTGTTCAATTTGTTATTGCTATGTTTCTTGCATGCTTCTCTCTTTTATTAGTACATTAACAGCATTATCAAAGCTGAACATCTGTAATCACGACAATCAAATGAGGCATACATGTACATTCGTCTAATTACTTTGCAGGAGTAATTATCCTCCAGCAGCAGAGTATGTGAATCTCACCAACAGATCCAATGCCAATCTTGTGGAAGCTTTTAGAAACATGCAAATGGGCGAAGAGGAAACACTAGAGAATGGAGGCTTGGATTATGAGGTAAACTGAAAATGCGTGCTCATATTTGAATCTTGCATGTCACTCATATCAGGGTCCAGGGAATGTTAATAAATTAATATACCAAATTATTCAATGCTGTGCATCTAGCTCATGCTTTGGACCTATGTTTGGTTAGATCCTTGTACATGGAGATGGGACAAAACTTATATTGATTAATTCGTCCCCCTAGTCTCATATGGATTCAGGAAACCATTTTCATACTTTATGAAAAATAAATTTAAATTGTTTAGGTGCTTGGCTGAAATTATAGAGAGCACTAATAGGGATCATTTACCACTACTGTTGCGTGGCTTGTTCCCCTTACTAGTGTTTCTTAGGCCGCACTTGTGAATTTTGAAGTTTGACTCAAGGCCGATCGTTACTATTAGGAAGAAAATCAATGTTTTTATTGCTAATTAATATCATTCAGTTTTTGCTTTCATTTACTTTAAGCTGTTCCCAGAAGATTTTGTTTACAATTTAACACTTTAAGGAGCTTTGGATTATAAAATTCCATGTAGGAGGAATAGTAGGGCAGGAAAGGCAACTGCTCGAGTCTTGTTACAAATTCTTTTTCTTTGTATTATCTTAAAATTCAATTCAGAATGTTAGGCTAAACTTGGAAAGAAATTTAATGGTCCTTAATGAAGGATAAATTTAATTTTTGAACAAAATGGAATGGAGGATGGTCTGTCATCTTCTCATGTTATACTTGATACCATATAGCTTTCTTGGTTCCATTGATTTTCATTTCAAATTCTGATATATTTTTTTAGTTCAAGATTAATACTGAAGCCTGTTTTTTGCTTATAAGGTTGCTCAGCTCACAGAACAGAATGGAAAGAGGCAAGAAGAAATGCAAGAGGGTCAAGATGAGGCTGTTGTGGTGGATGCTGACTCTACAGATGGCGCAGTACTTGTCAATGGTAATGAAGCTGATGAAGAGTGAGGTACGACAGGAAATCCATCATCCTAAAGCAATTGGTTGGGCCAGTGTGACAACCATTTTTTGTTTTTTGCTGGTAAAAATTCTCTCTTAGATCTTAACACTGAGTCACCGACTCACATTTCTGCAGTCCAATGCTCTAAGCAGCGTACGATCCATTACTACCCTACCATTAGATGATATAGTCAAACTTTTGGTTGCCTACACCGGCTACACTTCAGTTTTGACAAATTTACGTGATAATAAAGTTTGCTTCCGGACATGCGACACACCAGTAGTTCGTGTGTCTATATTTATTTTTTATTTATTTTGCTCTGAGGGTGTACTCCCAAACCCTGCTCTACACCTCTTTATCCTGGAACGACATTTTTGAGATGTTTTCACCATTGTCGTACTGTGGTTTCTCTTGCTTAAAATTGGTTCCACAGTGCTTCTACCACTAGCTTCAGTCAAGGCAGATGGTGCTTGCTGTATTACATATATTCACAAGCTGAGATTGTGTTTTGTCAGATAATGTGATATTATGACCGACTCCTTGTACTATGAATTATGTATTCCTTCAAGATTTGTTTTTATGAAAATAACTAAAATGTAATAAGAACTTTTGGGGGGCGCATGATCCTTGTTATGAAGATATTGGGTTAATATATATGGACTTTCCTTCGCCGCTGGATCTTTGGATATGGGTTAAGTTGTACTTGTTTTGTAGTATCCTTACTATCGAACTTTGGTTTCAGGAATATCGTTGTCCTTGTTTTCTTCTTTACTGGTTTGTAGTAGTCTCATAATATTTTCATGACCCGCCTTTCTTCTGTTTTCTTCAGTTATAAAGCTTAACCTTCAGGTATCTCATTTATACAGGTTTCTGTGGGGGCAGCCAAAAATGCTAATTGTGGGATCACTTGTTATTCCCAATGGAGTGGTTTGTAGCACAGATTTTGTCAGAGTAGCGGATACTGTAGAGTACCTTCGACATCAGTCATCAGTTCACTTGTAATTTATCATATTCTTTGCGGCGAATGTAGAGTCAGTTTGTAGGGATGTGTTTCATAGCTTCAATCATCATCTTTAGATAGGTGAAGTGCGCCTCTGTGGTCAGTAGTACCTATCGGAATGTTTCAATTGCATTTATGCAAGCTGGTTGTCTGATAATATGTACCAAGGTGAGTAGAGAGTTGTTGAGTTTTTCCTGTATTAATATCTCTTGTTAAACTGAGTGAAGTTTGGAAAGTTTGTAAATATTTACACAAAGTACGTCGTCATTGAAAGGGATAGCTTGTGTTGAGAATCTTTGCATTTTTATTTGCTGTCGTTACACTTTGATCAAATGAAGCTTTTATTTCTAATATTTGGTTAATGCTCCATACTCTGAAAACAAGTTTACTCATCTTCCACACTTATCGGCCAGGTTAGGACCTTTTCCAATTCTACCGCCGGAATCTTGTACCCTGTACACTTATCGGCCAGTGACTATGTTGCAATTTGGGTGAAATGGTTCACTGTTCGCAAACAGGATTATATTGCAAGTGTAGTAGTCTTATCAAATTCTTGGGTCCATTGAGTTAACTCATGAAACTGCCCGTGAGCATTTTCTCCTAGTTACCAATATGCTATAATGCTGTTAATCTTTATCCATTCACGGGTGCTCGCATGGAGCTACCAAATTATTATTCCTTACTGTCGCCACATTATTAGATTCTCTACTTCAGTATTCAACAGCAATAAAAAAAAACAGTGTAAAAGATGCACAACAACCATTCATCTGCTTGATCAATATTAAGAATTACGAAAAATATCGGAATCTGGGAAACATGAACATCAGAAAGAAGCATAGAATAGTGTGAATTGAATAGAGAACAAATTCTGGTGTAGGAGAACGAAGCGTTGAAGCCTCCGAAATTGATCAAGGAGACGATGCATTTGATGAGTAGGTGTTTTCGCACTTCTGAGAGCAAGATCCAACGCATTTTTCCATATTATCTCCATCTGATGAACACATCAACATTCAACACAAGTTATGCTCGGGTTTTCATTAGTTCAAATGAAGTGATGCTAAATTGTCGATTAACATGTGCCTGAGGGCAACTACGCGGTGAGGGCGCACAGATTAGCCATTCCGATGTACAACAATAGGCGTTAAGAACACCGGTTAACCATTCCGATGCATAAATAGCTATGCAGATGAATTGAAAAAAACTTACTGGGATTTTTCTTGGTGCTGATGTTAGAGCACAAAGAGGAGGCGCAACCAAGCTTACAGAAGGCGTAGTTCTGATTAGCATCACTGACATGATCGACTCTGCGTTGGACACTAACCGAAGTACTGTCACCTGGAAGGATACAGTTCTTGAAGCACTGGGTAGTGCAGGAGCAAAGAGTCTGAGAAGGCTCAATTACACAAAACACATAGCATTTTATATAACAATCCTTGAATGAACCCACGTCGGCTTGTCCCACAGCTAACAGGGCTGCTGCCACTGCCATTACAACAACCAGTGATCTAAATTTCCCTCCCTCCATTGATCGATTCTCCGATTCGAGCTACAAACAAGTATATGAATTGATTTGCACTGCAGTGTAATGTACACAGTTGAAGCTAGAGGACTGGTTTTATAGAAAAAAAAAATGTTGGTTCATTGTGATATCTATATTTGATTGTAAAAATCACATGCAGCTATTATTTTGTCTCGTCCTTGCTAGCCAGTTGGCTTTTCACGGGTCAAGTTAGCCAATGTTAGTATTAGTAGTAATTTATAACAATTATAAATGCTAATAAAAAGGGGGGAAAGGATCACAGGAAGCAGCTAGTTGTCTCTAACTGTGGCTTCTTCAGTTCTGTTTCCGACAATTACAAATATTAGGATAAACTCTACATATCGATTGTAACACTTCCTCAGTTTTCTTGTTCAAAGTGATGACTTGCTTAATCTTATCCAGAGTTCTTCGGTCTTAAGGTATAAATCGGAAATCAGTTTTACTCGATTGGATTGCTATAATCCGAGTAATCCTTCCTTTTTTTTCAACACTCGAGAGTACTCAGATGAACTCGGTTCAGTTGGTATTCGATTTCTGAGTACTCATCTGAATTGACAACTTTTACAACACTTTTAAATAATGTTCACATGCTATCAAGTGCAGAATTTAGAAATTGACCAACTTGATCTGATCTCAAGATCTTTTTAATTATTTATTTTAAAATAGTTAATTACATGGATTCAACTCGAGTACTAACACAAAGCTTCCATCGGGTCTCTTTTTTTTTTTTCCGCGAAATAGTCAATTGCAAAAATTTAAATACTCACGCTCACATGGCTTCCCACCGACCCTGAACCTTAAGAAAAGTGAGGTTATGACATGATCACAGCCACGGACATACTTTGCATTTCAGTTCTTGTCTCCACAGTTCTCAAAGCAAGACTCTGTGCACACTTGTAACTTAGTAACATCTGCAAGAAAAAGAACTGATCATCACCATCATAGAAACCATATGATAGACCTCATCATACACGCAAAGGCGTAATAAGTAGATCCAAAACAAAATAAACACAAACACATGCCTGCAACAAACTTGATGCATGTCAAATTAGCACAATCAAATGTGCAGCTGAAGAGCGCGGGATTTTGACAGTGTTTAAGGCAACGGGAAACACATAAAGGACGTCGCAGAAGACATCGAAGAGTGCATTTAACTGAACAAGTTGCTGGAGAATTGTGATTGGCATTGGCAGCGACACCTATATTCGGAATGATCAAGAACACCATCATCATTTTCATAACTACAAATCTATTTAGTGCAGCCATGTACATTCATACAGACTGGAATGTAGTACTTATACTTTTTACAATTTCTCTTCTGCATATAAGTTAAGAAAGTAGCTCTTTTGGTCCACTGAACCTAACTAAAGCAGTAGCACCATTTAGTTGATTGAGTGGTGGACAGGCAAATTCATTGCAGTTGTTAATCAGACGGGTCGCTTGTTGGGAGGAAGACATCAAATGTATGAACTTTTAATTCATTTCTCATTTTCATAACATTTATTTTCATCTCTTTTCAACAATCCAAACCACCGTTCTAAGTTGTAAGTTGCATGAGATAAAGAGCAACATGCGTTTATGAAGATCCCATTTCACTTTACTAACAAATATAAAGATGACCATTGTCTTCGTTATTATACCATTCAATTACAAGTGTGCAACAAATTAGATCTATAACAAGATCGTTTGTTTATTTATAACTATATCACTTTACTTGAATCTAATAAAACTTATGACTACATAAATTATGGAGAACGGTTCTATATGTTAGACATCATAAAATTTTACTACAATATGGTTATATATGTCGATCATTACATAGCACATCATAAAATTTGAATAAAAAAATTATTTTTTGAATTTAATTACATATAAATTTTCACATACTTAATTATAATACATTGTGAGTCAACAAATATACCAAATTTCAAACTTAAATTATACGCGATACAACTAATTCCAAAGTTAAGAGAAACAAACAATATATAATATCTACTTGTAAAATCAAAGATAAAGATGCCAATTAGTTTTGCTATTTTCATTATCATACAATTTCAAGGCAACACAAAATTAGCTCTCAATAATATTTATTTATAAAATGATAATGGAGTTCAAATAAATCCAACTCAAGTATTTAAATAAGGTCCTAAAACTACTTAAACTAGCCTAAAAACCCGTGCGAAGCACGGGCCTGTTTATTTACTGAAATAATTTTTCGCACGAAAATGTATATATATCGAAACAATTTTGTAATTAAAATTAATTTTGAATTTATCTTATATTTGTATAAATTTTTTTTAATTTTTTTTTAATATTTAATAAGATTTCACAAAATTTGGAAAAAAAATCTATAAAATAAAGATCAAATTATTATTTTCATTTGACAAAATATTAATTTAGTTTTAAATGTCGTGAAATGCATTTTATCAAATTCAACAATTAAATATAATCTAAATGATTATTTTAGTATAGTTGTTCATATATGATATGGATGTATCTAAACTAATGTGTTTTTAACGAAATGACAATATACTTGTAAATAAAATATAAAGTTGGTCAGGTACGTAAGACTACACACCGTGATCACATCTTAAAATCTTTTAGTCTAAAGTCCGTATATAACATTAGTGTATGTAAATTAATATGATAACGTAACTGTGCCAAACCCAAGGCTTTGGGACTTGTTCATAGTGAGTATTATTGATATTAAGAACAAATAGAAACAATGTAAAATTTGAAACACGGTCGAACTATTGTTCTTGTTGCAATTATAATTAGGTTTACCGGAGTTTTCTATGTTGGAGAAAGTATAATTTGTAAATAGGTATTTTGCCTTAGTAGTTGTTGTTTGTTTTTCAGCGATCAATTGATTTGGTTTTTTTTATTTTTTTGCAGTCTAGAATATAAATCGTTAAATGCACACAATGTTGTTGTAATATAATCGAACACATGTGAATGAGATAGAGGATTTTAAAAAGAAGCTGAAGGTTGGTGCATCTTTGCACACTCTCACAAGACAAATACTTTGGGAGATGAGCACCTATTGCAATATGGAGTATTCATATCACTTGTTTATTTTTTTAACTTGGGAACTGATTTCGCACTTCTCTCTTGTGTCCATCACTGTATTAAATTATATGAACACACTTAGTACTTTAATAATATGTTTGGAATGTCGTTTTACAGTTACAAATTTTAATCCAATTTTTTTTATAAATGATCATCGTGTACTAATAATAATGTATTTTAACTTGACTATATATATGTATTTTATGTAATTAATTAAGCGTTAATAATATCGAATTCAAAATTCAAATCTCATTTCGATTAATTTAATATATATACATATATATTGGCGACCGGAACGCCCTTAAATTCATATATATATATATATATGAATATATATATATATATTGAAATCGTAGATCCAACCATATATTTGAAAAAAGATTACATAATTGTTTTTGAGTATATTAACTTATGTACAAATTGGCATGGTTAATGATGCAATTTATAATTTATAGGATATAAAATTTGAGTCTTTGTCTACTTGATACAAATAAATATTATTTACAATATAAAAGTAATTCTATTATTTTTGGGTCAATTTTAGAACAAGTTGTTTTCGTGCTTATTTATTTATGTTTTTTTATATGTTATTATTTAAGAGATAATTGAAATAGAGTCCAAAATTTAAATCTCATATATATTAATTTGATTAAATATTTTTCGATCCAAACTCCTTTAAATTCACATTGTGTTTTTTTTTAAATCGTAGATGCAATCATACAAACGAAACAGTAGTTACGTAAAAATTGTTAAATGTATTAATTAAGTTACTTACAAATTACAAATTAGTGCATAGATGATGCAAATTGTAATTTATATATAAAAAATATGAACCACTATCTATGTATAGTTGCATGGTTACATTTGCAAAAAACAAAATATGTTATAGATGAAAACATTCGTCTACTATTTTTAAAAATATTTAAAAGAAATTAAAACATTCGGCTATATATGTATTATTTCAACCGAAACGTTCTTAAATTCAAATTATTTTTCTTAAAAAAATTGTAAGTTCAATCATATAGATGAAAAGATGACGTAATAATTATCGAGTATATTAATTTATGAAAAAATTTATATGATAGACGACGCAATTTGTAATCTAATACGATATAAAGTTCAAACCGTTATATATTTAATGCAAATAAATAAAATTTATAATATTAAAATAATCTTATTTTCTACGGGTGAAATTTATAATATTTTGTGTAATTTGTTATTTTTGTACGATCTTTTCTTTTAGTACCGTTAGATTTACAAAAAAAATATGAAAAATATTTATGTAAATCATTTGTGTAGATAGATTCCCTATCTTGCGAAGTAAATTACAAAATTGTCGGTATATAACATAGGCGATGCAGTCTTAACAATTTCAGATATAAACGTAGGGCTGAGACTTATTACAAAATCTATTAATATTATTTAAAAGTCATCCATGCGGCGTCTCACTCAATTTTTTTACTTTTAAAATTTTATAAAAATTTTATACTCTAATCTTATATGTTATCTATAATCTTATTATTATGTAGAAATTATACGTTATCTATAATCTTATACTCTTTTAAAATTTTATTTTTTATATCAATCATTTAAAATAAAAGAAAGAGAATCGTAGAGTATGCTCAATCCATTAAAATATTTTTGGTAATTATATACAATGCAATATTTTATAAATAATATAAACCAACATTTTATTTATTTAAAAATAAAAAATTATAAAAAAGAAGATGAGAGAAGAAGAGAAATTAACATTAATAAGATTTTAAAGAAAACTTAAAACAAAATGTACTATGCTACTTATGCATGAGCTTGATTAGAGAAGATTAATGGTTCAATTTACTACACTAACATAATCTTATCTACTATTTGCATAATTATAAAATTTAAGAGTTGACGTTTTTGTAATTTTTTAGCATGTAGGGGCAAAATCATAAATTCAAGGTATTAAAATGACATATATCAATAATTTAAATTGATAAAAGAGAATTGTAGATTATGTTCAATTGCTAAAAATATTTATTATAACTATGTATTGTGCAATATTCTAAAAATAATATAAATCAATGTTTATTAACTCAAAAAATAAAAAAATTGGAAGAAGAGGTGGTTTATCTAATAAGAGTTTGAATATAAACTCAAAACAAAGTGTAGCACAGTTGGTTATGACATGAGTTTGACATGGATATGTTAAGGGTTCGATTCCCATCATTAACATAATTTCACAATTTTTACATTTTTATTAAAGAATGGTATTTTTGTAATTTTAGAAAATATAAGGGTAAAATCGTAACTTCACAGCCATTAAAATGACAAACTTTGCCCTTTGTTGGCTTTTAATATATAGAGAAAGATATTTGTCAAAAGTCTGCACATCTCGATCCAGTTAAAATCACCAGATTATTTAAAGCCCGATCTATTATAGGCCCAATGGATTTTTTGTGCGTATATAATTGGTAACTTCTATATATTAATTTAATTTATTTTTCTTATATATTTTTGATAAATGAAGATATCTATATAACTCTCTCGTTCCTAATCCAGAACTAAACAATCTAGGGTTCTTCTCTCTTCGTTACACAAAATCAACCAATTCAAAACCCTAATTTCACTCTTTCTCGCTCTAAAAGCTAGGGTTTGTTAGTTATAGCTCGTGAAGCTTCGATGGCGAGTGTTGTTGAAGATGAATTGGAGTACGAGAGTGATCCAGAGGAGTCTAAGATGTCGTTGATTGCTCGTCGGAGAGTAGCGAGTGATGATGAGGACGAAGAAGATGAGAGAGACGAGAGAGATATGGGAGAGAGAGTGGAGAGAGATGAGAGAGATGGGAGAGAGATGAGAGAGAGAGTGGAGAGAGTGTCGGAGAGTGAATCTGAAGGAGCTGTGGAGGAGTATGATGATGAGAGTG
This sequence comes from Heracleum sosnowskyi, assembly GCA_030848705.1. Lineage (NCBI taxonomy): Eukaryota > Viridiplantae > Streptophyta > Magnoliopsida > Apiales > Apiaceae > Heracleum > Heracleum sosnowskyi. The sequence goes on along the minus strand of CM061245.1, from coordinate 116,413,045 downwards.
AGGAGTTTGATGAAGAGGAGGTGGAGAGAGATGATGAAGTGGAAGTGGAGGAGGGAGAGAGTGAGGTGAAGGTTGTTGGAGAGGGAGATGGCGGTGGTGAGGAGTTTTCGGGGGAGAAAGTGGAGGAACAAGGAGAGGAGGTTGTTGGTGAGGAGAAGACTGAGAAGAAGGAGAATGAGCCGTTTGCTGTGCCGACTGCTGGTGCTTTTTATATGCATGATGATCGGTTTCGTGATGGGTCTGGTGGTCGTGGTGGAGGTCGACATAGGTATGGTTTTGGACTTTAATTGTGAATTGTAATGATATATAGGGTTTTGTTGAATGTATATATATGGAATTTGATGCATGCTATTGTTTTGCGGTGATATTACTTTTGCTGGCTTTAGGTATACATTTAGTAACTATATGGTTTATGTAGGGAAAATTGTTTAGGGAATGTCTGATTTTTAATAGAGTGACGGGGATAGAGGGTTTAGTGAATAGTATTGGTTATCTTTTGTTTTAGAAGTCCTGCCGGAATAGTAATAATGTTAGTCGATAGGGATTGCGTTAACCTAGATTCGATTAGTTTCTACTGTTTAATTACCTTATCTCTATGGAGACTGTTGACTAACACTCATAGGTGCTGTTTGGATAAAGGGAATTTAACCTGTTTAATGGGAATGAGATTCTTATACAATTTATAATCGATAGGGATTGCGGATTTGCGGTGACCTAGATTCGTTTGGATTTTACTTTTAATTACCTTATCTCTATGGAGATCGTTGAATAACATAAACTCCTAGGTGCCATTTGGATAATGGGATTTCAACCCGGTTAATGAAAATGAGATTCTTATACAATTATGTATTGAAATTTCATACACATTTCCATTAACCAGGTTGGAACCCCAAGATTCAAACAGCTGTTTTTGTTATACCTAATACCTGATCTACGGTCTTTTTTCGCTCATCTGTAAACAACATCATCTAACCCGTTTAATAACTATGAAACATAATGGTAGCAGAGATTTAACAATTCTATATGAGGTGGACTTTTAGAGCAAATATGGTGGACTTAGTCTTGGGAATACAAAAGAATATCTAAGTGCCCTAATTTGTAAACACGGATAGCTTATTTAATGTTTGGAATGGAGAACTTCAATTTCCATATAAAGTATAAACAGGAGAATTCATTGCATGACGAATCAAGAGACCGACTCTCATTAATATGTTTCCTGGTATATTTACTTACAGTGTAGTAGTAGCTGCCTATGTCAACCAATTCAAAATTCCATAGTTCCATTAAAACTCGGGAGCAAGGCATAAGATAGTTGTAATTCAGACAGTTACTTTGAAACAACCATGGAGATTATTTATTATTTAGCAGAGATTTAACAATTCTATAAGAGGTGGACTTTTAGAGCAAATATGGTGGACTTAGTCTTGGGAATACAAAAGAATATCTAAGTGCCCTAATTTGTAAACACGGCTAGCTTATTTAATGTTTGGAATGGAGAACTTCAATTTCCATATAAAGTATAAACAGGAGAATTCATTGCATGACGAATCAAGAGACCGACTCTCATTAATATGTTTCCTGGTATATTTACTTACAGTGTAGTAGTAGCTGCCTATGTCAACCAATTCAAAATTCCATAGTTCCATTAAAACTCGGGAGCAAGGCATAAGATAGTTGTAATTCAGACAGTTACTTTGAAACAACCATGAAGATTATTTATTATTTAGTTAATTCCTTGATATTTTGCATCTATTACATTTAAGGACGTCGTGATGGGTTTAAATCTTTTCTTTACCTATAATTATTTAACAGAAAGTTCTTTGTGTCAGAATGTTGGTAATTTTGTGCAATATAGTTGTATTCAAGTTGTTTTACATGTAGTGTTACTTCTGGTCTGGATTTTGATTTGTTACACATGTTTGTTTGTTAGGCGGAACCTTGGTGGAAGAAATTTGTGGGAATCGAAGGACGATAGAAAATGGGGACATGACAAGTTCGAGGAGATGAGTACTCAAGAAAGGCACTATGGAGAGGTGAGTGGTGTTGGTGTCTTCCTTCTTAGCTTATGTTTAGAAGATTTATATTATAATGTTCTAAGACACTCTGTGTATTTCAACAGGGCAGAAAGGCATCTAGAGGGCGTAATCGTGGCCGTGGAAAAATCCAAGGAGAAGAACGTGGCTATGCACGAGGTAGCAGGCCTAAAACGTTTAACAATGGCAATCAGAACAATGCGCCCAACAACCAGACCAGTCGGCTGCAGAACAATTCCCCCAAGAACCTGAACAGTGCACCCAAGAACCCAAACAATGTGCCTAAGGGTGTGAGAGGGAGAGGCCCTAGAAGATATCAATCTTATTGGAATGAGGTTCCAATACAAAATAAACAGTGAGGATAAAATTTTGAAATTTTTCCATTTCATTTGTGAATCATTGTCTATTGAGATATTGTTATAACTTAGTTGTGTTTTTTCAACTTAATAGACATGGGAAGTCAGCGGATAGAGGTCACTATGCTACATCTACAAAAGTATCAGAACGCCCGTTGACCGTAGAATCTGACCAAATTTCAGCTAAAAGACATGTATCCTCCAGTCTAAATTCTGCCTCTCCTCCATTTTATCCCTCAGCTTCGTCGAAGAAAGAAATCAGTGCGACACAGAAAAGGGATGGTCCAGCTGCACCACTCCACCGGAACCTGCAGTCATCTGTTACAGAGGAGAGCTTTTCCAGCTCTACAGAGAAGAATTTAGCTGATGTTGGTATGAACAAGCTGTACATTGACAATTCAGCCTCCACACACACTGGGAAGCCATCGACTAGTTCACAATTGCAAGTCCCGGTATCCTCATGGACTAATTCTTCACAATATCCTCATTCAAGAGTTCAGGGCCGAGTTCAAAATCCTATGGAGAAGATGGCTTATCAAACAACTCCTCAAAATCAAGTTAACAGAGTCTCTAATCCATCGCAACACCGTAATGGACAGAAAGCTCCTACTCAAACACGCCAGGGTTCCGTTCAAACTTCTGGGCGTCAGTTAGGACAGCGGATCCAAGCTTCCTTGTCGCCAGATTCAGCTCTCACAACTAATTCATTTGAATTTAGAGAAACCAAATCTCCTCAGGAATCAAGTAAATCAAATACTGCGTTGATTGGTAAAGGAAAGAGTGTTGAAGGTAATGGAAGGGGTTCTTTTTCCTTTGGCGGGGCTCAGGTTATTGGAGCTTCTGGAGCTTTGGCCAGCAGCCATGGCGATGTTAACTTTCCTGGAATGCCGACTTTCTTGCCAGGTAGTACTGCTTCTGAGATCAAGTTTTTGATAATCTGTTAGTGGAATGGAGTTGGTAATAGTACTTGTCTTGGTCGACATATCATTCATTTAAATTAGTAATCCATTGATTCTTCCATATATGCTAGTGCTTGATATGTTTTAATGAACTCTCTAAATTGTTTTGGGAATGAATTGCAGTTATGCAATTTGGTGGTCAACATCCTGGTGGAATTGGGGTTCCTGCTGTTGGTATGGCATTTCCGGGATATGTGAATAATCCAGGGTCAGGGAATTCTGAGATGACATGGTATTTTTACAAGCAGAGTTAGACACTTATGTTTAAACTTGTAGATGTAATGACTATGTTAAGAATCAAATAGATAGTTGATTTTTGCATTGCTACATCTTTTTATGTAATAGTTGTTCAGGCGAGTCCTGTAATTGCATTAAATTAATCATATCTTGCAAGTCGACGCAAATTTATGATTCTGAAATTTATCTTAATCAGTTTGTGAAAATTATTAGTTTAATTTATCAAAAAAAATTATTACTTTCCCCCATATGGTCATATCTAATTATTACTTTTAACATCATTTACATCCAATTTTGATTTTCTATATCTCACCCTTGGGGGTTCATAATTTTAATGGAGCAGTTTCTTATATTTTCATTTGTGGCATGCAGGCTTCCAGTTTTGGCAGGGCCTGCAGGAGCTTTAGGTGCATCATATAATTCCCCCTATCTTTCTGTTGATGGTACCTATAATTCTCGTCCTACTGGCCAAGTATCTTCTCTGGCTGGTGCTTCAAGGTTGGTGGTGTGGTTGGTTTTTAACTGTATAATTTTAAAATTTCTGTACTACTTGCTTTCCTTTTGATACTTAAAAAATTGTGATCTATGTGCACAATTGGTTGGAGAACAGGCGGACAAACAGTATATGTACATTAATTGGAGTCTAGTTAACTGTAGAGTGTAGAGAATAAATAGCACTGAATGAACCTAATGAACTTGAGTTGGTATCTGATACTAGGAATACATTTCGTACAGCACAGTTCTAGTGTCACTTAAATATACCCGTGTTCTTAAACACTCATTACTCTGATTTGTGTTTACCTTTTTGTCTTCTTCTCTGTAATCTGATACGCCATGCCTATGTAGTTGCCCTTTCCGGTAAGCCTCTGCTTTCGAATTGAGTACCAGTGTATCGGTGTTGTTTGCATAAAGCGTTAGGCGGAAGCTGGATATTACCAACTCGATGTACATTAATTGGAGTCTAGTTAACTGTAGAGTGTAGAGAATAAACAGCAGTGAATGAACCTAATGAACGTGAGTTGGTATCTGATACTAGGAATACATTTAGTACAGCACAGTTCTAGTGTCACTTAAATATACCCGTGTTCTTAAACACTCATTACTCTGATTTGTGTTTACCTTTTTGTCTTCTTCTCTGTAATCTGATACGCCATGCCTATGTAGTTGCCCTTTCCGGTAAGCCTCTGCTTTCGAATTGAGTACCAGTGTACCGGTGTTGTTTGCATAAAGCGTTAGGCGGAAGCTGGATATTACCAACTCGATGTTAGCAGTCATATAAGATGTTAGACGTAGACGTCTGCAGTTTAATTTTGGAAAAAAAAATGTCTTGACAAATCAAGATTTAGAAAAATAACCCCTCTCCCTTCAATTTTAGTGGGAAATTTCATTATAAGTCGGCTATCTGTGTTTGGGTGAATTTTCCTTTATGTGCTATTTAAAATGAGACAGCAGAAAGATACCTGCTGTTAAAATGAGATGGAATAAAGCTGCAAAGAGTAGAACAAGTTATGATATCCCTTTGGTTTTGTTGGGCTTGACCTATTTGAATATTTATCAAATCAACTTATTTAAACAGAGTTAAACAGTATAATGTATAAAATTTTAATAACAAAAAAGATATTAGAAAAACTTGTAATTGAATAATTTTGTAATCACTCACTGATACACTATGTAATATTTGATTATAAACATTCTAATATAAAATAATATTAAATTTTGTCCACTTAAGCGATAGAATGTACTCTGAGGTTTGGGTCCGTCTTGCATATTCTTAGAACACTGTTAAGTGCTGGGTTCTTTAAAATTGTATAGCGCAGAGGGTTAGGGCCAAATTTAACCGTACATGGAAGTTTTTCGTTTCTGGCTTAATATAAAATTGAGTTTGATATTGTTTACACATGAGAAGTGAATTCCAGACAATCTTATCATAATGGTGCAAGTCCTATTTACTTTACGGGTAATATAATATCGTTTGTGTTACGTCCAGCTAATGGTGATCATAATTTGTCCCAAATTCTAGAAAAAGTTAAGTGTAGTCCACTTATACTTTATAGAGCAGAGTTGGACTTTATTGAACCATAATTTGATCAATCATCTTTTTTTGTTACAATCTCGTCTATTAGCTCTGGTTCATCTCTCTGTATAATTTTTTTCTAAATATTATTGTGCAGCAAAGAAAACAATGTGAACAAGACTTCTAATGGTTTGATGCCTTCCCAGAAACAAGGTATCAACTGATTCAGATCCTTCGTAAATTGTTAATGGGATTGCTTTTAAGTAGTACGATTATCTCATGATTCATTTCTCTGCAGATATTGTAACTGATGAGTTTGGTCCAAGACAAAACAAACCTCGTAGGCAAGTCATTCTTCTGGCATTTCCTACCTAGATTTCAGCTATATTGTGTATACATTTTCCTTTTGCAGTCATCTAATTTGGCATTGCCGCTTGATATTCTACAGATATACAGAGATGAAGTTTGACCAGTGAAGGACAAGGGTAGTTTGAAGGTGTAACCTTTTCAAATGGTCACAACTAACTATTGCTTCTGTTCCTTTGCGGATGTTGGTATTCTGTGTTCCAGGCCTTCGTTCTGGCCCTTTGTGATTCAGCATCCTTTCTGGATTACTTTGGGCTGTTTTACTTTTCATGATATCATAGGTAATCACGGGAAAGGGCATCAAATGATGTTTTTCTGTTCTGGCATTATTTTATTTATATTTATATTTGACAGTTGACACAAAGTACTATTTAGGTTGCTATTGATCTATTCTTAAGTGTTTCCCGTGTATACCGATCCCGATCGCTTGTTCTTGTACACTAAATAGGCTTTCTCTGTGTTGGCTCTTTTTGTTTCACAAACACTATTATGTCTTGTGCTTTGAGGTATATATAAATTTAGATTGTTGTAGATAAGATTTCAGTTTTAGTAGTACTGTATGAAGTACAACAGTTTGGTATTTAGACTCTTGTGTTGTGTTTGGTTGGGGTGATTGGAATGGAATGGAATGGAATGAGATTTAAAGTATAAAATAGTTAAATACTCCCAACTTTCATTCTTAAGCTCATTCCATTCTTAATCACCTACATTATAATTCAAACACCCCACTTTGAGATGGAATGCTTCATTCCTTAACTCATTCATTTTTCTCGACAATTCTTATCATAACAATTTTGCACTATCTCATTTTTTTTCAAATCTTCTCTCCAACTCCCATTACTTTCCTTTAATTTCATCCATTCCATTCCATTCCATTCCATTCACCCCAACCAAACACAACATTGGTATTTAGGTATGATGTGAACAATTTATGCACGTCAATGTTGTAGTCTGAGCCTGCTGTGATATATTTGGACCTAACGACCGACTCATTAATTTTTCGGAATGAGGGATCCCTCGTTTGTTAATCCAGATATCATCATCGATATTAAAATTTTTCTGATGTATATTTGTAGTATGTATATACACCTGCTCATGCTGTGGTCACCTGAGAGAAAACAATAGCAGTTTGACGGGTGGCGGTTCTTTATTCAAATATGCGGTAGGGAAATGCACCTGAATCTTATTTCTTGTTACATACTGAGTGTTGTTGGAGACTTTTTTGACACTTGCCTTAAATTTCAGGTTTCTTGTGGCTTCGTTTATCTATTATTGAAGTATGTCAAACTCAGTGCTGGCTTCTTCAAATACTAAATGGAAAACATGGGAAAGGAAAAACTCTATATTGTGCAGCAGCTGTGGTTCTTTTAGGGCATTCGAACTTAGTTTTTAATTTTTTATTTTTTCGGGTAGAAGTGGCACATGGATTAAATTTAGTTGGTTCTCTTTTTGTTGTGGTTTTACATTCAGTTTCCAAATAGTTTGGAGTTGGTGCGTTTCTTGCGAAACCAGGACCTTTTCTATATATCTTTGAATGTTTGTAGAGTTATGTTTTTAAAAGGAATTTGTTGGATGACGTATGGTTGTGTAATTTTCTTTCACTGACTTTATTTTTTTTTCTTATCTTGGCTACATTGGTACATCAAGTATCATTATCAAGTTCTCTGCTTTCGGATATTTTGGGTTATAGTTTCTTCGGTATATAGCTAAATGCTTTAAAAGCTGCATCACTATCCAGTTCATATTTCCTATACCAGTTTCTTGCGTATGCTTTATGTATTTAGATATTCAACTATCCGTTCATTTCCTACACTGAGAAATTGCTTTGTTTTGGGTGATCAAACCTGCAAATGTTCGTTTTCATTAGGAAGTGGGAATTTTATTGAAAAAATTGACAATTAAGCTTGAGATAATTTACTCTTTTGTTTAGTCATATTAGTTGGGCAATGTCACAGTGTAGCTGCAAATGTAACAAGAGGATAATTGTTTGGTCATATTAGTTACGCTTGAGTTGTTTAGTTTGTGAAAATGAATTCATAACAAGAGGATAAATGCAAATGTAAAATAACGAACTTGTTTTCTCTTCAGGGCTACTGTTAATTAAAAGATTCAACAGATTTTGGAGTTTGATGCACACATCTCCTTTGCTTTTCTTGAAAAGTGTCGAACAAAAAAAATAACGAGCATCAGAATTTGTTTTGTTTGTTCAGAATTCGAGAATTACATTATCGGTTCAAATTCTTATAGTGTCGGAATCTTCCCTTGCGGATAGGCGGATATCCTTTTTCATATTAATTTGGGAAAATGGTTATGCGAGAATTTAATTTTTTTAATTGATTTAATTGGAAAATATACTCTTTTTTTTTTGAAATAAGCGTACTTGCATTAATTAAGTGACTTCCAAAACAAGATTACCGATAAGAAAATTTGGAGCACGAACACAACTAACACTTCTTCATAGTGTTTAATTAATTCCCTACAATCATCGACAATTGTATCAAAGAACGAGTTCCCTTGAGAACCATTTGCTGCATTCATTTTAATTGATTTAATTGGAAAATATACTTATTAATTAATAAAACAGTAAACATCAGGGGTAAATATTTAATATAACCGTGAATTAGCTTCTTTACCCCGCCAAAAATGAAAAAGTTAAAACCAGCAGATCACTGCGCGTGTCAGACTCTCTCTCTCTCTCTCAAATCCTCTCCGTCAACTTGTTAGTTAAGCTTTCACCAATTCCTCAAATCAACTCTCTCTCTCTCTCTCTCTCTCTCTCTCTCTCTCTCTCGCTAGACATCTAAGACTTACATATAAAACTAAGCTGCGAGAATCGAGAGCGAGTTCGCACCACAACTCTCTACTGCAACTAGCATAATCTCCGCTATGGCGATCTAACTAAACAAGTAAATAACAATGATCGGTACACTTTTACAATATCATTCGCTACTCAACTTATCAATTGTACTATGCTGCATTATAATTTCAGTCTCGCATTTGCTCTTTCAATTTTCCGAAGCTTTTCGATCATCATCTATTGAATAATGACTATCACTACTTATACTTCAGTTTAATTGATAATATATTGTTCTCCTGTTGCTTTACGGCTTGCAATTTCAACTATATATTGGATTGTCTCATGTGGAGTTTGCTTGTTTCGGTGCTTGTATGCTAACTACTTGTATTACGCGACATTGTAGTTCAATTTGTTCGTGTTCTATCTCGGTGTAATTATTTGTTAAATTGAGTTGTATTTATAATTCTAATTGAGTATCTATAGTTTTATTAGATTCGATAATTCTGATTGAGAGAATCTATAGGTTTTACTAGATTTGATGATAGCGATAGTGAATTTACCGATTAAGCGATAGTTAACTGTCAATTTACCGAGTTTAGCTTATAGGCATGATTTTGTTTTTGCAAGAAGCATCTAGGTGCATTCAGAGGTTTTATTGTATGATTTTTGGAGTATGTATTGATTTGTTTTGTAGTATAGGTTTGGTAAATATAGTGTTGTTTGTGGATGTGAATTTGAGTAGATTTACATGAAATTTAGGGAAACAGATGAAATCTTCATTATCAGGAAGATCAAGTCCTAGAAATTCTCCTTCGATTCGGAGAATTAGCTCTAGCCGAACACCGGGAAAGGAAGGTCGGACTAATAGTGCCTTTGGTACTAACTGGTTTCGGAGCAATCGGATTGTGCTGTGGCTGCTTTTGATTACATTTTGGGCTTATGGTGGGTTTTATGTCCAGTCAAGGTGGGCTCATGGAGACAACGAGGAAGGGATTTTTGGTAATGTGAGTTCAAATAGTAGTGATGAAAATCCTGAATCTGAACATGTTCGTCGCCGGGGCTTGATTGTAGATGAAGATACTCTGTTAGCTAAATCTCAGATTAGTAGAAATAATTCTGATGCAGTAAAGATGGATGTAATTTTGACAAATAAGGAGAGAGATGCCCCATCTCATCCAACTGTGATTTCGAAGAAGAGGAGCAAGAGACCTAGACGTAGTTCACGTAGGGGGGCTCTGGGTAAGAAAGTAGCACCTCTACATACAGAAAATGATAACAACAAGGTGCAAGAAGTGCAGGAGGAAGACATTCCTAGGACCAACTCTTCTTATGGGTTTCTTGTTGGTCCCTTTGGCTCTCTAGAAGATGGTATTTTGGAGTGGAGTCCTGAAAAGAGGTCAGGAACCTGTGACAGGAGGAGTGAATTTCAACGTCTTGTTTGGTCCAAAAAGTTTGTTTTGATATTTCATGAGCTTTCTATGACTGGAGCTCCTCTTTCAATGTTGGAATTGGCAACCGAGCTTCTTAGCTGTGGCGCAACAGTTTCTGCTGTAGTTCTTAGCAAAAAGGGTGGTTTGATGCCTGAGCTTGTTAGAAGAAGGATTAAAATTGTAGAGGATAAAGAAAAAATTAGCTTCAAAAAAGCGCTGAAGGCAGATCTTGTCGTTGCAGGATCGGCAGTCTGTGCATCATGGATAGGTAAGTTTCTTTGCCATAGTTTATCCATTAACTTTTATGAAAGATTCATTACAAACTGGTACTTCCTCTGTGAAATTAACTCATAATTTATTACCCAATACCTGATAACACATGTCATTTAAATTCCAATTTATTATTTTATATGGATTTCTTTCCTAAAATAGAGCATGTGGAGTCCTTATCCTGTTCTATAGTCAAGTGTGTGGCCGCGTTGATCTTTGAAGCTTTGTAAAATTTTGATCTTAGCTCGGCAAGGCTACTTTAAGAAATTGTCTAATACTTATAATCTCCAAATTTGAGTGCAAACTGAAACTATGAGCCAAGCAATTTCAAAAAACTTATTACTATCCCAGTAAAAGTTCTTTATGAGCTGGATGCACACACGGAGGGAGGAAGTTTATTAGTATGCAGCAGATGAAGTTGTTTGACTGGTATTAATTAATTAAACTTATATACATATTAGTATTGATTTTAAGTAGAACATGGTTTATTTTTTTCTTACCTGTCCTAATACTGTCTCTCGATTTGATTAATGTATCACATAACATATTCGCTTCTTTATTTATTGTTGATGTCAATTTATATTTTAGTGACCACTCTTTTAATTGTCGATTCAGAGAAATATCTTGACCATTCCCCTGCTTCTGCTTCACGGCAAATTGTTTGGTGGATAATGGAAAACAGGCGTGAGTACTTTGATCGTTCAAAGAGTGTACTCGACCGTGTGAGAATGCTGATTTTTCTTTCCAAATTGCAGTCTAAGCAGTGGCTTGCATGGTGTGCAGAAGAAAATATTAAGTTGATGTTGCGCCCTGCACTAGTTACACTTTCTGTTAATGACGAACTCGCTTTTGTAGCAGGGATTCCTTGTTCTCTAAATACTCCAGCTTTTAGCATGGAGAATATGCTAGATAAAAGACAGCTACTGCGGAAGTCGGTCAGAGAAGAGATGGGATTGACAGATGATGATACGCTTGTAATGTCATTGAGCAGTATTAATCCTGGAAAGGGCCATTTCTTGCTTCTTGAATCAGCACGTTACATAATTGACCAAAAACCATCTCTTAAAGATGTTTCTTTTGATGGTTTAGCTGAGAAGGATGAATATTATCAATCGGTGAATAACTCTGATTCTTATGGTCTAGGCAATACTGGCAATATGAGGAAACTGTTTTCTGATAGTGTACGAAAGAAGGAAGCGAATCTTAAGGTCCTGATTGGTTCAGTTGGATCTAAGAGCAATAAAGTGCGTTATGTTAAAGCAATACTCAAGTTTTTATCTCATCAACCAAACTTATCAAAATCAGTACTCTGGACTGCAGCAACTACACGTGTTGCCTCTCTTTATGCAGCTGCAGATGTATATGTTATAAACTCTCAGGTGAATTTCTTTTAGAATTTATAACTGTAGAAAGCTTACTTTTTTTGGCTAGTAAAGTTTTATTCCATTATCAAGTATCAATTCATTTAGAAATTGTATCTTCATACATGACAACTCATACTAAGAAGATTTCCCCTTGGAGTGCATTGTTACAGGTTAACATTTACAGCATCTGTTGTTGAAGTTTGTTATATAAGTTTATAATGTGGTATACTGGACCAGTATTTTTCTCATAAAAAGAGGGTCAACCAGTGCACATATCTGTTGGAGGTGTGCAATAATTTAGACCTTTTTTCTTCAGTTTTATTCCTTTTTATTATGAGATAATTTTAACAATTTCAGTTAATAGTAAGTCTTTGGGGCCAAAACTTATAACTGACCTTTCACCTTAACCAGACCTTAAAGCTATGGATACCTTTGGTGCAAGAACTAATGTAGGTTCATAAAGAGCTAGAAATGTAAATAAAACCTAAAAAGTTATTTGGAGGGAGATATTATGATTAGCCTTTCATAGCTGTGGAAGCAGAGTACTTGCAGGAGTGGGAGGCTTCCATCACAGGCTAATTTGGTTCTATATTAAGCTGGCTTATCACTTGAGAGAAGGTTGTGGGGAAATGATGAAGGGGGTTTCTGTCACTTGGTTGTTTGAGTTGTCCTTTTTAACTGCTTGAGACATATTTCAACTTATATACGGGCATCTGCAAATGATGATATGGCATTCTTCCACCACTACAAATCGGACGAAGTCTGAACATGTTGGTAACTTAATTCCCAATTTAAAACACGGGAACTGATGTTGAGCAACACAGCTTAGTTGAAAATAATAATATTAAGTTATTCTTCAAATATTTCTTGGAACCTTTTTGTGGTCAATAATGACACAAAATTTCTATCCTTTTTCTGATCTATTTAAATTAATTCATACTTGTTTGCCGTTTCATCTCATGACTAATATATAGTTCATTTTAAAATCTAAGTAGTTCTTAATCTGCCTACAGGGACTAGGAGAGACATTTGGAAGAGTCACAGTTGAGGCTATGGCATTTGGTCTTCCGGTATATACTTGTTTCCTTTATTATCATGTGTTTCCTAGTTTTAGTATATATTTTATAAATGTCAGTGGCTTGTATTAAAAAATGTAAGCTATAGGTTTTTGAAAATGATGGTATACCTATTTTTCATATAATCTTATACTTCAATGTATATATCATTCACATTTATACTCCTGCTTGTTCAAGTCTTAAAAATGATATAGTGAGATTGAGGAGTTTGCTGGTTCACTTTGTCTACCACATAAGCGTGTTTCTGAATTAATTTTCCAACTCGATATTGCAACTGAGAGAAGGCAGTCATATATCAGTATTGTTGTAGAAAATATTTGTCAATAAAAACTATTGCTGGTCCCCTTTTTCTTTCATTCTTTGCGGCCAACACTGAAGCGAGGTTATAACTATTTAACATCGAAAAAAATATTAATTTGTTAATCATCATATTCTAGAGACTTTTTACTATGCCACATACAAAAGAGCTAATCAACCAGGTACTGTAAAAGCACAAAGCAAACTATCCTTAACGATTCAAGGGGCTACAAATTCGATCAGAAAATGGTTCATTGTCCATGGATGACATGCAACATCTATCTGATGTATACATGGAGATTAACAAGCTGTGTTTCACATTCACCTAAACGCAGGTACTTGGTACAGATGCTGGAGGCACAAAGGAGATTGTCGAACACAATTTAACTGGTCTGCTTCATCCTCTGGGGCGTCGCGGGTCTCACATACTTTCCAAGAATCTTCAGTATCTGCTTCAAAATCCTTCTGCAAGGCAGGAGATGGGAATCAGAGGAAGACAGAAAGTAGAGAAGATGTACTTGAAGAAGCACATGTACAAGATGCTTGCACAAGTTCTGTTTAAGACCTTGAGAGTAAAGTAACATCAGCAACTTATTTTACTTCATTCTTTATTAGGCTAGAAATTCATGAGCTGGATATGAGAAGCAGTATTCGTCTCTGTCAGTCCAAAGTCCCAATTCATCTCTACTAATTACCCAGTTAGTGTTTTTCTCAAAATCGAGTATCCTAAGAGTTCAGACTGCTCAATAGTTCTGGCTACTTCTTGTAGCTTGGGTTGCAGCAAATGAGATGAACATGTTTTTAAATTTCTGCTCTGTACATACACTTCCGTTATACTTTTTCCTGTGCATTATTGAAAGCACTGGTACTTTGAACAGCTTCAGTTCATCTGTCTATATCGGACTAGATATTTCAAGGGTATCAGATTGAACGAGACACAGGTCAAGATTTTTGCATTTATTTGCGGTACTAGTACTGCAAGCAGCAGAGTGAGAGAAGTCTTAAATATATCTTTCAGCGGTTAACATATCTCCTGTTTGCAATTTCTGAACATTTATGCTACAAGATGTATGATGTAGAATGGGGTGTGTCATTTTTTGTTCTTTTGCATTCAGACATTAGTTTCTATTCCTGACCCAAAAAAAATTTAACATCTACACTTTGGTTCTATAAAAATCAAAAGGAGAGAAGTAAATGAATGTATTGGATGTGTTTTCAACGTGAATATTTATAAAAAAAATGTGTTATTAATTTTATTTAGTGAATTGACATGGAGAATGGACCATTGGATGTGTTTCAACATGAACATCTATAAAAAGTGTGTTATTAATTTGATTTAGTGAATTGACCTGGAGAATGGACCATATCCCTAGGTTGATGGTTCTTTATATTACAACTAGCATGAAAACCCGTGCAAGGCACAGGTCACTATCTAACATAATTGTTTTAACTTCTAAGTAGTTCGGTGTTTATGATAATTTATAGATCGTTTGACAGACGTCTCATTGTGGGTACAAAAGCTGGACTTGATCTCTGTAGTGAGATAGTTAGCGTTGAAAAGTATCCTTGATTGAGGTGTTTTTGAGTTAAGAAATGATTAAATTCGATACTTATGATATTTGTTATGTGTAAGATCTATGTCAAAATATGATTATCTTACATACAAGACATTAACCTACACGATTTTACTAATTTAGCTCATTGAGCGAATGATACATTTTCTTGTTTGTGAAATGTAATTTGTATTGTATAATGTATACATGCATAATATTAAAATTTAATATATAATGAATTTTCTAGTATATTCATGTGAATTAAGTGCCTTTCCAATCAAATCAATGAGAACCGTTAGATCCACAGTCATTAGATCTTTCCAATCAAATCAGTGGGAACCGTTAAATAAAATACTACAAATTTTATATAGAGTACCTTTTATATTTTTTATAACTAAAATTTTTCTTTTCTAACAACATTATCTATCTATACTATTATGTAATAGACGGAACAATAAAAGTTTGGTTGATAGTCTGGTCGCCCATGGTTTGTTCACTCATTCCACAACCGTTAGATATTTCCAATCAAATTAATGAGAACCGTTAGATAAAATACTAAAAATATTATATAGAGTACCTTTTATATTGTGTATAACTAAAAATATTATATAGAGTACCTTTTATATTTTTTCAACTATTTTTTTTCATATAAGTTTTACAAATAAGGACAAAATAGAAATCAATTAGAACCGTTAGATAAAATCCTAAAAATATAATATAGAGTAACTTTTATATTTTTTATAACTAAAAATATTATATGGAGTACCTTTTATATTTTTTCAATAGTTAAATTATCTCACATATTATAAGATTATGTTAATCGGTATAATAATAGATACCAAATACTCCTCTACTCACGCGACACACACACATACATATAATGTGTTTGATAGAGAACACGTATTACTGAATAGTGCAATAGTAGGAAGATGAACAAATTATTGCATAAATCTAAGTTGGATTCCATTCATTAACAATTTTTTTTTTTAAAAAAAGTAAACACATGGGAAATTTAAATATTTTAAATTAAATAAAATGTCTCACCAATTTAGATTAGATTAAATGTCTCGTGAATCATTGCTTTTATTGGGCTATAATAAAATAGATATATAATAATAATAATAATATCAAATATTTCTCTACTCAAGCGACACACACACACACATATGATGTGTGTAATTGACAACACATGTAATTGAGTGGTTTGGTGGTAAGATGAGGTGCAAATTATTGTATAGACCCAAGTTCGAATCTTCTCAACAACAATTTTTTAAAAAATAGTAAACACAAGGGCAATTTGGACATTTCAAATGCATTAAAATGTCTTGCCAATTTAGATTGAATAAAATGTCCCTCCAATTATTGCCCCATGTTGGGCTATTATTAATATAAAGATTTTAAAAAAAAATTACCTCAAATATCGTAATTTAAAAAATAATCTCAAATATTTTTTTAACGCAACTTCATTTTGGGTCTTCTAAATACATAATTTCGTGTAGCGTATTTACCCAATTTTTCTTCTAAAACCTAAAGTTTAATTTGCGTTTTTCCATAAAAGAATTAGAAAAAATGAAAAGAAATATGTGAACGCAACTTGGTAATGCGTTTTGGGCCAAAACCCCACTTAGACTTGCGTTTGAAGGCCCAAGTGCAGCAGACCCATTAAAAAAGCAAATGTCAAAACTGTTAATACATTAACGAAACACGATATTGCGTTTTGAAGTGATATTTGAGCCATTTTTTTCAGTTATATTATTTGGGGTATTTTAACTCCAAATTATGGTAACGGGCGTTTCTCTCCGTATTTACATCTCTTTAAATTATAAAGCCTGAAGGATTTTACCATGTCAATTGACTATTAAGCCCTCCTCCTTTATTCCGTATTTACTGAAATTGTCATTTGAGCAGCTGAGTTATACGTTTCTATTGCACGTGTGTTGTCTGAAATTTGTCTCTGGCTATGTATCCCTAATTGCAACTCCTTCATACGCACGCCCAAATGATATCTGAGGAATTCAAATCTCCCGGTTTCCTTCTTACGTGTCTTCTAAATACGGTACTATATGTATGTTATTGTACCGCTTCGACCGGTTTCTCTGTACTTTTTTGTCCGGCTCAATTATCGAAACTCCTCCAAACAATTTCAATGAGTAAACAGGTATGCTTATCCTCCCAACGTAATTTCAAATTTAAATTACTGTCGATCATCCCTCTTAAGCCTGGGAAATAGAGAGATTATGAATACTTGCCTTGAATGTGTCAAACAAAGGTTTGGATTGAACATTTTAATGTATCAAAAAAAGGGTTTGTTTGTCATCATTAATTTATATCTTTTACTAAGGTTCATAAATGTCATTATCTATGTTCTGTCTTCTTCGTTGAATATTTATGAATCATAACTGTTATAAATGTCAAGAATTTTAGAAAGTCTTTTTGATTCAATATTTAGACAGAATTCTGTGCACTGTGTTGTTAAATTTTAATGCGCTCTTACATATTAAAGATGGTCTTAAATTATTTCGTTTTTTGGTAGATAATTGGTTTTATACTCTATGGCTGATTTGTAAGAGACACTATGGACCAATCGAAAAAACGAACCGTTAAAGACGAGTCTCTCCTTTCCAAAGTTTGTAAGGTTTTTTCTCCAAACAATTGTGCACTTGTGTTGTGCCTCTATTATTGGGCGTTTACATTATTTATTTTCTTACTCCAACTCATATGTAGTTAACTATGACTTGACAATGATGAAAGAACATTTACATACTCCAAAAGACCAGAAAACAGTTCAGCGTTTAATTGAAGATTGTAAGTTTCATAATTGTTTGAAATATCCATTAATAGTTAACTTACACATATTAATGCTCATCATTTAATACCATATATGTTTGAATGACAGATTACAATCAAACAAAGAAAGGAGAAACCCTCACAAAAGAAGACTCTGAATGTACATTTAGTGGTGGTATGTTTTATTTGAAGTTCCACTGCGTTATTGTTGTTTATAATTGCAAGTTATGAGGAGAAGAAAGCAAAGTCAGGTTCATGACATATGTAGTGAGCCTTTGATGAGTAATGTTGATTCATATTGGTCTAACAGTTTCTTTCTTATGTAGTGAGCCTTTGATGAGTAATTTTGATACTGTATTTATGAAAGAAAATATGCGTTCTCTCATAAAACCCACTTGAAAACTGTATTTCAATTTTAATCAGCCTTTCATGATAATTTATTTTATAATTATACATAGTTTTGCCTGTTTATTTCAGTTAAGAAGAAATTAAGCTGCAGATACACTCCTCTAAGTCCATATACTCAAAACGCATCCATCGTGGAAGACAAATTTCCTAGACGAAAATCATTGACCACAACCACGCATGTCACTCCATGTACACCAGATGGTAATGTAATTTTGAAATTGTAGTTGCCTCGTGATCATATACATTACAAACTGACTTTCGAAAAATTGATGCAGAGTTTCTTGAAAATTCAAAGAATCGTACTCCATTGTCTCCTTTAGCGGGAAATACGTTGCGTGATACGAGTAGAGGGAAACTAATTGAAAATAATGCACATTGTAAGTGTATATTCTATACAGCATTAATTTTTTATATGCTGAATATTGTAAACAACTTACTGTGCAAATAAATGAAATATCCCTTCGTAAAAACTTAGGTAAACCAAAACAATGGAGTAAAGAGAATTGGTATGCACATAATTCAAACATAAAACAACCAGTATTTCATCTGTATGGCAGTGGATCTGTTCCACAATCTTCTGCGCAGGGTTAGTTTATAGTCATGTAAATACAACTTCCATTGTTTTGAATGAATTTTGTTTGGATTCTTATTATCAGGATTTATGTTTTCGCAGGGAAGACTAAATTGTTAAAAAGAAAGTCTACTACAAATACATCAACCAAAAAAGGAAAATCCACTGCCAATAACATTCCACCACCAAGTGAAGATAGTTTTAAAGCAAAAAGAAATAGAATGTTGCAATATCCAGGTACAACATTCTTCTTTTTGTGAGTTAAATGATAACAAATCACTGGAATCCATGGTAGACAACTTATCACGCTCATCTTAATTTCAATACAGCACCTTTTAAAGAATCAAAGGGACCACCTTTAGATATCAGAAGGAGGACAAATCCACCCACACCAACATATATTCCTCCTACCCCACATCAGGAAAATTATATGACAGTAACGTCTAACTACAGAAATGAAACAAGAAATAAAGGGAAGAAGGCAATTGAATATACAAGTGACACGCCGTACAGTAAGTTCACTAATACAAGCCATTACACCGATGACATTAAAATGTTACCACTTTTAATTTTCCATTATTTGAACGGGATATTATTTTTGAACAATTATTATTCAATCTAATATGAATTGGTTTTCCAGGTTTGAACCTCATATCTGACTTTGAAACGGATGACATTGATGACAATGATGTTTTCTCAGATAATGGTAACTTCTAAATCATTAACTGGATGATAAGAAGCTTTAGTACAATAATTTCAGTGACTTATCGTGTTTTGCTTCAGAATTTTATGACGACATCAATTTGGAATGGAATGAATTACAAAAAAATGATGGAATAGGTAAAATCTGAGAGTCAGTAATAGGAACTTACATTTATCTAATTTTTATAAAAGCACAGGCCAATAATATGTCTTACATTTTCTGATTATCAATAATAGGGAAACAACCTACTGATATTGTACCGCGTACATTAGATTTTAATGAGAATGAACGCCAAGGAAATACCACAGATTATCAGCCTGACATACGTATTGTTTTATTGTGTTTTAGATTTTTTTAGAACTGGAGAAAAAATCTAACAAAATTTTGTCTATGAAATATAGATTATTCCTATGTTGCAGACATGCTAAGTGATCAGAGTGACGGCGACTCAGAAGAAGAAGGTAAGTTCATTCTCTTTCCCATTAGAAGGTCAGAAAATACAGATGCTTGATTTAAAAAATTAATCCTTTTTTGTAGATATTGTTGATGATGTAGATTATGAGGATTTTGAGGTTCCCCAAATAATGACTAAGGGTAATTTTAAAATCTAAACTCTGAACTTAGCCCTTTTTATTATAATCTCACGTGAAAAAAATAATAACTGGATTTTTTACTGGGTCATATGTAGTTATAAAAGAGTATGCTACACTGGGGGCTCCAAATGTACAGTGTAGTCATTGCCATGCTTGGATGTGGAAAGAAGAGCGTGTAAATAAAAGTGTTGTACGGGGTACCCCAGTTTTCTCACTTTGTTACGCAAAGGGTCAGATAAAACTCCCGAAAGAGAAGCCTACTCCTTCTTTCATTTGGCAGCTGCATAACGATAAAAAAAAAGCTCAGAGATTCAAAGATGGCATCCGTTTGTACAACAGCCTTTTTGCATTCACTTCTACAGGCGGTAGAGTGGATCATTCTGTTAATAATGGTGGAGCCCCATACATTTATCGCTTAAATGGACAGAACCACCATCTGTTTGGGTCTCTTATACCAGAAGATGGTAATGACCCAAAATTCTGTCAACTGTATATTTATGATACCCAAAACGAACTTAGTAATCGACTGAAATGGGTCAATGTTGGCGATGGGGACAAAGTGGATGCAGAAATTGTATCAGGTTTAGCCAAAATGTTAGATGAGACCAATGAGTTGGTGAAAGAGTTTCGCACTGCACGTGACCGTTTTGAGAAGGATGGTATAGTAAATTTGGAAATCAGACTCAAGGTTTCTAGGTCTGAGAGTGGTCGTGAGAACCATGTAGGTCCATCAGATGAGGTAGCAGGTATAATGGTTGGGGATATGGATGACACAAATGGTTCATGGGATATCATTATAGACTCTCACATTAAAGGGTTGGAGAGGATATCAGACATTCATCCGAAACTGATGGCACTGCAATATCCCATACTGTTTCCTCATGGTTCTGATGGGTTTCATAAAAAAATCCCATTTGGAAAAGTAGACGATAAATCTGGGAAGCAAAGGGAGTTTATTTCAATGAAGGAGTATTATTCATATAAATTTCAGGTTCGCACGAATGAAGGTATTGATGGCACTGCAATATCAAAATCTCTACTTTTACAATATCTGTATGGTGAACTCTATATTGAGGATTTGAACACATTATTTCCTAAAATTTTGCAGCAATAACTCCCCGTTTGGGGGGTCGTCTTTACCAGCAGTACGTTGTTGATGCTTTTTCAACAATTGAACAAGCTCGGTTGTGGTGGTTTCGCACAAATCAGAGTATTCTACGGACAGAACTATACACAAACATACAACAATCCTTATCAGAGGGTACATCTGATACCTCAAATTTGGGAAAAGGTTTTATTCTTCCGGCTGGATTTGTAGGATCACGGAGATACATGCAGCAAAACTTCCAAGACGCCATGGCTGTATGTCGTTATATAGGACATCCCGACATTTTCCTCACTATGACCACAAATCCAGTTTGGGATGAAGTGATTCAGATGATGAAACTGCTTCCTCACTGCTGCCCACAAAATTCACCCGATGTTATGGCCCGTGTTTTTAGATTGAAACTGGACCAATTAATTGATGATATCAAGAAAAGGCATTACTTCGGAACCTGCCTTGGAGGTATGCTGAAACTACCAATTATAATTACAGTTATCTGAAATGAAATTTTTTTTTTTAGAAAACTAAATAGAAATGTTTTGTTTAGTAATGTATGTTGTAGAGTTTCAAAAAAGAGGACTCCCACATGTCCATATGCTAATATGGTTGGATTCTGCTTCGAAACGTAATCTACAAGCCAATGTTGACAAGTTTGTCTCGGCTGAGTTACCTGATCCTGAAAAAGATCCTGTTGGTTATGCGGCTGTTAGTGCATTCATGATGCACGGACCCTGTGGAAGAGATTTTCCTAAATCTCCATGCATGAAACAATACAAATGTACAAGACATTTCCCCAAAAAGTAAGTCTACGTCATGGTTGTGAAGATTACATGAATAAACAGACTAATTCAATTGAGAATTTTATTTAAAAAACTTTATTGTAATACATTTATTTTTACAATTCATATGTGTAGGTATTGTCCGTCAACCACTTTTGATCAGTCCGGTTTTCCAATATATAAACGACGACAAACTAACATCACTGTTAGCAAAGGTAAAGAAAATCTTGATAATCAATGGGTCGTGCCGTACAACTGGGGTTTATTGGTTAAATACCAATGTCATATTAATGTTGAGATTTGTGCTCATGCACGTAGTCTAAAGTATCTCTTCAAGTACTGTCTTAAAGGGCATGACAGAGCTACAGTAGAAGTCAGAGGGAAGAAAACAAAATCCAACAACGGAGACAAGCTTGATGAAGCAGAAGATGAAATTCAATCATTTTTTGATGGGAGGTACATATGTGGTTGTGAAGCAG
Source organism: Heracleum sosnowskyi (assembly GCA_030848705.1). NCBI lineage: Eukaryota > Viridiplantae > Streptophyta > Magnoliopsida > Apiales > Apiaceae > Heracleum > Heracleum sosnowskyi. Next base: position 116,390,868 of record CM061245.1, on the reverse strand, counting down.
CATATCGCATTTTTGGGTTCAATATTCATTACAGGTCATTGGCAGTTCAAAGGCTTTCTTTTCATTTGGATGGGAAGAAGCAGTGTACATTTCGTTCCAATGAACCATTACCAAAAGTTTTTGATCGAGAGAAGGAAAAGTACACCCAATTAGAAGCTTACTTCATACTCAATGCCACTGATACTAATGCTACCAAATACCTGTATGACGAAATACCCCAACATTACGTTTGGAATGATGCCCAAAGAGTATGGGGACAGAGGAAGAGAGGAAAAAAAATTGGTAGATTGGCTTACACACATCACAGTTCTGGAGAATTGTGGTATTTGAGACTTCTCTTGACAAAGGTGCGTGGAGCAACATCTTTTCAGTCCCTGAGAACTGTGAAAGGCAAGATTTTTAACAATTTTCAGGAGGCATGTAAAGAATATGGGCTACTTGATGATGACAATGAATGGCATCAAGTTTTGAAGCAATGTTCCGAATCAGGATTCCCGCAACAAATTCGACAACTGTTTGTTCACATAATGGTTAATTGCAAGGTCACTGATCTCCTGGATCTATGGGACAAGAATTGGAAGAACATGGTTGATGATATTTTGTTAAACCAACAGAAGAAAATAGGAAATCCACATCTCATACTAAATGAGAAACAACAACAATATTATGCTCTTGCAGGTAAATCAACATATGTTAAATTTCACTGTTGTTTGGCATTTTTGGGTCAATTTTATGCGTCATAACTAAATCCGGATATGTTGCTCATACTGTATGGCAGCAATTCACACTTTGTTGAAGAGCATTGGGAAATCACTGAAAGACTACAGTCAAATGCCTCAACCACCAAATTCTTATCTGGACTGTAGTGTCAATAATTTAATCATTGAGGAAACAAGTTATGACATTGGAGAAATGGAGAAGGAATATTTGACACTAATTTCCAGTTGTAATAGAGAACAATTGGAAATATACAGTGCTGTTATGAAATCAGTTGAAAAAAAGGAAGGAGGTGTATTTTTCGTATATGGCAGTAGTGGGTGTGGTAAGACCTACTTATGGAGAACATTGATTTCGAAATTAAGATCTGAGCATCTAATTGTACTTCAAGTTGCCTCATCAGGGATCGCAGCAACACTTATGCCTGGAGGACGTACCGCGCATTCTCGGTTTAAAATACCAATTGTGATAGATGAATATTCAATGCGTGTCATTTCTCATACATCAAATATAGCTGAATTGATGAAAAAGACCAGTTTGATCATCTGGGACGAAGCTCCTATGCAACATCAGTATGCTTTTGAGTGCCTTGATCGCTCTTTGCGAGATATAATGAAAGCTGTAGATCCAAACAGATTTCATATGCCATTTGGAGGTATTACAATTGTCTTTGGTGGAGATTTTCGACAAATTCTTCTTGTTATTCCCCGAGGTTCACGTGGTGAGATTGTTGCAGCGAATATTACAAGATCCAAACTCTGGAAGATAGCCACTGTTTACAAACTTCTACACAACATGCGCCTAAACAAAGGAAATTCTCCGGAAGCAGTACAAACTGTAATAGACTTTGCGAAATGGGTGTTAGATATTGGTGATGGGAAAATTCCTGCACATCACAACAGTAGAGAAGATAGTAGTGAAGATGATATTTCTATACCTCCCATGTTTTGCAACTTGGACTCTGGTAACTCTGTGGAAAAGATGATTGAAAGCACTTTCCCAAATTTAAAGGAGAATTTCCAGAAACAGGCTTACTTAAGTGAAAGAGCAATATTAACACCAACTAATCAAACAGTTGGCAATGTTAATAGTATCATAGTGGACAACATTCCTGGTGAAATATCCTCATATTTTAGTATTGACACCGCAGAAGATTATCCCGGAACTGAAAGAGATCAGTTGGCATCATTCCCACCGGAATACCTCAATTCCATCAGCATACCAGGTTTGCCGCTTCATGAATTAAAACTGAAAATAGGTGTGGTGGTTATGTTGATGCGTAATTTGAATCAAACTTTGGGATTATGTAACGGCACTAGAATGATGATCACAAAATGTCTTCAACACTGCGTCGAATGTGAAGTCATAGCAGGACAGTTTAAGGGGACAAAACATTTCATTCCAAGAATGGAGTTATGTCCAACGAAAACTCGATTACCATTCAAACTTTGTAGAAAGAAAATGCCCCTACAGATTTGCTATGCCATGACAATCAACAAAGCACAAGGACAATCTCTTGAAAATGTGGCATTGTTTCTGCCCAAAGGAGTTTTTACACATGGTCAATTATATGTAGCTGTTAGTCGCGTAACATCACCTCAAGGTCTTAGACTTTTCATTGATGATGAGGATGGAAACAGTACAAATATCACAAAAAATGTGGTATACAAAGAAGTTTTTTATAACTTACCATGCAATTAGAGTAATTTCCTAACAGATGTTGGACAAAAGTTTGGTTCCGTTACAGAATGTTGTATTCTGTAATCCTTTGCCCTGCATCTTGTGGTACCAACATATGTTCATTTCTTACCTGCAAATAAAACTTCTCCATTTATTATTCTCATTCATTGGTTCAAATTTAATTTAAGAAATAAGTGTGGGAACATCATTCAATAAATCAAACAAAATTACGGAGTAGTAACTATGTCAAACATCCTACAAAATAAATTTGGCAATACTAAATAAGTCAAGATTATAATATTAAATTCAACAAGTACAATAATTGAGATATTTCTTAACCAAAGTTAAGTCCCTTTTAGATCCACTTTAGTTCTCCTCTTAGGTTCAGCAACCAACTCCAACCGCAAAGAAGATCTCAAGGTATGAGTTATTCATATAAAAGTATACTAAATATTGTACACCTAAGATCAATGTTTCACTTATGACACAAAGGGTTATTTATAGTCCGAACAGGTGTTACTGGAAATGTATTTCTACAACTACGACAACATACAGGGTCTGGATGATTCCACAGAGGAATGGCGGCTTCGAGTAAGAGCACAAGCAATTTGGAAGGGAATCACTAGACAAACAGGCGAATTTCGAGGTTATAATATAATCTTCATAGATGACTATGTAAGTAATTTATAACTGATATAAGTGCTCCATATAGTTTCACTGTCCAAATGCACTTCCAAATCGATGTGATGTTAAATTTATTAACTATAAATTACATTTATATTATGTAGAACTCAAGGATTCATGCCTTCATCACACAACCCATAGTCCCACAATTTGAGCATAAACTTCTGGAAGGACAAATTTACAAGATTCAAAATTTTCAAGTCAGAAAATATAATGGTGATGAAACAAGCAGGGCTGTTAGAAACGACCAGCATATATATTTCACAAGTGACACCATATTCGAAAAAGATACGCTTCCGGGTTTAAAAATACCAGACTACAGCTTTGATTTTTATAATTTGGATGAACTTGACGCAATGAAGAACGACAACAGATTCTTAACTGGTAGGTTTATTATCTTCAACTCATTCAATCCATATTACAGTCACATAGTATTTTAACTATCTTACATATACTTCTCTGTACAAACAACATTTCTGTCTTTATAGACGTGGTCGGTGTCATAGAACAGGTGCAACCCAAATCTGTCTATGTTAAAGATACAGGGACAAAGTCACATGTTGTTGTGACAATATCTGATGGAAGGTATGTTGGTCATTTATAGTCAGTATTACAATTATGAAAGAATGTGTAAGAGGACAAAACTAAGTTCGTCCAAAACTTTTGTAGGACCACTATAAATGTAACCTTCTTCAATGAGTTTGGTGATTCTTTTTTAGAACAATATGAAAAAGTACAACAAAAACCAATTATCTTGGTTGTAGCCAGTGGGAAAGCAAGTGAATGGAAAGGTAATGTAACTATCACAGAGTTTAGATCGATATGGTCATGAATACAACTAACTACATTCACTTGAACAGAGGTACTATATGTAACAAACTTCCCAACTACCAGGTTTTACTTAAATATACCACACCCAGCTGTAAATCGGATGAGAAAAAGGTAGCATGTAATTTTACCATGTACAACTATATATATCATCTTTATCTTTAACAAAGGCTTTGCATATTTTCTTAGACATGGAAAGCAAGATTTTTATGTCATGGACATAGACGATGAAGATGATCCATCCAATTTTCCAATTATGAAAGTAAATGAGTTAAGGAAGTTGAATGAAAGTTATGTCCAGGTAAAACAATAATACGCTTAAGCAATAAATTTATCCCATTAGTGGTTATTTAACTGATTTATTTATGTATCAGAAAAAAGTTGCTTGCGAGGTTACTGTCAAGAAGTTTGATGAGAAAATGAATTGGTACACTCCTTTTTGTATCAAATGTGAAAAAGAATTGAAATTGGTCAACGAAATTTATCAGTGTTGTGGAAGAACTTACCCATATCCAGACATCCGGTAAAATAAAATATCTTATAAGTTAAATTAAATATACTTGACTAAAAAAAATGTTAACTTTCTGCAAATTTGAGTTGCAGGTTTCGTTTGTACGGATTATGCTCCGATGACACTGGATCAATTGCTATTGTATGGTCTGATGACGAAATTACTCGATTGACAGGAAAGAGTGTGTACGATGTGGAGGCTGAAGAAACAAAGGTAGACAATTGAATATATGTATGTTAATATATAGAAGACTAATGCAAATAATTTATGTAAAATCTTAGGTAATCGGTCTTAAAAGAATCCCAGAAATTTTGAAAAGCTTTGAGAAGAAAAAATACAATATCACAATCATTCTTAGTGAAGATAACTTAAAGGAAGGCTCTAAGGTCTATACGGCATCCAACATTTCTAAACCGCTGGAAGTGTCTGACAGTAACACGCCTATCAAAGAAAAAAAACTACCAGACGGACAAAGCAAGTTGAATGATGTAAGTCTTTTGGTAACCACCTTAGTTTTCTTAAAAATGAATAAGAGAATGACAATTTTAACTTCCAGCAGTCAGTGACAATGGATATTCAAACTTTGGGAAGTAGCCCTCCCACGGGAAATTCCAGTAATCGTAGCAGACCAAGAGTACAGGTTGAACCGCTCGGAATAGGCCTGGAAGGATCAATCAAAACCCCAAATTTTAAAAACATTAAGCTTGAGAAAGTAAGTTGGTAATTTTACACATAAATGTACATTTCTCATTCTCAGTTTTAAAAAAAAAAACTAACTAAGATTAATATGTAATCAGATCTGATGAAGAGATGACCACCACATTTTGGAAGACTCTGGGAAGATGGGGAATATATCTACTATTTCAGAGGAATTTTTGTTTGAAAACTCTTATTCCACCATGTATTAATGATTACATTATGAACGCTTTCTTAAACTGCATTTCCAGATATTGAGAATCGGAGTAGGTCACAAACAGTCCATTTCAAATTTGGTTCATAAATATGTAACGCTATGAATAAAATTGGAAAAGAATATATAAGTATGCTTAATGCTGCTGAAAAGTACATTAATATCTATCCACAGAGATACATGTCATAAGTATTCATGAATATTGGTCAGAAAGTAACAACAACCAAACAGATACATTAATTTTCCCAACCAATAAACACTTTAAAGGAGGATGAAAGTTTTATTAAGTACAACACCTAAAACAAAATATTGAGGAACCAAAAACTACCATGGCAACAAGCTATTCACAGAGTCTGAGAAATATCCAGAAAGGAAAAACAGATTGGAAAGTCAAAGTAAGAATTATTAGACAATGACGAGGGGTTACAAGAACAGGTGTAGTCTTCAAAGGGTGGAATCTACTACTGCTTGATAACAAGGTAAATGTACTTTTTTTTTCCTTAATTCAGAAATGAAACTAATATATGAAATTTCTAATATCATATCTCATTCACAGAATTGTCGGATGCATACTTTTGTACCACCGACTTTAGCAGAAAAGTTCTGTAGAATCATAGAAGAGGGGAAGATCTATCTCATAAAAAACTTTCAAGTCAAAGATTATACTGAAATTGACAAGTACAGACCTGTACAGATGGATAGACAAATCATTTTCACGGCAGATACAAAAGTAAAGGAGTTGGCCGAATCTGAAATCTTTATACCTGCAAACAACTTTGATTTGTTTGAGTATGGAGATTTAAAGGCAATGACTACACAACAACTCTATCTCACAGGTTATATTCTTAAACTACACTTCTAATGATATATTCTTAAACTACACCTGTAATGATATATGTCCTAACTACAGTTCCAATTAAATTTGAACAGATGTCATAGGGATTATTGAGAACATACCAAAGGTTAGTCGCATCGCAAACAAACAAGTCAACGTTAAGTTCAAAATAACAGACGGAAGGAAAAAATTAATGTTACTTTCTGGGATTCCTTTGCGGAACAATTTGAAAAGGCAATCAAAGATGAGTTGGAACAACCTTTGATTCTCATAATTGCCAGTGGTAAAATTAGTACTTGGAAAGGTATTATTCTCAACATATGTCATTTTCTAACATTCACAAATCCAAGTAAATGATCTTACACTTTTTCAATTGCAAGAACAACTGGATATGTGCAACTACTCACCGACGAGGTTCTACTTAAATTCTGATCATCACAGCGTCACAAAGCTAAGAAAAATGTATGACTATAACCTCTAAACGTCAGAGTTTCAACAAACTACAAATAATTGGTATCTCCCTTTTTTAGGTTGAAAGATCCAAACTTCTCAAACTATAAGTTTGTAACTACAAAGAAACCAACTCAATTATTTTCGATCTCTGAGATAAAGAATTTGACAATGGATTATGATCAGGTAACCAGGTATATGTTAAATTTTTGTATTAAAAAACAAGATTACATTTTTTATGTATGTTCATAGGACGAAGTTCTATGTAAAGCAAAAATAAAATTTGTGGAAGAAACCACAAATTGGAAGAGGCACATCTGCACTTCATGCTACAGACAAACAGAGCTGCAGGAGAATAATTACAAGTGCATACATTGTAACAAATTGGTTGCCCAACCATTGACACGGTATATATAAAATATAAATCATAAAACGGAGTACTTATATTCGATGTGTACAACTAATATCCCATTTTTACTATAGGTTCCATGTTTCAACGGTGGCGCAGGATGAAACAGGTGGAATTGAGATTGTTTTGAAAGATAGACAAGTGCGCAAGTTGCCACAACAAACTGTAGAGGAAGTTGAAACAGAGGTAAAATTCCATCCTTTTCTTTTTAAAAAATTAAGCTATATTTTACTAATTCCATGACTTTGCAGGATAAAACGTTCCCAAAAGAAATAAAAAACCTACAAGGGAATGAATACACTATCAAATTGGCCATAACAAGAGACAACATAGAGAAAAAAGACTTTGATTACGTGGCCACGGATATTTTTCCAAGGTTTTAACTATGAAGAAGAAAAGGAAGATGAACAAACAACACTTCTAAATACACAATCATTCCAAGGAGAGGTAATTTTCAGATTTCAGCATTAACATTTCTACCTTTACAATTTCTAACTTTCACATTTCTACCAGCCATCAGGATCGTCGTTACACCTAGATGACATATCTCACATCAACTACAATCACAAGTGAATAGCCTTCCTAGAACACAGCTCCAGGCAACATAAACTTCCATTTTTCAGTGCCAATTATAAATCTAAATGTGGTGTTAGGTAATATGTATTGAAGATTTAAGGGTGTACTTTTAAACACTTTTGACGGTATATTTTGTATTATATATTTTCAGGATTTGTATTACATCAATGCACTTCCATTGTTACATTTAATCAACAGGGAATGCTTTTATCTTCAAAATTTACATTGCAACGAATGGCAAAATAAAGTGAACTCAAAAAAAAAGTACTTAATAAAGACCTAACTGGGAAATTAAATCCATCAGTCGTCCATTTTAAGACATGGCCATTACAAGATTAAAATTGTTGCGAACATCAATCCATCCATTGCAAATTCGTTAAACACAAGATAAACATAAATAAACATAATAGAGCATTGAAACACCAAGGAAACCAACACAAATTTCAACTTCATGTACTAGACATTGCAAACTGCCTTCAAAACACAAACATCAAAGTTGCGAATGGTATCGTTCCTCCAATGAAAAACACAGACATCACCCACAGCAAGATCCAAATTATTACGAAACTCAATCCATCCATCATGAATGGTGGTTCGTTTCCAGTTAGCTCTTTTGCGAACCTGAAGAGTCCAGCAACGATTACATATATAAGCGGTGATATAATCAAGCTTATTCCACCAATCACGAACATCATGGAAATCAACCGAAACATCCTACCAAACAAACCAAATTTGAGACTTATAACATTAACAAATGAAAAAATTACAAAACTATCATGAAAGTTTCTATTACATACCACCCCGTGACAATAACGCAACATGTGAAAAGGTTGTACCAATATCTCAAAAGCAGTGGAGTTCCCCATCTTAGTTTCACCTTCAGATTATAAATTTACTTCACTTAGAAACCTTAGTAGACATATTATTCAAAGAATGAAACTAAATTAGAATTAGAAACATATACCATGCTCATATGGCTTTGGGTAAATGGGAGTTTCAGTCATGGAATCATCAAAAGCAGTGACATTAAAACGATTGCCCAGTACATAGTTGAAGTGAAGAATATGGAATTGGTTTAAATAACGAAAACGTAATATATTGCACAGGCTGGCCAACCCAGATATTTTACAGTCTTTACGTCTGAAATGGGCAACCAATTGTTGACCACTACTGACGACCAATTCCAACTTATCAGGAACCAAATCACCAACACGATCAACAAATAATTGTGGAACAACCTACATATTCATAATTTAATTAAGAAAAGTGTAAAAAGAAAATGTAAAAATTGAATGTAGAAATTTTCTGACAAAATCAAATTTTTACTTACAACAGCATCAGCAGCCTTACGTGCCATACTCACAAAACTCACAAAACTCCAACCACCATCATAGAGGGAAACTAACAAATGAACAAAAAAAAGCCTTAATAATTAAAATTGAACAACTTTCGGATATTAAAACGCCTTAAAACAACGATACCTTGACGAGGCTTGGCTGTCTGTAAATGGTGAACAACTTTCGGATATTCAATTTTCGAACCATCAAACCCAAAGATGGAAACTTTGAATACAAACCCACCAGAATACTCAAAGAACAAAGACTGTCCTCCTTTCAAACAAAAGTAAGAATAGAGAAAATGTAAACCAATAAACTTCTCCTTCTTCTTATCAAAATCCAACCACATCTCATAACCATTTCGCATGCTCAGTTTCACAGTGAGTGGGATCTTTGCAGAATGCTTCACACAAAATGAATGAGGAACAACCTGACAAAATGGTTTCTAAAATTATACATAAAAGGAGATGTAAAATTGGAATAAATCATAAAAGGGGAAAAATTATTACCAGCTCATTACAAACACAATCAGCATCTCGGAGTAGGGTAACAAATTTGGGATTCAATTCCATTAAAATTTGATGCGGATTACAAAATACAGATACATGCAATAGACAATAACTCAATTTAGGTGAACTCAATAGATATATGAAGAAAACTACACAAATTTAGGTTAAGTCAATACTGTAATAAGCAGGTAGGTACATTTAATATGTCAGAGAGTTGCACTGCTCAAGGGTTGTAACAGTTCTAAATTGAGCTGTACCATTAATTCAAAACAAAGTCAACTGTAACAAATATTAATGTTTCTTTTCCCTATTTTTTTTTCATAAGTTTTTTTATATCAAGAAAAAAAATTTAAAAAGAAAAAAATAAAAATCATTCACAACCATGCGTAGCGGGCAACTAATTCTAGTTATAATAATGACTTTTCTTTTCTTCTTTTTTAAATTTTATCTATAAATTCTAAATTTATATCAATATTAATTCATTCAAAATTATGTCGCTCAATATTACATATAGAAAATTTTAATAATATATATATATACTATCTAAAATATTATATTAAAGAATACGAAACATTGAAAGTTTTGTAGTGTGGTCCTCAAAGTTTTTGTATTATGGTAACTCCATTCATAGTCGTTAGATATTTCGGATCAAATCGATGAGAACTGTTAGATAAAATATTAAAATTATTATATAGAATATCTTTTCTATTTTTCCTAACTAAAACATCTCATTTTCCAAAAATATCGCAGGCAGTTTCATTTAATAAAATAACATAATAAGGTAATAATTGTTAATAACTAACCCATTAACATTTTTAGCCAAGTGTATATTCTTTTTTATATTTTCTAACTAAAATTTCTACTTTTTTATTTTTCCTAAATAAAACCTCTCATTTTCCAAAGATATCACGAACAGTTCTATTTAATAAAATAAAATAATAATATTATAATTATTAATGACTAATTTATTAGCTTTTTTTTCCAAAACGTATATTATTTTTTATATTTTCTAAGTAATACTTCTCCTAACTAAAACCTCAAAAATATCACGGGTTATTCCATTTAGTAGCATAAAATACTAATATTATAAATCTATCTATCTATGTTATATTATTAAAGACGAAACATTGAAAGTTGTAATACTTATTTTTTGGTACGGCATTTGCCTTATTTAATTATTATAAAAATTATTATAATCAGCTACCCTTTCAGTTAAAATACATTACCATTTTTTTCTAAAAAAATCACGAACAATTTCCTTTTCAGCTAAAACATATTACTTTTTCTATTTCACTTACTAAAATCCCTCATTTCCCAAATATATCACGAGCAAACCCTTACTTATTTATTTTAAAATTTTTAATTGACAATTAACTTTCCCCTCTTTTTCTAGAAAAATCACGGGCAATTACCTTTTCAGCTAAAACATGTTATATTTTCTATTTTCCTTACTAAAATCCATCTTTTTCCAAATATATCATGGGCAAACCCTTACTTATTTACTTTAAAATCTATTTTAATAATTTTAATTGACAAATACATTTTTCAACTAAAACATGTTAGCTTTTCTATTTTTCTTACTAAAAACCCTCTTTTTTTCAAAAATATCGGGAGCAAATCGTTACTTTTATATTTTAAAATTCAACGAAAACATGTTACTTTCTATTTTTCTTACTAAAACCCCTCTTTTTCCAAAATATCACGGAAAACCGTTACTTATTTATTTTAAAATCTATTCTAATACTTTTAATTATTTAAAAATGTTTAACACTCCTACTTATTTTTTTTAATAAATGCAATTAATAAAATATAAAAATAAAATTAACAATTGTTAAAACAAATTCGTGCATCACACGGGTTTTAAGTTATATTATTAAAGACGAAACATTAAAAGTTTGGTAGTCGAACGGACGAACGGTCGGTACTTAGTGATTTTACTTAATTACTCTTACTTATTTTTTTTAAAAAAAACTATCACTAAATAATAACATTATTTATAACCAATCACATTTTCAGCTAAAATACATTACCTTTTTTTTTATTTTTTTCTAACAAAATCATCTATTTTTCTAAAAAAAAACGAGACATTATATTTTTTAACAAAAACATGTTACTCTTTCTATTTTTTATTACTAAAACCCCTCATTTTCCAAAAATATCCTGGGCAAATCCTTACTTATTTATTTTGAAACATATTTAAATACTTTTAATTACGGGCACTTACATTTCCAGCTAAAACATGCTATTTTTTCTATTTTTCCTTACTAAGACCCCTTTTTCCCAAAAAATCACGGGTAAACAATTATTAATTTATTTTAAAATCTATTTTAATTTTTTTAATTATTTTAAAAAATTTAATACGCCTAATTATTTTTTTAATAAATGAAAATTAATATAATATTAAAACATAAATAATAAAAATAATTATTATTAATAACCATCCGTGCATCGCACGAGTTTTAAGCCGGTATATATGTATATGCACGCGGGTTCCATATCTATTTATTATATATATAATACAACAACATAAGGGTTTGATAAGCAATTTAAATCGAACTGACCATTTTACCCTTCTTTCCATTACATCATGACAGGGTTATTTTGGTCTTTTAGTATCACTATATTAATTACATATTATTAATTGTAGCAAAATTAATATACATACATATATACATATATCAATAAATACTATTATATAATAGACGAAATATTAAAAGTTTGATTGGTCGGTATGGTACATTGTGATTTTACTTAATTGTCCTTAACTATACTTCATGTTTTTACTTAATTAACCTTTTATTTATAAAAATATATTATTAAATAATAATATTACCTATTTTTAATCAATTACATTTTTTCCTTAAAATACATTATTTTTTTTCTAACAAATTTTCCTACTTTTTCAAACATGGCAATTACCTTTTTTCACTAAAACATGTTAGTTTTTCTATTTTTTCTTACTAAAACCCTTCATTTTCCAAAAATATCACGGACAAATATTTAGTTATTTATTTTTAAACCTATAATATTATAAATATTTTTTAAAATTTTACCTATTTTAACATGTCTACTTATTTTTCTTAACAAATGCAATCACTAAGAATATTGAAATATAAATAATCAAATACCTATTTATAACCAATTACTCTAAAACACATTATAGATTTTTTCTAAAAAAATCCTCTATTTTCTAAATATATCACGGGAAATTGTCTTTTTCAATTTACTTTTTCTATTTTTCTCACTAAAATTCATTTTTTTCCCCAAAAATATCATAGGAATCTCTTTACTTATTTATTTTAAAATGAATTTAAATACTTTTAATTATTAAATTTTAAAACCTCATTTTCCAAAAATATCACGGGTATTTACCTTTTTAAACTAAATATATGTTACATTTTTTATTTTTTTCTTTCTAAACTCCCTCATTTTCCAAAAATATAACAGACAAAACCTTAGTTATTTATTTTAAAATCTGTTTTAATGTTTTTAATTAATTAAAAGTATTTAGCTATTTTAACATGTCTACTTATTTTTCTAACAAATACAATTAATAAAATATTAAAAATATAATAATAAAATAATTAACTCTTTATATATAATAAGCGTAAGGGAGATCTTATCCAAAACTTGGTCGGTCACTGTACTACCAAAAGTATATGATCCGTTGGATTATAAAACTATAAATATTCAAATAGATGAGGACCGTTAGATATAATATTAAAAATTGTATTTGATTAATAATAGGATAGTATTTAAATACTAAAATGTGTATTTTGATAATTTAAACCAATTATAAATAGGTTTTCTATATTGAATAGAAATCTTTATGTAAAAAATCGTAATTATCTTTTCTCTTTAGTTTATGGATAGTTCCAGTTAGATAATAATTATTAAACCATCATTAAATTAAATAATTTTGTTAGCTTCGCGTGGGCTGTAAAATTGTTAAAATCTGTTGTCTAAAACTCAACATAGAGCCCAAACAGTAAAGTGATTATCTAAATTTTAATATTTTTTTAATTTAAAAAATATTTTATTGAAATAAACATAGAATTTATAAATTTAAAAGAATTAGGAAAAAAATTAAATTGGTGCTACAATAATAAATTTTTTTTATTAAAATTTAGATAATGACTTTACTGTTTGGGCTCTATCTTGAGTTTTAGACAACAGATTTTAACGATTTTACAGCCCACACGAAGCTAACAAAATTATCTTTAATTTAATGATGGTTTAATAATTATTATCTAACCGGAACTATCCATAAACTAAAGAGAAAATATAATTACGATTTTTTACATAAAGATTTCTATTCAATATAGAAAACCCATTTATAATTGGTTTAAATTATCAAAATACACTTTTTAGTATTTAAATACTATCCTATTATTAATCAAATATAATTTTTAATATTATATCTAACGGTCCTTATCTATTTGAATATATAATAAGAGTAAGAGAGATATTATCCAAAACTTTGGTCGGTCACTGTACTACCAAAAGTATACGATCTGTTGAATTATAAAACTATAAATATTCAAATAGATGAGGACCGTTAGATATAATATTAAAAATTGTATTTGATTAATAATAGGATAGTATTTAAATACTAAAAGGTGTATTTTATGGATAGTATTTAAATACTAAAAATTCGTAATTATCTTTTCTCTTTAGTTTATAGATAGTTCCATTTAGATAATAATTCTTAAACCCTCATTAAATTAAAGATAATTTTGTTAGCTTCGTGCGGGCTGTAAAATCGTTAAAATCTGTTGTCTAAAACTCAATATAGAGCCCAAACAGTAATGTGATTATCTAAATTTTAATAAATATTTTTTTTATTATTGTAGCACCAATTTAATTTTTTCCCTATTTCTTTTAAATTTATAAATTCTATGTTTATTTCAATAAAATATTAAAACCAATTTAAGAAAAATTTAAATCGATCTGGACTGTGTACTATCACTATACGACCAAATTAATAATTATAGTTAGATCTTAAATAGATCGATGAGAATTGTTAGATCTAATATTTAAAAGTGTATATGATTAATAATAGAATTATATTTAAATACTAAAAAATGTATTTTGATAATTTAAATGTTTTCTATGTAAAAATTCTTAAATATCTTTTCTCTTGAATTTATGTATAGTTCCCGTTAGATAATAATTGTTAAACCAAATATCAAGATAACAATTTATATCGATTACAATATTAAAAATTATCAATATAATGCTCATGTGTATATACTAACAATGATACACGTGGACCCTACATTATAAGAGACTTACGGGACATGAATAAATTTAAACACTTTTTTTTTTCTGAACTAACATAACAATTTGATTAATCCAAATTATAATTATATTATTTTACATATAACAAACATAAAAGAATAATATCAAAATATTATTAAAATATTGAGGGCTTCATATTCATAAACGATAATTTTGAATATAATACTTATATTAAAATGTGTATTTGATTAAAGATATGATTATATTTAAATACTAGGAAGTGTGCTTTGATAATTTAAACCAATTATAAATTAAATTTTTATATTGAATTGAATTCTTTATGTAAAAATTCTTAACCATCTTTTCTTTTCGGTTTATGGGTAGGTCAACTGGTCAAGTTAGATAATAATTATTAAACTATCATTAAATTAAAGATAATTTCGTTAGTTTCGCATGAGTTATAAAATCGTCAAAATTCAATTTCTAAAACTCAGGATAGAACCCAAATAGTAAAGTGAGTATCTAAATTTTAATAATTTTTTTTTTATTATTGTAGCACCAATTTATTTATTTTTCAACTAATTCTTTTAAATATAGAAATTTTATGCTTTTTTCAATAAAGTATTAAAATTAATTAAGAACAAATTCAAATCGATAAAGAATATAAAAATATGAGAATAAAATTTTATATAATCATTACATAATTTTTATTCTGTTTAATAATTTTTAAGTAATAATGTATTTTAAAATTTTATATACACTGTAAATAAAATTGAAATATTAAAAGTAGTAATATTCTTATTATTTAAATCGATCTGGACTGTGTACTATCACTATACGACCAAATTAATTATTACAGTTAGATCTTAAATAGATCGATGAGAATTGTTAGATCTAATATTAAAAAGTGTATCTGATTAATAATAGAATTATATTTAAATACTAAAAAGTGTATTTTGATAATTTAAAATTTTTCTATGTAAAAATTCTTAAATATTTTTTCTCTTTAATTTATGTATAGTTCAAGTTAGATAATAATTGTTAAACCAAATATCAGATAACAATTCATATCGATTACAATATTAAAAATTATCAATATAATGTTCATGTATATCATATAACAATGATACATGTGGACCCTGCGTTATAAGAGACTTAGGAGAACTCATGTACATGAATAAATTTAAACATTTTTTTCTGAAGGAACATAACAATTTAATTAATCCGAATTATAATTATATTATTTTATATATAACAAACATAAAAGGATAATATCAAAATATTATTAAAATATTGAGGGTTTCATATTCATAAACAATAATTTTGAATATAATACTTAACCATCTTTTCTTTTCGGTTTATGGGTAGGTCACTGGTCAAGTTAGATAATAATTATTAAATCATCATTATATTAAAGATAATTTCGTTAGTTTCACATGGGTTGTAAAATCGTCAAAATTCAATTTCTAAAATTCAGGATAGAACCCAAATAATAAAGTGAGTATCTAAATTTTAATAAATATTTTTTTATAATTGTAGCACCAATTTATTTATTTTTCACTAATTCTTTTAAATATAGAAATTTTATCTTTCTTTCAATAAAGTATTAAAATAAATTAAGAACAAAGTCAAATTGATAAAGACTATAATAATACGAGAATACAATTTTATATAATCATAACATAATTTTTATACTGTTTAATAATTTTAAAGTAATAATGTATTTTAAAATTTTATATACACTATAAATAAAACTGAAACATTGAAAGTAAAAGCAATTAGTAAGATAATTATATCAGTATGTACTTGATATCCTTATTATATTAAACTCTTTTATATAATAAGCATAAAAGGGATTTATCCAAAATTTTGATCGTGACAACCAAATTAATAAGGACTATTAGATCTGGGTGAGCTCCCAAAATACCCACCAAATCAGTTTTTTTGTCCAAAATACCCACCGACGGGATGTTCCGCCTTAAATACCCACGGAATACGCATTACAGACATGCGTATACTGTTTTTACAAAGAATGTGCATCTCTGACATGCGTATTCTTTGTAAATGTTTTACGGGATACGCATGTCAGACATGCGTATTCACTTTTTGAAAAAACAAAGAATACACATGTCTCACATGCGCATCCTTTGTAAAAATAGTCTACGCATGTCTATAATGCGTATTCAGCGGGTATTTTGGGCGGAACATTCCGCTGGTGGGTATTTTGGGCAGTACACCCCGTTTTGGTAGGTATTTTGGGAATTTTCTCATTAGATCTTAACTAGATAAATGAATATCGTTTGATCAAATATTAAAAAAGTATATTTTATTTATAATAGGATTATATTTAAATTCTAAAAAGTGTATTTTGATAATTTAAACCAAATATACCAAATATAAATAATTTTTTATATTGAATAGAATTCTCCATGTAAAAAATTCATGACTTTCTTTTCTCTTCCATGGACAATTTCAGTTAGATAAAAATTGTTAAACCATCTTTTAATTAAAAATAATTTAATTATCTTCACGTGGGGTGTAAAATCGTCAAAATCTGATTTTTAAAACACAAGATAAAGCCCAAATCAGTAAAGTGAGTATTTAAATTCTAATAATGATTATTATGTCATCATTATTTTAACGCCAATTTAATTACTTTTTTCTAACTATTTTAAATTTAAAAATCTATGTTCAAAAATTAAAATCAATGTAATAAAAATTCAAATCAACAAAGAATATAATAATACGAGGATAAATTTTTATAAAATTGTGCATATTTTTTATCCTATTTTATTAAGTTATAGATCGTAACTAATCAAATATAATTTATTATTAAATAATAAATTATACGCAAATGGTGATTTTGTTTTATAAGCACTCATAAAGACCTAATTTCATTGTTAGCAGGACTATATTCATATTAAAAAAAAACCGTATTTTGAAATTGTAGACTCAGCTACAGAACAGACCTAACTTTTTTAACCTATATACATTGTAAATTATTAAATTTGAAACTTTAAAAGTTTGTTAATCAATTAATATAGTACTTTTCTGAAAAATCGTACTTTACAAAAAATATTATCAAATAACCTATGTCTGAAAGAAAAAAAATGAAAAAAAATCTTTTTTTTTTCAAAAAAAAAAAACCTGTAAATTTTAATATGTTGTTGGTAGATTCAAATCTTAGATCATTCTACATGATAATTTTACTGTTATATGTAACGTTTCTCAACAATTTAATTTGAAAGATCCAACGATTATGGATTGAGTGATCAAACAAAGCGACCACACTTATAAGAAAGCTTTCATTATTTAGGGCATGTTTGGTTTCTCTTACTTATACATTATAAAAAGAAATTATTATCTAAAAATGATATAAGTTAAAAGATATTATATTAGGATTGGATTTTCCAAAAAGTTAAAACATAAAAATAGTTGTAATTAAATAAGTAAACCCATTTATAACCAAAATAATAAAAATCGTTTAATCTTAAATAGATAGGTGAAAACCGTTAGATTTAACATTAAAATCTGTATTTGGTTAATAAAGGTTATTCTAATAATCTAAACTACATATAAGTTAAGTATATTTCCTAAATCGAATAGAATTCTCAACATTAAATTTCGTCACTTTATTCTCTTTTTAGTTTTAGAATAGTTTTTAATTGAAAAAGAACTATTAAACCACAACTAAATTAAAGATTATTTTGTGAATTTCATGTGAACCGTAAAATTGGCCAAATCTAACTTTTATAACTCAATATAAACAAATATTAAATTGAGCGTGTACAATATAATAAATATCAAATTTTTAACTATAATTTTTTTTTGGCTAAATCTTTTTTAACAATAATTTAATCATGTAAACTAATAACTTTTAAATATTAAAATATTCATAAATAAATATAATTATAAATATTAAAAAAACAATCGTGTGTTACATCGTAATAAAAATATAATTATAAACAGAATAATTATAAATAAAATTTAAGTAACCGTGCATCGTACGGGCTATAAGCTAGTAATTAACAATTTGTGCATCGCACGAGTTTTAAGCTAGTACATATATACATGCATGCATACATACATACATACATACATATATGCATGCATACATAAACACATACATGCATACATACATACATACATATGTATGTATGATATTATATGACCATATTCGCTAACATATACCATATCTAATTATACTATTATTTAGATTCATTATAAATATTTTCAAATTAAAAATTGAATTTTTTTTATTTGAATGAAATTTATATATTAAGCATACATGTGCATTGCAATTATTTATATCTCTAATAAATCAAACTATAAATAATTTCTCAATTTTTAAAGTATTATATTTTATGGCACAAATACGTCCAAATGAATACAAAGATAACAAAAAAAAATTATTTCATATATATTAGTGTAATATAAACTTTTATTAACATTACTTATCCTATAATTCATAAATTACTACACTAATATATAAACATAAAAAAAAATTCCGAACAAATTAGCTCTTATTTAAAGTCTGCACGGCTAAAGAGCCAGTTATTGTTAAGAAGGTTACCGATTTTACACCCTTGGGAAAAATTACTTATCATTTTCCATTACAAAATTAGTAGACAAATATTTAGATAAAGTATAAATGTTAGTCGGACATTGTGCTGTTTGATTTCTTCAACACACCAATCAAAAGGCATTTGCAGGCAAGATCTTAACACCCCATCTCAGTAATTACTTTTCAGGTTATGTAGTTACATTAACAGGTTAACTAAAACCCTAATTCTAGACTTTTAACATTCATTTTCATGTATAATCTGGAGTGTGATGACTGTGTTTTTTGACAAAGATTGTATCTTTGTTGTGGGGTTTGAGTGTTATTATAAAGTTTTTATTTTTATTTTTATGTTTGAATTGATATGTTGCTGTAACAATGTTTGTGTGTATGTGTTTTGTATGTGTTTGATAGAATGTCTGATCCAAGTGCAAGTCCTGGGAAAAAGAGAAATCTTCCGTCGTGGATGAGTTCGAGGCAGAAACAGAAGAATGATGAAGGCGAAAACCGGAAACAAGGTGGAGGGGGCAGTGAGGGCGGGTCGAAGGAGAAGGATGACTTTTCGAAGCTACTGGTATTGTAAAATTAGCATGGCAGATGAATTTCTGTAATTTTAGTTTTGTAAGTGGTAGTGGTCAATTTTTGTCTTTTTAGGAATGATTAAGTGATTTTGTTTGCAGGAAGGGGTAATTTTTGTACTGTCGGGATTTGTTAATCCTGAGCGTGGTGTATTGAGGTCTCGGGCCATGGAAATGGGGGCAGAGTATCAAGCTGACTGGAATTCGAATTGTACATTGTTGGTGTGTGCGTTTCCTAATACGCCAAAGTTTCGGCAAGTTGAGTCAGATTGTGGAACTATTGTTTCAAAGGTTTGATCTTTTCGAAAAGAATATTCATTGTATTGTTTGTTCCTTGATCCTTCATTGATAATATGTCCTCATTGATAATATGTCCGGTTTTATTGAGCATTGGGCGAATTATTTTGTAAAAAGTGTATGTCAAGGAGAGAAATCTCCTACAAGTTATGGCTTTGGGGTATGGTTGCATTGGAAGTCATTGCTAGTGATTATTTTTAGAATTGTCTAAAATTGTGTTATAATGTTCAAATCTCTATCTTGTTATTTTGATTTAGTTAATAGCCAAACTTTATAAGAGCATTTTATATTTTATTAGTCCCTGAAGGCGGAATTTTAGTTATTTATATGATAGTGTAGATAATCTGTAATTTGTTATTGTAGGAATGGATATCAGAATGTTACAACAAGAGGAAACTTGTTGATATTGACCCTTACCTTATGCATGCTGGTAAACCATGGAGGAAACAAAGTATAGCTTCTAAAACCACCCAAGGTCTGTATATTTGTGCATCTCTGTTATAAGTGAATGTTTAAGCACCCGACAACAAAGTCCATGAGATAATCTGTTGACTTTATATATGATGATCTTGACCCTTTGTATTTTTATTTTTTTCTCTTTTGATAAAAAGGAACACACAATTTATTTTTTAAAGATCAAGCAAACCTGCACCACCTGAGCTTAGATATTTGATTATTTGTATTCTATTATATATAACTACATGACTATTTCTCATGTCAAAAGAAAAACTACAGGACTATTTCGGATAACCTAATAATCTTTGTCCACACACAAGTAGTTGTAAGTTCAGGGCTTTCTTTTTATATGTAGACATGTCTGACTTATAAGCAAACACAGACTTATCTACCTCGTTCAATTATATAGCTTCAAATATAAACCAATTTATGTACACTTTCTTTCTTGTCATGTAAAGCTGTATGAGCTATAATTTTTTAGCAAATCTAGTTTTGGAAGTCTAATCGCATGTTCTTTGTGCAGATCAAGAACCATCAACATCTAAGAAATCTCAGAAGCAAGTCGAAAAGGCTGCATACTCGAATCCCAATCCTAAAGCTTCGCTAAAGGTTTTTTTTGATGGTCAAAATGTTTGCATGTGCACTATTCTTCCTAAAATGTTTATGGGGTTCAACATATATGTTAGTCATGTTAAACAAATTATATTTATATATTGCTAACGTCTTCCCACTCACTCTGTAGCATATTGTAGCTTCTAGTACTGAGCAAGAGTATTTTGTGCCTTCTAAAGTGAAGAAATGGGCTGCAGATGATTTTAGCAAAACCATATCCTGGTTGGAGAGTCAAGATGAAAAGGTAAACTGCATTGCTCTTGTTACTTGACAATCTTGCGCAGTTGCGCTACCAATCTTGTCAGTAATGTTTGCACTGCTACTCATGTTGTGCGCTTGCACCATGAAATCTTTAATGTTGTTTCGTCATTCAGAATTTCAATCGCAAAAGGGTTTACTCGATAAATTCCTCAATTTTATGATTGTTTAGATAAGGGTTACTGTAATTTGCTCACATCTAAACTGTTTCATGAGTTTATCTCTGTAACATGTGTTTTTTCCCCATAATTATATCTAATATCATTCAGAGCTGACAGGGGTTCGAGGCTGTATCAATGACCCTTTGCAAGTTTTATTAATTATAGTATATGGCCTATATCAGATCTATATGCTGCATGGCATGGGTTTGGGGTCTCACCTTTTCCTTAAAAACCAAAATCTGGTACTTTTTATTTATAAATTATGACTAGAGGAACAAACCAAAAGTAACAAGTCTAATATGTGAATACATGTATTGTGTACTAGGTAGATAGATTGCACCCTAAAGGAACCTGTCAAAAAGCATTTGATGTGTTGATTAGCCCTGTCCTCTAAATTTGCCAAATTATATATCTGTAGTTATATTTTCTGTAGTTTTACAATTCAGCAGGCCTTCAAATTTTGTCAAATCATATATCTTGGAGTCATATCTTCTGTAGTTTTACCATTCAGCTATGAATAAATTTCTTGTGTGCTTTTAACAGCCAGATCCAAGCGATATGAAGAAGATAGCTGCTGAAGGGATTCTGACTTGTTTACAAGACGCTATAGATTCTCTTAAGCAAGATCAGGTATGAATCATCTACACAGGCTTTTGTTCACCTAATGCACATGCAAAGATTGATTCGAGAAAAGCAGTGAATGATAGATACTGTTTACCAAAACATAAGCTGTTATTAATCTTGGATTGTATTAATCATATCAGCTGCAAGATGTATTGTCAAACTACCCAACATTCTCATCAGAGGAGACTTCAAAACTAAACATCCTGAAATGTTATTGTCCTCGGCAGCTTTGCTATCTTCTTTCTTAATAAAACATGAAAGAGGAGTTTGGGCCATACTAGTCTAGTCAAGAGATATTTTTCTTGTCAAATATCAGATGTTTAATTTACAATAGAATTTGCATTCTTTTAGGAAATTCAACATATATCTGAGCAGTGGAACTTTGTTCCTCGAGTGGTGGAGGAGCTGGTTAAGCTTGAACGTTCTCAAGATGAGCCACTTCCCAAAAAACATCTATACAAGCAAGCACTGGCCTGCAAAGAAATTTATGAGAAGGAACTCAAAATGCTAAATGATTCATTTGCTATTAAGAAAAAGCTGAAGACTGGTGACAGCAAGAGATCAGGCAAAGAACGGAATGAAACGCCCAGTAGAAGTGCTGACTATGACAGTGACGAAACAATCGAGATGACAGAAGAGGATATAGATAAAGCATACAACTCTGTAGCTTCAGCACTTTGTAAATCCTAAACATGAGAGCTTTTGTATCAACCTACATTCTAAACCTTGATTTTCCCAGATTTGCTCCCTTGTCAAAGTATGTCACTTGGTCTTGATTCCTTGTTTATACAAAATGGAATACATGCCTAACTTTGTGTATATTTGGCCTACTAGCTTGGAGCTAGCTCTGATATTTCGAATATGTAGGTTTACTAAACTGAAAACAAAATTTTTGTCTTTAAAGTCGAAACTCGCACAAGCGAGTTTTGTGATGTATTGACGAGAATTTAGTTTCGCAATAAATTTATTTCTCACTAGACAAAATTTCGCAGCTATTTTCTGTCTTTTACTTGCAACTCTACTAATTACCTACAAGTGTTATCCACGTTATTTTTACATGTTTACCTGCGGACGTTTTTAAAATTTTAATTAATGTTAATGTCTTGATATATTCATAACTTGTTTTAGACATGTTAGAAGATTTATGCTTCACATAAACAAAGGCTTATGCACTAATGTACTGAAGAAATGATTGATTAAACATTAGGTGGTAGAGGTATTTCAAGCCTTGATTAAATGACAAGTACTTGCATTAGAAACAAGTAGATAAGTATTACAACTGCATCGTAAATGCCTTTTCTTTTTGTGCTTTTGCAGCCAGTTGAATGACAAATCTCTCATCGAAGCATTAATAGACAGAACTGTTACCAGGGACGGATAATCAATAAAAGCAATTCCACGAGATGTGCCAGAATTTCTCTATTTGATAACTCGAACATGGCGAAGGGTGCCCCCATTCAGCCTGACATGGCAAATGTTGAAGAGAAGTCACATCACGCAACAGAAAGCAAATAAAATAAACAGAAGTTCAAGCTAAACTGCTAACATCAAAACTCAAAAGGATGCAGCAGAACTTAGCATATGAAGACAAGGACGGTTGACTGGATGCTTGTTGGTGATGTTCACTCTACACTTTTAAACTTAGCATTTCATCAGACGTACGTGTATTGCAATTAGAGGCAAAAAAACAAAAAAGAAGCAAATTACACAAGTCTGTCAAGAATTCAGGCCGTTATGGATTCAAGTTTCAAGCATTAGGAAAGACTAGATTTATGAATTCTATAGCTCTGTGGCATGGATATCTGACATGTGTTCATTTAGTAGTTAGTAGTTACATAACTAGCTGTTACTCTCAAGATCTGTTCTAACAAAATAGCCCAACCACCTTAGTGGTTATGATCTAATTCAAAAATTTCACCCAATTGAAGCTTAGGAATGACTTCACCTGCTTGTAGAAATAAAACTTAATGAGTCGATCAAAATCACCTTCCACTTAGAAACCGTATATAGATTAAATTTAACTATATATATACTGGATTAGGATGGACAGAGAAAAGTATAGATCTTGTTCTAGACTCCGACACAACATAAGTAGCAAATTGAAAAACCTCATTACGATTCATCTTTATGCACAAATATGAGCCACGATACAGAAAAAACCGTATTTTTAAACCATCCTCGACCAATTTTCTATTCATATGCCTGCAAAAGTTGTTGAAGTTGCAAGACTAATTTGTAATTTGAGCAAATGACTATATGCCTTTGAAAGTAAGGAGACAAACCTTTGACTGTAAGTCAAAATCAAATAAACCATCATCCTCAGTATCACAAACATGCGAAGCATATATAATATCAGTATAAATGCAAGCAACCTAGAATTTAGTAATTGATTAACATACAAAAGATGACTTGTAATAAACCTACCCATTAGCATTAAAGAATCTATGAAGATGGTGATGTAATGCATATGCTATCAAAGGAGCTTTCGAAGAGCAACTCTCAGATTGAATCATTCACTGTTCTGCAGCAATATTTAAGAATATTTAAGACTTCACTAATGCAGCATTTAATACTTCACCAAGAGAGAGACACCGTATACTCCATATCTTTGCATAGCAGACTACACTTTCAACCTTCTTAAAGTCATATACACAACAGACCTTCTCAACTTTGCTCAAAATTTGATACATATTGAAATTTTTCACATAAATCTAAAAAGACTACGCGTGCAAGTACCATATACAATATACATTTGTATCTTTCCTGAATAATAAAACGAAATAAAATACCTTAGAAGTAAAAATGCACATTTCTATGGATATTCGCACACAGACCCCTTCATGACTCCAACCTTAAAGCAGAATGAACTAATCCAAAACATAAAAATACATGTTTTTTAATAGGATTAGGGTAACGACTTACACCAGCTATAACTTGTTTAGGAGCTTTTAAAAAAGAAAAGTTGCTTTTTCATCGAATATCTCTCTGTAAGACTGAAAATTAAACACATAAATAATATATTTAGATCAGGTATTATCGATGTTGAGAAATGTCAATAACTTTCATATTTAGGTGGGTATGTAGCAGAAATGCCTTACTTTGGTGGATATTACATCAATAAAAAAAAAAGTAATCATATAAAAGCAATCATTTTAAAAAACTCCTACTTAAAATGAGATGTTGAAGGTCCCCTGGAGAATACTAAGCTCTTCATAGTTTTTTACTTTGGAATCCACATATCTTGCTCATGTCGGTAGATTTGTGTCCTCTCTTGATAATAATAATAGTATCTCCCGGAACACTAATTTATTTGTCAATATCTACACGCAATTATGGATATTACATAGAGTATTGAAATTCTTAAAGTAACAATTTGAATTTAACATCCCCAAAGATTCATATTACCCTTGAGAAGTCTCTGAATGAGTCCACCAATGTCCGATATTAAAAATTTCAGGATAAGTAGAAAGTTTCTGATCTAAATTTTTTGTAATTCAAACACTTTAGAAACTTTACATTGATCCTTGATAGAGTTTTCAAGTATATAAATTAATGAGTTTCAGAGGTAATTTTCAACAAAAGCTAATCATTTTCCTCTCGACAGTTTAAACACATGGCTCTCATCCTACTTAATTTATGAAAATAATATAAACTATACTCTCTTAACACACAAAACTCATTTTTTTTAATTATCTTTTATAGGTCTTAGAAATATTTTTGAAATAACAACACAGGAACACACATGACCAAAAGAACGTACCTAATTTCATCGACATAACTTTGACACTCAAGATAACTATTAAGGCCTAATGTGGAACAATTACAGTTATAAAAGGATGAGAAACTAATACTAAAAGTTTAAAAAATTCTATGGGACATTATGTCAAACACTTGGCCAAACAAACTGAGAACAAAGTTGATACGCAGCCTCATCTTTATGAATAACCACAAACTTAAACATAAATCCAAATCATACCAAACACCCATCTCAAGAATCAAAAAACATTATATTCTTGATCAAATTTAGCAAAACCAACAACATCTCTTAATAATTAGGAAATAAATTACCTCCATTTTTTTCTTTATCACCACCACATACAATCTTTCGAATTTCAATTTGATAAACAAATTCGGTCCCATCAAACTTCAAAATTATTAACATCTGTAAGAAATTTAAAAGAATTCAAAAAATGATCAGAAAGATGACAACAGATGTAAAACATAATCGACATTCATTATAGAGTATTAAGGTAAAATTAAACTTACACAAACTTTACAGCAATCAAATGCAAAAAGATTAAAAGTTAGATGGAATAAAAACTTAATTCGAAATTGGGTATATAAAAAAAGAAGAGCAGATAACCAGGTAGTTCGGTTTTGAGATTTGAATTTCAAAATTCAAATTGAGAGATTAGATGGATAATAGTAGCTTTTTGGAGAAGGTTCAACAACACCCACGTGCAAATGAATTAAAAAAGCAGTACAAAACGTCATAGTTGGTATGATACGATATATAATACATATAAAAGTAGTATAAGTCAAAGGTCAAGTGGCATTTTAACGCGAATACAATAAATAAATAAATACAGAAGGACAATTTGGTCATTTAATGCTTAAAAACACAACATTATGTCAAACACTAAAAGTTTAAAAAATTCCATGGGACATTATGTCAACCACTTGGCCAAACAAACTGAGAACAAAGTTGATACACAACCTCATCTTTCTGAATAACCACAAACTTAAACATACATACAAATCATACCAAACACCCATCTCAAATAATCAAAAAACATTATATTCTTGATCAAATTTAGCAAAACCAACAACATCTCTTAATAATTAGGAAATAAATTACCTCCATTTTTTTCTTTATCACCACCACATACAATCTTTCGAATTTCAATTTGATAAACAAATTCGGTCCCATCAAACTTCAAAATTATTAACATCTGTAAGAAATTTAAAAGAATTCAAAAAATGATCAGAAAGATGACAACAGATGTAAAACATAATCGACATTCATTATAGAGTATTAAGGTAAAATTAAACTTACACAAACTTTACAGCAATCAAATGCAAAAAGATTAAAAGTTAGATGGAATAAAAACTTAATTCGAAATTGGGTATATAAAAAAAGAAGAGAAGATAACCAGGTAGTTCGGTTTTGAGATTTGAATTTCAAAATTCAAATTGAGAGATTAGATGGATAATAGTAGCTTTTTGGAGAAGGTTCAACAACACCCACGTGCAAATGAATTAAAAAAGCAGTACAAAACGTCATAGTTGGTATGATACGATATATAATACATATAAAAGTAGTATAAGTCAAAGGTCAAGTGGCATTTTAACGCGAATACAATAAATAAATAAATACAGAAGGACAATTTGGTCATTTAATGCTTAAAAACACAACATTATGTCAAACACTAAAAGTTTAAAAAATTCCATGGGACATTATGTCAACCACTTGGCCAAACAAACTGAGAACAAAGTTGATACACAACCTCATCTTTCTGAATAACCACAAACTTAAACATACATACAAATCATACCAAACACCCATCTCAAATAATCAAAAAACATTATATTCTTGATCAAATTTAGCAAAACCAACAACAGCTCTTAATAATTAGGAAATAAATTACCTCCATTTGTTTCTTTATCACCACCACATACAATCTTTTGAATTTCAATTTGATAAACAAATTCGGTCCCATCAAACTTCAAATTATTAACATCTGTAAGAAATTTAAAAGAATTCAAAAAATGATCAGAAACATGATGACATATGTAAAACATAATCGACATTCATTAGAGAGTATTAAGGTAAAATTAAACTTACACAAACTTTACAGCAATCAAATGAAAAAAGATTAAAAGTTAGATGGAATAAAAACTTAATTCGAAATTGGGTATATAAAAAAAGAAAAGCAGATAACCAGGTAGTTCAGTTTTGAGATTTGAATTTCAAAATTCAAATTGAGAGATTAGATGGATAATAGTAGCTTTTTGGATAAGGTTCAATAGCACCCACATGCAAATGAATTAAAAAAGCAGTACAAAACGTCATATTTGGTATGATACGATATATAATACATATAAAAGTAGTATAAGTCAAAGGTCAAGTGACATTTTAACGTGAATACAATAAATACAGAAGGATAATTTGGTCATTTAATGCTTAAAAACATAGTGTAACATGCTTTATAATATAGATAGATAGATATATACACATAAATGTACAAGCAGCGTATGAATTTTGATATGTAAAGAAACTAGGGCTTGAAGGATGAAAACTAACCCGACCCGACCCGATATTACATTGCATTATTTAAAATCAGAATCAAGATAGGCCCAAGATTAACATGGACGTTTTGAGTTATTACACCTTAAATTAAAATTAAAATCGAAGTATAATGAGAAATCAATTTCCAAATTAAAATCGAAAATTCAAGGTTGAATAAAATCCCACTCAGAATCGAACTTTAAATTATTGGTTTTCTATAAATAATCTGGTTTGGAACTGAGTCTGAGGCGAAGCGTGTGTTGAAAAACCTAGGGTTATGTAACCAACTACTTAACAAACTGAACACAACTGAAATGAAAAGTACTTAAAATGACTGAAATGAAGTTTTAAGGACAAACCCTAATTGAGATTCATGATTACAGAGAAGAATGAAAATTCTTCACTGCCCTCTACTCTCTCTCCCTGTTTCTTTTATCAGCTGGCTTGCCACCTGTCAAGTTATAACTGGTTGGCTTTTTAACCGTTTGGCACAAGATCCAATGTTGATATACTAGAATGGGCTATATTCCAAACTCAGCCCATTATCTTAATTAACTATACGACAGCGTTTCACTTGTTGACCTCCCTTATTGACTTTAACTTAACTATTTAATTAAAGCAGGTTACAAATACTCTCCCCTTAAACAATCCTTGTCCTCAAGGATTAAACTCTGGATATTGCTCCTGAACGGTTGCTGCATCTTCCCAACTAGCATCCTCAGGTATAGTGTTGGACCACTGAATAAGCCACTGAGCCACTGCACTATTATTTTTCTTGATAATTCTTCTCTGCAATATCTTAACTGGATAGACCAAGAACTGTCCTTCACTCCCTAGCCTTGGTAAAGCAGATGTGATAGTATATTTAGACCCAACTTTTTTCTTCAGCAAGCTTATGTGGAAGACAGGGTGAATTTTACTGCCCTGAGGTAGGTCCAATCTGTAAGCTACAGCTCCAATCCTTTCTAACACCTGATAAGGCCCAAAGTATTTATGTGACAGCTTCAAGTATTTCCTGACAGCAATTGACAACTGCCTATATGGTTGGAGCTTTAAAAACACCCAATCTCCTACATTCAGTACAGCTTCCTGTCTTTTCTTGTCAGCAAATTGCTTATACTTGTGCTGAGCAGAAGTAATAGCCTCCCTGAGCAGGTGATTCATTGCCTCCCTTTGTATTTGAAACTCTTCTACAGACCCCACAGTTGATCTATTGCCAGTGGTTAAGCATAATTGTCTAGGTTTGACACCATATAATGCCTCAAAGGGGGTCATTTTAATAGCACTGTTATAGGTACTGTTGTACCACCATTCTGCTAAAGGCAACCATTGAGCCCATTTATTAGGTCTCTGACTAACCATGGCTCTGAGGTAATGTTCCAAACACCTATTTAATCTTTCCGTTTGACCATCACTTTCAGGGTGGTATGCTGTGCTGAGGCTGAATTTTGTTCCTACTGCCTTGAATAGCTCTTTCCAAAATTGACTTGTGAAGAGCTTATCTCTGTTAGAAACAATGGTATGGGGCATACCATGGAGCTTGTAAACATTATCCAAGAAGGTTTGGGCAATGGAAGTAGCAGAGAAGGGATGAACAAGAGCAATGAAATGACCACTCTTAGTAAGTCTGTCAATAATGACCATGATGCAGGTTTTATCCCCAGACTTTGGAAGCCCCTCAATGAAATCCATGGATATGTCCTTCCAGATTTGATCAGGAATTGGTAAGGGTTGCAAGAGGCCATGAGGGAAATGGTTTCCAGTTTTTACCCTCTGACAGATGTCACAACATTTCACATACTCAGTAATTTCCTCCTTCATGGCTGGCCAGTAAAAGAATTGCCTCACTCTCTTAATTGTAGCCTCTTGACCTGAATGACCACCTATAGGTCCATCATGTAATTCTGCAAGAAGCTTGGTTTTACACTCCCCAGTACCACCTATGTAGATTCTGTCACCCACCTTAAGAATTCCTTTACTATAAGTGAAATGACTATAGGCTGTCTCCTTAGCCAGTATACCTGCAATAACCTTCTGGGCCTCAACATCATCAGTATAGCTAGACACCACTTCATTAATCCATTCAGGCTGTAGTGAAGATATAGCAGAGACCTCACCCTTTCCAGTAGCAATAGGGAGTCTTGACAAGGCATCTGCAACTCTATTATCCACTCCCTTCTTGTAGACTATTGCATAGTCCAGCCCCATTAACTTTGCTAACCATTTTTGCTACAGTAAGGTGGATAATCTCTGTTCCAGTAAGTATTTAAAGCTCTGGTGGTCTGTCCTAATAATAAAATGGTTTCCTTGAAGGTATGTATACCATTTCTGAGTAGCTAGTACAATAGCCAGTAACTCCTTTTCATAAGTGGAAAGTCCTTGATGCTTCTTAGACAACCCTTTACTGAGATATGCCAATGGCTGACCCCTTTGCATTAAGACTGCTCCAACCCCCATAGCACTTGCATCTGTTTCAATTGTAAAAGGGATAGCATAATCTGGTAAGGCTAAAACAGGTGCTGATATCATGCATTGTTTAAGCTGTTGAAATGCTTTTGTAG
This sequence comes from Heracleum sosnowskyi, assembly GCA_030848705.1. Taxonomy (NCBI): domain Eukaryota; kingdom Viridiplantae; phylum Streptophyta; class Magnoliopsida; order Apiales; family Apiaceae; genus Heracleum; species Heracleum sosnowskyi. Next base: position 116,359,784 of record CM061245.1, on the reverse strand, counting down.
CCTCCTTAGACCAAGTGAAACCACCTTTCTTTAGCAAATTGGTCAAGGGCCTACTGACTTCACCATAATTTTTTATGAATCTCCTGTAATAGCCTGTTAGACCTAGGAAGCCCCTTAATTGCTTAACAGATGTTGGTACAGGCCAAGACACCATAGCTGAGATTTTATTAGGGTCTGTGGATACCACATCCTTGGAAATAATGTGCCCCAAGTACTCCAGTGTTCTCTGACCAAACAGACATTTGCTCTCCTTTGCATACAATTGGTGTTGCTGCATCAGTTCTAGGACTGTTCTCAAGTGAACCACATGAGCTTCAAGAGTTGAGCTGTAGACTAAAATGTCATCAAAAAAAAAACTAGGACATTCTTTCTGAGGAATGCTTGAAAAACTGAATTCATTAGGGATTGAAAACTGACCGGGGCATTGGTCAAGCCAAAGGGCATGACTTTAAACTCATACAAACCTTGATGAGTTCTGAAAGCTGTTTTGTATATGTCCTCAGGAGCCACCCTTATTTGGTGATAGCCAGACCTCAAGTCCAATTTGGTAAACCAGCTAGCTCCTCTCAATTCATCCAAAAGTTCATCTATAACAGGTATGGGGTACCTGTTTTTGATAGTGATATCATTTAACTTTCTGTAGTCTACACACATCCTCCATGTGCCATCCTTCTTCTTTACCAAGATGATTGGAGAAGCAAATGGACTACTACTTTCTTGGATAATACCACTTGCCATCATCTCCTTAATTTGCTTCTCAATCTCAGCCTTTTGAATGTAAGGAACTCTATAACATCTCTGATTTACTGGTTGGCTGCCTTGTAAGAGAGGAATTCTATGATCATGTTGTCTTTGTGGTGGCAATCCCTGTGGTTCTGAAAAAACAGTCTTAAACTCTTGAAGTAAGGTGTGAATCTGGGTTGGTATTGGGGTGGGAGGGGACACACCCTGACAGCTTTGTTCCATGCTCATCATACAGATATAGCCCTGATCTACACCTTTAGAAGCTCTCAGTAATTTGCACAACTTTTTGCTACTGATAGTATGCAATGTGCCCTCATGCAAATCACCCTGGAGAGTAAATGGTTTTCCATCCTTTACTAGTGTGATGTTTAGGCTTTCATAATCAAAGGTGATGGGATTGAATTGTTTGAGCCAGTCCACCCCTAAAATAACATCAGAACCCCCCAATGGAAATAGCCTTAATTCACTGCAAAACTGGTGGCCTTGTATTTGATATTGTAGATTTTTGCAAATTGAATCTACAATGATCCTGGACCCATCAGCAACTGAAACTATCAAGGGAGGAACCACCTCAGCAGTGAGGCCCAGCTGTTTGACCATCCTAGTGTCAATAAAGGAATGTGTGGAACCACTGTCAATTAAGACACTGATTTTCTTGCCCTTCAAAACTCCTTGGAGCCTAATTGTACTGATTGACCTGCTGCCAGATAGGGCATTAATAGAAATTTCTCCAGGTGTGTCTTGTTGTACTAAGAGTTGCTCCATGTCATCAACTACTGCTTCTACTTCTTGCACTGCAATCTCTTCTTGTTCTTCTCCCAGCATTACATAGAGCTTAGCTTTACAGTTTTGACCAGGGTGGTAAGGGTCATCACAGTGGAAACACTGTCCCTTTGCTCTTCTGTCCAGTATTTCTCTGCTACTCAAGGTGGATCTAGTCCTACTATTCTCATGAGAGTTGAATTTAGAAGGGGCCACAGGGTAAGTATTTTTTGTTTGTGGGGCTGATTTCTGCTCAACTTTACTAAAACTTGTATGGGAAATAGTGTTCTGTGGCTTAGCATTAAAAAAACTGGGCTTGTGAGATTTAGCCTCTTCTTGCTTAGCCAAGAAGACAGCATCCATCAAGGTTTGGGGTCTAAACATCCTGATGGATGTCTTGATATGCTCCTTGAGTCCACTAATAAAACTAGAGATAAAATAATCCTCAGTAAAGTTTTTATTCTTAGCTAAAACCATAGCTCTCAGCTCTTCGAATTTATCCTCATAGTCGGCTATAGTAGTACCCTGCTTAAGCTTGTTGAATAAATCCTGAACATCTCTTGTCTCTGGATTTTCAAATCTAGCAATGACATCATTCACAAAAACCTTCCAGTTAACAGTTCCTTTGCTAGTTTGATAAAATCGAAACCACACACTAGCTTTGCCCTCAAAATGAAGCCCAGCTAATTTCATTTTCTTCAGTTCCTCTATAGGTATAAACTCGAAGTATTGGTCAGCTTTGATGACCCATCCTTTGGGGTCTTGACCATCAAATCGAGGGAATTCAATTTTAGGATTTACATGAAAGGAGTGGTGGTTTTGTCCAGTAGAAGCATGTGGACTAGGCAAGGGACCAAATCCACTAAATGGAGGGTTATTCATAAAGTTCTGGTAAGTAAAGGGGTTAAAAGGAGGAACAAAAACTTGAGTACTAGGAGCTGTATGAGGTGTAAGATTTGTAGGGAAAGGGGAAGTAAGTGTTGTAGTGCCCAAGGAAAAGGGAGGAACACATCCATTTCCAGCATGTTGAAAGTAATTAGGTGGGGGTAAGGGAACACTAGTTGGGTGATTAACGTTATTAGAGCAAACAGAGTATATAGGTGGAGTGGCTGTGTAACCAGAGTGTAAACAGGTGGAGTAGAAATCAGGGTTTGAGGTACCTCTGTAGTCTGAGTAGATCCATTGGTGGGGTCAGGACCAGCAACGTTCACTCCTCCTCCAGTAGCACCATTGTTGATCTCCTTATTGTTTTGTAGCCCCAACAACTGCTTCAATTCAACAAGGTTTTGGTCCATCGTATCCATCCGTACGCCAACCCCATCCATTCGTTGGTCCACTTTCAGATTTAAATCGGAGAATTGTTGCGTGACCTCCGTCCGTGTTTTTGACAAACCTTCGTGAAGATCTGCAAGCTTCTTTTCGTGAACCCCCAATCTCGTATCAAGCTCTCTAATACGAGTACCTTCTGCCATGGCCAAGGAAGGAAGGGCTCTGATACCACTTGTAACCAACTACTTAACAAACTGAACACAACTGAAATGAAAAGTACTTAAAATGACTGAAATGAAGTTTTAAGGACAAACCCTAATTGAGATTCATGATTACAGAGAAGAATGAAAATACAGAGAAAATAAAATAGTACAATCTTCACTGCCCTCTACTCTCTCTCCCTGTTTCTTTTATCAGCTGGCTTGCCACCTGTCAAGTTATAACTGGTTGGCTTTTTAACCGTTTGGCACAAGATCCAATGTTGATATACTAGAATGGGCTATATTCCAAACTCAGCCCATTATCTTAATTAACTATACGACAGCGTTTCACTTGTTGACCTCCCTTATTGACTTTAACTTAACTATTTAATTAAAGCAGGTTACAGGTTAATGGATAAACAATCGGGAAAAGAGAAATCAAGTAATGTGAATTTGAGCAAGCGAAAGGAGAGAGGAGGTAGCGAAGAGAAGAGATTTGATAAGAAGAAAGTTAGGGTTTCGGATGAGAGGAAGAGGTTTGAGGATGTGAATGGAGATGAGAGAGATGAGAGGAGAGAGAGAAAGAGAAAGGGATTTGAGGACGGAGAGGAGAGAGCGAAGAGAGATGAGAGGAGAGAGAGGAAGAGATTTGAGGAGAGAGAGGAGAGATTTGAGGATGGAGAGGAGAGAGATGCGATGAAGGAGAGGAGGTTTGGGATAAGGTGAAGGAGGAGGATGTGGATGTAGGCGGTTTCGAAGAAGTGAAGAATGAGGAGGTTAATGGGATTCAGACTGGTTCATCTGCCAATGGTGCTGACTTGGAACCACTCAACATGGCATCAGGAACTCTGCCTGAGGCCTTTTTTGCTCCTGGCAACAATTCTAAGGTATCTTCAATTTATACCACTAATGAATATAAGGGAGTTATTGTGAACACATCTTATGAGGTTCCTGGGAAATCTTGTACAGATGGGACAAATTCAGGCTCTGGGAAGAGTGGAGGCCTCCATTCTCTCGATGTTTTGACGAAAGCGAGGATAACTTTGCAGAAGCAGAAGAAAATCTCAGACAAGTTAAAGAAAATGCCATTATTAAACATGAGTGTTACTCCATCAACAAGTTCTAGTCTTCCTGCTTCAGTGAAACCATTTGTGAGTGGAGTGCCTCATTTGGAGGGCCTTACAGCACCAAAGGTTGAAGCTGTTAAACGTGCACAGGAGCTCGCTGCTAAAATGGGATTCCGACAGGACCCCCAATATGCTCCTTTAATAAACATGTTTCCTGGACAGGTGCAATCTGAAGTTACTGTCCAGCCAAAGCCTGCAAAGGCTCCTGTTCTTCGCTTGGATGCGTTGGGCAGGGAGATAGATGAACATGGAAATGTGGTGAATGTTCCTAAGTTAAACAACCTCAGCACCCTGAAGGTTAATATTAACAAGCAGAAAAAAGATTCATTTCAAATTTTAAAGAAATAAAAGAATTAAGAGAAGTTCTTGAAGAACAATATAAGTTAATAAATGATTTAATAGAAAAAATTAATAAAAATTAGGAAAAGAATGAATAATAATCATTGGACAGATCCAAATGCTATAAGAAGAAAAACAAAAATATTAAAATATTTTTTATCATCTCAAAATAAAGTAGAACAAGATATAGAAAGAATTCAAGAAAAATTAGAAATAATAAATTGGACAGATGAAACTTTAATAGAAAGGAAAAGATTATATTCAGAATTAGGAGAAAGATATGAGATATTTAGAATAGATAGAATAAGAGTAAAATGGTATAAAGAAGTATTATTAGAAAAAGCTAATTTAACTGGATAAAATAAAATTATATTTATGGATAAAGGAAAAGAAATAAATAATAATAAGGAAACTATAGAAAGTACTAAAGAAAATATGAAGGAGGAACATCTCAAATATTAAGTTTTAAATCAGAAACATATAGAAAAATACAAAGTGAAACAGAAGAATTAACAATAAAAAATATTTTTAAAACTAATTATTTTGAAAGAAATAAAGAAGTAAGATATATTGCACAAAAACATGAAAATATAATAGATATTACTAGAAGAGCAAAAATTAATCTGATAATTGATGACTTAATAAAAAGAAAATTATCTAAATTATCTAATAGAGAAGTTAACAAGTTAAAAAATATTTATTTTGGAGGAATAGAATTCACTATAAAAGCATATTTTCAGAAAAATATTGATACCCCTATGCAAATATATATTGTAGATCATAGAATATTAGGAAGTTTGCAAGATGGAATAAATATATAGAAACAAAAATGGTATATGCCAGGAAATCATCGCGTTAGAAAACAAATAGAAATGTGTACAATTGTACCAATATTATATCAGGATATATTAGAAAGAATTGAACATAAAGAAGAAGCTAGAATAACAATACCAGAAGAAAAAAGTATAGATTTTAATAATAGATAGTACCTATACAAAGAATTAAGCAAAGTTTATCTAGGAGTATATCTAGAAGAATAAATTTAATAAAAAACCCTTATAAAGAAATTAATAAATTAAAAATAAAAACCATTGTATTTAATGGAACATATGTTAAGGAATGTATAATAGAAATAAATACCGGTACAACCAAAAGTTTAATCCATATAACTGAAATTGATGAAGAGAAGTTTAATGAAATAGAGCCACAAATATTAAGTGAACCTAATTCATCAAGAGAATCAATAATAACTAAAATTATAATACTAAGAATAAAAATTCAAGATTTAGAATATAAGATAAGTTTAGGAGTAATAGAATATGATGTTAATTATCAGTTATTATTAGGAATGGATTTCTTAGATATAATAGATTATAATATAAATAATGAAGGAATAGAAATAAATGACCAAAATAAAACAAGATTTATAGAAAGAATATGAATATAGAAAAAGAATTAGAGAAAAAGGAAAAAGAATTAAAAATTGTTGAAAACATAGTAACAGAAACTTTAATTTTATCCCAACAAAAATATTTAAGATATTTTAGAAGAACAAACAAAATTAAGAAAAGAAATAGAACAATTAAAAGAACATATAAATAAACCTAAAATAATAAAAACTTGGATAAATGTTGAAGGGGATGGAGAAAAAGAGTTTATAAAAATGAGTAATTCAGAAGAAAGAATAAAAGCTATTTGGAAAGAATTTATAATTAAAGAGAAATTAAAATCTATAATAGAAGAAAACCAAGCTAATAACAGACAAACCATTAGAGAAGAATTAACATATTTATGGAGTAAATTAACAATAATACATAATTGTTTAAAAGAAAAAGACAAAGAAGAAGAACCAGAAATAATAGCTATAAATACTATAGGAAAAATTAAAGAACCAATCCTAATGGATATTAGTAAAATAAAACCAAAAATGACTAAAGGAGTTAAAAAGGCAATCAACAATTTAGCAGAACTCCATAAGTTAGGAAAATTTTAAATGTCCATAGTGTAATAACTTTTCTTAAAAAACATGGAAAAGATATTATAGATAAAGAAAGACATAAATATGAGCCATTAAAGCAAGAAAAGAAAGAAGAGTTAAATAATAATAAAGATAATAATGAATTAGAAAAATTAAGAGAAGAAAACATTAGGTTAAAAACTAATACTACTATGGAATGGCTAGAAAAATACAAATTTTATAAAAATAAATATAAAACCCAAAAGAAAGAATTAAAACAAGCTAAATTAGAAATAATACAAGTTAAAGAAGAAGTAACTAATTTAAAAGAAGAAATAAATCAACTAAAAGAAATAATCAATATAATAAAAGGAAAAGAAAACATAGATATTCAGGATAAAATTAGTAAATTAAAAGGTGAATCAAAATCTAAAATAGAAAGTAGTGATACTGAAAATGACGAATTATCAAAAGAAATAAATTTTATAGAAGAATCTGAAGATAATAAACACGATATAATAATAAAAGAAAATGAAGAAATTTTAGCAGCCTTAACAAAAATGAAAAATGTTTATGCTAGAATAGAAGAAGATGATATAAAAAGCGAAATAGAAGAAGAAAGTTCTTATAGAAAAACAGATAATGAAATAGATTCAGATAATATAGATGCAGATGATTATCCAGAACAAGAAATAAAAGATCAAATAATTAAAAAAGAAAATAAAATTCCATCTCATTATACCTATAGGACAACAATAAGAAGTTCAAGATTTTATAGGATCAGTAACCCAATGAATTAATATAAATGGATATTTCTTAGACTTAGATAATATTTATGATGAACAAGAAATAAGTATAAGAATAAAAGATTGGAATTTAGGAATGCATATAGCATTTATGAATTCAAAAGAAAAAGAAGATTTAGAATATGTTTTTGAATTAATATCTAAAACAATAATAGGAAAGGCAGCTTTTTGGATAGAAAGTATTGCTTATGAACTAAAATATCAAGCAGCAAATTATGCTAATTCATGGAAAGACATGTTAAATATGTTTGATATTATATTAAAAAGAGAATTTTTAGGAGAAAGATGGTTTGTAGCACAAGAACAAGTAATGGCAGAAAGAAAAATTGAAATAATAATGAACCTTAATAATATGAAATGTTGTAAAATTAATAAACTACGAGAATATACTATAAGTTTTACTAAATTCTTTTATGAAGCAAGATTCTTACCTGAGGAAAGTATAATATATCAACAACTTTGTTATGATCATTTACCTACACCATATAATACAGAAATATCTAAAGGAGAAAGGATTAGACTATTAAGAGCATATTTAATGCGAAAATGTGAAGATTATAGATTACAACAATCTATTAAGAAAGATAAAAAGACTGGAAGAGAAATATGTGGATTCACAGAAAGAAAATTAGTATTTGGATGTGATAATGATAAACCAAAAAGTTATAAAAAACATTATAAAAAACAAAATTATAATAATCAAGAAAATTATTATAATCAGAACAAACCTTATAGATCATATAATAACAGGTTTAAAAGAAGAAAATTTAGGAGATATAAAAATACCCCAGAAAACAGAGAAAAATTTAAATATAGGAGAAAATTTAGAAAAAGAAAATATATAAAACCAGTAACAGAAGATAATAAAATAGTAGATTGCAAATGCTGGAATTGCAATGAAAAATGTCATTATGCTAATAAATGTCCAAAATTAAAAGAAAAAGGAGTAAAATATATAGATAGTACATAATTTATTATGAAATTAGAATATATAAAAGAAGAAAATAATAATTGGTATAATAATGAAGATTTCTATATAAGTGAAACAGAACCCGAAGATATAAATTATATAGAAGAAATAAGTAATAATAGTAATAACAACTATAGTGAATAAAGATGACAACCATAAAAACTAGTAAAAGATATAAACAAAATGGCAAGCATTTTTAATTATTATAACTTTGTACTAAAGAATATTCTTGCAGATCTTCTTAGCAGAAACTATGGAAAAGAATAATATGAATCAGCAGGTGGAAGAAATCTTATTAGAGATCAAGAAGAAGAATGAACAGATAGCAGCTTTAAACCAAGATATAAATTCCTTTGTTCAAACCCTTCAAGAAAAAATGAAATCCATAAAAACCCTACAAACCTCACCTCAAACATTCATATCAAGATTGGCAACAACCCCGGTAATAGACCCTATTATCCAAACAAACCTAGAAAATCCTCTAAACACTATTATAATGGAAGATAGAATCAAATACCCAAAAGAAACTATTGAAGCCTTTGAAAGGATAACAAAATATTATGATTACCAATCCAATAACACTATTATTAGAAATGGGAAAACTAGCAGATATCCAAGGTATATTTGTACAGAGAATGCAGATCCAACAATAGTAAAAAATTTACTAAAGTTTGGATTTATTGACAAAATCATAGTAGATGATACATTATCAAGTATATCAAAATTACCATCCCTTTTAGTGGAAAATGTTGAAGCAATGAAAGAATCATATGGACCAGGAGGAAAATATGGAATACAGGTATTTGATGCCTGTACCGATCTAACAGGAAAGCCCATAATACTATGCCAAATATTCAGAGTTAGAAGAGATACAAAAATAGAAGGAATAAATACAAGACTGAAGATGCCCATGCCACGCAATTTGGAACAATTTCAAGACTGGCTATGCAATAAAAGAGCAATCGGAATAGCAGTCATAAAATCCAAATTGAAAGATATTATCCATGGAAGAAAGGCATGTGTAATAGGATGCAGAACAGGAGGAGATGTTGAAGATATATTAACTCTATATTATAACAATGATGTTTTGAATGCAGATACTACCAAGCTAACAGAAATGTATTCCAGAGTATCAGAACTAAGATACAAGCATTCCCCAAAAACAGAGAAGATATATCAAGAAATGTCTACTGGACAAAGGAATAAATCAATAATAGCAGTGAAAGATGAAGCAAAGGAAGAAGAAGGATGTTCTAATCCTTTTCAATAAAATGTGAAAAATTATATTTAATTTTTAGGCCCAATGTAAAAATTGGTGACCTAATGTAATATAAAATTTATGATTTTGCGGCCCAATGAATAATTGGTGACTGCAAAAACAATGTCCCTACGGCCCAATGAAAATTGGTGACTGTAGTATATTAGCAATGAGGATACGGCCCAATGAAAACTGGTGACTGTATAAATAAAAGCCATAATAGCCATGAGGATACGGCCCAATGAAAATTGGTGACTGTATAAATAAAAGCCATAATAGCCATGAAGACACGGCCCAGTGAAAATTGGTGACTGTATAAATATTAGCAATGAGGATACGGCCCAATGAAAATTGGTGACTGTATAAAAACATATCCTTACGGCTCAATGAAAATTGGTGACTGTAAAAAATATTTTTTTCAAAAAATTTTATGCAGGAATTTCAAACAATGAAGATAAATAAAGAAAGAAGGCAACAAGGAAAAATAAGAAGAAAAGATAGCAATCAAAAACGATATGAAGATATAAAGCAGGAAACAAATGGAATCTTATCATCAGAAAAAAAAAGACAATGACAAATAGAAAAAGAAGAAAAGACAAGCACTATGAAGATAAAAGCAAATAAGAATCTTACCATCAGATGAAGACAAAGACTAAGAAGAAAAGAAGACAACTAAAAGGAAAAGAAAAGACAGCATTATAAAAGCAAAATCCTACCATCAGAAGAAAAGGAAGGAAGAAGGAGGAAGACAATAGAAGAGAAAGATGAAAAGACTAAAAGCAAACAGAAAAAGAATCTGTATTATTGTAATAGTAACAAAAACCCTCTATAAAAACGAGGAAATGTAATCAGCAGAGATGGAACTCCTACGACTATCAATATAATTCTCTCTTGAAAATCTCTCTCTCAATATGACCAGCTAAACCCCCTTTTTTACAACCCATAGTAGTAAGATTATATAATCTTATATATAGAAATAATCAGGAAGACACAGGGGAAATAAGTAACAAGCTCATTATAGCTATAATCAGAAAAGTCATGGAGCGGTTATGGTGGACGGGTGTAGTCCATGGAGAGTAAGACCTGATGGGAGCCCATAGACGAGGAAGTCGGAGAGGCATACCAAAGAAAAGGCATTCCAAGTAAGACGAAACTTCTCATGATTACTATGATTATAAATATGATGCATGCTTGTTAATTTTTTTGCTGATTTATATCAATTACATTCCTTAACTAGGATGTTTAAGAAACTCACCTCCCCCTACTGTTGCCCCCGTGACTAGGAGGATGCCTCTGATACTCTCTACTCCTCATTTGTATTTTGCTTCTATCAATAACCCACCACCACCCTCCCCTGTTATTGACAACCCACCACCACTCTTAAAAGCCTTTAAAGTTCAAGTTGGGTTTGGATTTGATTGCGTGTCCCATGACTTTGAGGTTTTATTTCTTGAATATCGGAAAATTGATAAGAAAGATGTGGATTTATCAGAAGCAATTTTGTATTCTTCAAATTATGATTCCTGGAGGGTCATTAAGGTTGGTACTGATTCACCAAGTCTTCTCTATTACCACCATTTCCTGTCTTGAGGTCCGGTCCGGTTGTTAACAGGGTTTTGTATATGGAAAGTGCGGATGCCATTATAACTTTTGATTTGCATATTGAACTGTTTGGACTGATTTTGTACCCCAGCTTTGTTCATACGAGGAAGTCCAACGTTCCTGACGGATCACTTGTTGAAAAGGAGCTTAGTTTGTGGACGGTGGTAGCAGTTTCCCATGAGTTGGTTTGGAACAAAATGTTCACTTTTGGATCTGGTTTGGAGGAGATAGATTGGTTGTTTCTCTACTCTGGTGCAAATCAGTTTTTTGGAAAAACCTAGATTAGGAAAAGTGTTGTACGACTACAAGAAGAAACAGACCAAGTATGTTGGACTTCCATCTCAAAGTTTCGCCGTAAGAGTTCTGAACCACACAGAGAGCTTCCTCTCCGTCGAAGGATTGAGGGAGTCAAAGACAGCTGAATGCATATACCATTTACTACTAGTTATGCTTGTTGAGTCATGCATGCTTTCGATGCAAAATACAGTGAGTTATTTGTCCTAGTTCGTACACAGCTTGACAATATATTAAGTACTATTTTTAGTTCCTTTTCTCATTATAAGATGGTCTATTTTTATCTAATTATGGGAATGTTTTATAAATTTGTCAGTTGATTACATAAGATTAGATGATGTGCTGGTCGCTTCTTTTTTCTCATTATTGTTAATGTGTTTTAATCCAACATTACTACATTAGGTGCTTTTAATCCTTTTGAACTCTTTCATGTCTGTTGCGTGCGGTCTGCGCTGTTGCAAAATCTTATGTTGATATCTAACAATTTGACGTCTTGTTTTGTTCTTAATAGTATTAAGTTTATATCATTATATTATGATAAATTTAATCCCAGAATCAGTTCTTGTATTCATTTTTGTACTTAATTATAGAACATACAGATATCTTCTTCACCAAGTCGTTATTGTAAAGTGTGAGGTCTCAATATATATAGTTTCCAGAAAACAAGTACTTAATCGGATTTGACACAAGAATTTACAAGGAGATGAGTGTCCATTTTAATCCAGGAATGCATGCCCATATTTATACTAGCTATATTGCATGCACGAGATTTAGTTATACCCAGAGGTGGTCACACGGGCGGTTACGGTCAGCTAACCCGGAACCGCCCCACTGAAATGACTCGTCTAAATCGGACCGTTACGGTCCGAATCAAAACCGTCACAGACCGTACAGTAAAACGGGGCATTCACGGGTTATGTTGGCTTTTTTAAGGTTTATAGATAAGCAAATAGAGAGGCATGGTAGGAGAAGACATGAATATGAAGATGTAATATATTGATATAGGTTTGATATATGTTTGATACATCTTATTGTCTAAGGATCAAGTCCCTATATAGACTTACAAAATAAAAACTGAAAAATATACATAAATGAAAACATAATTGAGAATTATTCCTTGATTGATTCTTACCACCAAATCAGCCTCCATTGAATATTGAAGCATATTCTAACACTCCTCCTTGCTTCAATATTTGTTATTGTCTTCTCCACATCAACATTAAAGATATCTTCATGCTAAAGGGCATTTCTTTTGTGTTTTTTTTTTTTGTTTCCTTGCAAATTCTTTTCATGTATACCAATCACAAATTATAGTTGTTTCCCTCATATACTTCAGGAAAAACATTGTAAAATTTATAGAATCAGTACCATGTGTAGGAATGTAAACAAGGTTTATGGTTATGGTTGTGGTTATGGTTATGGTTATGTTTATGTGTATGTTTATGTTTATGGTTATGGTTTATGGGGCATTGTTTTTGTATATGGGTATGGATCATTGTATTTTATCAAAAGCATAGGTCATTTAAGAAGAGAGCTCTGATACCATGTTGGCTTTTTTAAGGTTTATAGATAAGCAAATAGAGAGGCATGGTAGGAGAAGACATGAATATGAAGATGTAATATATTGATATAGGTTTGATATATGTTTGATACATCTTATTGTCTAAGGATCAAGTCCTTATATAGACTTACAAAATAAAAACTGAAAAATATACATAAATGAAAACATAATTGAGAATTACTCATTGACTGATTCTTGCCACCAAATCAGCCTCAATTGAATATTGAAGCATATTCCAACAGGTTACGAATACATGAACCTTAACCGGACCGGCACGGTCCGTTTGAACCGCACCAACCCGCGTAAACGCATGAAATAGCACAACACAGAACCGTTAAACCGGCCCGGCACGTTATGTTAAGTTCACATAAATTATGATTGCAGGAAGAAACATTCCGTCATTGACTATTTAGACTTTCTAATCAACTGTATTTATTTATTGTTCGAAACTCAATTTCTTTTATAAAAATTAATATAATGGTACTCCATATAATCTCGAGTTTCGAGGCCCTCGACATATAGGGATAATTTTTCTGATTTTTTTTTTGAGAATTCTAGTTCGATCACAGTACACTCGAAATATTAATATTTCTCGAATAGATCAACACTAAGCACCTTGCTAAATTTAGCTCATAAAATTACTAAATCACTTTAATATCATGAGGCATAATGTAAAATGAAAACCATATAATTCGTAATACATAAATTGACACGGCTCGCCAAAAAATCATCAGAGACGTGCCGATCCCGTGTCCATCGTCCACCAACCCGATTCGCCAAAAAATTGACACGACCGCCCATTTGGCCACCTCTAGTTATACAGCTGCATCAGTGCATGCATGTTATATTTTTACTTTTGTTAGATTTATTTCTGAGTTTTTGTATTAAAATACTGAGAGCCTTCCTTCAAATAGGTGAATTAGCACACTTTGTGTAATTTTTTTTTATTACAGATTGATGTTGCAATGCACTTCTTAGGATTCTCAAGATCGAAGCTTGCAATCATAAAGCTAGAATTTTGGAACCAAGGGCAGCAAGTGTTTTTAGTTATTTTATTTCTATTTAATAAGCATCTTGAATGTGCAAGCAACTTCAACACTTTACAGTTTGAACTTGCTCATTCCTAGATTTTTAGGATCTTTTTATTTGAATTTTAACTTTCAATTTAGGTTTTTTATTTACCAAATATAAGTTAAACCTGTATTTGTTTGCAATTAAAGTTTTTATGGCATTCGATCTTTAAAATTTCATGTTAATATGAGCACCGAATATTCGAAACCCCGTCCCACGGATAATTTTAGTAAGGGTATAATATTGATTCTTAATTTTTTTTAATACCCGAAAAATGAGATGGTTTCGAGATGTTACGAACCTCGACTTTACCCGAACCGAATTCAACCTTAAAAATATTTGAGTTCATTCCCTTTTGTTGATGTTTGTTTCCCCGCCATTTTTAGTTTTATATTTACCCGATATTCTTTTTAGCACATTCCTCCAACCCCAACCCCAAAATTGTGTATTTGCTTTTCCTTTCCTAATTTTTTTTAATTTTTAATTATAATTTATATTTTAAACCATTATAAAGAATAAACAGTTCCTTTACTTTTTTCTTATTTTCCATTCTGAATTTCTCCGACTTGAACCAAATGCCCTTAAATATATTTTAATTACTAGCACGAATCTCTTTTGAGATTTATAGTCATATCTGTGCAATTTAGTCAATTTTGTACACACTCACTTTATTTTTATGACTAATCACATTTTCTTTAATATAATTCACCTTTTTAATTTGGTGATTTGTGTAGGTATATTTTATGATTTATATACTGAAATTGGTGATGCAAGTTTAAATTTTGTGATTTGTATTTTAGTTTGGTGTTTCTATTGAGTAGTTGTTGTGATATTAGGTGATTTGATTTTGAATTTAGTGATTCTGATTGTGATGATGATGGTTGTTAATAGCGACGGTGGTGATGTATTGATTGTGATGTAGTGGTAATTGTTTTATTGATGATGATGGGTGTCAATACGATATTAGCTGAATAGATAAATAAAAATAGTTAACGATGATTTTAGAGTGATTTTGGAGATGAAAAGCTATGAATTCTGGGGTAATGTGAAAGACAAAAGAAAGCACAGAGAATGGAGTAAAAGATGAGTACATCGAGACTCAGATATGTTATCACGTGTATCATTCATTATTTGATTGTATTAATCCTTGAAATTAGTTATAATTACAAAATTGTCATTAAGGTCTCAATTTGTCATTAAGGTCTCAATTCTCATAAGAGTATCATTAGAGTATAAGTTGATATTAAAAAATAATAATATTAAAATATAATTATTGTGCATTTTAAAATATAAGTTGATATTAAAATTTTGAAAATAATAAAAAATTATAATAAATATAATAATATTAATATTATGAATTAAGATTATTCTTATTATTTATATAGTATTTTTATTAGACGTTCTTTAATCTATTTTAAAATTATAGAAATAATTTATAAATTTTTCAAAATTTTAGAAAATACATTATCAGGTACTAAGAGAAGTAGACATATTTTTATGGGTTTTTTTTCATAAATAACCAACCCAGATTTATTTTTTTGCAAAAATACTACGTGTTTTTTATTTTTTTTTGTAAAAATACCAAAATATTTGCAAAAATACCAACTTTTTGAAAATATTTGCAAAAATACGGTTTGCAACCAGATGCAACCATATCTGCAATTGCAAGCAAAATCACCCACATATACAATTTGTTAATAATGGTGTTTTTCCGACGTCTTGATTTTAGGGTTGTAAACAACCCTAAAATCAGGGTAGATTAGGGTTTAGAGTCTAGGAACCCTAAGCCCGTATACGAATTATTCGTCATTCTTAATATTTTCTAAAACCTAAAATAGAAATATTGAACCCCAAAGGTTAACTATCGAACCCCAGGGTAAATCAAGACAAGAAACTTACCCCTTTTACTAACAATTTTTTTGAATTCTCGGTTGGTTTTCAATTATTTTTTAAAATGTTGCATTTAGTTGCATCTGGTTGCAGACCGTACTTTTGCAAATATTTTTAGGTTGCATCCAGTTGCATGCCGTATTTTTGTAAATATTTTCAAAAAATAATAAAATTACAAAAAAATTAAAAAAAAAATAGTATTTTTGATAATTTCTCAATTTTTATTAGGTACAAAAGTGGAGTATTAATTTATTCAATAATATATGAAGAAGAAAATAGTATGAATATTAAAAAAAAAAAATAATAACAAAAAAGGCAGTACTAAAATTGAGCTTCGTTTACTTCCCATAGTAGGGTTGTAGCAGCAGCAGCAATTAGACGCCACCACCACAAGAAACCCCCAACACTTCCGACTATATATACATACAATCCTCTGTATCTACATCCTTTATTTATAAATCTCTCTGCTTTTTTATATTTTATAATCTAATAAATATACTAGAAGCTTCTTAAAGTTCAAGAATGGGGGCTTCACTTCCTCCTAAAGAGGCTAATCTCTTCAAACTCATCGTTGTAAGTATCTTTTTTATGTTTTGTGTGTATATAAATTGACCATCTCGATTTTAGTTGTTTTTGTGTGTTGTAATTTTGTAATTGATGATTAGTTACTGTGTTATTGAGTTGTTTAAAAGTTGCCCTTTTCTTGATTTTTGTGAAATTTTGTGTTGATGTGCATTTTGATTTTGTCGTAAATTCGATATTGGGTTTTGGGGTATCTTGAATTTTGAGGGGTACCCTTCTGTTTAATTTTGATGTTAAAGGTATAATTGGTTACAATTAAGTCGAAAGGAGTGGTGGTTACCTAATTTGTTAGTTTTGGAGTTGTACGATTCATTATGTGTTCAATGACCTTGGAAGTTGAGTTTGAAACTGTCAAAATCGAATCTTTATTGGGAAATGGTTGAAAAGATTGTAGCTTTATTGAGAAGTGGAGAGAAGTAGAGTGTTGTGGCGATAATGTATAGGCGGGATAGGGGAATTATGTTGATAGGGAAGGAGTTTATCCGTGAATCTTGGAATTAGTTGTGTTTTTGAGTAATATTGAGCCGAGCCGACTGTAACTGATGAAAAATAGAGTTGGGTATTATATTTCGTATAATGTTGTTGGACTGGTTAGTGTAATGGCAAGCCAATATAAACATTGTACCATATTAGAGTTTGTTTTTTATTTCTTTATTTTGATATTTGGCGGATTACTGAATGTTTGAAAAGAGTCACTGATTTACTAATTTTTAGTATCATTATATTTCTAATACCACAATTTATTGAAAAGTTTTTCTGCAAATATTATCGTTAATGTTAAATTCTTTAACTGTTACTTGCTGCTATTGTTACAGAAATCATATGAAACAAAACAATACAAGAAAGGGTTGAAGGCTGCGGATTCTATACTGAAGAAGTATCCAAATCATGGAGGTAAGTAAAACTATATGCAATATATCTAGTTACATAGCACATTGCAAAGCAAAGGAAGACTAAGAGATCCAAGCATATAAGCTTGTTTCAGTGTATGTACTAATTTTCTCATGAATGGACGGACAGATGTATATCTTTAACTTCATATTTAATCTAGAAATTTTAAGTTTTTTTTTTTACTTTTGTTGATAAGATCATTAATTTCCGTAAAATAAAGGCTAGAATCAACTTGGATGTGACTTGTGTTTTAAGAATTATAAATAGCGTCCAAGACTAAATGGTTCCAGAGGGAGTGAAGAGATCAACTCTTGTGGATCATAAATTTGCAATGCTTTGCTCAGAGTACCTATCCTAGTGTCCTGCATCAAAAGGTCCACGTGAAGTTATGAACACCTATATATCTATCAAAATTGTATGACAAAAACAAAAACCTAAAAAACAAGCAAATGCTTCATGCCAAGAACAGTATATGCATATACAATCAATGCAAAGTTCTCAGATTTTGTTGAGGCTGACTTTCTTTGTGTAATTATAATTGACGCCTTATCTATTTTGGACTCCCTTTATGGCTTGCCAGAAACTTTGTCGATGAAGGGATTAACTTTGAATTGCATGGACCGAAAGTCAGAAGCTTATGAACTTGTCCGACTTGGGCTGAAGGTCAGGATCTTTCCTCGCTTTTCAATTAATTATACTTACAATGCCATTATATTCTTGAAGCTAAATCTTGCACTGTTTTGAACACAGAATGACTTAAAAAGTCATGTTTGCTGGCATGTTTATGGCCTTCTATATCGCTCTGACAGAGAATATAGGGAGGCAGTCAAATGCTACCGAAATGCATTAAGGATTGATCCTGACAACATAGAAATACTGAGAGACCTGTCCCTTCTACAGGTATGCTACATTCTGATGTATTGTATCTGGACATATGGTCATAGGAGCCTTTTTATGATTTGCCAAGTTCTTCGGAAATTTATTGACATTACATCTTAAATGCAAGAATGATGAGAAGATAAGTTCGGGAAACAAATGATCAGTCTACTGTGAATTAGTGGTATATAGACGGGCAAGAATATACATAATGAAATATCTGAATTTGATGAATTATAATTAATCATATTTCTGTTAAGCATTTCAGTACAACACACTGCAAGCAATTAAAGCAATAGGGTGCCAAACAATATCCATCAAACCACCAGTATTACTCGTCTGTAACATAATATTTCTCTACAAAGCTTGTTTAGTTTCTCAATATATTAACATATATTTCTTACATATTAGTGCTCCTTGAGAGTAATGAATGTTGATTTGGCAATGCCCTATCAATCACATGTTGTAATTACATTGTAATAATACTTTTGTAAAGCTATTTTCTCTTAAAATGTTTCGTGTTATATGCTTCTGTTTGCTCTTTTTTTAAGTTATTGATTTTGCTAAACTGTTGCCTTGTGGAAAACTTTTCACTGTTATCCAGGCGCAGATAAGAGATTTAGCTGGTTTTGTGGAAACTAGGCAGCAGTTACTGACATTAAAACCAAATCACCGAATGAATTGGATTGGCTTTGCCGTAGCTCATCATTTGAACTTAAAGTAAATGTTTCTACTACATTCATAAATTTGAAACAGTATGCACGTGATGCTTTCATGAGTCTTTGGAAATTTTATGTTTGCTGTATAGTGATTGCATTTCAATTAGTCTGGCCAATTATTTACAATCTTATTAGCAGATAGATATCTTGTACAAACACTTATTTCTTGCTTTGACAAACTTTGTAGTTGGAATTGTACTTGTAATCAACTTCCAGAATATCTCCCATGTCAAACTGGTTGGTTAGCCCTTTGTATAGTAACAGTCATGGTTAAGAATAATTATAGACTAAACTGATAACTGGATATTAAATGTAATATATTATGTTTTAAATGGTAAAGTCAAATTTTTATGTCATAGGTAGAGTAGTTTTTCAATGCATGATGGATACTTTTTCCATGTATTCGTTAATAAGAATGTCAGGCCCATGAAAAAGGTACTCCTGTCTGAGAATTACCACCAAAACCTTTATCTCTAATTACCTTCCCCCTGTCATGTGCCGTTTTCTCTCTCCTAAATTTTGGCATTTGTATCTTTTACGCCTTGCTCCCGAGTTTTAAAAAGGGACGAAAGCAAGTGGAGTGGAAAGCAAATAACATAATTTGCATTCCTATTCATGCTCCCGAGTTTTTTTTAAGGAAGGAAGTAAGTGTTTGGGAGTGTAAATTTTATAAGATTTCTTTCTAAAACTTTCACTCCAAAAATGGGATGCAAGTGAAAGCAAGTGGTGTGACTAATTAAAAAACACGTGATATTACAAATATACCCTTAATACTTGAATTATAACTTCTTACATTTAAGGATTGAATTGTAACTTTACAATCATTTATATGCTTTCCTTCCAACTCGGGAGCATGTTAGTGAAATTAATTTCACTCTATAATTTTTAAACTCGGGAGCAAGTGAGTGAAACATATTACTTCTCCTTTTAATTACTTCCTCTTACATTCGTATACTTTTCGCCCCTTAAAAAACTTGGGAGCAAGGCGTTAATCTCTCACTTAATGCTACTGTTCCTGGCATGTTGAGTATACGTTCCTGGTATGTAGAGTATAATTGGAGTGGACTGTATACTTGCTGTTCATATTCTGTCTTTGCTTCTTAGTTCTTAAGTCTTAACCTAAGAATGACGAAAGTTAACTGAAACTACTATATGCCAAGATTATTGTGAGAGATATTTGTTTATATTTGGGTGAAGTTTGACTATTTTAAATTTTAATCTATTTGCAGTTTTGGTTATGATACATGGAACACATTTGTCTCAAGCATTCATGATGTATGTAGTTAGATTTTCCTTGATTTTAATTGTTCTGCAGCACTAATGGCTTTATGGTTATTTTTTATGTAGTGCATCAAAGGCAATTGATATTCTTGAAGCATATGAAGGGACTCTTGAGAATGATTATCCTCCAGAAAATGAACGTTTGGAGCATGGGGAAATGCTGTTATACAAGGCAAGTTATTTGCCATGTAATTTTAGAATCATTTATACGTAAGACATTTTAATATTAGAAATATATTTATGTTATATGCAAGTCAAAGATTTTTATTTTTTTTTGCTAAATGCAAGTCAAAGATTTGGTCGGTCTGTTGTATCTAATGCTCTTTACTGGAATTTGTTACAGACCAAATGTATTACTTTAAACTTTAAGAAGGACTTGTTTGAATAAAATTTTATACTGAATTTATAAACAGTTTAAGCGTGCCATATTGAAACAATTTGGTTCAATCGATGTTACTCGGACTCGATTAGAAATGTCCAACACGGATCGTGTCCAAGTATCGGACTTGGAACCATTATGAAAAATTTACATGTTTGTGTCCTAAAATAAAATAAGTCTCCAAGTCCAAGTGTCCAACATGGGTACTCGAAGGTAAAATGAAGAGTCCGAGTAACATAGGGTTCATTATGTTTCAGTGTTTTGTTTTGGAGCGCTATGTTCCCCCACAGTTGATGATCCTGCTGCTATATTTTCAAATCCCGTCCTCCCTTTTATCTTTACCTGTTTCCTCTTCATTTTAGGACAAAAGACTTGAACTTCACATGTATCACATATCCCGAACTTTGCATGCAGGAAGTATTACTATCATCGAGTTGATAGAACTTCCTCATTGTCCAAGGACTTTCTTGTTAAATATGGCATCTTAAATTCTTTTAATTGGAGCAACAATATACCGTAAAACGTTTACAGAAGTCAGAACTATGTACTTGTACATTATGCTCATATGAATTGAATATGTTCCAGGTATCCTTACTGGAGGAGTGTGACATGGTTGAGAAAGCTCTGAACGAGTTACACAAAAAGAATTACAAAATTGTAAGTGTGTATTATCATTCTCATGATAATCGGACTTCCAAGTTGGGGCTCTTGCAAGTGGATTGATACATGTCTTTTCAGGTTGATAAATTGTCGTACAAGGAAGCGGAGGTATCTCTTCTTGTGAAGCTTGGCCTGTTGGACGAGGGTGAGAAGTTGTACAGGGCGTTGCTTTCAATGAATCCTGACAACTACAGGTATATATATAAAATAAATTGTGTTTGTCGACAGAAATCGCACAATCGTGCAACTTAAAACCTTTGTGCCTAATAAAAGATATGTACTAAAAATTACTAGTATCTTCATTAGTTATTTTTATTCATGATGTGTGGATGATTTTTTCCGGTTCGATTTTTCTCGTATCAATGCAACGAAGATTTGAAGTTTTAGAACAAATTTAAGATATGATAATTTGAGTTTCCAATTCAAACGTTACTTCCAGATGCTTATGATGGCTCGATGCATAGCATGTTTCTTGTTTGAGAAATGTTTAAATTGGTACTGCATCATAATAAACCAATTTTAAATGAACACATTATACTTTTTGATTGTTTTTGAAAAACATAAGTATATAATTTGAACCAAACATATATCCAATTTGTGGGCTTTAAATCTAGATGCTCTAGAAATCCTGTCTGGAGTCCATGCAAACCAAATAAAATTTGTGTTTCAGTAATTAATTTTTTACCTGGCCTTGGTGTCTTAAAAACGTTTTGGGGTTACTGGGAAGGTACTTGGAGTTCTAGTGGCAGGACACATGTAATGTCTTTTTCTTCAAATGTTAATGCTAATTTTTTAATATACGCAGGTTTTCAGTTGTCAGTTTTAGAAGTTATCTTGACAAATATGGATAGCAGACAAGTTCCAGTCATATGCTTTTATCTGTACTAGAATATATTAATTTTCTTTGTGAAGTGCAATATTGCTGTAGTCTTACGTTTTCCTTTGTTTCCCTTCTGAATTCTTTAGCTACTATGAAGGTCTGCAAAAGTGTTTAGGATTGTATTCAGAGAGTGCTGTATATTCCTCTAATGAGATTGAGCAGTTGGAGGCTTTGTACAAGTCACTTGGGCTGCAATACACTTGGTCGTCTGCTGTTAAGGTGCAGCTTCCTTTGTTTACTTCCCTTATTTGATTTCACATACTTGCTACAAACTTGTGTATAAATTGTAAAATGCTTTTATATTGCTAGTTGGGGGAAATCTTCTTAGCCGACCTCTTTACTCTATTTTTGGAAATTTATTGCGTAATGCATATGTCTTGTCTTTGCCTCCTGCAATAGTACATATCACAAAATATAAATTTGTGTTTGGTATACGACAATTGAATCACCCGTGTTAGACCATGATGCATATTTTAATTGAAACATGTTACACCTCCAAGCTTTTCTGTTTTTTTCCTTATCAGGACATGTTATTCTTATTCGGGTGTATTAGTCCTCTTTTTTTTCTTCATGGTAACTATTTTGATATGAACTTTTTAATGCATGACTGCATGACTGCATGATATAATATACATGGTCTTCATTTAAATTTTGTTTTTTCTGCATTCTGTTTGATCCACCTAGAGATGCTCGCCTATGCCTTTCTCCTTTTTCCTTTTTGAGAATTCTTGAGTAAAGTATGGATCAGAAGAATCGTTTTATGTTGTATTGAACTATTCCTTTGTTCTACTTTTCAGAGGATACCACTTGACTTTCTGAATGCTGAGAAGTTCCGTGAGGCGGCCGATAATTATATCCGGCCTCTTCTAGCAAAGGTATTATACTTTCTAATTCATTTGGTGGATATCCTGTTTGCAGCGCCTAACTTACATGTTATCTTTAATATTCCACTTAGGGAGTTCCATCACTATTCTCCGATCTTTCTCCGCTGTATGATCACCCTGGAAAGGTTTGTACAAGCTCTTATTAGGATCCTATGGAATGATGATAACAGTTCCCACTTTATTTGCATTCTCCCTATTAATGCATTATTACCCAATCACAAAGCTGAAGAGATTTGTATATTCATACAGGCTGATATTTTAGAGGAACTGGCCCTTGAAATTGAGCGCACCCTTAAGACGAGTGGAGTGTTTCCCGGGAGGTAACATTACTAGCTCAAACTCTTTAGCTTGACTATATATTTCCCACTGTCATTTATCGTTGCCATGATGCTAAATATACCTCAGTGCCACCAAGTTTTTTCTCCCCTTATTTGGTCTTTTTACTTTGTGATCTAATGTGAAGATTAGTCCGCAACTCCATATTTCTGTAATTTTCTTTTTCTGTGCACTGCCACCACTGTTTCTGTGCTAACTAAATTTCAGTATGGACAATCACTTTTTTGGTAACCTAATCTATATGGTAATGGCACCCCATTCTTTGGTAACTTTCCTTATATGCGATGTTTATGGATAATGTTTGATGTGTTGGGCATCTATACTCAGTTGTACAAAATTATAACATAACTGATTAGTTTAATAGGTAAACTGGTTAGCAAAGGGTGCAGTTGAGAGGTAATAGACTAATGTGGCATCTCCTAGTGTTTTAATCATAGAGAAACTGCAATGTAATTTTTGGGTACTGGCTTACTTGTTAAGTCATCAGTTGGCTTTCAAACGGTTTTCAGCCTTTACCTCCTGTTCCTGTATCATTGGGCACCAACTTTTTTATTACTTAGTTACTACTAAAATATAAGAAAACATTGCAGTGATTAGTGCAAGTTGAATTGTACCGTCACGTTCACATGAACTGTATTTTATTAGCATCCTGCAGTATTGAGTTATCAGAGAGTGATGACAAACTGGCACAGAGCATGGTTTGATATTATTAAAATGGATTGTTTATAGTATTTAATATGCAGCATGATCAAATAGTGTCTTTTCAATCTATTTAAATCATGTTGATATGTTTGTCATGTCTGCAGCTAATTGCTTGTATTTTATCTTGCAGAGTGGATAAAGAGCCCCCTTCAACACTTATGTGGACTTTGTTCTATCTTGCTCAGGTTTGATGCCATAGATTCGTAAAACTAGTGTACTTGCATTTTTTTATCAGTTTTTATTATATTTAGAATTTTATATTATATTTTGCTTGGTCCATATGTTCGATCTTGATCTCATAGTTGCTATTCTTTTCTTCCCTTTACTGCAGAATTATGATAGACGAGGGCAGATTGACATTGCTCTTGCTAAAATTGATGAAGCTATTGAACACACTCCAACAGTTATCGATTTGTACTCGATCAAGGTCTGATCATACCTGTGCTATTAATATTTTATATAATTTTTATCTTGTGTGCGTGGTGGTGATGGGTTGTTACATGATTCCATTATCGAGTTAATCCTTGGTCTTAGTCTGTTGTATAATTGGAAATACTTTTTTTCTGTGTTAATAACATCAGAGCCGGATATTAAAGCATGGAGGGGATTTGGCAGCTGCTGCAGCATTGGCAGATGAAGCTAGATGTATGGATCTTGCTGATCGTTGTGCAAATAGTGATTGTGTTAAACGTATGCTGCAAGCTGATCAGGTTCTTAAGTTGCAACTTTCTTCAGCTTGAAATTGTATTTTTCATGTGATAGGAAAGTTGATCCTTAATAATCTAGTGTTCATCTTGCAATTTTCTCTTACATAAACTAACTTTTGTATTAAAACTTTTTCAAGGTTTCCCTGGCGGAGAAGACTGCCGTATTGTTCACAAAAGATGGAGAGCAGCACAACAACCTACATGATATGCAGTGCATGTGGTATGTGTCTGTATAATCCGATGCCTAAAATATGTAGTTAATTGTTAAACTCTTAAGGGTAGCTTTAACTTGATTGTTAAACTATTTTTTTTAAGGTATGAGCTTGCATCTGGAGAAAGTTACTTCCGCCAAGGTGAACTTGGCAGAGCTCTAAAGAAATTCTTGGCTGTCGAGAAGCATTACGCAGACATCACTGAAGATCAGTTTGATTTTCACTCTTACTGCTTAAGGAAGATGACTCTGCGAGCTTATATTGATATGTTGAAATTTCAAGATAGACTCCACGCACATCCTTATTTTCGCAAGGCTGCGGCTGGTGCTGTCAGGTGCTCTTTCTTATATATTTCTCTTTTGATATAACTTTTTCGTTAAGTGTTCTTCTTGGTATGCACCTGTGAATATCTTAATAATGGTCTGCATGAGCGGTCTAACTAAATTGATTCATAACGTAGACAGTAGAGCCACTTAGTGCGTCTTATAGTCGCAGCTATTTCCGTATATCATCCTCTGTTGTTTACATGTTCTTTATTATTGAGTTGCAGATGCTATATTATGCTTTATGATTCTCCTCCAAAGTCAGCGGTCGAAGAAGATGATGAAATGGCGAAATTACCTGCTTCTCAAAAAAAGAAAATTAGGCAAAAACAAAGAAAAGCAGTAGCCCGAACTAAGAAAGTACTTAATTTGTTTCTTGTACCTCAGGGAGTTCTATTCTTCTTTTTGTCCATTGTGTATTCTAAAATTATGGTTTTATTAGGAGGCAGAAGTGAAGAATGAGGAATCGAGTGTCAATGTCTCAAAATCAGGAAAACGGGTTGTTAAACCAGTTGATCCAGATCCTAATGGAGAAAAACTGTTGCAGGTCTCTCCTCGCCCTTCTCTATTTTCCAGAATCCAAAATTATGAAAGATCTGTATATTATGTCTAGTTCTTCTGAATTGGTTGGGAATAATTATGATGTAGGTTGAAGATCCGTTACTGGAAGCTACAAAGTATCTGAAATTGCTCCAGAAGCACTCACCTGATTCCTTAGAGACACATCTGCTATCTTTTGAAGTGCACATGAGAAGGCATAAGATTTTGCTTGCCTTGCAGGTAAAATTTGATGTTACCTTGGCTTCTGGCTTAATTAAATAAAATATTAAATATGGTCGGTAATTACACATAATAATTGTTACCTTCAATCATGTACAATTGCTAATGTTTTTTGTACAGTTGTGCAAATATTATGGTCGGCCTGGTTGTGCAGTTGAATAAATATTTATAGAAATTTCACTTCCCTAACTTTCCTAATTTGCTATTAAAATCAATTGGTTTGGTTTATGGCGTGCAACAAAATATAACTTGCTTACTATGCCCGTTGGGGTGTTCATGGGTCGGGTTGGCCGCGTTGGAGGCTTTTTTTCAACCCGACCCATTTAAATCGGTTTGTAAATTTTTAACCCAACCCATAAAATTTAAATCCGTAACCCAACCCTACCCATCGTACATCGGTTTGGGTTGGGTCGGTTTGGATGGGTTGATTGTTTTTATAAAAAAAATTCAATATTATATAATGTTGCTCATTTCGAAAATTTGAATGAAAATAAAGTACGTATAACTTACGATTTAGGTGCTAATATTTAATTCTAATTAATATTATAATTTTATTAATGTAAATTATGTCGTAGGTCATATGTATATGCACAAAAGGTAATCATATATCAATAACTGTAAGTGGTATATTGTTTAATGTTCAGTTATAAATTATCAAATGAAATTTGTAATTTGAATCGGGTTGGGTTGGGTTGGCCGAAAAAACATAGAACCCATATTCAACCCATTTAATTCGGGTTGAAATTTTTTTAACCCAACCAAGTATGGGTTTTTTTTTTAATCGGTTTGAATGGCCGAAAATAGGGTCGGGTTAGGTCGGTTTGGTTGGGTTGATCAACCCATGAACACTCCGTGAAATAACACACAAACAGTCAAACACACATTTTCTATGTTCTCCACTTGTTTAAAGAAGCAAATTTTCCATTTTTAATTGATGTATTAGTGCTTTAGTAGTATTAACAATGCAGTCTTACCAACACTGCTATTCTTTGTGTTTTTTCCATTCTTGATTTGATTGTTTTATCTTGATATGTTGCTATATGAAAATAGGCATTCCTGACTTGTTTTTAATGTATTTTTGGTATTTTCTATTTATAAATGCAAAACTAACAGCTAATTGTAGTGAAGTGAGAGAGAACTAGAAGAGATTAGATGAGAAATAGAAGAGAAACACAGGGGCTTGTTCATTTAATTGGGATCGTGGTTGGGTTAATGATACTATGTTTTTAATCCTTTTATCATTTTCCAATAGGCTCTAAAGCAGCTATTTCGATTGGATGCTGAAGACCGAGATTCACATTGTTGCTTGGTAATTTCTTTCCCTTGATGTTATGCTTGGCATATTGTTCTTTATATCAAAACTTCCATAATGAAGGTGTATGTTTTAACTTATAAGTTCTAAAAAAGTGGGGTCTAATATCTCATAAAAAGTACCCCTATTATTTGTAATTTTTGTGGAAATACATGCTTATCTTTTGAAAATAAG
This sequence comes from Heracleum sosnowskyi, assembly GCA_030848705.1. Lineage (NCBI taxonomy): Eukaryota > Viridiplantae > Streptophyta > Magnoliopsida > Apiales > Apiaceae > Heracleum > Heracleum sosnowskyi. Next base: position 116,332,236 of record CM061245.1, on the reverse strand, counting down.
CTAAAATTAGATGGTTTTTTTTATGGAATTACATGCTTATTTTTAAGAATAAGCTAAACAAACTTCAGTAATAACATACATCTGAAAAGTTAAATTTATATCAAGGACATGGTGACTTTCTTAGTGTTTTGTTGTCTCCAATCTGCTAGAACTGTGTTGGCATCCTTCTGCTTTTTGCTGAGTAAAGTTTTCTTTCGCAATTGATTTGTAACAATGCAGATAAGATTTTTCCACAAGGTGGCTTCTATGCCTGCTCCAGCTACTGACGCAGAGACACTTATACGGAGTGTTTTAGATGCAGAGCAACCCAATTTTAGGTTCATTTTGATGTTATTTGTAGGTTATATACAACAAGCATAGGAAATTACTAAATACTCTATATTTTTTTTTGTGTTTGCAGTCAATTGCATGGCAAATCTCTCGTAGAGGCAAACACTCTTTTCCTTGAGAAACATAAAGGTCAATTGAATATTTCTTTGAATCTGATTTTTGTGAACACTGTACACACCTCACCCTGACATCAATATGCTTGTATTTGTTGGCAGATTCCTTGATGCATAGAGCAGCAGCAGCAGAAATGCTTTATTTTATAGAACCAAACAAGAAAGCTGAGGCTATCAAATTAATTGAAGATTCAACCAACAAGTCAGTATCAAAGTATGCCTCAAATTTGAATCTGTCTAATCTATATCTACCATTACTCGTTTGGTTTTATTTCTGCTTGGACCAGATCAAACTTTAGTTATAAATGATGCCATTTATCTGTTCTATATCAGGAGTGGATCTTATGAATGGAAGCTCAAAGATTGCATAGCGGTGCACAAAATTCTTGGAAAAATTTCAGACGATCATGCAGTTGCATCTAGTAAGTCGCTGATTCCATGTCCATTTTTTTTAAACACGTAGTGCAGTATTCTTAATTGGGAAAGCAAGTGAGCATTCCAATTTATGTGACAGTGGGCAATGTCATGTCTAGTTATTTAAGATGACAAAATAGGAGTAAGCAATTAAATTTGTGACACACATCTGGGATTTGATTTTGGACCTCTAGCATTACTCCTATCTAATTTATCTATTTTAAATGTTTGATTTAGAGTTCATCATTCATAACACAGTCTTGTATCCCCCATTCTCCAGCACCTTTTGTTTTGTGATATCCAGTTCTCGTAGATCTATAGTAACAATGCATCATTTTATAGAACCAAATAGGGAATCTGAGGCCATCAAATTATAATCAATAGTAATAATATTTTTCTACATTGTAGGGTGGAAAGTTCGATGCAGTGAGTACTTCCCGTACTCAACATATTTTGAAGGTTGTAAGAGTTCTGTTGTTGCTCGCAACAAGGTACAAGATAATCCAGTACATGGGAGTATTAATCACCAAGAATCTGATCATAGCACAGTTTCTTCGAATGGAACAGTAGAAAACATAAATGCACTGAAGGATCTGGTCATTTAATTAAAAAAGACGACCTTACTAACTTGGTGGCAAGAGAAAACCAATTTTTGTGTTGTGGATTGGCACCCCGAGCAAAAGGATATAAGCAACTCGTCAATGTCTGTGAATTCATCTTTAATGCAGTCAAGAAGGTTCAGTTTTTCCAATTATATTTTTTTTTATCCTAGACTGTCCATCCACGGAAGTTAAAATTTCTTTCCATATTTAAACCTTTGGCTCAGCTTCTGGTGTGATTCTGTTGAAGGTTTTGTAATTGGTTTATACTGGGAACACAGAGAAGTCGCTTTTCTTGCATCCTGCAAGCATAGAGCAAAATACACTATACTAGATCATCTGAAGAACATGTTGTACTAGTCCATTTCATTGACATTTATAATGTACCATGGGTTTAAAAGTGAAATTTTGGAACAATATACAATAGTAGATTAAATTTTTACCCTTCACTAGTATCTCTTGTTTATTTAGTTGCCTGATGATTAATTTCTGTTTATTTAAAATCAAACCTGATTTATGGCAATGTATATGAGTATATCACTTTTGAATTTTGGTTAGACAAGTTAAAAGCAATTACCTGTTTGGCAAAAAAAAAAAAGCAAGGTCCATATTTTTTCTGGTAACTTAAAAAGTAAGAAACTTATTTACTAATAAAAATGGCCGCTCGATTTGGCAGCATTTACCTTCCTCCATTCACGGGAGGTCGAGGAGGGGAGGAGGGTGGAAAAAAACCTATTTGTTGATCTGGCTAAGCTGAACACTAAATATGTATGTGTATAAAAAGTTCTTTTGTAAATTTTTAACTTAAGATGAAATGGTAAAATTTAAAGGAAAAAAAATACCCCCAAGTATGTGATTAGAGAATCGTATATTTTAATGACAAAGTTGTAAATATTTGATCAAGTTTTGCCATTACAAAAGTCTCCCTTGATCTTTTGTATTTCACCCAATTTAGATGAGTACGTACTTAGGAGCATTAACCCCAAATTCTATATAACCAGTCATATCCATCTTCCCATTGGGTTTCCGAAACTGGTTCAAGGCGGGAGTTTTGGAAGTATGTAATTATCCAACCAAATGTTCCGAATGGGTTTGAAGTGAGTCAAACCTGATACCCAATATTCGACAAACCAACTACCCAAAAGATTAAAGTTTTACTTTGTGGGAATCAGCAAATCTGAAGCTGCTTTGCAAGTCACAACGGAACAAAACTAACCTTGAGACAGGATGTCAAAGCAAGCCACAATTTTCGACAAATTGAGCGCGATGAGATAGCTCAAGTGGTAAAGAGCTTATCTCTTGTCGTCCCAGGTCCTGGGTTCGATTCTCGCTCACCCCGAGATTTCTGAGAACAGATACTCACATGTAAAGGCATATAAGCCTAATTAGTCAAAAAAAAAAAAAAAACTAAAATTTTCAAATGTAATCTGCTAGCCGCTAAACTCTATCACCTTGATTCACAAAACAGCGGGTCACTCCAACAAATTACTTAAACTACAAAGAGAGAATCTCATGTATGAAAATGTAAACACTACAGTACGCTCAACAAGAAGATATAAGCACCTTATGGCACAGTAATAATCAGATACATCGATACAAGTACCTTATGGCACGGTAATATTCAGATACATCATCTACATGCCACATCAATCATCCACCTCTGCACGAATTTCCTGTTGCAGCTCCTCTTTGTACTCGTCAAAGGTACCAGGGAATTTCTCCACAGTTCCATTCTCTACCACCCATATTTCACTCCGTTCTTCATCATCGCAAACACGAGATATTAATCTAGAATCATGGCTGACAAGAACAACTCCACCGGTAAATTCATCAAGTGCATCAGCCAATGCGTCGATACTCTGCATATCCAAATGATTGGTTGGCTCATCCAATAATAATATGTGTGGCTTAGACATAGAAATTGATGTGAAGACAACCCGAGCTTTTTGTCCTCCAGATAATTTTGCAATTGGAGTGAGGTGATTATGGCTAGGAAGTCCAAATTTCCCGAGTTTTGCGCGAACAGCCTCTTGTTTACTTAGTCCCTCTTGATCTGGATGAAGGCGTAGAAGATATTGAACGGGCGTTTCCTCCATTGTCAGGAGATCAACAAAGTGCTGAGAATATCTCCCAACTCTCAACTTTTGGCTCCTTCGCACTTCACCCTCGCTTGGAACCAAATCCCCAGCAAGCAGATTAAGCAAAGTAGATTTCCCAGCCCCGTTAGGCCCAACAATAGCGACACGTGTACCCATATCGATACCAACATCTACATCAGAGAGTCTGAAATCCTCCCTGTTGGGATAACTGAAGCTTACTTCAATTAGTTGCATAAGTGGCGGTGTCAATTCAGTTGGTTCAGGAAAGTGAAACTCAACAGTGTAGTCTCTCCACTTCTTAGGGGCCTCCGGTAGCGGCTCATCCTCATCAACATTACCTTTAGATTTGTTCTTCGAAGCTTCCTTGGCAGCATTGAACTTAGCTCTGCTTTTAACCTTCTCCTGTGCAACGCGGCTTCCTGTTCTCTTGGCAGCTTTCACCTGCTTTTCGTAATTCTCAAACTTCTTGTTCATTTCTTTGCGTCGCTGCTCATATCCACTCTCAAAATCGTCAAAGTTACCACGGTACAAGTGGAGTTTCAGATCGTGAAGATGAATGATTTCATTACAAACTGTATTTAGGAAATCTCTATCGTGTGATACAACAACAAGTGTTTTCTTCCATCGACATAAATACTCCTCCAACCAAAGAACAGCCCTGAGGTCAAGATGGTTGGTAGGTTCATCCAACAAGAGCAGAGTTGGTTGCACGAAAAGTGCCCTAGCAAGTGATATTCTCATTCTCCAGCCACCACTAAATGAACGAGTAGGACGGGCCTGCATATCTTTGGTGAAACCCAAGCCAGCAAGTATTTTTGCTGCTTGGGCCTCAGCAGCATCTGATCCCATCAGCTGCAATTTTTCATATAGCTCAGAAAGCTTCTCTGCAGCGTCAAGGCCACTGGCATCGTCGTCATCTTGATCCTCAACAGCAGCAGAAGATGAATTTACCAGAGTAGCAACTTCATCACGGAGCCGAATGAGCTCTTCATTAGCTGAAACGACAGCTTCAACTGCACTTCTGTCGTCACCGACTACCTCCTGCTCGACCAATAGCACATCTATATTTTTCGGTACAGGAATCTTCCTCCATGCAAGGAGCTTTAACAGGGTAGACTTACCCATACCATTTGGTCCAACCAATCCATACCTTTGCCCATGAGATATCTTTACTGATGTATTCTTCAAGAGTTCTTTTCCTCGAGCTGAAACAGAGAAATTATCTATAGTTATATCTTTAACATTCGCATCAGCATCATCCTGACCCTCAAGAACAGCTGCCCGACTGCCAATAACAACAGTAAAAGCATCACGATCATCCCTAAGAGCAACTTTTTTGGCCTGCTCGGCAGCTTGAGCAGTAAGCATCTCCTTCTTTTCCCTTTTCTTCAACTCCTTGTCAGTTACAGAGATTTGAAGAGACTTTTCTTCAGTCTTCTGGTGCCGAACTGGCTGCTTATGGACGTCACTTTCTTGCAGCTCTTCTTCGGACGCATAATCATTATCCTCTTCATCAGAGGGAGGTAGATCCAAGCCATCAACATAAGAAGACACTTTCGGAGCTGCTTTTGACTTGGATGTGCTTGCACTTGAGCTTGATGGTCCTTTTTTGGATTTTTCGGGTTTCTGGTCCATGTTGGCAAGCAGTGCTGACACAGAGATCTTCTTTGCATCTTTTGGGGCATCTTTACTGTTGGTTTTAGCCTTTGCATTTGGTCCACTATCATCAGATTTTTTCTTCCCCATTGCAAGCAGCTGGGCAAAATAATTGCGAAATTTAGTACAAATATTTTACTATTAATATATCGCACAATCTCAAATATCTCTACATATATCGTACAATTTTTCTACCAAAAGGCACATGTGAATATTTATTTGACCTAATATTTATACATTTTTGTTTTCTTCCAAAAAGCAAATTCTTTTGTCACTAAGTTATCAAATTAGCTGAAGACAAAGTTTAAAGGAATAATCAATTGAATGGTTTTATGTATGAACGTGTTTGAGAACTACAAATAGTTGAATGATGAGCATCCATATTCAATAGGTGCAAGAACCAAGGACATTAAACGATGCAGGACAACAATTTTCTTAATTTTGGTTACTTCAGATATGGTAGTTTCAGGATTTCTGTAGTAATTTCTTTAGTTGCAATTTATTTATTAAGGCAGTTTTAGAATTTTATCAGGAAACTTATATTAGCCAACCTAGATTATATATACAGGTTTTGAGTACATTGTAAAGGATTGCTCATTATTCAATTCAGTTTTAATATTTGTCTCTTCTAAACTTCTTCTTGCATTCGAAGTCTGTGGCAATTCGCCATCATTAAACCTAATCGAATGTGTAGAAAATTTCCTTATTCTTTTGTCAACTCTATAAATTGACTCATTTATGTTATTTTATTATGAAAATTCATCAAAGATAACTCAGGTAAATTAAAAAATCAGCAGGTACAAGCCTGGTAAGAATCATGTAACAGACTAGCTTGCTAATAATATCATTGTTTTTCAGTCTTATTTTACAAGAGCTTACAATTAGAACAATTCAAACATAACATCCAATACGTCTATAATTCTAAATTGCAAAAACATACTCCATCCTTATCACGATTTAACGAAACAATATCCTAATTCTCAACATTCTACTAAACAACTAATTCCAACACAATTGTCTCTACTCCCATACCTTCTACCTCTAAACAACTACTTGAAATACTCGACAACACGAAACAAAAACTTCCTACTCATAAATTCTACGAAACAACTAATCTCAAACATCTTTCCTAATCCTCCTATCATCAAAAACAAACACCACACCGAAATTTCCAACTACACTAAACTCACTTCATTGCAACTTCACAACACTTTATATTCACAATTATAATTTCAATAACACAATTTAATTCAATTCACCTAAAAATCAGCTCAAATTAAACAAAAAAACACTAAAAATCGCAAAATAAAAAATTAAAAATTAAAAAATTAAAAATCTCATGAACTATCACAATGAATCAGATACACTTATTATAATCTATAAGATACGCAGTTTCAACTTAATTCAAAGTTAATTAAGAGCAAATATTTTAATAATTATTTGATTAAATTAGTGTGTGTATAGAATTATACATACATGTATAGATACAAATAGATAGAGGTGTTTTGGCGTACCTTATTGGCCGGAGATCAAGTGAAAAAAGGGGACTGAAGTGAAAATCAGTGAGATATATATAGAGATAGATACAAAAGTTATTGGGCCAAAAAGTAATTGGGCTTCTCGTTATAAATCTTCTAGCCCAATTAAAATTTTTCAAAGAGCTTGACCAGTCGGCCCAGTTAAATTTTTCCCTCCCATATGGCATATACCTATTCTCAGTTACATGTTTGGTTATAATTGTATTTTGGGCTAGGAACAATATTTCTGATAATCAAGTTGTAGTATTTAGTAATTTCGTTCTATTCGACTCGGTTCGATTCGTAACGAAATTTTTTAATTTGAAAATGAATGATTATTGAAATGTGTATTATGGCAACGGATTATTTAAGTTTAGCTTTTATAATTTTATTTCATAATTTTAGCGATGTTCATGTTATTTACGTTTATATATGATTTAATGACCGAAGTAGACAAACACGTCTAAATTTTTCTCTCATTTTTTCAGATTTATCGGTTCGATTTTATACGAATCAATTACACATTTCATTTAATATATGTCACAGTGTAGTTTTTATTTCCAAGGACAATAAAATGGTACTATGTACATGTTCTTGCAACTTTAAAATTTTGTGGAGGAATGTAGGGCATGCTAGCTTTCTATGTATATGAATGAACCAAGCAAAGCGAGGCAGGTCCAGATCAATATGCCGGGGACAAGACGAAGGCATGGACTCTACATGCCTTCAATCCCACACAAATACACAGTTACTTAACCAAAATTCATTTATGGCTTACCTATTTATGCACCAAAAAGTACGTAACATCTATTTATTTTTATTAATTCACGACATTCATATGCCTGCTAGCTAATGTTAAATAACTTTCGTGTTCAGTTATCTTCGTATAATTTATTCAAAATATAAATACAAATACAAAAACAAAAACAAAATCATATCATTTTCATGTCGTATACGAAATTATCAAATAAATTTACGTACATGTATATATCATGCTCGAGTATCGAGGGGGGTTAATTAGTTATGCATTATGATTTATGACAGTAATATAAATTATACCGGTGTCTGGCTAACGTGATTGCTCAAGGGGAAAAAAGAATCTTTAGCATGGGTTTAACGCGAATAAATTGATCTTGTCATGTGTGGATTTGCAAATGAAAGATATTGTCAAATGTCAATGGCCTTTTGTCTAGCTAGTTAAATTTCAATTTTCAGAGTACCTTGACTGGTTCTAAACTTTGTGTATCTCGGATACAGCTCCAAGCAATCAACTACTGTAATTCCATGTCTGGAAAAGACACAAAGACAGGCACACTGATGCAATAATATTATAGTATTTCACTATCTTGAAGAATAATAAAATATTATGAATGTGGGTCAAACCCTATTATAATTGGTTACCTAATTTCATGAGTAAACATACTGATTAATTAAGGGTTAAGGATTTAGTTGATGATTAAATATCTTTATAGAATAAGTAATCATCATCACGATAGTGAAAGCTGACAATCAAAACTAGAATCAAACTGACGATCATGTGATCTTTATTGATATTACGATCTGTGATTAACTGATTATGTGAAGATTAAGAACATAAAGGATATTCTGGAGAAGTTCGGGATTGCATTGATCCAATGCTGTTCATATTGATACGAGACTTTATAACTGCCAGCCATGTTACCTGATTCATGATATTCCTTCTCTTGTTTTTGCTAAATATATATGATTCATGATCTTCATATCTCTTTAAGCACAATCACATTTTTTACAAGTGAATAACTACTGACTAGTGTGGTAGAACGTGATAAAAATATAGTCCAAACGATAAAAACATAGTGACGGAATCAGGATTATAAAATACCTGAAATTAAAATAAATTATAGCTAATTTTTTAAGATCAACCTAGATTAAAAGTGAAATTTTCTTTTGATTTTAACTAAAAAACATGATTTTACAAATGCTATTATACCAAAATTTTTGTCTTCATCGATTTTTTTATCTAGATTAGCCCCCTTATTTCCGCCTCGCGGAGTAGGGCGGGTCTGTATTGCCTGCCCTGCCCGGAACTATTATCAAATGTGTTTTACATCTTTGTGGACAATGGAAATGCATAACAAATGCAAAGCGTGTTTGCAGGCCATAGAATGGAGGAGCCCTTGAATCAAAAGATAAGATCACATGGTATGTTTTGATTCAAAGTATATCGTACGTACATAATTGATCCCACCTAGCTTTTAAAATTACTCATCAAATATCATTAGCCTTACGATCAATCTTCCTCCACAATCCACATATATTTATTCTACTAATTAAATAATTATATATTGTCGGCTTGTAATACTCATTTTTCATATGTTGACACGTTAGTTCCATAGTTCCCCACTTTTGTAACTCAACCTAACGACCACTTTGCCTCACTTGAACTGTCTTTGCCTTCCACGTCCCTTGATCTCTCTCGCTCTCCCTACACACACACACACTTCACAATTAACCAACTCTATATATAAAAAGCTAGTTCCCAATTCACTTCATCAAAACCTACTTATTGTACACAACTTTGATCCCTGTAAATCGGGTACGTACAGATAAAAATCCGAAAAATGGCAACACCGGGTCTAGGGCTAGAGATAACGGAGCTGAGGTTGGGACTACCATGCATGGGAGGTAAAAGGGGTACAATCGGAGTTAAATCGACCGAGAAGAAGAGGGCGTTTTGGGAGATTGATGTCGAAGAAAATGGTTCGAGTACTACTACCGAAGAAAGCAAGCAAGAGGGTGATACTAAATGTTACACTAAAAGTAGCGCTAATCAAGTTGTTGTTGGTTGGCCACCGGTGTGTTCTTACAGAAAGAAGAACAGTTTCAATGGACGCGAAAATAGCTCGAAAACGTACGTGAAAGTGAGCATGGATGGTGCTCCGATTCTGCGCAAGATTGATTTGGGCTCTTTTACGGAGTATTCTCATCTCACCGTGGCTCTTCAAAAGCTCTTCCACTGTTTTGACCACAAAAATGCCGGTAATCATATTTATATACTCATTTTATCTGCATTTCTTTTGTTATTCTCTTGAGTATGCTAGGGTTATAGTTATGTAGTAGATCGAGTAAGCTAGGGTACGAGCAAACTGCAGTCCTTATCCCCCTTGACTTATTATGCGAAAGTAGTAGTAGTGCATGTCTCCATGCACGCACACAGCACCTGAACAAATTACCCCAGAAAGTTTCTTACTTTCATGAATTTAATTATAATACTAAACGATGTCGCAAATTCCCGTTCATTCCGAAATTTATAAAAAAAATGTAGATTTTAATTAAGCTATATTCGATAAAAAAGATAAGTAGTTAAATCAGAGACGCAGCTTAATAGAGTTCAAGGAATCATGTATCGAGGTACCCCTTACTAATATATTTTATCTGCAAAGATTTTCTACTGAACGTTACTCCCTCTGTTCCATCCGATTGTTATCATTTTGAATGAGATACGAAGATTAAGAAATGTAAAAAAAAAGAAAATAATAATGAGTAAATTGAGTGTATTTAACTGAAATTATTGAAGAAAAATATGTTATTTTAATAAATATTAGCAATTGAATAGAACGGGAATATGTTGTGTTGTGACAGTGGAGTATCAAGAGTATACAATTTTGATCATTTCATTACTTTTTCGGCTTTGATTGACCACTTTTTTAAACCAAAAATGATAATTTATATATCATATATAAATTTATAAAACCAGTTTAGAACATGGGCTACTGAGTTTGATAGTTGAGACTCCTAGTAAATAACCTGATTTGTGCGTTTTCCCATCCACCTTCTCAGTAACGGGATAATTTCATTCTCTTAGAACTCGAAAATAGCCAAAAATATTACTCTCTTCGTTCTATTCAATCTTATTTTAGATGTATCTGTCCAGGAGGTCAAGGTCTCGTTTCATCCCTAATTAAATGTACTTTTTAAGATCCAGTAAAAAACCTTATATTATGAATTTGAAATATTTAAAAGGGACAAGATCTGGAGATAATTAAGTATCTGAATGTTTTCAGTAGAGTTTATAAGAAAATTACATAATTCCTCAATAATTACCTAGCTACGTACCTAATTTGGTCTAACATCGACACACATATATAATTATATTTACCTAGCTGATAACCCGTGCCAAGTACGGACCGAATATGAGTTCATATAAAAATATTAATATTGATAAATTATTAATAAATATTATTAAAAAATGTATTTATCGAGAATTGAATAATAAATAACAATTATTTAATTATTTAGTTATAGACAATTGAATTGTGGATAAAGCTAAATAAATTAAGGTAAATAAATAAATTTTGTACGATTGCGTAGCTGCAAGGAATCGAACCCTCGATGAAGCTAATGAATTTAAAGTGAATAAATAAATCTTATATAATTATGTAGTTGTAAGGAATCGAACCTGAATGAAGCTAAAGAATTTAAAGTAAATAAATCTTGTAAAATAATGTAATTGCAAGGAATTGAACCCACTTTAATGATAACCAAATTTGATACTTTTGATACTTTGATACTTTAGTCAGCACGTCATTTTCATATTGTTTTGACATGAGTCGCGTGAGCTTGCTCCCTTACGAGCGGGAGTTCTCTTTCTTATTATCAACATATAAAAATGGTTAGGAAAAAAAAAACTACACATATTAATGTTGCGTCTTTTTTTTCTACGGCAGGTGAGAAATTTAAGGATGCTGAGAATAATGAATACGTTACTATATATGAAGACAAAGATGGGGACTGGATGCTTGTGGGAGATGTTCCTTGGGAGTAAGTACATATTTTTCTCACCTACAAAATCATTAACTTTGATTAGTAAGTAATTATACTACTTACCAAGAACCAAAGCAACCAATTAAGTATACACAGATCTTAGGTTTTTTTTTTGTCAGAAGTACTCCATCTGTCCCCTGAATTCTTTATATTGGGGACGGGTCTCGGCACGCATTTTAAGATTCTTATAAAATATATTTTCATAAATTATTTTAAATATTTTTTTCTTCTGAATAAAAGTATAATGTTTAAATTTTTATTTAGAAAAAGAAAATTTTGAAAATAAGTCGTAGAATTATACTTTATAGGAGCCTTAAAATGCGTGTCAATCAATGTAAAAAAACTGTAAATAAATGAGAGAGACGGGGGGTAATTAGTTATAATATTTGTAATTTAAATTTAAATTTCTTGAACAGGATGTTCACTGAATCTTGCAAAAGATTGAGGATCATGAAGAACGCGGACGCCAAGGGTATTGGACTCCATGTGTAGAGCTTTCTCAAGCTAATTACGAAAGGCGTTTTATCAGTTTAATTATTTTTTGTTGTATTGATCAACTATAAGTATTTTTCAGATTGTTAAATTTTTTCTTTTGATTGGAAACTTGACCATTATAATTATGTTGTGATATGGAGTCACTTTTATTTTTGATATGATTTAGTCAGGGAAATGTTATTTTTGATATAATTATATATGTTGTCACGTCAACTTAACACATTAGCAAGTTTGTTTACGCTGTTGTGTTGTTTTATCGGAATCAAATTTTTTTTAACGAAATATTTAAATTCAAATCAGCATGTAACATTAATGATTACAATAAATCGATTAATAGTTGAATGATAGGTTTTTTAACACAGAAATAATTGGGTGACAAAAAAACATTTCCCTTTATCCTATACATGCAACTTGGTACCGTGTAGTGTAAAAAAGCCTCAAGGTTCATAATTGCATGCGACTTCTATGAATATGATTTTGAGTTTGAGACATGAACGATTGGTTCATTGCACATGCATATATAACCAGAATTTTTTTTACCATAATTTCTTATGTTATTTTTACCACCTTTCATTTTCTTTTGCAAAAACATCTAATTCGAATTTATAACTTCTCTTTTCGTAAAGTTGGACATGGGTTGTTCAGTTCTAGTTGTGAAAATCTGCATTTTAATTGCATTAATAGATCATGAAATATAATTTTTTGTGATAGAATTAGTACCTTCAACTATAGTTTAGTAAAACTGGTCGGATTTAACTGTTTACTTTCGCTAAAATTTACTTAAACCGACCTACTAATTAAACCGAAAATGCAAAGATACTAACTGGACAATAACTATGCATTTTGATCTGTACAAATTGATCAATTTAATTAAATAACAAATTAAAAATGCATAAAAATAGATTTCATTTGTTAATAATTATAAACTGCACGTTCACATCATCTGCTAGTACATGAACTGAAAATGCAAAGATACTAGTAAAACTAGACACAAGCTCCCGACCCCAAATCACACGTTCACTTGATCTGCTTATACATGAACCAAAATTTGCTAATATACTGCAGTCTGCAGGTAATATAGTACTGTCATATATATATCCCGTGTCTAAAAATCGGTTGACTTGGCTAAATACTCGGAAATCGGAGATCAATCGATTCGAATTTAAGCGAGTACTCGGATTTTGAAAAACGAGTACTCGAAAATCGACCGATTACTCAGATTTTTGAAGACGAAACCAAGTAAAATCAATTTTCGGGTTTTTGAACCTTAAATATATTAAATAATTAAGGATTTAAAATTCGTTGAACTGATCAATGATCATATATATATGAATGTATTGTGTGTGTGTATGCATGAGCAATTGAGCATGCACATGTTCTAATATTCTTGGTAGTTGGTTGGTGCATCTGGAAAAATGATTTGAATGTACATGGATATATGGAATATGGATGTATCTAATCTAACTACCAAATAAAACTGATTCAGTACACTCGATCATTTAACACATTGAACTTATTTATCTAGAGGTTGAGATTCCCCTTTCAGATTATGCATGCATTTAAGTTTACCATGGACTTGATTAATTCTTTGATTACAAGTTACAACTAACTAAACTACCTATTTAATCCGACAAGATGCGGGTTGTTAGTTGTAGTTTATGTTAACTTGATCTTATTTAGTACTCGATTAAACTATACGTAATTACGTACAAGCCTATAACCCGTGCGATGCACGGATGAATTTTAGTATTTTTAATTTATTATTTTAGTATTTTTACATGATTTATTATTATTTGTTATCTTATTTTATTATCATTTATTTGTATTTTGATCTTAAAAAATTTTAATATGTTGTCGACGGAATAATATATTGAACTTTTGAATGTAGGTTAGAAAAATAGATGATATAAATATTTAATAATAATAATATGTTGTTGACGGGATTCGAATCTTGAACCCGTGGGAGTATTTTAGATATCAAGAAAATAATATTCTTTTAATATTACATCAAACGGTTCTCATTTATCTATATTTATATCTAACGGTTATTATTTAGAGAACCAAACTACCAACCAACCAAATAGATGGTAGTTTGCTTATAATAGTATTTTTTAATATGATTTTTTAGTATTTTTTATCTTATTTTATTAGCATTTATTTGTATTTTGATCTTAAAATTTTTTAATATGTTGTTGACGGGATAGTATTTTTTAATTTGTATTTTAGATATCAAGAAAATAATATTCTTTTAATATTACATCAAACGGTTCTCATTTACCTATATTTACATCTAACGGTTATTATTTAGAGAACCAAACTAAATGACCAAAGTACCAACCAAATAGAGGGTGGTTTGCTTATAATATTATAGTATAGATGTAGTTTTTGTTTGTGCAATGCTGCGACTGTTTGGTTAAACGGTTAAAGTATAAGAAGTCAAAATTATGTACTTTTCGTATGAACTAATAATCGTGTTTGCGAGCTAGATTCCTTTTCCCTTTCTTTTCCGAGGCTAAAAAAGAACAGAGTAGGGGAAAGTATTACGTACATATGCAGACTTGATAATTTAGATAATCGATTTAGTTTCAAATTGAATCAATATGAAATTGGATTAATTTTTATTTGTGATATATTTGGATATAATTCGGATTGGATCAGATTTGATTCGGTTCGGGTTTAATTCGGATAAAATTCAGATTAAAATCAGATGAATTTGATTCAGATTTTTCCGGATAATTACTCGTTCATTTTTTTAATTCAAAAAACATTAAAAAATGCCAAAACAGAACAGAGTATGGGAAAGTTCTACGTACATGCAGACCTGTTACCTGTTACCTGTACATACATGTACAAAATGAAGTTTATGGTACAATTCTCAACTCATCATATCCCACTTCCACATTTCAACATTTTTTTTCATGTTTTTATATTTTTAATTTTAATTATTTCAGATATCGGTAGTAGTCTTCTAGATGAGGAAACCGTAGTAGGAAAACCGGTACTTCAAACAAAGAAAAAAGACCGGTACTAAGCCCACGTGTCGGTGGGAAGGGACTTAAAGTCAAGAAACATGTAATTAGAATGGGCCGACAAGCCAACATCATCACATGTATGAATTTAAGATCCACATGGGTCCTACAATCCTCATCAAACCCGACATGCAGGGCCCACATTTCCAGGCCTCTTCGACACACGGACGGCACATGAATTTTGATCATTCATGTGGTGCTCCCTCACCTACTCACCTTCAAACTCAAGTTTGGTCCCCTTTGATTTGTTTTGCCCCTTATTTTTGTTCATTCATTCGATAATTTTTCGATTTTTAAATATGATCAAATTAATATGTCGAATCCATACAATCACATCAATACAGACATACATATTTTGTGAGTATATTTTGTGAAAATTTTAAGTTACTTGAAAAATATTTAATATATTTTCATACATATATCTATACTCTTTATTAATAAGCAAAACAGTATGAAAATGGTGCGCGATACTAAAGTATCAAATTATCAAATTTTGGTTATCACTTAACCCGGGTTCGATTTCTCGCAACTACATAATTATACAAGATTTATTTAATTTAAATTCTTTAGTTTCATTCAGGGTTCGATTCCTTAAAACTACGTAATTATACAAGATTTATTTATTTACTTTTAATTCAATAGTTTCATCGAGCGTTAGATTCTTTACAGCTATGTAATCATACAAGATTTATT
This sequence comes from Heracleum sosnowskyi, assembly GCA_030848705.1. Lineage (NCBI taxonomy): Eukaryota > Viridiplantae > Streptophyta > Magnoliopsida > Apiales > Apiaceae > Heracleum > Heracleum sosnowskyi. The sequence goes on along the minus strand of CM061245.1, from coordinate 116,316,488 downwards.
TATTTACTTTAATTTCTTTAGCTTTATGCACAGTCCGATTGTCTACAACTACATAATTAAATTGTTATTTATTTATTTTATATTTTTATCATTCAAATCTCGAGAAATACATTTTTAAATCATATTTATTAATAATTTATTAATACTAATATTTTAATATCGATTCATGTTCGGTCCGTGCTTAGCACGGGTTATAAGCTTAGTATAATTAATAAATATTTTTAAGTTTCTTGAATTTTTTTTAAATATATTTTCACAGTTAAAAAGCAAATATCTTCGGTGTCCCTTACTAAAACCGCTATGTATTCTAGGTTAGAAGCATTGATACTACTTATCCTGGAGGAACATTAGCTAGAATTCTTGTGTGAATGTAGTTCGGAAAAGAAAACAAACAATCATCATTTCGCACCGGAAACAAAGACATGGGTTTGGTTTCGTTCCCTAAACTTGATCTTGATGTTTATTGAAAGATGAAGATATATTTTGGACGTAAGAATAACTTAATTTTGAGTTCCTATTACGTTATTTGGTTTCGATTGAATTATACATTTGAATTGTTAACGAGAATCGGAATCGACAATGAAAATGAGAGGTATGAAAATGTGAGTTAATGAGAATAAGAATGATATGGTATTTGAAAAGATGGAGGATATGATTTACCTGTGTAATGAAAATAAAGTTTTCATTTTCAATAATTAAATAATTAATCCAAACACCGACACATAAGTTTGAGATTTTGATTCCTATTAAGCGAGTTCATTAATCAGGAACCAAATACCCTCATAATTATAGTTTTGGAAAATTTTAAAGCATCGTATTTTTATTTGTTACGAGCGGTATGATATAAATGTGACTTTCTACCGGATTGAAGATGAAATTCATTTCATTTGTACGAAAGATCGATATAAAGTAAAATGAGAATTTAATATATTTAATAAAACGTTAGAGTACGCACGTATAAATATCATAAAAACATTAAAATCGAATTTCGTGGTCAATTTTGAGTATATTCACTAATTTGCATAATAAAAAATTAAAATAAAGACTAAAGAAGATTGAAAAATACAATTATAAGATGATTAATATTAATTTATAAGAACATTTGAAAAAAATTGTGAGTTCCCTTTTTGAGTGAATTTTTTTCTTTTTGCTAATCTTTTTCCTGTTTGAGTGATTTCTTTTGGTGTATTACAATAGCCAATAGGAATCATTATGTCACAATCAAACGCTTAATCGCAAAGATGTTTTTACTCCGAAACAACTCTCACAAATGCAAATCTGACATTTTTTTTTGGACAAATTTAAAACAAATTTCATTAACGAACAAAAAAATCTATTGAGATAAACCCCCGATTGACTATGTAACTAGGTTGAAAAACAAATGAATGAGCTAAACAATTAGCCGTTTTGTTTCCAGATCGCTTAATATATAGAATAAAAATATTCTTCGAACAGAAAAAGATTACAATAACTTTTCGAGAAATCCAACCTATACAATCCCTAAATTTCCACCACCGATCCAAACTCGATGCAAGCTTTATAGATCCCCAAAACACCAATTGAATCATTCTCATAGAGACAAAACAGCAAACCAAAAGTACCAAAATCATATCAAATATTTCAAAAGGAGGACAAACAAACACCCAAAATATTGGGTATAACAACAATTCTTACAAACATGAATGATTATTGAAGAAAATAAGAATTATGATGATTAGATAAAAGAAAGAAATACGAAAGTGAATTTATGAAAAGAACGAAAAAATTTATTGATGAAAAAAAGGGATAGATGTATGAAGTCGACTAGTTAAGGTTGGGAAGTAATGAAAATAATTAAGAAAAACAACCCACAAATAGGCAGAAAATACTGAAACAATCGCAAATCATTCAGACACGAATCGATCATAAAATCGGAAAAAAATATTGTGGTAGGGCCGAATCGAACCGACCACCCGGATCCACAGATATTAATTACACACGCTTAGTTTAATTTTCATCATGAAATTTAGCTGGTGACATGGAGTTATCTTAGCCGCCCTTCACATTATACGTGTCTAGATTTGTCATCATATCTCCCAGCCAGCCCTTCTAACTTGTTACATATAAATAAACTCACACAATTGTTAAAATCTCATTGCATCCTATAAATTTCCACATTTTTTCTCGAACACCAACTTACTACAAGCCAAGCCAGCTTTTCAAGTTATCGGGTTTTACCAGGATCTTATATTATACGTCATGTCACGGGAATCGATCACTTCCGTTATGAATTACGAAGAAACCGAACTAACCCTAGGCTTACCTGGGGAGTCACGAGGCACGAAACGTGCCTATTCGGAGTCAACAATGAGTGGTGAAAGTGTAAGCAAGAAATGTAAGACGGATTCAATGGTGGTGGGGTGGCCACCGGTGAAAGAACATCGAAAAATTGTTATGAGGAGTTGTAAATATGTGAAAGTTGGTGTGGATGGAACTCCTTATTTGAGAAAAGTTGATTTACAAAGCTATGGAAGCTATGATGAATTGTTGAGTGCATTGCAAGATTTGTTTGGTTGTTTTGTTGTGAGTGAGGTTTTGAATGAGAAGAAGTTGATGGATGTTGTAAATGGAACACTTGAATATGTACCAACTTATGAAGATAGAGATGGTGACTGGATGTTACTTGGAGATGTTCCTTGGAAGTAAGTCATTAGATCTCTACATTCTTACATCATTTATATGTGTTATGTTTATGCATATTTTTTTTTTGCTTTTGTTAGAAATTGAGCTGATCATTTTTTGTTTTGCCTAATTTCAGAATGTTTGCTCAATCGTGCAAGCGACTAAGGTTGATGACAACAGTCCATCAAATTGGTTCGAGTTGCGGAACCAAACCAAACATATTCGGTATGTCTCTCGAAAACGTTGGAAGAGGGTGGATATGCCGAGATCTAGTCTCTACTCCAAGAAGTTGAGAAGGAAAGTTGTTGATAATTGATCAAATGTAATTAAAGGACAGTGTAATCTTTTTCCCTTGGGCTTGATGCGGAGGGCTAGCTATACTTGTATAGATCGGATTGTAAAACCTTATACAACTAGCTGTTAGTGTTAATATAGCTAGGTTTTATATATTGTAAATTGATTAATTACCTGCATTTTTATGTGGTGGCACTGAACTATATATTATTTCATACCAGATCATTAAGTTCAGTTTGACCCTAAGCATCCTTTTATTAGCCCTTTGTTACAAAATAAATAACTTTAATCGGCAAATACGTGATTTTAGATTTCGGAAATCGGAACAAATCGATTGAGGTAACATATAGCGATTTAATAGCAAATCGGGAATTTATCGGAATGATAAATCGGAACAAAAATCGGATAAATTTTAATATTTTAAATATATTTAATATATTAGCTTTATATATAATATAATTAATCATTTAAAAATAATTCATAGAAATATATCGAATTTCAAAAATCGAATTGATCAAATATCGGACGATTTTTAGAACACCGGGCAAATATAAAAATAACAGATCTGCGTATTTACAGGCTATTCAACATAATTCCGAATAGATCAATATTCACGCTTGTTGCATACAAACTTCAGGTTGTAGTTGCACACACCGTCAGAAATATAATCTCGATAAATGAATATTTTTTACAAATTTAATAATAATAAAATTATATATTTAAAACTCTATAAATGAATATATATTTTTTTAGGAGAATATTAATGTATCAAGGCTCAGCCGTATATACTGGGCCTAATTGACATGGTGCAACCAAGAAGCACATTAGTTGCAACCAAGCATTCAAGTAATGTAACAATGTCTAATCCATCCTATGCAGAGGAAAACAATCTCGAATCCGGCCTAATAACATTGGGCTTGGCCCGTTACACGCAGGTCCATTTACGCGTTAGACAATTATTCATTTTTCTTAAAAGAAAACTACTTGGTGCAAAAAAGAGTCTCTTGTCAAAAAAAAAAAAGCAAAACAAAAAAGATTCAAGTGACTAGGCATGTTATAGGCTTTTTGCTATAATCAATACTAGCTTAGCACGACTTCTTTTAATATAATATAATATTTTTCTTTATTTTTCGATTCTCAATTTTCCTTGTTAAAAATAAACTTTTATTTATTTATTTATGAAGTTTGAAAGAAAGTGCATTAGCTTCTAATAGTGATACACACACTAAACAAGCCTGACCAATGATATAACTAAGACTTAATTGCACTTTAGTGGCTCGAACTATAATTGTTTGGCAAAAAAATGGCCGAATTATTAATTTAGCCACTTTAGTGGCCGAACAATTTATTTTTTAACACTTTATTGCATTCTGTCATGTCAGTTGGATGGCGTTACAGTATGAAAGAGGTATTTTAGTCAGTTTACTTTTCAACGGTTATGTATACATACAGCTGCTGTAGCTGTATGTATATGAGCTTCTATGAAGTTGTGCTCGTCTGACAGGACATAGTAGTGTGTTGGCTTGCTTGTCCCGAGACTCCCGTAATGACTGCAAAGATAGAAATCAAACTCGAATGGATGAACAACTACTGTGTCCACAACTGTCCCTGGAGAGATATTTCTACGCCCATCGCCTCCCTGATCCTCGAGAAATAAACGAGTGTGGTGTCGTTTTTAAGGCCAATTAACAGAGGCAACAACTGCTGCAATTGATGGACATGTCATATTCCATGCACCAGGATGATTCACATCAGCCCCCATGAACATGACAGGATCTCCACCACCAAGACATGGTAGGCTGTCATTGAGCTCCATATTGCTGCCCCCAAGTTTGGCGTTTATCTTCAAGGCAAGGTTTGCTAAATACTGATCGCTCCCTTTGTTTGCATGACTCGACGAACAACATTGGGTGATTACCCCTATTTGAGTCTCTGAAACCCATTTAAGGTACTTATAACCAGGATGTTTTCCACTCATCACGCAAAGAACAATTTGTAGCTGACCTTTACAACTGATGATGCGACCTACAACTGATGTCATGTTCTTGACAACATCCATTCCAAAATTCTTTATGAACTCCCCGCTGCAATCAAGATATAAATTTTAGTACCATTCTATGAAATAAACCGTCTACAACAATAAAATTTTAACAAAAAAAGGGAAGAAGAAGCAATCAAGTGCAGAAGAAAAACAGAACAACAAAAATTAACAGAACTTACCCACAAGGTGCATCATCAGCTTGGACCATTTGACAAATTGTGTTCTTTCTCTCCAGTGCAGGGGCCAGTGATATCCTCTTTAGCAGCAAAGCAGCATCTTTATCCAAATTCTCCTTTGGATACCTCTGCCCCTCAACCAAAACACAGAACTCCAAGGGAAACAAAAGTAAGTCCGAAAGCATAACAAAATTTTGATTTAAATACCTTTTTCAAGCTTCTGGGTTGAATCATAATTTTATGGCATTTTGTCTACTGAAGATTTTCTTGAAGATGAACTAGTATCATTGAAAGATGAGAATAAGGTATGACTAATAAAACTCACCAGTTTATTACCCAATCTTGATTTACTTTTTCCCTTACTGAGATAGTGAGATATAAATTATCAATTGTTTGCAGATTTTGAAGGATAAATATGAAAATCATCCAGAACTACTCAGCACAAAGATTGAGTTACAAAGAGTTCGAGATGAGCTGGAACGTTACCAGAACTTTCATGACATGAGTGAGAGGGATGTACTCGTAGAGGAGATTCAAGATCTAAGAACTCAACTAAAATATTATACAGAAACTTCACATAATTCTGTTATGAAAAGAAGTTCTGTCCTACAATTACATCATTCATGTGAGCCATGTAGAGGTCCATCATTATGCTCCATTCCCGAGTCTACTGAAGAGAATGCTGAAAAGAAATTAGAAATAGAGCGGATGCACTGGACAGAGGCAGAGAGTAAGTGGATATCTCTTGCAGAAGAACTTAGAGTTGAGCTTGAAGCTAATCGTGTGCTTGCTGACAAACAAAAAGAAGAATTAAACTGAGTAGTCAAAACTTATCAATTTACCTATATACCCCCGATGATATTTTACAAAGGCTGAGAACTCAAACGCCGTCTAAACTGACATGACGGAATGCAATAAAGTGTTAAAAATTAAATTGTTCGGCCACTAAAGTGGCTAAATTAATAATTCGACCATTTTTCTGCCAAAAAATTATAGTTCGAGCCACTAAAGTGCAATTAAGTCTATAACTAATACAAGAAAATTGCTTTTTAACTGCAGCATCAAATAAATTGATAATAAGAATATGAAGTCAACTTTACGGTCAACTGTTCAAGTGTTACTAGGTTATAGCCCGTGCTACGCACACGGGATTTAAAAAAATTATTTTACAAATATTATAAATATAATAATTAGACTAAATTAAATAAATCAAATAATTGTACAATTCTGACCAGTTAATATAATGGTAAAAGAAATCATTTTAATACAATAAAAATTTATTTTTATCTGTAATAAACACATTCAAACATTAATTCAATTTAAATAATTTATTGTACATAATATATGATAATATGCATTAATTAACTTACCAAATTAAAAGATTGATTCAATTTTTTCTTAATGAGGTTACTATAAATAGTATAAATGATATTAATGATTTATAGATATGTATAAACTTTCTATAATTAATAATGGGTCAAATAATGAATGTGGATCATATCCAAATGTAAATATGAATACCAAACCAAAAAATGGACTATCCAATGGGTCAAAATAAAGTTAAAAAACTTCATCCGAACCTAAATATGGATACCAAACATAAGGAATGGGATATCCACAAATTTATAATATATAGATTACTGAGACCTTACTATAGTAATAAATTAGCATTAGTGTTTAGTCAAACAATCCCTTATTTGTTGTAATTGTTTCTATTAAGACTATAAAGTTGCAGGGTCATGTTCCACATAGAACCGCTTATAATAAGAACTCTTAGAACTTATTTATGTCCTTATGCAAAACATATTACTCTATTTCATTATCAATTATATTTTTTGATTATAATTTTGATTTATATTTTTACAAAAATGAGAGGAATATAATAGAGTAATGTGGTATCATACTAAAAAATAATTTATTTTACAAATATAACATGTAATTTATTAAGAAAACTCGATGTTCTGCAGAAGAACATTATACCTTAAAATATAGAAGAAAAAAATTTATGTACTGCAATAGAATGACATATATCGTGTACTGCAGCAGAATGATTAAAAATAAGTCATTGATGAGGTACAGATCTAAGACTTATATTAGTTCTAAGTTCTAAATCAAAACAAAGTTCTAATTTGAACCTCATCCTCAAGTTGTATTATAGTATAAATACTCTAATGGCCTGTTTGGATACCATCATTTCATTTGAAATGATGAATTTGACTCAATTACCCTGTTTGGATATATAAAGAATTTGGATTTGCATTTGGGCCAAATTCCAGCTATTTAAAACTAAAGCCCATATACAAGAATTTGAAATAACAATTTTACACTTGTCATTTAAAATTAAAACACGGCCCAGACCTTTCTCCCTCTCTCGCTCCAGATAAACTCTCGAGTCATTGACGACTCACTCGCTCCTCTCTCTCATCTCTCTCACTCGGCGGCGGCAGGACTCCATCGCTCTTTCTCTCTCTCAGGCCTCAATCTCTCTCTCCATTCTTCAATTTTCATCACTCCATCAGCATGAGGTTTGGTGTATATGTATCTATACATATAAATAAAAAATACTAGATCGGCGATTTTTGTATGTTTAATTGATGAAATATCTGATTATTTTCAATTTATTTTGTAGTTCGAATAGGAAATCAGCTCAGGGTCAGGGGTAAGTATATCTGATTATGTATTTGTATTACTTTAACGGTTGATTTGAATTGAGTTAATATTTGTATTTATGCCTGAACATGCTTCAATTTGTGCATATTTTAGGTTTGTTAGTTTAATTTGAAATTAATTTGATGATTGTATGTTTTTTACAATCGATAACACATAAACTTTCTTGTCTCAAGTGTGTCACAAAAGCGTAAAAGGGATGACGATGAGGATATGGAATTTATAGTGTTGGTCATAGGTTTTATTCAAGTAGTAGTGGCAGCTTGTTATGGTCAAAAATATAGGTTGAAGGAGTTGACATGGAATGCGTATGATCGTTCTCAAATTAGAGCTACTTGGATGAACACCTTGAAAATTGATTGGAGATGTCGCGATGAATTGCGTCTTGATATACCTCGATTTGAGAAGTTGTGTCACATTTTAGAAACTAAGGGTGGGTTAGTAACTACAAAGCATGTCACTGTAAAAGAAATTGTGGCATTGTTTCTTCACATTCTTGCACATGATTTGAAAAATAGAACTATACAAGCTCTTTTTGCACGTTCTGGAGAGACAGTGAGTCGGCAATTTCATATAGTACTTGGAGAAATACTCAAGCTCGGGAAGGATTACATAAGGAAAGTAGACCATGCCACTAGTTACGTTGATGATAATCAATGGAAGTGGTTCGAGGTAACCTAAAAACAAAAACAATTTCTAATTTTGTAGTTAAAATCTTAAGGTATCCATCATGTGTTTCTGAGATTAAAACATTATTTTGTGTTTATGAGATTATCTTCTGCTTTTTATGTTATTTTGTGTATCCAGGAGAATATTTTTGCATCAGCTTTTTAGCAGATTTTCTGCTATATATAATATTCTATATTTTACAGGTGTCAAATACAAGGAAAACAACTTGTTCAGAAAAGGGGCTATTTAACATGGACTACTGATATGGATAACCTGCTGATTTCGACATTGTATGAGCAGATTAATGAAGGTAATAAAGGGGACAGAGATTTTAAAGCTCAAGCTCACCATGCCGTGGTTGATAAGCTGCGGATTGAAATGGGTATATCGACCACTGTAAATCATGTGAGTAACCGAATTAAGGTTTGGAAGAAACACTATGCTATGATTACCGAAATTCGGACTTATACTAAGTTCAAGTGGGACGAAGAGAAGAAGATGTTGGTGATACCGATAGAAGATCTTGCAGAATGGAAAGCTTATTGTGAGGTATTTTATATTTTTATCTTTTAGTTTAGTTGTTTTCTTTGTTCTTTATATGTGAAGATGTTCTTTTATTCTGCTGGTATTTTATATTCTTTATATGTGAAGAAACCTGTTTGCTGAATGGAAAGATTATGCATTTTAGGATTTATTTTGCTGGATTATGCATTCTTCTGCTGAATGACAAATTACTTGTAATTTGTAATTTGTAATTTTAGGATTCAGTACCATGCCCTTGAGTTAATTTCTACAACCTATGTCTCTATCAACGCTGTGGCATCAGAAGATTCAACAGACTGTAATTTAGATTCAGATTCAGATTCAGAAGTACCATGACCAAACAGATTCAGATTCAGTATCATCACTGTAATTTAGTGCATAATACCTATAGCTAGGAAAGCTGTAATGGTTAATGCATCCGACCACATGTTTATGCAGTGGAAGTAATGTTTAGTTAACGTTCGAACTGTTGTATATTCGATGTTGTTTTGCAGAGGATTGAGGAAGGAAATGAAGGCATGTGTTTAACAACCTGATGTAGCGACTTATATAGGTTGGCTAGATTCAGCAACAAGTAAATATATTTTTGTAAAGTTGGCTTTTTGTTAGTTTTTGCATGGTCTGGTTGCTCAAAAAGTTGAACAAGTAGTGTCTAATTAAAACCCCACTTATCCTATGTTAATGACTTTGGTAATTAAATCTGTGTTCTTTTACATAGATGACTGTTTACTATCTTCTGTCCTTTCTGTACATTTTTGCACAAAGTTCACAACTTACATATTTCAGAACAGCAAATAATATATTATGCTTTTGCTACTGATTGATGAATCCAGAAATCCCCTGATCGTGAGGCTTGCCCCAGGTCAGGCTAAATTTATGGTTTGTGCTTTAGGATGGTCTTAGATTCTCTTCCTTGGATTAATGCTCTGTTTAGATTATTTCTGTCTCCAGGCCCCTTTCTTTCTCAGAATTTGTTACCCGGGTTGTCAAAGATAGAAACTTCAAGAAGTGGTTGATTTATCCTTTGCTCAGTGAATGTATGCTATATCAGAGAGTCTTAAGTCTCAGCTTTATTACATGTTTAGCATAATTATAGACATGTTTACGCCCACTAATCTATCTATAATCAGTAAAGAAGAAATAGATCGTTAATTATAATTTAATTTTTTACTGAATTGCTTGTACAGGGAGTTCCACATGCTTCTGCGTATCAGAATAAATGCATTCAGTATTGGGATGACATATGCACTCTATTTGCTTCGGATAGAGCTACGGGTGATGGTGCAGAGCACTTTGAGGAGTCAGCCACTGCAATGGAGCTAGAAAATGAAGCAAATATCACTGCTGAAACATGTACTGGTGAATCAAACAAAAGGCAGAAGAGAGATCGTCTTGCTGATGCAGTTACTAGTTTCGCAGAATCGTTTAAAGAATATGTGAATAAAGTAAAAGAACCTCCAAGACCCACATGCAAAGAAATATATGAAATTGTATCTAATGTTGCTGGTATTACTGATGATGAAGCTATGAGGGCTGTCAAAAGATTGGTGAATGGCAAAGTTGATGAATTTGACATGCTTAAAAGTCTACCGGATGATCGCAAAAAGCGCAGTTGGATTTATTTGCTTATTAATGAATAGATTTTTTTCAAAATGTTTCTATGTCTGTTTAGAAATTATGTGCTTAATATGTATTCTAAGACTGTTTAAAAGACCGTTTACAATGTATTCCCAGTGATGTTCATTTGATTTTTATATTGAATTCTCAAATGAAATTCCAGTTGTTGCCAAACACCCTTGGAATTTGAAATCCAGGATTTGAAATTCTTATACTTACCAAACAACATTTTGGAATTTGAAATTCTGTAATTCAATTCCAGGAATTGAATTCTTATATTTGAAATGAATTCCGCCTATCCAAACGCAGTCTAAAGGAGTATTGTAATCACTAGGTTATAGTCCGTGCTACGCACACGGTATTTTAAAATGGTATTTAATAATATATATAATAATAGTACTATTAATAAATAAAATATTTTATATTTAAAATTAAATAATATGATTTTGAAATAAAAAATATAAATACAATGTTATTTTTATATAATATAACAAATACATGTAAAAGAAAAATTACTAATCAGGTATTGTATTATGTTATATTCTATGTGATAATATGCATTAATGAGATTACCAAAATCAAAAGATCAATTCAAATTTTTATTAATAAAACTTACCGTAAATATTAAAAATTATATTAATGATGTTTACATTTGTATATAAACTTTCTAAAATTATCAATTTTCTAAAATTATCAATGGATCAAATAATAAATGTGGATCATATCCAACCCAAATATGAATACCAAATCAAAATATGGATTATCCGGTGGGTCAAAATTAAGTTAAAATTTTCATCCAAACCTAAATATGGATACCGAACCTAAGGAATGAGTTATGCAGAAATTTATAATATATAGATTTCAACATAACATTTCATCAATTACATTTATTCATTCATACTTACAATATACACACACATCATTTCGTATCTGTTCATAATTGAAGATGCCAAAAGGATCTACCAAAATAAAATAATAGTTCCATAATAAGAAAAAGAAGGTTGTTAATCAAAACGTAAGATGGCGTGTATGTCTATCCAAGTTTGTTATACTTATCCTCTTCTCTGTTTTAGGACAATCTACTTGTATGCATATTAAATAAAAAATTCCTTATTCAAGTCTTACATTTTTAAAAATTATTTACAACATTTTGTATCATGTTACAAATTATAAATGAAAATAATGTATTTTACAAAATAATTTTGAAAGCAAAAACAGTAATCTGAAAATAACATCACAATTTATTTACGTTTTTAGAAAACGGAAAATACATCTTAACCGATCCCAAATCTAACCGCAACACTTCATTTTTATCCTTAAAAGAATTATGTTACGTTTGCACCAGTTTTATCGATATAGTTAAAGATGAAACGTTTCTTTTATTGCAAAATCGGGACAGTTTCGGATTGTATCTGTATTCATGTATTCAGATCGGGTCAAATAAACTTGACTCAAATGAATTTAGTATTTAATAAAAATTAAAAACTTTAGTTATAATATTTTGTCTAATTTTGAATTAATCGTTTCATTTTTATATTAAATTACTTTAAATGCATAATTTCGATTACAGGAATTTTTAATATTTATCAGTATTAATTTTTTAATAAAAAAAAATGTCTTTAAAATCCCAAAATGCAAGAAAAGGTAAAGAGTGGTGTCCTTAGAGCAACTCCAATGGGACACTAAATCACTATAATAGTGATAGGTATAGTGTCAAAGCAACTCCAATGGGACACTAAAATAGTGACCCAAGGTCACCAAATGAGTTTTGGGTCACCAAATTTGGTGACAAAAGTACATTTGGTGATCCTTGGACACCAAATTTGGTGACTTTCAAAATTCCAACAATACCCCTATGTTTGTTAACAAAACAAATTTCTTCCATCTATGTCCTACTAAAGTTAATTGTTTTTATAAATTTTAACTTAAGATTTTATCAATTGAAACTTCTTTTCTTCTTAACTCATATTAATTCTAAAATATTTTTTTGTATCTTTTTATTCTAATTTTTTAAATTTTATTTTTAAATTTTTTTTACTTTAAACTTTCACAATTTTTTTTTTAAATCATGAATTATAAACAACACACTAGATTTAATTATAAAAATAAAATCATAAATTCATAATGATAAATAAGAAGTTATTTATAATATAAAAAATGAACAAAGTTAGAAAATTCTATTTTATAGGTGAAAGATTCTTTAGAATATTCTATTTTATAGGTGAAAGATTCCTTTTAATGACAATTATAGTGTCCCTTGGTTGGAGTTCATTTTATGGATGGTGTCTTTTTGACACCAAAATAGTGTTATAGTGACACTATTTTGGTGTCCTTGGTTGGAGATGGTCTTAAGGGTCAGACGTGATCCACTAGAGGACAAAAGGATGGTGAATATAAAGACAAAAGCACAGAATGCAATAAATAAAACATAATCTACGCAGACCCGCAAACTTAGATAGACATACATACATGTAATAATAGTATTAACTTTATATACAAAGCATTTCATCTTTTCACGCTTCTTGTTCCTACTTCAAATCCTCTGCTTTCACAAATTTAAGCTTCATTTTTAATGCCTTTTTAATTTACCAATTAAAATTTACAAGTTAAAGTCTTGATTTTTTGTTTTTATTGGAGAAGTTTTGTGTTTGTAACACCCACCTCATTTTTAAAGGGGTAGGTGAAGAAAAGAAAGCAGCCCTTTTGTTTTTTGGAGGTTTTATTAGGTGGGTTGGTGATATCTGAGGTTGAGAATCAAGAATTGAGAGATGGGTTCTTATGGAATGCTTGCTAGGAGGGTTGTTCAGACTGACACTCCTGTTATGGTTCAGGTATAATCTTTATGTTTTTGTTTGTGGGAGAGAGAGAGAGAGATGTGTGTGTGTTTGAGAGAGGGAGAGAGAGGTATAATCTTTATGTTTGTGTGTTTGAGAGAGAGAGAGAGGGAGAGGGAGAGAGAGAGAGAGAGAGAGAGTCACTTTGGAAAATAATTAATTTGGTTTTATTTGTGTTTCTTTGTGTTTGCAGATTCAAGAATTGATCCAGGGTGCAAAAGATGCAATGTCTTTGGCTCAGGTTTGTTAATTGTGTCTAAAGCTACAAACTGTTCATATGCAGTTGGGCCTTTTTATTGGGACAGATTTAATATGTTAATATTTATATGTGATTAGCTTAAGCTGCTTAAGCATTTGATTAAAAGAATTGACCATTAGAATATCGCTGAACAACTTGGCACCGACTTATTATTCTTAGTACACAGACGTTACGTATACTTGAAATGTAGTTATTTGAAGTGGTGTTCTGTAATCATAATTACCAGCTGACCAACATTGAGATATTTGATCAACGATTAGACAAGTTGTAGATAGTGTCGTCCCCTGTAATTGTTGTTCATTGATAATTTTTTGTTAAATTTTTATAATAAAGTGGACTTGATGTTTTGGGCACAAATACATGTGGAAGATGAATCCAGTTTATGTTTTCTAATACTAATTCATGAATATATTTTATTGTCGTAGGGTGTCGTGTATTGGCAACCGCCTAAACCAGCATTAGAAAAAGTGAAGGAGGTTATTTGGGAACCTTCAGTTAGTCGTTACGGTGCTGATGAAGGTCTACCTGAGCTAAGGGAAGCATTAGTTAAAAAGGTTAGCTATTACATATATTCATTGCTAGATATGTCTGTGGTGTGTAAAAATTAACCGCTTAGTTGCCTTTTATTATCCAAGACAAGAACTTTGATTGTATAACTGTCAAGGTTTATGTTTCATCAAAAGACGTATACACACTTTTGATCTAGGCTACCTTTTCCGACTGTTCTGGTCCGTTGAAATGTCTGGAAAACTGTCTTAATTTTTAATTTTTTTTAATGCAGTTGCATCAAGAGAATAAGCTTTGCAAATCTTCTGTGATGGTTACTGCTGGTGCAAATCAGGTAACAGCTGGTGGATTTGGATGTTTTATAACGGGATTCAGTACATATTTAACTAAGGAAAATATCATCAGAAAAGAAAAGAGACGAAAGTGAAGCATTTTCTCTAAGCTGATTAGTTAATGTTCTATCTTAATCAGTAAATAAGTAACAAAAATTTACGCAGTGCACTTCTGGGTGATGATTCTATGCACTTTTGATATGAATAGGCTTCGTATTTTGCGTTTCTTCAATTGGTAGAACCTTCAAGTGACTTAAAACGATCATTTTGACACCAAACTTTATTATAAGCACAATATTCGTTACTAGGAGTAATACTTTTCTATATGATTTCTTGTATATTCTTCTTTTCTCTGTTATGTTCAATAAAACTTCTAGTTCATATATGTCGATGCAAGTTTAGTGAATAGTGATATACCCCAACTGGAAGTGCGATGTTTTTGCTGACCTTGTGGTTAATTCTCCTTGGTTTACATGCTCAGCTCCATTTGTACCGCTGCTAAAACATTGTGTCTATTAGAGTGTATGAAATAAATGTTTTTTGGCCTGCTCCCAACTAATCATGTCAAAGTCGATCCTGCAGGCATTTGTAAATATCGTTCTAACATTGTGCGATGCTGGAGATTCTGTGGTTATGTTTGCACCATACTATTTCAATGCATACATGTCATTCCAGATGACAGGTGTCACTAATATTCTTGTTGGTCCTGGTGATCCGGAGACACTTCACCCAGATGCAGGTGAGAAGGTTAATAGCATGTTTAATATGTAGTACTTTAAATACTATGGCGTCTGAAAATGGATGTTGGTGTTAATGACTTTTTACTTAATTCCTGTGTAATGGTTGTATGTTAATTTATTTCCAATTTCATGGCCTGTCATTTACCTTGCGCATCAGACAATTTGGTTCTTGTTACATCTGTTTCATAGCCTCATAGGATCTTTTTTTTTTAAAGTTATATAATTCCAACTATAGAGTTTTAATAATACTCAAGTTATTATTTTTATACTTTTGCTTCCTTGGTCGGTCCCCCTTGTTACTGGGTTCAGCTTTCCACAATGGAAAGAAGCAAAGTATCTAATATGTTAAGAATTACCAGGGTGTCGGCATATCTTATACATTGTTGAGCTAAATGTGTTGTAGATATTATTTTATTTGCATGGATATATTTAGTTGTTTTGTTACCTACACCAAGGTAGGTAATTAAAGGTTAATTCGAGGTTTGAGATAGATGACTGGCTGTCGACCAAGAAAATCTTGGTTTGTGTATCTTAAGTTTTTAGGCAAATGACATGCTCCTTGTATTCTACATAAATTGTTCCATGCATTTTGTGGATATTTCAATTAATTGAAATCATATATTTAATCTTTTATGCTGAATTTCAAAATTACGGTACATATGCAAGTGTACATAGAGAAACTATAATTTGGATTTTGGATGTCAGTATTCTCAAATAAAATGTGCGTCTGTATTGCTTACTTCTCACATTGTGTCAGTTTTGTACTTCTGTGTTGTGTGGGAGTTATATAGATCAATATTATTCTTTAATTAGCCAAGATGCTCATTGTTGGTATATGAGATCTTTCTTCAGTATCATATTTTCTCGTGAAATTAGCAGACCTCCACTTACATACTATCATGTTCATTACTGTATCTTGGTTTTCAGATTGGTTGAAAAGGATCTTACAGGAAACTAAACCAACACCCAAGCTTGTTACTGTTGTAAATCCTGGAAACCCATCTGGAACCTACATTCCAGAGGACCTTCTAAAGGTCTGTTTGTCTTTTATGAATGCGTAAATTTGTAGATTCTATATAAATTAGGTCCTCTGAAGATCTTTAACACTAATTTTATTCCTTCTAAAATCTCTTACTTATGTGTATTTTTTTCTTACTTAAGTAGAGGATATCAGATATCTGCAGAGATGCTGGATGTTGGCTTCTGGTAGATAACACATATGAGTAAGAACTCTTCTTTGCTAGAAATATATTCAGAAGTATATTCTCTTAAAGAAGAATTATTATATATTTTGAGAAGCCAAAAGTCAATCTTAATCCATGTCAGAATTGATACGATTCACTGGTCTCTTTGCTTTCATATAATTCAACTAAAACTCCATTTTGGCATAAACCTGAAGCATTTCATAGTGTTATGGATATGAAAGTTTTAGCATACTAAAAGATAAGATTTTCATTTCTCCCTCAAATAAGGCTTACCAATATTACACTCAGGTACTTCATGTTTGATGGCCGAAAGCACACATGTGTGGAGGGAAATCATGTTGTCAACATATTTTCCTTCTCCAAGGCTTATGGCATGATGGGATGGCGAGTTGGATATGTAAGTCATGTTGTTGAAGCTTAGAAAGGAATGTTTTATCAAATGCACTGTCTTCTATTTGGTTGGAATGGTAGAGCTTCAAAAGACAGGGACTTGTGCTTACCTAGCTATCCAAAATATTTTAATTACAATCTTTGAAAACAACAGCACATTACATTTGCATGTTAAAAAATATTTCGATATACAAAATAAATACACTGAACCATCACCCTACTAGCTATATGATACCTGTTGTTTTGTGCTCTTTGCTCTTCAAAATATAGCCAGTTGCAACTGATTTCCAGTGTGCTAATCGTATGTGTAATTTGTTTTTAAATGTGGGTACTTGATTATATTACTTATAATATGTTGTTGGGACTTATCGGGTTTCACCCACTAGCCATTTTAATTTTTAACCTGTATCTCTGTAATCCAATGGCGGGTACCCAACCCCAGTATCCCAAACCCCTTTATGTTTAACACTCACATCTGCCTGCATCAAACCCTTTATTAGAAATGTTATCACTTTCTTTGTGTCAATGTGCATGATCATCTTATATTATGGTTTAGACGAAGTATAAATATATTGTGTTCATTATGCAGATAGCATATCCTTCGGAAGTGGAAGGATTTGCAGCTCAACTTCTCAAAGTCCAAGACAACATACCCATATGTGCATCTATAATCTCACAGCGGCTAGCACTTTATTCGTTAGAAGTGGGACCAGAATGGGTCACCGATCAAGTGAAAGAACTTGTCAAGAACAGAACAATTGTTCAAGAAGCATTGTCTCCCTTGGGAGTGGGTGCTGTTAAAGGAGGTGAAGGTGCAATATACTTATGGGCAAAGCTTCCTGAAAAATACATTGAAGATTTTGAAGTTGTTCGATGGCTAGCTCGAAAACACGGAGTTGTTTTGATTCCAGGAAGTGCGTGTGGTTGTCCTGGACATCTCAGGATCTCGTTTGGAGGACTGTTGGAGAATGACTGTCTGCTTGCTGCAGAAAGGCTTAAGAAAGGATTAGAAGAGCTGGTGACCAGCGGAATGTTGGAGTGATTGTTGGTTCAACAATTAACATAGATATTGGAATATACATTCACCAGATTGTGGTACTACAGTCTAGGGTATTGCTATTCAATAAAGTGCTGTTACTGCAGGAATTCATTTGAAAGGGGAATACTTCCTATTGTGTTTGTATAGGGAAAAAAAGAAGCTCCATTAAGAATGCGAGTATTCTCTATACATCAACTGTGAAAACATTGAAATTGTTGCAAACTTTTTGTGATTCACATCCTCTGATTCATAACTCCTTTTGTGATTTTTGCCCTTTAAGTTAAACAGGGTCTGTTTAGAATCCTTCTGCTCATTATTGATGGAGGCGGTAACACGAGTGTTTTACCTTATCCAGTAAGATATTTCACCCTGCAGTCAATATGACATTTGCTCTTGCTACTTCATCAAGGCAAGAACTTGGTCGGCGTAGTTAATACTTTTTCCAGTGATACATTTATTGTATTATGACAATCTAAATTGAATACTGCTTATCTCGTACCGAGTATGTTTGGTTTGGTCGGAGTATGTTTTCCAGTGCATTGTGCAGATTATTTAAGCGAGGCCTGATTTCTCGACGATACATTAGAATTACGTATCACACTGTCATTTTCGGATTCGTGTTGTATTCGTGTCAGATTCCTTTGCTATTTTCGGCCCGTTTCGTATGTCAGAAAATGCGAGAAAATTCAATAATCTAATCTTAATGGACTTGATCACTACAAAGAAAGTTCCATCTTTAGAATGCTAGAAATTCTTTCCCGATCACTGGCATTAAGTGTTTTTTCAGTTTATGGCAGTAAAGATGAAAACTCTGATTCTTTTTCTTTAGAGAATTGTTGCGTTATTCATTTTTCTTTCCCTATAAGATAAACCAAATCCATAGAATTTGGTTGAAAAAGTTAAGATGTACGCATTTATATTCTTCTAAATTAAGTTAGACCGTTCGAGATCGGAAAAAATTCCTTGGATGAAAACGATCAAGATTCTAAAAAATATAAAATTTTCCGACTTCAAATAAATTACAAAAAAGCATCGGCAGAAGACATGCCAAGTCAATTTGTTATAGGATCTTCATGGTTGTTCTATACTTAAATGTACGGCATTGTCATTTGTTGGTGGACTAACCAAAGGTCCACAACCCAATTTTTTGTACATTGTGTTGTAATTGACACTAAATATCGAAAATATAAACGTGACGGAGGAAGTATAAAATTTTAAAAGATGAACATGTAATTATATTTCATTGTCTTTTATTTAGAATATTGAAAAGACGGAAGATTTATTTCCCTTTAGACACTCAGTTTTGTATAAATGTAACAGCTATGACAGTTACACTAGCAAGTCTTTAAACTACAAATCCAACTTCAACACTAGGGAGTGTGGCAGTCCAATCGCCTCAAATTATGAAAGGCTGCATTTTCAAAATCTCTCCTTCTCCTACTTTGAAACTCCTCTTCCTCTGTTTCTCTTGCATTAATTTTATAACAACCACTTCCCAAATTTTTCCACCTCTCCAAGGTATGTGATGTTGCCTACATATAATTTCCGTCAACGGTTCTTGCGATTTTTGGGTTCTCGTTTGAGCATAAGCCTATAAATATTTCTCGAGAGTAATGGTACGGGGGTTTTACAGGTCTAGCATGTGCATTAGTGAACTGCGGAGAGGGGACATGCAGAGGTTCAAATGCAACAATACTTGGGATTGAATGTGACTGTAAACCTGGTTGGAAGCAGATCCCTCTTGTTTCTTTTGCCTTTCCTACTTGTGCTCTCCCAAATTGTATGTCCATCTCTTCCTCACTCTATAGTATGTGTGTGTACTTAAAAATAATTGTACTTAAATGAATAATTATGGAGTTATAAGAAAATTAAAGAATAATTTTTTTTAAAGTATACACAAAAAAAGATATTTGCACACAGATGAAAGTTTTGTAGGGATCATATATTCATATGGGTTGCTTTAGTTTTCTGCTTTTTCTCACTTGTTTGTGTCAGACAACTGTAGCCATGAGGTTCATATTTTTCATTGCTGCTTGTTTGTTTCACAACTCATTTTAAGCCCAAACTCTATGAAAATAGATGTCTCCATTATTAATTTTCATCTCTCTCTCTCTCTCTCTCTCTCTCTCTCTCTCTCTCTCTCTCTCTCTCTCTCTCTCTCTCTCTCTCTCTCTCTCTCTCTCTCTCTCTCTCTCTATAAAACTGCAGGCACAGTCGATCTTCACTGTGGAAATGGAGCTCCACCACTACCGCTTACTCCACTCCCACCCTTTAATACTTCAAGCCGTAACCATTTTAATTTTAACTTTCGCTTAAAATTAATTGGTACGAACTATGTGCAATACACGAATTAAAAATGACGATTTATTATTTTTTCAGCTTGTAATCTTGTGTGGTGCGGCAATGGAAACTGCGTGGTTAATGAAACTAGCAATAGCCACTCCTGCCAATGTAACCAGGGGTTTGCCAATTTGTTTAATAACCCTTCCTATGCTTGTTTTGAACAATGTAAGTTGCCCTCTTCATTGCATCTTCAATTTAAGTGGCATACTGTGCATCCATGCACCTCTCTCTCTCTCTCTCTCTCTCTCTCTCTCTCTCTCTCTCTCTCTCTCTCTCTCTCTCTCTCTCTCTCTCTCTCACTCACACACACACACACACACACACATACGCTGCATGTCTCTACTAAAACTCAAACATCTTGAGTATTTATAGACTTGTCGCTACAACTACCAATATATGAATAACTCACGTACACATGACTTTACTAAAACTTGAATCTCGAGTTCTCGTAAACTTGTTAAGGAGAACTAAATATGTAATTGCTGTGTTTTCAGGCTACTTGGGTGCAGATTGTAACAACCTGGGATTAGGGACGCCACCAGCGCCACCTAGTGATAGTTCTGGCTCGCCAGTAAATGGTACGAAGGAACATGAAGCTGATACAAAAGGTCCAATTATTTATCATAAGTTCAAAGAAATATGTCATGGCCACATAGTGTGATCTTCCATATCCACAAAACCACAAGAAGATAGATTGGGCCTATAGCAGGCCAAGTTTTGTTGAAGTACATCGTTTTTTCTTGGGCTTTAACTGTGTGTAACACATTCATTTTTCGGCTGCAGGATCAAATGGAGCATCCAACAACATGAAGATTATTATTCTAGCACCGATTATTGCATTAGTCTTTCAACATGAATTTAGTTGGTGGTGAAAAGAGGCAGCACAAATTTTATGCCTCACTAACCTGTATTACTATCGACCATCTGTTTCAGGGTAAGAGTTCGAAATTTGTGGTTAACATGTTAGACGTGTTTATGAGTTTTTCTAATCCATTCAATTCTGAGAAGTGATAAGAATTTAAGCAAGATGAGATAGCTCAAGTGGTAAGAACTTATCTCTTGATGGTTCGATTTTTACTTATCCCAAATTATCTGAGAATAGATACTCATTGTAAGACATAAGTTTAAATAATGGGAAAAAAAGTGATAAAGTTTTCGAAATTACGTATTTAAACTCGGATTTAGTTGGTAAATTTTGAATAACTATCGACCTTAAAAATGAAGAGAATACTCGTTATTCATGTGTACATCATTACAAAACATGACATATTCGGGTTTGAGAACAAATTTAGAATAAATTTGGTTGGCACTGTACGCATTTCTTCTTTATTTTCCGAATTAATCTAAAACCAAGTTAACTCAAACGAGTGAGATCTAAAAATATACTCCCTCGATCCCATTCATTTCTATACATTTTCCATTTTTGGATGTCCCTATCATTTTTATACATTTCAAAAATAGTAACTTTTAATAATATAAAACACTATTACACCCACTACTTTCTCCATTATCTCTATTCTATAATAATATAAAACACTATTACACCCACTATTTTTTTCCACTATCTCAAATCTATTATTAAATATTAATAGGTCCCATCACTTTACCCACTTTTCATCTAATTTTACTCATTTTTTATATCTTTTCTGGGTCTCCGTGCCCAGCCCCAATGTATAGAATTGGCTGGGACAGAGGGAGTAATTACATTATACTAGCCTATAACCACACAGATCGAGAATAAAAATAAAATTTGAATATTGAGTATAAAAATAATTAATAAATACTAATTTAAATATGTTGATTTGTAGAATTCAATGTGAAATTTAAATGAAAGTCTATAATAAATAAAGATTATTTAATTAAATAGTTATAATAATTGAATTCCGGTGAAATCAAAGAAGTTAAATTTAATAAATAAATAACTTGTATAATTATGTAGTAGCAACAACAAATTCAACCTGAGTTTTAGTACTATTGTGTTTCAATGAAAAGAAATTTCCAAATTATTTTTATATATCTGGTCAATCCCGCTCGAACCCGAACAATTCCCCAAATTCTCAACTCGAGTGGTGAACATATCGAGATCGAGCAGATGAAATACACATCCGTAATAGTAAAAGTGATAGTAATTACTCTCTCCGTCCCATAAAAAACGTCCTAATTTTTTCAGAGTTCATTTCACGCATTTCCACGCATATAAAAAATGTAGTTGTACATATTATTTTTTCGAATTTTTTGTTTTGTATAAAAGTTTGAACATCCTATTTTTATACAAAACAAAAAGAAATGAGAAAATAATTTCTACAAATATGTTTTTTGAACGTCCTAATGCTTCTTGTGTGTTGGTGGGTGTTCAAGCAAGAACTCTTGTGTATAGTATATATGTAATGTTAACGGATGATGTCATTATGCAAAAAAGCATTGTACGAGAACAATGTAATATTTGTGATGAGTTTACTTTTAGTACATGATGTTTTAAGTGTTTAACTATGATATTTACCCCTCCCCGATATCAGTTCAAACAATCCTCCCGATATTAGTTCAAACACCAAATTGTTGGTAGATTTCTAGTATACAACTTGGTTATTGTTTACAATTAATTTAATCTTATAGTGATAATTATATTTATTTTGAATTGAACTAATTACACATTAAACTAATTAAACTAATAATTATATGTGTATATTTAATTAAACTAATAATTATATGTGTATATCGCGGTATACATAACATATCCTACCTTTAAGATTTGTTAAGAGGGAGTTATGTTTTTAAAAATTATAGATTAATTTATATTTTAATAATAATAATTAAATAAATTTGGAATTAAGCTAATAATATTTTTAAAACTAATTAAGTTAATAATTATGTGTATATCGCGGTATATATGACAAACCATACTATTTAGAGGGGTTTCTGCTTTAAATTCAGAGATTAATTTTTAATTAAATAATAATTAATATGAAATTAAATCAACTATATTAAGCTAATTAAACTAATAATTATATGTATATTGCGGTATACATGACATATCATACCATTAAGAGGGAGTTTCTGCTTTTAATATAGAAAATATAGATTTCTTATTCAAACACGTTGCCAGTAGATTTCTAGTGTGCAACTTGAATATTGTTAGCAATTAATTTAATTTAATAGTAATAATTATAATAATTTTGAATTAAACTAATTACGTATTACACTAATAATTATATGTGTATATCGTAGTATATATGACATATTTATGCTTTTAAAAAGTATAGATTAGTTTTTATATTAACAATATTTTTAAAACTAATTAAGATAATAATTATATGTATATCTACATGACATACCACATCATTAATAGAGATTTTCTAGTTTTAATAAAGAGATTAATTTTTAATTTAATAACAGTTAATTTGAAATTAAATCAATTATATTAAACTAATTAAATTAATAATTATATGTTAATTAACCTAATAATTATATGTATATCTAACATACCACACCAATAATAGGGGGTTTTTAGTTTTAGTAGAGAGATTAATTTTAATTTAATAATAGTTAATTTGAAATTAAATTAATTATATTAATCTAATTAAATTAATAATTATATGTATATCGCTGTATACATGACATACCTAAGAATGGGTTTTTGCTTTTAGTATAGAGTACAGATCCGTTCTCCGAATAACCAAAATTTACCAATGAGCGAGATCTAAAAATGATAACAGTTTTATGAAGATCATTGTTTTAGAGAGAATCATCTTACAGAATCGGGGAGAACCATATATATTATATTATAGAATCTCATAAATAATTTTAATTTTTTACATAAAATATATAATAAAATATATAATTTGATTCTAACATAGAATATTAGCATATACAAACTTTATAAAAAAATTAACATTTAAAATTTGAATAAAAATATTGATTTTAAATTTGATTCTGCTGCAGAATCATTTTGGATAGATTTGATTCTGCTGTAGAATCATTTTGGACTATTTGATTAATTTTCAATTTTTTTTTAAAAGTAGTTTAATTTCATTTTTTTATTTAATAATTAAAATTTATAATCGTATCAAATTAAAAATGTGATAAAAATATGTATTATGAATATTTATGTAATGGGCCTCTTCTGTCACATAATGAAATCATCAGAAATTAACTGAATACTTGTTCATCATGTGTTCTACGTGGCTTTACCAACTTCACACAAAATCGAATGTGAATCAAAAATCAGGCAAGCTGCAGGTGACTTTAATCAATCATTTGATTTATAGCTAAGCGACATGTAATAATGTATTAGCATGTGATTAAGAAAAAATAATTGTCCTACATAGGGACATAAAATTTCTTGACCTTTTGATGTGAAATTAGAGAATTTGTTTTTGTGTATAGAATTAAGACAAGACCTTAGTGTATGTTTAGGGATATTGTTTGGTTTTATATTCTCTTGAGCCTTGTCCAATGACAATTAACCTCAAACTTCTTTTCATTTCTTTTCTGGTCTCCTTATCAACATGCTTTCCGACACTCTCCCACGTTAAATTATGTACCCGAATAACCCTTCGTGCCTTTGTGGAGATGTGGTAAAATTTGTCAAATCATACATGGTTTTTGTAAAGATTTACTTTCATAATTTTTTAATAAGAAATAATAACTATAACCAAAAAAATTCTTCAAATTCTTCTCAAATGACCTGACATGACAATAATGTCGGAGTCTAAGGAAAAAATGATCTATATTTTAGTTCCAACCCATCTTCAAAAATTTATAGTTGTTTTTCTAATCAAATATAATTTTTTTGGTAAAATTTAGTAGAAATATTATTGTAAATGTTAAGTAACCAACTCATCTAAAACTAAAACGTTAGAGGAAGACACTTTCTCAAATAGATCTTATAATAGTATTTAAGAGTAAAGTGCACCTTGTGTATTCGCATTTTAGTCAAAAACACCACTTGCTATATTATAGTTCAAAATTGAGCACTTGCAATATCAATTTTTGTATTTCACTGTACTTTGTTGCATTCCGTTAACTAAAGTTAACTCCGTTATTAATTTAGGGAGTAAAATGCACTTTGTGTACTTGTAATTTACTCTAAAGTGCATTTTTTGTACCCACATTTTGCTCAAAACATCACTTGTAATACTTTAGTTCAAAAATTTAGAGTAAAGTGTGAGTACACAAAATGCACTTTAGAGTAAAGTTCAAGTACACAAAATGCACTTTACTTCCTAAATTAATAACAGAATTAATCTCAGTACAGAATGCAACAAAGTGCAGTGAAATACAAACATTAATATTGCAAGTGCTCGATTTTGAGCTATAATATTGCAAGTGATATCTTGACTAAAGTACGAGTACACTAAGTGCACTTTACTTTATATTTAATAGTAAACTCGACAAAAAAATTGAAAATTAACAATAAATTTCCTAATTCCAACTGTTTTGAAATAGTGTTTTTTGTCCATGCATCACCATGTTAAACATGCGACTCATTTAAAACTTTAAAGTTTAGAGAAAAGAACTGAATTTTTATATTGTTCGATAAATATTTTCATGCTAAAATATAAAAAATAAAAAAACCAAAATTTTAAATTTTACACATGAAGTGAAGATATCCATTCACTTCGCCACCTCTAGATCTTACCCTATATATACACAATCCGTATCCCATCTAATTATGTCTCCTCTCATTTCTTTTGAATCTAAGTACCAAGGCTTCTTTCATATCCTCCTCCTCTTTTACAACACACATTGTCATATCTATATATTTCTAGCTTCATTCATGCCTTCAAGACTTTCCGATGCCTTTGAAACTCATCCAACTTTTCAACATCACCACATCCAAAACTTGGACTTGAACTCGCTTCAACATTTGCCCGATTCTCATGCATGGGCTTCTGAGCTAACCGACTACTCTTTAAGCCCAGACATTAATGGTCTGTTCAACTTACCTATTATTGACTTGAATGATCCAATTAATGGCCCAAAACATTTGGTACATGCATGCAAAACATGGGGCGCTTTCCAAATTATAAACCATGGTGTCTCTAACCAAGTTGTACACCGCATGGAGGCTGCTGCAAAGAAACTCTTCTCTCTTCCCTATGAAGA
The DNA here is from genome assembly GCA_030848705.1 of Heracleum sosnowskyi. Taxonomy (NCBI): domain Eukaryota; kingdom Viridiplantae; phylum Streptophyta; class Magnoliopsida; order Apiales; family Apiaceae; genus Heracleum; species Heracleum sosnowskyi. Next base: position 116,290,066 of record CM061245.1, on the reverse strand, counting down.
AAAACTTAAAGCAGAGCGATTTGAAGACGGAGCTACTGGTTATGGGCCTATTCGGATCTCGTCTTTATTTCCGAAACGCATGTGGTCCGAAGGCTTCACCATTGTTGGTTCTCCTATTCAACATGCTCGAGAACTCTGGCCAGACAATTACACTTCTTTCTGGTATATGCACACCTTTTCTTTTGTTTTTCCGCAACTTATAAGTTTAGTGCATGCATATATCATGGAACATGTCTATTTTAAGCAAAATAGTCTACATTCTTGTGAAATCATAGCTAGTCACAAAACAGAGGTCAGAACTCAGAACCTCAAGAGACAGAGGTTGTTTGGAGGGGGTCTGCGTGACATTATGTGAACTGTTGTTCATATTCGAAACAAAACAAGGCCACACATATATTTTATTGGTAGGGTACCTGGTTATAGATAGGTATGCACTAGATCCTTTATTTTATATAAAGGTGAGAAGATTTCATATATTTTACTAGTTGTCTTGTCCAAAAGAAGCAATAAATGAATTATTCATAGGTATGTGGACAAGGATCAGAAGATATGGAGATATTGCATTTTCGAAAGAAACAAATCAGCTTATTTTTCTTATATCAAAAATGAGAAAACCGTGTTTTTCTAATTAACTTAACCTTTTCTCTTTTTATGATTGTAGTGATGTTACTGAGGAATACCAGAAAGAAATGAAAGAACTAGCTGGAAAGCTTATGTGGATAGTGCTAGAGTCACTAGGTATAACCAAAGAAGATATTTCATGGGCCGGCCCAAATGGAGAATTTAAAGATTCCGTAGGTGTCTTGCAATTGAACTCATATCCAATTTGTCCGGATCCAGATAGGGCTATAGGTATTGTGGATCATACAGATTCTTCCCTTCTTACTATTCTCCACCAAAGCAATCAAAGTGGGTTACAAGTATTTCGAGAAGAAATCGGGTGGGTTAGTGTCCCTCCCGTTGAAGGGGCACTAGTCGTTAATATAGGTGATTTACTTCACATACTCTCAAACGGGTTATACCCGTCTGTGCTCCATCGGGTTGTAGTGAATCGTGATCGTCACCGTTTATCCATGGCTTATCTTTATGGTCCGCCAAACAATGTTGAGATTTCCCCGTTATCAAAATTAGTGGATCATTATCATCCTCCTCTCTATAGGCCAGTGACTTGGACCGAATACCTTGGAATGAAAGCTAAACTTTTCTACAAGGCACTTTCAGCTCTTCGCCTTTAAGCTCTTTCAAGTTGCTGCTAGAGATCCTAGATAATGTCATTATGTAGTTTTTAGCATTCAAGAATTGTATGCAATGGACATACATTTGCATGAACAATATGATGAGAGTGCTGTCTTGTTTAATTTCAAATTTTCTAGATTTTTTTAATTTAGGTAGGCATCCCCTGTGTTCTGGCATTTTGTTTGCTTATAAAAGCAAAAATTATCATTGTTCGAGATTTGAAATGATGCGAAACATAATCAATCATTCAACAAAATTGTCAAATCAAGTCGAAAACTTTTTAATTCAATGGCAGCACAATGTGGTCTCTGTTGGCAGTTTTGTCTTGCCAGTTACCCTACACATATTTCTTGTACTACCTTTGTAAATTACTATACATTTTTGTGATGACATATTACAAACATTTAAATGACAAACTAACTTGACAACTAATTCTGCATGTTCAAAGTAATATATTATTGGTCACCTTTTAAAAATTCATTTATTTATGATGAATGGTTGATCAAGAAAAAGTTACGGAACTTTTACAAAATTGTTTAAAACTTATTAATATATTTATTTGATTTACAAATCTATAAAATAATTAAAAAGCAGTGCTCATATTCATATATCACCATTATTTTATGTTCCATCAAGTACAAACAACCCAAAAGCATTGAAACAAAAGCAAAGCAAAGTACACCACAACCTACAAACTAACGGACGATGCTAGGTGAATAAACACACACAAACGAGTACAAGACCACTCTATAAATCGCATTCAAGTTGTTTAGCAAAGGCCCTACGTGCGTTGGAAGCCAGCGGACAATCAAACACCACAATAAGTCTTCAGAGCAGATTCACATTTCTGGCCAGCTTCTGTATAGTAAAAGCCAAGAAACTTCACATGATCAAATGGCTTATACAGCAATGGATGTTCTTCATCCACTAACTCTTCTGGGGCTTTTACTATGTAACCTCCTTTGGGTATCGAAAACAGTCCAACCGAGTATCTTGTTTCCGATCCGCTCATCATCACCCTGTGATGAGCTGAATATACTCTCCCGTTGCTCCATGCCTTCAAAAGATCATTCCAAATTTATCAAAAAATTAACCATATTGCATAATTCGTACAGAATAAATAAATAAATTTACAGAGTGTAAACAAATACGACACGCAGACCTACCAGAATGCAGGGTTGCCTTGTGGCCACAGAATATCAGTAAATTTTTGTGATTCTCGGAGAATGGGGGCACCTTCGATACCCACGCTCTCATAAAGTGGAATCATTGAGTGTTGTCCCATGTAGCCATGAAAAGGGAATTTAGAGGAGTTCTTTAATTTAGTTTGTAAGGGAAGATCAAAGAGCTCTTTTGATGCACTAAACAAAGATTTTCGGAGCTCGAACGGAACTTTATCGAATGATGCTTCGAAACATCCGTATTCTTGGAGAGCTTGATGGACTTCAGATTTAACTGAATCCCAGAAAGGTGTCCTGGTTTCAGCTCAGGCCTGGAGAAATTTATAACAGACAGGGTGAGATGATTTTGGGATCCCATTGATGATTAGAAACCCTGTGATTACAACTTACAAATCTAAACTGCCCAAAAATGTTACATGCGTACATATATAGCTAGATAGCTTCATGTAATTTAATTATTGAAATTAAAAAAAAAACCCTATTTCTGTATTGTGACCATCTTCACTTTATCTATCTAATAATCATTATTTCATTTACTAAGAATCTCCTGTTTATCAAGGTTCTCCCGTGGTAGTTTCTGACACTATTTGTCTTTTGAATTTAAGAGAAAGACAGAGATTGTTTTAAAAGAAAATATAAAAAACCAATTTTTTTGTTTAATTGGAAAACAATTATGCAAGTTTAAGAGAAATACTTATCTAATATCAAACAAACACTAAGAACTTATTATCACGGGTAGTTATATCTATTAATAATTATTTTAATTAAGTCTAACGATATTCATTAGTATTTGTTTATTGATATCGGTGAGCATCGAACCCAATATCTTCATGACGACTTACGGATAACTTTATCATTGAGCTATCCTCAACCCATTTTATTGTTAACTAGCTTATACTATTGCATGGTTATTTTTAATTTTTTTTTAATTATATTAATTAAAGAAATTATTTTTAATTTAATGATAATTCAATCATTATTATTCAACTGAAATTACTCAGGAACTCGAATGGATGAGAAAGTTATGAATTTTTACATTGACAATTCTAATCAACTTAAAAAACTTACTCATTTTACAAAAAAAAAAACCTACTCATTTTTTGTTTATTTTATTAAAATTCACTTTTTAATATTTGAATATAATTTTAATAACAATCAAATACACTTTTAAATATTAGATTTTACGATTCTTATTTATCTATTTCAAAATCAACAATTCTTATTAGTTTGACCGTACATGGGCCAAAGTTTTGGATAAGATCCCGTGCAACACACGGGTTTTTTTTAATATCTATAATTATATTAATTTAACTTTTTTTATATTAGATCTAACGGTGACAGTGTTTTGACGGTACCGAGGATCAGACTACCCGTATCAAAATTTTGGATAGGATCCCTTACGCTTATTATATATAAGAATATAATTTGTTGAAAAAATCTCAACCCATTTCATTATTAATTTGTTGAAAAAGTCTCAAATGTCAGCGGTAGTTTAATAATTATTGATATTAGCTGATAATCCGTGCCAAGCACGGGCCTAACATGAGTCGATAATAATATATTAATATTAATAAATATTATTACAAAATGTACTTGAAGAGAATTGAATGATAAAAATATTTAGTTAATAATTAATATTATTTAATTGTGTAGTTATATGCGAGATGAAACTAATGACTTTGGTCCCACTCGCCATTTATACATTATTTTCTTTATTAATAAAGTAAACAATTTAATGAAATTAAAATAAATAAATACGTGTTGTATAATTACATATTTATAAGGAATTGAATCTGGGTGAAAATAAAGAATTTAAATTAAATAAATCTTGTTAAATACGTACTTGTAAAGAATCGAACCGTGAATCAAGTGTTAATCAAATTTGATATTTTGATACTTCTGTGCGCCATTTACGCGTTGTTTTTCTATAGTACAGATTTCAGGAAGATAGAACTTATACTTTATAAGTAGGTTACATCAATACAAACTAATAATTAAACTACCGCATGAGATTAGTGAAAGCATGAGCTCCGAGTGAAGTGGTGACATCTACGATGCCTAAGCCTTCATATAGAGGAACAACAGGCTCTTGGTCTACATAGCCATGGGAAGGTGTTTTGGATGTGTTGAGAAGTTTGGTTTCGAGTGGGAGATCAAATAACTGTTTGGTTGATTCGAAAATTGCGTTGGGAAGGTCTAGGGAGAAATTATCGTTGTGTGTTTGTAACAACCCATACTTTTTGGACTATTAATCTTATAATAACTATAAAAAATAAGCTATATAATGATAATTACAGACGAAAGCATGACAAAAGTTCAATTATAAAAATATCTAATACAAAAACGCATCTAACAATGATCCAACAGCCAATCTATTCCAAATCTAAGGTTCTCGAACTCGAAAGCACATTCACTCGATTTTACACCGAACCTAAAATATTAAAAGAATAAGCTGCGGATCTCAGCAAACAACTACTATTCAACGGCTCAAAATAATATTCTTTTTATCTTTTTTCAAAAACACAACTTTAACATGTAACACATAACACTAATCACATATTGTCACACACCATATTCGATAACAATTCAGATAAAGATGCACACAATATATTCAATAATTCACATAATCAAAGTACTTAATCAATACATAAATTGTAAAATCAAATTCTTATTTTAATTCCCACAGTTCTAAATTACGGTCACACTATACTAGTGACACGGTTCTATATTCGATGATTTGATGGGAGTCAGTTTATTTCCCTTGATAAGACAAACTCAACAAGGTATCTATGTGTTCCGGAACGTGCGTAAACTAGTTCTATGTGTCACACTATCCAGTGACCAGATTCTATGATTAAATACACAATTAAAATTGGGGAATCAAAACAAAATCTTTTTCTAAACTCTATTATCGATGTCACAATTTTCAGAAATTAAATCAATCAAATAATTAAAAACATGTAATCAAACAATATAAGGTATATTACACAACAGTACGGAGCAACGAATAGTTACTTACCTCAATTACGCAAACAAACAATATACATTAAAGCACATACTCAATCCTCAGCAACTCATCAATAACGACACATCTAAAAACTTGAACGTCTCCATGATTTCAAATCTGATCAGAACTGGTTTTACTTTTTTTTACCCTCTAAACAATGTTTTCTTGAAAAACGCAAAGGATGAAAGTTGTAGAGAACGAGAAGATCTTTCCGACAAGGTATGACTCATCATAAACGAACTTATAACGAATCGGGAATTGAATAAAACGTCCGCTGAATTTGAACAAAAACTGAAAAACAAGATCTGAACATGTTTTGTGACTTTAGGAACATTTTAATGCATAATCTGGAAAAATACTGTACACGAAAGTTGTAGAAAATTAAAAGAGCTTTCGAAAAAATCTAGAATTATCAAATTCTGACTTACGATGAAATTATTACGAATTTTACAATACTGCTAATTTCTGAGAGACAAAGATCTACGAATTTTAAAAATAAAGATGAAGCGATACTAAACTCTAATTCCGAATCTACTAATTATCCGAACTTAAATATGATCCATATTTTATGTACATTAATCTAATTCAATTATAAATCCTAATTAATATCAAATTTTAATCTTTTCTTTTCTATTTTCAATTATTATTATTAATCTAAAAATTAAGAGATAGGACAATGTTCCAAGGAAACAACCATAATTTTCAAGTGTTGAGACCACTTTTTTGTAGGTGTTTAACCAATAACCTGTGCCTTGCTTTGTGTTTTCTTTTAAAAATTCTATACAGTAGAACCCCTCCAAATTATGTGGGCGTTTGGGGTATCAAGAATAAGTTGACTTATAGCTTAAAATGAGTAAGTGCTTTATAAGTGATAAGTAGAGCTGAGCTTATAAATCCCTAGAGTGTTTGGTAAATCAGAACTTATAAGCAGTAGAGTGTTTGGGTAAATCAGAACTTATAAGTGAACTTTTTTTTATTATTTTTAAAATATTTATTTTTTAATATATATAAATGGATATCAATGGATAGATCTCGATGAGTAGAGAAATTTGATATATACATATCAATTTTTTAATGAACGGATCAAAAGATATATGGTTTTGAAGATTTGAAGGATATTATATATTGCGTGTATCGAGAATAAGTTATAAGTTATAAGTTGAATGTTAAGAATTCTTAACATTCAACTTATCCATTTTAAGTAGCCATAAGTTGATTTCCCTTATTTTGGCAAACACCCCCCATAAGTTAAAATTGATTTATAAGCCATAAGCTTATAAAATAAGCAGTAGCCAAACAGGCCCTATAACATGTTCAAAGTGATAATTCATACTCCCTACGTCCCTCTCATTTATTTACACTTTTTTCTTTGGTATGTCCCTCTCATTTTTTTACATACCAAAAATAGTAACATTTTATAATATAAAATCCAATCACATTCACTAATTTCCTACACTATAACTACTTTATACTCACTTTATACATTAAATATTGATTGGTCCCACCACTTTACTCATTTTTTTTACTTTTTCCTATTAATTTACACTTTTTTTAAGCTCCGTGCCATCCCCTCAATTAATTTTTTTGGATTCCAACAATATGGGCTCTACTGTACAGGGAAGATTGGGCTGTTTTGCTGCAACGATCATGTATTATGCAACATTTGAGAAAATTGGCAAAATGTAATGTACTAATGTATTTAAGTCGGGTTCAAATGAAAATCAAAAAATTGCATACGAAGTTACGTAAAATAAATTAAAAAAACGTATTTTTTTTTAATTTCATAAGTTTATTTGTATCAAATATTTAATTCTCATTTGACTCAGACATGATGAAGAACATGAAAAATGAGGTCTTCCTTGTCACACTTTTATCATAGTTTGTCACTGAATTTATATGGTTCGTTTTTGGTGATACGGGTATGAGAATGTGTGTGACTAAATTTGTTGAAACATTTTTCAAACATCGACAATCACAAAGAAATACAAACGAATGCATATTAGCAACTGCACATTCCACAATTATTATTGACCAAACCTGCACAAGGCATTTTTACTATTACAAGACCCCATTTAACAAACAAAAACAAAACATAAAAAACACAAAGTCACCAACTATACACGAGTTGCCTTGATATGAGAAATCCGACATATATTACAATATTACCGTCGATCTTAATCATAAACAGCTTCTGAAGTTTCATCAAACACCACAATAAGTCTTCAGAGCAGATTCACATTTCTGGCCAGCTTCTGTATAGTAAAAGCCAAGAAACTTCACATGATCAAATGGCTTAAACAGCAATGGATGTTCTTCATCCACCAACTCTTCCGGGGCTTTTACTATGTAACCTCCTTTCGGTATCGAAAACAGTCCAACCGAGTATCTTGTTTCCGATCCGCTCATCATTACCCTGTGATGAGCTGAATATACTCTCCCGTTGCTCCAGGCCTTCAAAAGATCATTCCAAATTTATTAAAAAAATTAACCATATTGCATAATTCGTACACAATAAATGTAAAAAAAATGCCTTAATTAGAATGATTTACATGGAAAGAATCACCGATCATGACTATGAAGGAATCAAGCGAAGGCTTTACAGTGATCCATTCGCCATCTTTAGTTTGTACCTCCAATCCACTGACCTCATTTTGATACAGTATAGTTACGATATTCTTGTCCGTGTGAGAAGTTAAACCAAGCTTTGAATCAGTTGTTTCGGGTCCTTTATATTTCATAACCCGAAGAAGATATTTGGTTGAGTCCATGTGTTCATTTAAGTATTTTTCCATGCCCAAGCTCTCCAACACCATTCTTCTAACTATCTGATCCAGTTCAGATAGTTGCTCCGAGAACGATTGTACAGTCTCGCTGCCAAAATTTTCGATATGCATAAGTGACTAAAAATAAATAAATTTGCAGAGTGTATGTTGATGAGCTGGTTACTCAACAATGTAAACAAATACGACATGCAGACCTACCAGAATGCAGGGTTGCCTTGAGGCCACAGAACATTGGTAAAATTTTGTGATTCTTGGAGAACGGGGGCACCTTCAATACCCATGCTCTCATAGAGTGGAACCATTGGGTACTGTCCAACGTAGCCATGAAAAGGGATTTTAGAAGAGTTCTTTAATTTAGTTTGTAAGGGGAGATCAAAGAGCTCTTGTAATGCATTGAACAAAGATTTTCGGAGCTCCAACGGAACTTTATCGAATGATGCTTCGAAACATCCGTATTCCTGGAGAGCTTGATGGACTTCAGATTTAACAGTATCCCAGAAAGGTGTGCCTGGTTTCAGCTCAAGCCCGGAGAAATTTATAACAGGCAGGGTGAGATGATTTTGGGATCCCATAGATGATTAGCTACTCTGTGATTACAACTTACAAATCTAAACTGCCCAAAAATGTTACATGCGTACATATAGGCATAGCTTCATGAAATTTAATTATTGCATGAGAACATACAATTAATTTAATTAATAATGTCGAATCGAAAACGAAGTGTCATGATAAATGTAACAGGATTCTGGATACTACTGTATCACTTAAATGGACGGCCAAGTTATAAACACAGTGCACAATTAACAAGTTCGATGTTTAAAAACCAAGCAGCCTAAATGTATGTGACCACTGACCACATATATTAGCAAAACTGATTTTTTTTTCCATAATTCTGGTCATCTTTTGCACACCTGACCAATTTGGAGGAAAGCAATTATGCAAGTTTAAGATATCACCGATTTGTTTAATAATTCTTGATATTTCAGTAGCTTTCATAGCTGAAATTTTATAATATCTAGTTTCATTAAATTAAGCAAAAGAAACATATCTTTCTAGAACTTATAATTTATAATTAGGTTACATCGAAACAAACTAATATTTAAACTTGTTTTCATCTACAACAATAAAAAGACCTTAATCAGAAAAATTAAAGAACTGAGTAATCATGCAAAGTACATAGATATGGTCAGATTATGCATGTCATTACTCATTATGATAAACTAGAGCTCAATCAGATCGGGAATTTTGTCAAAGGCTGATTAAAAGTGGTCCTCTATTAATAAATTTAATATAAGGTAATTAAATGGTCCTCGTTAATGATATGATCGATAACTACATTTGTTAACGCTTTTTAATTTTTATTGGCCAATCAAAGTGGTCCTAGGTATACAAATTTCGAAGCTTAATTATTAATTAATAAGTAGTCACCGTCAAGTGGACTAATTAGCAAATAAAGTGGTCCTAATTTCAATTTTTAAGCTTACATGATTAATAATCAACCTGTCCGGATGTCCCTAACTATATAGCGAAACCAATCCCTTACCAGATACCCCCTCTGTCCCGGTGAATTGTATACACTGGAGCTGGACACGGACACCAATAAAAGATATAAAAAATAAGTAAAATTAGATGAAAAATGGGTAAAGTGGTGGGACCTATCAATATTTAATAATAAATTTGAGATAGTGGAGAAAAATAGTGGGTTTAATAGTGTTTTATATTATTATATAATAGAGATAGTGGAGAAAGTAATGAGTGTAATTGTGTTTTATATTAATAAAAGTTATCATTTTTGGAATGTATAGAAATGAGAGGAATATCCGAAAATGGAAAGTATATAGAAATGAATGAGTAGGGAGTATCGAAAACCAAGTGGATCTTGTTTTACAAAAAAAAAACCAAGTGGATCTTAGTTAAAGTTCAAATCATATTTTGGTGATTAAGTTTTGCTATATTGTAAGATGTATTCCGCCCGTCCCTCGATTCTTAACATTAAGGGGACGTCATGAAGATTAAGAAAAAGTGTAAATTAATAGGGAAAAATAGAAAAAATGAGTAAAATGGTGGGATCAATCAATATTTAATGTTAAAGTGGGTATAAAATAGGCATAGTGGAGTAAAGTAATGAATGTGATTGAATTTTATATTATAAAATGTTACTATTTTTGATATGTAAAGAAATGACAAGTACGTACCAAAAAAGAAAATGTAAAGAAATGAGAGGGACAGAGTGTAATAATTAGCATTATGGGGTCCGAATTGTGATTTGTGCTTTAAAAGTTATGAATGACTAATCTATATTATCTATATTATATTATACTATTAAATACGAAACATTGAAATTTTTTGTATTCTGATCACTCAATTAGATATATCTGATCAAATCGATGAGAACCGTTAAATAAAATATTAAAATTATATTATAGAATATCTTTTATATTTTTCCTAACTAAAATATTTCATTTTCCAAAAATATCGCAGACAGTTTTATTTAATAAAATAACATAATAAAGTTATAATTACTAATAACTAACCCATTACCTTTTTTAGTCAAAGTGTATATTCTTTTTTTAAATTTTCTAACTAAAATTTCTAAATTTCTATTTTTCCTAACTAAAACCTCCTATTTTCCAAAAATAACATAGATAGTTCTATATAATAAAATAAAATAATAATATTATAATTATTAATGACTAACCAATTAACTTTTTTTCCAAACGTATATTTTTTTATATATTTTCTAACTAAAATTTCTCCTAACTAAAACCCGAAAGATATCACGGGCAATTTAATTTAGTAACATAAAATACTAATAATTAACTAATTACCTTTATTAGTCAAAACATATATTCTTTTTTATAACTAAAATTTCTACTTTTTAATTTTTGCTAACTAAAACCTCTCATTTTTAAAAAATATCACGGGCAGTTCTATTTAATAAAATAAAATAATAATATTATAATTACTAATAACTAACCGATTAACTTTTTTTGCCAAAGTGTATAATCTTTTTTATATTTTCTAACTAATATTTCTCCTAACTAAAATCTCAAAAATATCACAGGCTATTTCATTTAGTAACATAAAACACTAATATTATAAATACTAACAATTAACCGATTACCTTTATTAGCCAAAGTATATATATTTTTTATATATATTTTCTAACTAAAATTTCTCATTTTCTAAAATTATCAAAAACGATATATATATAATTATCAGTTACCTCGAATGCGACACTAAACGCTGAAAATTAGACAAGAACAGTCCTATTAATTATTAAATCATGTCGAGTCAAATAAATATTCATTATAAATTTTTTAACAATTTAATATAACAAATGAATGCATAAATTAATCATCAAAAAATAAAAGCAAATAAAACAACATAGTAAAATTATTATTTATAATATTAATTTGAAAAATATAAATAAAGATTAAATTTTATAAAATATGTAGTATTATACTTTTTTTTATATATAATAGATCAACTGTATCATATATATAACTAACAAAAATCAAAAATCAAAAATTAAGTAATAAAATATTTAAAAGTAACACTTTCAAAAAATGTTTTATTAGTAGTTTGGTTAGTCGTTCTTTAATTTGTTCATTCAATAGTTAACATATTTATATATATATATAAAATAACTATGCTAATTAGAACGCATCTCTTATAACTATTTATTTGAGTCGTGTGATGAGCTTATACTTTTTAAGTCAATATACTTGAACCAATTTACGAGATTTTTTATTTAAAAATATTTTAGTACATCTCTAAAAATATTTATTTAAGCATAATTATTACACATCAATTAAAATAATATACTAATAAAGTATATTATTTTTAATTAGTATAATATATTATAATTAATTATCACAAATTACTCTAATTATTTTAAAAGTAGTCCTAATTATTTTAAAAAATTATTTAAATAGTCCTATTTATTTTGAAAGGTTATTTATTATTTTTAACATGTCTTATTATTATAATAATAAATTTTAATAAAAATATATTTAGAGACCTACTTAGTTTTTTAATAAATTCATTTAATATCCAACTAATAATAAAATTATTATACACAAACACAAATAATAAGTTAACAACTATTAAACAATCCGTGCACCGCACGAGTTATAGGCTAGTAAAAAATATAAAACACAGATTTTTGTATTATTTTATAAACTCATCGATCTATTTAATTTTATGTTTTTAATCGATCAAGGGCCTTATTATAAATAACTATCATTTGTTGAAAATGAATCGTATTTATGTTAATCCTAATTATATGTTTTGGCGAAAATTTTAATAAACGTAATAATTAGCATCATATGGTCCTAATTGTGATTTTTTTCTAAAAATTACGAATGACTGATGAAACAAACAATTATTCTATATAAAACACAAATTTTCATACTATCTTACAAGCTCATCGACCTAATTAGTTTTGTGTTCTTAGTTGTTATATTTGATTAAAGGTTAATCGATCAAGGGCCTTATTATTCATAACTATCATTTGTTGGAAAAGAATCGTATTTATGTTAATCATAATTATATGTTTTGGTGAAAATTTCAATAAACGTAATAATTAGCATCGTATGGTTCTAATTGTGAATTGTTTTCTAGAAATTACGAATGATTGATGATACAAACAATTATTCTAATTTAAACACATATTTTCATTCTATCTTACAAGCTCATCAACCTAATTAGTTTTGTGTTCGTAGTTGTTATATTTGATTAAAGGAAGGGTTAATCGACCAGAGCCTTTATTGTACATAACTATCATTTGTTGAGAAGGAATCGTGTTTACGTTAATCTTAATTATATGTTTTGGTAAAATTTTTAAACAAAGTTAATGAGAGATTCGTGTATGTATAGCCCCGAACTAATAAACGGATAAGAAAAACTAAGAATACAATTATATGAACAGAGTAGTTATCATTTTGCACACAGGTTAAATGATGTTTTGGTCACTCAATTCACTATAAACTTTCAATTGGGTCATCGAACTCAAAAAATTTTCAGTCACATCATTGTACTCTTAAAAATTTTCATTAAGGTCACCGGCCGTTACACTCCGCTAAAAATTAGACGAAAAGCTGACTAAGTTTGGTGAGTTGGCTTGAATAAATTCACCGTGGCATGTACAGTCAGCTGAAGCAGTGTTTTGGTCACTCAACTGACCAAAAACTTGCAATCGGATCATCAAACTCAAGAAACTTTCATTCTAGTCACTGACCTAAAGATTAATGGTTTCACTTTAAAAATTAAATTACACTTTGGATTGAAAATGTTAGATCAGGATTCAATGATCGTCAGGATCTAGACTCAACTGATCAGGATTGCTGACGTCATCAGTATTTGCTCAAGCGTTAGTATCAGGATTGTTGTCAGGACTGCTATCAGGACTGTGATCATGATTGATCATCAGGACTGGAAGCTGATCAGGATTACAACTTCGAGTTATTTATGGAGTCTAGTTAAAGAAGGAAGTTTATTTTGTCGGTTCCTAGTTTATAGGAATGCAGCTGTCGGTTAGGATATGTTTCAATATAGTTTGTAATTGATTTGGACTTATCTTGTAATCGATAGAGAAGCTGAGTAGTATATAAACACAATTTAGGTTTTGATTTTAGTGAATCAATCGCATACTCGAGTATATTGTAACCTAGAAGCTCTCAAGAACATCAGAATTTCTTGAGAGAGTTTGTAACAGTTTTATATCAGATATAATAAAGCTGTTATTATTCTTTCATATTTGTGATCTATATTTTTTTAAGTCGAGAATCTTATACAATTATATTCAACCCCCCTTTTACAATTGTTATTTACTGGGCAACAATTAGTATTAGAGCAAACTGATTTGAATTTGAATCAGATACGATCTAAGATGTCGACAACCAAGTATGAAAGCATGAAGATTCCCATCCTGAAGAAAACTGAATATCCAACATGGAAGGTAAAGATGTTGATGTACCTGGAGGCTATGGATCCTGATTATTTGGACATGATTCGTGATGGTCCATATATTCCTACAAGAATTGTTGGACAAACAGATACTGTACCCGAACACTACGTGGTCAAGGTTAAAAGTGAGTGGACTCTAGAAGAGAAAGCTGACGTTCTCAGGGATGCAAAGATAAAGAATATCTTACACAACAGTCTTGATGCTGTTATCTCTAACAGGGTGATAACATGCAAGTCTGCAAAAGAAATTTGGGACACTTTGGAAACTCAATGCCAAGGATCCGCATCTGAAGAAAAACAGAAGGGCTCTACTGATTCATGAGTATGAACAATTTGATGCTAGACCTGATGAGAGCCTGACTGATATGTATGATAGATTCCTGACACTCCTGAACAATCTATCTCTAGTTGCCAAAGAGTATGTATCTGAAGATTCTAATACCAAGTTTCTGAGAGCTTTACCTGAAGAATGGGATACACAAACTTCAATCATTAGACACCAGTATGATCTAAACACTATGTCACTTGATGAAGTTTATGGAATGCTAAGAACCTATGATCTTGAGGTTCAACAAAGGAAGAATAAGAAAAGAAGCAAGGCAAAGTCAATTGCCTTGAATGTTGAGGCTAAATCAAAAGGAAAAGCTGTGGAGGTCTCTAGAAGAAAATCAAGAATAGTTGAGTCAGATCCTGTTGACTCATCATCAGATACTGATGGCAATCCTGATGCCAATACTGATGATGATTCTACTGACTCAGACATGGAAGAGATGGTTGCTATGATAGTCAGGGGCTTCAAGAAGATGAAGTTCATGAAGGCTAGAAGACAAGGCGACTTTCAGAAAAAGACCTTCAATGCTGACAAAGACAAGTACATCAAGAAGGACAACAAAAGTGACAAATTTGACAAGTCAAAGGTTAGATGCTACAAGTGTAATGGAATGGGGCACTTTGCAACTGAGTGCAAGAAGGCTAAAGCACTCATCCCTTCAAGCAAGGATTGGATGGACTCTTCCTCATAATCTGACACTCAGGTAGTCAACTATACCCTAATGGCCAATACTGATGAAACTGCTGTTCCTGATGAAAAGGTACCAAATGTTGTTTTTGATTTTGATACTGATAATGCCTCTGAGTTAAGACGTTTTCTAAAGTCATTGCATATTAGCTTTAGAAGTCAAACTGCTAAAAATACTAGGATCTTATCTGAGATGTCTGAACTTAGGAAAATGAATGAGCATTTAGAAGTTGAATTTTCTTTTATGCAAGAAGTACAGAAAGAATGTGATAATGCTAAACACATGCATTTAGAGATGAAATTTAAATGTACTGCTCTTGAAAAGGAACTTGAAAATGCTAATGAGAAAATCAGAACCTAGACAGATTCTGGAAGGAAATTTCATGAAATCAATACTTCTAAGAATTGGAAAGAGTGTCTAGGGTATAAGTCAGATGGAGATAAGAAGATGAAAAAGAAAGTTGTTATAGATGAGACAGTTAATCCAATGACCTATAGACATGTTATAGACAAGACCAAATCAAAGATTAAGCCTGTTAAATTTGTATTTGGTAATGATCCCAATTCTACTTTTGAAAAGGGACCTACTTATGATAATATAGTCTCAAATGCTAAGTCTAAACCTGTCAAGAAAACTGAAAAGAAGAATGTAGGTTTATTGTCTCAGAAACAACTTAAGGTAAAAGTATGTGAGGTAACAGGGAAACAAAAGTCACCAACTGTCAAAAGAAACAGGAATGGTAAAGTTGGGATTAATAAAGAGAATAATTATAAGTTTATCCCAAATGCACCAAGAAAGTGTTGCTATACCTGTGGTAACTCTAATCATCTTGCTATTGATTGCAGGAAGAGTAAAAAGAAGGTTACTGAGATTCCTAGGTCTGATGTTAGGAATAGATCAGTATTTTATAAACCACAGAAGTCTTGTTTTTATTGTGGCAGTAAATGACATTCTATTTATACTTGTGAAGAATACCATAATTTGTATCATAACTTTTATGAGCCTTTACCTAAGTTTAATAAAAGTACAAATTCTGGTAAATCTAAGAATGTCAATGTGAAGCATGCATCTGTTAATACTGATTCTGACAAAGCAAATCCTGATGGATTTCATTCTGTCAGGATTGATAAGGTCAAAAAGTCTTCTGCTGTTAAATCTAGTATAATGCATGGAAAAGGAACCCAACAAGTGTGGGTTCCTAAATATTCTAACTAGTGTATTTCTATTCTGATTGCAGGGAAGAAGGAAAAATGTTTTAGTCATGGATAGTGGGTGTTCTGTGCACATGACTGGAAACAAAGCCCTGTTATCAGAATATGAGGAGAAAGCTGGCCCAACAGTGTCTTATGGAGATGACAACATTGGACAAAATTTGGGATATGGCAATATAATCATTGACAATGTCATCATTGAAAAATTAGCTCTTGTGAAGGGACTAAAACACAACCTGTTAAGTATTAGTCAAATCACAGACAAAGGTTATCATGTCAACTTCTATTCCACACATTGTGAAGTAGTCAACAAAGTATCAAGAAAGGTTGCACTCACTGGTTACATGCATGGTAACATTTATGAAGCCAACATTCAAGCCAATACTGATGGCTCCCCTACTTGTCTCATCAGTAAAGCATCAGTAGATGAAAGTTGGAATTGTCATAAGAAGCTTTCTCATCTCAACTTCAGCAATATCAATGAGTTGGTTAATAAATATTTGGTTAGAGGATTACCTAGAGCTTTGTATACTCCCGATGGACTCTGTGATGCATGTCAAAAAGAAAAACAAAGAAGGACATCATTCAAGAGTAAATCTGAATCCTCTATTGGTGAACCATATCACATGTTACATCTTGATCTATTTGGACCAGCCAACATAATGTCCATCAGTAAGAAAAGATACACTCTTGTAATTGTTGATGAATATTCTAGATTCACCTGGGTGTATTTTATGCACAAAAAAGATGAGACTCCTGAAATACTGTTGGATCATGTGAGAATGATTGAGACAGGCTCAAAGTACAAAGTCAAGATTCTGAGAAGTGATAATGGTACTGAATTCAAGAATTCAAAGATGGAAGAGTTATGCAAATACAAAGGAATTATTCAACAATTCTCTGCTCCTGGCACACCCCAGCAAAATGGAGTAGTTGAAAGAAATAATAGAACTCTTATTGAAGCTGGCAGAACTATGTTGGAAGATGCTAACTTACCTACATATTTCTGGGCAGAAGCAGTCAATAAAGCATGCTATACTCAAAATCTCACACTGATAAACAGACATGGTGTAACTCCCTATCAAATGCTCAAGGAGAAGAAACCTAGTTTGAAGCATCTGCATGTGTTTGGCTATAAATGTTTTATTCTCAGAACTCATCTTGAACAACTAGGAAAATTTGAGACAAAGGCTGATGAGGGAATTTTTATTGGCTATCCTCCATCTAGAGCCTTTAGAGTTTTTAACTTGAGAACAAGGACTGTCATGGAGTCAATACATGTATCTTTTGATGATAAGAAGATAACATGAATTGCTGAAGACTCTCATGATAGTTTGACCTTTGAAAATGAAGCTACCAAGGATCCTGAAGAAATGGAATCAGATACTGATACATCATCAGATACTGATGGGTCACCAAATCCTGATGATCCATCAAATCCCGATGACACACCAAATAATGATGGTGCTACAGATGGTACTACTGACGGTGCTAATACTGATGATGCAAATAATGGCGACACAACTAGTAGTGAAAATGTTGAGGGGGAGCAACAACAAACTGCTACAAGTTCTGAGTCTACTCAATCATCAGGACATTATTCAACAGATACTGATTCAAGTGACAATCCTGATAATCCATCAGGAGGTGATAACAACAATTCAGGGGGAGCTTCTAATGAAGCAAATTCTTCTAATCAAGATAACAACAATTCAGGGGGAGCTTCTAATGAAGCAAATTCTTCTAATCAAGATAACACCAATCCAGGGGGAGCATCTACATCAAGGAATAATTTACCACCAGCAAGAAAATGGACAAGAGATCATACTCCTGATTTGATAATTGGAAATCCTGATGCAGGTGTTAAAACAAGAAGTGCAACTCAAAATGAATGTCTATATCATAACTTTCTATCCAAGGAGGAACCTAAGAAAGTTGAAGATGCACTTGAAGATGCTGATTGGGTTACTGCAATGCAAGAAGAATTGAATGAATTTGAAAGGAATGAAGTCTGGAAACTAGTACCAAGACCAAAGAATAGGTCAATTGTTGGTACAAAGTGGATTTTCAAGAATAAGACTGATTCAGATGGTGTAATAATCAGAAACAAAGCAAGGCTAGTTGCAAAGGGGTATTCTCAACAAGAAGGAATTGACTATGATGAAACTTTTGCTTCTGTTGCAAGGCTAGAAGCCATCAGGATCTTTCTGGCATATGAAGCCCACAAGAAATTCAAGGTTTTCCAGATGGATGTAAAAAGTGTTTTCTTAAATGGTGAACTGGAGGAAGAAGTCTATGTTGAACAACCTCCTGGTTTCATTAATCCAAAATATCCAAATCATGTTTACAGATTGGATAAAGCACTTTATGGACTAAAGCAAGCTCCAAGAGCATGGTATGAAACATTAGCTCAATTCTTACTGGAAAGTGGATTCAAAAGAGGTACTATTGATAAAACTCTATTTTATTTGAATCATGGTAAGAATTTGCTTTTAGTTCAGATTTATATTGATGATATCATCTTTGGGTCAACAAACAATAAGCTGTGTGAAAAGTTTTCTAAGCTTATGCAGTCAAAATATCAAATGAGCATGATGGGAGAAATGCGTTACTTTCTTGGTCTTCAAGTTAAACAGACTGATGATGGCATTTTTAGCAATCAGTCAAAGTATACAAGGAATTTATTGAAAAGGTTTAACATGCAAGATAGTGCTACTGCAACAACTCCTATTACTACAGCTACCAAACTTGATCCTGATCAAGGTGCTGAGGTAGATGTAACTCACTACAGAGGGATGATTGGCTCTTTATTGTATCTTACTGCAAGTAGACCAGATATCATGTTTGCAACCTGTCTGTGTGCAAGATTTCAAGCAAAACCTAGGGAACCCCATCTGATTGTAGTCAAAAGAATTTTCAGATATCTCAAAGGCACTCCTTCACTTGGCCTTTGGTATGCAAGAGAATCAGATTTTGGGTTGTGTGGTTACTCAGATGCTGATTTTGCAGGATGCAAAATAGACAGGAAAAGTAGTTCAGGAAGTTGTCAGTTTCTGGGTGGTAGACTAGTTTCATGGTTTAGTAAAAAGTAAAAGTCTATCTCTACTTCAACTGCAGAAGCTGAGTCCATTGCTGCAGGAAGTTGCTGTGCTCAGATAATGTGGATGAGAAATCAGTTGTTAGATTATGGTATGTCATATTCAAAAATCCCTATTTATTGTGATAACCAAAGTGCTATTGCAATGACAGGAAATCCAGTTCAGCATTCTCTTACTAAACACATCAGTATTAGATATCACTTCATAAGAGAACAGGTTCCGGAAGGAACAATTGAACTTCATTTTGTTCCTACTGATCAACAACTAGCTGATATATTCACCAAGCCACTGCCTGAAGCTACTTTCAACAAGTTGGTGAATGAACTTTGAATGATGAATTTTGAGAATTTCTGAGGAAAACAACATAGAGGAAATCCCGATGACTATCAAATCCTGATGGTCATTCAGAAAGGTATGTAATTTTGATCAAATCCTGATAGGACGCAATCCTGACAGGAAGTCAACCGGTCAATCCTGATGTACAAGTCAGTATTTCATTGCTTAAATTGCGCCTAATTTTTCGTCAGTATTTGATGAGAAACGTTTGAGCTTTAGTTGGACAACTGTATGTGCGCGTGTGTTACACTGATAGATATATACATATAGATACACATAAAAAGCGGTGCAGTTATGGTTAATTACACACGTAATTTGGTTCACTAATTATTATTGCACAAATCACAGCATGCCACCTATCACTGAGAGTAATATTTTGTTTTAACAAAATACATTTGATTTTCTTAATTACCGTTTACTCTTTCAACATCAATTTTTTGCTTTTCATCTTCTCTCTCTGTGCTCAAGAACCCTAATTTTTTTTAAATCTCAATTCTCAAGTTTTCTATACTGTTTTAATGGCGTTTTCATCATTCATGAACAAGCAGACAGTAGTTAGTGGTGTTACTTTTGCCACTAACAATTTTGTGACAATTTTAGATCATCAGGATTTGCCCAATGAGTTTCACATAATACATGATTTCTTAACTTCAAGTCCTTTGAAGTTTGCTCTAACAGAACCTGCAAGTGTTTCGTTTAAGTCAATTATGCAGGTGTGGAACACAGTTACTTTTGACAAAGGGCACTCTGGCTCAATCCTGATGAGTTTTGAATTTGATGGGGTTACTCACTATGTGACTCCTGCTATTGTGGAAGAAGCTCTACATTTGCCTGTTGTTGGTGATGTTGTTCCTGATTAAGTTTCAGACTCGACACTCTTTGAGTTTGTTACAAAATTGGGCTACAATGGGGAAGTTAAGAGGTATGGAAACCTCTTCAGGACAAAGCTAAAGAAGGAGTGGAATTTTTCTTTGATACCATAAGCCGCTGTTTCCTGAACAAGACATCAAACTTTGATGCTCTTCCAACAGGATCTCTCAAAAATGGGTACTCTCTAATTCATTCTACAGTGTTTGATTATGGTAGTTTTGTTTTAAAAGCTTTAAGTGATAGGAAATCAGATAAGTTAGGCTCTGTCTGTTTTCTTAGATTTTCCAATTGATTTTTAATCACTTATGTCCTAATGTTGTTTTTGAAGAGGATGTAATTCTACCAATTTGTAAAATTAATGAGAATAATATTAAGTCCTTAGTCAACAGTGATAAGGCAAATGGTTTTACAGGCAATGCCTATATTCTTGATGAGGTCAGGCTTTTCTTGCAAGAAAAAATACCTACTTGTTATGGAACAATTTCTGATGCTATGGGGCAAGGCCAATCACACCTTGTTCCTGACATAAACATCCCTCCCCAACACACTAAACACTCATCAACCACCTCTAATGTCTCTCAAAAGACTTCAGTTGTAAAATCAAAGAAATCAGTGATGTGTCTGGAAGGCAATCAGGTTCAAAGGATTTCTCCTCTACACCAATCACCAAAAAGAAGTCAAAAGGGGGTGTACAAGGGGTCCTGGTGAAGACAGCTGACAAGGTTGAGGAGGTTTCTGTGAAAAGAAAGTTGGTTTTAAGGGATGAAACAGATTCTGAGGATGATATGCCTATATCCTCCAAATTCAAGATGAACAAGGAAGTTGCCGATACTGCTATTGAAGCTGTGGCTTAAACTGCTAAACCACAGAAGAAAAGAAAGTTATCTAAAAGCAGGTTTCATATTCCACTGAAGAAACAGGATACTGATGGTCAGGACATTTCAATTCCTGATGAGCAGTCAAATCCCGATGCTCAAGCAAATCTTGACGTTGGTAATCCTGATGCATCACACAAGGTTGTCTCTATCTCAGACTCTCCAGCAAAAGCCTCTCCAACTTCAAGAATTTTAGAAATACCATGGGAGAAGGTTGCTGAGACTGCTTCCAAACTTGGATTTACACATCCAATGGAGAAGAAAAGGAAAGCAGAAGAGAAAGTCTTTCAGAGACATAAAAACTAAAGGGATCTAGCCCACAAGAACCTGAACCTCAAAGTGGTTCAGCAGCTACTGAAGATCCTGCCACACAAGAACCACTCACTCAAAGTGTGAGTGAAGGCATAGCTGATGGAATGGTCACATAAGAACCATTTTCTCAAAGGGAGAATGAAGACATCTGCATTCCAGCCACACAAGAACCATCTTCTGAATGTGAAGATGCAGGCAAGACAACTACAGTTTCTGAGAAGTTTCCTGACAATGCTCAAGGGGCTTCTGATATTCCTGAAATGGAACTTTTGGTCGAGGACACTGTCATTGAGGGAAGCACACAAGAACCTCCAACTCAAAGTGTTGAAGCAGCTTCTGAACCTCAAGCTACACAAGAACCCTTGCATTTCAAATCCTGACAGTGTTGCTCCTGAAGCTAGTGGTGCTCCTGATGCGGAGCCAATCCTGATTCAACCACTTAGCTCAAGGCTAATGAATGATCCTATCTCAGAATCCAAGGATAAAATGAAAGGAGTTGTTGATCCTGATGCTGATAATGCTGATGATTCTGGAGATAGTGATAATGATAATGATTCTGATGATGATGATGATGGTGAGAAGGATCAGCTTGCTACAACACTAAAATCTAGTCTTGGAACTAACTTTGGTTCTTCAAGCACTTTCATGGCTGGCAAGGCTTATACATGAAAAGATCAAAGACAAGACTTTTCTGGTCCTTCTGCACTTGATCCAGCTGAGCTGCTAAGAAGAGATGAATGGGAAAATGAATGGTACATATCTTTTGCTTCTGTTAGTTTTCCATGTGCCTTGGAACATGCTGCTCATGCTGCCAGAATGATAGAAAGTGAAGATGTAAGGAATCACTTGAAGGCTACAACTTTGTTATCCAAGAGCCTCAAGACTGAAATTGATTCTGTGAAGGTTGCTACTGAACATGTGAGGACTGATATTTCACAGAACTTGACAAAGGCACCCACTGCTCTTCAATTGAGAATAGTGGAATCCCAAGTTAAGTCACTTATTTCTGAACAGTCTCATATCAACACCAGAATTGATTCCTTAGATTCTAAGGTAACTGACATTCAAACCTCTCTTTCCTTAATCTTAAATTTGTTATCCAATCCTGATGCCAAAAAGGGGGAGAAGGTAAGTCAGACAAAATGTACACTTGAACTAGTATTGAGAAGAAATAATGATGATGACAATACTGGTAATGATGGTGATGATATGATATTTCAAGGAGAAACCTCTGATGCTGCTGTGATGAAGTCTACAATTCAAACTTCTCAAAGTCAATCCACGCAGTCAACTCATGTTTCTGATTCTGGAATTAGAACAGTAAGGACATTGGTAAAATCTCAGATCCTGACGGAAGAGCAAATTCTGACAGGTGATCAAATCCTGACACCTGGTCATGGACAAACACTCTCTACAATTCCTGAAGGTGATGAAGATGTTCTTATTGATAATCCTAAAGATGCTGCTAATCTATTCCGGAATTTCACGACAAGAGATGCTAATGTTGTTACTCTTTATCACACTGATAAGAGAGTTCAACAATTATTTGCAAGAAAAGCACTTTCTACCGCTAGTGAAGAATATCCTGATCTCTCACATGAAGAATTTCTAAGTCAACAAAGAGAAATGATGGAGAGTTTTAAGAATCCTGCTCCTGCTAGAGGTAGAGGAGGCAGAGGTAGAAGAGGTGCAAGTAGAGGAAGAAGGTCTATTCAAACAATACCTAGACAGACAAGATCTAGAGGTGTAAGAATTGAAGAAATTCCTGATGCTCAGAAAACTCCAATAGTTCCTGATACTCTGGCTATCAGGACTATCATTCAGGAAGTAGACCAAGAAAAAGAAGAAGAACCTGAATTGAGAAGAAGACCAAGACAATCAACTCTAATCAGTAATACAACTCAAATTGAAGATTCTAATCCTGACATTGTTCCTGACATTGTTCAAGATCCTGATGAATCTGAAATTCTATAAGAGATTGATTTGTTAATTTTATCTACTGTGGTTGATTCTCATAATGAAGAAGTGGATGAAGAAGAAGAAGTCAGAAGAAGAAAAATAACAAGAACTACAAATAGAGATTCTCAGCTCTATGTGCAAAAGCTTAAACATTCAAATAGAAGGTTGTGGAAAAATGCAAGAAGACAACAACCTCAGATAGAAATGAGCTATGTTCTTGAAAAGGAAAAAGACAAGAAGTGGAAACATATTGACACACTTAGGTGTGATAGACCTATTAATTATCAGTCTGGTGGAATTATAACAAATATCTCCAGTTTTGCTAACTTTTCTGGTTCACAAAGATCTAAAGCACTCTGGTTACAAATGTTTTCAAGCTTAAGGCAGATGCCACATAACACAAGAGGAGGTATAGGTCACAGAGATGCTGAATTTCTGAATCTACCATATGTTGACCCTCACTCTTTGACTGATATTGGAGGTAACTTAACTTCTGAACACCTGAACAATTTATTAGCTGTTGATATAGTTATAGATTGTCATGATGGTACTGAAAAGAAAGAGAAACTTCTATACTTCATGAAAGATGGTAGTGTGAAGATTATGTCCATTCAAGAGCTATTGGTTAAAACCACAAAGGAACTGAAATATGTCACTATCTGCTGAGATGGAAAAACAAAGTGTGCAAAGAATGGAGTGATATGATTCTGTCAACAATTAGGAAAAGATTTGATGAAGGAAGAAAATTCAATGGTAATTATACTCCCATGTATTTAAATCTGAGAGGTCAAGATGTGGAAATGCAAAAGGGCACTGTTGTTAAAGAAATGACCTTTGGCATGACTCAACTTACTCTTAATCCTGATGGGAAGGAAATTGCTTATCTCCTGCTTGAAGAACATAGTCTACAGAGAAGTTCTATACAGAATCTCAGAGCAGCTATCTATCAGATAAATGAGGAAGATGAAGAACTCAAAGATCTTAAGGAAAGACTAATTCAGATTCTTGAAGACAAAGAAGAAAATCTACTGTCAAGCTTCTTGAAGATGAATTTGTTCTACAAGAAAATCTAAAAAGATAAGTTTGATGCTGTAAATACTTGTACATTTTGTAAATAAGTTTTTGGCATCATTGAATCTAGAAATCTATACTTTATTTTACAAAGTATGAGATTGGGGGAGATTGTTAGATCAAGATTCAATGATCGTCAGGATCTAGACTCAACTGATCAGAATTGCTGACGTCATCAATATTTGCTAAAGCGTCAGTATCAAGATTGTTGTCAGGACTGCTATCAGGACTGTGATCAGGATTGATCATCAGGACTTGAAGCTGATCAGGATTACAACTTCGAGTTATTTATGGAGTCTAGTTAAAGAAGGAAGTTTATTTTGTCGGTTCCTAGTTTATAGGAATACAGCTGTCGGTTAGGATATGTTTCAATATAGTTTGTAATTGATTTGGACTTATCTTGTAATCGATAGAGAAGCTGTGTAGTATATAAACACAGTTTAGGTTTTGATTTTAGTGAATCAATCGCATACACGAGTATATTGTAACCTAGAAGCTCTCAAGAACATCAGAATTTCTTGAGAGAGTTCGTAACAGTTTTATATCAGATTTAATAAAGCTGTTATTATTCTTTCATATTTGTGATCTATATTTTATTAAGTCGAGAATCTTATACAATTGTATTCAACCCCCATTCTATAATTGTTATTTACTGGGCAACAGAAAAGACGTGATATCTTAAAAAAAATTATTCACATGTATCGATTTACAAGCATATAAATTGAATGAGAATGTTCAATTTTAAATTAAATTAAATTCTATTCATTCGAAAAAAATTACAAATTGAAAAAAATTACACTTTGGATTGAAAAGACGTGATATCTTTAAAAACAATTGTTCACATGTATCGATTTACAAAAATATAAATTGAATGAGTATGTTCAATTTTAAATTAAATTAAATTCTAATCATCCGAAAAAAATTACAAATTAAAAAAAATTACACTTTGGATTGAAAAGACGTGATATTTTAAAAAACAATTGTTCACATGTATCAATTTACAAACATATAAATTGAATGGGTATGTTCAATTTTAAATTAAATTAAATTCTAATCATCCGAAAAAATTACAAATTGTAAAAATTACACTTTGGATTGAAAAAAATATGATATCTTTAAAGTATTTGTTCGTATGTATCAATTTATAAGTATATTAACTGAATGTGTATTTTCCATTTTGAATTTAAAAAAAATTCTAATCTGATAAAATATAACCCTTAATGATAATGTGTGTGTATTTGTTGTAGGAGAGCCCTTAACATTGTTGCACTAAAATTCTTAGTCCGATTTCTTTTCAATTTTTAACGGATGTAATCGTCAGTGACCTGAATGAAAGTTTACTCAGTTTGATGACCCAAGTGCAAGTTTCTAGTCAACGGAGTGACCAAAACGCCACTTCAGCTGACTGTACATGCCACGGTGAATTTATTCAAGCTAAATCACAAAACTTAGTCAACTTTTCGTCTAATTTTTAATGGAGTGTAACGACCAGTGACCTGAATGAAAATTTTTAAGAGTACAATGATGTGACTGAAAGCATTTTGAATTCGATTACCCAATTGAAAGTTTATAGTGAATTGAGTGACCAAAACACCATTTAACCATTTTGCACACCTTTATTTTAATATATTTTGAATTGATCTTAAATCATATTTTGTGATACTTTATATTCTTATCTTTGAATGTTACTTTATCCTGCACTTTTTTGATCAACTTTCATTAATTTTGATCAATAATCTTGACAGTTGAAGTTATTTCTTATTTTGTTTTCATCAATAAAATACTTATTTCCTTCCTTTTATACATTTTTTCTTAGTAGAGTTTAAATTTAATATTATTATCTATACTATTATATTAAAGACAAAACATTAAAAGTTTTTATAGTCGGTTTGTAGTCTGGTCCTCCATAGTTTGGTCATCCAATCTCTAACCGTTAGATCTTTTAAATTAAATTAAAGAGAGCCATTAGATATAATACTAAATATTTTTTGGTATGTTGTGATTTTACTTAATTTCCTTTACTTAATTGTACTTCGTGTTTTTACTTAATTACCCGTACTTATTTATAAAAAATATTATTAAATAATAATATTACCTATTTATAACCAATTACCTTTTACACCTAAAATATATTACTTTTTTTATTTTTTCTGAAAAATTCCCTTACTTTTTCAAAAATATCACGGACAATTACCTTTGTTTAACTAAAACATATAAGCTTTTTATTTTTGCTTACTAAAACATCTCCTTTTCCAAAAATATCACAAACAGTTTCATTTATTAAAATAAAATAATAATTGTTAATAACTAACCAATTACCTATTTTAGCCAAAGTGTATATTCTTTTTTATATTTTCTAACTAAAAGTTTTTACTTTTCTAGTTTTTCTAACTAAAACCTCTCATTTTCCAAAAATATTTCTTTTTAATGAAATAAAATAATAATATTTATAATTATTAATAACTAACCGATTAGCTTTTTTTTCCCAAAGCGTATATTATTTTTTATATTTTCTAACAAAAATTTTCCCTAAGTAAAATCTCACATTTTTTAAAAATATCACATACAATTTCATTTAGTAACATAAAATAGTAATATTATAAATACTAATAATTAATCGATTACCTTTGTTATCCAAAACGTATATTCTTTTTCATATTTTTTAACTAAAATTTCTCCTTCTCTAAAATTATCGCAGACGATATCTATCTATACTATACTATTATATAATAGCCGAAACATTGAAAGTTTTGATTTCAATTTTCGGTAATTTATTTTATTTAATCTATCTATCTGTACTATTATATAATAGCCGAAACATTGAAAGTTTTGATTTTCGATTTTCTCACATATATAACATAACTACAAACTCTTTTAATTATGCTTTACTTAGAATTCAAAAACACGACCTTTTTTTAGAAAATATATATTTATATTTATATACTCCCTCCGTCCCCCTCAATTATTTACGTTGAGGGGACGGCACGGAGGTTAAGAAAAAATGTAAATTAATAGGGAAAAGTAAGAAAAATGAGTAAAGTGGTGGGACCAATCAATATTTAATGTATAAAGTGAATATAAAGTAGGTATAGTGGAGGAAAGTAGTGAATGTGATTGAATTTTATATTATAAAATGTTACTATTTTTGGTATGTAAAGAAATGAGAGGGACATACTAAAAAGGAAAGTGTAAAGAAATGAGAGGGACATATGGAGTATATTACAACAAAATATATTTATAATTTTGACGATTATCTTTGCTGAAATGCTTGCTAAGCTAATAAATTATTATAAAATCTATAATTTTTTTTAGATTTAAAGTAGTACTTTTAATTCTTTTTTAAAAATGAAGCATTTTCAGCAATATTAAAATCTCAAAAAATTTAAAAGTAAATTTTAAAATTAATATTAAAGTCGACCGTGCATTGCCCGGGTTATAGGCTTGTATTTATAAAGAGAAAATATAAAGAAAGTGGTTAGAGTGGTTGGAGTTAACCTGCAATATAATATCTTAAGTTATTAAAAGTCATATTTTATATAATACTTTTTAGGAAACATGTTAGAAGAAGAAGACTCTTGAAGTTGCTATTATAGCCTTAACTTCATGTTTATGATTTCAAAATCATATTCATGATAATGTCAGGTAACCCAACAAAATATTCCAAATTTTGTACACAGTGATGTGGCTAACACTTAACAATTTTTAATTTATGGGTTCATATGTATGCATGCGGGGTTCCATATTTTTGATTACTATCTCTCTTACTATTACAGATGGATGTGTATTTCATCTGCTCGATCTCGATATGTTCACCACCCCAACCGGGTACAGAATTTGGGGAATTGTTCGGGTTCGAGCGAGAAAGACGAGATATATAGAAATAATTTGGAAACTTCTTTTCATTGAATCACAATAGTACTAAAACTCAGGTTGAATTTGTTGTTGCCACTACAGAATTATACAAGTTATTTATTTATTAAATTTAACTTCTTTGATTCTATTTATTATAGACTTTCATTCAAATTTCACATTGAATTCTACAAATCAACATATTTAAATTATTATTTATTAATTATTTTTATACTCAATATTCCAATTTTATTTTAATAATTTAATTTTTATTCTCGATCCGTGCTTCGCACGGGTTATAGGCTAGTAATATCTTAAGTTATTAAAAGTCATATTTTATATAATATTTGTTAGATATAATTGCTAATGTTTGTTTATCAGTGTTTAAGCAACAGGTACTGACAAGAGTTTATCAGAAGCCGGTCAGAGTTTAATTAAACTCTGACAGGGTGAAGAGTTTAAAGGAAGCCGGTCAGAGTTTATGTAAAGTCTGACAAGGTGATAGTTGAGTTAGCTGTCGGTGCTGAATTAAAGATTCTAGAAGCAATATATTCTGAAGATGGAAAGAAGCAGAATATATTGATACAGCTAAGGAAACAGAATGGAAGATAAGAAGCAATCCTTAATTGATAAGTTTTGTATAGCTAACTTGTAGGAATATCAATTAGATAAGGATTGTATGTAGCTGTGTACTATATAAACACAGATAGGTTATCCCTAGAAGGGACGCGATTATTGATATATTATTCTTGTAACCTAGAAGCTCTTTGTGATTCATTAACATCATAAAGAGAGAAGCTGTTAATATAAATACAGTTTATTGATTCATAAACAGTGTTCTTAATTGTCGTTATTTTCATACATACTTGATTATATTGTGTATTCGGCCTAACAATTGGTATCAGAGCCAAGGCTGTTTAATATATACAGTTTTACGATTCAAACACAGTAATAATCATGTCTGAAGAAAATCAAACTGCTTCCAAGGCTGAACAGGTTAAGCCTAATTCTGTGAGTCGATATGAAACAATCAGGGTTCCGATTCTCAGGCCTGTAGAGTATCCGATTTGGAAGGTGAAGATGACCATGTTTCTGGAGGCTACAGATCCAGAATACCTTGACAGAATTAATGATGGTCCTCATATGCCAACTAAATTGTCCCCTGTTGTTGATGGTCAAGAACAAAAGACTGTTCCAAAGGAAAAGAAAGATATGACTCCTGAGGATATCTCATCAATTGCAAAGGATGCAAAGGTTAGACATCTTCTCCACAGTGCTTTAGATAATGTTATGTCTAACAGGGTAATTGGCTGCAAAACTGCCAAAGAGATATGGGATGCTTTAGAAGTCAGATGCCAGGGAACAGGTGCTATTAAGAAGAACAGAAAAACAATACTCACACAGGAGTATGAGCACTTTGATTCAAGAACTAATGAAACCTTGACTGAGACTTATGACAGATTTTGCAAACTGTTGAACGATCTGTCTCTGGTAGATAAGGAATATGAACTTGAAGAGTCCAATCTCAAGTTTCTGTTATCTCTACCTGAAAAGTGGGATTTAAAGGCAACAACAATCAGAGATAATTATGATCTTGCTGATACAGATCTTGATGAAATCTATGGATTGTTAAAGACTCATGAACTTGAGATAGAACAAAGAAACAGGAGGTCAAGCAAGAAGACAAAATCTGTTGCTCTCAAAGTCGAGGAGAAGCCCATCAAGAAGGAATCATCAAGGAAGAAAGCCAAGGGAAAGGCTTTAGTTATTAAATCTGAGAGTGAGTCATCAAACTCTGATGATGACTTAAACTCTGATGAAGCTTCTGACTCTGAGGATGATGAAGAGGAGTTGATGCAAATGGCTGCATTGATGGTGAAGACCTTTAAGAAGATGGGATTCAAGAACTTCAAGAAAGGAAAGAGATTCTCAAGGAAAGATTCAAACCCTGAAAGGAGAAGTTTCAGAAAGTCTGATGGAAAGGAGAACAAGTCTGGTAAGAAGGATAAGTCTCAAATCCAGTGCTACAAGTGTAAGGAGATGGGTCATTATGCTCCAGAGTGCAAGAAAGGCAAATCTGAGAAAGCACTCATCTCTAAAGGCAGAGACTGGGCAGATACTTCAGACTCTGATGATGGAGAAAACTATGCTCTTATGGCAACTGTCAGAGATGAGACTGAATCTTCTGAAAATAAGGTACCTTTAACTACTTATGCTTATGATACTGATAATATTTCTGAATTGAGAATTTATCTTAAGAACATACATGTTAGTTATAGGGATCAGACTTTAGAGAATGAGAGGATTAAATCTGAGAATCTTAGTCTTAAAGAAAGAAACAAGTTTCTTGAAAGAGAACTTGAGAATATGAAGCAGATTCAAAAAGAAAGAGATGATGCTGTTTATATTGAACAGGAAGTGCTTAAGTTAAATAAGCAGCTAGAATCTGAACTTGAAAAAGAAAGAAAAATAATTAAGACTTGGACAAACTCTGGAAGAGACACTCATCAAGTGTTTCAAACAGATTCTGTAGGTTTAGGCTATTGTGAAAACGATGAACTTAGGTTTAAAGACAAAGTTAAGGTTAAACCACAACTTAAACCTGTGATATTTGTTCCAGAATCCACCAAGCTAAAATCTGTAGTTGTGAAAGAAGCTGTTATGGAGCCAGTTGAAGTTTGTGCTAAACAAGTAGATATTGAATCTAAAACAGAGATGCTTGTTGAGCTAGAAGCTGTTAAAGAACCAATTAGAATCTGTGAGAAACAGGTTAATGTTGGTTTAATGACAGGAAAACAGTTTAAACATAAGCTCAAGGAGGTTAAGTCTGCCATGAAACCTAAAGGATCCAAGAGAAATAGGAATGGAAAAGTAGGCATAAATAATAGAAATAATCATATGCCTAATGCTAGTGCCTCAAGAAAAACATGTTATAATTGTGGTAGTTCTAATCATCTTGCTAGATTTTGCACTAAGAACAAACATATTAATTCTTTACCTTCTACTTCAGAAGTAAAGAATGATTATGTTAGAGTAAAACCACAGACTTTATGTAAACATTGTGGGAGCACTTGGCATTCTATTTACACATGTAAGAGTTATCATGCAATTTATCATAACTATTATGAGCTAAAACCCAATTTAAAATGGGTTAGAGCAAACTCTGCTAGTGTAAAATCTGACAATGTTAGTTTAAACTCTGAAAATGCTGATTCCGCTGCAAAAGCTAACACTGTTAAGAAGGACAAAGGATCCAAGCAAGTCTGGATCCTTAAAACTAACACTTAGTGTTTGTTTGTGATTGCAGGGTATAATAGAGAGCACACTTATCTTGGACAGTGGATGCTCAGGACATATGACTGGAAACAAAGCCCTGCTATCAGACTTTGAGGAGAAGGCTGGCCCAAAAGTTTCCTATGGAGATGGCAACATAGGACACACTCTGGGATATGGCAATATCAATCTTGGAAGTGTCATCATCACATATGTAGCTCTAGTCTCAGGACTCAAGCATAATCTGCTATCTGTGAGTCAAATCTGTGACAGAGGAAACCATGTAGATTTTCATAGTGAATACTGTGAAGTTATCGTTAAATCTACTGGAAAAGTTGTTCTAGTTGGACACAGGCGCAACAATATATATGAAGCAAGTTTGGTAACAAACTCTGATGGAAAAACAGTGTGTCTGACTGCAAAAATGTCAAATGAAGAGAGTTGGAATTGGCACAAGAAGCTCTCTCATCTCAATTTGAACAACATCAATGAGCTGATAAGAAAGGATCTTGTAAGAGGACTTCCAAAATCAATACTCAATCTAGATGGTCTATGTGATTCTTGTCAAAAGGCCAAGCAAAGGAAGTCATCTTTCAAGAGCAAATCTGAATCATCAGTAGTGGAACCTTATCATCTTCTACATGTTGATCTCTTTGGACCAGTAAATGTGATGTCCATGGGTAGAAAGAAATATGCTCTAGTAGTTGTTGATGAATATACTAGATATACATGGGTATATTTCTTATCAAAGAAGGATGAAACTGCTCAAACTCTGATGGATCATGTAAATCTACTGGACAAAGGATCACAGCACAAAGTCAAAATTATAAGGAGTGATAATGGAACTGAATTCAGAAACTCAATAATGGAAGCTTTCTGCAAGGAAAGAGGAGTCAAACAAGAATTTTCTGCACCTGGAACTCCACAGCAAAATGGTGTAGTTGAAAGAAAGAACAGAACTTTAATTGAAGCTGCCAGAACTATGCTTGATGAAGCAAAATTGCCAACTTATTTCTGGGCAGAAGCTGTTCAAACTGCTTGTTTTACTCAAAATGCTACACTGATCAACAAGCATGGGAAAACACCATATGAGATGGTGAAAAATAAGAAGCCAAATTTGAAATATTTTCACATATTTGGATGCAAATGCTTTGTGTTGAAGACTCATCCTGAACAGTTGACAAAGTTCGAGTTAAAAGCTGATGAAGGAATCTTTGTTGGCTATCCATTGTCAACAAAAGCATTCAGAGTTTACAATCTGAGAACTAAGGTGATCATGGAATCCATACATGTGTCATTTGATGACAAGAAAATAATTGGACTTGAAGACAAGGATGGATATGATCAACTACGTTTTGAAAATGAAGATCTATTCTCTGATGATGTAAACTCTGATGAAGCAGGTTTGACAAACTCTGACGGAGCATACTCTGAACCTCTACTGGTAAATACTGAAGAAACTGAAAATTCTCAAATTGAACAAAATAGAGAACCAGTTGAGGGGGAGCGTGAAGAAGCTCAACAAGACACAGCAAGTGAATCAGTTGAGGAAACTGATTCAAACTCTGACAGTACAAACACTGAGCCATCCAACTCAAGGGGAGCCTCAGATACTGCAGAAAGTCAACGTATGAATCAGGAGAGCATGGATCAAGGGGGAGGATTCAATAATGATGCAAGAAACCACTTACCAACAGCCAGAAAGTGGACACAGGCACACACACCTGATCTCATAATTGGAGATCCTGATGCTAGTGTGAGAACTAGAAGTGCAACAAATAATGAGTGTCTGTATCATGCTTTCTTGTCTCAAACAGAACCAAAGAAAGTGGAGGAAGCTCTTCAAGATGCTAATTGGATTACAGCAATGCAAGAAGAGTTAAATGAATTTGAAAGAAATGAAGTCTGGACACTTGTACCTAGACCAAAGAATAGATCAATAGTAGGTACAAAGTGGGTTTTCAGAAACAAGACTGACAGTGAAGGTGTGATTACAAGAAACAAGGCTAGACTTGTGGCAAAAGGTTATTCACAACAGGAAGGAATTGACTATGATGAAACCTTTGCTCCAGTTGCAAGATTGGAGGCCATAAGGATTTTTCTGGCCTATGCTGCACACAAGAAGTTTAAAGTCTTTCAGATGGATGTAAAGAGTGCTTTTCTCAATGGGAAGCTTGAAGAAGAAGTGTTTGTTGAACAACCACCAGGATTTGTAGATACCAAGCATCCAGATTATGTCTACAGGCTTGACAAGGCATTATATGGACTAAAGCAAGCACCAAGAGCATGGTATGAAACTCTCGCTCAATTTCTTTTAGAAAGTGGGTTCACAAGAGGAACAATTGATAAAACCTTGTTTTATTTCAATTCTGGTGATGATTTGCTTTTAGTTCAAATTTATGTAGATGATATTATTTTTGGATCTACTAATGACAAACTTTGTAAGAAGTTTGCAAAGCTTATGCAATCCAGGTACCAAATGAGCATGATGGGAGAGCTTAGTTACTTTCTAGGCTTACAGGTCAAACAAACAGATGATGGGATTTTTGTCAATCAAGCAAAGTATACCAGAAATCTTCTAAAGAAATTTGGTATGCTTGATAGTTCATCTGCTACAACTCCCATGGCTACAGCAACGAAGCTTGACAAAGACACAGGAGCCTCAGTAAATGTGACTAACTACAGAGGAATGATAGGGTCTCTACTGTATCTTACTGCAAGTAGACCTGATATCATGTATGCAACATGTCTTTGTGCAAGATTTCAAGCAGATCCCAGAGAGCCTCATCTAACAGCTGTAAAAAGGATTTTCAAATATCTCAAAGGAACCATAACCTTGGGTTTGTGGTATCCTAGAGAATCAGAGTTTAAATTAATTGGTTACTCTGATGCAGATTTTGCAGGCTGTAAGATAGATAGAAAAAGTACAAGTGGAAGCTGTCAATTTTTAGGTGACAGATTGGTTTCTTGGTACAGTAAGAAACAGAAATCAATTTCTACATCCACTGCAGAAGCAGAGTATATAGCAGCTGGTAGCTGTTGTGCACAGATTCTGTGGATGAAGAATCAACTGCTGGATTATGGGTTAAGGTACTCAAAAATACCTATTTTCTGTGATAACCAAAGTGCTATTGCTATGACAGGTAATCCAGTACAGCATTCCATGACCAAGCACATCAGCATAAGGTATCATTTTATCAGAGAACATGTGGAAGAAGGAAACATTGAGCTTCATTTTGTGTCTACAGACCAACAACTTGCAGATATCTTCACCAAACCTTTGAGTGAAGCTACTTTTACAAGATTGGTAAATGAACTTGGAATGATCTCTGGTTCTGACTAGAGATACGGGTTAGACTCACTTTTTATGTTCATGATTTCTTACATGTGTTAACTGTTATGTGAACCAGCATGTTAAACTCTGATGATAAACTCTGTGAAGTGTCAGTCATACTCTGAAAGTAAACTTTGATGTTAAACTCTGTTGGTCATACTCTGGTAATTACAGTTTAATGCTATTCTCTACTGTAATTTTGTCTGAAACATATGGACCAATGAAGAAATTTGTATGAAACATAATTCTCAGTAAGTAATTGTGAATCCTTAAGAGTTGATAGATTCTGATCTCATTTATGTGCAGTAAACTAACACAGCATGATACTGTCTCTATATTTATACCATCTCTTAGTTTATTGATCCTATACACTGAGTCTGTATTAGCTGTTTGCATTTTCTCTCATAAGTTAATTATAATCACTGATGAAAAGTCTAAACTCTGATTACTTACTACAAATAATTCACCCTCCAATCAAAAGATGCCAAACAGAGCACAAATTCCTTTGAGATCATGTTGTGCCTAGGACGATCCAGGAACTTATTGTATGAAATAAGGGCTAAGATCTTTGATTTTTGGTGACTAGTGCCAACCACTGATTACTGGAAAAATAATAAATAAAAAAAAATAAAAAAAAAAAATAAAAATAAAAAATAAATAATACAGGGGGTGACAAATAAAAGACATATCCAAATGAAAGGATATCAGTAATACAGAGTTTAGATAGAAAAATCAGTGTCTATGTGAGAGTTTAGGCAACCAGTTTTTACTACTTTAGTTTGTGGATTTTATGCACTTTGAGATGATCTAAATACTGATTTCGGTAAACTCTGCTACTACACACACATTTCTCACAACTGTACAGATTGAGAAAAGAGTTTATTGGCAAAGAAGGATAAATGGTAAACACTGATGTATTGTGTAAAAAACGCCGAGGTTACTTTGTTTTAATCTCTGATGGTTAAAATAATTTCCTTGTTTCAGACATTTTATACTCTTGAGATTAGTCATTTGTTTTTCGGAAAAAGTATGATTGAACGGAGAAAAGAAAGAGTGCGTTTGATAAGTCCTGATAGTGATTCGTAGTGCGGCTGAGTATGTTAGTTCATTGTTTAAAGTGATATCGTTTCTTTTCACTTTACAATTACTATGCAATATTGATAATACTGATATGTAAAGAAACAAATTTGTTTTCATTAATTGATTCAAATTTACATTCAGAAAATTTCATGCTCATGTTTAGCTAATCTTTCTGGTACATACTAATCACTATGGTTACAAAGAGAAGATCTATTTAACCAGGATAAGTATCTGAATGCTACATCTGAAGCAGAAGAGCTAGAGCCAGACGTTATTATGCTCTACTACTTCTGATGAGAGCTACCCAGTTGTTCATCTGATCATTATACCATCTGGGATTGCTTGACAACATCCTGAGGATGAATCATCATCATCATCATCTTCCTGGATTCTCTTTCTGCTTTGCAGCTTGCAGGACTCCAAGAAGATTGACTCCTCCGTACCCATCAGGAAGCTCTGCTGGAAGAGCATCATACAAATCTCCATAGTATCATCGTCTGCCAGGATGGGCACATCATATGGACCGGGACGGATGATGTGCACATAAGGATTAGAGATTGGTCCTTCCGCTATTTCATCATCTGCTATAAGTTCGAGCAGTAAAGTCTGGTTTGCAACCCACTGAAGCTGAGGTATCAAATGTTGATGCTGTGCCTCAGAGACAAAGAATGAAGAAAAGGCGAGCCCACAGGGCAAAGTCTGTTGCTGCTGCTTCTAGTGCAGACTCAGAAACTGAAGCTGATGAAGAAACTCTTCATCAGAGAAAGAGACGGCTAGTTGCTGATCAACTTTTTGGTGATATCATTGCCAATCTGGACAAAGAACCTGAGGACACTGAAGCTCCTACATCAGAGAATGAGGAGATTGTGATTACAACTGTTCCTTCAAGTACTCCTGCAGTTGTTGTTGAGGAGACTGTTCTAACTGCTGAGGATGCTGCAAATCCTGTAACTCTTCTGATGGATTTTGAAACAGAAGCTCCTACATCAAAAGCTGATGATGTAGTGGAGGAAGCTGCTGCATACTCTGACAGCAGGATTCTTGATCATGAAGATACTGTAATGGGAGCTGATCAAGCATCTACTGAGTTAGTAGAACCTATTGCTTCTCACACAGAAATCATTTCTATTGATTTTGAGAAAGGTGATGAAGTTGATCAGATTAGAGTTGATTCAGTTCCAGAAGCTGTTGCTGTACCTGTAGATGCAACAGATAATGATCATGAGGATATTGTCTTACTTGAAACTTTGCAACAATCAGTTGTTGAGATTGTTCAGAGAGAAGCAGAGGTTACTGCTCCAGCAAACTCTGATGTTCCTCAAACTGTAGCAGATCAAGTACCTGATGCGACTGCACAGTCAATTGATGAAATTACCGCTGAAAATGTGCTTGAAGATATTCACAGAGAGGATGACAATGCTGAAGCTAGTCCTTCTCATTCAACCTCTGATATTCAAGTGGAAATTTCTGATATTCAAGCAAATTCTACTGAAGAAAGGGAAATTCAAAGGGCTGCTTCTGAGCATTATCAGAATATGTACTACAATGCATGGGCTAATGCAGATTGTATCTTTCCAGCGCAAAGGGCTGCAGATTTCTTATCTGATTCTGTCAAGAAGATTACAAATCCTGATGTTCTTACAAGTTTACAGGCAACTGTTGTTCAAGTCAAATCTCTCAATAATAGATTTGATGAGAATCAACAGATGTTTACAAATCTGAGGAATGAATTTTCTCTAAGGGATACAACTTTGAAGCTTGACAGATCATTTTATTCTACACAATTCACGCAGCAAGACAAGGATTCTGAGGAAATCAAGACAAGGCTTGGAAAAGTTGAGGAGAATCAGGCTGCAATGTTCACTCAATTGAATTCCATTTCTACTGCGCTTGAATTGCTGACATCAGTACTAATTTCTGATGATGTCAAAAAGGGGGAGAGTGTACATAATGACAAATGCAAAGATACTCAAACTCTGAGACGGAGGGATGATGATTCTGCTGATGGTGGAAGCAAGGAATCTGAGAGGCATTTACTTTCTGTTCAAGGGAAAAGAACATCAAAATTGATGATGATTCTGCTGATGGTGGAAGCAAGGAATCTGAGAGGCATTTACTTTCTGTTCAAGGGAAAAGAACATCAAAATTAAATTCTAATAGGTTGATAAACTCTGGTAAAGAAATTTCAAACTCTGCCAGTGGTTCAAGACTTAAGAGTTTAATTATTTCAGCCAATCCATTAACTGATGAAGAAATTGCTACCAAGATGTTTCTAGAAGAACATGGTAATGAAGCTACAGTTGAAGACATGGAAGCTGAAATGCTGAGTCTTGCTGAAGAGCATCAGAAGAAATTGAAAGATGGTACTTACAAGAAGAAGGAAATCAAGGCTCCTAGAAAGAAAGAAAAAGGAATTGTTATCAAAGAGAATGTAAACTCTGATCAGAGTTTACAGTACTCAAGGAGGCCTGTGATTAAAAATGCTGATAAAGGAAAAGGTAAACTGGTAGAAGAAGAGCAGTTACCTAAGAAGATTTATTCAACCTCTGACATTGCTCAAGTTGAAACAAGATTACCAAAATCAACCTCTGACGCTGCTCAAGTTGATGATACTATTGAAGTTAAGCCAGCCTCTGACAAGGCTCAAGCTGTGCAAACTCAGTTAGCTCCTCAACTCAAAGGGTTCTTAAGACCTGTATTCTCTGAAACTCTGACACTTCAACCTGTGGATTTTTCTCAAACCAGGACTGTACTTGGAAAAGAATCTTATGATAAGTCTGGTTTAGGTTCACATAGGGAGAAGAGAATAAATAACAGATCTCAAGACAATATTTCACTGACAGGATCTGGTATTGTGAATACACAAGAAAATCTTGATAAGTTAGAATCTGTTCAGTTGATTTTTCACAGAATCTTGAAGAAGCAGTTTCTGTTATACTTCATGAGTGATGGAAGAGTTTATAGAATTGGAGAATCTGATGTAAATCTCAAATCATGGGAAGAACTTGAATATGTACTTTATCTGTTAAAAGTTAAGAACAGACATACCCATAATGTTGCTCAAATCTTAAAAGAAAAGATGCTGAGATCAAAAGTGATGCTTGGAGGAGGAGAAGTCTCAAATGCTTATATTCCAAAGTATAGAGATCATACTGGAAAATTGGTGGAGATGAAGAGAAACAGTGCTAGATTTAAAACTGCACTGGGATTAAAAGTCTTAGAATTCAATTTAGAGTCAAATAAAGCTCAGTACATTCGGCTAGGGAATGATATGAAGAAGAACAGTATCTATTCTCTAAGGGCTGCCATATATCAAACTGGTGAAGGAGATCCAGAGTATAAGGAGCTGAAAGAGATTATGATAGCTGAACTTGAGAATGCTGAGAGAAGACTGCTGATTGATTATCTCAGGACTGTACCTGATATTGAAGAAGTCAAGTAAAGTCTGACTGTAAGTTTTTAATATTTTCTATTCTAAGTCAAATTTAAACTCTGTTTTAAATTAAACTCTGTTATATGTTAAACACTGCATTTGTTAAATAGTTTTGACATCATCAATTATATGTTTAACTTGTACATTTTATTATGAACAAGTTGGGGGAGATTGTTAGATATAATTGCTAATGTTTGTTTATCAGTGTTTAAGCAACAGGTACTGACAAGAGTTTATCAGAAGCCGGTCAGAGTTTAATTAAACTCTGACAGGGTGAAGAGTTTAAAGGAAGCCGGTCAGAGTTTATGTAAAGTCTGACAAGGTGATAGTTGAGTTAGCTGTCGGTGCTGAATTAAAGATTCTAGAAGCAATATATTCTGAAGATGGAAAGAAGCAGAATATATTGATACAGCTAAGGAAACAGAATGGAAGATAAGAAGCAATCCTTAATTGATAAGTTTTGTATAGCTAACTTGTAGGAATATCAATTAGATAAGGATTGTATGTAGCTGTGTACTATATAAACACAGATAGGTTATCCCTAGAAGGGACGCGATTATTGATATATTATTCTTGTAACCTAGAAGCTCTTTGTGATTCATTAACATCATAAAGAGAGAAGCTGTTAATATAAATACAGTTTATTGATTCATAAACAGTGTTCTTAATTGTCGTTATTTTCATACATACTTGATTATATTGTGTATTCGGCCTAACAATATTTTTTAGGAAACATGTTAGAAGACTTTTGAAGTTGCTAGTAATTCAACAAAATGTCCCAAATTTTGTACAGAATGATGTGGCTAACACTTGACAATTTTTAATTTGTGGGTTCATATGTATGCACGTGAGGTCCCATATTTTTATAAGGAATGTTACCATTAAGATACATGATTATAATACGTATGAGTCAAGTTCTATGGAGACCATATTTAGTTAGAGACTTGGATACCATTTACGTTCTGCAACCTAAATAACGTGTAGAACATACTTTACATAACAAAAATCAATATCAAATTAGATATCTTGCTGTATAAAATCATTATCAAATTGAATATTTTTATAAATCATGTATGTTATACTTACAGAACATTGTCATGCATATTACTCCATTATAATTGTTCTGCAAATAAGATATGTGCATAATATCTTTGTAGAACTAAAATTACCGTCAAATTGGATGTTTTATAGACAAAATATGTTATGTTTACAAAATATTATTCTATATATTATTTTATAGAACATTTTATGAATGTATTTTACTTGCAATGATGTAAGTGGTTGACATTGTTTATAAATTTAATTTATTTTATTCAATTTCATTAATCAAGTAACCAAGTGATTAAATTTAGCTAGTTATATGAAACTAAACACAAAGAAAATTAAAGTGAAATATTTGGATAAAAGATTTACTTTATTTTTATAAAGTTAATTAATTTATTTATCTAATTGTATAGTGTATTTATAGCAATTTCAAGAAATTAGTTATCTCATCTCAAGTTCAAATTTAAAAAAATTTGATATAAAATGTACTCCAATCTCCTAAATAATTACATAAAAGTTAGGACACAAACTCATGCTAGACCTGATAATTCGTTCGCCCCGTATACTATCGTTATAAAAATATTAAACCGTGTACTTTCGTGTTCGTGTATTTTTGTATTCGTGTACTGAAAATATAAATACAAACACAATATTATCGTGTCGTGTTAGAAATTGCAGGCTCTACTCATTTATTTTTAAGAAATTTA
The DNA here is from genome assembly GCA_030848705.1 of Heracleum sosnowskyi. Classification (NCBI taxonomy): domain Eukaryota; kingdom Viridiplantae; phylum Streptophyta; class Magnoliopsida; order Apiales; family Apiaceae; genus Heracleum; species Heracleum sosnowskyi. The sequence continues at coordinate 116,248,418 of CM061245.1, read as the reverse complement.
TAGTTATTTCTTATTTTATTTTCATCAATAAAATAATTATTTCCTTCCTTTTTCTACATCTTTTTCTTAGTAAAGTTTAAATTTAATATTATTATATTTATAAAGAGCAAATATAAAGAACGTGGTTGGAGTTAACCTTTAATATAATATCTTAAGTTATTAAAAATCATATTTTATATAATATTTTTTAGGAAACATGTTAGAGACTTTTGAAGTTGCTATTATAGCCTTAACTTCATGTTTATGATTTCAAAATCATATTCATGATTCTTTTAAGAGTAATGTTAGGTAATTCAACAAAATGTCCCGAATTTTGTATATAATGACGTGGCTAACACTTGACAATTTTTAATTTATGGGTTCATATGTATGCACACGGGATTCCATATTTTTATAAGGAATGTTACCATTAAGAATGAATTTGGGAAATGTTTTGGAACATTTTGTTGCATTTCCTAGCATTTTTCTTCTTTTAATATAGAAATAATCAAGTGAGCAAATTGATAATTGATATAAAAATAAAAAACTTTATTTATTTAAGCTTAAATACACACAAAACACATATTTTAAAGATACAACACACAAAATACAAGGCACATATATTACAATTTACACACAATATTACATTAATTTGAGGTGAAAGTCATCTCAGATCCCACAGTATAACTTGATAGGACATTTCAATTTCTTTCCTTCGTCAGTGTAATAGAAATCAATGTACTTGTAATGATCGAACGACTGAAACTTAATCTCATGTTCTTCATCAGCTAGCTCTTTCGGTGTACGAATAATCTGATCCCTTATTATTAACAGTACTAGCAATGCTGCTTTGCCACCAAGTATTAGCACAACCAAACCAACTGTAAATAGCAAATGTGAGTTAGTTACAAATAGTTTGTTACATCAATATCCAGCTGTAAATCAGTTAGATAATAGAATAGGCAATGCTAGTATAAATAGTAGGTCTTAGTTCTTGTTACAAGCTCTAACAGAAATTGTATAGATATAGAGAATGTATATAGCTTTCTTCTTCTGGAGCTTTGTGAATAAAGATACAATTTTCTTTTGATTCTTGCTTTCGTTGTGTTCACTGAAAGTTAACATGGTATCAGAGCTTGCATCAATCGTAGTCTTCATCAACGGATAGTGTCGCCGTCGTCATGCTCGTCAAAATCTAAGTGTAGAATTCATCTGCAGGAAATCATCTGTTTCATCAGAATTCAAGGTTCTTTCGTCTGAATTCATCTGTTTCAAGTAATCGTCTGAATTGTTATGTTTTAATTGATATCTGAAAAATGTTGATCAATTCCTGTTCTAGCTGAATCATTTAGCTGAATCGTTGAAGAATTCTTATTATGATGATTAGTAATTGATTTCTCTGATTGATAACGGTTATGATATTGTTCTACAACAAGCTATTTGATCGGTTAGGCATACTCAGTTTTTTTTAGAATCTTCTTGGTTAATAGTTCTTAAAGAATTGGTATGGCACATACGGAATCGACAAATGTTCAGTCAAATCTTGATCCGTCGAGTGTTTACTATATTCATCCTTCTGATGCTAATACTACACAGTTTGTTTCTGTAAAGTTCAATGGAAACAATTTTACTAATTGGAAAAGGTCGATGATGCTGATTTTATCATCCAAGAACAAACTTGGATTTGTTAATGGCACACTTGTTACACCTGCTATAACGTCTCCAGAATTTAGTGCTTGGGAACGATGTAATTCGTTGATAATTTCCTGGATACTATTCAATCTTGATGAGACTATTGCGCGCAGTGTATTATTTCTCAAGAGTGCACGGTCTATTTGGAAAGATTTGGAGGACAAATTTGGTTGTTCATCTATCACTGAGTTGTATTCCTTGGAGCAAGAACTGACAGAAATTTCTCAGAATACTCAGTCTGTTTCTGAGTATTACACGAAACTCAAAAGTGTTTGGGATAGTATTGATGATGTTAACCCAATTCCAGCTTGCACCTGTCAGAATTGCACATGTGAATTGGGGCAAAAGTTTCTCTAGAAACAGCAAGAACAACGCTTGCTGCAATTTCTATTGAAACTAAGTGATAAATTTAGTGCTGTTCGAGGTCATATAATGATGATGCAACCTTTGCCTACTGTTTCACAGGCCTACAGATTGGTAGCACAAGAGGAGAATCACAGAGATATTTCTCAAGTGTCTATGAGTACTGAAAGTCTGGCTTTCATTGCAGATAAGAGGAATTGTGGAACCTATAATTCTCAGAAACATTTTGGTACAAATAATTCTCAGATGTATCCAAGACCAGTGACTGGAAATTATTTTTCTGGAAATAATCTCAAACCAACTTTTCCTCAGAATTCTGGGCCAAGAAGGCCATCTAAGCCAGGAGCCAACTATTTCTGTACTCACTGTAAAGTACAAGGTCATAGCATAGACAGATGCTTGCAGATTCATGGCTTTCCCCCAGGTTTTAAAGGCTTCAAAGATAGGAAAATGAGCCCTACTGCAGCTACTGTCATTTCTAATCCCTCAACTGATGATCAAACTTCTTCTCAGATTGTGCAGATGACAGACAATAATGCTTCTGTTCAAACTGGTTCTCTTAATGCAGAGCAATATTCTCAGCTTTTAGAATTGTTGAACAAACAATTTCCTTCAAGAAATTCAACTGAAGATAATGCTTCTGGTCATGCACTCTTAGCAGGTAATCTTTGTCTACTGAGCATTTCAAAATCCAACTGGATTGTGGATAGTGGAGCTACTGACCACATTTGCCCAAACATGGATTATTTTATGGATTATACTCCGGTTACTGATTCTGCTATGTGTATTACTATTCCAGATGGAAGTAAAATTCCTGTCCTACACAAAGGAACAGTAATGTTAAATGACAAGATTATTTTGAAAGATGTACTTCATGTACCAGACTTTCAATTTCATCTCATTTCTGTTAGTAAACTTTGCAAGGACTTGTCATGTCGAGTTATATTTTCTGATGGCAATTGTGTTCTACAGGTCCCTTTTCGAAAGAACAACTGATGCATCTTAGTAGTCTGAGTAATGGCCTTTACAGTGTCTCTACATTTGTATCTCCCACTGGTTTCTCAAAGTTGAAGAACCATTGTAATGCTTTTCTTTCTCAAAGCTCAGATGAAGTCAAACTTTGGCATATGCGGCTTGGTCATCTACCATTCTCTCAGCTAAAAATTCTTAAACCAGAATACAATATTTCTGGTACTTCGAATTCTATCATTTGTCAGATATGCCCAGCAGCTAGACAATGTCGAAAATCATTTCCTCATAGCTCTATAAAAATTTCTACTGTTCTTGAATTGTTACATATTGACGTTTGGGGACCGTATAGAACAAAAAATTATATGAATTGTAAGTTTTTTTTGACTATTATTGACGACTTTAGTCGCTATACTTGGATTCATTTGTTTCATTCTAAATCTGATGTACCAGTTATTCTTGAAAATTTTGTCAACTATGCTGAGACACAGTTTAAGACTAAAGTTCTATGTATCCGTTCTGACAATGCCCTTGAGCTTACAGCAGGAGATTTGAAACAGTTTTATTTAAGAAAGGGTATTATAAATCAGACGAGTTGCGTTCATACTCCCCAGCAAAACAGAGTTGTCGAAAGGAAACATCGACATTTACTGGAAACCGCTCGTGCTCTATTTTTACAGTCTAAACTCCCAGCTCAATATTGGGGTGATAGTGTAATGTGTGCTACGTATCTTGTTAACCGAATGCCTCTTCAATCCATCAGTAATGTTTCCCCTTATTCTATTATACATCACTCTAATCCTTCTCTTGACAATCTTCGTACTTTCGGTTGTCTTTGTTATATCTCCACATCTACAGTACAACGTTCAAAGTTTCAATCTCGTGCAATACCTGGTGTTTTTCTGGGATACCCTCCTTCCCAGAAGGGCTACAAAGTCTTAAATCTTTTAACTAATCAAGTTCAAGTTTCACGGGACATAACATTTCATGAGTTTCACTTCCCTTTTCATTTGCTTTCACAAACTTCTAGTCGACAGACATATGTTGATTCTGTTTTCTTACCATCTGTTACACATGTTCCACCTTTTGATGAATTTCCTCTTGATCCACAATTTTGTACAACTCCCGAAATCCATGATTCTCCCACGACCACACAATCAACTATGATTCTTCATGATTCTTCTACATTATCTACTTCTTCTATTTCTGATACAGTCACATCATCATTACCTCCTGTTCGATATTCTACCCGGACTCGTATTACACCTTCTTACTTAAAAGACTTTCATTGTAACATTGCTACTTTGTCAACACCATCTCATTGCTGCAATTTTGTTTCTTCTGATAATTTTACTCCTGCCCACAAAGCTCACATTTCCCAATTATGCAATATCACTGAACCCAACTCTTACAAAGAGGCTTCTATGGACCCTATTTGGGTCGAGGCAATACAGAAAGAATTACAAGCTCTCAAAACAAATAATACATGGGAATTGGTTCCCCTTCCACCAAACAAACAACCTATTGGTTGCAAATGGGTATATAAGGTCAAACTTAAATCCGATGGGTCTTCAGAACGTTGCAAGGCTCGCCTTGTTGCTAAGGGTTTCAATCAAAGATTGGGAATCGATTATGAGGAGACCTTTTCTCCTGTAGTCAAGATGGTTACAATTCGTTGTCTCATCATTCTTGATGCTAGTAGGAAGTGGAAAATGTTCCAACTCGACGTAAATAATGCCTTTTTACACGGGGATTTAAAAGAGGAAGTCTACATGCGACCCCCACCTGGTCTTGATATTCCACCTGGCCTTGTATGTCGTCTTGTGAAATCCTTATACGGCCTCAAACATGCTTCTCGTGAGTGGTTTTCAAAGCTTGTATCTGAACTCACTACTCAAGGTTTTCTACAATCGAAAAATGATTACAGCCTATTCATCAAACGGACTGATTCTTTGATCACAATTATGGCTGTATACGTCGATGATATTATCGTTACATGTAACGATTTGGCCTCCATTGCTCATATCAAAGCTCATTTACATCGTGTGTTTAGTATCAAAGACTTAGGTCTTTTACACTATTTTTTGGGAATTGAAGTAGGTTACTATGACAATGGTGTTACTCTTAGCCAAGCCAAATTCACTAAAGAGTTATTACATGAATGTCCGTTTGATTTACCCAACAAAGCTTCTACCCCCTTACCTTTACATCTTAAGTTATCCAGTGATGATGGTACAGTTCTTAATGACCCTGAAGTTTTTCGTTCTTTGGTTCGGAAACTTAACTATCTCACAAATACAAGACCGGACTTGAACTATGCTGTCCAAGTTTTAAGCCAGTTTATGCAAAAACCTCGTACTGACCATCTTACTGCTTTATTACATACTATCAAGTATATAGCAACATCTCCTAACCAAGGAATTCTTCTCCAAGCTTCCGACTCCTTGACACTACAAGCATACTCTGATAGCGACTGGGCTGCTTGTCCCATGACTCGACGTTCTGTTACTGGGTACATTCTATTGTTTGGGAATTCCCCTATAGCCTAGAAGTCTAAAAAACAGGCTACTATCTCTCGTTCTTCTTCAGAATCAGAGTATCGCGCTATGGCTTCTGCTGCAGCAGAAGTTACTTGGACTGTAAGATTCCTTGAAGAACGACGTTACTAATCTTAAGCCTATTACTCTTCACTGCGATAGCCAGTCTGCCATTCATATTGCAAAGAACCCAGTCTTCCATGAGCGAACAAAACATATTGACATTGATTGTCACTTTACACGCGATAAAGTTCTCGAAGGCCTCTTACAACTTACTTATTTACCTACGCAAAACCAACTTGCTGATGCCTTTACCAAGATTCTACCTTTGCCTCAGTTTCAGCAGTTTATTTCCAAGTTAGGAATGTATTCTACCCTTCCCAACTTGAAGGGGGGGGGGGGGGGGTATTAACAGTACTAGCAATGCTGCTTTGCCACCAAGTATTAGCACAACCAAACCAACGGTAAATAGCAAATGTGAGTTAGTTACAAATAGTTTGTTACATCAATATCCAGATGTAAATCAGTTAGATAATAGAATAGGCAATGCTAGTATAAATAGTAGGTCTTAGTTCTTGTTACAAGCTCTAACAGAAATTGTATAAATATAGAGAATGTATATAGCTTTCTTCTTCTGGAGCTTTGTGAATAAAGATACAATTTTCTTTTGATTCTTGCTTTCGTTGTGTTCACTGAAAGTTAACACTTATGAAGGTAAAAACTCCCAGTGAATATCTCTCCTTAGTTCCTTTCATTATCACTCGATGTTGAGGAGCTTCTATCCTCCCATTTGTCCATGCCTATATTTATTTAAAGAATGTCGGAACCAGAAATCGAAAATTAACAAAATGGAGTTTAAAATAACAACTTTTTTTGATTATTCATATTCAACCCGGTCTCGAATGAAAAAAATCTGTTACTTATGAAAAACTCATTCGTTATCCATTTTAGTCCGGGTTTCAATTTTAATTAAACTCTTTGATTTCGTTGCTCCCAGTAGCTTAAAATTTTGGAAGAACTGATAATTTAACGATATATGTGTACAAAGTTTAATACGTACCATGCATGCATCGCCTGCCATGACAATAAAAGACGAAGGGGAAGGATCGACAAGAATCCATTGATCATCAGTTGTTTTAATCTCCAAACCTGGAACTTGATGTTGATGCAGAATGGACATGAAGCTCTTGTCTGTACACTACTAGAAAATATGGTTAAAAGTGACCGGTTAAAAGTGACCGTCATTATAAGTGACCATCCACGGTCGCCTTTGAAGTCAACACACATCGTCCTTTGACCGAAATTTAATTTCAACCGAACAGTTGCGACCGCAACCTAAATGACCGACACCGGTCACATTTAATAAAACCAAAATGACCGTAACGCGTCACTTATAGAGAAATGACCGCCAGCAGTCGCTTTGTTTTACTGGCCAATGCGCGGGAAAATTCCCGCTCGTGGGAGTTTAAAATATCGAAAACAAAATCCACCAAATTCAGTCGCATTTATAAAAGCGACCAAAAGCGGTTGTATTTATGTTTTTGTTAATGAGCGGGAAATTTGCCGCCACTGAGGTTTTCAAATTTCAAAATCACAAAAGTAACCACGTGCGGTCACATTTACAAAGTAACCACATGCGGTCACATCTGCAAACCACCGTTTTCAGATTTGTGTTTTAAAAATTAAAAAAAATTGTATAATGTGTATTAAATATTTTTTAAAAATATGAAAATATACCGAGACTAAAACTAAATGCATGAATTTTATTGTGAAACGATAGTTAGAGATTGTGATTAAAATTGAAATTTTATCCTAATATGTTTATTTTTTATCATAAAATGAGAAAATATAATAAATATAAAAATAAAAGTTTAAAGTATTACCAAAATATTATTGGACACTAATTAACACTTGGAGAAGAAATCAACCATTACTAATAGATAAAATGTCAGGGTCATCTTAAGACGTTGTATTTATTTTAGTTTCCCACCAAAATTGTAAAAAAAATCATATTATTCTAAAAATTAAAAAAACAATTACGTTAGTATCACGAAATCATTCTCTGCATCAGAAAAAATAAATGAGGGCATTGAACGTTAATCACATTCTATAACGAAACACTCTAAACATGTCATAATCCATTGGTATAAACATCGGATTTATGACTTGTAGTCAATGTTTTGGATTGAGATTCACGAATTAACAACCTTAATAATAAATCTAATTACATACCTTGCATGCATCACCAGCCATCACTACAAATGCAGAGGGAGGGAATTCGACAGAAATCCAATTGCCATCTCTTGCTTGAACTTCTAAACCAGAGACTTGATTCTGGTGAAGTATGGTTAAGAAACTCTTGTCTGTGTGAGAGGGAAAAGCCATAGTAGTCTCATTTACCTCCGGAGCTCTATATTTCAAGTACCTAAGAAGGTAAGTTGTTGATTCTATATGTGACTGCGTAATTTCCCACACCATAGCTTTCAAACAGCATTCTTATTACCACTTTATCAAGTTCCGCCACTGCCTTCGAGAATGCCAATGAACTCTCACTGACAAAATTTAGAATAAAACAAAACTAATTAACATAAATTAGAGCATCCTTACAAAACTAATTAACAAAGAGGTTGGACATTAATGTTTGGGAGCCCATAATTTGATTAGTCTTACCTTGTTTATTTAATGGAACAGCTTGATGAAGGAAGAGCACTGCTATATGATTAATCAAGTGGATTTGTCAAACCATCTGCTCGAAAACAGGATTTTATACAAGAATGCATGATAGTGTTTACTTAAGCATAGAGGCTGTACTGAATATTTCGCCTCTTTGTATATTTAAATCTTGAAAGTAACATTTACTATATAAATTATAGCCACATGATACATGTAGCTAATACTGCAACCATATTGGTCTGCAAAGAGCCAACTAAACCTAAAATATGAACTCATTTAACAGGTAGCAGTAAATAATCTTACAAGTCACATTATATTTTTTAAGTAAAATCTACGTCAACTACAAATCGCAACAATAACAGGATAATTCTACTGTTACCAATGACCACTTGATCTTGCGGTATCTCACAAGCTGAGGGTATTTAACTGTCTATATAAAAAAAAGAACAAATCTATGGTTAAACCTCTACAAGACAAATAAAGAAATGTTTAATTAGAGGCAGGGACATTTTAATTCAACTGCAAATCATTTTGCTCACATAAATAATCCAAAGATAAAGAGAAGTGTTTATATCAGCAACGGGCATTAGGTAAGTAAGTACCAAGCTTGTATCCATTTTATCCAGCTCAATTTCATTAACTGAATATGTGGAGTCTGGCCAAGACAATAAATATTTGAGTTTTCAGAACTATATTAATATTTACTTTGTTCAAATCCCCTAAAATTCATTCCAAGAGTCATGGTCCTGCCCAAAGCCGCTATAAGCTTGAACAACGATGAAGCCATCTGATTGGTTAGAAAGAGTAATAGAAATTACTCCGGTCCATTTCTATAATTTCTTGTTCAGCCTAGCTACAACTATTTGCTCGAAACTTTTAATCTTGGCCTGATTCCGTCATGCATGTGTATGAATATCTCACAACCACCATGCATTCAGAAACTCTTTACTAATTTAATTGTTATAATTCCTTTAACTATAGATACTTGCATATATATAAATGTACCGTCGATCATAGAGAGTATTGTGCGTGTTCAAGATACACATCATAATTTCCAGAAAATGTAACTTATAACGCGAAGGACTTGTATATTTTCCCTGTTGTGTCCAGGTAATTCGATATTTATCAGTACCAACCATTAGCAGAAATTACAGAGATAGTTCATACGTACTGTTATCTTCCACATAAGATATCGAGACACTGATTTAGTGGTAAACTTTTTCCCTGAATTGTAAGTCCGCACTTTAGACATTTGATGCCTTTTTCCAGAGCTAGAAATATTACATACTTGAGCACGCCTTCACTACCTGCTGTGCATCTGATTATATTATTATTTATTAAATAAAGTATTAAAATATGTTTTAAAATAAATAAATAAGGATATATTGCCGCTCATATTTTTGGAAAACGGAGATTTTAGTGATAACAAAGGTAATATGTTTTAATTTAAAGATAATTGCCGTGATATTTTTGGAAAAGTAGTAGATTTTGTTAGAAAAAAATATTTTAATTATAAAAGCAATCATCTAGTTACTATTTTTATATTATTTATTAAATAGTAAACCCACCGAAAATCGAAAATCAAAACTGATAAGGAGTTAATTAATAAGGATTTAATAATAGTGTAATTATATTCTATATATGATTATATTAGTAATTATATTTTATATATCTTTCTTTATAAAAGTTCAGTCTACCACACCATGTGGTTAACCAATCAGAGAATTTCTCATAATTTTCAGTCAATCAGAATCGAGTATTTCAAATTCAACCAATCAGAATTCACCAAAACATTTCCTTTTATAAATTTTTAACTAGGATGTTAACTAAGCCGGGTTAGTCATTAACTACTGTTTTTGATATATGGTAGTTAATATATTTACCAAATAAAAAGATTCTTGATTGATGTTGTCGACAATTATGAGCATTACCATATATAATGATATTATCATAATAATAATAATAATAATAATAATAATAATAGTAATAGTAATAATAATAATAATAGTAATAGTAGTAATAATAATAATAATAATAATAATAATCATGTACAATATTTTTGCGTTGTACATCGTAAAAAAAATATCTTTTCGTTTTAAACCAAATTTTCGTAAATATTTTTTCGTTTCAAACCAAATTTTCGTAAATATTTTTGAAAGATAGTATTTTTGGTAAATGCTCTAATATGAATAAAATTCAAATTAATATATGTGTTACTAACCAAATCGTTTAATTTATTATATTTATTAAAAATATAATTGAATTGTATTTGCATCCAAAAAATGACAAATATTTAATTTTACAATATCCTGCATATTAAAAATCTTTTTCAATTATACATGATTTTAGATTGATTTAGGTTTATCAAAAAAAATAAAAAAAAATCCGGTAAGATATTTCTCAATGATAATTGATTTTAGATTGATTTATGTTTATCAAAAAAAAAGATCCGGTAAGATATTTCTCAATGATAATTGATTTTAGATTGATTTATGTTTATAAAAAAAAAAAAAAAGATCCGGTGAGATATTTCTCAATGATAATTGATTTTAGATTGATTTACTAGGATTTTAACTAATCTAGGTTAGTCATTAACTACTGTTTTCTATATATGGTAGTTAATATATTTATCAAATAAAAATATTGTTAATTGATGGTGTCGACAATTATGAGTATTACCAATAAATTGTGTACTTTGAAATTTCACAGGCAAAAGAAAAGTGTGATCAATTATCAAGAAAACACAATATGGTATAATAATAGTAATAATAATAATAATAATAATAATAATAATAATAATAGTAATAATAATAATAATAATAATAATAATCATGTACAATATTTTTGCGTTGTACATCGTAAAAAAAATATCTTTTCGTTTTAAACCAAATTTTCGTAAATATTTTTGAAAGATAGTATTTTTGGTAAATGCTCTAATATGAATAAAATTCAAATTAATATATGTGTTACTAATCAAATCGTTTAATTTATTAGATTTATTAAAAATATAATTGAATTGTATTTGCATCCAAAAAATGACAACTATTTAATTTTACAATATCCTGCATATCTTACAAAATCTTTTTCAATTATACATGATTTTAGATTGATTTATGTTTATCAAAAAAAATAAAAAAGATCCGGTAAGATATTTCTCAATGATAATTGATTTTAGATTGATTTATGTTTATCAAAAAAAATAAAAAAAGATCCGGTAAGATATTTCTCAATGATAATTAATTTTAGATTGATTTATGTTTATCAGAAAATAAAAAATATCTGGTAAGATATTTCTGAATGATAATTGATTTGAGACTGATTTATAGTTATCAAAAAATTAAAACGCAAGATCTTTTTTAATGATAATTGATTATTTAAGATCTTCCAAAATATATGTATTTATACCTATAAATAGATCTACGTGTATTATTTATAAACCAGTCTAACCCAAACATCATCTTTACGTTCAAAATCCAGTCTAACCCAACATCATGCAGGCACGTAGATCAGAGAATTTTAAATAGTTTTCGCCCAATCAGAAACAAGGATTTTATTTTTCAACCAATCAGAATTGATGTAGCACATTTCCTTTTTTTAGAATTAACTATAGGTGACTAACTATGGTACCAATATTAACCCCTATCTTAAAAAGGAAAAAAAGGAAAAGTTTAAATGCACTTCAAATAATGATTTGTTTCCTTTTCAATTTAATATTCTATTAAATACTTTCTAAGTCAAATTAACTCTTTTTTTCCTAAGAAAATTAACTCTTCTTTATTTATTCTAATCAATATAAATATTAATAATAAAATGGTAATATGAATTATAAGAGATTTTTTTTATAAATATGGTTTTTTTTTGCAACAATATGTTTTTTTATAATTACAATGTAGTTAGTTAATCAGAGAATTACCATATAGTTAGCCACTCAGAGAATTTTTCATAATTTTCAACCAATCACATGTGAGTTTTTAAAATTCAACCAATCAAAATTCACAACAATATTTCCATTTTTATGTTTTTAACTAAAATCTTAACCGTTGTAGTTAAAATCTTAACCACAATCAAGTATGGTAATCTTTCTTTATAAAAGTTCAGTCTACCACACCGTGTGGTTAACCAATCAGAGAATTTCTCATAATTTTCAGCCAATTAGAAACGAGTATTTTAAATTCAACCAATCAGAATTCACCAAAACATTTCCTTTTATATATTTTTAACTAGGATGTTAACTAAGCTGGGTTAGTCATTAACTACTGTTTTCTATATATGGTAGTTAATATATTTACCAAATAAAAAGATTGTTGATTGACGGTGTCGACAATTATGAGCATTACCATATATAACGATAGATTGTGTACTTTGAAATTTCGAAATAACAATAGTATAATAATAATAGTAATAATAATAATAATAATAATAATAATAATAATAATAATAATCATGTACAATATTTTTGCGTTGTACATCGTAAAAAAAATATCTTTTCGTTTCAAACCAAATTTTCGTAAATATTTTTGAAATATAGCATTTTTGGTAAATGCTCTAATATGAATAAAATTCAAATTAATATATGTGTTACTAATCAAAACGTTTAATTGATTAGATTGATTAAAAATATAATTGAATTGTATTTGGATCCAAGAAACGACAACTATTTAATTTTACAATATCCTGCATATCTTACAAGATCTTTTTCGGTTATACATGATTTTAGATTGATTTATGTTTATCAAAAAAATAAAAAAGATCCAGTAAGATATTTCTCAATGATAATTGATTTACTAGGATGTTAACTAAGCTGGGTTAGTCATTAACTACTGTTTTCTATATATGGTAGTTAATATATTTATCAAATAAAAAGATTGTTGATTGATGGTGTCGACAATTATGAGCATTACCATATCTAACAATAGATTGTGTACTTTGAAATTTAGAAATAACAATAGTATAATAATAATAATAATAATAATAATAATAATAATAATAATAATAATAATAATAATCATGTACAATATTTTTGCGTTGTACATCGTAAAAAAAAATATCTTTTCGTTTCAAACCAAATTTTCGTAAATATTTTTGAAAGATAGTATTTTTGGTAAATGCTCTAAAATGAATAAAATTCAAATTAATATATGTGTTACTAATCAAATCGTTTAATTGATTAGATTGATTAAAAATATAATTGAATTGTATTTGCATCCAAGAAATGACAACTATTTAATTTTACAATATCATGCATATCTTACAAGATCTTTTTCAGTTATACTTAATTTTAGATTGATTTATGTTTATCAAAAAAAATAAAAAAGATTCGGTAAGATATTTCTCAATGATAATTTATTTTAGATTGATTTATGTTTATCAAAAAATAAAAAATATCTGGTAAGATATTTCTCAATGATAATTGATTTGAGACTGATTTATAGTTATCAAAAAAGTAAAACGCAATATATTTTTTTTAATGATAATTGATATTTGATTAATTAAGATCTTCCAAAATATATGTATTTATACCTATAAATAGATCTACGTGCATTATTTATAAAAATCACCAGTCTAACCCAAACATCATCTCTACATTCAAAATGCAAGGAGCTCGCTTTAATCGTATTGCTTCCTTGACATGTGACAAGACAAACTGGCGAATCAAAGTACGCTTAACTAGGATGTGGCCTGGAATCAATAGCACTACGGGTGAGTTCAAAGGGCTCAATCTAATCTTACTTGACGATGACGTAAGTACTCTTTTTACTCATACACAAATTTAGTGACACACATAAAAAAGATAGATTCACGAAACTTTGTTCAATATAATTAATTGTGTTTGTCAAATGCAGAAAACTCACATTCATGCGTACGCTGGACCTGAATTTTGTAATGGGCAAGATTCAGAACCTTTAGAAGGACGTCTTTATGAAATTTCAAATTTCAATGTTGCGAACTCAAAGCTTAATCATTCTCCTGTTAGCAACAAGAAGTGTATATTTTTTCAAAAATATACTCAGATGGAACCAATAACGATTGAGGATGAGATGATACCACGTCACAAGTTTGAATTGGTCTCTCTTGGATTTTTACATGCAAGAGTTGGTGAATCCAAAGTTCTTACCGGTATGCACATTTTTTATTGACAAACCTATATCTATATTGCTACTAATTCTAATATATCTCTAATCTTACTACAATGCAGATGTTATTGGAGTTTATGAGGGTCCGGGTACAACAGCATCACGCAACACTCAATACGGGTCAAAAAACATAAATATGTTTGACATCGTTGATGGAAGGTACTTGCACATTGGTGAATTTAATGACATAACATATTGAGAATGTATCTCTAATTATTTTTCAAATTTGTAGCTTGAAAGCTAGGGTTACTGTATGGGATAAACTTGCAGACAAGTTACGACTTGATCTAGAGAACTTACAAGGTCACCATCCAATCATTATTCTTACCTGATGCAAAATAACTACATACAATAGTAAGTAACATATTTATTATCTCTTTATAAGTTAAACATATTCTTTAGTCCATCAATAAATCAGTCACACAAAATCTTATCTTCCTTTGTTTTTTTCAGGTATGCTTCAAATAAGTTCATATGGTTCCTCAAAATATTATCTAGATTTAGACTATGAAGCTGTGAACGATATGCGTGAAAAGTTGTCCCCACCGCAAGATGTACATGTTACAACTGAATACATTGATAGAGAGTCCGAAGACATTCTCAGTTCTTACACAATGAGTGAAATAAACATGTTGCGATCTAAGGATGTGACAGAGGTAAGAGAAAATACACACATGTATGTAGTTATAATTTTTGTCATTAATGCTTTTACGTGACTGTCCACTATTATTGTATTATATAGATGGAAATAATGTGTTTTGTTAAAATCGCAAAAATTGATGATTCCGAGAAATGGTGGTATTACAGTTGTGATTTGTGCTTTGCTGAATTGGTGGTGGTTGATAATTTTTATAGATGTGATGATTGTAAAGAAATTGTCTCATATCATGATAAAAGGTATCATAATTTGATTTTTATGTGTATATGTGTATACTCATATACACCAAACTAATAACATAATACTTTGATTAATTTTATATGTGTATAATTTGATTAAACTTCTCAACATTTACTTCATGCATATTAACTATTATTAAACACTTCTAAAGTTTTGATAACTATGACAAATTTACAGATGTTATGGGAGTAGTTGAAAATCTTCAACCGGTGGAGCATCAAAATACAATATTTGGCTTACAACCTCTGGTAAAATTCAGCATAGGTCATGAAAGGTACCAAAAATTATTTTCGGTGTTTATTTGTCAGTTTTATTATTCATATTGAAAAATGAAAATAAAAATAAAATACCATTGTATATGTTCAATACAAGGTACTCAACAAGAGTTCATATACGGGGAGAACTGACAGAGAGTATGAATCCGTTATATGAAGAAGTATTAGAAACATCTGTGATAATTGTTTTTGCAAGTGCTAAAGTGGAGATATACGAGGGTAAGATTTTACTTTCAAATTTAAAAAAATACAATAATATAATAAAATTAGATTTGTGTAAATTAATTACTTATCTACTGCATTTAATCTCAGGTTCAGTTTCAATAACCAATCTACCATCATCGAAAATATACATCAATCCTAATCTGTATGGGGTTTTCTCTATGAGAAACTTATAAGAATATTTTAAAAATTCAATTTTCAACATATCTTATTTTTTTCAACCTATTCATATTCTATGTCTTTTTTTTTCAGGCTTGAAGTTACTGGATATGATGGTCCTAACAATGATGCATGAAATGAAATGATGTTGTGAATTTTAGGATGGTTAGAATGTTACGCATTTCTAATTTTTTTTATTGGTGTTATGTTAAGATGTTGAACTACTTTTATCACATTGTCATATATTTACTAATTTCAGTCTATGTGTTAAACAAATATTACTAATTAAAATAACAATATTGTAAATTAATAATAATTGTAATTCTTATAAAAACAATTAGAGCAAAATGAGACCCAAAAAGAAAAAAAAATCTCAGTGCGAAGCACGGGTAAAAAACTAGTGATTGTATTAGAATCTCTTTTTTAAATTGGAAGTGTTTACTATTTTTTAAAAAATTGTTGTTGAGAGGATTCGAACTTGGGCCTATACAATAATTTGCACCTCCTCTTACCACCACACCACTCAATTACATGTGTTGTCAATTACACACATCATATGTGTGTGTGTCGCTTGAGTAGAGAAATATTTGATATTATTATTATTATATATCTATTTTATTATAGCCCAATAAAAGCAATGATTCACGAGACATTTAATCTAATCTAAATTGGCGAGACATTTTATTTAATTTAAAATATTTAAATTTCCCCTGTGTTTACTTTTTTTTTTTTTTAAAAATTGTTAATGAATGGAATCCAACTTAGATTTATGCAATAATTTGTTCATCTTCCACTATTCAGTCATACGTGTTCTCTATCAAACACATTATAGGTATGTGTGTGTCGCGTGAGTAGATTAGTATTTGATATCTATTATTATATCGATTAACATAATCTTATAATAGGTGAGATAATTTAACTATTGAAAAAATATAAAAGGTACTCTATATAATATTTTTAGTTATAAAAAATATAAAAGGTATTCTATATAATATTTTTAGGATTTTATCTAACTGTTCTAATTGATTTCTATTTTGTCCTTATTTGTAAAACTTATATGAAAACAATTAGTTGAAAAAATATAAAAGGTACTATATATAATATTTTTAGTTATACACAATATAAAAGGTACTCTATTTATTTATTTTAGTATTTTATCTAACGGTTCTCATTAATTTGATTGAAAATATCTAACGGCTGTGGAATGAGTGAACAAACCATGGGGGACTAGACTACCAACCAAACTTTTATTATTCTGTCTATTATATAATAGTATAGATAGATAATGTTGTTAGAAAAAAAGAAATTTTAGTTATAAAAAATATAAAAGGTACTCTATATAAAATTTATAGTATTTTATTTAACGATTCCCATTGATTTGATTGGAAAGATCTAACGACTGTAGATCTAACGGTTCTCATTGATTTCATTGGAAAGGTACTTAAAATTTGTAGTATTTTATTTAACGGTTCTCATTGATTTGATTGGAAAGATCTAACGACTGTGGATCTAACGGTTCTCATTGATTTCATTGGAAATGTACTTAATTCACGTGAACATACTAGAAAATTCATTATATATTAAATTTTAATATTATGCATGTACACATTCTACAATGCAAATTACATTTCACAAACAAGAAAATGTTTCATTGTACACATTCTACAATGCAAATTACATTTCACAAACAAGAAAATGTATTATTCACTCGATGAGCTAAATTAGTAAAATCGTGTAGGTTAATGTCTGTATGTAACATAATCATATTTTGACATTGATCTTACACATAACAAATATCATAAGTATCGAATTTACTCATTTCTTAACTCAAAAACACCTCAACCAAGAATATTTTTCAACGCTAACTATCTCACTACAGAGATCAAGTCCAGCTTTTGTACCCACAATGAGACGTTTGTCAAACGATCTATAAATTATCATAAACACCGAACTACTTAGAAGTTAAAACAATTATGCTAGATAGTGACCCGTGCCTTGCACGGGTTTTCATGCTAGTTGATTGTATAATCAATCAATTAAGTAATCATCGAAACAAACACCGAAGCGCTAGGGTTGGTTTAAGGGGGTTTTTTATGAGAAGACGGTGTTGATCAGTGCGTGTGATTTGATAATTAGAAAAGGAAGTGGTGGAATGGCTAGGGAGTTGAATGTTGGTGAAGCACGAAAACAGAAAGAAGACAGAAGAGCAAGGCTTCAGGTTTGTTTTGAATCCCGTCAGAAGGGGCAATGCTCCAACATGCAACTGTTTGTAAGCCTAGAATAGACTATAAATCTTGTTCATTATTCGCTTTTTTCTTATTAATAATTGTCTTATTGTAACCGTTGTCTGATTGAGGCTTTTTTTTATTCAGAAATTTGTAACGCCAGGCTGCAGTTTTAAGAACGTCCTCATAGGGTCTATAAAGCCAACCACTCTCAATGTTACCCCCGGAGACGATGTTATTTTGGAGAAGATTATTTTAGACGAGGACGAGATAGCTGATCCTGGTTCTATAAAGCCAACCACTCTCTATGTTACCCCCGGAGATGAGGTTATTTTGGAGAAGATTATTTTAGACGAGGACCAGATAGTTGATCCTTCTGTCCTCAAGGTTGTTCATAGTCAAAACTAACCCTTTATAACTTTTTTTTCTGATTTATTCTACTTCACCTTTTCTTTTTAAGTATGTTTCATCTTTTCACATATTAAATCATCTGGACTCCATTCATTTACAGGGTTTTCATGAAGCATTTAAAGATAAATATGTGTGCATATTTTTGCTCCCTATGTCTCCTGGTCATAAGAATTCTCTGGCTCTAAATACTACGAGATTGAGGGACGTTCATGAGCAAATTAAGTCTTCTGGTGGAAAATTTCACGTCATTTGTGTGCCTACACATATAGAGCATAATGAAGATGGTAATGAAGATGATTTTGAATACTTCAATCCGCACCATGAACACTCGAGGATCAAATCTCGCACATTATTTCATCATATCTCTATCAATAATTCTGCATGCTTGAAGCGAATGGAGCGTATGATTGGTAGCTCGAAAGAAGCAGCGTATGTTATCATTGGTCCTATGAAGGGTTCGTGCAGAAAGGTTGTCGCTATACTTGATAGTGACTTTATCAAGTGGCATGGAGCTGAAGCTTTTCCATTTACCACAGAAAAGATACAACAACTGGCCTGTGAGGATGAAGCTTTGTGGAGTGGCAAACATGACCTGGGAACTCTTCTGTCAATACCTGATCGTGATTATGTTATCTCAAATAACTTGACAAAGGTACTTCCATCCCTTACGATAGTGATCCGATATTCCATGTGCATGAATTTAGAAATTTGATCGAGGTCAGATGCTTAACATAAAATAATATTGGGTTTAGCCTTTGCTCCAATTTAATCTTGACAGGTGTAAAAACTTGAATAAATAGAAGCGAGTTAAACTTAAGTGGAGTCGTGATAGTAACACTTCTTAGCAGCCATTTTTTGTTTTCAGCTTAATATAACTATTTAAATATTTTGTTTTGAATTTAGTTTTTAAAGAAAGAATGACTCAGTTATCTCTAAGATCCTGCCCTGATTTGCCTAGTTTCATATTAGTTGCCCTTTATACCGACTATTCACGTTAATTCTATAGGCGTGTCTTCACAAAGTAAAAGAACATACCTGTAGATATTTAGCTTTGCATGACCCCTTTGTATGCTTGAAAGAACTTGTGTGGTGCAACTATGTGCAATAGTTTACATATTCTGCTATCTTCATACAGTTTATTAATGGAATAAATTTAGGTCCCTATTTCCGATCTACATCAAAGGACTGTTTGCGTCTTATTCTATGAAGATACTTCGGAGTGCCGGAATTGGACAGAGAAACTTAAGAAGCTTTACGTAGCACGTAAAGATTTTGAGGTGGTGGTTGTCTTCTCCATTACTTTTGGGCAGGGTCTCTCGATGGAATTCGAGAATCGGAGACGCACCTTAAAATTCTGGGAGGTGTTCCATGACATGCCATGGTTGGCAATCCCTCTTGACGACCCCAAATGTAGGTAGCTATGGCGCATTTTCAATAAAGTGTGCAGTGATACACCAAAGTTGCTCATAATTTACTCCGGTGGAAAGTACTTCAAGGAAAATGGATTTAAAGTCCTAGAGGAGACTGGATTTAAAAACTATCCTTTTATGAGACTGGAAGTGGTACGGACTTCAGTTACAGCAGTAAGAGAAAAGAACTTGTCCTCATTTTTGGGACGAAATGAACTTATTCGTGGGAGGGATTACGATCATGCTAGACGGGTCAGTTCTATATATGGATTGTGAATATAATAATTTTTCTTTATGTATACTATTTGCTTGTTAACACAATATTTGACATGTGTATTTGCCCCTGCAGAAGAAATTTACAGCCTCCAAACTCCTGGGGGGTTCAGTTGTCCTCCTGTTTTTGGGAGTATCAGGCTTTAGAGGCTTTAGTGACTTGCTGACTGGTCTAGAGTTTAATCATGTAGGTTGTTTCTGGAGTGTTGAGAAGTTTGAGATAGTCTACATTCCAGTGACGGAATCTCTGATTCCCCATGGGATTGACTGTGGCTGGATGCTGGCTAGCCGCTGCAAGGAGCAGTTAATTCCATGTTTTTCTCACTTTTTTGAGGATGAAATCAATCAAAATCCAGGAGAACAATTCACCATGGCGATGGTTAGTTTTGGGCAGTTTGGACATTATAACAATCGTGGAATCATCTATTCCAACTGTTCCCAAGCAGCATTTGAATTATTTTTGGATACCTTCCCGTTCAAGGACAACGAAGAGAAGGAAGGCTTCAAGTTTCTATATACCGCTGCAATCAACAAACCCAAGGAAGAAGACTATGTTTAGTTTAGTGTGTTTTTAGAAAATATTTATTGCTATATGCGTGTTTGTTGATGCTGTTGCATTTTGGTTAGGAGGAGATACAATTGTTTTGTTTTGATAAGGACAATGATGTAATGCGGGAATTTTCCGTTCCAGAAAATTCAGGTGATATGAGCCTTTTCAATTCGAGCATTAGGTGAATCACTAATGCCAGTGTTTCGAACATGTGTGCCTTGGAAGGAGTAACAGATCATGAGGTTGTTTGGAAGAAAAATTTTAATTTTAATTTCATTCTGCAAGTGGAGAGGTGCTTTAGATTGGACGAACTAGAAGCCTTAGGTTTCAGGTATATTGGTGAAGTATTTCTAAGGCAAAATGGGGGACTGATTGCATATAATGTTGATCATGACAAGATCAAGTACTATGCTTAACCAGAGAATCTGTGGTACCCTGCTACAGAAAATTCTGTATATCCATTTCCAGAGAAACTGGCCTTGCTTGGCTATGCTTAATGTCGAGAGGACAACTTAAGGAATTGAAAGTCTTCATATATATGCATAAACTAGAGTTAGAGGGGAAGAAGGTCATTGCCAAGCAGAGTGTGGATGTACTGGTTTACGGTTCGTTCTTTGTAATTTTTAGTAACATTAGTTCTCAATTTTCAGAGGTAGGTAGTTCAATACACCGGAAATACGATTCGATTAATTGGCATGTTTAGGGATTGCTAAGTTCTGCCAGTCTGGCTATCTAATATTTTACAGATGATTGTTCTACGTTGGCTTGTGAAACTACTCGAGCTTCTTCGGTGTTTGTTTCTCCGAAGGATAAATATTGAAACTAATCAATATTTTTTAAGACAGTGCACACAAGGATAAATAAATAAATTACAAAACAATTGTAGAGATACTACATAAAAAACATTATGAATGTTTATGCTTGCATTAAAAATATCTATATTATGAATTAAAAAATATGGATCTGTGAACAATTATAAAATTGTTGTTTAAAAAACATATATATTCAGTATAAACTATTTTAAAGATACTTAATCACAAATTAAAAATATCAATGTTAAAAATTGTTGTTAGAAAGTAAATATTAATTTTAATCAACGAAGAAAAGACAATAATTAAATCCTTATGTTGTGCCCTAAATCTCACATGGGCTCAATTTAAGGCCCATACTTGTTAAAGGTCCGGTAAGGATGTATTGGGTTAGTATTGTATGTACTAAGTTGCAGGTTAAGAGTATCGAAGCACAGCTGAAGGATACTGAAATATAGTCCCAGGACGTTAAGGTGTAGGTGCGGCACGCATGGACAGGTTCAGGGTGCTAAGCCAGGTTCAAGGTATGGAGTTTCAGGAAACTGGCATTGAGGTTCAGGTGGTCGGAACCTCGAGACTGGTCACAGGTGATGAGTAGTCGAAGGCAGAGTGCTAGTAGGACAAGGACTCAGCTACCTATACTTTATGAGCACGGAATGATACTTATAAAAGGACTTCTAGGTTTGGTTAAACACGCTGGAAAGAGTAATTAGAATCGATATAGGGCTTATATTGGTTATTTCGGATATACATGAAATACATGAGGTTTTGTAGGACTTAGTGATGGACATGAACTAGGACACTGGAAAGCTCAGCTACAGGTGCATAATTCGACTATAACTCTAAGATGGATTATCTTAAAGGGGTTGAATTCGCAAGGATTGAGAAGTATAAACCTAAAAGAACTACATGGGGCTTGATTCCTATAAATAGGATATGTAGGCACTTGACTAAAGGATTCGGATTTTCACTCTCGAGAAGCATAAGGAACGTGCACCTCAGTGATACATATTCCGGCGAATTTACGGGTAGTGTAGGTTTTACACTACTTATTTCGGCCGGTGGTTTTGTCAACTCAGCCCCCGGAGACATACTTCAATCATTCTGTTCATACCGTGAGCTACGGGTTTCTAGCTGTAAGCCTACAGCTCCGTCCGATAATCAAGGACGTTTCTTACGAATATTCCAGCGAGATTCTCTCAATTGTGTTGTACCAAATTTCTCTCACAACATAAGTGGCGCTAGAAGGAGGGGAACTCCATTAGAAATCTTAAGAGAGAAAAGATGTCGGAGGATTCCGGAAAAATGCAAACACCAACTAACAATGAAGAAGGCCGTGGAACAGGTCCTCATGGCGAGGTTACGAACAAGGATATTTTCGATCATCTCAAGAAAATTGGTGAAAGGGTAGATTCCTTGGAGAAAAAATCTGAAAGGATGAAGAGATGGCGAAAGAAGCAAAAACGGCCTAAGGCTCCAAAGGTTACGCCTACTCGGCTGGATTTTGGCAGCGAAGAGGAAGGACCTGAGAAGGAGAGAACTAAGAAGACTTTTTCTGATGTTGAAACCGATCAGAGTAATCCTGACTGGAACTCTGAAGCTGAGCCCAAGGATAAGGAGGATCCTGAACCTTCGGTTACAAGGAGTGTTACTGTATTCGACCGAATGGGAAAGAAGCTAACGAGTAAGGATTTGAGGCTTAAGCTATTGGAAGCAAAACAGAAGGGCCCCAAGAAGGTACAAAGTGAGAAATCATTGTCTAAAGCATCAGGGAGTCATAAGGATAAGTCCCACTCTAAACCTGAAGATGAGCATAGCTCAGGCTCGTCCTATAAAGCTGATGACAGTTCTGATGAGAGCTCCAACGGTGGAAGTGACACTGATGACACCTCTAAGTCAGCCGAAGATGGTGGAAAATACAAGGAGGAGGACCTCAGGAAAGTCCTCGAGAAGATTATGGCAGAAAGGGGCCCCCAATCAGGATTGACGGTGGGATCACCTTTCACCAAGAAGGTGCGGGATTCGCCCTTACCCCGTAGCTACAGACCCCGTAGAGTTTCTCAGTCGTTTCAACACGGAGATGGAAGTCTATCAAATCAAGGATCGCACAAAATGTCGGTTGCTGGCTGCAACTCTAAGGGATAGCGCTCATCAGTGGTTCAAGAGGCTCCCCTCTAATTCTATTAAGTCATGGAGACAGATGGGTGAGATGTTTGTAACTCAGTTTAGAGCTTCAGTCACGTTTGCACCTCCAGCTAACACACTGGCAAACATCAAGCAACGTGACAACGAAACACTAAACGATTATTTCAAGAGGTTCAATGCTGAAGTTCCAAGGGTGAGGAAAACTACTGACGAGACTTACAAAAACTTTCTGATAGCTGGAGTTAGGTCTGGGACTGAATTCTGGAAGGAGCTGCAGAGTAGGGAACCTACCACTTTGGCTGACTTCTACGCTAAGGCAGAAAGACACAAAGTCGTGGAACAGTCCTTGGAGAATTTGAAAAAGGATAATGCTTCACGAGATTGGAACAGGAATAAGAGGAATAGGTCATACAGCCCGAAGGAAAGGAATTATAGCAAGCGGACAACCTATAACACAGCTTCAGGTAATGGCCGGGATGTAAGCAAGGAGGCGAAGACTGCACCTCTATCAGTAAACACCACAGGTTCAAAGAGGACGGTAGAATACAAATATCCGTCTTCTAAGGGTGGTAGGAGGTATTCGGAGTACACCCCTTTGGCTGCACCTGTGGAGCATATATTCGAAATTGGTGATAAATCGGGGATGTTTAGGAAGCCCGCCAGGTCGGGACCTCCCGGAAGAAAGGATTTGGCTAGATACTGTGCTTTCCATGATGCCAATGGGCATGAAACAACCGATTGCCGACACCTCAAAGATCATATTGAGGACCTGATCAGGAAAGGTTTCCTCACGGAATTCGTGGCCCAGGAGGCGAAAAAATACAAGGATGATAGGTCCAAGAGAGATGAAGAGAAGTCTGCACCTGATCGAGCTACCAGGGCTGGTAGTATTCACACAATCATAGGCGGACCATACATTGGAGGTTTCAGCAGGAATGCAATGAAGAATTATGCACATGAGGCTAGAGGGAACCCTCTTACAAATGTTTATCATTTGGCAGATAGGCCCCCAAAGCTGTTTAGAGGTGAAGCTGCGGACATCACCTTCACTGAAGATGATGCAAGGCATGTGCATCACCCCCACAACGATGCATTGTTGGTGACTATCACTATTGGAGGGCTCAATGTGCATCGAGTCTTGGTGGATAATGGAAGTTCTTGCAACATATTGGCTTATGACACTTATCAAAAGATGGGACTCGCGGACAAGGAAATGTCCCCTGCTTACAATGACTTATACGGATTTACTGGCGGACCAGTGCAAGTTGTGGGTAGAGTAAAGCTTCCTGTTGTGTTGGGGGCTAAACCTATGAGAGCTACGCAGGTGACAGAATTCATGGTGGTGAACGAAGACATATCATATAATTGTATCGTGGGCAGACCCCTCTTAAAGGAAATGAGAGTAGTAACCTCTATCTACCATCTCTCCATGAAGTTTCCCACTCCTAACGGGATTGGATGTCTAAAGGGCTGTCAGGTAGATTCAAGGGAATGTTATAGTAAAGCTCTGCGCACCGCTGAGCAAACTTCAAAGCATTTGTTGTTGGTTGACGGAGGTACCACGGATAATTGCTATAGGTACCAGGAGGGACCAATGAAGGATGAACCTTCACAGCAGGTACATAATTTGTGTAATGTAATTATGATTATCCAACATCCAGGTGAAGAAAGCTCCATGGATACTGTTTTTTCTTCGGGGGTAGATACCCAGAATGAGGTACGGATGCTGGAGGCACCCCCACCAAAACTCAAAGAAGACAGTGAACCTCTTATCGGAGGTATTGTTGAAGAGGTAAATGATAGCGACTTTGAGGATGCCCAGACGGAAGGCCCTCCCAAGGTTTCTTCACAATCTATAAGAATTGACACAGAAGTTTAGGTGAAGGTTGACTTAGATCCCCGAATGCCTGAAGCTAGGGAAACAACAGGTGCTGCTGGTGACACTTTGTCAATCCTAGTGGATGCAACCGACCCTTCCAAGGAGCTGAAAATTGGAAAGCAATTGGAACCTGAAGCTAGGGAAGCATTGGCTCGTTTCTTAAAAAATAACTTAGATGTTTTCGCTTGGTGTCACTCTGACATGGTGGGGATTGATCCCAGGGTGATGTGTCATCACCTTAACATTGACCCCGAAAGGGTTGCCGTGAGACAAAAATGAAGGGCAATAAGTGGTGAGAGAGCTTTAGCCCTCAAAGAAGAAGTTGACAGGTTACTAGAAGCTAGGCTGGTAAGAGAATCATTCTACCCAGATTGGTTGGCAAATCCAGTGTTTGTCAAGAAACCTAACGGAAAATGGCGAACATGTGTGGATTTTACGGATTTGAACAAGGCATGCCCTAAAGACAGCTTTCCACTCCCACGGATTGATCAATTGGTTGATGCTACAGCTGGGCATGCTCTCTTAAGCTTCATGGATGCCTACTCGGGATATAATCAGATTCCCATGTATGAACCTGATCAGGAGCATACATCCTTCATCACAGATAGAGGCCTCTACTGTTATATTGGCATGCCTTTCGGATTGTTGAACGCTAGAACTACCTACCAAAGGCTGGTTAATAAGATGTTCAAAGATCAGATAGGGAAAACCATGGAAGTTTATGTTGATGACATGCTGGTCAAATCTAAAGCTGCAGCTGACCACGTGTTACACCTATCAGAAATGTTCAACATACTACGTAGGTTCAGAATGAAGCTCAACCCTCGGAAATGTGTTTTCGGCGTGGAATCAGGAAAGTTTCTAGGCTTCATTGTCAATTATCGGGGAATTGAAGCAAACCCTACCAAGATTAAAGCTTTAGTCGAGATGAGATCTCCTCGTAACATAAAGGAGGTTCAGAGTCTTACCAGCAGAATTGCAGCTTTGAACAGGTTTGTCTCCAAATCTTCAGATAAATGTAGAGAATTCTTTGCAGCAATCAAGAAAGGGAAGAACTTCGAGTGGAACTCGGAGTGTGAAGCAGCCTTTACAAAAATAAAGGAGCAGTTGGGCAGTCCTCCATTGTTGTCTAAACCGCTTGATGGAGAGGTCCTCATATTGTACTTAGCAGTTTCAGAATACTCTATCAGTGTTGTGTTAGTTCGGGAGGAGCTGCAGGTTCAACACCCGGTTTACTACGTAAGTAAAAGGTTGCTGGCGCCGAGGCACGGTATTCTAACATGGAAAAGTTGTCTTATGCCTTAATCTTGGCTTCAAGGAAGCTTCGGCCTTATTTTCAAGCACACCGAATTGAGGTACGTACTTCATTCCCTCTAAGGCAGGTTTTGCACAAACCTGAAGCTTCGGGAAGGCTTATGAAATGGGCTGTGGAATTGGGACAATTCGATATCGACTTCAAGCCAAGAACGGCTATAAAAGGGCAGGTGCTGGCAGACTTCTTGTTGGAATTTCCCCCATCATTTGAGGTTAAGGGCGATGAGTGTATAGCTGAACCTACAGCTCCCGAAGAGACGGTCGAAAACTGCTCACCGTGGTGGACACTCTATGTAGATGGAGCGGTAAATGGAAATGGGGCAGGAGCTGGTATTATTCTCATTAGCCCGGAAGGCCATAAGCTTCAAAGCTCCATTCACTTCGCTTTTAACGCAACAAACAATGATGCAGAGTATGAAGCTCTAATAGCTGGCTTGAAGCTTGCTTTGGAAATGAGGGTAGAAAACATGACTGTTTTCAGTGATTCTATGCTGGTGGTATGGCATATTCGAGGAGGATTCCAAGCTAGAGGTCCTCGTACTGACCTTTACATGAGGTACGCTCAAGAGCTGATTAGCAGGTTCAAAGAAGTGAACCTTGAACAAATCCCAAGGACACAAAACACTGATGCTGATGCGCTTGCAAAGTTGGATTCACAAAGGGAAGCTACTATGTTGGGGGTTATACCTCTGGAGATTCAACTTCAACCTAGCATTCCTAGACTCGAGGTCATGAACTTGGAACCTGCAACTGAGGCATTATGGACAACACCTATTATGAATTACATCACAAAGGGGATTGTTCCAGAAGGAAAAGAGGAGGCCAGGAGAATAAGATACCAAGCTACAAGGTATGTTATCTACGATGGTTCTTTATACAAAAGAGGATTCAATAAGCCGCTTCTGAGGTGCATATCAGGTGACGAGTGCGAGTACATTATGTGAGAGGTCCATGAAGGAATTTGTGGTAATCATTCGGGTGGAACCTCCTTGGCACATAAGATACTCCGTCAAGGGTATTATTGGCCCACGATTCAGAAGGATGCTCATAGGTTCGTACAGGCCTGCGATCGTTGCCAAAGGTTTGCAAATTTCAATAGCACTCCAGCTGTCCCATTGAAACCTCTCACCAGCCCATGGCCTTTCGCTGTGTGGGGAATTGACTTGATCGGAGAGCTGCCTAAAGGTAAAGGGGGAGTGAAATACGCCGTGGTGGCTGTAGATTACTTTACCAAGTGGGCTGAAGCTGAACCTCTGGCTACAATAACAGCTGCAAAAATAAAGGAATTTGTGTTCAGAGCAATTGTTTGCAGGTTCGGAGTCCCTTACAAGCTAATTTCAGATAATGGAAAGCAATTCGATAGCAAAGAGTTGCGAAAGCTGTGTGATGACCTCGGGATCCAGAAAGGCTTCACGACAGTCTATCACCCTCAAAGTAATGGACAGACGGAAGCTGTCAACAAGATCATTAAGCACACTTTGAAAACTAAATTGGAAGAAAGCAAGGGGTGTTGGCATGAGGAGCTCCCTATGGTTTTATGGTCATACAACACAACACCACGAACCACTACAGGAGAGTCACCCTTCACCTTAACCTACGGTTGTGAAGCAATGGTGCCCGTGGAAATTCGGGCTGGATCATTCAGGAGGGATAACTATGACCCTGGGAATAATGAGGTCAATCATCGATTGTACTTGGATTTGGTAGAGGAGGTTCGAGCCACGGCGCAGCTAAAGCTAGCCGCATATCAACAACGTACTCGGAAGTACTTTGATAGCAAGGTTCGCGCACGACCATTAAAGGTTGGCGATTTGGTTCTAAGAAGGATGATGCCCAACATGAAGGTTCATGGTCATGGCGTGTTTGGTGCAAATTGGGAAGGTCCGTACCTCATAAAGGCTGTCTTATGGGAAGGTACCTATCATCTCACAGATTTGGATGGAAAGCTCATTCCAAGGGCATGGAATGGTGAACATCTTAAGAAATACTACCAGTAAATCATCAGGTACTATTTCTGTAGGCCTCTTTCAGGCATAGGAATAATAAAAGCAGTTTATTAGTTATAACTGCCATGCTTAGGTATAGCTTCATAGTTGTGAGCCTCAGCTACATAGCTGTTTGGCTCAGCTTCGAAGCACTTTGTTTCAAGTTCATAGTAAGATATTTTCATTTGTTCTTTGAGCACTCGGGGGGTAGTGTATGCACACCCTACGTATTGGATGTCTTTCGATAAATTTTACAATATTAATGAAACCTCTATTTTTGGTTCATATGGCTGTTCTTGTTTGAATGCTTTATCACTCTTTATGTGCTTGCTGTAAGGATTACATGTGGATTAAGGTTGAATGTATGATTGCCTCTGCTTAATTCTTCACCATAAACGATTATATGATAAAGAACTGGGGGGTAGTGGATATACTCTATACAGGTTCAAATGGTTAAATTTTGAAACATTATTGGATTGGATTTAATATTATTGGATTGGATTTAATATTATTGGATTGGATTTAATATTATTTGGATTGGATTTAATATTATTTGGATTGGTTTTAATATGATTTGGATTAAATTTAACGGAATTGGATTGGATTGGAGATTCGCACTCATGGATTATGAGGTAAAGGTTAATATTCATGGGTAAATATTCAAATTTATCAACTCATATAAGCCCTAGGGACACTAGGCATGAGTATCATGATAAAGTGTGGAAACCACTCATGGGCCATACTCTGGTTCAAACTTCCTTGCACGGATGCAAGCTGGAACATTGGACGGATTAACACCACAGTTGGGAGGTTCAAGGCTAATGATCCCTGAAACTGTGGCACAGATTAAACTTCATACAGGATTGTGAAGTACATGGAATTTAATGGCACATTGCCCTAGGCAAGGATATATATGCATGATCGGGTTTTCTCGAATGCAGTGGATAAAATGGCTTATGGATGATCTAATCTATGGAAAATAGATTATGTACTTAAGGAAATTAGGTGCAAGAATGGATTATTTATACATCAGATTATTGGAGTAATGTGGTCGTGAATGACCTTCATCATATACGGTTTGTATCTCCAGACAAGAGGCGCGAAAAAGCGCGGGTGAGCTTCAGGTTTATGGCTACAATGGCGCGAGCTTGTGAGCATGCGTATTGGTGAACTTCGCGAAAAATATGATCTTATGGTATAGATGTTATTGGCTATCTACATGGTACATATCAAGGATACTCTTGGATTGGCGCATAACTACTTAAGTCATATTGGTTATTTAAAAGATGCAAGACAGGTTTGTCTCATATATTCGGAATTTCGCAAGAAGCTGCAGCTACCTACGTGTGAACTGGGCATGACAGATCTAGTAATTATCTGGAAAGAATAACATGGCAGATCTAAACATGGATTTCATGCATGAAGAAAATGAAAGCATAATAAATTAGAAAGATGAAAACCAAGAGTTAAAGGTTACATCTTGCGAGGTATTCGGAGGTACCCGCACCCTCATCCAAAAGTTCGAAACCCATGGCGCGGACGCCAGAAATGTTATCAAGGTGAAATAAAAAACCATTAAAGTTAACCCTTTCAAGGGTGTGAATGTTCTCAAAAGGAAAAGTACTTATAATTGGAAACCAGTAATCATGCAGCAGGCTTGTCAGGAGAGGCATCAGGGACGTCTTGATCAGGAGCTAGTTCAGCTTTCTCCGCATCCTCCATCTGAACCTCTAAGCTGGTGCC
Source organism: Heracleum sosnowskyi (assembly GCA_030848705.1). Taxonomy (NCBI): domain Eukaryota; kingdom Viridiplantae; phylum Streptophyta; class Magnoliopsida; order Apiales; family Apiaceae; genus Heracleum; species Heracleum sosnowskyi. The sequence goes on along the minus strand of CM061245.1, from coordinate 116,217,774 downwards.
GTCAGCACCCCGAGCCTCACCTTCAGGTTCCAACGGGATAGCTTTCTCTTGACCTTCCATTGCCTCAGCCTCTTTTTTCTTGATCTCCTCCACCAGCTTCACAGTGTCATCACCCAGCAGAGTCCAGTCCAAGGTTGGGAAGTGGTCATACGTGGATTCAATATAGTCGTTCACCCCATGGCTGTACCCAGCTTCGAACTTTTCCCGTTTGGCGGCTTCCCGGGTGGACCTCTCCATGGCAATGGTGGTGTTGAGGGAATCCAGCTTCTTCTTAAACTCGCCAACCTTCTTGGTATAGGAAGCTTTTAGAGCATCTTTCTCAGCGTCAAGGTTTATTATGGAAGTGTTCAGTTGGTCGCGTTCTTTCAGGAGCTTCGCCTCGGAAGCCTTGAGCTTCTTGCTGGCATCAGCTAGTTTCTTTCTTTCAATTTCACTCTCTTTAAGGGAGTCTTTCAGTTTCTTTAACTCTTCGGATAGCCGTTGGTCACCACGAGCAGCTGTCACCATCTCTTCACCACGCTTCAGGGTATGGAAGAAGCTTTGGGCTTCACACCAAGTGGTGGCCTTGGCCGCATCAGCCAGGCTCATCTTGTCCCACTCTGTGATGGCATCTTCCGGGATCTGATTCCCGACCATATTAAGGAATTTACGGATTAAGGGGCTTGGACCTTCACTAGAGGCTCCAGGAGGAGATGGCCTGAGTTTTTTGTTGGAACGGGAACCTGAACCTCTTGCAGAGTCAACAACAGCAGCCACTGGCAGCTTTCTCTTTGAGGAAGTGGCAGCCTTATCTTGAGATGCGGTAGTTGATTTCATTCTAGAGATGGGGGTAGCTTCGATAGGAACCAAATCTTTCTCTTCGTCACAAAAGAGATCATCATAGCTGGCTGATTTGTTAACAAAGGATGGCACACCAGAAGCCATATCTGCAAGAAAAATCAAGAATTATCAAATGAACGATTAAATATGCAAGCATGGCATGGATGAGTAGAATGTACAACAAAATGCAAAGATGCAACAGGAAACCTAGTCTGTTGGAAGCTCCAGCTTCAGAGTCCTCCGTCAAAAGCAAATTCATGGTTCTTTCATTTGATATAAAACCACACTTAGTCAGGTTTTGGCTTGTCAGCAGGCTAGCACCATCTCCTAGCGCTGCCGACAGTTTCAAAGCTTCTTGGGCTCTCTCCAAGGAGTGACCTTTGAGGGATGTTTTACTCGGAATCTCTATACAAGGTTCAAGTATGGGTTAGACCTCATCATCTAAAGTATTCAAAAGCCAGAAATGCTGGGGTTATACATAAGGTACTTACTAGGATTTTTGTTAAACTCAGTTCTATAAGCTGGACAATCGTAACAATACAAGAATTGAGGTAACCAGTCAGTCATTCCCTTCCGATTCCCTTTGATGCACTGCCCATCATGGACATTCCAGGAAGAGAGATAGAAGAAGCCGGAGTTTTTTCCTGTTTGCTTCAGCTGGTAAAAGAAACCCAGTTCACGAGTAGACAGTCTCTTCTCAAATTGCTTGTCGTAAAGGATAAACATGCACATTGCCATTCGATAGGCGTTTGGAGTCATTTGAAGTGGGGCAATATCGTAGTAAGTAATGATATCATAAATAAAGGGATGAAGAGGGATGGATAAACCCATTCTAAAAAAAGTAGCTGAAAAAACGGCACATGGTATCTGTTGGTCTGGTTCGAAGTTGTCAAAACGGTGACACCTCTCCCCAGGGGAGGGTATCACCAAGCGACAGTTGGGTTGGTGTTTTTGGAGAAGGAGCTTTAGTCTGTTGGCATTCATCGAGGTGTCAAGATCCTCACAGGCTGGGATAAGGCTTTGGGATTCAGAAGGGGTCTCTTCATCTATTGAGGTCTCCACCTCAACCTCAGAGCCAGGATCAGGGGTTCTGGGGTTGGCAGATGAAACTTCCTCTTCGTAGGAATAATACCGAGAGAGTGGCAAGTTTTGGGTTGCTGGAATTTTTCCCAAGGATAGCTGGTTAATGGTTTCTGTCTTTGAGTTTTTGATTTTTAGAGGAAAGAGATTGTTGCGGACTGATGAAATAGCGGCATCACGAACCAACACCTTAACCTTGGAACGGGTCCGGGTGCTTACTGGCTTGATAACATGTGGTTTAGGCATAGGGGTCCTGGTTAACGAGTCATCGGAATCCAGAAGGTCAACACAGTTCTGCACCTCCTGAGCAGCCGATTGCTGCGAGCTGGCCGTACCTGAGCTCCCTGACATCTGCAAACGATGGAGCAGGGTGAGTTAACGGCCAACAGGTTCCTTCTCAATCAGGCAAGCAAGAGGGCAGATAAACCGCAAGGTTTGCAAGGATTTTCCATTGGGGTTTTTGCAAGGTGACATAGGGGATTTGGGTCAAACAGGTGGTGACCCGGGTAGTTCCAAAGGTTTGGGGGGTAACAAAGTTCAAGGTTGTTCCTATACCTAAAGGTCAGATAAAGGTCCATAGAGGTTTTCACCTCGAGAGAGGATTTCATGTACAAAAATTCGGAGCCTAAAATTGCAGGAAAGGGTTTCAATTATTGACATTAAATCCTTCTACATGACGATATATCAACATTAATATCCAGAGATATGTACGATGGATGATTATCGATTACACATACAAGTAATGGCAACCGAGAAGATGGATGGATACAATGTTATGTACGATTCATGGTGTTGGAAAACACAAAGTTTAACAGGTTTCATGGATTTTACTTGATTAACATGATAGCCATAAAGAGGTAACATCGATGATAGTTCATAAACAAAAAAAAAGGGGGGTATGCACGGCATTTTGGTCTTAGATATGCTTACACATAGAATATGTGGGTGTGCTTGTGTACATATGAAATCGTGTATGTATATGGGCATATATATATGTGAGACAGATACCTTCAAGGGCTACATGCAGTGGCAAATAAGGGTTAAAAGTAAAAGATAAAGATAGACACATACCTTGAGGAATGTTGCAGGTTAGAGATCGTCGGGAATTTGAATATCGCCGGAAAACTCGAACCGCCTTGAAGCTTTTCTTCAGGAGAGAGAAAGAGGAGAGAACTGTGAAGTTTGTATTGAAAAAGAAGAGAAGGGATGAAGGGGCGTGTATTTAAATGCACGCGTGAATAGGAACAGGCGTGCCAGGTGGAGCCATCTGATTGGTAAAAAAAAAAAAATCAAAAAGGAAATTTGGAAAAATGGGAAGGATCAATGCAGGTGCATGATTCAATTTTCTAGGAGAAATATGAGAGGTTGGTTGAGCATTATTTGAAATTTAAATTTTATTCAGATGATGTGTAAACTAACAGGCATTTTCGTTGGGATTGAGGAATGGGATTAATTTGCAAACAAACGAAGGGATATACATCGTAAAGCTTATTTAAGTATCGGTTATTCAAATAAAGGTCTGTAACTGGTTATGAGGTTAAGGGTTGGTTGCTTAGGAACGGAAAAGACTTTGGTTCCTTTTGTATTCAATACTGCAAGGAACCGGGGGTAGTTGTTGTGCCCTAAATCTCACATGGGCTCAATTTAAGGCCCATACTTGTTAAAGGTCCGGTAAGGATGTATTGGGTTAGTATTGTATGTACTAAGTTGTAGGTTAAGAGTATCGAAGCACAGCTGAAGGATACTGAAATATAGTCCCAGGACGTTAAGGTGTAGGTGCGGCACGCATGGACAGGTTCAGGGTGCTAAGCCAGGTTCAAGGTATGGAGTTTCAGGAAACTGGCATTGAGGTTCAGGTGGTCTGAACCTCGAGACTGGTCACAGGTGATGAGTAGTCGAAGGCAGAGTGCTAGTAAGACAAGGACTCAGCTACCTATACTTTATGAGCACGGAATGATACTTATAAAAGGACTTCTAGGTTTGGTTAAACACGCTGGAAAGAGTAATTAGAATCGATATAGGGCTTATATTGGTTATTTCGGATATACATGAAATACATGAGGTTTTGTAGGACTTAGTGATGGACATGAACTAGGACACTGGAAAGCTCAGCTACAGGTGCATAATTCGACTATAACTCTAAGATGGATTATCTTAAAGGGGTTGAATTCGCAAGGATTGAGAAGTATAAACCTAAAAGAACTACATGGGGCTTGATTCCTATAAATAGGATATGTAGGCACTTGACTAAAGAATTCGGATTTTCACTCTCGAGAAGCATAAGGAACGTGCACCTCAGTGATACATATTCCGGCGAATTTACGGGTAGTGTAGGTTTTACACTACTTATTTCGGCCGGTGGTTTTGTCAACTCAGCCCCCGGAGACATACTTCAATCATTCTGTTCATACCGTGAGCTACGGGTTTCTAGCTGTAAGCCTACAGCTCCGTCCGATAATCAAGGACGTTTCTTACGAATATTCCAGCGAGATTCTCTCAATTGTGTTGTACCAAATTTCTCTCACAACACCTTATATATAACAAACTTATATATAACAAGCGTAAGAGATATCTTATTCAAAATTTTGGTAGTCGGTCCGCTGATCAAATTAATAAGAGCCGTTAGATCTTAAATAAATAGATGAGGACAGTTAGATCTAATATTAAAAAGTGTATTTGATTAATAGTAGGATTATATCTAAATACTAAAAGATGTATTTTGATAATTTAAACCAATTCTAAATGGGTTTTCTATATTGAATAGAAATCTTTATGTAAAAATTCGTAATTATATTTTCTGTATGGGCAAGTCGAGTTAGATAATAATTATTAAACCATAATTAAATTAAAGATAATTTAGTTATCTTCAGGTATATCATGCTAATAATAATACACGTGGACCGGAGGAGAAGTCATGTATATGACTTATGACACTTTTTTCTAAATGAACATAACAATTTGATTCATCTAAATAATAATTATATTATTTTACATATAACAAACATAAATTCTAAGACGTATATTTTGATAATTTAAACCAAATATAGGTATTCTATATTAAATAGAATTCTCCATGTAAAAAATTCATGACTTTCTTTTTTTCTTCCATTTATTGACAATTCCAGTTAGATAGAACTTGTTAAACCATCATTAAATTAGATAATTTAGTTACCTTCGCTGTAAAATAGTCAAAATATGATTTTTAAAATACAAGATAAAGTCCAAATTAGTAAAGTGAGTATTACAATTCTAATTCTAATAATTATTTTATCATTATTTTAACACCAATTTAATTACTTTTTTCTAATTGTTTTAAATTTAGAAATGTATGTTCCTTTCAATAAAAAAATAAAGTCAATCTAAGAAAAATTGAAATCTGCAAAGAATAAAATAATACGAGGATGAAATTTTATAAAATCGCACATATTTTTATCCTATTTTATCAAGTTTTAGATAATAATTAATAAAATATTATTTATTATTAATAATAAATTATACGCAAATGGTGATTTTGTTTTATAAGGATTCATCTACTAAAAAAGTGACCTAATTTTATTGTTAGTAGGACTATATTCAAATTTTAAACTCAGATAGACCTAACATTTTTAACCTATATATATTGTAAATTATTAAATTCGATTCGTTAAAAGTTTGTCAATAAGTTAGTACAATATGTTTTTCGAAAATCGTATTTGTACAAAAAATAATATCAAATAACCTATGTTTGCAAAAAAAATGAAAAAAGTCAATTTTTTTTTTAAAAAAAACCTGTAAATTTTAATATTTTATTGGTAGATTCAAACTTTAGATCATTCTACATAATAATTTTAATGATTTATCTAATGATTCTCAACAATTAATTTGGAAGAATCCAACGATTATGGATTGAGTTATCAAACAAAGCGATCGGACCTACAAGGAAATCTTTCATTATTTAGTCTTTAATATAATAACATAGATATTTATGGGAGATAATATAAACAAATTGGATTTTATATAGAATATTGATCGGTGTACTACTTTAACAGAAGAAATAATATGAATTCTTTTTTATATTTTAATTGATAATTTTCTTTTTCAAAAGTTCAAAGTTCCGGCATCATCAACATATTTCAAAAATATATATTATATTTTAGCAATAAATAATTAGAAAACATAATTATTAAAAAAGTTATAAATATTAATAAAATTTAATCATTTAATATATCATAAATTTAAAAAAATGAATCTTATCGTGGTAGTTTGGTCCAAAATATTGTCAAAATATTCTAAGTAGATGATTAAGATTATATTATATAAAAAAAAAGTTATTATCTACAAATGATATAAGTTAAAAGAGAGTTGGGTTCAATGGAGACTAACATTATAAGGAGACTATAGAGACCTATACTATATCTTTAAAAATAAAATAAAATTATAATGCACTGCATCTTAAATAATTAATATAAAACAACAAAATCTATGCAAAATTACAATATTCTTAAAGTTCTTTATTCGTCATCTTGCAACACTTAATATTATATATAGGGCAAAACATTTATAGTGTACCACTTGCAGTACACTGAAAAAATACATAATAAATATTGGGTGTTTGTATATTTTTTTTCTCATAATTCACCTCACATTCTTATATTTTTAATGTATTTAGAAAAAATTATACAGAAACATAAAATCAAGGAGAACATATAAAATAATTTTCGACAAATTTATTTATTTGAAACTTTGTATTAGTATTATTTCACTCTAGACTACACTAAAATAAGAAAATCAAAAAATCAAAAAATCAAAATATCCTGCACTCGGTGCGACAAAATAACAAAATGTACATCTATGTAAAACAATTTTATAAATTTAAAATGTTTGATTAATTAAAAAAATTTGTGCAATTTTTTTTTTTTTCTAATCAAAAAATGCAAGAATATTGTTATGTAATTACATTTATCAGAGAAATGAAAATATGATTACATTTTTTAGTTCTATTTTTTTTGAATTTTCAATTTTTCAATTTTAATTTTCAAATTACGTGATGCATAAATTTATTTTGGTTATCTCTCTGTTCTGTGTTGTGTACTGTATTATTTGTTTGATGAAATAGATTTAATGTGCATGTATGTTCAAAATTATGTTAGGTTCTGCAATTTAATTAACTCCAACGTTGTTATAATATAATTTATTACAATTTTATTGAATATAAAATTATAAATAATTAAATTGGTAAACTGCTGCACAATATGCATAAGAGAATATTGAATAAGTTTATATGATGCATAACGTGCATAATGTGTAGGACAAAATGTTTTAAATGTAAATTTAATTCATAAAAAGTGCAAAACATAATACATGTCGTGCACTAAATATTACAAAAAATTAATTAAAAAATTATTGTTATTTTCCTATTACAAAAGAAATATTAAAATTATTTGTATATAATGTATAACATGCCTACTGCATACAATGAAAAATGTGGATGTAAAATTGATTCATAAAAAAGGTGCAGAGCCTAGTATATAAAGTGCATTACATATTAGAAAAAATTAATTAAAAATTTATTTTTCTATTATACATAGGATAATGAAAAAGAGATAATATATCCATTTTTACATAATTCACCACCAAAGTTACATATTTTTTATGTATTTAAATAATTAAAATGAAAAACATTGTTTAATGTTGTTGTTGAGAATTAAAATTAAGTTTTAAATTGGTAACTGTTAATTGAAATTAAAATTTGTAATCGTCACCTTAATACACAAACTGATCTTAAAATACTAGGTATAGTAGTTAAATTTGAAATTGATCCAACTGTTAGATATATAGGTCTCGGGGTCTTCATTTTATATTAGGTCTATATTATATTATGATTGGATTTTCCAAAATTTAAAACATAAAAATAGTTAAAAATCGATCTTAGATAGATGAAAATCATTGGATTTTAAATTAAAAACTGTATTTGGTTAATAAAGGGTATTTTAATAATCTAAACTAGATATAAGTAAATTTCCTAAATTGAATAGAATTCTCGGCATTAGATTTCGTCACTTTCTTCTCTTTTTAATTTCAGAGTAGTTTTTAATTGAAAAAGTACGGTTAAATCATTACTAAATTAAAAATTATTTTGTGAATTTCATGTGGGCTGTAATATTGTCCAAATTTAACTTTATAACTCACTACAAACAAATATTAAATTGAACATGTAAAATCTAATAAATATCAAATTTTTTACTATAATCTTTTTATGGCTAAATCTTTTTTAACAATAATTTGATAATGTAAACTATTAACTTTTAAATATTAAAATATTCAAAAATAAACATAATTATAGATATTAAAAAAAAAGTCGTGTTTTGCTTGGGTAATTAAAAAATTTATAAATAAAATTTAAGAAACCGTGCTACTCTATCAGAAATCCGTCTCAAGACATGGTTGTGGAGTCAATACCAAGCACAGCTGGTGAATAAGCTGGTCTACTTGTTCTGGCTCCCGATGGCATTTGACAAAGCAATCTTACTTGAATCCGGTGGCGGCTCTGCCCAGTAAGGCAATTATTATCAACATTAATTCATATTCTCTTATTCGTTATGGCATTACTAACTTGATACAAAATAGAGGGGCCTTGCAAGTTACAAACATCAGACCACCAAAAATTATATGCAGGTAAAACACAATGCACCATGTGTGTTTCCTTTTGTATTTTTTTTCCCACTATCCCCATCTTTTCCTCCCGCCTTTTGAAGAATTCTTCTTCCCCTCTAAACATTGAAGAGCACATGCATAATTAAGCAGGACACAATGCAATATTGCGAACCAAACATTTCGTAAATTTTTAATTGCCACGTCATCGTCACGTCAGCATTGACTAACGTCCGTTTGTCAAATTTGAACGGAAGGATGCGAATTATAAACTTTAAATGTTTAGGAGTCGCAATGTTTAAAAAAATAGTTTAGGGACCTAGACAATAAAAGATCTATAGTTCAAGGACGTCTGAAATTAAATGTCCCCATGTGCAAATAAAAATTTGTTATCTAACAATACGAACACTTATAAACGATTATAAATAATTTTCTTAACAAGAACGTATCCAAATTATGATCCAAAAATATATCTTCCTAAACCAGCAAGTATCCACTATATTTTTTTACCATAACTTTGAAAGTACCAGGTGGCAATGTTCTTTCCACATCCTTGACTTCATCATGAATATTGATACGTGTGCAATTTCTGGAACGAGGATTATAACATATGATTGTTGCATATTTGTTTTCCCTGTAATGTCCGCAATCCCCCAACATCAGAATTTCTCCGTTTTCAAGGCATGTTAGAGACTTTACAAATGGAATATCATCAAAAACGAAAGTTTTAGTCCATGAATCTTGAATGCCATATTCTTTCATTACCCATACCTCGGTTTGGTGACTGTGAGTAGTAAGACAAAGACAAATATGCTTATAGTTCTTCATTTCATGAATCTCTATACAAGGAGTATTCAAAGTACGGGGTTCCATAAACCGCCTAAAATACCTCTTCTTCCGCGTTAAAAGAATTTATCACACACTTACCAATATCGAACCAATGACATTGTCCAGTTAATAAAATGGGCTGATGAAATCCGCGACGTTGACAAGGAACTTCCCTGATACTCCTCCACTTGTTGGTGCCAATTGTTTGTATTTGTGCTTCTTGTTGTTCTCCATTGATGGAACAAAATCAACTGATTACTTTTCTGAGCTAAAATCAGACCATGACCATGCCACTGTTTACCCTTTCTTCTTTTAGGTTGTGGTACAACAATATGTTGACCTGTTATGATCACACAACTATTACCCAGTATTTAACATGTGATCAGAACATTTCACAAATTATACAATCATGATGCAAGAATAATCCTCCATATGTTTTATTCGCTGCCATCCGAAACCTGTGTGTAGAGAGGCTAGATTCATTAGTATGGAAACTACTGTCGCAGAAAAATATCAACCTATCACTTTATAGTCAAACTACTGTGTCTAACATATACAGATGATTATAGACTCAATTATGACCGAAAATTAAGTATTTGAATTCATAACCATGTAGATTACCTACTTTCAAAGCTTTCTGTTTTAAGGAAAACAGAGTCTAGGATTCAAGATCAGACATCACGGATTGTACTCTTCAATAGATAATCTATCTAGTCAGGGACTAAGCCAGGATAAAATTGTTGATATGATTTGTAGAACAATCATTTGTAGCTTAAGCAGTTAAGCAGATAAGGAATAATCAGAGATTACTTACCTGACAGCATGTGCACTTTTGTTTTGTATTCAAGGACCGTAAATTGCTGCTTGCTGTATCTGCTTTTCACATATAAGGCTAAGAAATTAAGTCATCCTCCTTCTGAAATTCTTTAACTGCTGATACCCAGTATCCACGATCAAAGATGTGCTATATAGTAATACATCCAGCAATGAGTCTGATAACTAAGACATACAACGACAATCATATCATTAAGCAAACGACAATCATATCATTAAGCATGTATGTCCATCTTCTGTCGATTTTAGTGTTTTGGTTAACCAATATAATGATTGCGGCTTTTTTAGTTTGAACTACTACAGAAGTTGAGTATTGATTTCATACTCAAATTAAGTTACATTAACGAATACTTAAAACTATTAATAATTACATAATTAGTTGAATAATATAAAACCACAAAGCAAGAATTCAAATGTCTAAAAACAAAACCCAATCACATGTCCTTTACGCATGAGTGTATAACATTACAAAGCTAGAATTCCAGAACTTAGCAATCACTAAACATGCCCAATAAATCGAATTGTATTTTTGATTTCTTGCACTACCTCTGCAAATTGAGAACTAATCACATCAAACATTACAAAGAACAATTATACTGTGTACCAGCGTGTACATCCACAATCTGCTAGTCATATTAGTAATATTGTGAAAGTCATATATATATAGGCTTTTGTTCAACTAGAAACTAAAATTAAAATAGAAACTAAAAACTAATCTAAGCCCTTAGATTAATCTAATCTAATGGTCTTCTACTGCAACACACACAGTTAAAATACACCCTCACATACACAATCCCACATAATTCCCTTCATTTTTAATTTGATTTTTCCCGTGAATCGGTGAACTTTTTTTGAAATTCGACTTCACTATATTTTTCTCCATCTTCCAACGATCAATATGCATACAATATGTGCTATATTACGGAGTACTAAAATTTAGTGGTTTCTGTAATAATAAATAGTGATTTCAGCATAGATCTAGCGATTTATTTTTATATACGTATAAATTTAGTGATTTTGCAGTACAAAATTTGTAATTTACGTATATGTCTGGAGAAAAAATCACAACATTTACGCAGAAATCACTATTTATTTTTACATGAATCACCAACATTTTAGTGATTCTCGCAAGCATAAATAGTGATTTATCGTCGAAATATATCAAATATGGTATGCAAACTAATTGTTGCGAGATGAAAAAAAATACAGTGAAGTCAGATTTCAAAAAAAGATCACCAATTAACGGGAAAAATATAATTACGAATGAAGGGGATTAGGTGGGGTTATATGTGAGAGGGTGTATTTAAATGTGTGTGGTGCAGTTTCTAGTTTTTAATTAGTACAGGTTTCTAGTTGAATAGGACCCTATATATATATAGAGAGAATTTTCTCCAACAAGGTGCCCTGCATACCCTTGTTTAGCTAGATATTCCTTATCATCGTAAAACAGCAGATTCATTGGTTTAGCAAAATACTTTATCACATCATACTCAACATTGTCCGTATCAAAACACCTAAATCGCATATCATTGTCCTCGATTTAAGTGTGATAATCCTCTCACCGCCATTTACTTACGACCCCTTCCCTTGCCTTTCGTCACGGTTACGAATCCATCCTTATCAATAACAATCTTTTTTATCTTATCAACAACATCAATCTTTCCCTCATCTTCCGAGCATTGTTTATACCTTGATCGATCCTTTTCAGTAAAATAATAAATATTATGGGCATTATCCGGGATTTCACAACTCTCAATCCGGGTTCTAACTCTCTTTACAGCCCGATTAACTAACTTTCCATGTTTCCACAGAAATTTGTATCTCACTTCGATTAACATACAATAATGTCCTGCAGTGCACTCACAAATAACTTCTCTCGGAATTGGTTGATCGGGATCCGGAGGTGAAATTAATTTAGAAGACAGTTCTGCTTTCGTAAACGGATGTTTGAGTGCAAAAGATTTTTTTTGGTCAATCTGGTGGTCTAAACATTCAACCGGGTTGCAGTGTTCGAACAATATTGATGTCAAATCAATATATTCGGCCACCGATAAACCAACCTCCGGTCCATGCTTCAGATACTCCTTAATTAGAAAACTGCATCCATGGTAAAGATAACAAGCAAGAAATTCATCACCTGCTTTTGTATGACGCCCGTACGAGAAGTGATCCATCCATTCTTTCCTCACTTGCTCCCTCAACATTGGTTTTCCGGTAAATACAACGGTAAGATCATCAGCAACTTTCAGTTGATTCCTGACCTTTGAATCCTGACCTTTGAAATGAATAAGATCCAACGGCCTATAAGCGAGCACATAGTATGAGCGGTGGCGCAGAAGAATGCAGAAGAAGCCTATGGTCTGTTCAGAAAATTAAAGAAAGTGTTGTTGGAGAAGCTGAAGGGGACAAGGAGTCTGTGTCTGTCAGGGCAAATGTTGAAAATATCACACACAAGTACAACATGTAAGATGCATGCAAGCAAGAGCCCAGTTGCTGTTAGTAATATATTGTACGGAGTATGTAATTTTGTATGTATTTATTAAGGGCCTGTTTGGCCGCAGCTTATTTTATAAGTTTATGGCTTATAAATCAATTTTGACTTATGTAGGGTGTTTGTGTACTCAATTTATTTCATTAACTTATAAATTATAACTTATTTTTTTAGCTTATGACTTATGGGGGGTGTTTGTCTACCCAACTTATAATCTAACTTATAACTTATAAATTGATAAGTTGAATGTTAGAAAATACTAACATTTTGCTCAACTTATTTCATTTTTCATGATTTTTTTATCTATTTAGTAGTTTATATTTTTATACTCTAGTACAATTATACTGTGTACCAGCGTGTACATCCACAATCTGCTAGTCATATTAGTAATATTGTGAAAGTCATATATATATATAGAGAATTTTCTCCAACAAGGTGCCCTGCATACTCTTGTTTAGCTAGATATTCCTTATCATCGTAAAACAGCAGATTCATTGGTTTAGCAAAATACTTTATCACATCATACTCAACATTGTCCGTATCAAAACACCTAAATCGCATATCATTGTCCTCGATTTAAGTGTGATAATCCTCTCACCGCCATTTACTTACGACCCCTTCCCTTGCCTTTCGTCACGGTTACGAATCCATCCTTATCAATAACAATCTTTTTTATCTTATCAACAACATCAATCTTTCCCTCATCTTCCAAGCATTGTTTATAGCTTAAACGATCCTTTTCAGTAAAATAATAAATATTATGGGCATTATCCGGGATTTCACAACTCTCAATCCGGGTTCTAACTCTCTTTACAGCCCGATTAACTAACTTTCCATGTTTCCACAGAAATTTGTATCTCACTTCGATTAACATACAATAATGTCCTGCAGTGCACTCACAAATAACTTCTCTCGGAATTGGTTGATCGGGATCCGGAGGTGAAATTAATTTAGAAGACAGTTCTGCTTTCGTAAACGGATGTTTGAGTGCAAAAGATTTTTTTTGGTCAATCTGGTGGTCTAAACATTCAACCGGGTTGCAGTGTTCGAACAATATTGATGTCAAATCAATATATTCGGCCACCGATAAACCAACCTCCGGTCCATGCTTCAGATACTCCTTAATTAGAAAACTGCATTCATGGTAAAGATAACAAGCAAGAAATTCATCACCTGCTTTTGTATGACGCCCGTACGAGAAGTGATCCATCCATTCTTTCCTCACTTGCTCCCTCAACATTGGTTTTCCGGTAAATACAACGGTAAGATCATCAGCAACTTTCAGTTGATTCCTTTTATACACATCAACATCTACCACGACTTCTTCATTTCCACCCACATTCCTACCAAAAACAGCATGTTGAACTTCATTGAGCTTACAAGCATAAAGCTCCTTTATAATCGTTTCTTTTTGGGGATTGTTCTCGTCCAAGCATCTAGTTCCTAAAAGAAATACTGAATATTCAAAATCTGTACTCGCAAACCTTCCTTGTTGTTTTGCATAATCCACGTGAGTGTGTATGTCACTCATTTTTTCAGGGTCCCAATCTACTTTTTCATTCAAAACATTTCTTGAAGCCGAAAGATACAATGAGTTGAGAGAATCACTAAGAGGCACAAACTTTGTGTTTGGTGAATTTCGGAAAGAAAGAGATGAAGCCATAGAAAGCAAGAGAGGAGAGCAGAAGGGGATGAACAGAGAAATGAGCAGAGGAAGAAGATGATGCCAAAAGTGTATTTAACTATTTATATTATAATTTTAAATAATTAATATTAATTTATAGATTGGGCTGGGTGACTGAGCTCAATGTAATATTTTAAAATAATATTAAGTTTGAATCATGATGGTGTTGTTTGATAAAACTAAGTACGAAAGTTTCCCGGATGGCAAAAAAATTGAATTTTGGATCGTTAATGTCTCAGGGGTCACTTGTTAAGTTTTAAAAAAAATCGAATTATTAAGATTTTAAACTAAATAGTTCTGAGATTAAATTTATTAAATAAATATTATTTAAATATGAGTTTGTAGTGAATTGAATTCGAAATCAGCTGTATTAATATCCACCAAAATTTGAAATTTGAAATTTTTATACTCTAGTACAATAATATTCACCAAAACGTAAACATTTCGGCCCAAATGTGTAGAATAATTAATAAGAATCGGAGGAGAGAGAATAATTTACAAATACTTTGAATCCTGACCTTTGAAATGAATAAGATCCAAAGGCCTATAAGCGAGCACATAGTATGAGCGGTGGCGCAGAAGAATGCAGAAGAAGCCTATGGTCTGTTCAGAAAATTAAAGAAAGTGTTGTTGGAGAAGCTGAAGGGGACAAGGAGTCTGTGTCTGTCAGGGCAAATGTTGAAAATATCACACACAAGTACAACATGTAAGATGCATGCAAGCAAGAGCCCAGTTGCTGTTAGTAATATATTGTACGGAGTATGTAATTTTGTATGTATTTATTAAAGGCATGTTTGGCCGCAGCTTATTTTATAAGCTTATGGCTTATAAATCAATTTTGACTTATGTAGGGTGTTTGTGTACTCAATTTATTTCATTAACTTATAAATTATAACTTATTTTTTTAGTTTATGACTTATGGGGGGTGTTTGTATACCCAACTTATAATCTAACTTATAACTTATAAATTGATAAGTTCAATGTTAGAAAATACTAACATTTTGCTCAACTTATTTCATTTTTCATGATTTTTTTATCTATTTAGTAGTTTAAATTTTTATATTTATATTTTTAAATGTTTTTTAATCTAAAATGTATTTATCGAGATCATTATATTAATTAATTATTTTTTCAATTTAGTAGTTTATATTTTTATACTCTAGTACAATTATACTCTGCTAGTCATATTAGTAATATTGTGAAAGTCATATATATATATATAGAGAATTTTCTCCAACAAGGTGCCCTGCATACCCTTGTTTAGCTAGATATTCCTTATCATCGTAAAACAGCAGATTCATTGGTTTAGCAAAATACTTTATCACATCATACTCAACATTGTCCGAATCAAAACACCTAAATCGCATATCATTGTCCTCGATTTAAGTGTGATAATCCTCTCACCGCCATTTACTTACGACCCCTTCCCTTGCCTTTCGTCACGGTTACGAATCCATCCTTATCAATAACAATCTTTTTTATCTTATCAACAACATCAATCTTTCCCTCATCTTCCAAGCATTGTTTATAGCTTAAACGATCCTTTTCAGTAAAATAATAAATATTATGGGCATTATCCGGGATTTCACAACTCTCAATCCGGGTTCTAACTCTCTTTACAGCCCGATTAACTAACTTTCCATGTTTCCACAGAAATTTGTATCTCACTTCGATTAACATACAATAATGTCCTGCAGTGCACTCACAAATAACTTCTCTCGGAATTGGTTGATCGGGATCCGGAGGTGAAATTAATTTAGAAGACAGTTCTGCTTTCGTAAACGGATGTTTGAGTGCAAAAGATTTTTTTTGGTCAATCTGGTGGTCTAAACATTCAACCGGGTTGCAGTGTTTGAACAATATTGACGTCAAATCAATATATTCGGCCACCGATAAACCAACCTCCGGTCCATGCTTCAGATACTCCTTAATTAGAAAACTGCATTCATGGTAAAGATAACAAGCAAGAAATTTATCACCTGCTTCTGTATGAGGCTCGTATGAGAGGTGCTCCATCCATTCTTTCCTCACTTGCTCCCTCAACATTGGTTTTCCGGTAAATAAAACGGCAAGATCATCAGCAACTTTCAGTTGATTCCTTTTATACACATCAACATCTGCCACGACTTCTTCATTTCCACCCACATTCCTACCAAAAACAGCATGTTGAACTTTATTGAGCTTACAAGCATAAAGCTCCTTTATAATCGTTTCTTTTTGGGGATTGTTCTCGTCCAAGCATCTAGTTCCTAAAAGAAATACTGAATATTCAAAATCTGTACTCGCAAACCTTCCTTGTTGTTTTGCATAATCCACGTGAGTGTGTATGTCACTCATTTTTTCAGGGTCCCAATCTACTTTTTCATTCAAAACATTTCTTGAAGCCGAAAGATACAATGAGTTGAGAGAATCACTAAGAGGCACAAACTTTGTGTTTGGTGAATTTCGGAAAGAAAGAGATGAAGCCATAGAAAGCAAGAGAGGAGAGCAGAAGGGGATGAACAGAGAAATGAGCAGAGGAAGAAGATGATGCCAAAAGTGTATTTAACTATTTATATTATAATTTTAAATAATTAATATTAATTTATAGATTGGGCTGGGTGACTGAGCTCAATGTAATATTTTAAAATAATATTAAGTTTGAATCATGATGGTGTTGTTTGATAAAACTAAGTACGAAAGTTTCCCGGATGGCAAAAAAATTGAATTTTGGATCGTTAATGTCTCAGGGGTCATTTGTTAAGTTTTTAAAAAAAAATCGAATTATTAAATTTTAAACTAAATAGTTCTGAGATTAAATTTATTAAATAAATATTATTTAAATATGAGTTTGTAGTGAATTGAATTCGAAATCAGCTGTATTAATATCCACCAAAATTTGAAATTTGAAATTTTTATACTCTAGTACAATAATATTCACCAAAACGTAAACATTTCGGCCCAAATGTGTAGAATAATTAATAAGAATCGGAGGAGAGAGAATAATTTACAAATACTTTGAATCCTGACCTTTGAAATGAATAAGATCCAACGGCCTATAAGCGAGCACATAGTATGAGCGGTGGCGCAGAAGAATGCAGAAGAAGCCTATGGTCTGTTCAGAAAATTAAAGAAAGTGTTGTTGGAGAAGCTGAAGGGGACAAGGAGTCTGTGTCTGTCAGGGCAAATGTTGAAAATATCACACACAAGTACAACATGTAAGATGCATGCAAGCAAGAGCCCAGTTGCTGTTAGTAATATATTGTACGGAGTATGTAATTTTGTATGTATTTATTAAGGGCCTGTTTGGCCGCAGCTTATTTTATAAGTTTATGGCTTATAAATCAATTTTGACTTATGTAGGGTGTTTGTGTACTCAATTTATTTCATTAACTTATAAATTATAACTTATTTTTTTAGCTTATGACTTATGGGGGGTGTTTGTCTACCCAACTTATAATCTAACTTATAACTTATAAATTGATAAGTTGAATGTTAGAAAATACTAACATTTTGCTCAACTTATTTCATTTTTCATGATTTTTTTATCTATTTAGTAGTTTATATTTTTATACTCTAGTACAATTATACTGTGTACCAGCGTGTACATCCACAATCTGCTAGTCATATTAGTAATATTGTGAAAGTCATATATATATAGAGAGAATTTTCTCCAACAAGGTGCCCTGCATACCCTTGTTTAGCTAGATATTCCTTATCATCGTAAAACAGCAGATTCATTGGTTTAGCAAAATACTTTATCACATCATACTCAACATTGTCCGTATCAAAACACCTAAATCGCATATCATTGTCCTCGATTTAAGTGTGATAATCCTCTCACCGCCATTTACTTACGACCCCTTCCCTTGCCTTTCGTCACGGTTACGAATCCATCCTTATCAATAACAATCTTTTTTATCTTATCAACAACATCAATCTTTCCCTCATCTTCCAAGCATTGTTTATAGCTTAAACGATCCTTTTCAGTAAAATAATAAATATTATGGGCATTATCCGGGATTTCACAACTCTCAATCCGGGTTCTAACTCTCTTTACAGCCCGATTAACTAACTTTCCATGTTTCCACAGAAATTTGTATCTCACTTCGATTAACATACAATAATGTCCTGCAGTGCACTCACAAATAACTTCTCTCGGAATTGGTTGATCGGGATCCGGAGGTGAAATTAATTTAGAAGACAGTTCTGCTTTCGTAAACGGATGTTTGAGTGCAAAAGATTTTTTTTGGTCAATCTAGTGGTCTAAACATTCAACCGGGTTGCAGTGTTTGAACAATATTGACGTCAAATCAATATATTCGGCCACCGATAAACCAACCTCCGGTCCATGCTTCAGATACTCCTTAATTAGAAAACTGCATTCATGGTAAAGATAACAAGCAAGAAATTTATCACCTGCTTCTGTATGAGGCTCGTATGAGAGGTGCTCCATCCATTCTTTCCTCACTTGCTCCCTCAACATTGGTTTTCCGGTAAATAAAACGGCAAGATCATCAGCAACTTTTAGTTGATTCCTTTTATACACATCAACATCTGCCACGACTTCTTCATTTCCACCCACATTCCTACCAAAAACAGCATGTTGAACTTTATTGAGCTTACAAGCATAAACCTCCTTTATAATCGTTTCTTTTTGGGGATTGTTCTCGTCCAAGCATCTAGTTCCTAAAAGAAATACTGAATATTCAAAATCTGTACTCGCAAACCTTCCTTGTTGTTTTGCATAATCCACGTGAGTGTGTATGTCACTCATTTTTTAGGGTCCCAATCTACTTTTTCATTCAAAACATTTCTTGAAGCCGAAAGATACAATGAGTTGAGAGAATCACTAAGAGGCACAAACTTTGTGTTTGGTGAATTTCGGAAAGAAAGAGATGAAGCCATAGAAAGCAAGAGAGGAGAGCAGAAGGGGATGAACAGATAAATGAGCAGAGGAAGAAGATGATGCCAAAAGTGTATTTAACTATTTATATTATAATTTTAAATAATTAATATTAATTTATAGATTGGGCTGGGTGACTGAGCTCAATGTAATATTTTAAAATAATATTAAGTTTGAATCATGATGGTGTTGTTTGATAAAACTAAGTACGAAAGTTTCCCGGATGGCAAAAAAATTGAATTTTGGATCGTTAATGTCTCAGGGGTCATTTGTTAAGTTTTAAAAAAAATCGAATTATTAAGATTTTAAACTAAATAGTTCTGAGATTAAATTTATTAAATAAATATTATTTAAATATGAGTTTGTAGTGAATTGAATTCGAAATCAGCTGTATTAATATCCACCAAAATTTGAAATTTGAAAATTTTATACTCTAGTACAATAATATTCACCAAAACGTAAACATTTCGGCCCAAATGTGTACAATAATTAATAAGAATCGGAGGAGAGAGAATAATTTACAAATACTTTGAATCCTGACCTTTGAAATGAATAAGATCCAACGGCCTATAAGCGAGCACAGAGTATGAGCGGTGGCGCAGAAGAATGCAGAAGAAGCCTATGGTCTGTTCAGAAAATTAAAGAAAGTGTTGTTGGAGAAGCTGAAGGGGACAAGGAGTCTGTGTCTGTCAGGGCAAATGTTGAAAATATCACACACAAGTACAACATGTAAGATGCATGCAAGCAAGAGCCCAGTTGCTGTTAGTAATATATTGTACGGAGTCTGTAATTTTGTATGTATTTATTAAGGGCATGTTTGGCCGCAGCTTATTTTATAAGTTTATGGCTTATAAATCAATTTTGACTTATGTAGGGTGTTTGTGTACTCAATTTATTTCATTAACTTATAAATTATAACTTATTTTTTTAGCTTATGACTTATGGGGGGTGTTTGTATACCCAACTTATAATCTAACTTATAACTTATAAATTGATAAGTTGAATGTTAGAAAATACTAACATTTTGCTCAATTTATTTCATTTTTCATGATTTTTTTATCTATTTAGTAGTTTATATTTTTATACTCTAGTACAATTATACTGTGTACCAGCGTGTACATCCACAATCTGCTAGTCATATTAGTAATATTGTGAAAGTCATATATATATATAGAGAATTTTCTCCAACAAGGTGCCCTGCATACCCTTGTTTAGCTAGATATTCCTTATCATCCTAAAACAGCAGATTCATTGGTTTAGCAAAATACTTTATCACATCATACTCAACATTGTCTGTATCAAAACACCTAAATCGCATATCATTGTCCTCTATTTAAGTGTGATAATCCTCTCACCGCCATTTACTTACGACCCATTCCCTTGCCTTTCGTCACGGTTACGAATCCATCCTTATCAATAACAATCTTTTTTATCTTATCAACAACATCAATCTTTCCCTCATCTTCTAAGCATTGTTTATAGCTTAAACGATCTTTTTCAGTAAAATAATAAATATTATGGGCATTATCCGGGATTTCACAACTCTCAATCCGGGTTCTAACTCTCTTTACAGCCCGATTAACTAACTTTCCATGTTTCCACAGAAATTTGTATCTCACTTCGATTAACATACAATAATGTCCTGCAGTGCACTCACAAATAACTTCTCTCGGAATTGGTTGATCGGGATCCGGAGGTGAAATTAATTTAGAAGACAGTTCTGCTTTCGTAAACGGATGTTTGAGTGCAAAAGATTTTTTTTGGTCAATCTGGTGGTCTAAACATTCAACCGGGTTGCAGTGTTTGAACAATATTGACGTCAAATCAATATATTCGGCCACCGATAAACCAACCTCCGGTCCATGCTTCAGATACTCCTTAATTAGAAAACTGCATTCATGGTAAAGATAACAAGCAAGAAATTTATCACCTGCTTCTGTATGAGGCTCGTATGATTGGTGCTCCATCCACTCTTTCCTCACTTGCTCCCTCAACATTGGTTTTCCGGTAAATAAAACGGCAAGATCATCAGCAACTTTCAGTTGAAAAAGAACTTCACATCACAAGCAGCCACCCCAGGTTCAATGAAGCAAAGGCAGAAGAGATTTCAAGGATAAGGAGAGAAGCCAATCCCTATGGTTATGAATCTACACCTGAAAGACAGGCTAGATTAGCCCAAGAGCTAGAGAGGGAAATGGAGGAAGAAAGTAGTGAGGTTGTAGAGGAAGAGGCCCCTACTAAGAAGAAAATGAAGAAAAGGAAGACAATGCCTAAATCCAAGCCCCCTAGATGGAAGAAAAGATCACATAGTCCTGTCTCTCCTAAGAAGAAAGAAGAGAAAAGAGATACACAGAGGAGGATTGTCTTTGAAGACCCTATCCCATCTTCAACTCAATCTCAAACCACCTACCATGAGACTGGAGTACTCAACCATGGAGCTATTCCTTGATGAAGTTAGTGAAATCAGAGGCACAGACAAGTTCAGAGATTTTCCTGAAAGACTAACTTTTGTCTACAAAGGAGGAAAAGTGAGAGCATGGCCCCTGCAACAAGTGCTCAATGAAGGATACTCTACCTTGGTGAAAGTCTTGTCAGGCTTCAAAAACACAAGGGGATTTTCTGAGGTTGCTAGGAGTGATGTGTTAAAGAAGATTGAGGAAATCAGGAGCAACTGGAGTTCTCCTGATTGTTTGCCGAGGAAGCTGAAGATTCATTTTAATGGTTAAAGAATTCATCTTCAACCTTACTGGATGATGGAATTCAAGGATGAAAAGGGCTGTAGAAGATTCTTCAGGATTGAAGATCAATTGTCTAAGGCCAGCAATAGGTATCTTAGATGGTTGCAAGACAAGTTAGATCCAAAAATTGCTGAAGAAGATGCATTCTACAGAAAGCTTCAGGATCAAATTCAGGAAATTATGCTAAGAAAGGGAAACATAAGATTCAACCTCCAAGAGAGAAGAAAAGAAATTGATTCTGCTCAGTCTAGTGGAACACTCTCTATGTAACTATCTCTACTCTTCCGTTTTTCATTTCATGTAGCTTGACACAATTTTTACTACAATTATCTATATGTTGGAAGTGGTTTTGTTATCATCAAGACTCTTAATTTATGTCTGATTCTCAACCAGGCATAAATTGGGGGAGATTGTTAGGAACTATGTTGTTTCTTGATGATAACCAAATTAACTTAGTAAAACTTGTACAAGTAAATATAGCCATCAACGGATAGTATGCTCTTGCATTATCCATAGATGGGAAACTTATCTACGGATAAGACTCTATGTAACATGCTTGTGTATTTCTGATGTTGAAGTTGAAGTAGTCTTGATAGTTAAATGAGTCATGTTGACTATCAATAGATATGTAGAATAGGGAGGCTAATTGTAAATAGTCGATGCCTTGTAATTCTGCATACGTGAAATTGACTGTCTACGGATAGCTTAATTAGCCTTCTACGGATGTGGATTTTGTACTGTCTGCGGATAGCAGTACTGGTTGATCAAGACACTGTCAACGGATACAACTCAAGTAGCTTCTACAGATACACTCTGTACTTGTGAAAGGGACAGCTACGTCAGAGCACATGGGTTGACAGACTACGCGGAGCATGTAAGCCAGTATTTCTGAAAAGGTGACAAGAAGAAAGTAGCATTCTGTTTGCATGGTCAAAGGTAGCATTTCCATAAAAGACAATCAGCCAAGAAGGGCAAGCTACCAACACATGGACCACTGCTCGGAATAGAGAAACAAAGATCCTAAACAGATGCACTTTTTGTATTATTAGTTATTCAAAATATCTTTGTTAACTTGGGTTATATAACCAAGTAGTAGCATAACTCTAGAACCAAGAAATCAGGTTTTAGCAATTTAGAGAGCACAAAGCAATATCATTTGTAAATTTCTGAAGCTAGAGTTGTGTGTATGCAGCTGTGTGTTTATTCGTAAACATCACACAGATTTCTTCAATAAAAATCTCTTAGGTGGACAAAAACAATCCACCTGAATTTTTAATTCTTGTGTCATCTTATTTGTGTTTCTGTTCTTGTTTTTATTTTCATATTTTCACTATCAAGAATCGAAAAGATTTTTCAAGATTGTATTCAACCCCCCCCCCTTCTACAATCTTGGTTCAGTGTCTGGGAATAAAAATTGGTATCAGAGCAGGCTTCTAACATATAAGAAGTTTTAAGATCAAAGACAACTGAATCATGAGTCAGAAGGATCATGGAGTCAAGATACCAGTTCTTGATAGAGAAAATTACTTTCACTGGAAAGTAAAAATGCGCCTACATCTTATGTCCATGGATGAAGTTTATGTAGAGTGCATAGAACATGGCCCTCATGTACCGAGGAAGCCAAACACCTCAATAGCTCAGGAACCAGCAGGAGCTCCAAGCACAATCCCAAAGCTGCGTTCAGAATGGACTCCTGAGGACATCGTCGCAGTTCATAAAGAAAAGAAGGCCATGAATATTTTGTTCAATGGTCTTGATTCTGATATGTTTGACAATGTCATCAACTGCTCTACAGCTAAGGAGATTTGGGACACTGTCCAAACCATATGTGAAGGGACTGAGCAGGTGAGAGAAAACAAGATGCAACTACTCATACGACAGTATGAACACTTTCACTTCAAGAGTGGAGAATCTTTGAATGATACTTTTAGTAGATTTCAAAAATTGCTGAATGGATTGAAGTTGTATGGAAGAGTGTATCAAGTCAAGGACTCAAATCTCAAATTTCTCAGAGCCTTGCCAAAAGAGTGGAAGCCCATGTCTGTCTCCTTGAGAAACACTCAAGAGTATAAGGACTACACTCTTGAGAGGTTGTACGGAACCCTAAAAACATATGAGGTGGAAATAGAGCAGGATGAAGAAATTGAGAAGGTCCAAAAGAAAACTGGATTTGTTGCCCTAGTGGCAAGTGTTGAAATGGCTGAGGACATGAAAGAAGAAGCTGCTGAAACTACACCAAGCCAAAGTGCTTGCGAAGGTAGAGCTGAATCAAGAAAGTGCAAAGGAAAGGTGATCGAAGAAAGTGAGCCCTCCAATCAAGAGGAGATGGATGAGCTAGATGATCATTAACTTTTCTGTCAAGAAAGTTCTCAAAGCTCAAGTTCAAGAGAAACCCTGATGTGTCCAGACCATTCAAGAAGGACTTTGTTGAGAGGTCCAAATTTAAATGTTTCAATTGTGGAATAAGAGGTCACTTTTCAAATGAGTGCAGAAAACCAAAGGCTGAGAAGAGTGACAAGAAGTTTGAACTTGTTGACTATAAGAAGAAATACTTTGATCTTCTCAAGCAAAAGGGTAGAGCATTCATTACACAGGAATATGACTAGGCTGAAGACGGGAATGATCTTGAGGAGGACACTGAGTATGTGAACCTTGCACTGATGGCTGATTCAAGCGAGCAGGAGGCCAGTTCATCATCCAATCAGGTAATTACCACCAATCTCTCTGAGCTTTCTACTGAGGAATGCAATAATGCTATTAATGATATGTCCACTGAGTTGTATCATATGCGTATTTCTCTTAAATCACTTACTAATGAGAACACCAGGATTAAAACATCTAATAGTTGTTAAGTGATAGGAATGCTCTTCTAGAAAGTCAATTTTTTGAGTTTGAGAAAATGAGAGTAGAGTGTCAAGTTGTCAAGGATGACCTGCTGATTGTGCTTAAAAGAGAAGAATCTATCAAAGCACAACTAGCCAAAGAACAGGAAACAATAGCAAGATGGACTGATTCCAAGAATGTTGCCACAAACATTATCAAGGCCCAAGGTGTGGATACATTCTACAAGGAATCAACAAGAAAAGATAAAAAGAAGCTAGATGTTGAGAGTCTAGGGGATGACACTTCTACGGATATTGAGCATCCATTGGAACGCAATGCCTCTACGGATAGCAGTACTAGTTGATCAAGACACTTTCAACGGATACAACTCAAGTAGCTTCTACTGATACACTTTGTACTTGTGAAAGGGACAGCTACGTTAGAGCACATGGGTTGACAGACTACGTAGAGCATGGAAGCCAGTATTTATGGAAAGGTGACAAGAAGAAAGTAGCATTCTGTTTGCATGGTCAAAGGTAGCATTTCTATAAAAGACAATCAGCCAAGAAGGGCAAGCTACCAACACATGGATCACTGCTCGGAATGGAGAAGCAAAGATCCTGAACAGATGAACTTTTTGTATTATTAGATGTTCAAAATATCTTTGTAAACTTGGATTATATAACCAAGTAGTAGCATAACTCTAGAACCAAGAAATCAGGTTTTAGCAATTTAGAGAGCACAAAGAAACATCCTTTGTAAATTGTTGAAGCTAGAGTTGTGTATATGCAGCTGTGTGTTTATTCGTAAACATCACAGAGATTTCATCAAAAAAAATCTCGCAGGTGGACAAAAACAATCTACCTGAATTTTTAATTCTTGTGTCATCTTATTTGTGTTTCTGTTCTTGTTTTTATTTTCATATTTTCACTATCAAGAATCGATAAGATTTTTCAAGATTGTATTCAACCCCCCCCCCCCCCCCTTCTACAATCTTGGTTCAATGTCTGGGAATAACAATAACTAACAAAAATAAAAAATTAAGTAATAAAATATTTAAAAGTAACACTTGCAAAAAAAGTTTTATTAGTAGTTTGGTTAGTCGTTCTTAATTAATTTGTTCATTCAATAATTAACATATTTATATATATATAAAATAACTATGCTAATTAGAACGCATCTCTTAAACCTATTTATTTGGATCATGTGATGAACTTATACTTTTTAAATCAATATACTTGGACCAATTTACGAGATTATTTATTTAAAAATATTTTAGTACATCTCTAAAAATATTTATTTAAGCATAACTAATATGGGCTAAAAATAACCCTGGAAGTGTAATTAATGATATATTAATTAGACCTAGATTGGTTCAAGAATATGACCCAATAATTAAGGCCCGAAACCCTAATTATTTATTAATTACGAAATTAATAAATAGGGAAAATATACTGCTCATGAAAGGAGTCCAAAATATGGTAAATTCTTCAAAGAAGGATCTAGAATCTCAATTAAAAGAAATAATTAGTCACAATCCTTATCCTACAACAAGAAAAAGACTTGCCCACCAAGAAATACAATGTTTATCCACTATCAAGGAGGAGACTTATTCGCTAAGTCTCCTAAACATACTCTAAATACGAGGCTCCTGACGCCTATATAAGGACCCTGATCCTTCACATTAGAACTACGTTTTCTGGCTTGATTCTCAGCATTGATTGAGATACGTAGGCATCTTGTGAGGACCGATTTAGTCACGAAACACGAAAACAGCCATTAAAGCTCGAAAGCTCCTAAACCCTAGCAGTAAATTTACAAGTATGTTTTTTAATCCACAACATTTGGCGCCATATGTGGGAAGACAACATCAACCATTGCAAACACGCGAAAAACGACCCGAGATACTCAAACTTCTGAAGAGCTTCCTCTCACCTCTGAGGCAGGTGCTCAAGGAAGCCAGCCACCACCAATCACCACCACTCAAGGACCGAAAATCCCGATTTCGGTTGAAGGAACGAATCCCATGCAAATGGTCGTTCATGGACCTAATCCACAAGAAACCACTCTCCAGCAACCAATCACAACCTCCCCACTGCTCATGAATGCACCAAGTGGCCTTCAACTTCATACCACGGATATCCCCCAATACGCAACTCAAACTCTTGGGATGCCAAACTATGGCATGCCCCCTCGACCCATGATGGGCGGCAGTGGTCTCAATCCCACTTACCATGAAGTGTATGTTCCCCCTTACATACAAGGTCTGGGACCCCAAAACCAACAAACTCAAACTCGACGGACCCCCTAATTCAAGACTACTCAGGTCCTTACACTGAGGATGAGAATGACTCAACTGGAGAGGAGAGGGATCTTGCCCCAAGAAGGAGACGTTCATCCCAAACGAACCGGGAGCAATCCCAAACTATGAAAGAAAGGATTGCAGCCCATGAGGCAGAGGCTGCAAGACTTAAGAAATTATTGGCAGAAGAGGAAGCCGCAAGAGCGCAAAGCCAAGTAACTGGGAGAATCCCGATAATCAACTTTGATCTAACACCAAGAAGAACTAAGAGGGCTGAAGCCCCAAGGGGTGATCCTAGTGTTTTGTTGCCCCTAGGAGATCCTGATGATCCTACACCACCATTTACTCAGGACATCATGAAAGCTAACATATCCAGGAAATTCAAGATGCCAACGATCAAAGCTTATTATGGAACGGGAGATCCCGCGAATCATGTAAGAACGTTCTCTAATGCACTACTGTTACAGCCAACCAATGATGCGGTTAAGTGCAGAGCATTTCCACAAACCCTAGCGGGCATGGCTCAACGTTGGTACATCCATTTACCTCCCAATTCTATTGGATCCTTTAAGGAGCTGAGTAAGGCGTTTATTAACCAGTTTGTTAGTGGAAGGGTGCATGAGAAGAGTTCTGCATCGCTCATGGGAATCCAGTAAGGAAAGAATGAAGCTTTAAGAGACTATATAAATCGATTCACTAGAGAGGCTTTGAAAGTCCCGGACTTGGAGGACAAAGTAGCTATGATAGCCCTGCAACAAGGAACCACTGATGATCACTTCAAGAGATCCTTGGCAAAGCATCCACCCGAGAGCATGTTGAAGCTCCAAGATAGAGCCGGGAAGTACATCAAGGCTAAAGAAAGCATGAGAAAGTATGAGCCCGCTGCTGGTGGCAGTGGGAATTCAAAGAAAAGAAAGGAGACCCAGGAATACGATGTTAAAGAAAAGTTTCCTAGAACGTCAAAGGATTCTATTTCCCCGCCTAAGAGGAACAATTTTGGACCAAGGTTCACGGAGTATGCAAGATTAAACACTCCCAAGAGCCAAATTCTGATGGAAATAGCAAAAGAAGAATATGTCCGATGGCCGAAGCCACTGAGGACTGACATGTCTAAAAGGAATCAAAACCAATTCTGTTGGTTCCACAAAGAAGTCGGTCATGACACGGATGATTGCAGACAACTGAAAGATGAGATCGAGTTTTTTATTTGAAGGGGAAAACTCAACAAGTTCACTAAGGATGGAAATCAAGGGAGTCAAAGAGGAAACTATGAAAGGAAAGATTACGACAAAAGGGATCACGATCAAGATCTTAATCCTAAACCCCAAGGGCATGTCATCAACATGATATTTGGAGGACCAACTGATGCTGGGTCCTCCCGAAACTCAAGGAAAGCCTATGCCCGAGAGGTAATGACTGTGGTTGGAGAAACACCAAAGCGTGTCAGAACAGAAATAGCAATAGGTTTTGATGATTCTGACTTGGAAGGAGTGAAGTTTCCCCACGATGATCCCTTAGTCATCGTACCTGTGATAGGCAAATCTGAAACAAAAAGAGTTTTGGTTGACAATGGAGCTTCAGTGAACATCTTGTTCCATGATGCTTTTATCAAGATGGGCTATACTGACTCTCAATTGACACCCTCGAATATGCCCATCTATGGGTTCAATGAAGTGGAATCAAAGGTAGAAGGAACAATTCAACTCCCTATGACAATGGGGCAAGGTTCGAAAACATCTACTCAAATGTTGAACTTCATAGTTATAAAGTCAACCTCGATTTACAATGCGATCCTAGGAAGGATAGGTCTTCATGCGTTCAAGGTTGTTGCCTCGTCTTATCATCTGAAAATCAATTTCCCAACAAGAAATGGGATTGGTGAAGAGCGGGGAGACCAAAAGATGGCTAGAAGCTGTTACGTAGCCGCGTTAAGGCCTGATGGAATCGGGGGGCAGGTTCTCCCCATTCAGGACATGGATGCTAGAAATAATGAAGATAGAAGGGGGAAACCGGCTGAGGATTTAATCCCCATTCCTTTAGTTCATGGTGAACCAGAAAAAGTCACTTACATTGGAGCATTGTTACCTGAACCATTGAAGAGCAAGATCATATATTTTCTTCAAGAAAATAACGATGTTTTTGCTTGGACAGCGGCCGACATGCCAGGGATTGATCCCCAGTTGATAACCCACAAATTGAACGTGGATCCTGAAAGGAAGACTGTGAAACAGAAAAAGAGAAATGTTGCTCCAGAGAGGCAAGAGGCCATCAAACAGGAAGTAGGTAAGCTTTTGGAATCCGGGTTCATTGAAGAAATTCAATTTCCATAATGGTTGGCTAACCCAGTGATGGTCAAAAAAGCCAACGGAAAATGGAGGATGTGTGTGGACTTTACTGACTTGAACAATGCATGTCCTAAAGATTGCTTTCCCTTGCCAAGGATTGATACTCTGATAGATGCCACAGTTGTGCACGAGATGCTAAGCTTCATGGATGGCTTCAGTGGATACAACCAAATCAAAATGCACAAAGATGACATCTCCAAGGTATCATTCATCACTGACTTTGGTGTTTACTGTTATTTAGTCATGGCATTTGGACTTAAAAATGCAGGAGCAACATACCAAAGGTTGGTGAACAAAATTTTTGAACACCTGATTGGAAAAACCATGGAGGTCAATGATGTGACTGAAAGTTTTTTGAATTCGATGACTCAATTGAAAGTTTATAGTGAGTTGAGTGAGCAAAACGTCATTTAACCCTTTTGCACAACTTTATTTTAATCTATTTTGAATTGATCTTAAATCATATTTTGTGATACTTTATAATCTTATCTTTGAATGTTACTTTATCGTGCACTTTTTTGATCAACTTTCATTAATTTTGATCAATAATCTTGACAGTTGAAGTTATTTCTTATTTTGTTTTCATCAATAAAATACTTATTTCCTTCCTTTTATACATCTTTTTCTTAGTAGAGTTTAAATTTAATATTATTATATTTATAAAGAGCAAATATAAAAAAAGTGATTAGAGTGGTTGGAGTTAACCTGCAATATATCTTAAGTTATTAAAAGTCATATTTTATATAATACTTTTTAGGAAACATGTTAGAAAACTCTTGAAGTTGCTATTATAGCCTTAACTTCATGTTTATGATTTCAAAATCATATTCATGTTAGGTAACCCAACAAAATGTCCCAAAATTTGTACAAAATATGGCTAACACTTGATAATTTTTAATTTGTGGGTTTATATGTATGCACGCGGAGTCGCATATTTTTATAAGGAATGTTACCATTAAGAATTAATTTGAAAAATGTTTTCGAACATTTTGTTGGGTTTCCTAGCATTTTTCTTCTTTTAATATAGAAATAATCAAGTGAGCAAATTAATAATTGATATAAAAATAAAAAACTTTATTTATTTAAGCTTAAATACACCCAAAACACGTTTTTTAAAGATACAACACACAAAATACAAGGCATAGATATTACAATTTACACACAATATTACATTAATTTGAGGTGAAAGTCATCTCAAATCCCACAGTATAACTTGATAGGACATTTCGATTTCTTTCCTTCGTCAGTGTAATAGAAATCAATGTACTTGTAATGATCGAACGGCTGAAACTTAACCTCATGTTCTTCATCAGCTAGCTCTTTCGGTGTACGTATAATCTGATCCCTTATGAATGTAAAAACTCCCAGTGAATATCTCTCCTCAGTTCCTTTCATTATCACTCGATGTTGAGGAGCTTCTATCCTCCCATTTGTCCATGCCTACATTTATTTAAAGAATATCGGAACCAGAACTCCAAAACATCGTGTAGTTTAAAATAACAACTTTTTCGATTATTCATATTCAACCCGGTCTCGAATGAAAAAAATCTGTTACTTAGGAAAAACTCATTCATTATCCATTTTAGTCCGGGTTTCAATTTTAATTAAATTCTACAAAGTTTAATGATATATGTGTACAAAGTTTAATACGTACCATGCATGCATCGCCTGCCATGACAATAAAAGACGAAGGGGAAGGATCAACAAGAATCCATTGATCATCAGTTGTTTTAATCTCCAAACCTGGAACTTGATGTTGATGCAGAATGGACATGAAGCTCTTGTCTGTATGAGGCACAATTCCTAGAGTTGTTTCCTTCTCTTGGCGTTGTCGATATTTTATAAGTCGAAAAAGATAAGAGGTTGATTCAAGTAAAAGTTCATAGTGGTTTTCAATTCCGTAACTTTGAGAAACCATTCTCATTACTACTTGATCCAGTTCTGCAACAACTTTAGTAAACAAACATGTCGTTTCACTAGCCACAAAAACATCAAATGGATCATCAGATCAGTCAGGAATTGAATTGTATGTAACAGAAATAAAGTATCGATTAACGAAAATCGGCCAAAAAATCGTACCAGAAAGCTTCATTTCCGGAGGGCCACATGAGATTAGTGAAAGTACGAGCTCCGAGTGGAGTGGTGACATCTTCAATGCCTAAGCCTTCATATAGAGGAACAACAGGCTCTTGGCCTACATAGCCATGGGAAGGTGTTTTGGATGTGTTGAGAAGTTTGGTTTCGAGTGGGAGATCAAATAACTGTTTGGTTGATTCGAAAACTGCGTTGTGAAGGTCTAGGGAGAAATTATCATTGTATGTTGCAAGGAAACAACCATAATTTTCAAGTGCAGAGACCACTTTTTTGCTTGTTGTTAACCAAGAAGTTGTGCCTTGCTCTGTGTTTTCTTTTGAAAATTCTATACATGGAAGATTGGGCTGTTTTGATGCAAGGGAGAAATCCATTATCGCAAGGTTTTCTGATTTGCCTACAACTTTCACTACCAACTCATGTATTATGTAGAACATTGGTAAAATGTAATGTATTTAATTCGGGTTCAAATAAATTAAAATCGAACGGTGATAACTAAATGTTCTACATGTATAAAATTACGAAAAAATATATAGAGAATTGTCAAAAATTTATTTGTATCGAATATCTAATGCTCATTTGACCCGGACATGGTATGTGCACTATTGTTAATTAAACAAGTTTATCAAGTCTTAATCAAGCTAGTGTAGATGCTGATACGATTATATCAAACTTCTATAAACAATAACAAAAACAGCTTAATACTTTGCCAAAAGCTGGTCCAAATTTGCATGTCTTTTTTGGCTTTAATTTTTAATTATATAATTGCATGCATAATTGCGTACTTAATCAATCAGTCTAATTTTCTTCCTAATGGTCCCCTAATTAATTATGGACCACATACAAATCATGCAAGGCGATCCTTCTGAAACTACTGGCTGGTTATTTAACGATCGTCATGGATGAATGATTAAGATCGAACCTGCATTCAAACACTCAAAGACAAAAGCGAAATCAATGAAATGCAGTCTTTTTCAGTGATCTTCCAAATTAGATTTGTGACAGAGTTATGTATTCAAATATAATTTTTGTATTCTCAATTATTTTGATACATTCGTCATTTGATACGTTTCCATAAATGCTAAAGTAACTGCATTCGTTCCTAAATACTGAATTGTCACAATATTATAATTTATTCTCTCATTAATAAAATGAGAATAAATAAGAATATATGTATCATTTAAAATGGAGTAAATTACAGAGTGGTGACTGTATTTTACACTAATTTGCAAAAAAGTGGCTGAATTTCCGAGTTTGCAAATTAATGGTCAAATTTTATATTCATTTTTTAAAAGAATGGCTGACGCTAATTGTTAACGTGAAAATGAGCCATTCTTTTAAAAATTTGAAATAAAATTTGGTCATCCTTTTGAAAAAAAGTTAGCGGGCCATTAATTTACGAACTTAAAAGTTTGACCGCATTTTTGAAATTCAGTGTAAAATACGGTCACCACTCTGTATTTTACTCTTTAAAATGAGGTCATCCTTGTACTAATACTTTATCATAATTTGTTGTTGAATTTATACGATTATTTTTTGGTGATACGGGTATGAGATGTGTGTTCTGTTCGAAAAATTGTTGAAACGTTTTTCAAATATCGACAATCACAAACAATACAAACCAATGCATATTAGCAACTGCGCATTCCACAATTATTATTAACCAAACCTGCAGAAGGCACTTGGACGATTACAAGCCCCCATTTAACAAACAAAAACAAAAGATAAATTAAACCACAAAGTCACAAACTATACATGAGTTGCTTTGATAAGAAAAATCCAACATATATTACAATATTAACAGAGCTTTATTTTAGTTCAGCAGTAATTCGTCGATCTTAATCATAAACAGCTTTCGAAATCTCATCAAACACCACAAAAATCTTGAAGGATGTTTTGTGATCGACGGCCATGATCAGTATCGTAAAACTTGAGCAGATCAACATGCATAAATGGCTTGAACTGCAACTTATGTTCTTCATCCACAAACTCCTCCGGCACTTCCACCATTTTGGTGTTGTTCAGAAATGAAAACAATGCAGCATTGTACCGTGTTTTGTTTCCGCTCAAGCTCATTGTCACTTTATGATTTGGAGACAGAACTTTATTGTTACTCCAGGCCTATACATCAACATCGAATAATCAATTATCTTTATCGGCTAATAATTCAAATAGTACTGGCAGATCCAACTGCATCAGGTAGCAACGAATATAATCTTTTAACAAGTACCGAACCTGGATCAAACTTATAAGTTTTTCTTGTCGGTCTTAGCTGAGACATAACGTAGCAGACTCGATTTATTGATAACCTTAATAATAAATCTAATTACATACCTTGCATGCATCACCAGCCATCACTACAAATGCAGAGGGAGGGAATTCGACAGAAATCCAATTGCCATCTCTTGCTTGAACTTCTAAACCAGAGACTTGATTCTGGTGAAGTATGGTTAAGAAACTCTTGTCTGTGTGAGAGGGAAAAGCCATAGTAGTCTCATTTACCTCTGGAGCTCTATATTTCAAGTACCTAAGAAGGTAAGTTGTTGATTCTATATGAGACTCCGCGTACTTTTCCACACCATAGCTTTCGAACAGCATTCTTATTACCACTCTATCAAGTTCTGCCACTGCCTTCGAAAACTCCAATGAACTCTCACTAACAAAAATTTGGATTAAAACAAAACTAATTAACATAAATTAGAGTATCCCTACAGAAATTTAAAAAGAATGCCGAATAATTAACAAATTACCGGAAGGAATCATTTCCTTTAGGCCACATGAGATTTGTGAAATTTGTAACACCTTCTTCAGTTGTTGAATAATCAATACCTAATCCTTCGTGAAGAGGAACAAACGAGATTTGTCCGACATAGCCATGATATGGCTTTTCATTAATGTTCTGAATTTTAGTATCAACAGGAAGATCAAAGAGCTCATCTGCTGCACGAAAGATTGCTTTGTCGAGCTCAGGTGAAACCTTATCGTACAATGCGATGAAACAGCCATGATTCTCAAGAGATTGCCTAATATCTTGACAGGTAGAGGTCCAAGAACTTGCAGCAGGGTTTAGCTTGGTGAAATCAACAACAAAGAGATTGGACATTAATGTTTGGGAGCCCATAATTTGATAAGTCTTACTTTAGTTATTTAATGGAACAGCTTGATGAAGGAAGAGCACTGCTGTATGATTAATCAAGTGGATAATTGTATATCAAACCATTTGCACTTTAACAGGATTATATACAACAATGGATGATGGTAATTGCTTAAGCATAGAGGCTGTGCTGAAAATTAAGTATGCCTGTATGTATATTAAAATCTCGAAAGTAACATATAGTATTTAATTATGGCCACATTTTATAATTACATTTTTGAATTTTTCTTTCATCAGGTCCATTCACAAAAAACATGATAGCTAATATTGCAACCATAGTGGTCTGCAAAGAGCCAACTAAACCTAAATATAAAAACATTTGGCAGGTAGCACTCTAAATAATCTTACAAGTTACAATATTTTTTCTAGTAAAATCTACATCAATTACGAATTGTGACAATAACAGAATAAATTTACGGTTACTAATGACCATTTGGTCTAGCGGTAACTCCCAAGGTGAGCGTGTTTGACTATATTAAAGAAACGAACAGCTCTACGGTTAAACCTCTAGTGAACAACAAATAAAAAAATGTTGATTAGAGGCTGGTACATTTTAATTCCTCTGCAAATGTTTAATAGCACGGATGTTGGTCTCTGCAGAACTCAATTTTAATATTTTCTAAAATGGTGTAAAAAGCCAGGGAAAGACTAAATGCTACCGCTTTCGGAAGTTGAATGACTTAATAGATACATCAAAGATTAGTGCACAAAGAACTGGAATGATAGTAACGGCAAATGCAGGTAATCCAATATGATCATGTTTAAATCCGAAATAATCGTCTAGATATTGTTTATTTGTTTTACTGATTGTTGCGGCTCATCAAGGTACTTGTCATTTAGAAAGAGTAATAGAAATTGTTTTATGAATCTGCAATTTAGATGAAATGACTTTCAGCATCATGCACAGAAGGAACAGTGAAGTAGAATTCTCTAAAAAAGAACTCCGGCCAACAAAGTAGGCGAGGCCAGTCCAAACTCCGGCCTCAAAAATTGAAATTGGGATTTTGACAATCCATATTGGAATAGCATACGACCATACAGGTAAAAAAGAGAAGATCTCTTTGCTTGTAGAAGACAGGAAGCTTCGCTATTACCATGGTAAGCTCTGCCAGTCCGTTGAACAATAACACAATCACAGCAAAAAAGAGAGAACCCATGTAGAAGGTTGCATCCGTTTTTGTATCTTGGTTCATTTCAGTTCTAAAGAACAGTGTCGTGGTAATGAACTTATGATTGCTAGTACAGTGAAGTAAGCTAGAAGAAGATTAAAAAAAGAGCAATAAAGACAATTAGAGAATAGTTATATAAAATTAGATAATTCAGCTCAGATATAGCAAACTCACTTGAAATGATTTGAAAATGCACACAAATGAGTTCCTCTTCGTTAGCAAAACTTCTCTTGCGAGCAGAGGTTTGAATATCAATACCAGACTTATCAATTGTCAAAGCTGCAGAGTGGCTTCTACTCTTTTTATAGGGTTTTTGCAAGCTTATCGTTTAGTCGAATCCAACATAGAACGATTGATAAGTTTCATAGAATTCTTTAGCTGTAATAAATTTCTAAGGTTCATCTATGTGTCGCCAGTACTGCTTCTGATCTTTCTTTGATGTCACCTGTAATTTTCACAAATTTTCAATGAGAATCTATCACAAGTAGCAGAAGCTTATGGCCACGTATCTCTTACTTCTTGCACGAAATCACCCACATAATCTCTATAATATATATTTTTTAAAATTAAGAAAAGAAATACTATATACTAATAAATTTACCTATCAATCTTTTCTCTGAGGTTTTTCAGCAACTTCTCATTATCTTCATCAGCAACATTGAGAAGCTTGTCCAATATTTCCACTCTCCTTGTACCTCAAGATCATAAATATCAACTTCACTAGCTCTGGCACATTGTGATCCATAAAGCAGGGCTTTTCGTAATTGACCAAATGTTCGAAGCTTCTCAAGAGAAGCCCATTACGGTGCTTCTTTGTCATCTTCAACTGTATCTAATTTCACAAATACATCGCTCCCACTGTTTCTCCATACTGATGAACTGCTACCTCGTAAACTCCCTAGTCCTTCCCTTCTACTTCTGCTGTTTCTTCAACTGTTGCTTAAATTGTGTATAAATTACTCCCGTCCATTTTTCTAATTGTTATAAATTGTGTATAGATTATTCTTTCTAATTTTTTGTTAATATTTCATTGTCGCTACAACTATTTGATCGGAACTTTTAATCTTGGTCTGATTCCGTCATCCACATATATATGTGAGTGAATATCTCGCAACAAGAAATGTGTGTTTTTCTTGTAATGTCTCTTAACTATAACTACATACATATAAATGATGTGCGGCAAATTGTAGAGAGTTTTGTGCATGCTTCTAGATCTACTGTCTTAATTTCCAGAAAATGCATCTTAATGCGAATGACTTGTTTTTTCAGTCGTATCCAAATAATTCAATATCTATCAATACCAGCCATTGGCATTCCTACGTACACGAATATATGAAGATTTGATAATACATTTTCTTAATTCTAACATTATTTTTCTTAGAAAAAGTAACGAGGTTTGTTCGAAGTTGACACTTAAGATCATATGACCATACAAAACGTTATTATCGTTATACCTTATTGTGATTAGCATTGTATTCCAAACATCCTCTTCTCTAGATTGAACATATGCTCAGCAACTCGAGCTCTATTTTAAGCCATAGAAACAAACTCTAAAAACACAAATATATTACTGTGACGTTCTGGGTGCTCTTCATCAATGAAATACCGTCTGTTCACTACCTGCTGCACAGAATTGACCCGAAAAAGAGGAAAGTACCAGACGTAAAACCCGTTGCACTGAAGAAATTGATTGTACTAATCTAATTATAGATTTACAATCGTTTTAATCTATTTTAGGCACATTACATTTTTTATAATCCACACACAAAAAGATGTTAGAAGAACTAGACAAGTAGTGAGGCATATAGGCATCAATACAGTAAAAAAAGACAGACCTGGTACATAGTTTATCCAGCTCAAAATTATCAAAATGAATATGATGAGTCTCGTCAAGCTTTTACAAATATTTGAGTTTTCAAAGCAAACGAATCCATCTCAACTGCTCCATTTCAACATTTTCTGATACAGAGTAAAAGTAAAAGGAAGAGATTATACGTTACCGCTTTTGGAAGTTGAATGATTTTATAGAATAAGCGAAGATTAATGCAAAAAGAACGGCAACAGCGACAACGGCAAACGCAGCTAGGCCAACATGATCATGTTTAAATCCGAAATAATCGTCTATAAATTCTTTGACAGTTTGTTGCGCATCATCAAGGGTCTTGTCATCAATGTCTCCGAATTGTGATGCGATCAAACCATAAAGAGTCCAAGCAACAGGACAAACCCAAGAAACCCATTTCCACCAATCAGGCATTGCCTATGTCATTAGCAAATACAAAGTAAATGAATTTGTAATGCACTTGTTATCTACTTCTTGATGGAAATGGATTAGTTATAAAACTTACAGGTCGTGGAATGAGAAATCCCGAAAAGAGATTCCACAAGCCGTAAAATGCCGCAGCAATAACAGCAGCAATGTCGGCATTGGGAGTCACCGCCACGGTCATCATGCCGAAGTAGACAAAGTATAACAACGTGAAGAATGTAAAGAACACATACCAACTAAACTTAGCAACTGTCCATTCAAAACCAATCATTGAATAGACTATGAGACTATATAGTAGAGTTTGGGTAAGGACATAAGGTATTTCTGCCAAAACCTGCAATACAAGAACAAACACTGATAAATGAATAATATATAAACAGGATATGCCTGCCTAGTTTGTTTTTATTGAGACAACAAATTACCTGTGCAAAGGCATATGCCACAGCAGAATACATTCCGGCTGCTCTTTCTCTATAATATACCGTCCGTTCAACATCCACTACTGGTTGTGCTGATGCTGAATTTTGGACCCCGAGAAAGAGGCAGGCAGCATACATAGAACCCATTGCATTGAAGAGATCAATTTTACTATGCCTGCAACATATTTATCATTATAAGATACTAGATAAAAACTTACCACACAGTACACAAGCTCAAGACAAAGAGTAATTTTTGTCCGCAGCTTACATTTTTGAACCAAGATCCCAGAACATTGATCCAAGCGACAATCCTGCAGCAGTAGCAAAGACAAGTCTCACAGCAGTATATGCTGTATTTCGCCAGTATGAGCATCTTTGTTTCCATAAGCAAGCCAGCAATTGGTTGATAAACGTTTGAGAATACTGGCTAGGAAAATAGAGATCCTTCGCACCAGGGGGAGGAACACTTAGCTCTGCAATTAGGGCCTTGTTTCTCCTGTACCAAACCATGCATTCATTAAATTCGAAAGAAATGTGTGCCTAAACAGTGCGTCCAGTAGCATATATATATATTTAGCTGTTACTATCTGAACCAACCTGTAAAGATCTGAGTTTCTGTATGTTTCAAAGAAATCGATTCCCAAAGCCATCTCCTGTGCTGGACTAGTAACTTCCAACATCCAAGTAGCAGGATTATATCCATCTTTTATTTTACTTATTCCGTCAATATCCTATCATAATAATAACCATGTTTTAGGAGACACTTAAATCATAAAGAGCAAGTTTATATAAAGCTTATAATTTGTGTTTCTAATATCACCTCAAAGTATTTGATCAATTCACAAGAATGTCTACCCACTGGTCCCACATAAATCTCTTGTCCTCCGCGTTTCAGAAGAAAAAGCTGTAACCGGTGCTTTTACAGTTTTAGCATTAAAGAAGAATATAACAAAAACTAATGCTAACTCATTAAAATATGTGCAAGTAATGTTTCACCTCATCGAATGCTTCAAATATGTCGATACTAGGTTGATGGATGGTGCAAACAACTGTTCTTCCAGTGTCTACAGTATTCCTCACAGTTCTCATCACTATAGCAGCAGCTCTTGCATCTAACCCTGAGGTCGGCTCATCCATGAATATAATGGAAGGATTTGCCACCAGCTCAACTGCAATGGTTAGCCGCTTACGTTGTTCAATTGACAGACCATTTACTCCAGGCAACCCAACTAGAGCATTCCTTATATTGTTCACTTCAACAAGTTCGAGAACCTCTTCAACAAACATCTGCAAAATAGCATCTTATAGTTTCGAATTCTTCATTCCGCCATAATAATTCAAATATGCCACACCAAGATAATAACCTCTAAGAATCAGTAACATAGGGTCGCCTCCACTTGTATTCCTCTCACAACTACTTGACCGACGTCATAGTATTTTCATTGAGAAAGTTTAAACAAGAGTTTCTCCTTTGTTGTTTAAGAACAAAAAATGCACTATAATGATTTAGATCTACTAACCTTTCTGGTTTGAGAATCAATTTCAGTTGGCAACCGCAGCCAGGCTGAGTAGAGCAATGACTCATATAGAGTGACATGAGGTGAGTGGATATCATTTTGCTCACAATAACCGGAAATCCGAGCAAATGTTTCTTGCCTCTTTGGAAACCCAGAAATTGTAATGTTGCCCTCAATATAACCACCAGTTTTCCGACCAGCAAGTACGTCCATCAAAGTTGTTTTACCAGCGCCGCTAACCCCCATTAGTGCTGTGAGAACACCTGGCCTAAAAGCTCCAGTCACACCTTTCAGAAGCAACAACTTATCTTCATCAACCCCTTGCTCTTTCATTTCCTTCAATAAGTCATATTGTTACCAGTCAAGCTCAAAAAGTAGCTACTACAAAATAACTTCACATAATCTCTGACAATTTCAATCACTAATTTAGAATTAAATTATTTTATATACCTGTGGCATATCAACAGAATATCTAATATCATCAAACGTAATGGAATACGGTTCAAATGGAAGAACCATTCCCTTTTTCTTGGACTGGCTGGCCTCGGCATTAATTTCTGTGATATTAAAATTTTAGATAATCATTTCACATTGTATATTTAGTAAACTTACAAATAAATTAATTATATTTGGCAATTCCAATGGATCTACCTCTAGTTGATAATTCTGTGGCTTCATCAGTATCAACTGTCTCTGGAATAAGGGGTTGAGGTTTCCCCAAAGCTGCACAATTAAACAGTAAGTACATATAGCCTTTTAACTTAATTAATAACTCTGAAAACTATAGGGATAAAATACTAACGGTCAAGATAGGAAAGTGCCATTGTCACAAGCAAGTTGAATAGTAAAATAAATCCAATTAAAGCCCCTGCTCCAATCCAGTACCAATAAGAATATGGGAAGAAACCTCGAGACTTCAAAACTGCAACTCCTATTGTCTCAGTTTTGTTCTCAGTTAACTTTGGCATGAAAATGATTTCAGAAGTCAGATAAGATAATGACAAAAACAATTAAAAACACACAGTATCAAGTTAATACTAACTTTGCTCCACTGATGCCCGAGAAATTCATTCACAGTAACTGCGTTCATTGCGTACATTATTGGTGATGAGTAGTAACCCCATATCCACATCTTAGCGACATCATCTGTTGCATCATACAACATAAGCATGTAATAAGTCAATTTTTAAAATAAATAATAAAATAAGCTATAATCAGTCAAATTAGATATTCTACCTCGTGCTAGGACAAATCCCCCTAATGCAAAAAGGATAAGTACTGAAAACCCCCCAAAATTCATTGCAAGAATCATGTTCCTTCCCAAAGATGCCATAAGCCGAAATAATCCTGAAGCCATCTGATTGACTAGAAAGTATAATATGAATTGTTTAACAAATCTGCAATTTAGATAAAATGTCTTTTAGCATTACATGCAGAAGAAACAAATGAGAGAAGTCTCTAAAAAAGAATGAGCATGTAACTTCTTTAAAACCTTCCAACATTAGGGTCATATCCGATGACATAGTATGTCAGGCTTGTCCAAACTGCAGCCTCGAAAAATGAAATTGGGATTCTAACAATCCACACTGGAACAGCATATGACCATGTTGGAAAGAAGAGAAGGTTTCTTTGCTTGTAGAAGACAGGAAGCTTTGCTATTGTCATGGCAAGCTCTGCCAATCCATTGAACATTAGCAGAACCACACCAAAAAAGAAAGAACCCATGTATAAGGTTCCATCTGTTACTGTATCGTGGTCCAGTTCAGTTCTTAAGAACAGTGTCATGCAAATCAATGCTAGTGTAGTAAGCTAGATGAAGATCAAATATAGCATTAGGGAGAATCACAAAATATATAGACCTCAACAGTTAGTATTTCAACTAGGATAGAGAATCTCACTTGGAATGTTTTGAATATGTACACAAATGAGTTCCTCTTTATTAGCAAAATTTCTCTAGCAACCTGCGCTTTAAAAAGCTCCCTGTTGCTGATTCCATACCTGTCAGTTGTCAAAGCAGCAGGGTGACTTTTGCTTCTTTCATATGGTTTTGCAAGATCATCTCTTAGTCCGAGTCCAACATGAAATGACTGATAAGCCTCATAGAATTCTTTGGCTGTAATAAATCTGTAAGGCTCATCTCGGTGTAACCAGTACTGCTTCTGATCTTTCTTTGATGTTACCTGTATATTTTACAAAACTTCCGTT
The DNA here is from genome assembly GCA_030848705.1 of Heracleum sosnowskyi. Lineage (NCBI taxonomy): Eukaryota > Viridiplantae > Streptophyta > Magnoliopsida > Apiales > Apiaceae > Heracleum > Heracleum sosnowskyi. Next base: position 116,175,491 of record CM061245.1, on the reverse strand, counting down.
CAGACTAAATCATGCCTACATTTTATATTATATACGACTTAAACAAGTGGCCGAAGTTTATGAGCACTGATCTCTTACTTCTTGCAAGAAGTCTGCCACACCTTTTCTCTCCGGGCACTTGAAACCCATAGTCTCAAAAAACTCAAGCACATTTTCCCGCGGGCCTTGATACACAATATATCCATCAGAAAGGAGCATAATATCATCAAATAAATCATATGCTTCAGGGGCTGGCTGGAGGAGAGATATAAGAGCAGTTGCTTGGAGAATGTGGACACTATGCCGGAGCGATTTCACAATTTGATAAGTTGTAGAACTATCCAAGCCGGTAGATATTTCATCCATAAAAAGGGCCCTAGCTGGTCCAACTAACATCTCGCCTGTAATTGATCAGATTATATGTAATTATCGCACATTTATTCAAAAAGAAAAACTTTATATAACTTAGTATTAACCTGTTGTGACACGCTTTCTTTGTCCTCCAGATATACCTCTGATCATTTGGTCACCTACCATAGTATCTGCACAAATATCAAGGCCTAGAACCTGCAAGTTAGAAGAGCAGATATTTATCCATTTTTTTGTTACTAACTATTAGGTGGTGCCGATGCTTTTTGTTAATTATAATACCTTCAAAACATATTCAGTCACCACATTGGTCTCTTGGCCTTTTGTTGCAACAGCCTAAAGGAAAATAACAAAATTTGATTAATGAAAGAATAGAGTTTCTACATTTTCTATACAATATATGCAAATGCAGATCCATAACTGTAGAAGGGAATCATACACAAATAAGATGACAGAGTGCTGTTTAAACTGCATTTGCGTAGTTGATATTTGGAATCAGACCCCTCTATATAGTTATATAGCAATTCATTTTAAATTTCAAAATTATGTATTGATAGAGTGAGTTAGACACTGGACGGTAACCTGATGGAGGAAATGCTAAATTCAATTTGTTTATTTCCTGATCTTCTTTTGAACATACATGAGCAAGGAGGAAGGTTTTAGAAATCACAATTAATTGCAGTGGTCACTGAGCATCTTTGTCACCATTTTTGTCCAAAAAGAGTCTAACTTCACAATGTGCAAATAGCTTGTTCTCTAGAACATTTTTAAATTACGTAGCTATGTCATTACCTTCATAAAGATATCAAGATCAGGATCAGGCTTAATATTTGCATCCTTCTCTCTTCTTGACAGCTCAGCCAACATTTCTGTGTTAAAATTAACAATTTAGCAATTCAGCCCACAAGCAAATACACGGTCAATATGTTGCACGTAGTACATCAGTACTGAGAATACGAAAGAATGTGTCTCAACTAACCATAGCGCGATCCAACTCCCTGACATCGAGCAGAAAATTCCAAGGTTTCCCTCACAGTCATTTCTCCTATATGAAGATCATACTGACTAATATAGGCAGCTGTTCTTTGAGGCACAAACTCATCCATTCTATGGCCATTGTACGTCACCCTTCCAGAAAACTAGTATTGTATAATGTAAAAATTGATCTATCACATTGAACATCTATAACAAATAATGTATACTAGAAAAGGTACAGATTCTACCTCAAGGGCAGGATCAAGCTTTCCAGCCAACGCAAGCAATAATGTGGTCTTCCCTGAACTAGGAGGACCTAAAAGCAATGTCATCCTACACATAACATTACATGCAATCAATAAATGAAACAAAATCTCGAAAAATTAGAACATTATGAGGTAGCAAGGCTTAAACAAGAAAGCCAACCATTAAAATCGAAAAATTAACCTGCAAGGTTTGATGATCCCACTAACATCTTCGAGAATAGTCAGGCGTTTCTTTCTGTTTGGAAGTAAGCGAAAAGTTTCCAACATTGCCTAACATTCATCGAAAGAATCTCTCAGTTAACATGAACGATAGTGCAGGATTATATTTATTCACACATGGTCATTTTTCACTAGAAACTCATTTTAGTCTGCTGGTGCAAATTGTCAGTCACATTGGGCGCAGGAGACTAGTCAAGAATGCATTGTGGCATCACTCATTTTAGTCTGCTGGTGCAAATTGTCAATCACATAGGGCGCAGGTGACTATTTGAATTTTAGTTTTGGGCAGATAATTTTTGGGGAGCCGATATTTTACTTTATAAATTCTTTTTTTTTTTTGAAATGAACTCTAAATTCTTTTTAAATAAAAATATTCTTATGCACATGTTCTAACTCTAAACTGATTTTATATATGATAGAAATATTTTTATTTTGATTTCAATTCTAACAAATAGTGTGTACTATAATTCAAGGTATACTTATATTTGCTCTCTAATTTTTATACGAGCTAATTCTTCTTATTTGTAGGTAGACTATAGTCTATACTACTTTCATATTTAGTTTCGTAAAATTTTTTATTCATTTTTTCGCTTGTCCTTACTTTTCACTCATTTGCAAATCCATCTTCAATTATAAAATTTTACATTTCAATTTTAAATATTGTTAATATGAATATGATCTGTATCATTTGTGACAAGTGTACTCGTAAAAATTTGAATTAGCATTTAAGTTTTGATAAGTTCGTTAATGAAATATAGGGCAATGGCCCTCTCTATCACAAAATTGAGATAAAATGTCACAAATATCACAATTTAAAATAATGACCCCAAATGTCACTTTAAAATATCGGATAAAAGGGTGTTTGCAAGGTTAAAACCTGAACGCTAGATCGCCTAGTGTTAGGCGATATTTTTTTTAATTTAAGTTGAAAACGCAAAACACCGGTTCATATGGTGTTTTAAGTAGTAAAATAAGTTGAAGCTCAAAACACTATATATATATATAAGGGAAAAGGAATTTTTTAATCACTGAACTTTATATACTTTTAGAAACCAACCACTGAACTATAAACTTTTAAAAATCAACCACTTAACTATAAATTTATTTGTTCAAAATTAGCATTCCGTTAAAAATCAGTGACAGAATGCTTAATTGATTCTAGATTGGTGGTTGAACCCTAGTTTGTATTAAGCTTCAATCTGAACATCTGTTGGCCAATCATTTATCGGAATGCTAATTTTGAAATTCGAGAGTAATGTTAGTGATATAAACAAATAAGTTTATAGTTCAGTGGTTGGTTTCTAAAAGTTTATAGTTCAGTGGTTGGTTTCTAAAAGTATATAAAGTTCAGTGATAAAAAAATTCATTTTCCCTATATATAAACCGGTGTTTTCATCAAAACACTATATAAACTGTGTTTTCATCAAAACACTAGTCCATATGTTGTTAAACCGTAAAACACCATTTTATCATGTGTTTTAAATTGGTATTCATTTTTCTTTTAAATTCAAGCTCAAAACGCTACACTAACTTGTGTTAAATTTCTGAAAACGCTAATTAATCTTTTGTTTAACGAGTAAAATACCAGATGATCATGTGTTTGGATCAAAACGCTAGATTATCTTTTGTTTACGGACAACTCAAAACAAAACTTAAACTTGTGTTTGTGTCAAAACACTATTTAATCATGTGTTTGAAGAAAGGAACAGCATTTCATCTGGTGTTTCGGTCCAAAACACCCAAGGAAACGATTAATTTAAATTTAAGTTCAAAACGCTACTTAATCATGTGTTTGAGGCTGAAAACACAAGTTTATATGGTGTTTGCAGCAAAACACCAGTAAACTTGTGTTTTGTAAAGTGCAAAACGTTATTTTTTTTTAAAATGTAAGGTCAAAACGCTACTTAATCAGGTGTTAGCAAAATACGAGATGAACTGGCGTTTAACACCACTTTAGTTTTTTGTTTACAACATCAAAATGCTAGTTAAAAAATATTTTTCAGTAGCAAAACACCATATGAAATGGTGTTTTGGGCTAAAAAAAAATACCACATGAAGTGGTGTTTTAGAGTGATATTTGGAATCATTTTTTGAGATTGTGATATTTGGATATATTTAGCTTAAAATTGTGATATTTGGGGTCTTTTCTGTAAAATATATCTTTAACACATATATAACATATAAAATAAAATATCTAACTAAATTAGAACAGATTTATTATAATAAATTATCCTCATCGATATTTGATATTTTTCTTAATTAAGTAAAATACTTCATTAAATTTACATAGAAAATATATAGTTTTAATAAGGTGATTTTAGGAAGTTATCTACGATTAAATTTTAGAAACATTTTACTCGAATTATATATCTGATTATTTATTTAAAGTTAATTCAACCTTAAAAGTTACTTTGATATTTTCGCAATTCTTACAAAAATTTTCAATTAAGAAATTCAAAAGCTCCTCTACCATTTTCATGTGATGTTTTTGTTTCTGCAAATTATTATCTATAAAGCGTTTCGTGCTTCTCAGGTTAAGAACATTTTTCATATAAATATATTAAAATACATTAGGTTGTGCAGTAAAATCTCGATAAATTAATAGTCTCGGTAGTTGATACTCGTAAATTTTATTAATTTATCGAGGTAAAACATACACTAATTCTATTATATTGGGACTTAAAATTTTTATTAATTTATCGAGTATTAATTTATCGAGATTCTATAGTCGGAGAAAATATTTATCAAAATATCACAACTTATTTACACTGCAAAATTACGGGGTTTTTTTCTCATTCTTAAATTTCAAATTTCAAATTAAACCTTCAAATTCTACACTTCAGAGATTTTCTGCTATGAAAGTTTCTTATTCAATTTTAAAGCATTATTTCGCCTATTATATAAATTTTTGTTTCAAATTTAAATCCAAAAATTCTAAAATTCAAAATTTAACTTATGGAAAAAAAATTAAAAATTACTAAAAAACGGTTTCATCTCAAAAATAGATTTTTTATTTTTTTAACTTTTAAAAACCATATATGCTTGAAGTAGAGCTAAGCAAAAGTTGCAACTTACCTCCCCCTTACTGAGACTGAAGTTAATCAAAGAAGGCAAAGCTCTGCTTCCTACGTGTGCTTCTGTCTCCACCTTCAAATTCTCAAATCTAACTTCGATTTGCGGTAGATCAATTCCAACTCTGCATGTTTAGTTCTAATTTCAGACAACTTTATATAAATCCGTGAGATTTCTGCGGTACTAATATTTAATAAAAGTTCCTTATAAAATCTAGCATAGCATATCTACTTGCTAACATCTTAAATTTTTCTCAATGATAACTAAATTTAATGGTATACATCGGTGTTAAGGGTTTATCCCTGTCTTCCTGGATATGATTCTCGCTCGTCCTGAAATTTATACAACAGGCGGATAAAGAAGAAAATTAATAGAGGAGTGTTACTAAAATATATACCTATCAACTCTTTCCCTGAGGGCTAACAACAACTTCTCATTATCTTCATCAGCAACATTGAGAAGCCTGTCCAATATCTTCTTCCTCTCTTTATATCCAAGATCATAAACATCAACTTCACTAGCTCCGGCACCTTGTGATCCAAAAAGCAGGCCTTTTCGTAATCTGTCAAAAGTCGGCAACTTCTCAAGAGAAGCCCATTTAAGTGCTTCTTCATCATCTTCATCTCGACCTGATGTGTTAAATACTTCTTTCCCACTTTTTGTCCACCTTGATGAACTGCTTGCTCTTAAACTCCCAAGTCCTTCCCTTCTACTTGTGCTGTTTCTTATACTATTGCTTAAATTGTATAGATTACTCCCATCCATTTTCTAGTTAATATATAAACCTAGCTAGACACTACAAAAAACAGAGACAGTTCCGACCGTATCTTAACTGTTTGGCTTATTTCAAAGTAAAAGCACGCATATATCTATCGACCATCTTCCAACATGCATGCAGCAAATCTTTGTTAGCATTTTTGAATTCTCTCAAACTGTATACATGTACTTGTATATGTAATGGTTTATAATGTACTCTAACAATTCCTGATCAATACAAATATATATAGCTGGGGAAGAAGACATATCTTAAACAATTTGGGTTACCTAGCACTACTCCTTTATAAAAAAGTAAAATTTGATGTACCTTGTTAGATATCAAAAAATTATTACGAAATAAAATGATACGATAGTATAAAATATTTTTATTGGTTAATCTCGATATTAATGCACATGAATATATCACATATGCTTAAATTATAATCAATAAAAAATGACACTTATCATTATATAAATAATTTTATATGAAAATGACATGGATTCGTATCAATCCAGCCAACTCGGTACGTGGTATTTGCTGTTTATGACCTATCTCATTTGCAAGACATTGCTCAGTTAATTAATATATGTTTATGGACTCACTTTTTCATATTCTAGATGAAATTATAGTACGATTAAGATAAATTATTGGTAGCTTAGTGAACTAATTAAGCCCACCTCTTTAGACATTAAGTACGCCATTTTCCAGTAAGATACTTGTAATTTCTTCCTTTTTCCATTACCTACAACTTAAGTACTGTTACTTAATCTAATGACGGTCGAAAGAGAACCTTTGTTAGCAACCATTGGCTTAATTACCATTGTTCCGTTATCCTCCCATTTTATATGTTTTTTTTAATATTTCATGCAACATATTTATATCTTTTTCGAATATAAATTTAAGAGTAATTTTTTAAAGTTATCGTTAAATTTATTGTTTCCAAGATTTGGCTTCAGAAGAAGTATTTTTTGTGGAGGAGTAAACTTTATATATAGTTCGCATTTTTAATTTATTATATAGTCACTTATTGTTAAACATTGAATAAATAAAACCTTAAAAAGATAATCAAATAAATTTTAATTAGAACTTCGAATCAGGGTCGTAGACTAGATATTGAGTAAGAGTAAGCGATAATTGAATTAAGAACTTAGGACGATAAAAAAATAAGATTTTATCACTTAATAAATGTTAATTTATGTGGGATATGATAGATCTATTCGAAAATTGTTAAATTTTATAAAATTAAGATTTTATTTAGGAATAATTAGATGAAAGAAAGAAGTAAATACGACTGTGCCAACAAAAATTATAAATGTATGGTTATAAAAAAAACGATAAATATGTAAGTAATAAAACTATGGGCCGGGCTCTTTACATAAGATGATAATACAGTAGAACCATAAATAAATATTCGATAAACGAATAATTTTGTCAAATAAATACTTCCTCCGTTTCGGTGAATTCTATACACTGGGACCGGACACGTATACTAAGAAAAGATATAAAAAATGAGTAAAATTAGATGAAAAGTAAGTAAAGTGGTGTGACCTATCAATATTTAATAATAAATTTGAGATAGTGGAGGAAGTAGTGGGTGTAATAGTGATTTATATTGTTATAGAATAGAGATAGTGGAGAAAGTAGTGGGTGTAAAGTGTTTTATATTATTAAAAGTTACTATTTTCGGAATGTATAGAAATGAATGGGACGTCCCAAAATGGAAAGTGTATAGAAATGAATGGGACGGAGGGAGTAATTTTTTTCGATCCCGATATAATATAGATAATGTATTTTTAATCTCGATAAATGAATAAGTTTTTCCAATCCTAAAAATATTCATTTATCGAGATTTAACTGTACTTTCGGATACGTGAATGTTGCTTCTTCGAGAAGCACTGTACTTATTTATTTATTTATTCCTAGTACTACAGGTACAAACATAAAATTCTGTTTAACGATTATAACGTTTTGTCCGATTATATGGTCTAAAGATTGAGAACGTCAAAGATATCAAATAACTCTCATTGTGTGTACAACAGTAGGCTGTAATTTAGGTCCAACCGAATTGATAAGTCGATTTATTAAATATAATATATATATTTTATCGTAAGTGGGATCAGTTTTTGTTAAAAAAAGTCATATATATTTAATCATGTAAATATATGCATGCATGTGAAATTTATTATAGATTCTGTCGCGAATGAAATCTTTTTTCATTGAAAAAGATCATATCTAATAACGACTTACAATATAAGTAAGACGTGTAATTTTGAAGTGCTTGCAATCTTGTAATTACGGGAGATTGAACTATTTTAAATAAGTGTGACTTATTTCGCAACCGTCGTGTAACTTTATAAAAACAAAATAGTATTTAACTTGTTTGAAGTAGTTAGTAAAACTATTTCGTACAATATTTTTATAACATTTGTTTGATATATAGCTTATTGTTTAAGATATACTAAATTTATAAAAAAAATTATTTGATATGGTACAAAATATTCTCGTTTTCTATTGTAAAGTGACGCATATCAAATCGATAACTTCAAAAAACAAACCTATTAGCCTTATTATTACATCTTCTGTATCCAAATTTCTTATTTGGTTGATATTCATTGTTCACTCACCATATCCATTATTTTTTATCATCATTTATTTGGTATATAATTACTTTTGATCTCCCTGAACTGTTTACTATATAAACAAATAATTGTAATGAACCAAATAGCGAACCTTGATACGAAATATGTAATAAGGCCAATAGTTTGTTTTTTCAATTTAGCAAAATAAGATTTGATATGCAGATCAAATCATATTTTGCTAACTTCGAAAAACAAACCAATTGCCTTATATATTATTACATCTTCCGTATCCAAATTTCTTATTTGATTGATATTCATTGTCCACTCGTCATATTCATTATTTTTTATCATCATTTATTTGGTCTATAATTACTTTTGATCTCCCTAAACCGTCTGCTATATAAGCAAATAAATGTAATGAACCAAATAGCGAACCTAGATACGAAATATGCAATAAGGCCAATAATTTGTTTTTTTTTTAATTTAGCAAAATAAGATTTGATATGCATCACTTTGCAATAGTGAATAAAGCTCTAAATTAGTTGGTAATCTCTTTCAATTAACAATTATCAATCATCATTGTCACAATTTATTTAATGTTTAAAAGTTTTAATATTTTCTATAAAAAATAATATCTAGTCATAAATTGTTAATATTAAATATTGAAGTAATAATAAATATCAATGATATGCAATAATGAGTTGGACACAATTAATGTACGCATATTGAAGTAGATGAGTATTAATTGTAATTAATACATGTATAATTAATTAAAATATAATTTAAAAGGGTATTTTGGTAATTTAACTTGAATCAATTGACTGATTGAACCCCTAGTTGTTCTATTATATATACTAGCTTATAGCCCGTGCGATGCACGGTTACTTAAATTTTATTTATAATTATTTTGTTTATAATTATATTTTAATTACCCATGGAACACACGATTGTTTTTTTAATATTTATAATTATATTTATTTTTGAATATTTTAATATTTAAAAGTTATTAGTTTACATGATTAAATTATTGTTAAAAAAGATTTAGCCAAAAAATATTGTAGTTAAAAATTTGATATTTATTATATTTTACACGCTCAATTTAGTATTTGTTTATATTGAGTTATAAAAGTTAGATTTGACCAATTTTACGGTTCACATGAAATTCACAAAATAATCTTTAATTTAGTTGTGGTTTAATATTGAGAATTCTATTCGATTTAGGAAATCTACTTATATGTAGTTTAGATTATTAGAATACCATTTATTAACCAAATACAGTTTTTAATGTTAAATCTAACGGTTTTCACCTATCTATTTAAGATTAAACGATTTTTATTATTTTGATATTAAATGGGTTTCCTTATTTAATTACAACTATTTTTATGTTTTAACTTTTTGGAAAATCCAATCCTAATATAATATCTTTTAACTTATATAATTTTTAGATAATAACTTCTTTTTATATGATATAATCTTGATCGTCTATTTTTAAAAGTATTGGATCTAACGGTTGAGAATGTTTTGGTGGTATTTAGGAACAAACTACCAGGATAACATCATTAATTTTTTTAATATTTTTTTTTTAATATTTATATTTTTTTAAATATTTATTGCTAAAATATAATATACTCTTTTTTGTAATATGTTAATGATGTGGGAACTTTGAACTTTTGAGAAAATAAATTATCAATTAAAATATAATTTTTTTGTAATAGTTTTTTTTTAAAGTAGTACACCGTGAAGATCAAAATTCTGTATAAAATTCATTTTTTTATAGTATATCCCGTAAATATCTATGTTATTATATTAAAAACTAAATAATGAAAGATTTCTTATAAGTCTGGTGGCTTGATCACTCAATCCATAATCGTTGGATCATTCAAATTAAATTGTTGAGAAACGTTAGATATAACAGTAAAATTATCACGTAGAATGATCTAAGGTTTGAATCTACCAACAACATATTAAAATTTACAGGTTTTTTTGAAAAATAAGAATTTTTTCATTTTTTTTCTTGTAGACATGGGTTATTTGATAATATTTTTTATAAAGTAGGATTTTTCAAAAAAGTACTATACTAATTGATTAACAAACTTTAAAAGTTTCGAATTTAATAATTTAAAATGTATATAGGTTAAAAAAGTTAGGCTTATTCTGTATCTGAGTCTATAATTTCAAAATACGGTATTTTTAAATATGAATATAGTCCTGCTAACAATGAAATTAGGTATGTATGAGTTCTTATAAAACAAAATCACCATTTGCGTATAATTTATTATTTAATAATAAATAATATTTAATTAGTTATGATATAAAATTTAATCAAATAGGATAAAAAACATGCATAAATTTATAAAATTTTATCCTCGTATTATTATATTCTTTGTTGATTTGAATTTTTCTTAGATTGATTTGAATTTTTGAACATAGATTTCTAAATTTAAAAATAGTTAGAAAAAAGTAATTAAATTGGCATTAAAATAATGATGCGTAATAATTATTATTAGAATTTAAATACCCACTTTACTAATTTGGGCTTTATCTTGTGTTTTAAAAATTAGATTTTAACGATTTTACACCCCACATGAAGATAACTAAATTATCTTTAATTAAAAGATGGTTTAACAATTTTTATCTAACCGGAATTGTCCATGAAAGAGAAAAGAAAGTCACGAATTTTTTACATGGAGAATTCTATTCAGTATAGAAAACTTATTTATATTTGGTATATTTGGTTTAAATTATCAAAATACACTTTTTAGAATTTAAATATAATCCTATTATTAATAAAATAAACTTTTTTAATATTTGATCTAACGATTTTCATTTATCTAGTTAAGATGTCCTTATTAGTTTGGTTGTCCATGACCGTACGATCAAAATTTTGGATAAGATCCCTATTATGTTTATTATATGGGTTCAGCGGAGACTAACAAAAAGGCACCTGGAAACCAATTCTACACCCTTAGATTAACTTGAATTCAATGGTCATCATTTTTTATTATACTTTATAAAATTAAACATAACAAAATTATATTATTATACACAATTACACATGTTGTTCTTTTTAACCATCCACGTTCTTAAAACCTACAACATCCGACATTTTATTTAGCAAGTTCGGAGGATTTGGAAGGATCTATATCACTAAACATCGTACTGCAAATATTATAAACAAAAAGTTCTGCATATAAAAAATATGTTTTACAAATTAAAAAAAAACCAATGCTTGCTGCATAACAATGAAAAAAATGTGTAAAAATTTAAATTATGCAAAAATAAAGAATAAAATAGTAAAATAATAATGTTTTGCAACTAAAGTAATGCACTAAATTAAAATAATAATATATTGCACTAAAAAATTATGAATACAATAATTGAAAGTAAAAAGTTTTGCAAACAAAATAACATAGAATAGTAAAATTGTGCAAATGTTTTGAATAAAAAAAATGGATGACGTGAGAATGAATGTAATTCATATTGTAGTTAACGTTGTTGGTAACGTATAAGTTGTATATGCCTACATACAACCAATTTATAAGTGTGTAAAACAAAATAATATGTACCCTTGGATTAGATAGAAAAGAATGGTATAAGATGTGGTCTCCAGGTCTCCAGTTAAGTTTAGGTCTCCATAGAACTTATCTCTAAGGATTTAATATAATAAGGATATCAAGTATATACTGATATAAGTATCTTACTAACTGCTTTTACTTTTAATGTTTCGGTTTTATTTACAGTGTATATAAAATTTTAAAATACATTATTACTTAAAAATTATTAAACATAATAAAAATTATGTTATGATTATATAAAATTTTATTCTCATATTATTATATTCTTTATCGATTTGAATTTGTTCTTAATTAATTTTAATACTTTATTGAAAGAAACATAAAATTTCTATATTTAAAACAATTAGTGGATAAATAAATAAATTGGTGCTACAAAAAAATATTTATTAAAATTTAGATACTCACTTTACTATTTAGGTTCTATCCTGAGTTTTATAAATTGAATTTTGACGATTTTACAACTCATGCGAAACTAACGAAATTATCTTTAATTTAATGATGGTTTAATAATTATCTAACTTGACCAGTTGACCTACCCATAAACCGAAAAGAAAAGATGGTTAAGAATTTTTACATAAAAAATTCAATTCAATATAGAAAACCAATTTATAATTGGTTTAAATTATCAAAACACACTTCTTAGTATTTAAATATAATACTACATTTAATCGAATACACATTTTAATATAAGTATTATATTCAAAATTATCGTTTATGAATATGAAACACTCAATATTTTAATAATATTTTAATATTATCCTTTTTTTTGTTTGTTATATGTAAAATAATATAATTATAATTTGGATTAATCAAATTGTTATGTTCCTTCAGAAAAAAAAGTGTTTAAATTTATTTATGTACATGAGTTTTCGTAAGTAATTTTTAATATTGTAATCAATATGAATTGTTATCTTGATATTTGGTTTAACAATTATTATCTAATTGGAACTATACATAAATTCAAGAGAAATGATATTTAAGAATTTTTACATAGAAAACTTTTAAATTATCAAAATACACATTTTAGTATTTAAATATAATTCTATTATTAATCAGATACACGTTTTAATATTAGATCTAACAATTCTCATCGATATATTTAAGATCTAATTAATTTGGTCGTATAGTGATCGTACACGGACCAGATCGATTTTAATTTTTTCTTAAATTGATTTTAATATTTCATTGAAATAAAAATAGAATTTATAAATTTAAAAGAATTAGGAAAAAAATTAAATTGGTGCTACAATAAAAAAATTATTTATTAAAATTTAAATAATCACTTTACTGTTTGGGCTCTATCTTAAGTTTTAGACAACGGATTTTAACGATTTTACAGCCCATGCGAAGCTAACAAAATTATCTTTAATTTAATGATGGTTTAATAATTTTTATCTAACTGGAACTATCCATAAACTAAAGAGAAAAGATAATTACGAATTTTTACATAAAGACTTCTATTCAATATAGAAAACTCATTTATAATTGGTTTAAATTATCAAAATACACCTTTTAGTATTTAAATACGATCCTATTATTAATCAAATATAATTTTTAATATTATATCTAACGGTCCTCATCTATTTGAATATTTATAATTTTATAATCCAACGGATCATATACTTTTGGTAGTACAGTGACCGACCAAAGTTTTGGATAAGATCTCCCTTACGTTTATTATATATAAGGAGTTAATAATAGATAGATGAGTCGGGTTCAAATTTCAACACATACTCAGCTCAACTCGTTTAACTAAACAAACTCGAAATCGTATTCGAGCTCGACTCGTTTACGAGTTCGAGTCGGGCCGGGCCCCTCGCATTACAGCTCTACACAGCAAGAAGGTGAACAAAAAGAAACATCTCTGGCGTTGTTTCTCTGCATTGAATGTTTGGTTGTGAATATTTTTTGACAAACAAACGAAATCTTGTACTTTCCGGTCTTTCCCTTGCACTTCTGTTATTTCTTATGCTCTTACTTAAAACGCAGAACGTACCAATTTGTAAGAAAAATAGGATCACAAGAAAAAGACCCAAAGCTGGTATACATGTTATCCACCTCAATATTATTGAATGAAATGATGAGTCTGATCAAGCTTAAATTTACAAATATCTTTTTTTTCAGAACATACAAATCCACACAATGATGATGAGAAACCTCTAGCTAGTAATGTGCGGAACAAGAGGTAGCATCTCCACTAGTCCATTTCGACATTTTCAGGTGCAGAGGAAAAGCACACGAAAGAGATTACCGCCTCTGGAAGTTGAATGACTTTATAGAATAAGCAAAAACAAATGCAAAAAGAACTGTGGTGGCGACAACGGCAAATGCAGCCAGCCCAACATGATCATGTTTAAATCCGAAATAATCGTCTACAAAGTCTTTGACTGTTTTCTGCACATCTTCAATGTACTCGTCATCAATGTCTCCATATTGCGATCCAATCAAACCATAAAGAGTCCAAGCAATGGGACAAACCCAAGAATACCATTTCCACCAATCAGGCATTGCCTATGTCATTAGCAAATACAAAATAAATGAAATATAATGCACTTGTTATATACTTCTTGATGGAAAATTGGTTGTAGAACTTACAGGTCGTGGCATGATAAATCCCGAAAAGAGATTCCACAAGCCATAAAATGCCGCAGCAACAACAGCAGCAATGTCGGCATTGGGAGTCACGGCTACGGTCATCATGCCGAAGTAGACAAAGTATAACAACGTGAAGAATGTGAAAAACAAATACCAACCAAATTTAACAAATGTCCACTCAAACCCAATCATTGCATAGACTATGAGACAATATAGTAGACTTTGGCTAAGAACATAAGGTATTTCTACCAAAACCTGCAATCCGAGAACAAACTCTGATAAATGAATAAAATATAAACAGGTTACGTTACGTCTGCTTATAAAGTCTGTTTCGACAACAAATTACCTGTGCGAACGCATATGCCACAGCTGAATACATTCCAGCTGCTCTTTCTCTATAATATACTGTCCGTTCAACATCCACTACTGGCTGTGCAGATGCCGCATTCTGAACACCAAGAAAGAGGCAAGCAGCGTCCATAGAACCCATTGCATTGAAGAGATCAATCCTACTACGGCTGCAATATATTTTTATTATACAATATTAGATGCAAACACACTACACAAGCTCAAGACGAAGTAATTTCTGTCTGTAACTTACACTTTTGAACCAAGATCCCAGAACATTGATCCAAGCGACAATCCTGCAGCAGTAGCAAAGACAAGTCTAACAGCAGTATATGCTGTGTTTCGCCAGTATGAACATCTTTGTTTCCATAAACAAGCCAGCAATTGGTTAATAAACGTTTGAGAATACTGGTTAGGAAAATAGAGATCCTTTGCGCCTGGGAGAGGAACACTTAGCTCTGCAATGAGGGCCTTGTTTCTCCTGTACCAAACCATGCATTCAATAAATTAGAAAGAAATGAGTGCCTAAACAGTGCTTCCAGTAGCATAGATATATTATCTGTTACTATCTAAACATACCTGTAAAGATCTGAGTTTCTGTATGTTTCAAAGAAATCGATTCCCAAAGCCATCTCCTGTGCTGGACTAGTAACTTCCAACATCCAAGTAGCAGGATTATATCCATCTTTTATTTTACTTACTCCGTCAATGTCCTATTATAAATATCATGTTTTAGGAGACACTTGAAATTATGAATAGCAGTTATATGTATAGGTTGTTTTTTGTGTTTCTAATATCACCTCAAAGTATTTGATCAATTCGCACGAATGTCGACCCACTGGTCCCACATAAATCTCTTGTCCTCCGCGTTTCAAAAGAAAAAGCTGTAACCAGTGCTTTCACAGTTTTAGCGTTTAAAAGGAAATAACAAACACTAATGCTGATTAACGAGTAAAGTGCAGAGTGGTGGTTAAACTTTATCCACTGTAGCACTTTGATAGCCAGATATTTTTTTTACCATACAGAAAAGTGGCTAATCGCAAATACTGATGGTTACATTTTGATTTTCTTTCGCAGAAAACTGACCCTTAACCACCTTTCTGAAATTTGAAAGTAATGTATGGCCATCATATTGCGAATTTGAAACTCCAACCACTAAAATGCCATGATTCGTTAATTTCGGCCACCACTCTACATTTACTCTTAATTATACGTGCAAGTAATGTTTCACCTCATCAAATGCTTCAAATATGTCGATACTAGGTTGATGGATGGTGCAAACAACTGTTCTTCCAGTGTCTACTGTATTCCTCACAGTTCTCATCACTATAGCGGCAGCTCTTGCATCTAACCCTGAGGTTGGCTCATCCATGAATATAATGGAAGGATTCGCCACCAGCTCAACAGCAATGGTTAGCCGCTTACGTTGCTCAATTGACAGACCATTTACTCCTGGCAACCCAACTAGAGCACTCCTTATATTGTTCACTTCAACAAGTTCAAGAACCTCTTCTACAAACATCTGCAAAATAGCATCTTATGTTTTCAAATTCTTCACTTCCGTCATAATGATTCTATTATGCCACCCCATGATAATAACTTCAAAAAATCAGTAACATAGAATGAAATCCCTAGGTGGTGCACACTGCACAGTCACCGGTCACACCACATGAACAGAAGCTATTAACAAGGGTCGGCTCATATGCACTCCTCTCACTGATACTTGACCGACATCAATAAGTTTTCATTGATAAAATTCAAACAGGACTTCCTCCTTTCTGGTTTGAGAAAAAACATGCACTAAAATGATTTAGATCTACTAACCTTTCTGGTATGAGAATCAATTTCTGTTGGCAACCGCAGCCAGGCCGAGTAGAGCAATGACTCATACAGAGTAACATGAGGTGAGTGGATATCATTTTGCTCACAATAACCAGAAATCCGAGCAAATGTTTCTTGCTTCTTTGGGAATCCAGAAATTGTAATGTTGCCCTCAATATAGCCACCAGTTTTCCGACCAGCAAGTACGTCCATCAAAGTTGTTTTACCAGCACCGCTAACCCCCATTAGTGCTGTGAGAACACCTGGCTTGAAAGCTCCGGTCACACCTTTCAGAAGCAACAATTTATCTTCACCAACTCCTTGCTCTTTCATTTCCTTCAATACGTGATCATATTGTTACCAGTCAGGCTCATAAAGTAGCTACTAGAAAAAACTTCACATAATCTCCGCCAATTTCAATCAATGATCTGGAATTAAATTAATTTATATACCTGTGGCATATCAACAGAATATCTGATCTCATCAAACGTGATGGAATACGGCTCAAATGGAAGAACCATTCCCTTTTTCTTGGACTGGCTGGCCTCGACATTAATTTCTGTGATATTAAAATTCTAGATAAGCTTTTACATTGTACATTTAATTAGTAAGCTTACAGATATATTAGTGAAACGAATAAATATCCCACATGAAATTTGGCACTTCCAATAGATCTACCTCTAGTTGATAATTCTGTGGCTTCATCAGTATCATCTTCATCTGGAATAAGAGGTTGAGGTTTTCCCAAAGCTGCAGAATTAAGCAGTAAGTAACCAGAGACTTTCAACCTATTAAATAACTTTGAAAGTAAAAGGAATAAACACTAACGATCAAGATAGGAAAGTGCCACTATCACAAGGAAGTTGAATAGTAAAATGAATCCAATTAAAGCTCCTGCTCCGATCCAGTACCAATATGAATATGGGAAAAAACCTCGAGACTTCAAAACTGCTACACCTACTGTCTCAGTTTTGTTGGGAGTTAACTTCGGCATGAAAAAGTGATTTCAAAAGTCAGAAAAGATGATAATAAAAACAACAAACACCCAAAATATCTAATTAATACTAACTGTGCTCCATTGATGCCCGAGAAATTCATTCACAGTAACTGCGTTCATTGCGTACATTATTGGTGACGAGTAGTAGCCCCATAGCCACATCTTAGCGACATCGTCTGTTGCATCATACAACATAAGCATGTAACAGGTCGATTTTTTACTATAATAATAATCACTATATAATTATTCAAATTATTTATTCTACCTCGGGCTAGGACAAATCCACCTAATGCAAAAAGGATAAGTACTGCGAATCCCCCAAAATTCATTGCAAGAATCATGTTCCTTCCCAAAGATGCCATAAGCCGAAATAATCCTGATGCCATCTGATTGACTAGAACGTATAATATGTATTGTTTTATGAATCTGCAAAGTAGATTAAATGACTTTTAGCATCACGTGCAAAAGGAACGACTAAGAGATGTCTCAGTAAAAAAACAAGCATGTAACTTTTTTAAAATGGTTACCTTCCAACATTAGGATCATATCCGATCACATAGTATGTGAGGCATGTCCAAATTGCAGCCTCGAAAAATGAAACCGGGATTTTAACAATCCATAGTGGAATAGAATATGACCATGTTGGATAAAAGAGAAGGTCTCTTTGCTTGTAGAAGACAGGAAGCTTCGCTATTGTCATGGCAAGCTCAGCCATTCCATTGAACATTAGCAGAACCACACCAAAAAAGAAAGAACCCATGTATAAGTTTCCATCCGTTACTGTATCGTGGTCCAGTTCACTTCTTAAAAACAGTGTCATGCAAATGACTGATAGTGCAGTAATCTAGATGAAGATCAAAGAAAGCATGAAGGATAATCACAAAATACTAAGACCCCAACAGCAGTTATTTCGGAAAGGACAGACAAAACTCACTTGGAATCCTTTGAATATGTACACAAATGAGTTCCTCTTCATCAGCAAAATTTCTCTAGCAGCCAAAGTTTTAAAAAGCTCCCTCTTGCTGATTCCATACTTCTCAGTTGACAAAGCAGCAGGGTGACTTTTACTTTTGTCATATGGTTTTGCAAGATCATCTTGTAGTCTGAGTCCAACATGAAATGACTGATAAGCCTCGTAGAATTCTTTGGCTGTAATAAATCTGTAAGGCTCATCTCTGTGTAACCAGTACTGCTTCTGATCTTTCTTTGATGTCACCTGTATATTTTACAAAACTTCCTCTCAGAATATATCATGCTTATATACACTATATACATGACTTTAACAAGTGGCACAAGGTTATGGACACAGATTTCTTACTTCTTGCAAGAAGTCTGCCACGCCTTTTCTCTCTGGACACTTGAAACCCATGCTCTCAAAAAACTCAAGCACATTTTCACGGGGACCTTGATACACAATATATCCATCAGATAGAAGAATAATATCATCAAACAAATCATATGCTTCAGGGGCTGGCTGGAGGAGAGATATTAGAGCAGTTCCTTGGAGAATGTGGACACTATGCCGGAGCGATTTCACAATTTGATAAGTTGTAGAACTATCCAAGCCAGTGGATATTTCATCCATAAAAAGGGCCCTAGCTGGTCCAACTAACATCTCGCCTATAATTGATCAGATTATATGTAATTATCGCACATATATTCAAAAAGAAAAACGTTATATAAGTTAGTACCAGAACTGCAAGTTGTTAACCTGTTGTAACACGCTTTCTTTGTCCTCCAGATATACCCCTGATCATTTGGTCTCCTACCATAGTATCTGCACAAATATCAAGGCCTAAAACCTGCAAGCAAGAGGAGCATGCATTTATCCATTTTTAGTTACAAACTATGTGGTGGTGCCGATGTTTTTTGGTTAGTTGTAATACCTTCAAAACATATTCAGTCACCACATTTGTCTCTTGGCCTTTTGTTGCAACAGCCTGAAGGAAAATAACAAATTTCGATTAATGAAAAAATAGAGATTCTACATTTGCTATATAATATAACTATAGGAAAAATAGAGATTATGTATCACAAAGTAGTTCTGTTTAAACAGCATTTGCATAGTTCATATTAGGCATCAGACCCCTCTAGTTATACAGCAACTCGTTTTAAATTTTCAAATTTATATAGTGATAGAGTTAGACAGTGGACGGTAACGTGATGGAGGGAATGCTAAAATTCAATTTGTTTATTTCCTCATCTTCTTTTGAAAGTAAATGAAAAGGGAGGAAGGTTTTAACAATCACTATTGATTGCAGTGGTCACTGAGCATCTTTGTGAATACCATATTTGTCCAAGAGGCTAACTTCACAATTCAAATAGCTTGTTTTCTAGAACATTTTGAAATTACATAGCTATGTCATTAGTCATTACCTTCATAAATATATCAAGATCAGGATCAGGCTTTATATTTGCATCCTTCTCTCTTCTTGCCAGCTCAGCCAACATTTCTGCGTAAAAATTAACAATTCAGCAATTCAGCCCACAAGCAAACATATGTTACACGTCGTACATCAGCACTGAGAATATGAAAGAATGTGCGTCAACTAACCATAGCGTGATCCAACTCCCTGACATCGAGCAGAAAATTCCAAGGTTTCCCTCACGGTCATTTCACCTATATGAAGATCATACTGACTAATATAGGCAGCCGTTCTTTGTGGCACAAATTCATCCATTCTATGGCCATTGTACGTCACCCTTCCAGAAAACTATTATCGTACAATGTAAAATTTGATATATCACATTAAACATCTATAAAGATAATAAATAATGTATTTTTAAAATTTACAGAAAATTCTACCTCAAGGGCAGGATCAAGCTTTCCGGCCAGAGCGAGCAATAATGTGGTCTTCCCTGAACTAGGAGGACCTAAAAGCAATGTCATCCTGCACATAACATTACATGCAATCATTATGTATGGAACAAAATCTCGAAAAGCTTAAAACATTACAGAGTTGTAAGGCTTCAAGCAAAAATTTAAACTATTAGAATCGAAAAATTTAAACTATTACAATCGAAAAATCTACCTGCTAGGTTTGATGATTCCACTAACATCTTCAAGAATAGTTAGGCGCTTTTTTCTGTTTGGAAGTAAGCGAAGAGTCTCCAACATTGCCTTGCATTCATCAGAAGAATCTCAGTTACATTTCGATGCACATGATCATTTTTCACTACAAACTAATTTTAGTCCGTTGGTGCAAATTGTCAGTCACATAGGGTGCGGGAGACTAGTCTAGGATGCATTGTATGCATTGTGGCATTACAGTTTGCTAAAAGCAATTTCTACGAGTGTGTCAAAAAGAGTCTAAAGTGTCATGTGGCATGATATAACGTAACATTCTTACTACTCTTAATGTGCAAAAGTACTACTCCTATTAAAGAAAGCAAAAATAATATATTACTAATCCGTCTTATTCATTTGTTAATAATTGGAATGGAAGAGCTCGGTACGCATTTTAAAATTCTTATAAATTATAGTTCCATTAATTATTTTAAATTTATTTTTCTACTGAATAAAATTTAATGTTTGGATTTTTATTCAAAAAAAAAAATTTAAAAATAAATAATGGAACTATACTTTAGAGAAGCTTTAAAATGTGTGTCGAGCTCTCGGTCCGAAATGTTAACAAATGAATGAGACGGAGGGAGTAATACTTTTGATGATTCGACAATATTGATATCTCTGATTTACACCCCTATTGAAGATGCTCTAAGTTCTCCAATGAATTGTTAGTAATATAATGAGCTACATAAACAATGAGCTGCCATATTCAATTTTACAGCATTATTTCATTGCCTGTTATAAAAATTCTTATTTCGAATTTGAACAAATTTGAGGTCCGATCCAAAAATTTAAAACAAGATACTAAACAAGTAACACCTTCGTATCACAAACACTTGAAAACAAGAAAATTTTTACTTTTAAAGGCCATCTCCTTGTAGCAGACCTAAGCAGGCTCAGTCTGGTACTAAAGTAGTAACTTACCTCGCCCATACTGAGATTGAAGTTTATCAAAGAAGGCAAAGCTCTGCTTCCTACGTGAGCTTCTGTCTCCACCTTCATATTCTCAAATTTAACTTCGATTTGTGGTAAATCAATTCCAACTCTGCATGTTTCATTCTAATCTCAGACAACTTTATATTATAAATTCGATTTCTGCAGTACTAATATTTGATAAAAATCCCTCATAAAACTAGCATAGCATGTATACTTGCTAACATCTTAAATTTTTTAAACTAATAACTAAATCTAACGGGATAGCCTAGTGATAAAAGTCTTATCCCAGTCGTCCTATTTTCGATTTTCACTCATCCGAAATTAATACAAGATACCGAAAAAGAAATTAATGAGAAGAGTGTAACTAAAATATATTTACCTATCAACTCTTTCTCTGAGGGCTAACAGCAACTTCTCATTATCTTCATCAGCAACATTGAGAAGCCTGTCCAATATCTTCTTCCTCTCCTTATATCCAAGATCATAAACATCAACTTCACTAGCTCCGGCACCTTGTGATCCGAAAAGCAGGCCTTTTCGTAATCTGTCAAAAGTTGGCAACTTCTCAAGAGAAGCCCATTTAAGTGCTTCTTCATCATCTTCATCTCGACCTGATGTGTTAAATACTTCTTTCCCACTGTTTCTCCACCCCGATGAACTGTTTGCTCTTAAACTCCCAAGTCCTTCTCTTCTACTTCTGCTGTTTCTTATACTGTTGCTCAAATTGTATAGATTGCTCCCATCCATTTTTCTTTCTAATATATCAACTTAGCTACCTAGCAGCTAAAATATTAAAACACTAGAAGAAAAACGCAATCAGACAACACCTATTTACACTCAGACAAAAAAGTGTAGCCTAGCTAGAATTAACATACAGTGGTTTATCACAGTAAACCGACATGCATATATGGGTGATCCAACATGCATGCAGCAAATTTTAGTAAACTTGTTTGAATTCTAACGAACTGTATAGATGTACGTGTATATATGATTGTTGACAGTGCTAGTAGCTTCCGCTCTATATAAATATATAGATATAGTGGCGGAACGAAATTTCAAACCTTTTTAAAATAAAATAAGTAGTTTCGAAAGGAAACTAATCGTAACTTAAAATTAATTTTATTTAAGTAAGTAAGATGAAAATTCAACGAAAAATGCTAGAGGCACAAAATTTGTTCCCAAAATTCATCCCAAATACACATGACAATTCCTGATTTGTTGTAATAATAAGTGAACTCCCTGCATTCACACCAACAACACCAATCAAAACATTCCAAATTGCCACATCACCTATATCATGTCATTTGGTAACAAAATTTGTACCAAATTTTGTGCCTCTACCACTACTCAAATTCAGCTTTTCCTTAGTCCTGACTTGTAATATTTAGTGACTTAAAATTAATTTTATTTTTGGAAATATATACAACTATTTTAATAACTTAAATGGAAATGACTTGGTTCTTCTATATCAGTTCTAATCAGCCAACTCGGTACATGGTGTTTGCAGTATGGGTGACCAAAACCGGATATCTGGTCCGGTTTATTCTGATCGGATTATCCGATTTTCGATCCGGTTTAAACGGATATCCGAATTCTGGATATCCGGTTAAACCTGATCTAAAACCGGAATAAGTTTTTCATAATCGGAAAAACCGGATATCTGATCCGATTTTTTTTGGATCAGGTTTAACCGGATACCCAGAATTCGGATATCCGTTTAAACCGGATCGGAAATCGGATAATCCGATCCGAATTAATTAATTAAAATATATTTTAAGTTGTAAAAAAGTAATAAATTTTATTATATTTTGATAGGTTATCGTTAACTTTACAAATTTTAAATTGATTAATAACATTTTAGACATCAAAATCTCATATATTAACATTTATAAATTTATTTTTTTCCTAATTTTTATTTTAACCTATCAAATTATCATTCATTTGTTTAATATGTACTTCTACGTACTTTTTTAGAGATATTAATAGCACGTTCACTCTCGAATTTATTTTATTAAATGAAATAATAATATTAAACGAGAACACTCTTTCATTAACTTCATTCTAAAATTTTATTAACTAAGATTACGAAGTTTTTCACGTATAAATATATGGTATTATGTTTATAAATGCGTACTCAAATATATAATTTCATGTGTATCATTTCGATTTTACACCTAGAATGTTTATAAACTCGATCAATGTACACAAACTTAGTAATTTATTAGTAATAATTTATTACTTAATCTAATATATCATATGTTGAATTATTTGTCTTTAATATTATTCATTATACATATATAAATATATTATTTTTTAAGATATATTGAAAACCGAATCGGATCCGGATATTCGATTTTATATAAAGTTGTGATCCAGATCCGAATCCGAATTTATAAAAAAAATCTGGATCGGATATCCGGTCCGAGTTTTTCGGATCAGATATAAAAAAATTTGAATTTTTAAAATCGGATACGGATCGAAACTTAGGATAATCCAATTTTCGGATTTTTATGTTCACCTCTGACGGTTTATGACCTATTCATTTGCATGACATTCTTCGATTAATTAGTACTTCAATTAACTAATACTTTAATAGACTCACTTTCTATTCTAGATAAGTTATTTAATTTTAAGATGAATTATTGACAGCTCGGCGAGCTAAATAAGCCCACCTTTTTAGACTTAAATATGCCATTGTCCTTTGACCAATAAATTAAACAAATAATATGTCATGAAGAACTAGTAATTGCTAACTTTACTAGGAACTATATTATTTATATTACTAACTTTACTATGAACTATATTATTTATATTATTTTCACTAGTGAGTTAGGAGCCTTTTAGAAATGCGCTTACAATCTTAAGAATAATTGGAATCATCGATAATTAAATTATTCACTATTCACCCCATTTTAAAATATTAGTTTCTTTTGAAAAAATTTACTCAAATTAAAATATTTTTTAAAATATTTTTTTTCATTCATAACCTTATGTATTATACTAGTTTTTATACATGTGGAGTATAATTACATTAAAAATGTGAAAGGTAATTTTGAACCATTGTTCATAAATTTGTACCGAAGTTAAAAGAAGATATCTATCTATTTTGCGATAAATTTTTTTAGACAATAATAGTTTGTGATAGAAGAGTGTTACGGTAAATGAAAATTGATGCTGAAGAGTAAACTGAATATATATAGTTCGCTATTTATTCATTTTTATTGTTTAGTCACTTATTAAAAAACATGATGATAAAGAAAGGAGTCGAATAAAGTTAGTTACTAAAACAGTTAAATAGTTTTGCTACAACCTCACATCAGGGTCTCGTAGTCTCGTGGACAAGATGAACTCAACATAATTTCTTAATAATTCGCGGAGGACAAAATTTAATGTGGATTGGTTAAATTTATTTATCATCGAAGAATGGAATTTAGTTTCATCATTGCCGCTGCCATTTTTCAAAATTGCACTTAACATGGTGGGAAAATTTCTAAAAATCTTTATACATTTTAATTTTGGTTCTTCTTTTCACTGGTGTCTACGTCATCTTTATTTAACTAGTTGAAAAAGCCGCGCTTCGCGGCAGCGTAATAATTTTTTTAAAATTTCTATCAAATAACTTACGAAAATTACTCGGTTCTCGCTAATAAGCCGTCCTCCCGTGAAACACGTTTTCCTTTTTAATATCAAAATCTCAAATTTAATATATTGAATATATATTTGTCTTATATATTAATTTTTATGTTACCATACTCCTTTCTAATGAGACACTTTTTCGTCGAAAAAACACCAATATAACTTTACATATTCTACTTCAAATAGAACTTTTAGTTATGTATTACAAACGCTTATTCTACTTTCAATAGAACTTTTAATTGCAAGTACTTCTTTTATATCCGAACTTTTCTCCTCTATAAATCGAAACACCTATTCTACTTCAAATAGAACTTTGCAAGAACTTGTTTTATATTTGAACTCTTCACCTCTACAAATTCAAATACTTATTCTACTTCAAATAGAAATTTTAATTATATGTCTTCGCTATAAATTCGAATTCTTCTCCTCTATAACTTCGAACACCTATTCTACTTCTAATATGCTAAAAACTATTTTTTGATTTATTAGTATTTAAAATTGTAAACCTCTAAAAAAATTAGAAAAATAGATTGAG
The DNA here is from genome assembly GCA_030848705.1 of Heracleum sosnowskyi. Lineage (NCBI taxonomy): Eukaryota > Viridiplantae > Streptophyta > Magnoliopsida > Apiales > Apiaceae > Heracleum > Heracleum sosnowskyi. Next base: position 116,149,765 of record CM061245.1, on the reverse strand, counting down.
ACGATCTTAGCGATGCCACCTCACCTCCCGCGTATCCTCCTTTATATATATACTAGTCGACTAAGCCGCGCTTCGCAGCGGCCTTATAACATTTTTTTCAATATTCCAAATAAAATACATTTTAGACAAAGTCGATAAAAAAAAATATATAATATCAAATTAATTAGCGAACACAAAATTTCACAAACTAAATATTCATAGATTACTATTTATATAATTGTTTAATACAAATTTACTGTCACTCTTTTTTAGTCCGACACTCGTTATAATAAATATATACAAATAAAATACTAATAAAAATTTAAGAACAACACACCGCCTCAAACTTTAATTATTTTAATTATCATTAAATTACTAATTTTTGAATTTACTTAAACTTGACAATAAAAAATTTTAATACCTACATATACATCATTAATAACATAAAAGGTTTATGTTGAGAATTTTTTGAAATGCTAGTTATAATTTTGTGAAAAACGTTTTTTAATTTTGAAAGAAGTTTAATTATATCTCTTTTTCTATAAATTTGAATATCATTTGAATGTCTTTTCTACTTCGATTATGTTAAAGAAAGATTTAATCATTACAATTTTTTTATTTTGAATATGCTAAAAGAAATTTTTAATTTTATGTCTTCATCATAAATTTTCAGTTTCTTTTCCATTTCCATTCTCTGTGAATTGTAATCATTATATTTAGAACTTGTAATTAAAATATATGTAAACAACAAATTAAACTATTTATATAAATTTTCTTCATATCGATATGTGTCACATTTATTTTAGCCTACACTGGTTGTGAAAAAATCCGTTTGTCTTATCTTTTATATAAAGATATATTAGAAATGTCAAAATAATTCAATCTGGGTATCCGACTCGTTACAAATAATCGAATCAAATGGACAACCGACTCATTCCGATTCAATTAAATTTTATTGAATTCGAAATTTTGAATTTAGATTTTAATTTTAACTTATTTTTTAAACTTGAAAGTGTGTGGATTTATATTTAGATACGGGTGTCGCACTTGCTCAAAATATAATTATTACCTTTTGTCATTGTCAATAAATTAGGTAGTAAAACTGTATGGTGATTATATAGTAGAAAATTATTTTAATATAATTTTTTTCTTATTTATAAATTAGATTGTTAAAGGAGAAATTGTGATTTTTAATATTCAAAATATCAAATCCCAATATGACAATCTTACTAAGAATTTATTAATTTTCGTGATGGTTCTAATTGATAATTACGAAAAGAAAAAATTTTATTTAAAAAAATTTCAACTGTTTAAGAAAATAAATATGACTTACACTATGTAATTATGCATAGTATCGTTTAAAAAGTGTAAAAAATATGTATCCTCCTATTTATATATTATGTAATTTAAGAAAAAAGTGTAAAATATGTATTGTGTCATTTATATATTTATTCATACAAATTAAAATTTAAATAAAATATAAGTTAGTTCAGAAAAAAAATTATATTTGTATAATTAAATTCTAAATAGAATTGATTGTTATATGTTTATTGTTTTTACTTTAAATTTTTGAATGTAAATAAATAAATTCAATTTTATTTAACTAAAATTGAAAAACTCTAGTTATTTAATTTGAGTAAGTTTAAATTTTTAGAGGACTTGTTTTTTTCTAATAAAAATTATAAAAGGAAATAATAAAAAGTTTTAATTTTTTTCTCATAATTACGAAAAGAAAAAACTTTATTTAAAAAAATTGCAACTATTTAAGAAAATAAATATGACTTACACTATGTAATTATGCATAGTATCGTTTAAAAAGTGTGAAAAATATGTATCCTCCTATTTATATATTATGTAATTTAAGAAAAAAGTGTAAAATATGTATTGTGTCATTTATATATTTATTCATACAAATTAAAATTTAAATAAAATATAAGTTAGTTCAGAAAAAAATTATATTTGTATAATTAAATTCTAAATAGAATTGATTTATATATGTTTATTGTTTTTACTTTAAATTTTTGAATGTAAATAAATAAATTCAATTTTATTTAACTAAAATTGAAAAACTCTAGTTATGTAATTTGAGTAAGTTTAAAATTTTTAGAGGACTTGTTTTTTATAATAAAAATTATAAAAGGAAATAATAAAAAGTTTTAATTTTTTTCTCGAAAAAATAGGACATAAATAAGGAAATAAGGATATTTATTTATTTGTTTATTAATACAAAATATATGTATTAATATATGTATTATATTAAATTTAGTTTTCAAAAAGAATTTATTATTTGATATTAAATATGATATGATTTTATTTATTTAATTATAAATTATTATTATTACATACAAATAATCTTAATATAATAATATTTTAGAGCACTACTCACGGGCTATAACCTAGTTATCATAAAATATTCAAATTTGTGACGTGAGAAAAACTAATTAATACGCCATGTTTTTATAGGCAATTTAAGATATAATAAAGATTAAATTGTAAATAGGATTATAATATAATATTTAATAAAAATAAAATCCTAAATAGGATTGTAATATAACATTATAATAAAGATTAAATTCTAAAAAATATTGATTTTTCTATAGTTATCATCTTCTCTATATATTCGAATCTAAGTAAGATAATTTAATTTTATTGAATTAAAATAAAGAAACTCTAGAAAAATAAATTAAAACTTAATAGGATTTAATTTAGTTTAGAAAAGAAGTTAATTTTGTTTAATAAAATTTTAAATAGAATTTACTTTTATATATTTATTGTCTTCGCTAAAAATTCGAATTGAATTAAAATAGTGAAACTCTAAAAAAATAGATTAAAACTTAAATAGGATCTAAGTTATTTGAGAAAAAAATATAATATTTGTTTAATTAAATTTTAAATAGGATTGACTTTTATATATTTATTGGCTTCCTAAATATTTGAGTGTAATAAGGAATGTCTTCCCTAAAAATTCGAATGTAAATAATAAAATTTAATTTTATTAAATTAACATTGAGAAGTTCTAGATAAATAGATAAATATTCTACAACATATAGAAAGAAAAAAAAGTAACGAAAAGATAAAGAAGACGACGATAAAAATATTATTGACACAAAATATTTAGTCATGCTTTTATAGATGTAATCTATACTATATTATTATAAGCAAACTATTGGTTGGTTGTTGGTTGTTGGTTAGTTGGTATTTTTAATAACAACCGTTAGATTGAAATATAGATAAAAGGAGAACCGTTAGATGTAATGTTAAAAGAATATTTCTTTCTTAATATTCAAAATACTTTCACGGGTTCAAGGTTCGAATCCGTGAACAACATAGTTTAAAAAATATTTATTTTTAGATATTTAAAATGTTCCCACGGGTTCAAGGTTTGAATCCCGTCAATAACATATTATTATTAAATATTTATATTACCTATTTTTCTAAGCTATATCCCATCAATAACATATTATTATTAAATATTTATATTACCTATTTTTCTAAGCTATATTTAGAAGTTCAAGATAGTATTCCCGGCCCGTTGACAATATATTAAAAACATTTATCCTCAAAATAGAAACAAATGCTTACACCAACATCATACATACATTAATAATTTTTAAAATTTTATTTTTCTACTAATAAAATTATATAATCAAAATACAGATAATAATATAAAAATCGCACGGGTTAAAGGCTAGTAATAATATAATGTAAAAAATTTAAATTGATTTTGGATTTAGAAAAAACTCAAACTTTTCATTAGATCCACAGTTAGGTTTTGGCAGGTATGATTATGCACTCCAAAGATCCTATTATATACATACCACCTAAATTTTTTGACAATCTTTTGCTCCTAGTTGAATCTCTTTTGCTCGATCCTCTTAAATTAGAGTTTACTTATTAGTATCTTGTTGCATCTTTCCATGTGAAGAATGTCCTCTTCAAGTGATTCAACTTAGTTTTGTTCCTGGAATCCTGGGTTGGCAAAAGCAAGTTATAACGTATAACGTGTATTAGTTAGATAAGTTATGCAATTAATTGGAACTTGTTGCTACTTACTCGATGTTGGGTACTAAAATTTACAATATTACAATTTTCAGCATCAGTACCTTAAAAAGATGAAAAAATCAGTTACTACTTGAGAAATTAAAGATAGTAAAATTTAAATTCTAGTAAACAAACGATTGAATGAGAGATCAAAATACTGCAAAAATTACATAAAACTTTATTATAACTACATAGTATTGTCCATTTGATCAGTAGTCAATATATGCAGATATATAGTTATAATATTTGCTATTGGCTTACCAACATCAACTGATTAATTTGAGCCAAGTGTAATCCACAATATGATGATTAGGCAGCACCTGAACACATGAAAAACATGTACACGCTCAATAATAGGTTTGATATATAAAAGACACTACATGAAGACATATACATAAACGATACCAAAATTGAAAGATAAAATCATAGACGTAAGGATGGATGCATCAGACGTAGGGATGCATTGTATCCTACGGGGTTATAATAGTTTTATAGATTACCCTGCATCTAAAGTATGGAAACGTGGTCATTTTTTCTCAAAAAGAATATGAAAATAAATAGATTAAATTTTAAATATGATACACTTTTACATATTTATGGTCTCTCCTATAAATTAGAATTGCTATTTTTTTATCTTATAAATTCGAATTTTAATAAGAAAATTTAATTTTATTGAATTAAAATCCAGAAACTCTATAAAAATAGATAAATAGCTTTCGGACGATCTGAGAGCTCCTGGGATAAAGATAAAGATATAAAGAAGAAGATAAATAAAAGGAGAAATAAGATAAAAATTGATATGATAAAAAGATAAAGATGTTGAATATTAAAATAGTATATTTACTTTCTTTCATTATTAAAGATTTTAAAGGAAAGAAGATAAATAAAAGGAGAAATAAGATAAAAATTGATATGATAAAAAGATAAAGATGTTGAATATTAAAATAGTATATTTACTTTCTTTCATTATTAAAGATTTTAAAGGAAAGAATATAAAAATTGTATATTTAGTTTCCTTCATCAGTAAAAATTTAAAAGACAATTGCTATTTTTTTATCCTATAAATTCGAATTTTAATAAGGAAATTTAATTTTATTGAATTAAAATCCAGAAACTCTAGAAAAATAGATAAATAGCTTTCGGACGATCTGAGAGCTCTGAGGGTTTTCCTTTATATATATAAAAGATATATATTGATTTTAAAATGATGTAGGAAATTAAATTAGATTGATATTAAAAAAGAAAATAAAAAAAATTGTTAAAAGAATATATTAAGAAAAAAAAATTATAAATTATTAATAAAATAATTCGTGCATTGCACGATATAATGCGAGTATGGTTAAAATGAAATTGTTCTTTTTCATAAAAGTGTCACTTTTATAATGGACTTGACAATTCCATTATAGAGTTAAGTTCTATGTTTAACATAGCAAAACATATTGTTCTGCAAAACATGTTCGGTTTCCAGAACATTCATGTTTAATTTACAAAACTTACATAATTTTTAAAAAATTTAATAAAATAGTGATTTTCATAGAATATATCTTACAAAACAGTATGTTTTACAAATAGTTGGTCTTCATAGAACTTAATACTTCCACTATAATGCTTGTTTGCGGTATTATTTGAAAGAAAGCCGATACTTTGTTGGTCTCATTTCCATCGATTATAATGTGACATTATTTAAAATTTTCTCTTAATTTTGATATTACTTTATTATAATGCTTAATTTTGGTAAAATTAAAATTTTTATTTTTGAATGATTAAGATTAAGGGTGGCTGCTTACTACTCCCTCCGTCCCTCTCATTTCTTTACAGTTGTTTTACGCTTTTTTACGCTGCTTGGTACGCATTTTAAGGCTCCTATAAAGTATAACACTACAACTTATTTTTAAAACTTTCTTTTTCTAAATAAAAATTTAAACATTATATTTTTATTAAAAAAAGAAAAATAAATAAAATAATTTATCAAAATATATATTAAAGAAGTTTTAAAATGCGTGCCGAATCGTCCCCCAATATAAAGAATTGAGAGGGACGGAGGGAGTATAAGATAATTATGTTTCACATACGCTTTTGTTGAAAAATGGACTTGCTTCTTCTAGAAGCACTGATCTTGTTTATTTTTTTAATTCATAATGTGACAAGTACAGACATGATGAGCTTACCAGAAATGGGAACCTTTAATTAACCCAACAAATTAAAAATTACAGATTAACTAATTTTTTTTTTTTTGACAAGAATGTGGAATTTTATTAATCTTTCAAATCGGCCACAATACAATCATAGACCTCAGTAGGAATAGAACTCCTATCAAAACTACGATCAGGATACTTATATGATGCCCTAGCTAATTCATGGGCAACCATATTGGCAGACCGTTTAATAAAATACAATTGAATATTGTTTGACTGTTGGAGATGCCTACGACACTCCTCAATGACGACTCCAAAATTAGAACGCATTGGCGTTTTGCTCCTAATTCCCTGTACTGCAACCAGGCAATCAGACTCAATGCTCACATTCGACCACCTCGAACTCATGATCCAGCTTAACGCTTCCTTGATAGCTACTGCCTCAGCTACCTCTGAGCGTACATTTCCTTGGAACAGTTTGGATTTAGCTAATATAAGCTCCCCTGCACAGTCCCTAGCTACTAATCCAATACCATACGCATTCTGGTTATCAAAGTTTGCTGCATCTACCGTAACCTTGACTGAGTTCCGTTGAGGTTTTTCCCAGGACACTGCTCCATCCCCATCTGTCTGTGGCTGAAGAAGAGCGTTTGTTGACCTACCCTGAGCTGACTTCCATTGTGCAAGGTACTCCACGGCTGCTGCAACTACCCTGTTAACCGTCGATGGCTTTCTATTCCATACCCACTCGTTACGAGCTCTCCAGATCGCCCAACACAGTGTAACAATCTCAGCACACTGTTCATTACTCCTCTGACTAATTACCCTTTCAAACCAATCCTGAAATTCGATCTCCTCCCCAATATAAACATTGACATCCCACGTTTTCCAGCACTGTACTGCAAAATGGCATCCAACCAGTGCGTGATAAATTGTTTCCGCCCCACCTGCACAGACCTGACATATGGCTTGAACTGGAACATGCTTTTGTTGGAGTTGAACCACTGTAGGAAGACAAAAAGATAATGCCCTCCATACCAGGTTAAGGACCTTTGATGGAGCTTTAATTTTCCAAAGAGAACACCATAAGCTGTTGACAAACTGCCCAGACCAAGCTCCTTTTTGAGATTGCAAGTACTTATACGCACTTTTGACTGAATACACCCCCGAATTCTCCAGTTTCCAAAACAAAGTATCTATGCTACCCTCCCTACCAATCTGAACTTTCGTAATGCAAGTTTGATCTCTAATATCAAAAATGTCATGAATCACCTCCATATCCCAGACCCTCTGATCAGTGCACATTAAAGAACTAACAACGTTATTCTCTATAGATGGAGATAATGTGGTTATGAATGGATTATCCTCCTCAACTAACCAAGGTTGCCCCTTAATTTGAATTGATTCCCCCGTACCAATCCTCCATCTTACACCTACAGCGACTACATCTTTAGCAGCCAATATGCTACGCCAAATAAAACTTGGACTGCTGCCTAAAGATGCATTAAGAAAATCTGTATTCTTGAAATATCTGGCCTTGTAAACTCTTGAAACCAAGCTATCCGGGTTCGTTAAAAATCTCCACCCTTGTTTTCCCAGCATAGCAAGATTGAAATCTCTAAAGTCTCTAAATCCTAAACCACCTGCAGCTTTGTGTTTTGTCATACGTTCCCAGCTCATCCACGATATTTTTGATCCATTGTTTTGTCCCGTGTCCCACCAATACTTAGTTAGGCTTCTCTCAATCTCCCTGTTGATCTCCACTGGTAGAAGGAATACGTTCATAGAATATATGGGCAGTGCTTGTGCTACAGACTTAATCAAAGTTTCTTTTCCTGACTTGGCTATCCACTTCCCATCCCAACTCTGAATACGATTTTTAACCCTCTCCTTCAAATACCCCAAAATAACTGATTTCTTCCTCCCTAGAGTGTTTGGAAGTCCCAGATACTTGCTATGTTCATCAGCTTCTCGCATCTGCAAAACCTGACAGATTGCCTCTCGGTTATAGTTAATCACATTCGTGCTGAAAAATACCGAGGATTTATCACTATTGACCCTTTGTCCCGAAGCTCTCTCATACACCTCTAACAGCTCTAATACTCGTCTTGCTTCATCAGTCTCCGCCTTACAATAAAAGTAACTATCATCAGCAAAAAGCATGTGCGAAATGACTGGTGCTTTTCGGCAAATCTTGATACCATGAATCAGGTGTCTATCCTCATACTTCCGAATTAAAGCGGACAAACCTTCAGCACATATAATAAACAAGTACGGCGATAGAGGATCGCCTTGTCGAATGCCCCTACTAGGAATAATAGGGCCCATATCAACCTCACCTTGCACAATCTTATATGAAACTGTTGTGACACATTGAAGCACCAAAAACACCCACTTTTCACTAAAGCCCATTCTCCGTAATATTGCCTTTAAGAAGTCCCATTCTATACGATCATACGCTTTGCTCATATCCAACTTTAGAGCCATATACCCCTCCTTTCCAAACCGTTTACGCTTCAAGTAGTGCATAACTTCATAAGAAATCATAATATTATCAGAAATAAGTCGGTCCGGTATAAATGCACTTTGTGTATCCGATACCACAACATTAAGAAGCTCCTTCAATCTGTTAGCAAGAACTTTCGTGATAATTTTCATCAATACGTTACAAAGAGCTATAGGGCGCAGTTCCGTCATTGACAAAGGATTTTTTTTCTTCGGAATGAGCACCAAGTTTGTCTCGTTCAGACCCTCCATGATCTCTCCTGTTTCAAAGAAATGCCGTGTTAACTCCACTATATCTCTCCCCACAATAGTCCAGTGTTTTTGAAAGAACGCTGGGGTCATTCCATCAGGCCCCGGGGCCTTATCTGGATGCATCTGAAACAGGGCACACTTCACTTCTTTCTCCGTAACAGGCTGTAATAGAATTCCATTCTGTTCTTCTGAAATTGTCGGTGAAACACAACCCACAACCTCATCCACTTCTATTCCTGAACCCTTGAACAAGGTCTGATAATACTCCGTTATTAACTCAGCTAAACCATTATTCCATTCCACCCAATCCCCTGCTGCATTCTTTAATCTCGTGATCTGATTAGTTCTTCTGCGAGTAGTACATGAAGCATGGAAATACTTAGTGTTCTTATCCCCCGATTGAAGCCACAATTGCTTCGATCTTTGTCGCCAGAATAACTCCTTTTGGTCCAAAATTAGGTGAAGTTTCTTCTTAGTCTGCTGGTAAGCATCCAACGAGACTTGATCACGTCTGTTTCTAAGATTTTTCAGCTCCACTTTACACTCCCTTATTCTTCTGTTAAAACAGCCCGTAATTTCTCTTCCCCACCCTTCCAAGTTTCTGCCACATTGAGCAATTCTTTGAATCACATTTCTACAGTTTTCATCTTCCCATGTATCCCTCACAATCTGAGCACAGAGAGGTTCTGTCAACCAAGCGTTTTCAAAACGAAATCGTTTTTTCTTACTTGTCAAAATTCTAGCATTCGGTTCCAATAAGAGAGGACTATGATCTGAGGGTGAGCCTTCTAGGTTATACAGCTTCGCTAAAGGGAACCAATTAAACCATCCATCATTTACCATTGCTCTGTCTAACCTTATTTCAATCCAAACATCAGTATTCCGTCCCTTTTCCCATGTATATTGGTGCCCCGTTAACTCAATATCCTTCAACCCCGTATCAGCCAACGTATCTTTGAACCCTTCAATTAACCACCTCGGATATTCCGCTCCTCCTTTCTTCTCATGTTGAGCCACAATGTTATTGATATCACCAATCACACACCAAGGTATATTGGAGTCTCTTGCCAAATTACGCAAAAGCTCCCAAGTCTTTCTCCTCTGAGATCTTACTGGTTCTCCATAAAAGCCCGTGAGTCTCCACAACCCCTGTTCATCATTTTTAATCACCATATCAATATGATTAGTAGAAAAACTAAGAAGCTCTGCATGAGCAACTTCCTTCCAGAGCATAGCTAGGCCTCCACTTTTACCTCTCGGCTCGACAACAATCATCCCTTCAAACCCTAACTTCTTTCGTACCTCTTCCATTTTCTTTTTATTACTGATAGTCTCAGATAAGAAAATACAACTGGGCTTTTCCTGACATACAATGTCCCGTAGGAACCGAACTTTCCAAGGCAAGCCCAAGCCCTGGCAGTTCCAACTTATCGTAATCATAATCCTAGGCGAGCACTCCCATGAGTACTCGCCACTTCTCCGTTTTTTGGAACAGACTTATTAGTTGGGCCTACGTTATTCCCTTCTTCCTCATAAGAGTCCAACATTAATTCTGTATTGAGGCCCATTGACACATCAGAGTTTGAAACGCTATCTGTTTTGCGCTTTTTTGACTCTATCACAGGCGAAATTACTGTGCTAAAATCATGCACCTCCCTTATCTCCAACGTCCCGCTTTTTTGCACATTTTGAATTTCATTTCTTCCAATACCCCCCCCCCTCCCTTGTGAACCACTAGCTGATTTGTCGGAGTAAAATGTGGATCCTGATTGCTCCCACCTCCACCATTCTGGGTTTGAATCTCCTCTGAGTTTAACTTCCAGTCACCGTCATCCATGCCAGATCGAAGCCACTTCGCACCTATGGGTTTCACATGTTTCCTGAAAGATGCTCTCATAAACTCCCCATATGGTCGTACAATATCTTTTTCTGGGACCACGAATAACTTGTTACAGAACTTATCTGAATGACCAAGGACTCCACAAATGAAACAAAACGTAGGGACATGTTCATACTTAAACGATATCCAGAACCACTCATTGGCAGACTTCCTGATTTTCATCTTTCGTTTAAGTGGTTTCGTGATGTCAATGTTAACACGAATTCGTAGATAATCTCTCCACACCCCCATAAAGTTATTCGAACTAGATGCCACAAATTTGCCAATATAATTTCCAATCTCTATGAGAATTCTTTCTGTCATCAAACCCACTCTTAGATCATATACTTGAACCCATAAATCCATTGTATTCAATTCGACACTACGTGGGTTATCACCTTCTTTCATACGAACCATCACCAAAGCTCTTCTGTTAAACGACCACGGACAGCCTTCCATGACCCTTTTGATATCAACTTCATGATAAAACTGAAAGAGGAAAAGATTAAACTCCAGTTCCTTAATGTATACGCCCATACCTGGCTTCCATAAAGCTGCCAAAGCCTGTTGCATTGCTGGAAAATCCACTTGCCCCTCTGTTAAGAACTTAGCCACCACACATAGCTTTGCATCAAAACCGTTAAAAGGTTGTTCTCCTTCAATTGTAATTCCTTCATCAATGGCCAAACCCCCTTCTTCCTCATCATCCAGGACAATATTATTCAAAGCATCTGATAAACTACTAGAAGAATCCATAATAGAAACACAAAGGTAATAAAGATGAAAAGAAAAACTGATATATAATTACTTATGAAAACATTCGACAGTCACACATGTCAACTGACAAGACATAGAACTTTTAAAAAGACTGAAAACAGTCAGGGGAAATAATTACAGATTAACTAATTAAAACTTACAAATCTGTATAACGATTATAACGTTTTCTACAACGATATGGTTTAGACAAATTCAAATGTCTCTTCGTTGTTTTCACATCGCGAATGCCCAAAACATAAAAAAAAAATATCTCCCATTATTTTTCCAAACTAACCAACTGTTAATTTACTAATATTCTCTGTCAAAAACTTTTTGTTGCTCATGCGGTGTCAGCAGTTGGGCCGAGTATTCAGTTATTCGGTAACTGAACCGAATTATAATTCGGTTACCAAATATCGAATAAGAGCAAATCTATAACCGAATTAATAACCAAAATAATTTTGGTTATTTACCAAACCGAATTAATTATTTTGATTAAAACCGATTATCGATTTAAAAAATCGAACTAGAAAAAAAATTCCGAATTAAAATCGATTGTTAACAAAAATATCAAACATGTAGTATCTTTTAATAAAAATAAGGAGTTTCAATATGAGATAAAATGCTACAAATACATAAAGTTTAAAATTAATATTTTTAAACAAAATAAAGTGAGTCCCAGTCTTCAGAGACTTGATAGCAAACTGCAACAAACAAAACACTAACCGCAACTCAGCAAGACTAAGGCCAGCAATCAGTTGTCGTTAGTCAAGTAACAAGTAGCAACGCAACACACAGAAATAAACAAAATAACAATCATATATAACCAAAATTATAGTATAAATGACATATCATATATAATATAATAAATATTATTGACGATATTTTATATTTCTGATTAATTTGGTAATTTCGGTAATTCGGTAAAAAAACCGAAATACCGAATAATACATATTTTTAAACCAAATTAGAACCGAATTATTTCGGTACGATTAACCGAACTGGATTATTTCAATTATTTCGGTTTGATATTCGGTTAACCGAACCGAATGCTTGAGCCCTACCAGCAGCAAAAAAGAATAACATTACAAAAAAATCGATAAACTTTTCCCGTTTTCGGTCTTCCCCTTTTACTTCTGCTAATAGTTGCAAATATACCCAAACAGGCACCGAATAGATTGCTCCAGTCCATTATTGTAAATTTGAATAACATATCATTGTTTTTTTTTATTTGACGTTAACTCATTACACTTTTCGGTTTAAAATTTATTTTCTTCATATTTTACTATTAAACGTAAAATATTTTAGGAGAAGCAGAAATATATTTTAGAAATATGTGTACTAAAACTCATTTGTTGAAAAGTTAAGAGTGCAAGCTGTATTTAACATTGTTTAATATATATGAGATTTGATCACAACCATGGATGTCAACCACCTGATGCTATGTTTCGTTTGTAAATATACGGAGAATTTGAACATGGGACATGGTTTAAAATGAAAGTTATACCATTCAGCAAAAAATAGGATCACAAGTAAAAGAGACAAACCTGGTATACATGTTATCCAGCTCAATAGAATGGAATGAAAATGATGAGTCTGGTCAAGCTTAAATTTACAAATAATTGAGTTTTCGAAACATACAAATCCGCACAATGATGCTGTGCAGCATTTTCGGATACAGATTAAAGCATACGGAAGAGATTACCGCCTCTGGAAGTTCAATGTCTTTATAGCATAAGCAAAAACAAATGCAAACATAACTGCGATGGTGACAACGGCTAATGCAGCTACCCAGACATGATCATGTTTAAATCCGAAATAATCGTCAATAAAGGCTTTCACTGTTTGGTTCACATCTGTAATGTACTTGTCATCAACATCTCCATATTGCGATGCAATCAAACCGTAGAGAGTCCAAGCAACCGGACAAATCCAAGAATACCATTTCCACCAATCAGGCATTGCCTGTGTCATTAGCAAATACAAATTGTGTGAAATTTATAATGCAACTGTTATCTACTTCTTGATGGAAAATGGATTAGATGTAAAACTTACAGGTCGTGGCATGATAAATCCCGAAAAGAGATTCCACAAGCCATAAAATGCAGCAGCAATAACAGCAGCAATGTCGGCATTGGGAGTCAAGGCAACGGTCATCATGCCCAAGTAGACGAAGTATAACAATGTGAAGAATGTGAAGAACAAATACCAACAAAATTTAACAACTGTCCACTCAAACCCAATCATTGCGTAGACTATGAGACAATATAGTAGACTTTGGCTAAGAACATAAGGTATTTCTACCAAAACCTGCAATCCGAGAACAAACTCTGATAAATGAACAAAACATAAACAGGTTACGCTGCTTGTAAAGTCTGTTTCGACAACAAATTACCTGTGCAAACGCGTATGCCACAGCTGAATACATTCCAGCTGCTCTTTCTCTATAATATACTGTCCGTTCAACATCCACTACTGGCTGTGCAGATGCTGAATTTTGAACACCAAGAAACAGGCAAGCAGCATCCATCGAACCCATTGCATTGAAGAGATCAATCCTACTACTCCTGCAATATATTTTTATTGTACAATATTAGATGGAAACATGCTTCACAAGCTCAAGAAGGAGTAATTTCTGTCTGTAACTTACACTTTCGAACCAAGATCCCAGAACATTGATCCAAGCGACAATCCTGCAGCAGTAGCAAAGAGAAGTCTGACAGCAGTATATGATGTGTTTCGCCAGTATGAGCATCTTTGTTTCCATAAGCAAGCCAGCAATTGGTTGAAAAACGTTTGAGAATATTGGCTAGAAAAATGGAGATCCGTTGCGCCAGGGGCAGGAACACTTAGCTCAGCAATGAGGGCCTTGTTTCTCCTGTACCAAACCATACAGTTATTGTCTTAGAAAAAAATTAGTACAGTGCCTAAAAAGTGTGTCAGTAACAAATATAGCTGTTACTATCTGAACCTACCTGTAAAGATCTGAATTTCTGTATGTGTCGGTGAAATCGATTCCCAAGGCCATCTCTTGTGCTGGACTAGTAACTTCCAACATCCAAGTAGCAGGATTATATCCATCTGTTATTTTAGTTATTCCATCAATATCCTGTACAAGAAAGATCATGCTCTATGAGACACTTGAACATGAAGAGTAAGCATACCTCTAGCTTCTATTTTATGTTTCTACAATTACCTCAAAGTATTTGATCAATTCGCAAGATTGTCGACCCACTGGTCCCACATAAATCTCTTTGCCTCCGCGTTTCAGAAGAAAAAGCTGTACAGGTGCTTATACAGTTTTAGCATTTTGAAAAGAATATAACAAAAACAAATGCTAATTCACTAATATATGTGCAAGTAATGTTTCACCTCATCAAATGCTTCAAATATGTCGATACTAGGTTGATGGATGGTGCAAACAACTGTTCTTCCAGTGTCTACTGTATTCCTCACAGTTCTCATCACTATAGCGGCAGCTCTTGCATCTAACCCTGAGGTTGGCTCATCCATGAATATAATGGAAGGATTTGCCACCAGCTCAACTGCAATGGTTAGCCGTTTACGTTGTTCAATTGACAGACCATTTACTCCTGGCAACCCAACTAGAGCACCTCTTAAATGGCTCACTTCAACAAGTTCGAGAACCTGATCAACAAACATCTGCAAAATAGCATCACCACGATAATAACCTATAAGAATCAGTTAAATAGCATGAAATCCCTAGATGGTAGGTAGTGCAGAAGTTGTTAATAAGGAGGGTCTCTCTCTCTAGTACTTGACCGACATCAATATATCTTTGTTAAGAAAATTAAAACAGGACTGCCTCCTTTCTGCGGGTTTGAGAACAAACAAACATACACTATAATGATTTAGACTTCTAACCTTTCTGGTACGAGAATCAATTTCTGTTGGCAACCGCAGCCAGGCCGAGTAGAGCAATGACTCATACAGAGTAACATGAGGTGAGTGGATATCAGTTTGCTCACAATATCCAGAAATACGAGCAAATGTTTCTTGCTTCTTTGGAAACCCAGAAATTGTAATGTTGCCCTCAATATAGCCACCAGTTTTCCGACCAGCAAGTACGTCCATCAAAGTTGTTTTACCAGCACCACTAACTCCCATTAGTGCTGTGAGAACACCTGGCCTGAAAGCTCCAGTCACACCTTTCAGAAGCAACAACTTATCTTCGCCAACCCCTTGCTCTTTCATTTCCTTCAACAATTCATTATGTCACCAATCAGGCTCATAAAGTTGCTACTTGAAAAAAATCACATACTCTAGACAATTTCAACCACTATTCTAGAGTTAAAAATATTGGATATACCTGTGGCATATCAACAGAATATTTGATATCATCAAATGTAATGGAATACGGTGTAAATGGAAGAACCATTCCCTTTTTCCTGGACTGACTTCCCTCAACATTACTTTCTGTCAATTCTGTGGCTTCATCAGTATCATCTGTCTCCGAAATAAGGGGCTGAGGTTTTCCCAAACCTGCAGAATTAAGCAGTAAGTACATAGCCTTTCAACTTAATAAATAACTCTGAAAATATAGGAACAAATACTAACTGTCAAGATAGGTAAGTGCCATTGTCGCAAAGAAGTTGAATATTAGTATAAATCCAATTAAAGCCCCTGTTCCGATCCAGTACCAATATTTATATGGAAAGAAACCTCGAGACTTCATAATTGCAACTCCTAGATTCTCAGTACTGTTCGGAGCCAACTTCGGCATGAAAAGGATTACGGAAGTCAGATAAAATAATGATAAAAACAACTAAAACACGTAGTATCAAGCTAGTACTAACTTTGTTCCACTGATGCGCGAGAAATTCATTCACAGTGATCGCATTCATCGCGTACATTATTGGTGAACAGTAGTAACCCCATATCCACATCTTAGCGACATCATCTGTTGCATCAGACAACGTATGTATGTAATAAATAATAATAACAACTATAATAATTCAAATTCTTATTCTACCTCGTGCTAGGACAAATCCACCTAATGCAAAAAGGATAAGTACTGCAAATCCCCCAAAATTCATTGCAAGAATCATGTTCCTTCCCAAAGATGCCATAAGCCGAAATAATCCCGATGCCATCTGATTGACTAGAACGTATACTATGTACTGTTTGATAAATCTGCAAATAGAAAAAAAGACGTTTAGCATCCGTGCAGAAGGAATAATTGAGAGAAGTCTCACACAAATAACGAGAATGTAACTTCTTTAAATGATTACCTTCCGACATTAGGATCATATCCGATGACATAGTACGTGAGGCATGTCCAAACTCCAGCCTCGAAAAATGAAATCGGGATTTTAACAATCCACAGTGGAACAGCATATGACCATGTTGGATAAAAGAGAAGGTCTCTTTGCTTGTAGAAGACAGGAAGCTTTGCTATTGTCATGGCAAGCTCAGCCATTCCATTGAACATTAGCATAACCACGCCAAAAAAGAAAGAACCCATGTATAAGGTTCCGTCCGTCATTGTATCTTGGTTCAGTTCACTTCTTAAGAACAGTGTCATGCAAATGATTGCTACTGTTGTAATCTAGATGAAGATCACAGAAAGCATTAAGGAGAATAAAAAAATACTAAGACCTCAACAGTAGGTATTTCAGCAAAACTCACTTGGAATGTTTTGAATATGTACACAAATGAGTTCCTCTTTATCAGCAAAATTTCTCTATCAACCTGCGCTTTAAAAAGCTCCCTCTTGCCGACTCCATACTTCTCAGTTGTCAAAGCAGCAGGGTGACTTTTACTTTTGTCATATGATTTTGCAAGTTCATCTCGTAGTCTGAGTCCAACATGAAATGACTGATAAGCCTCATAAAATTCTTTGGCTGTAACAAATCTGTAAGGCTCATCCCTGTGGAACCAGTACTGCTTCTGATCTTTCTTTGATGTCACCTGTATATTTTACAAAACTTCCTCTCAGATTATGTCATGCTTATATACACAATTTATATGACTTTTAGAAGTGGCACAAGGTTATGAGCACAGATTTCTTACTTCTTGCAAGAAGTCTGCCACGCCTTTTCTCTCTGGACACTTGAAACCCATACTCTCAAAAAACTCAAGCACATTTTCACGGGGACCTTGATACACAATATATCCATCAGATAGGAGAATGATATCATCAAATAAAGCATATGCTTCAGGGGCTGGCTGGAGGAGAGAGATTACAGCAGTTCCTTGGAGAATGTGGACAGTTTGCCTGAGCGATTTCACAATTTGAAAAGTTGTAGAACTATCCAAGCCGGTAGATATTTCATCCATAAAAAGGGCCCTAGCTGGTCCAACTAACATCTCGCCTGTAATTGATCAGATTATATGTAACTATTGCACATATATTCAAAAACAAAAAAATTAAATAACTTAATACCAGAACTAGTGAACTGCAAGCTATTAACCTGTTGTAACACGCTTTTTTTGTCCTCCAGATATACCCCTGATCATTTGGTCTCCTACCATAGTATCTGCACAAATATCAAGTCCTAAAACCTGCAAGCAAGAGAAGCATACATTTATCAATTTTTAGTTACTAACTACGAGATGGCGTCAATGTTTTTTTTTAGTTGTAATACCTTCAAAACATATTCAGTCACCACATTCGTCTCTTGGCCTTTTGTTGCAACAGCCTAAAGGAATCAACAACAAAATTTGATTATGAAAGAATGGATTTTCTACAATAACCATTTAAAGATAAAATAGATCCATATTGTAGAAGGAAACTATCATATTATCCCAAAGTAGTTGAAATATAACGCCAAACACCAATAACATCACAGATTTCTGTTTCAACCAAATTTGCATAGTTGAAATTAGGCATCAGACACCTCTTGTATATTGGCAATTTGTTTTAAATTTTCTAATTTCTAATGAGATCATCTTCGTACTTTTCATAGTTGTCCTAAAAGAGGCTGTCTTCGCAGTTTATATAAAATTTAACAACTCGTTTTCTAAAACATTTTTACATTACATATCTATGTCATTACCTTCATAAAGATATCAAGATCGGGATCAGGCTTAATATTTGCATCCTTCTCTCTTCTTGCCAGCTCAGCCAACATTTCTGCAAAAAATTCGAAAAACTATTTATAATTTTGAGCAAATCATCCCACATGCAAATAAATAGTCCATATGATACACATAGTATATCAGCACTGAGAATACGGGAGAATGTATGTCAACTAACCATAGCGTGATCCAACTCCCTGACATCTAGCAGAAAATTCCAAGGTCTCTCTCACAGTCATTTCTCCGATATGAAGATCATACTGACTAATATAGGCAGCCGTTCTTTGAGGCACAAACTCATTCATTGTGTGACCATTGTATGTCACCCTTCCAGAAAACTAGTAATTTCACAGTTTAAAATTTGATACATCACACT
Organism: Heracleum sosnowskyi; assembly: GCA_030848705.1. NCBI lineage: Eukaryota > Viridiplantae > Streptophyta > Magnoliopsida > Apiales > Apiaceae > Heracleum > Heracleum sosnowskyi. The sequence continues at coordinate 116,130,801 of CM061245.1, read as the reverse complement.
GAACATCTACAAAAAGATAATAAATAATGTCGAATAAAAAGAGATAAGCAATGTACTACCTCAAGGGCAGGATCAAGCTTTCCGGCCAAAGCAAGCAATAATGTAGTCTTGCCTGAACTTGGAGGACCTAAAAGCAGTGTCATCCTACAAGTAGCATCAGATGCAATCAAAATGCATGAAATAAAAAATCTCGAAAATACTTTTAAAATGGTATGAAATTTAACCTGCAAGGCTTGATGATCCCGCTAACATCTTGAAGAATAGTCAGGTGTTTCTTTCTGTTAGGTAGTAAGTGAAGAGTTTCCAACATTGCCTAACATTCATCAAAAACAATCTCTTGATGTTTTTCATTACAGAATACTTAACAGTGGATAAATAAAAACATGACGTGAAGGGCTGTAAATAATCGAATCTAAATAACCGAATCGAACAAAATTCCCAATTGTTCATATTTAAATTTATTAAAAATTTGTCGAACTCAAACAATCAACATTTTTCGTGTATCTACTTATTGAGGAATAGTTGTTTGTAAATTGAATCTTTTCTTCTTAGAGAGGCAACCAAGTGATTTGAAGATGATTTGAAAGTATGTACTTATTCATCTGATTGTTCTGTGCAATCGACCATAGATATCGAAATATGTTAAATATGATAAATAAACAGTTTTTATTAAATGGAATATGTTAATACGTAGTTTAAATATCGAAATTCAAAACAAAGTCCGTGCTACAAAATTCGCAACATACCTCGCCAACGGCGAGATTGAAGTTGATCAAAGAAGGCAAAGCTCTGCTCCCTACATGAGCTTCTGTCCCCACCGTCATATTCTCAAATTTAACTTCGATTTGGGGGAGATCAATTCCAACTCTGCATGTCGAATTTCAGTTTTACAAATAAATTAAGAAAAATAAATGAGAAAAGCGTTACCAAATATACCTATCAACTCTTTCTCTCAGCTTCCTCAGCAACTTCTCATTATCTTCATCAACAACGTTAAGAAGCCTATCCAATATTCTCTTTCTCTCATTGTATCCAAGATCATGAACATCAACTTCGTTAACTCCGGTACCTTGTGATCCGTAAAGCAGACCTTTTCGTAATCTGTCAAAAGTCGGCAACTTCTCTAGCGAAGCCCATTTAAGTGCTTCCTCGTCATTTTCGACTTGGTGATTTGATTTTGCGAATACATCTCTCCCACTGTTTCTCCACACTGAAGTACTGTTTGCTCTTAAACTCCCGGCCAGTCCTTCCCTTCTGCTGTTCCTTATGCTATTGCTCAAATTGTACAGATTGCTCCCATCCATTTTTCTTAATAATTTCTTATTAAGATTTCAACCATGCATGCAACGAACAAATGTTCATTAACTTGTTTTAATCCTCTTAAGGCTTAACTATATATATTGTATGAGAGAGTACACTAATTTAGCTAGCTAGCTTCTAGAAGAATTATATACATTTGTTACTTCAATGACTACGTGGTTGGTTTTTATCAATTCAATCCACCCCAAGTCGATATTAATTGCTTAGTGTTAACTAAATTCAACAATCTATTCTAATAAAATTCCAAATATTCTCGTTAATTGATACAATTATAAATTCTACATGATGTTGAAGTTGAACCCTTTTTCTTTTTTGAATTATTGTCAGCTATGTAAGCCCACATTTTTTGTAAATTTTTATATTCTAGATGGTATTGAACAATTTTCTCTTTGAATTATTGCCAGCTAAATAAGCCCACAATTTTAGAAATTAATAATTTGATGCTTTTCCAAAATGAACCCAAGCAACTTTTTTCCTCCAAACCTACCACTCGTCCAAGTATTGTCGACGATATGTGTAATCAGTAATCACCACTTGCACCCTTCTTTTTCTTTTTTTCGTTTTTGACATTCTAAAAATTCGACTAATTTGACTAATTTATCGATAATTGCTAGACGGTTGCACTTGACCTCCATTAAGCTAAAATTGGATTAAATGACAGTTATGTAAAGCCGCCCCTCTCCTTTCTCTTTCACCGCTGCCCCTCTTTTTCTTCTTAAAACATAGCAAGGGGGTTTTCACCGGTTTCTCTCCGATGAAAAGCCCCAATCTTTTTATTTCTTTTAATTTATTTTTGATTTTTTTTAATAAGGATAAGGTTTTCTACCCATTGAGTGTGTTTAGTTTGATTTTTTAGATCTAAATTTTTGGAGCTTTCGGTTTCGTTCTTCTTCGAATCAAGCGGGATTTTGGATTCGAGGGTGGACCGATTATCCCCTACTATGGTTTCGTTTCTTCATATCTAAGTTCTTTTAATTTGTTTTTTTTTAGTTTGCAATTTCGGTTTGTTTTTTCTCTCCATGATGAGAGTTTGTTGCTTTCTCTCCTTTATTGTGAGATTTGGTTTTGATTTAGTGATAAAAGTTTGTATGAAATTGCAATTATGGTCGATAGCTCAAACAAGTTGCGGTGAAACAAGTTACGGTGAAGCGGGTACATGTAAATATATCATTTTCAACATATCGTTTGACTATCTCTTCAGGAGGATAGATCTCTTCAAGATGATAGATCTCTTCAGGAGGATAGACGATTGTTTCTATTTTATGTTTGTTCGACGCGACTATCTTTGTAGATGTCGTATGACTTTTCATTAATGAATTAATTTCATTGTTCTTCAAAAAAATAACAATTATGTAGAAATGTGAAAATTGGATCATGGGTGTTGTCAACCAAAGTATCACGTCAATGATACAAGTATAGAGTAGCCATGTAATTTTATTAATATTGAGACTTTTTGGAATATGATCAAAAATAAATTTGTGCGGATTCGATCTGAGCGGACAATATCATATTATTATATAGTTAAGGTTTGCTCGCGGCCCAACAAGTGGTATCAGATCTCATGGTTCTGGACTTGGATCTTGGGGGTAGGGGCTGCAGTTGTTCGATGTGAAGGTTCCCCTCGGTGTTAATTCTCGATTAGAGATTTGTCGAGGTGCCTTATGTAGAAAGTCTTCTTAATGGTGTTCAAGCGGCGAGGATCTACGGAATCAGCAGCGGTGCAAGATGTAGTCATATTAATCGTAGGTGTAAGACCACATACTTTGTGGTTCTTGATTTGAGGGAAGGATTGTTAGGTGGTGTCAAAAGAAAAATTTCCTGTATATAGAGCAGTCGGTTAACTCCATTAGTAAATTTCTTGTATATAGAGCAGTCGGTTAACTCCATTAGTATGAGCCCTTTGGAGTGAACCAAAAACAATCTGTGCAGGCTCGGTCAAAAGCCGAGTGTGGAGTTATGACTCGCTCGCAATAGAAATTTCTATGGTATATAGATTATAGAGCATCCAATTAACTCCATTAAATGTCTTTTGGGATATTCCATTAACTCCATTAGTCGATTAAAATAGTCAAAATTGAATTTCAAAACACTTAATTTTTTTATAATGAATGAATGTATATTATATGACCTTAAATTCCTCATTTAAAAAATTCTCTTAATTTCAATTTTAAAATTATTTTAAATCATTAAGTTTGGAAAATTTGAATAGTATGTAAAGATGAAACTTCTAATTTGGTTGTTATAAATTCTGTAATTTTCATATTTCCAATTTGCTATTTTCTTAAAATGTATTTAATTTTAAAACTGATTTTAACGTTGATATATGTTAATAATTATAAGTACATTAAATTTTGTTTAGGTTTGTTAAGTATATTAATAAATACATGTACATACTAATGAAATAAGAAATATTGTTTTACAATATTTTATGATAAATTGTTTGTTGGCATGTAAATATATTATTTATTATTAAAAATGAGTTCTAAGTAATATTTTAATTTACTATTTCGATTAATTATCTATTAATCGATTAATTGCTATAAAATATATTCACCTACTAATATTAAATCCCACCTTCCAGAACACTGCTTACTCTTTATTATGCCATCTTAAGATTGTTACTAGCATTGATGAAAACCGAAGAAACGAGACTTTTTGATTACTTGATGAGCATTTTCTTAATCGGGTAGCGATTTTTACCTCTGCATAGACTAACAAACTTCGTAAGTATTTGTTTGACTGAATTTATTATAACCATTAAGCAATTTATAACCTTGTTTTCAATGAATGTTTATTTTAAAATAAAAAATGCCGCCCACTTGTGCAGGGTCAATAGAATATTATAAGTTTGTTCTAAAGCAAATAATAACATATTTATATGGTTATTTGAGTTTAACTATAAAATATTTAGTAAAATAATGAAGTTTTATTTG